>OX465282.1:82921589-84340096 GCA_949987705.1 Thereva unica
TAGATATTGTCAAGGCTTTTACCGGCAATCATTAGTAGGTGAGTAAGGCGTAGAAAACTATTAAATTTATAAAATAAATCTTGATGACGGATGTCGCATCTCGACACAATTAACGTAACAAAAACACGTTTCAGGGCGAAGATAATTGTAATTGTAATAAAAAGTTACTAACATCGTACTTTTGGGAACCAAAACGTTGGTGGAGGTAAAGAAGGAGGAGGAGGAGGTTACATCTTTAATCCTCTGTCAGAGATTTGCTGTTTAGGAATCTCTGTTGAGGAACTCAAATTAATTAAATTTTTTAGCGGTTGCAGATTGTGACCTTTAAGTGCTAATTCGTGTGGTCGGGTTTTATAATAAAATTACGATTCTCAAATTAAGTTCGAAACCAAAGGAACTTTCAAAGTCATATCTCGACTAAAAAAAATAAAAAGCTAAGCTATCCAAGGGTTGAGCGAAATTCGCTAAGTTGCAGTTAACTAAACTCCTTTTTTTGGCGAATAAAAAAAACTCTAAACCTGAGTAAAAATAAATCTTAAAAAATTTACATATGTACGTATAAATAAATAAAATCATAAAGAGTTATGCGTCGTGCACAATGAGAAAGTGGATTTATTTTATGTTTGGTCCCGCTCATTTCACTTCCTAATTCTCTATTTCCATCTCAAGTCAAAATTTTAAAAAATCAGTTAAAGTTGGCTCTGCTTCAACTTCAACACTAAAATTTATATTTATTTTCGAAATTCGACAATAGCTAGCGACACCTGTTGCATACATGAACAAGCAAAATTGTTGTTCCAAATCAGGTAATTTATTTTCATTATTTCATATTTAAAAGCATAGAAAAAATTAAAAATAAAAAAAAAATACAATAAAATTCACTTCAGAACTTTACGAATGCATGTTTTCTGAAAATTGGGTTAACAAAAAGCTACATTTCGAACTTTTTTTATGGCGGGTAATTGTATGGCAGAGCCGTTTGTTTTTTTCGAAATACTCGCTGGTCCTCAGCAGTTGACAGTTTCAGTTGTGAAATTAAAATAATTTAAAAAAGTTTGTTTTGGTTATTTAAAACAATGAATCTAACCGAAAAGGATAAATTTAAGTTTATAGAATGCGGGCATTCCCAGCCAGTACTTTGGAATTTATTAAACAAAAGTTATAAAAATTCCATTATGGGGGCAGATATTTAGAATAACATTGGGCTAAAGTTTGGGTTATCAGGTAAATTAAAATTAACTATATGCGCGGGATAAATTTGTTACGTACATATTTATTGTATTATAGCTGAAGAAGCTCAGGCGTTATTTAAATCCCTGAGAGAAAAATACCGCAGGGAAAAGTTGAGAGACGAAAATGCAACACGCAGAGGATACGGACTATCTCAGCGGATTCCATGGGTGTTTATGAAGGCGTTGAGGTTTTTAGATGATGCGTATAAAAACCGAAAGTAATATTTACTTATTTTTAAGAAATATACACTTATTTATATACGTTTTTTTTTTTCTTCACTTTTCAGAGTTAACGTCTCAACACCATGGGCCGACGTATTTTCATCTTTCAAGGTCCCAGGAGCGTTTTAAGCAAAACATTTGGAGTAAGTATGTGTGTGTGTGCGTAGGTATGTGGTCATTTTTTCCTGCACGATATCGCGCGAACCAACAAAGATATCGACTTCGTTGAGGTGTCGTTCGAAGCGTATTAACCGAAATATAATCTGAAAAGATTTTCATATAATTCGGTCTAGCCGTTTTTTAGTTTAAGCGGCGTAAGCGATGTTTGTACCTGCACGATATCGCCCGAACCACGAAGGATATTGACTTACTTGAGGTGCTTTTCGAAGCGTATTAGCGACAATATAATCTGAAAAGATTTTTATAACATTCGGCCCAGCGGTTTTTTGGTTTAAATGACATATGTAAGTGATTTTTGCACTGGCACGATATCGCGTGAACTATAAAAGATATCGACTTAGTTGACGTGCCGTTCAAAGAGCATAACCAAAATATGATCTGAAAAGATTTTCATAAAATTCGGTGGTACTGGTTTTTTTTTTTTTGTTAAACGACGTTATGATTTTTGTACCTGCACGATACCGCGCGATCTAAAAACTATGTCCACTTGATTCAGGTGCCGAAAAAAGAATATTAAAGAAGAAATTTCGTCATATTCGGTCGGGTCTTTTTTGTTTAAATAAAAAAAACTTCGGCTAATTGTCAGAAAGACCTTAAATTGACAAGTTTTGCTAATATCTAATAAACTCGATGGAATGAGACCCGTTCTAAACGAAGTGATCTTTTTTGGGTTCTGCACAGCCATAGCCTTCGAACAAAAGATCACTTGTCAAAATCCGACAACCTTTCAAAACCGTGCAAAAATTTTGTTACCCTTTACAAACAGCGTGAGTTTTTCAAACCTTGGGTTAGAACTTTTTGACGGGGAATTGTTTTCTACGCGTTGATACAGTTTCTGGAAATTGCGGTTTATCCCGGGATTTCCAGTAGTTACCGCAAAATTTGCTGTTTTTGGTCAAGTCTGACAAGTACTTAACAGTTACAGTTTGCTAATATCTCCGAAAAGCTTTGGAATTTCCAAATGAAGTCATTCGCTTCTCAGTTTGTCAACGGCTAATAACTACTATTAACATTACGATTATGTGCATTTAAGTGATATTTGGTAAAGGTATTACTGTCAGATTCAGAGCCATAAGAGCCAACGTTAAAGTAAATAAATTTGCTGTCAGTATCACACACAGCAAGCAATAGAAAAGAAAATGTTTTTTTTGTAATTGAAGTTAAGCCGCAAAAAAACATTTTGTGACGCCCTAATTTTACGACCGCGGGACCTAGATTTTCGTGATCAGCGACCCCAAAAACGTTTAGGGTTCGATTTTCTTAACGGTTTTATTTTGGAACACCGTAACGCGCGTTTTGAATGGACTACATAGCAAATTTAACAATTTAACATTGTGAACACGGGATTAAAGGTTCTAATACTGGTTTAAGAAGCTCAAATCACTGGCAATTAAGAAAATTACGTGCTGCGAATTGCAACAGCAAAAAAAGGGAAAAAGACTACGAATAGATCGCCAATTCTCCTGTGTGCACTAAATACCGCAAGGTCATACAGATCTAAGTGGGATTTTAATCACTTTAAACGAAAAAAAAAGTAGAAGTTGAATTTTGAATATAAAAGTAAAGTAGAGTTTAGGTTTACCTCGAGGCCAGGACCGGATCCCGGTTGTAGAGCCGTTAAAGAAGAAGAAGAAGAGTTTAGGTAAAATTCAGAAATTAGTTAGACGTGTGAATTATAGGAGATAATATAATTATTTTAAACCACTTTTATCTTTGAATCAGAAACCTATTAATAATATTACAGAAAACTAAGGTAAACAAGGTAAATATTGTGTATTCTTCATTTTGGAAGAACTTAAAAATTGAAAAATAAGGTAAGCCGAATACCAGGGTATCGAGGTACCCCTGACACACATATGTATATACATAGTTTGACGTTTCTCTTAAAATTAAAATTAAATAATCGAATAGCGAATTTTGCTGTTGAATTTAGGTTATAAAATTATGTATGTCGATAGCATGAAGCAAAGTTCTGCGTTCATTGTTTGAATATGGGTGAGCTCATTAACGCAGCACTGCAGTATGACGGCCACTGCAAGATGTCCAGTCCCGTCACGTCATTTAACTTTGTCCCGGTGGAAGGTGTTCCCAGAAAGACTTCGGGAATAACGGTCTGGAACAGTGCTATGACTGTACCTAGCATCTCAGGAATACGCGGTCTTGAAAAGTGCTCGCTTAGCAGGCACCTCAAGGTTCAGAGAGGTGGAGAGGTTAGAAGTGTATGAACCACCATTCTTTTTTAGACGGACCACTCCCTTGAGTCAGTCTTTGGAGAGAAGCTTTTGGAGTGCAATTACCTACAGGCTCTCACCGTGCTTCTAGTCCTTTTGGAACATTTCAACACCTTGTTGTAACCTGTTAGGGTGTACCTGTATTCTCTCCTTTGCCCAACATGTGTCTGATAATGAAGCTTCATCCAGAATCAGTGTTTGAAACTGTCAAATTGCAACCTGCTAGTGTGAATAAGGCGCAACACCTCCTCCCTACCACCAGTAACAAAGGTCTCTTCTATTTTCGAGATCTATGTTATTCAAAACAAGAAATTCGAGGAGACACTCACCTCTCCCTCTCTCGTCTACAAATGTTATACCCAAAAAAAGAGTGGGATCATTTGGATCATAACCGATGACGAATTGTCGGTTCATCTGGCTACAGAACTGTAACAGTTCTCGGACCTCTTTAAAGAGATTGAAATTTAAAAATATCTAGTAGAAAAAAATATTTAATATTCGTACCTTTTAAACTCTGTGCTAAGAATAAGCGCGGCATACTTGAGTTTCAGAAAACAAGAATATTGGAGTTTTAACTTTTTGGGTGTGTGTCAATCTATTTTTCGGGCTCCTTTGCCCTGGGGCCCAAGGCAATTCGTCCCAGTGGCCTTTCCTAATTACGGGCCTGAGTATGACTGCATTTTATAGCTAGGTCTCTGTATTCGTAATTACCTAGCCGGATTTTTTTTATATGCGAAAGACTAGAGCTCAGTGGTAAGCCCTTTGGTGCTGTAGATAAATCCTATAAAGATACTCTAGTCAACTGGCAAGCAAAAACAAAATTAATTTTGCACACAAATTCAAACAGAACTTGAAATGGAACTGAAAGTGACAATTTTGATAATTTAGTTGTTGAAAACGTCATCATGTAATAAGAAACGTCATTGGTATAGAATAATTCACAACTATCGATAGACTATCGATAGTCTATCGATGTTATGGAGAAAATTATCGGTGACTATCGATGGCGTCGACTATCGATAATCCACCTCTAGAACTTGGCGTAAGCTACTTAGCGTTTACCGTTCTCTATGTTCCGTTTTCTGTCAAAGTTGATTACAATGTTTCAGTACCACATAAAGAAAAAACGAACGGAACGATAAAAACAAAGAACGGGAGAAGATAAACAAATTTGAACTTTTGAACGGTTTGACGAAAAGAAAAGAAATAAATTTTTTTTAAATGATGGGGAAAATTGAAGAATTTATAAAAGAAGTGAAAGGAAAACCCAAAGTGTATGATAAAAGGAACTTAAAATATGAAGATAATCGAAGAAAAGAATATATCTAGGCAAATTTGACCGAAAACTTTGTATTCGATGGTAGTATTTCTATAGATTCCAATGTTTTCCAAGTGAAAATTGATTTGCATATTTTTAAACTAAGAAAAAGTGGATATATTTACGAGATAAAGAAAAAAGCAAAGAAAATTTGCCCTCTGGGTCAGCCTAATATATTGGCCTTTTCATAATTGCATGGACGCGCAAATCGAACATTTGCATGGTATTCAAAAAAGCAAATGAGCAACCATCATTTGTTCAAAACTGCAACCTACTTGGCAAATCTGCGCAAATCTTGCAACCTTTTTTGTACGCATACTTATAGGTATAATTAAAGAAGAAGAAAAGTGTCAAAAGTGAAATGTCATTTGCAGAAAATTATCAGTTTTTCGATTAATATCGAATAATTTAATTATTATAATTTACCTATTAATATAGGTAAATTATTATTGAAATTAATGTTATGTATTCTATAGCAAAACTAATGAAGAAGAGAGTTGGGCCACCCCAAGGATAAAACTTCTTTTAAACGAGACATTAACGAGGGAAAAAGATTTCAGTTCCGGAAAAAAGAAAAAAATCTCTTTGGAGTGTTATATACCGTGGCATAAGGGAAATAGAACGATCTTTCCTTTTCAAACCTCCGGAAATGAAAACAAAATTATGCAATCTTTTCACCACATACAAAAGGGTGAAAAGGGGGAAGCTTTCGAATGCACAATGCCGAACAAATTCTATGAAGATTTTGATAACAGTTTTGGAAAAAAACATAGTGTGGAGCCTCTAAAAGAAAACCATCTTTGGTTTTCTTTGGTGTTGATAATATCTCTAATGCAGATATGCATCAATCGGATGTAAATAATATGGAGTTTCAAGACCCAGAAGAAAGTGAACTCCCCCGAAAAAAACCAAAGCGGATGCTATTTTAGATTTCCTTAGAAATCAAGAGAAAGAGGAAGAACGCCGAAACAAGGAATCTCTGGATGGAAAAAAAATCGAAGTACAACTAAAAAAAGTTGAAGCTATAATGCAAATGCAAACATTGCTGAAGCAATCTTTAGGGAATAAAGCCAACAATTAATGAAGTATTACAAGTCAAGAAGACTAATTTTTTATGTTTGTTTCAATGCAGTAATTCGTCATTAGCAATTATCTCCGCCCAGTTTCCTCGACCACGATATTTTCTTCCTTTCGCTCCGATTCCATTTCTTAACTCTAGAATTCTTAACTCTACAGAGACTTCAAAAACCTAAACATTGATAATTTGAGGCAGAGGTATCTCTCAACATCTTGGTCCATTATCTATAATGCTACTGATGTGAATGTCAAAGTTGTGTTTCTTAACTCTTTGTAAACTACTGGACTGCAAGAAACTGTCCCTTTCAAATGCAGGCGCACTAAACGCAATCCCGATTCAAGTTCATGGTTTTCCATTGAAATTAAACGTCTGATTTCTGAAAGGGAATATTTGTATCAACGTTACCGCCGTCTGAAGACAACAGAAAGTCGATTGCAGTATACTAGAGTCCGCAATCTTGTTAATTAGAAGATTGCAAGTGCCAGAAGATAGTTCTTTGAACAAAAATTAGACACCTCTCTCCCTTCTAAGTTGGTGTGGCAGAACTTACAATCGTTGCGTGTTTGTGGTAGAGATAGGGCAGAGGTAGATCTCAATCCCTGTGGTCTAAACCGTTCATTCGTGGAGCCTCTCCCGGATAACCTACAGCCAGTTGATTTATCCTCTCTGCCCGTGGATGGGGTTAGCTTCAGGTGTGTAGATGCAACTGGAATCGATAATATCCTTTCTTATTTCGTTAACACCGTTGTTCCTCTAATCTTACCGGTTTTAACGCATATCTTTAATTCGTTTGTTCTACATCTACATTTCCATCATTATGGAAAAAGGCTGTTATTACTCCTATTCCTAAAGTCCCTTGTCCAGTTGATGTGGGCGATTTACGCCCGATTAGCATTTTACCATTGCTGTCCAAAGCACTTGAGAAACTCTGTTCGATGAACTTGTAAAAAAGGTATTCGACGGATAATGCCAGTTAAGGGGCAGAAAATATAAATGCGGAAAAAAGCCACTCATCAATGATATAAAGTTCTTTATTGATAATCACGATCTGCTCTGTATGACGGTTAATTCTAGACTTACTAGACATGATAAAAATGCATGCAAATAGGAAAATATTTGATGATAAGAAGAACGGTAATTCTCGAGTTGTTGTATGTATATTAGGTTCTGTAATTTCAGTTGATTTTTTTTGTTTCTCGTTATTATGAATGCAGTTGATGAAAGTTCCAACATGCCGCCCACCTTGGCGTGTCGCCAACTATAATCTTCGTTATCGGTCGCTTGCATGTAGTACCACGGCACCTCACGTCGCTACCCGGACCTGACCGTCACTACCAGGGTGTATTGCTTCTATTCGACCCAAGATCCATTTAGTTGGGGATAGTCGTTCTTCTTTTAATAGAACCAGCTCGCCAACTTCCGGATTTCTGGATGGGGTAGCCCACTTAGATTGCTGTTTAGGGTTTGCAAGTAATCCTTAGACCACTGATGCCAGAAGTGCTGCTTCATCTGCAACAAAAGTTTCGGCAAACGGCCAAGAACATTCGACTTCGTTTCTAGCAGACAAGTCTCGGGAATAGTGATGAGTGGACCACCGATGAGGAAGTGTCCTGGCGTTAGTGATTCTATTTCTTCCGAATCGTCTGACTTAGCACATAAAGGACGCGAGTTTAGACAGGCTTCTATATCTGCAAGTAAAGTTGATATTTCCTCAAAGGTAAGAGTGCGGTCTTTCACAATGCAACGGAAATGGCGTTTGTAGGACTTGACGGCTGCTTCCCATATGCCGCCGAAATGGGGTGAATAAGGAATAAGTGATGTTCTTCATTGCAAGTGCTTCGCCTATTATAGAATGCCAAGTTGAAGGCGCCTCTTTAAAAAGGGTTTTAAGCTCTCGGCTAGCACCTATAAAGTTTGTTCCTCTGTCACTGTAAAGGTCAGAGCAAATACCTCGTCTGGCTATGAAGCGATTAAAGGCGGCTAGGAAATCGTTTGTAGTCATCGATGATGGAGCACTGCCTTAGTGCAAAGACACACGAACACAGCTACATATCCTTTGAACGATCGGTATCCTCTTCCTCTGGATGATTTTAGAGTGAAGGGTCCAGCGTAGTCTATGCCACAATGTAGGAATGGCCTAGATGGTGTGACACGGGCTGCAGGTAGATCCGCCATAATTTGAGAAGCTGGTTTAGGGCGATTACGGATGCAGTTGATGCAGTTTCGCAGTCTTTTTTGTATTAGACTTCTCCCTTTCAGTATCCAATATCGACGCCAAACGTATGAAAACGTCAGCTGTGGTCCTCCGTGAAGGGTTGAAGAGTGAGCGTCCATCGCGATTAGAGAGGAGAGATGGCTGGCTTTGGATAATATTATTGGATGTTGCTCTGAGTAGAGTAGGAATGAATTTCTTAATCGCCCTCCCACTCGAAGTATGCCGTCGCCATCCAATATAGGGTTTAAGATTAGTATTGAGCTTCTTAGTGATATTTGTAGTTTGCGTTTTAAGTTTTCAATTTCAGAGGTAAAGGCCACTCTTTGTTTTTCTTGGATCCAAAAGTTCCTAGCGAAGTTAATTTCATTCGCGGTAAAGTATCCCACTTGTTTGTGTGGAATGGACCTGCGGCAATTTTTAATAAATCGGAAAATATAAGCAGTAATTCTTAATAATTTAGAAAGAGATGAAAAGTGGTTTAATAATTCCCACGCAGTATGAATTTCGACCAAGTGTACGGTGGTTGAAGTGGGTTCTTCCTGAAGTGCATCAGAACTAGGAGTCTGCTCCAAAGTCTAGTAATAACAAGTCTTTCATCTTCATACAAAATTTTCCCACCGTTAGTTGTGTGCGTGCATATATGAACATCACTGCTGAGCAAAACTCAACGCATACTTTGTGAGCTCGGCGAGACAAAGCCAGATTCTTTCTCTTCGATCAACTATGCAGAACAGAAAAGGAAAAAAAATTGAATCAGCTGTTATCTTTCATAAATCAAAACAAACGAGCAATATGCACCAATACATCCCTAGTTTATCCCCATAAAAACTCATAAAAGTTTCCGCTGTTTAGTTGTGTGCAAACCCGTATAAAAATGTTGCATTCTCTCTCTGATAACCTGACATGGAGCGCGTTCAAAAACCTTACTATAGTAAACCACGAGGTAAGCTGTGGTTATGCTACATCACTTCACTTAACCACGAAAGTTTATGTTTAACCATGGAGATTTTTGAACGCACCGTAGTTAACTACGTGGTAAAGAAAATTTAAAATTTTTTTCCATAAAATAGTGTCGGCTATTTGCCTCAATTATTTCCAATAATTATTTATTGAAAATAATCTCACAATTCCCACTTTGATTTGTTCATTATTAACATTAAAACAAGTGTCCAAAAATTATTTTTATCCTTCTTCTTCTTAACTATCGCTAACCATGCTCCCGAGCAGGGTTAAAATTTAGCTACACCATGGTAAACCACGGGAGTTTTTGAACGCCAAAAAGTTATGCTCGTGGTTATGTTGTAGTTAACCACGGAGTTTTTGAACGACAAAAGTTTACCATAGTTAACCATGGTTAACCATAGTCAGGTTTTTGAACGCGCTCATGGTCACTTGAAGAACTTGTGCATATATCTGTTCGCCTTTTACTTATTAACCATATGAAGATGAAAGACTTGTAAATTTCTATACTTTGGTCTGTTCCATTGTGGAGTTGTGGCTGCGATAAGAAGCTGGGCCATTCCACCATAATGAATGTTGTTTAAGTTCACTCGGGTATAGTCCACGTGAAGCGCATTCGGCTGGATTCTGCTTCGTTGGCACGTAGCGCCAGTAAGAAGGTGAAACAGTTTGTTGTATTTCAGAAACACGATTCGCGACGAACACCTTCCAGCGACTAGGATGTGACCTGATCCATGCCAATACAACGGTGGAGTCTGTCCAAGCGTGGATTGAATGAAACGAAATTGACTCGGAGATAAATTGTCGCATTAATCTTGTTAAGAGAACAGCGACACAGAGCTCCAAGCGCGCCAGCGATACTGTTTTTGTTGGCGAGACTTTAGATTTAGATCTGATGAGACTAACTGTTATATGGCCGTCGGGAGTAATTACTCGAACATATAGGACCGCCGCATAGGCAGATAATGATGCGTCCGCAAAACCGTGAAGCTCACATCGAAGCTTTGCTGAGGTACTGATCCAACGATTGATTCGTATATCCTCCAGAAGTTTTAACTGTGAGCTAAATAAATTCCATTTTGTTGCTATCTGAGATGGGAGTATGTCATCCCAAAGGGATCATAAAGTTTGGATATATCAGAGAATATAGTCCTTTTGTTAGGTGAAGAAGACTGAGAGCCTTGATCAAATAACGCGCGAAAGGGTAGACGTTCAGAGCTCACGGTAAAGATGTCGACAAGTGCAGTGGCTAATAGCACCACTTGACCTGGCCCAGCTGTATGAGATAAGCTGGAAGTATCCAGGTGGATGATTAACTTCTTCTTGATACAACATTGTATGATGTTGACCATCACAAAGACGGCACCTAAAGGTCGATGAGCAATTGACATGAGAGTGGTTTCTCCTTAAGCAATTTTGACATATAGCTGTTCCTTCGTGACGAAATTACGTCGTTTTTCTAGTGAAAGTTGTTTAAATTGTCTACAAAACATAATGAAGTGTCTTCCTGAGCACAAACTGCAGCCGTTAGTCGGGTTACCTTTAATTGTGTTTGTAATGGTATTGTTACTGTGTATATGTCTTGCGGTTTGGAGTCGTGGGGGTTTTGGAAGCTTGGTGTTACCCACTGCTTCCAGGACTCGTATACGCGAAAGAAGAAAATTTTGAATATCCTTGAAGACTGGCAAATCCTTGGCAGACGCAACCAGGGATTCCCATTCTCTACGAGTTTGTGCATTAAACTTTTTTGCCACTATGCAGGTGAGCCAATCATCCCACTGATCAATAGGGCGTTTTAAATTAGCTAGTGATTCAGTGGATTCCGAGATTCGATTCATCAGGCGTTTGAGATCATGAGCATTCTCTTGGCGAACAGCAGGAGCATTTAAGATGGCCTCGATGTGCACTTGAACTAAGATATGTAGATTTTCATACCTTTCGGTGAGAGCATTCCAGGCTGAAGTGTAGTAGGCTTCAGTTATCGTATAGTTCCTGATAAGTAATTCTGCTTCACCACGCACATTTGCCTTTAAATAATGTAACCTTTGGACATTGGTCAGATTAGCATTGTAAGCAATCAAGGTAGTGAACATGTCTTTGAACGCTGTCCACTCAAGGTAGTCCCCACTAAACGGAGGTATAGTGATTCTTGGAAGTTTAGTTTCGCTGCCAGAGATTGATGAATTCATTACCATGTTTTCATCCCTAAACGTGGTACTGCTGGTTTCGCCCAACAGTCCTGTCTAGCACAAGATTTGTAACCTAAAAGAAATAATTAAAAAAATCCTTAACCATGAATTAAAAGGAATACTATTAAGATAAAATCCATCCTGGACTTCTTCCTCCTCCAGCGCTTCTAATTTCAAAGACCTAAAATGAAATATTAATTATAAATTTAGAGTTAGTATTCTAAGACTTAGAATGTAAACAAAAACATGCACAACAACAACAACAATACTATAAACTAAGAATTGAAGAATCAAAATGAATTTTATGTTAATATAATAAATTATTGAATTAATAGATTAGAAACAAAATGAATTAATACCACCTTTTTAAATAAATTAAGCAATAAGGAATAAAAATGAACAAACAATCGGAATTTGACAGTTCTCACCGGCAAATATATTTGTTCAAATTTCACACAGAAAAGGGTCAGAAGGACAACAAAAACATGCGAAAAACATAAAGAATACATACCTGAACAGAATTTATCCCTTTTTGCACCTGTACAGCACCTCACTCGCGCGAATTCCCCTAAAAAGGGCCAACGAGCGTGATCGTGAGAACTAGAAAATTACTACTGCCATCCATGTTCTAATGCCATTGTAAGCTGGCGCTAAAAAGTAATTATCGCGAAAAGGGCTAAATTAATGAAATTAAAAAACTACAATTTAGCCAATAAGAGGAAGGGAGATGGCAATAAAAAAGGGAGACAAAAATACGAGTTGGTCGATAATAACTCTGCAAAATCGATAATGAAACCCAAAAATAGGAGTTTCTACCACATCGACACGGCCACCCTATTTAAGTGCGACATTAGCGGCCCTAAATCCATTGGTTTGGAAATATTTCGATAGCGCGCATGTATCAGGAAAAAGTAATGTTTTATTCAGTCATTTTTTCTTAGAAATACATGCATGCCAGGGCAAGGGTTTTCGTTTGTGTTTTATGATGTATGGTGGTGGTGACTAAGATTCGCTAAGGTGCATATATCCGTGGAAGTACATATAAATATTTTGCGAATTGAATGTTATTAAGATCCGTTAAGGCTCATTTCAACGGGGAAATCGCACATCAATATTTTTACGAATTGAAATTACGATTAAGATTCGATTTAGATTATTTTCAGACCAAAATTCCCTTCAATATCAAAATCAATGCGCTCTGAAAGAAACGGTTTTACCCTATATTTGATTTTGCTGCGTCTTCGTTTTTCTTCATTGCACATTAAGAAGATATACTGCAACACCCGCAACGTTAGAAAACATTTTTAAAATGAACTGTCTGCCAGTTGATCGAACCCTAATCGGCCAGCTGGACAGTATTTGACAGTTCCAGACAGAACTGTCCGCCAGTAGCACTCCCGTGTAAAGGCCAGGTTAGGATATATGTCATTAAGGGGAAGTTCTGGTCAAATTGTTTCAAAAAATTGATTTTTTTTTACATTTTTTGAATCTTTGTTATGTTAAAAATAAGTCTGTAAAACCGTTTTGCGTTTTATTAATTACAGTTAGTTATTAGTTACAGCGCTTCAAAGTGATGCATGCATTGCTCAGAGCGGAGCGACCGGAACTTCGAAGCTAATTATCTCCGTTCGACGAATTCAAGTGGGCGGTACCAAATATCTCGACAACTGCTCACCCGATTTCCTTGCAGTTTTGAAATTCTTGAAGTAAATTTAATTTATGACAGCTTATACCGATAATTATTGAAATTTTTTCTTAATTAATCATTTTATGAGCCGTTTTTCTAAAAAAAAAGTCAAAAAATACACATTTTTCGCAATTGTATTTTTTCTCCTCAAATTATCCTAATTTGCGGTATAAGCCCGCGCCAATATGTTGAACTAAGTTAATTTGGAAAATCCTGCATTTCAGACACCTGGGGAACCCTGGGGACAGTGTTCCGGCGACACTAAAATCAAATCGCACCTGAAAAAAAAGCCAAAACAAACTCCTGAAAGGAAAAGTAAAAAAACCGAAAGGGAGTAATAAATAAAAACACGATATTTTTGTTTTTCAATATTTTAATTTTATTAAAAGTAAACAAACAAAACTACATGTATACACAAAATCACAAAACCAAAACACACACGGAAGAAGACGTCACTACACAACAAAAACAACAATTCATACCTGAAAATATAGAAACGAATTAGTTAAATATAAATATTAAATATATAAGTCCTTACCTTTTTTAAACGTTGAAAACAATCAAAGGCGCTGAAAACACCAACCAAAAATCCACCAGAAAATCCATCCAAGAAAATGCCGAAATGCCGTCGGCAAATCGACAGTCTGAAAACAAAAAAGATTAATGAAAATACACAACAGATTCCAAAAAAACACTCACCTGTCAACCCCAATGGAATGATCGCTGGCTCCTCCTCTCCTCGTCCCCCACTAGAAACCTAAAAATATAGAATAAAATTAGTAAATAAACTAAAAATTAGAAGAAAATACTTACCAAGTGCAGAAAACTCCATTTGACAGCCGTAGGATAAACAAGAACAGCTGATCGGACATCGCACGCCGATCTAGTACATAAACCCGAAATTATGTACTTCGAGAACGAAGCCCCCTACTACAGAATAGCCTCAACCATTGTTCAAAGAGAAATAAATACCGACGCACAGACGGCGTTAAATCAGATTGCTTTTAATCTTTCTAGAGTCTTGAACTAGAAGATAAAATCTGTATTGAGGTTTTAGCAATAAAGCAATTTCAAAGCATAAGTATCGAACTTAGCATTCTGGAAAGACAGAATTGAGGTCTTTTCCCAGTAAAGCCCGAATTAAAGACAGTTTTGAAGTCTTTAATACAGCAGTAACTTAATCACCAAAATTGATTTCAGCAGTTACTCTAACCAACCACAGAGGGACGAATTTGCGAATTTGAAACAAGGCAAAGCAGTCCAGCAAGCCGCAACCAGGGCAGCAAGCAGCAACCAGGCAGCAAGCAACAAGCAAATCCCAAGCGATTCCCAAGGGGGCCTCGGTAGTCTAGAGGTAAGGCGCCTGACTACTATCCCAGAGGTCCCGGGTTCGCATCCCGGCCGAGCCCCACGGTCCTTCGCCTTTTCCACTTTCCCGCCCACATAACTTTCCTTCTTTCTTCTCCCCTCTTTACATTCCTGATTCCTCCTGTCATAGCCTCCTCGCTCCGCCAAGCGCATGTCATCGGTTGGCTGATGAGATTCAACTCGTTTCAGGAGGCATAACACTCCAGCGAGTTGTTCCTCAAAATGCCCCGATGCCAGAGTCGTGAAATGGTTGGAAGTAGGTGGAATAATATATCACGGCTAGGTTGTGGCAGCTCCGTCCCCCTCTCTCTTTCTACTCTACTTTCGGCTAGAGCTGCTGTTCGACATTCTATACGAAAAAAATAGATTGTCGAACAGTACAAAGGGGCTTTCCCTAAGTCTCTAGTCTATCACATAAAAAAAAAAAAGAAAAGAAACGAAACCAGAGTGCAGCAACACAAAGGTTATTCCTGGCTGTTCTAATTGCAGAACACATCAGTCGAAACATCAATCATCACGCTGACAGATAGGTGGCGTTATTCATTTAAGTTACCAGAGCAAGCAATATTTTGGTAATTTTTATTTACAAAACAAATACGAAATTTCAAGTAATAAATAACGAATTAAAGATTGAATTGAATTATTTTGGCAATTTGTTGAATTTTTATTGAATTTATATTTAAGAAAATCTAATAATTAATTGCGAATAAATAGTAATTTGGTTATTGGAAAAAGTTATCTTTTTATTGAATCGCACCCTTCCGGCACCTTTTTATTGAGTCAGAAATTAAATTGCTAATTCTGAACATTGGTCCTTCGAGCCGGATAGTGATTCAATAAGATAACTTAAGCCGCAATACAAGTATGGATGCATTAATAATTCAACAGAGCGAAGTACGAGAGAGACTCGAAAGGTCTTTTAGAAACTATCTCAAGGATGGCCCATCTAGGAAGACAGCGCAGTATTTTCAAAAAAGGCTCAAGATGCTCGACGATGACTGGACGGAATTCAAGAACAATCATCGACAGATTACATCAATCAAGACGAAGAAGGACGAGAAAGAGCAGCTATACTTCAAAGAGGATTGGTATACCGACACAGAAAACGCCTACGTCGAGATGTACTGCAAAATCGATGAAGACTATCACAAAACGCTGTCAGTCACAGAACCAGTCGCACGAGCGGAGCAGTCATCAGCCGATTTAAACAGCAGCTGCACGTCGCAACACAACAACAATGTGAAACTACCAAGGATCTCGATACCCACATTTGCAGGGGATTACGAGTCATGGCCATCATTCCTAGATTTATTTTCCAGCCTTGTGCATAACAAAATATCGTTAACAGGAGCACAAAAACTCCAATATCTAAAGGCTCATCTTTCTGGAGAAGCTGCACGACTACTCAGCAACACGCTCATTAGTGACGCCAATTATGAACCAGCATGGCAACTTCTCGTCGATAACTACGACAACAAGAGAGCATTGTTGAAAACCCAGCTCGACATTCTGCTCAACCAACCAAAACTAACCCGAGAAACAGCTCAAGGCATCAAGGAGCTGAAAACGAGGACACACGAATGCCTCACTGCCATTGAGAATCTGGAGGTCTCAACAAAAAATTGGGATCCCATTCTCATCCACTTGCTGGTCCAAAAACTACCAAGCGAAACTCACGAACATTGGGAACAGTCGCAGAGCACCAAATCAAGGCAATCGATTCCAACATGGGTGGAACTACGCGAATTCTTGGAAACCAGGTTCAGAACCTTGGAAGCTGTCAGCAAACCAACAATCCACAAGAATGAACCTCACGAAAGCAAGTCCAGAGAGCACCCAAGAAGAAGAAGCCAAGCCTTCCACGTCGCAAATCAAAGCGTATGCATCCTGTGCAAAGGCGCACATGCCATAGGGAAATGCCCCAAATATGTGCAGTTCAGCATTGATGAGAAATATAAAACAATTAAATCAAAGGATCTATGCATCAATTGCCTGAGAGCAGGCCATCGCTCATCACAGTGGCCCAGTAAAGGTAGATGCTTCCAATGCGGAAAGACTCACCATACAACCTTACACAGAATCCAGTCAGCGAGTCAAACCAACAGCAGCGTGTCACCGCCCTCAAGTTCAAACGATGAATTACCATCCAACCAAACACAAACATACTTCGCTCAGGCAGCACCCTACGACTGCCGACAAGTACTATTAGCCACAGCCCTGGTCACCGTAGTATCTCCAACTGGACGAGAGCAGGTCTGCAGAGCACTCATTGATCCCGGATCTCAATCCTCATTCGTACGTGAGGCAGTGGTTCAAAATCTACAACTCAAAAAGGAGCCAATACAAACAGCATTAAGCGTAATCGGTAACATGCCAGCCGGGAAAATCACAAAATGGGCCTCGCTGCAACTAAAGACACGAAACCAACAGGCGAAGAACATCCAGGTCCAGGCAATGGTAATTAACAAAATAACTAATCCATTACCAAATAGTGAATGTTCTAGCAAGGATTGGGCGCACTTAAAGGGTCTCGAATTAGCGGATCCAACATTCCACAAGCCGGGTCACATCGACATCCTTTTGGGAGCAGATGTATTCCCCATGATCATCTTGGCCGGCCTAAGGAAAGGCAACGAGGAAGCCCCAGTGGGACAAAACACGGTGTTTGGGTGGATCATCTCTGGGAAGACCACTTCAGCTGCACGAGCAAACACACATATGAAAACATTCTTCACTCAGGCGACTCCTAACGATGAGCTAAAGAGATTCTGGGAACTAGAAGAACTTCCATCAAGATCCAAATGGACAACAGAAGAAACCCTTTGCGAAAACCACTTCAAACACAACGTCACTAGATGCAGCAACGGACGTTACCAGGTACGGCTTCCATTTGTAGCTGATAAAATACAACTTGGCGCATCAAGACACATCGCCATTCGAACATTGATGCAAATGGAGAAACGATTCCAACAAGATCCCGATTTGAAAGCGGACTACGTCAAATGCATACAAGAATATTTGACGTTAGGTCACATGGTGCCTGCCAGCACCCCCGAATCAGCACTTCAAAACCAACTGCCTAACGGCACGACAACATATCGATGTTGTTACCTGCCTCACCATGCTGTCATCAAACCGAGTAGCACGACCACCAAACTGAGAGTAGTTTTCGACGCATCCCGTCCGACTGCCAACGGAAACTCACTCAATAGCGTATTATTGAATGGTCCAGTGATACAAGACTCTTTGATGTCCACACTCATGCGATGGAGAAAATACCGCATTGCTTACATGGCCGATATAGAAAAGATGTATCGCCAAATACGAGTTCATCCAGACGATGCCGATTATCAACGAATTGTTTGGAGGGAATCACCAGATCAGCCTATACGAGACTACACACTCTTAACCGTGACGTTCGGAACAAAGAGCGCTCCTTTCCTTGCCATCCGAACCATGCACCAATTGGCGAAAGATGAAGCAGAATCATTCCAAATCGGCTCTAACGCCGTACTCAACGATTTTTACGTTGACGATTTGATGACTGGCGCAGATAATATAGAAGAAGCAAGACAAAAACAAAGGCAACTAATTCAGCTTCTCCGAGCTGGAGGGCTAGAGCTCCGAAAATGGGCCGCGAATCACAACACCATCTTGGAAGAAGTTCCGGCAACCGATCGAGAGGTCTCATTTCCACTCGCAGTGAATGCAGAAGAAGTCAAAGCTCTTGGCTTATTATGGAATCCTGCCAGCGATACACTGTCGTACAAGGTCAGCATGGAGTCAGCACCAGAAATATATACAAAACGGAAAATATTGTCCGAGATTGCGAAGCTGTTCGACCCCATCGGCTGGCTTACACCAGTAACTATTAACGCCAAAATTTTAATACAAAGTCTTTGGCTAACAAAGCTCGACTGGGATGAAACAGTCCCGATCAACATCGATCAACAATGGCGAAAGTTCCGAGCAGACCTCCAAGTCATCCAAACTATTCAAATCCCGCGGTGGATTGAAGCTCACAACACAACCCAGAACGTCGAAATCCATGGATTTTGCGACGCATCCATCAAAGCATATGCAGCAGCCGTATACATCCGGACAAAGGACGAAGACGGCAACTACCATTGTCACTTAATCGCTGCCAAAAGCAAAGTGGCACCCATCAAGACCATCTCACTGCCAAAGCTAGAGTTATGCGGAGCACACTTGTTGGCCAAATTGCTGGCGCAAGTAAAGGACGACATGAAGTTCGAGCAGGTAACTACACATGCTTGGACTGATTCTACAATTGTCATCGCATGGCTAAGAAAACACCCATCATCATGGGAAACATTTGTGGCGAACAGAGTCTCACAAATACATCAACTGCTAGACCAAAGCAGCTGGAATCACATCAGAACAGAGGACAACCCTGCCGACTGCGCCACAAGAGGACTATCGCCGAGTGAATTAAAACTCCATAAGTTATGGTGGACAGGTCCGCATTGGCTCCAACAGACAAAGGAGCATTGGCCCAAAAGGAAGGAAATCCAAGATACCACGGTGGGAGTACGAAAAACCACCACCAATCTGCATATCGAAGTAGATCCCTCCAATCACGATCTGATCAACAAATATTCGTCATTAACGAAACTGCTAAGAGTCACAGCATATTGTCGACGGTGGTTAAAAGCATCAAAATCATCATCCAGCCTTCCTCAGCCTAGCTACCTAACTTCAAGAGAAATCCAAGCAGCCCTACAGTGCTGGATAAAAAACGTCCAATCACAGGAGTTTGAAGAAGAAATACGAGCAATACAGTCAAAACAACCAGTGTCCAGCAAAAGTAAACTCATAAGATTGACACCGTTCCTCGATCAAGAAGGTATTTTAAGAATAGGAGGGCGCATCCAGAATGCCGATACAACATTCTCCGAGAGCCATCCCATTATTTTGCCAGAAACGAGCCCCCTATCCAAGCTCATCATCGACAATATACATCGCACGACATTACACGGAGGTACTCAGCTAATGTTACACACGCTAAGACAAAGGTATTGGATACTGAACGCACGAAACGCAGTAAGACGGCATAATCAAAAAAGCATGCAGTGTTTTCACCAATCAGCAACGAACCCTAAAGAAAAAATACCACAATGGCTTTTCCGCCGGAAAAGAAAAACATCGTAACCGGCTTCCTCGAAACACTTTTTTTGAAGCTTAACGCTTCAAGGCGGGGAGAATGTTCCGGCGACACTAAAATCAAATCGCACCTGAAAAAAAAAGCCAAAACAAACTCCTGAAAGGAAAAGTAAAAAAACCGAAAGGGAGTAATAAATAAAAACACGATATTTTTGTTTTTCAATATTTTAATTTTATTAAAAGTAAACAAACAAAACTACATGTATACACAAAATCACAAAACCAAAACACACACGGAAGAAGACGTCATTACACAACAAAAACAACAATTCATACCTGAAAATATAGAAACGAATTAGTTAAATATAAATATTAAATATATAAGTCCTTACCTTTTTTAAACGTTGAAAACAATCAAAGGCGCTGAAAACACCAACCAAAAATCCACCAGAAAATCCATCCAAGAAAATGCCGAAATGCCGTCGGCAAATCGACAGTCTGAAAACAAAAAAGATTAATGAAAATACACAACAGATTCCAAAAAAACACTCACCTGTCAACCCCAATGGAATGATCGCTGGCTCCTCCTCTCCTCGTCCCCCACTAGAAACCTAAAAATATAGAATAAAATTAGTAAATAAACTAAAAATTAGAAGAAAATACTTACCAAGTGCAGAAAACTCCATTTGACAGCCGTAGGATAAACAAGAACAGCTGATCGGACATCGCACGCCGATCTAGTACATAAACCCGAAATTATGTACTTCGAGAACGAAGCCCCCTACTACAGAATAGCCTCAACCATTGTTCAAAGAGAAATAAATACCGACGCACAGACGGCGTTAAATCAGATTGCTTTTAATCTTTCTAGAGTCTTGAACTAGAAGATAAAATCTGTATTGAGGTTTTAGCAATAAAGCAATTTCAAAGCATAAGTATCGAACTTAGCATTCTGGAAAGACAGAATTGAGGTCTTTTCCCAGTAAAGCCCGAATTAAAGACAGTTTTGAAGTCTTTAATACAGCAGTAACTTAATCACCAAAATTGATTTCAGCAGTTACTCTAACCAACCACAGAGGGACGAATTTGCGAATTTGAAACAAGGCAAAGCAGTCCAGCAAGCCGCAACCAGGGCAGCAAGCAGCAACCAGGCAGCAAGCAACAAGCAAATCCCAAGCGATTCCCAAGAAACGAAACCAGAGTGCAGCAACACAAAGGTTATTCCTGGCTGTTCTAATTGCAGAACACATCAGTCGAAACATCAATCATCACGCTGACAGATAGGTGGCGTTATTCATTTAAGTTACCAGAGCAAGCAATATTTTGGTAATTTTTATTTACAAAACAAATACGAAATTTCAAGTAATAAATAACGAATTAAAGATTGAATTGAATTATTTTGGCAATTTGTTGAATTTTTATTGAATTTATATTTAAAAAAAATCTAATAATTAATTGCGAATAAATAGTAATTTGGTTATTATTGGAAAAAGTTATCTTTTTATTGAATCGCACCCTTCCGGCACCTTTTTATTGAGTCAGACATTAAATTGCTAATTCTGATCAGACAGTACCGCGCAGCGCACGACCTCACAAGGACTTGGCATGAGCCGCCATTTTGGATTTTGAAATATATATATATATATATATATATATATATATATATATATATATATATATATATATATATATATATATATATATATTTTTTTTGTAAACTTTAGTTGTTTACCTACAACTACCAAAAAACCGTTTTTTATTATTTTATGTTTAAATCCCGAAAACGCTCGATTTTTAATGCCAGTTGACCAGAACCTCCCCTTAACGGAATAAAAAGAAAACAAATATTTATTGGAGTATTACTGTGTGCTTTTATTAAATCTAAATTGAGTGTAAAAAAAAGAGAATTGGTATAACTAAGGTTCTGTGCATCGCATTGGAGACACCGTTACACTTTCCTCCAAGATTACAGTTACGCCGCTGCTTAAACATTTTTGGTGGTTCCATCCAGGAATCAGTACAGAACCCGTTTACCGTTCCTTCCCAACAAGTATACCGTTGGTTAGTGCAATTAAAAAAAAAAAAAACACAGTTAGGTTAACGCTTCATTTAAACTGCTGTTATATAAAATGTCTACCAACAAGCAATTATTTGATCAGGAGCTCATCCTTAGGAATCGCATCGAAAAATATATCGAGAATTCAAAGAAAACTGTTACAGCCAAACGTACTCAAGGTTTTTTGAATCTGGAATGGTAGAATTGAAAAGGTTATGGGAACAATATAGCGCTTTAGATGTAGAGCTAATGCAAGCTTTAAGTGCAGATTCTGCAACCGCTGGCGTCGATCATGCATACATTAGGGAAGATCATTTTTGCAACACGGAAGCCAAATATTCAGATTATTTGAGCGATTTATATGAAGGTCTTCGTAAACTCAAATCAGAGGCAACAGTTATCAATCCCAGTGCCAACGAATCAGCTACAGCCATCGTCGTCCATCAAGATACAACCCTTCCAAGGATTTCTCTACCTAAATTTAATGGAGATAACGACATGTGGAGATCGTTCTCAGACATGTTCACGTCGCTCGTGCATAATAACACAAAATTATCTCCGGTACAAAAATTGCATCATCTAAAGTCTTGTTTAGTAGGTGAAGCGGAAAGAGTGTTACGTCACACTCCTATAACAGATGCTGACTATCAACCAGCATGGGACAAATTAAGGAAACGTTACCAAAACACTCGCATTTTGGTTAACCATCAACTTAAACTGCTAGTTAATCAACAAAAGTTAGCTACAGAGACCAATAAGGGAATCAAATCATTATAGACACATCTGAAGAATGCTTATAGCAATTGAAGAGTTTGAAGGTGAACACCAGCTCATGGGACGCGTTATTAATTTACATAATGGTACAGAAGCTTCCGTATTACACACTTAAGCTTTGGGAAGAAGACCAAGGATCCAGCGATGACTTACCCATCTTTGAAAAGAAGGTACTCGAATCAACTGCCGATGTTCTAGGTCCCAGAGGTATATCAGTGAAACCCAAGCCTCAACCAAGGGAAAAAATAGTCGCGTATCACAGTACAAGGGAAGGAAGATGTCCTGCTTGTGGAGGAAAACACTATGTCTAAAAATGTTCAAAATATAAGCAAATGTCGTCGGAAGCCAAACGTAAGGCTATCTCATCAGCAGGACGATGTCTCAATTTTTTATCCGGTCACCATTCTCAAGCTGAATGCACTAGCAAACACAATTGCTTCACGTGCAATCAACGTCACCATACATCTTTACATATTACTAAGGAAAACTCAAAGCCACATAACAAATCCAATTTACCAGTCAAGGGATTCAAACAGAAGTCCAGCCGAATCCAATCCAGAAAACAATAGCCACAGCGCTGCTCAGCTTGAAATCACTCAAGCCTTCATCACAAGGCAAAACTTACGAGCATTACTAGCAACAGCTCTAATCACTGCGCGAGATAAACATGGCCAACCACACACCCTACGATGTGTCATTGATCCAGGCTCTCAGTCATCATTCTTGACAGAGGAAGCCTGCAAGAGACTGGGTGCAACATGTTTTCCTGCTTCCATCACTATTATAGTCATCGGCACCTGCACGGCAGGAAACTCTGGTAAACAAACAACTCTACAATCACAATCCAGTCAATTGAATGGACCGATCGTGGAGGAAACTTTTCTAATTTTAAAAAGAATTAGCGACCCTCTACCACGACAACGAATGATAAGGAGCACGCTCAACACTTATTCGGGCTAAATCTAGCTGACCCAACATTTTGGCAACCCGGAAAAATAGATGCTTTGCTCTAGGTAAATCTTTATACTCAAATTCTACAGTGGCAATAAATACAATATTTGGTTGGATTTTGCTCGGACCAACCACCAACGAACGTCATAATCATGCAGTATCCCTCATGACTACAACTGAAGATGATCTCAGCTATCAACTTCAACCATTTTTTAAGATAGAAGAATTCCCTTCGAACCCAGTTCTTAAAATGGAAGATGCATTATGTCAATACATCTTTCAAACTACGTACCAACGTATACCAAATGGACAATATCAAGTCCATTTACCATTTCTAAACAATGAAATTCCTAAATTGGGTGCATCTCGCCCACAGGCCCTCACGCGGTTCATAGCCCTGCAAAAACAATTTAGGAAGAAACCAGATCTAGCCAGAAACTATACCAAGTGTCTCGATGAATATCAACAACTCGGCCATATGGAAATGATCTCTCCCAGTGTAACTAACAAGCCACACTACTACATTCCACATCATGCGGTCTTTAAAGAAAGCACAACCACAAAAATAAGAGTCGTGTGCGACGCATCCTGTAAATCAACCAACGGAAAATCACTTAATGATCACCTGTTGAAGGGACCTATTTTACAACCGAAGCTATTTGCCACCTTGATGAATTGGCGGAGGTACAAGGTAGCCATAACAGCGAACATAGAGAAAATGTACCGAATGATTTTGGTCCATCCAAATCAACGAGCGTTTCAACAAATCATTTGGAAGCATCCAATTACTTATGAAACACAAGATTATCAATTGAAAACGGTCACATTCGGTACGTCAGCGGGAAAAGGGAATTAATCGAAATGATGAAGACCGGAGGATTTAACCTAAGTAAATGGGCAAGTAATGACAGATTTACTATCTCATTTACCATCTGAGTATTGCGAAATTAAGGAATCATTCTCTATTGGAGAGATGGAAGCCATTAAAATTTTAGGTATCCAATGGCATCCTGCAGAAGACATTTTCACTTTCAAAATTTCCTTAAAGTCAAAACAATCTGTTCTTACCAAACGAGCTATGTCATCAGAGATCGCGTCTTTGTATGACCCGCTCGGCTGGATAGCTCCAATAATAATATCGCGAAAATACTAATGCAATCGCTGTGGATTACAGGCTGCTCGTGGGACGTTACAGTACCTACCTCAATAAACGAACAGTGGAATACATTTAAGGAGGACTTATGTAACCTGCCCGCGATATGATTTTTAATCCCGCGTTGAATTCAATATGCCAGCACAGCACAAATTCAAATACACGGCTTTTGCGACGCTTCAACCAAGGCATATACAGCTGTCCTATACTTACGAACATTACTCGAAGATGGTAGCATCTCATCAATGCTGTTAACGGCCAAAACCAGAGTAGCTCCCACGAAACCAATCACCATTCAAAGATTGGAGTTAAACGGCGCGGTAATTCTTGCTCAGCTTATCAAAACAACGGTTGAGGACATGGAACTGAAAAACGCCTTCATATTTCCTTTGACAGACTCCACTATTGTAGGTACTTCAATGGATAAGAGAACACCCGTCTCGCTGGAAAACATATGTGGCGAACAGGGTCGTTGAAATCCAGGAAAGTCTAAAGTATGATTCGTGGCAGTATGTTTTCACTGCAGATAACCCAGCCGATCTTGCTTCGAGAGGCATTACCGCAGATGATTTATTATCGAAGGGAATATGGTGGCATGGTCCAGGTTGGCTAACCAAAGGTGAAGAACATTGGCCAAAATTTAAAAAAATGTGAAGAAGGTGCTGAACTAGAGGCTAAACGAAACACCACGGCAACCCGTACAACAGCAATTCAAGATGACTACCTCATGCGATACTCCTCCTTTGATAAGTTAATTCGAATAACTGCATACTTACTGCGCTTCATAGAGAACTGCAAGCCCTCATCAACTAACCAAGTTGGAGTCATATCCTGCAGCGAATTGTGTAATTCTGAAGCTACTATACTGCGTTTAGTCCAAAGGGCAAGCTTTCCGAACTAATATCACAGCTTATCAAACGGTCAACCAATTTCGCACAAGAGCAAACTCATACAATTAAGTCCCTTTCTCGATGACCAAGGACTTGTACTATTAAAGGGACGGCTATCTCATGCATCCTTAACCTATGACAACAAACACCCAATCATACTACCAAAAAATCACCAGGGGGTAGAAACATTGATTGACAAAATTCATCAAGACACCTTTCATGGTGGAACGTCACTAGTGTTATCCACCAGCCGAAATAAATATTGGATTCTGGATGCCAGAAGAACTATCTCAAGCAGGATCCATAAATGCATCATATGTGTTCGCTTCCGAAAAACAACTTGTCAGCAGCGTATGGGTGATTTACTAGAATTTCGAGTCAACGTCACAAAACCATTCAGTAAAGTTATCATAGACTATGCAGGACCTATAACCGTCAAGTCGTCACCATGCAGAAGGGCAAAACTCCTGAAGGCATATGTATGCATATTCGTTTGCATGGCAACCAGGGCCATACATATAGAGCTCGTTTCTTCATTGACAACCGATGCTTTTATAGCAGCTTTAAAAAGATTTATTGCCAGAAGGGGCCTGTGCAGAGATATTTATTCTGACTGCGGCTCCAATTTTATTGGAGCAATCTCAACACTCGATAAGGACTTACAAAACGCAATTGTCAACTCAACTCAAGAAGCTGCTCAATATACTTCCACTCGTTCAATTGGCATCTCAACCCCCCAGCAGCGCCACATTTCGGAGGAACCTGGGAAGCAGGTGTACGTTCCATAAAGGGCCATCTCCGAAGAAGTTTAGGCAACATGATATGTACATTTGAATAATATGTAACATTGCTCTCTCAAATAGAAGCCATATTAAATTCGCGGCTGCTTTGTTACATTAGCGCAAATCCTAGTAATCCCGAAGTAATCACAGACATTTTTTGATAGGCCAAGCCTTGAATACGCTGCCAGAGCCGGATTATTCCAACGAACCAACCCTTACACACCGATGGAAGTTCTTGCAACAAAGGACACACCAATTTTGGAAGAAATGGTCAAGGGACTATTTGAATCAACTGCAAACAAGATCCAAATGGCAATCAGAAAGGGAGAATCTTAAAATCGGAGACGTAGTACTTGTTACTCATGAGCACATGCCGCCAATAAAATGGCCATTAGGCATCGTAGAGGAAGTCTTTCCTGGAGCAGATAGGCTAGTTCGAGTGGCTCAGATAAAAACTCACACTAGTACTTATAGAAGACCAATTGTAAAATTGGTTCCCTTACCCATAGCGAAAACATAATTTCATCCAAATACTAACAGACATAACTGTTTGCTCGTCTTTATGTTGTGGTGTACTCATTTTAAAAACAAATTAATTTCATAAGTATTCTTTCAGATGGATTACGATGAAGATGTGTTAATCTTGTCCGAAAGGATATTATTTTCCATGAATGATGAGCCGGACCCAGAGTTCTACGCCGATCCCGTCAGCAAAGGGGTCAATGAATCATCGCCAGATGGAGGCAGCTGTACCGTTACCACTACTAATGAAGGGGCCAATCAACATCAGGCATTACGATCTAGTGCGACTTCCCGGGATCATCCCACCAAACATCTGAAGGGTACGACAGTGCACACTAAGGCAACGTTGACTGAACCAGCCATAAGGGGCCAATCAACATCAGGCATTACGATCTAGTGCGACTTCCCGGGACCATCCCACCAAACATCTGAAGGGAACGACAGTGCACACTAAGGCAACGTTATTATTATTATTTATTGGCCAATCATTGTACACAAGAATAAATCTTAAATTAGTACAGTAAAAAGGTGGTATAACAAACAAAATATACTTAAAATAAAGAAGTAAAATTAGAGTGAGAAAAAAAGAGAAAAAAAGAAATAAATAAACAAAAAAAAAATGTCTTATAACGTGAATGAATTATAAAATAAGATACTAAATAAGAAGAAGAGAAAAAAAAATAAATAAATAACAAAAGAAGGGGGAGGGGGAAACGAAAAAAAAAATTAAGTTTGAATTTTGAATTCTGAGAGGAGAATGACAATTAAGAGAGTTATTATATGAGTGCAAGCAAATTGAGGTGGTATCCACAATCTAAGAGGTACTGCTCGTGAGGTATTCAGAGAGACGCCTTTTGAAAACACTGCTTGATTCGATAAATTGCAGACTATATGGGAGAGAATTCCAAAGCAGAGCTGCATAAACAAAGTGTGAACGTTGGCCTAACAAAGAACGAAACCGTGGAATAATTACATTGTTATTTCTACAGGATTGCGAGAGCTAGATGAATTCAGAGAGGTAGGAAGGTTTTCGCCTTCTAAGTATGTCATGAAAGAATCTCAGCAACTTCAAGTCTTTATACGTTTTTAAAGAACACCCCAAGACATTGTTCACGAAAGGCGTAATGTGGTCATACCGACGTAGATTATAAATAAAGCGTATGCAATCGTTGTATGCCACCTCTATTATCCGAGCACAAGAAGCATCCAACGAGGGAAAGACTAATTAGCCATGCATTAGATGAGGCAAGAGTAGCGCTTTTACCAAGCGCAAACGAAGGGCACAAGTCATCAAGTTTCCATACAGACAGAGTTTCCTGAGAAGACAATAAGTTTTATTCACTATATAACGAATGTGGTCACAGCAAGTCATATCGTGGCTCAGGATTACTCCAAGATTTTTAGCACGAACGACACGTTGAATAGGATTGCCATTTAATATTATTTTGGGAAAAACAACACTGGAGTTTACAGAGTGAGCGAAAACTAGATATTGTGACTTGTCTGGATTAAGTGTAAGGCGATTGATCGAAGCCCAGTGAAAAACATTTTCTAAGTCCTCAGAAAGTTTCCGCACTCCTGACAACAATTGATCCCTAGGCATAGAGAGATACAGCCATGGCCGGCTTTAGGTATTTTGGCGCCCCGGGCGAGATATTTTTATGCGCCCCTAACTTTTTAAAGGCTTTCCTTAGATTACCAATGTTATTATGAACAAATTGCACAACGATTCCTGCCAACTCGTTTTCAATAGATAGTGTCGCTAGACTTGTTAGTCTTGTTGACCTTAAATAATTTATCATTAGCTTCAATTTAGAGAAGCTGCGTTCCCCACTAGCAACAGTCACAGGTATTGTCAACATGATAGGAAGTGCTATCCATGTATTGGGAAATAGTTCTTGCAGATTGTGCATTTTGATAAAGTTCAAAAGTTCTATAGGTGTGGCTTGATTTTCACAAAGGTAATGCTGTAGACCGATGATTTCTTCGCACAACAAATCCCCATTTATATCTGTTTTGTTTACGTTGCCGGTTAAAGGTTCTTGCAATGCCGAACAATATTTTTTTAGCACTTCTTTATTCATATTTTTTTTAATATCAAACATGAAACACCACGTGATAGAAAAATCATGAAGCTGTTGAAACCGCTCTCTCAAAGATATATTTACTGTGTCTAATAGAGCATTAAAAAATTGCACTTCGAAGATTTTTTTTGGATCATTAATTGGTTCATCCAGAGCTTCTTCCCCCGGTTGTCGCTTAACGCGTTTAAGTCGCGTTTGAGGCTTGAAAATTGGCTGCACATTTAGCTCTGATGCAATTTCAGTCGCTGTTACAATAGCTTGTTGAAATCCTGTTTCTCTATATTTTTCCAAGTAGTCACAGCATTTTTCAAACATTTCTGTGAACTGGGCAAAGTCAGTTTTGGGCGACTGACTTGCTTTGCTAACAACATTGATTTGGAATAGAACATCATACCATGTTACAACAGAAACAGTAAAGTTAAAATCTTTGAGTTGTTCTCCAAGTGTAGTCGCCCATGTGACGTAATAGCATCATTTTGTTTGGTCGCTTCAGCCAAAGTAACCAAAGCATCATAGACCTCACCAAATTGAAATCGAAGCGCTTTGACGCTTTCGATTCGTGCCTCCCAACGAGTATCACTCAATTTTTTCAAGCTATAAGTTTTGAGATGATCATTAAGTATTTTCCATCTATTTACAGATCCCGAAAATAGTGTAAATAGCTTTTGCAGAATTCCGAACAGTGAGACCGATCTTATGATAATTACTTAGGAGTTATTCAAATTTCAGTAAATTTAAAAAAAAACAACATTTTTTCCCTAATCACCCTGTATCTTAGTGGATAGTGGAGATAGCCGCCCTCTGTAGAACAATTTTTTTTCCAAAGACATCCAGGAATCACCCCTGAAAATATTAGCCGCGTACTCCAACAAAGGATTTATTAAATTTCTGATGACCTTTACAAGTCGGGAATGATAGAATATGAGTATTTTAACTTATTAAAACGACAATATCTCAGAAATGGCAATTCCTACGAGAAAATGTATAATACATTTTTTTATAGATAATCGCCTAATCTACAAACGTTGTAAACACAATTTTCTGATAAGACGTACGGTTTAGCATATATTTGCAAAAAACTGATATTTTGACCCTTTGACCTTGAATAAAAAAGTTTGCAGTCGTCCAATCGCATGGCAGTCTCTACAGCTTATGTATAATAATGTTTTTAAGGACTGTTACAATTTTCAGCAACTTCCGAATTATCTTCCAGTCAAACCTCTAATTTGACTGGACTACTTTGTGGCTTATATCGGGAGTGCAGTCAGCTATGATGGAATAGTATTTTGAATCCTTTATGCCGGATAATATTGTGGATCTAACGTTTGATGCCAACAATTCTATTAACTCGTTTTGAATGTTTTTCCCGCAGTAATGGTCAACCAACTCCTCTTTCATCGCCAATCTGACATGTTCTTGCATGACAGGGTCAAATTTTGCCATTAGCTGTACAAGGCCCAAAAATTTTCCATTATTTGAGCTAAACAATTTATCAGACGATCCTCTAAAAGCCATGTTATTTTCAGCCAAGTATAATGTTATGTGCATCAATCTTTGAAGCACATTGTTCCATCGCAAAGTTTCTTTAGAAATCATCTTTTGTTCCTCCTTGTCGATTGTTTGTCCAGTTTTTAATCTTATTTCAGCTTTAGTCCACTGAAGCACTCGTTTTGTGCTACACTGTTTTCATGCATTTTCAGTACATCACTTAAATGACGCCATTTATTAAAGCCTTCAGTGGAGGTAAGATTATACCATGTTTCCATCGCACTCGAAATCCGCAGGTTTTGATAAAACGATTTGGCGAAATCCAAATGTGTTTCCATCGCACCAGGAAGTTTTCGCTTGTCATAACAAACTTGCACATCAAATTTTAAAAACCTAATTATATCAACAAAACTGAGGAATTTGGAAAGAATAGGCTGTAAAATAAGGAAAAAATATAAACATTCATTTAAGCTCCATTTTAAACGTAGAAGATAGAAAATTTAAAAATGACAAATTCGTACTGTCAAAATTTTTTACAGCTGAGAATATTTCCCCAAAATTTCCCACTTGCTGAATAGGCTGAATTGTCATTACCAAGATTTCGATCGAGATTTCATTGAAATCTCCTCCGAAAGGCGATTTCATTTTATATGCTAAAACATGAGATTTCAAACTAGATTTCGTGCGAAATCCTCATTTTTGCCGAAATCGGAAGATTTCGAGTGCGATGGAAACATGGTATTAGATAATGACGTCAAATCAAACAATCGACAGCAAAAGCAAATCACACTGTTGTTTTTTACTGAATAAACTAATCACCGAAGTCGGATGATTTCGTCATTTGGAAGTTTTCTCGAATAATGGGCTGAGCAAAAATGACGTCCGTTTTCGTCTTTTGGAAATTCACTTTGCTGAACTTGTAAAGGTCCGTTTATTAATATGTGATCTACGTCACTTTTATTTAATACTTTAGGCCATGTCGCTACGTCAGAAACGTCGTAAAGAACACTGGTCTGCAAAAAACGGGTCATTTTTTTCCTTTCCAATTTAATAGTCGTATCCTAAGTATTTTTTCGCGCTGAATCCAAATCCGTTGGCCAAATTGCCCTATCACGTCAGGATTTTGAGCAATCCTAACCTAAAAGTGTCAAAAAGCGTGTTTTTTACACTTTTGCGCGTTAAATATCTCAAAACTATGGAATGATAGGGCAAATCGGACAACGGGATCGTTTTCAGCATGCCAAAATCTACAGAAAACCATGTCGAAAGCGTTAAATTTGAAAAAACTTTTTTTGTAATACTGAAAAGAAAAACTTCGGTGCAACGATGATATCATGTGTTAATAAAAATCGCCCTATCATTCCATAGTTTTGAGATATTTAACGCGCAAAAGTGCAAAAAACACGCTTTTGGCACTTTTTGGTTAGGATTGCTCAAAATCCTGACGTGATAGGGCAATTTGGCCAACGGATTCGGATTCAGCGCGAAAAAATACTTAGGATACGACTATTAAGAAAAGGAAAAAAAATGTGCAGACCAGTGGAATTGGATTTGTGGTTGTGACAGTTTCCGCGGGAACAATGACTGTAGGTCCATTTTGAAATGAGGAAAACTCCGACGATTCAGACGGTGAATCAGTACTTTGTTTATTTTGAACAAATGATTCTTGACAGGACTCCTCTTTAAAGTACTTGTTATAATATTCATACACTTTTTAGCTTCTTCAAAAAGTTTATCTTTCTCAGCTTTTCTTTTTCGATTTTCATAACCGGAAAGTTTTTTCTTGTCTACCATATTGATTTAGTTCTATTTAAGTAAGAAAAACAACTGTTGCTTGCACTTATCAATCAAGTAGGTATGGTGTAGCAAACTATAACTTAAGCTACTTATATTTAGATACCCAACTAGTACATATAATCTGCCACTTTTCTCTAGTTCAAGAATGTGTCTTATAACACCTAAAAGATAGATTTTAGAACGTGCATAAGCGGCAGATTGTATAGCTTGATCTTTGGCTTTCTGTACTTACTAAACGTGTTTAAAAAATTAGAACAGAATGAAATTTACTATTAGATATTTAAACTAGCCAAAATATATGTATTTCACATAGTCAGGTACTCACACACGCAAAAACTTCGTCATACTCGCACGTCTCGCTCTTCTGAAAAATTTAGGATGCGCGGGTTTCACTAAAATAACGTTCTTGAAAATTGTTATAACCGCCAGAAGGTTTAATAGCAACTGGACAGCCAATGCTTTCTTTATTTTGATAAATTATGTGAAAAGTAGAATACCAAAAAGCGTTCTATGAAATAAATCACGCGATTTAAATCTAATTAATCGGTTGAATGTGTTAGTGAAACAAATTCAAGTTGTTAAATGAATTTTAATATTACATTTCGCCTAAAAAATTGGGTCACTTAGCAAGAAAAGCAATAAAACTACGAAAGGAGACCAAATTGGATCGGAAAAGCAGCAATAAAAACAGAAAATCATGAAAAAATGCTCGTGATCGCCGGAAGAATTTCCTAGGAAAGCCAATAAAAAATGAAAACAATCCAAATTGAGTAGCTTAAAATCGTCAGCTAAATTGCGCACAATTCTCTTAACACAGGAAATATGATTGAACTACTGTTGCCCAGCGCTAGTTAATTGCTAGAAAGTGGAGACAATAGATGGAAAAGTATAATAAAGCCTGCTACCTTTTAAAATTTTTCAATACAAGCTTTGTTTATCTTCTGAGTACATGGCATGTGTTTTGTATTTTAGAGGCGTTATTATTTTATAAGTAAATAAATGAGTACACTGGTGAATCTCGACAGCAGTGCCGGCGCCCTCTTGGACCCGGCGCCCTAGGGCGGTCGCCCGGGTTCGCCCCCCCTAAGGCCGGTACTGGATACAGCTGTACCATCATCGGCGTACATGTGGATTTTGGAGTTGTTTACTACTGCAGGAAGGTCATTAATGAAAATACTGAATAAAAGAGGACCGAGAATTGAACCTTGCGGAACACCACAGTAAAGGATTGTTGAGGTTGAAGCACGATTATGCAACATTACCTGTTGCGAACGGTCACTCAAGAAACTATGCATAAGCTTGAGAGCAGATGAGGAGAAACTAAACTGTGTATGGAGTTTTCCAAGGAGTAGAGAGTGGTCAACATTATCAAAAGCCTTGGAAAAGTCAAGCAGTGTAAAATAGCAGACTTGGTTCCCATTTAGATAATTCCTGATGTCGGTTGTAATTTTAAGAAGTGCAGTATCACAGCTATAGGATTTTCGAAATCCCTATTGGCAGGGATTAATAAGCTGATAACGTTCACAGTGCTCAATAATTTGCAATGCAATCAGTTTCTCAAGAACTTTTGCTAAAAACGGCAAGATACTAATAGGACGGAAGTCAGCAGGGCGCATAGGGGAAGAACATTTAGCAACAGGCAGTACAAAGGCATGTTTCCAAGAACTGGGAAATTTGGAGCTAGTGAAGCATGAATTCATCAAATGAGTTATAACAGGTAAAAGGCAAGGTAACAATAATTTAAGAAATTTTGGCGATATGTTGTCACTACCTATAGCATTAGATTGAATGTGATTAAAGGCACATAGAACTTCAGAGTGATTTACGCAACGGAAACTAAATCCACTAGGTGACGACAGAGGAATATAAGTAGTACGGGTAGAATTACTTGAAGTAAAGTGCGAGTTTAGACTTTCGGCATCAAAGTCACAAGAGAAAGGCTCATTTCTTGATTTAACCCCTAGTTTACTTAAGTTCTTCCATAGTTTGTTCGGTGGCAAAGATGGATTGAGTCGATGTGCGTAAAAGTTTTTCTTGGCTTCTTTAATTTTAGCCGTTGTGATGTTTCGAAGGCGTTTATAGGAGTTTTTAGCGCTTTCAGTTTTTATTTTTACAAATCGTCGATAAAGATATTCCCGCTCAATAATCAAGGAGTTCATTTCAGAATTGAACCAAGGCTTGGATTTTTCTGTAATGGTTTTTGTTCGAGTAGGAACAAACTCATCAAACAAGGGCTGAATAAGCTCCTCTAAAAACTTGATTTTATCATCAACATCAGTTAACGTGAACATGTTTTCCCATGGTAAACGCTCACAACATTCAACTAAGCTACGACGATCGGTGTTAGTAAAGTCACGATAAGTAATTGTTTTAGCAGGTTGAGATATAACTGGAAAATTACAACAGACGTATAATATGTCATGGTCTAGGAAACTTGGAGCAGTAATTTGGTTCTGGAAGACGATTAGGCGAGTGTCACTGGTGAGTAGTAAATCAATTTGTGATGGATGTGTAGTTTTAAAGTAGGTTGGCAGGGCATTGATTGTAATTAATCCGAGACGGTGAATAGAATAAAGAAATTGCTGCTGCTGGCAACACGACCTTAAAAGGTTCACATTAAAATCACCACCAACTAAGATATTAGTATATCTCCGTGAAGTGCTTTCTACCGCTTGTTCCAGCTCATGGGAATTTTCCGTATTAAACATGCCTGGTGGGCAATAGACAGCTATAAGGAGAATTTTATCAGAGTTGCAGGACACTTCAACGCCCAAAAATTCAATCAGAGAATTCTTGGAATGACAAACAATTTTAGCGTTTAGGAATTCTTTGATATACATATATAGCGACCCCCCCGCCAATACGATCCCGGCGATCGTTGCGAAACACTCGGTAGCCATCAAGAGATATAAAAGAGGATGGAAAGAAGACGTTGATCGAACCAGCCATAATTAATGGATAAAGGGAACATTCACTGCTTCTATTGCGACCAACTACAACAATCAAGGAGCTACAAATGCGAATAGACAATACGCACCAACGGTTTATTACTCGAGAGGGCGTCGATATATTTCTCACCAGAGAAGTTTTGAAAAGAATAAATTTCGAGGCGATCGCCAAGACGAAAACGAGAGAAAAAACGCTCAACTTGTCGCATAGATACCAGGTACGTCTCAAGCTGAAAGCAGACGGTTGCCTTAAATTCTTTCATTACCATAAAAGAGGCTTATTGAAAATAGAATTGTTGAACAAGGATGTTCAACGGGGGGGGGGGGGTTTAATTCATAAAAGGAATATTATTAAGATAATATCCATCCTGGACTTCTTCCTCCTCCATCGCTTCTAATTTCAAAGACCTAAAATGAAATATTAATTATAAATTTAGAGTTAGTATTGAGGGTGTTTCATTTTCCTGGTGTACATACACCAGTGCACTTTGGAGTAGATGGAAAATGAAACGCATTTTTTTATTTGAGTGTATGTAGTTTAAAACCTTAAAAAAATAATCACAGTAGCACTGCTGATATTTGCCAAGTGGGATCTGTGAAGTTTTTCAGGAAAAATAATTTGATTTAAAATGTTAAGTTTGCACAAGCAATTATTATTAACTGAATTTTTGTAATATTAGCCGTGTTCCTTTTCTACTCTTAAGTACTCCGGAGTAAAACTTAAAAGGAACACATTTTTTTGTTTTGGGTAACGTTTTGAACTTTCCTTTAAATAAAAGCGCGTTCAATTAATGTAAATATAATATGGTACCTACTTAATACTTACCATTACAAAAATAAAAATTAAAGAACCGCACATTAAAATTCTTGATTCTTTTTATAACACCGTAAACTGTCAGTTCGTCACAATTCAATGAAAATCCATCTATCGGCTTTTTAGTAAGTGAAAAATAATTCACAATAGACTGCAAATGGCGATATTCCCCTAGTGGACGTTAGATGCGTATTTACTCTAGTTATCTACACCTCTGTAAGGGCAGGTGTAGTTGGGAGTAAATACAAGGAAAAAAAAGCAGAAAAGGAACACGGCTAATATGTGAGTAAGAATTCGTGAAGTGGCCCCCCATATTTTCGAGTTTGAAATAAATTATTGAAATGAATGGTTTTTGTTAGCCCTAAGTGTCAAAAACAACGTGGTAAAGTAATTTTTTTATATTGCAAATAATAACAATGTTATTAACAAATTAAGTTTTTTGTACTTTTTTTTTTTTTTCAAAAAAATCATATTTTGGGTTCTTTTTAACCGAAGTGGCTGAAATTTACACTAAGAATGTAAAAAAGGCTGAACTTTGAGATAACAAAAGAAAAACCAAGAAAAAAATGATTGTTAATAACAAATAGGTACACTTTCATAAACAAATTAAAAATTTCTCATGTTCTTGAACTCATATCGACTTCGTTTAAAAACAGTATCAAAGTACATTTATTTATGCTCATGCTAGTGAAAAAAAATTGTTGTTACCTTTTACTTTTGGTATAAAACGATATTTTGTACGACTCTGCAACTCCGTTCGGCGCTTGGCGCTCGACGCTCGGCGCTCTATTCGTACATTCTGTACCATAGTAATTAATTTTTTGGGTGAGGAAAATGTTCAAGTATTACTATTTGTTAATAGTAAAAATAACAACTATAATACTAATTTTTATTGACGAAAATAACACTTATAAAATTTTTGCGCTGTTTCTTTATGTACCTACTAACAAAAGTAAACTTATTCGCGTGTTCTTTTCAACTAATTTTCTGTATATGTCACAGTGTCATGAGAAATAATTTTACATGATAATGATGTTCGATTGACTGGACAGTAGTGATGATATTGGCGCGTACAAGGAATCGCTTTTGCCATCGCATATCGCGATTCAAGGTGAGGATCATGTAAAGCATGCTCTTCTGCACTACAATAAGAAAAATCAATTTTTTAAAAAAAAGTTACAGCCCAATCAAACAAATTCTTTGCAGACGTAATATTTTGTGCGTTGACTTTTTGCATACTTGCTTTATAAGCTTGTCATTTCACCGTTCCACCAATACCATCGCAAGCTCCTTTTCCGTGCGATGTCGCAAAAAAGTTCCATTCTGCTTTGATATTAAAGTCCTCTTCATCTAGTGCTAAATTGATAAAATTGGACTTGTTTTTGTACTGCAATGCAGCTCCATCGCTAAAATAAATGATTTTTTTGACTTTCTGTGCACCAAATTTTTGTTTTAAATATGAAATCATTTTCTGATTGAACAAGTGTACCGAGTTTGTGCCATGTTTTACGTTTTCTGATATGGCGACGAAATTTTTGTGTTTAATTTTTCCATTTTTTTTTGTAATAAATTACATATGGATGCAGAGTTGCTTGTTTGGCGGACCAGTAAAATGACTGAATAGCATCAAGGACGTGACATGTATAGCTCTCTGCAAAATCTAGAGTTACAACAAATTCTTCTTCCGCAAGTGTGCTTTTAATTTCCTTGAAGTAACTAGCCTGGGATTTTGCAATATAATCATGTTTCAAAACGTCAGGTAAATCCTTGATGAAATCCTGTAAAAACTCGTTTGAACTTTTCGTGAGAGTTTCGATGTCACACCTAAAAATTCATAAAACAAAATTAATACTTGTAAAAATGTTTAATTTTTTGAAACTCTTTAAGAAAATTTTAAGACTTTAAATTTTACCGATCAGTCGATGTCCATTGACTATAAGTAATTTCGTGAATATTTTTGTTTAAAAAACTTTGTTCCAGCTCAGTTGAGATGAATGACGATCCAGGACATTCCTTACATGCTGAGAAGAAACATTCTTTTTTTGCATCACTGCAGAGTATGATCTTTAAGAGATCACTGAGAGATGTTGAAAACTCGTTCGAATTCAAAGCTTGTTTCAAAGCTAATAACTTGAATTTGAAATTTTGATGTCTTCTGCAGACCAAACATTGTGCATTCCTCTTTGGTCTGCAGAAACGCATTGTTTTGGTCTCAGTTTTGTAAATTTTGATAGGGATATTTTTACGTCTGGATACTGTTTCAGGAATTGAGCGTGTAAATCCTTGAGGTTGAAAAGTAGCAGTCTTTTTTGCTCTAATGTTCGTTGATTGTCAATAACAACCGAATTGCAGTCTCTCGAGCCAGGCATCATCCGGCTCACATCTTCAGAGAAGAAGAAATCTTTAACTTTTTGCACCGTAGACTCAGGAAGGCGACGTCCGGCTTTTCGTGGAGGATGCAGTGCAAATCCTTTTTTCCGCAATTTTTTCGATCGCCTTGCCATTCTGCGAAAGATGCCAAAAACATTTCGCAGTTTCTGGATGGTCCAATCAGCAGGGACTGTTGTCAAAATATATAACTGATCGTACTTGGTCTTCTGATTTAAAAAAGGTTTTTTCAAATCTTCGAGTGATGCATAATTCAAGACACTTTTTTCGGCAAAATCGCAAATGGTTCCCAAGAATGCACTTTTTATCTTTTTCATACAAGTTTCTAACTCCTTCTTCTCGCGGATGAGAATCGTAGAATTTTTCCTTTCTATTTGCGGCACATCAAACTGTTGTAAAACTGAATAAACCTTATCGATTTTCAAATCGTTACCAACACTTGGACATTTGAACGTTGGATCGTTTTTGAGATCGTCACTTGGCACCTCCATTTCTTCCATAGAATCAACTTCAGGAACAGTCTCAACACTTTCAACAGTTTTAACGAGTGGTTCTTTCGAACGATAAATCTTTGTTTTACATTTATTACACACAAACAATCCAACTAATTTTTTAAACTTTGAATTCCACTTTTCCGTCACTTGGAAAAGATCTTTGTACACAAACGCGTGATTTTTTAACGTTAATGGATTGCAGCAAACATTTACACGAGGCATCTTCAACAACGACTAAATACTAAAAGAAACAAACTTTCTCCATTGCAACTTAAATGAGAAAAAAGACATAAATTTCCTGGAATTGCTAGGAAAAGCCAAAATCCAAAAATGCAAGTTTGAACAAGTTTCTGCGCACAGAGATAAGCGCGAAGCGTCGAGCGCCATGTGCGGCCCGCTGAGCGCCAAACGCCGAACGGGGTTGCAGCGTCGTACAAAATATCGTTTTATACAAAAAGTTTAAGAGGTAACAAAATTTTTTTTTTCACTAGCATGAGCACAAATAAATGTATTTTGATACTGTTTTTAAAAGAAGTCGACATGAGTTCAAGAACATGAGAAATTTTTAATTTGTTTATGAAAGTGTACCTATTTGTTATTAACAATCATTTTTTTTTCGGTTTTTATTTTGTTATCTCAAAGTTCAGCCTTTTTTACATTCTTAGTGTAAATTTCAGCCACTTCTGTTAAAAAGAACCCAAAAATTGATTTATTGAAAAAAAAAAAGTACAAAAAACTTAATTTGTTAATAACATTGTTATTATTTGCAATATAAAAAAATTATTTTACCACGTTGTTATTGACACTTAGGGCTAACAAAAATCATTCATTTCAATAATTTATTTCAAACTCGAAAATATGGGGGCCACTTCACGAATTCTTACTCATGTATTATCTTGATAGGTTGATGCTAAAGCTGGAAATAATTGGACCTATGAGGAGGGAAAAGCGCTCATACAAGTTTATAAGGATCGAATGGATGAGATGCACCGGTTCAAAAATAAAAAACATTATTAGGATGTGATTTTAAGCGATCTAGAAAATCGGAATACATTGGTAAGCTCCATAGCCCCAAATTCACCCACTATTATATTACTAAATGATAGATGATATTCATAACTTCATTTTTTATAGAAATCACCAACAACATCAGATCAAGTCCAAAATAAATGGAAGACCATATATAGAGCGTACAAATCTGCCAAAGACAGAGGAACTGGAACTAGTCCGTCTAAATTCTTGTTTATGGAAGAAATGAATGAAATATTCCAAACTAACCGACTCATTAGTTCGCCTCATGTTTGCGCTGTGGGGATAGAAAACATTCCCACGTCCAATAAAAATAAAGAAGGACAAAGATCCATAAGCAAAATTGAATCCAAAAAACTAAAAGAAAGAAAACCGCGAGAAAGATTAATAGATATAAAAAAACATTATTATGAAGAAAGACTCAAAGAAAAGGCTAAAGCTAGGGAGTTCAAGCAAGATTTAATGAAGAAAAGGGAAGAAGCCAGAGAAAGGCGACATAGAGAAATTTTAGAAATGTTGAAAAAAAAATCATTAACCAATTATAGTACCTACTAAAATCAAGGGTTCATTAAATAAGATTAGTTTAAGGTTTTGAAGTGCAAATGAATTGCATCTTTTTTTTTGTGATATTAATGCGAATTCAATTTTTTTTTAATATTGTGATTTAACTGAAATAATAAATAAAAGAATTAATTTCCTGGAAATTATTTTTATTGAAAAGATATTTATTTTTAATTAAAGTTTTTAAATTAATCTTGCAAATTGTTACTATCTAAATATGCATAAAATTCCTCCCTTCTGCTTAAGTTGTTATTTTCAAGTGATCCTTGATATGCAGTCTGCCATTCATTACTGCCATTGCCATGTGAAATATCTTCTTCAACCCACTCTTCTAAATCATTATTATTAATACAAATATTGTGCAATACACATGCAGTAACTGCACTTTTTGCTACGAATCCCAATCTTGGATGTTCAAAAAACTTTAACCGCCTAAATCTTCCTTTCAGTAACCCAAAAGCATTCTCGTTCTCATTCTCTCATATTCTCGTTGCAGAATGGAGGGTATTGAACTTTTTCTGCTTTTCTGTCAGATTACCATAATCTTTGTATGGCGTTAATAAATAATTAGTCTCCGGATAGGCAGAATCACCCAATATAACTCCATTCGGAATAATTACATTATCATTTTCTTGCATTTTTGCATAGAATTTGGATCTTCGTAAAACACGAGCATCATGCATCGCTCCTGGCTACAAGAAACATCTATAAATCTCTTTTTACAATCTACAATTCCTTGAAGAGATATGCTGTAGAATTTCTTTCTATTGTAGTAGGCTTCTTTATTATCTCTGGGTGCACATATTTTGATATGGGTACCATGGATAGCGCCTACCACTTTAGGGAAATTTCTTTTCATTTGGAATTGTATTTGATTGGCCTCCATCTCCCCATAGTCTGGCCATTTAATATATTTTGGGCTTTCTGCCACAAGCCAGTCGACTACTCTATTTAAAACGCGGAAAACGGAACACTTTGATATATTGAAGCGATCTGCAATTTGCCTGTACGTTTCCGTGTTAGCCATATACCACAATGTTAAATATATTTCTGCATCAGCACCAATTTCATCACGGCCTCGAATAAAACGATCAAATCTAGATACACTGTAATCATCTATAAATATAATAATAATATATAATCAAAACTTATGTGTAAATAAAATGGTACCTATAAGTTGTTTTACGCAATCCCATTCAAGAGGAAAATGTTGCTTAAATTGGCGATTACTATATTTCTCTATAACTTCTACATAATTCTCAATGCGAGCTAGTTTATTTGAATAATTTTCATCTGATTCAGATGGAGATGATTCTGATGAAGAGGAACTAAGCAAAATGTCCCAAGTATCGTTTGAAGATTCCTCCACAATTAGAGGTAAAATCTATAATAAAAATATATAATGAAAATATGTTATGGAGTTTCCGTATTTTTTTCTTACCATTTCACTAATTTCATTGGACATATTTAATTCTTTAAAACTTTTTATTTTCTCTGAGATAAACAATGCTATTTTGAATGATAACTTCAACAAAAACCGTTCAATAATTTTTATTAACCGAAAATTTTAATGACATAACCGAAAAAGTCAATACAATTACCACAAAATTTTTAAGGCGCCATCTGTTGCAAAAAAAAATCATAATTACAGTAATCATTTACTCCAATATATGAGCTGGGGTAATTGGAACTACACCAAACTACACCGGTGTAGATACACCAGAAAAATGAAACACGCCTATTATAAGACTTAGGGCCTGTGTGAATTGGGACTAAATTGATGACTAAACTAAATTTTGCAGTTTTCGTCGTTAATGTAGGAATTTGCTGTGTGAATTCGTTTGATGACTAAATTCAATTGACAATAATTTTTACTTTTATAATTTATAGCATATGCCTTTTATGCAGTAAGCACCTAAATAAATGGATGTAGAAAATATCACTATTGACAACAGCCTATTAGTTCTTCACTTTATTTTCCGTTGTATTGAACTATTTTGAAATAAATTCACCTTCAATTTAGTCAACTGTCAAACAATTTAGTCTCCTCGCCAGAAGACTAAATACTGTATTATCGACACTAAATTTTAGTCATCGAATTCACACAGGCCCTAGAATGTAAACAAACACATGCACAACAGCAACCACAATACTATAAACTAAGAATTGAAGTATAAAAATGAATTTTATGTTAATATAATAAATTATTGAATTAATAGATTAAAAACAAAATGAATTAATGAATTTATACCACCTTTTTAAATAAATTAAGCAATAAGGAAGAAAAATGAACAAACAATCGGAATTTGACAGTTCTCACCGGCAAATATATTTGTTCAAATTTCACACAGAAAAGGGTCAGTTGGACAACAAAAACATGCGAGAAACATAAAGGATACATACCTGAACAGAATTTATCCCTTTTTGCACCTGTACAGCACCTCACTCGCGCGAATTCGCCTAAAAAGGGCCAACGAGCGCGATCGCGAGAACTACAAAATTACTACTGTCATCCATGTTCTAATGCCATTGTCAGCTGGCGCTAAAAAGCTTTTTCGACAGCAATGCCAGGTGTTCGCGTAATTATCGCGAAAAGGGCTAAATTAATGAAATTAAAGAACTACAATTTAGCTTATAAGAGGAAGGGAGATGGCAATAAAAAGGGAGAGAAAAATACGAGTTGGTCGATAATAACTCTGCAAAATCGATAATGAAACCCAAAACTTATAGTAGTTTCTACCATATCGACACGGCCATCCTATTTAAGTGCGACATTAGCGGTCCTAAAACCATTGGTTTGGAAATATTTCGATAGCGCGCATGTATCAGGAAAAAGTAATGCTTTATTCAGTCATTTTTTCTTACCCTGGGTCTCGACGTGCAATTTTCCCTTGCATGAAATATGTTATTGCAATGCAATTGCTTACCCTGCGTCTCGACGTGCAATTTTTCCTTGCATAAAATATTTTACTGGGCATTTGATTGCATGAAATTTTAATTGTGAAAATGTCGTTAACAAGGCAGTAACTCATGTGCGCTTGTTCCCTATTAGTGTTGAGGGAATTAGAGTGTCTGGAATAAGAGAAAACTGAACCCCATTCTTTTTCCTTCAGATCCTCTCTTCTATATAACTTTGTTTTTCCACAGAATCTCTTTATCATTTATTAATTTGATTTTGTCTTCTCTAGTCCACTTGCGTTCCGCCATTTTTACTTGATATGCCAAATTAAATATTGCAGCAAAGATAGCATGCAAAAATTGCATGCTATCTCACTACAATATTTCATGCAAGTAAATTCTTGCTGCCATGTGTGGTCTAGATAAGCAATTTTGTTGCAATAACATATTTCATGCAAGGGAAAATTGCACGTCGAGACCCAGGGTTAGAAATACATGCATGCCAGGGCAAGGGTTTTCGTTTGTGTTTTATGATGTATGGTGGTGGTGACTAAGATTCGCTAAGGTGCATATATCCGTGGAAGTACATATAAATATTTTTATTGGAGTATTACTGTGTGCTTTTATTAAATTTAAATTGAGTGTAAAAAAAAAGAATTGGTATAACTATGGTTCTGTGCATCGCATCGCATTGGAGACACCGCTGCTTAAACAGTCCATTTAACCACGCCAATGTCTCGACGTACATATGTACATTCTACGTCTGCGTAAACATCGTTTGAGAGATATTCATATTTTGCTTCATCATCATTAGTTGACGCGGAAATCACTTTGTAGTGACCCTCCAAGAAACTGGCCCAATATTTTCCAAGTAAACAAAGTCGTAGTTTAATGAAGTTATTGTCACGTTTGTCCCTACCGGTTTTGTTGAAGTTCTGCACAAAATTCATAATTATGACTTTGTTTTTTAAGTAAATCTTCCATGACAACAAAACAATGGTAACTGAAAACTAAAATCAATTAAGAGATATAAATGCTTGTTAAATAAAAGGTTTCTTTTGTTTTTTAATAAGACATGACCACTGTTTAAATATCGAAACAAATTGTCTACTTATCAAAAAAGAGTCTAAATTATCAAAAAAACAATAAATTGTATAAATAAAGCTCAAAATAATTTATGTCCCACTTGTTATCCCTTTCGTTCTCTAGGGCTCGTTTTTGCTGCTTAAATAAAGATTCATTAAATTTTGGTTGCATTTATTTAGGCCAAAAAAATGAAAATTAGGAATCATGTGGTTTATTGGTTTTAATGTAAATTGAAATGTTTAGAAGAAAAATCATTTCTACTTACATATATGCATTTCTTTAATTTCCTTTTTCTTTAAATCAATTCAAATCAAACACGTTGTTAGAGACACAGCGGCACTTGTTTTTTAACACCGTTATCTTTGGTACAAGAGAAAATCAGAACGGACACCGAAAACACCCGCACATTGGCTAATGTACCGTACACTATAGAGGTCACCTTCCCGTAACACGTTTTCTTTTCCGTAAATATAATTCCAAAATTAATTCTTACTAGACATGATAAAAATGCATGTGTTCGGGTGTCGATACAAATTAAAAACATTAGTTTTAAGTATGAATGAATTATACAAATTAAGTCATTAGTTGAAGTACCTATAAATAAAATTAACTATAATTTAATTGTTAGTGCCATCCTGAGATCACTGGGCGAAATCCAATAAATATGAATAAAAGTTGCAGGGCCAAATAGTTTGAATTTGACCAACATATTTGAGAACCATGGGCTACTACCCAGCTGCTGCTCATATTTTTATAAGCCAAATCTGCGAACAGTTGCGAATAATGCACTTTCGAGAAATTCTTTGGGAGCGCATTTTTCAGGCAAATTCGGCTTCCCTCATCCTGCTTATATGTTTATAATTCCTATTCAGCCTCGGTGATCGATGGACGGCGCACGATCGGTTGTAGCTTCTCGAGACTGTAAAACTCTTTCTTTTTACGTCTGGACCATCAATTGAGACACATCTCGGAGCTCTACATCGTCAACCTTCCTGCTATTCAACATTATCTATATATTATTATATATATAAAAGTCAATGTTTGTGTGTGTGTTTGTGTGTTTGTGTGTGTGTTTGTGTTCAAATACTTTCACAGCGAAGAATTACCCTTGGTTATCCTTTTATTTTGGCGGCTCAAAGTCCAACCACCGAATCACCTTTAGGGCATTTAATTTCTTTTATTATTACAGATGAATAACATTAACGTATGAAGAACAGGTTTAATTACACACTTTCGGAACCACTTGATAAGGAAGCTTGGTCATTTGGCTACTAATGGACGTCCATCAAAACATAAACATCATCATATTTGGCCAAGATCGCCAAATTAACCATCATCATATTACATCAACATTAAAATAATTTAAGTTTATTATAATTAATTTTGAACTTACGATATTCATTCAAAATTTACTCTGGTAACCCCATCACCTCAATACATGCGTACGTATAAAATCGCATTCCCACTTTTATTATCGAAGCAAAGATCACTTCAAACGTTACGGTTTTCTTTTGTATCCCCACTTGAACTTGAAATCCAAGCAAACGATAAATATTGTTGCGAACGAAACGCTCGCTCTCTCTGCACCGGAGCTTCACCGAGGTAAGTTGGTCCTGAACTTGTCCCTTTTTCCTCCTTTTCCTTTTTTTTCCAATACTAACTTTCCTCTGTTGTTGGGTTTCGACCAACAACAGATTTATTAATTTTCCTTGTTGTTGGGATTCGACCATCAACAAGGTTTACTAACCTTTTTCTGTTGTTGGGTTTTCGACCATCAACAGATTTATTAATTTTCCTTGTTGTTGGGATTCGACCATCAACAAGGTTTACTAATATTTCGTTTGTTTTTGGGTTTCGACCATAAACAAACTACTAACCTTTCTTTGTTGTTGGGATTCGACCATCAACAAAGTTACTAATATTTACTGTGTTGTTGGGATTCGACCATCAACACATTACTTCCTTTCCTTGTTGTTTTCATACAACAGTAATTCCCTTTTTTCATACAAGTTCAAGGTCAACTCTAGAAATCAGGTGAGTCATTTTACATGCTGATAAAATTCTATATATATATTTTTTTCTTTTGTTTCTTCTGTGATTCGGTGATTTATTTTACCATTTTTCTCGTTTCTTCGAAATCAAACTTCGCGATTTAGTGAACAACGTTGTAGAGGTGTTTTTTTGCAATTCGATAATTAATTCATAGCTTACATCGTTGTCGAGGGTGATCCAGGTAAATTTTGAGTGAATCTTCACTTGAATTAATATTTTGTTAAACTTATGACTTGTCAGAAATTTTATCCCTTTTATTGAATCTTGAAGTTATTAAGAAATTGAATTATAGTTTCCAACATTGTTGAGGGTGATTTAAGTAAACTTTGAGCGAATCGTCACTTGAATAAATACTTTGAAAAATTTCTAAGTTATCAGAATTTTTGTCCTTTATTGAAATTTGAATTAATAAACTTACTAACTAAATTAATTAACTAAAACTAAATAACTAATTTATGAATTTATATGAAACTTGAATTTTTATTGAATTACTGATATCATTCCCTTCACCTGCAACTACCCCTTTCACGCACTCAACAAGATATGAATTCGTTTGTAAATAGAACAACTCGACTGTGGAATAATCTCTCGCAGTCAGTATTTCCGAGCTCCTACAACATCCAAGAGTTCAAACGCAGGGTTCATCACCACCTTCTTCAATACCCCCCCGTACCTTTTAACCCTTAACCTATACCCCCAACCCCTCCCCCGTACTAAGCTTACTGCTAGACATTGCACCATGACTTGACAAATGACATGACGGACTAGTAGTACAAAGGGTGACTCCTGAGCTTAGCACTGTCACATAAAAAAAAAAAAAAAAAAAAAATCTTGACTATTATGAATAAATTTGAAATGTTATAATTGAATCTTACTTCTTCTTTCTTTTTTGTCTTTATTTTCTTTACCTTTTTTACACAGGTGTACTGCAGTTAGAAGCTAATTGCGTCCGAGGAATTCATTTATTCGTTTGAAGTTTTTAATACAAAAACATATGGTCCTTCGAGCCGGATTAGCTTAATATGCAACAGAGACTCGTCCGATGGATCATTAATTTTTGAGGTTTTTATAACAAAAACAGTTTATGTGTGTGTTTGTTCCTTATAGACTCCTAAACCTTTCAACCGATCGTCACAAAAATTTTACCATATCTCCTTGGTAATATGGAGAGTGTTTATACGTTATCAGCTTTGCTCTACCTACCCCTAAAAGGGGTGAAAGGGGGTGGAAAAGGTTGTATGGTGAATTTTTATTTTTTTAGTCAGATTTCTCTCAAAATTGGTATAAATATTCTACAACATAAATAACCGAACACGTGTTTTAGGATTTCTCAAAATTCATCCCCTAACCCCCTTAGGGGTGGAATAGGTTGAATAGTAATTTTTTTCTTTTTGGTCAGATTTTTTCAAACTTGGTATAAATATTCTACAACATAAAGAACGAAGCACGTGTTTCAGCATTTCTCAAAATTCATCCCCTAAAGGGGTGAAACGAGGGAACAGGTTGTATGATAAATTTCATCTTTTTGGTCAGAATTTATTGAAACTTGGTATAAATACTCTACAATATAAATAATGGAACACGTGTTTCAGCATTTCTCAAAATTCATCCCTTAAGGGGTTAGGCCACTGTAGAATTTGGGAAAAATCGATTTTTTTTATTGGCTTAAAAAATAGTTTGAACCCTTAAGAATAATATGCCAAAGGTCCCGCACCCGTGAGAAATCAGGAACATTGAAATTTTGACCTGTCCGTCGAGCACGTCAGCCCTGCTCCTATTCTATTTTTACATAAAAAAATTGACTGATAAACTTTAAACGCGTTTTTCTCAAAATGATATTTTTCAAGTTGGCTAGCAGCATAACTTGATCAATTTTTTACCAAATCGTTTGAAATTTGAACTGTATGTAGAAATCAGGATTCTCCATCGAAGTACGTAGGGATTTTGCAATAGCTTCAATACTTTTTTTGTAAAGTCAGGGGTGGTAGCACATAAGTTGTTTCAATCGGCCTCTTCATACAAAAATTCAAGCTTTTTGTATGGAGAGGTCGATTGAAACAACTTACGTGCTGCCACCCCAGTTCTTTGTAACAATTTTGTGCTCAATTTTGACTTGAAATAGGGATTCTAAATTTGTGAACTAGAAATCTATATACATATGTACATATATAAAAGCGAAGTACCACGAAATCTTCGAAACTATATGGCCTAAAAACTTTGCCAGGTACGTTCCTTATACGATGTAGGCGTCTGCTAATAAACAATTTTTCAAAATATATACCCTAAAGGGGTGGATTGTATGAGAAATTTTTTAGTCACATTTCCTTCAAAACTTGAAATTCGGCAGGTAGGTTTCTTATACGAACCAGGTACACCATACCCGAGCGGATTCGATTATAATGAGTTCCAAAGAAAGTAAGAAGTAAGCAAAAACCTTTTTTAGCTTTTCCTTGAGGCGGTTCACCGATAGCCTGGTAGTGTCCAGATGCACCCTTGTACTTCTTGGAATCTATTTTTAGTTTTTGAAGAGTTATGACATTTTGACATTTTGGAAAGAAAATTTCATTCATTGTTTTATTTCGAGCAAAGCCAGCAAACTAGAGCTTCTACTTCAAGAGCAGCTGAAACACCTGAAGAGCAACACGCACGTTTGCAAGGTCAACGAACCGCATCTTCTACTTCAAGAGCAGCTGAAACCCCTGAAGAGAGCGATGCACGCTTACAATACAAACGTACCAGAGCGTCTACTTCAAGAGCAGCTGAAATCACCTGAAGAGCGCGATGCACGTTTGCAACTCCACCGAACCAGGGTTTCTAATTTGAGAATGAGAAACGATTTGAAGATGGAAGCATTCAATTATAATAAAGATCACGATTACACCATGCACCCTAATGTTAACATTGGTCAAATGGATAAATTGTGCCAACATTGTCACGCCTTAAAATTTGAAAAAGAATCATCTGGAATGTGCTGTTCCAATGGCAAAGTTGTTTTGCCACAGCTGAATAATCCACCTGATCCCCTTCGCGCGTACGTAGATGGAACTTCTCCGTTGTCCAAACATTTTTTACAAAATATTCAACGGTACAACTCTTGCTTCCAAATGACATCGTTTGGTGCAACTAATATTGTTCGTGAAGATGGTTTTATGCCGACATTTAAAATACAAGGACAAGTATACCATAAAGTTGGTTCACTTCTTCCACTTCCCGATGAAGATTTCAAATTTTCACAAGTTTACTTCATGGGTAACAATGAAGCGGAAGTCGATCAACGTTATGCTATTTCTCGAGGAACGAAACGGGAAATCATTTTAAAATTACAAAATTTACTTCACCAAACTATTTGGTACGTTTATTCCAAACCGCATTGGATCAAATGCCTTCGGATAACTACCAAATTATCATAAGAGCTGATGAGATGCCAGCTGGTGAACATCAAGGACGGTTCAATGCTCCAGTAATCAATGAAGTAGCAATTTTTATGGTTGGAGCAGAACAGTGCGATCATCGCGATATTGTTATCCGCAGACGAGATGAAAATTTACAACGAATTGATGAAACACACAGATCATACGATGCGCTCCAGTACCCGCTACTATTTTGGCAAGGTGAAGACGGTTACCATTTTAATGTGATGAAAATTGACCCTATTACAAAGGCAGAGACAACAAAAAAGGCGTCTTTTATGGATTTTTATGCATATCGTATCATGATTAGAGACGAAGAATCCAACCACATCTCGCTTCTCAATCAATTCGTCGTTGATATGTTTGCAAAAATCGAAGCTGAACGGCTTCTTTTCCTTCGTTTGATTTAAACTAGAAAACTTCGGGCCGAAGAGTATATTCGCTTACGTGATGCCATTGCGAATGATGGCAGCGTAGCTAACATTGGACAAAATGTAATACTTCCAGCTACGTACACAGGCAGCCCACGGCACATGCACGAATACGCACAAGATGCCATGACGTATGTCCGCGAAAACATGGCCGTCCCGATCTTTTCATCACATGCACATGTAACCCGAATTGGAACGAAATCACAGATTTACTGTTAACATGTCAAACATCGATTCATCGACATGATCTTATAGCCAGAGTTTTCAAGCAAAAGCTTATGCGTCTTATGGATCTCATCATGAAAAATCACATATATGGTGAAGTACGGTGCTGGATGTATTCCATCGAGTGGCAAAAAAGAGGTCTGCCACACGCTCACATTTTGATTTGCTTGAAGGAAAAAATTGTTCCAACGCAAATCGATAATATTATGTATATCTGCTGAGCTCCCCCATCAGCAAGAGGATCCAATACTTTTTGAAGTTATTAAAAAAAATAATATTCACGGGCCATGTGGAGCAATCAATCGCAATTCACCTTGCATGAAAGACGGGAAATGCACCAAAAAATATCCACGTCAAATGCATCATGAAACACAAACTGGTGACGACGGATATCCACAGTACGGACGACCACACAGCCACAATTAAAATCAATAATGTGGACGTTGTCATCGATAACAGATGGGTGGTTCCTTATACAGCTTTACTGTCGAAAATATTCAAAGCACACATCAATGTGGAGTTTTGCAGTTCTGTAAAATCAATTAAGTACTTATGCAAATACACTAGGGAGCACTTGATTACCCTCACATGAAATTTCGATGTAAAATTGCTGCAGCAAGCCTATTCCTGCGAAATTTTTGTTAAATATTTCTGGTCCGTTATTTCAAAATTCCTAGAAATCAAAATAATTCAAAGAACTAAAAGTAACGGGAAATTCCAATTTTTGAATATTATGTGTTTTGCAAGAGGAGCACTTGATTACCCTCATCAGTTTCTTTCTGTTATTATTAGCATAACAGTGCAGTGAAACTAAGGAATTTGTATTTAATTAAACTTTTACTTCTTTCAAATAGTGTTTTTAAGTGTTTTGCGTGTCAGTTTGAAAATATGGGTCGCGGGAAAACTCTATCCCAACAAGAAATGGGCAAAATTCTTGCATTTAAGCAAGAGAATTATTCAAACAGGGAAATCGTGAGGAAAATTAAACGAAATTCGTGGACTATTAACAACTTTTTGAAAGACCGCTAAAATTATGGGCAAAATAGAAAAGGCCGCACAGCAACGGCGACAACCGAGCGGGAGCGTAGGTCAATTTTACGTGAAGCGTCCAACTCCACGTCAACCGCTCGAAAGATAAAGGAAAAAGCCGGAGCTTCAGCGAGTGTTTGGACGGTTCGGAGGGTAATTAAGCAATCCCCAAATATTCGCCGCAAAAAACTACAAAGAAACCGCTTTTGCTTGAACGTCATAGGGATGCCAGATTAAGGTTTTGTAGAAATTATCTAAGTTGGAGGAGTGAGTGGGAACACGTGATTTTTTCGGACGAGAAAAAATTTAATCTGGATGGTCCTGACGAGATAGGAACAGCTCAGATTTTCGCATATCGTGGAAATAATGTTGAAACCCGTCAGGTCCCCGTTACTTTTAGTTCTTTGAATTATTTTGATTACTAGGAATTTTGAAATAACGGACCAGAAATATTTAACAAAAATTTCGCAGGAATAGGCTTGCTGCAGCAAGTATTACCTCGAAATTTCATGTGAGGGTAATCAAGTGCTCCCTAGTGTATGTACACAAAGGCAGCGATATGGCTGTTTTTGAAGTTTCCAATCCCAATGAACCTATCGATGAAATAACGAAGTAGTAACGAAGCTGTTTGGCGAATTCTCGGTTTTACCATTCACGAGCGCCATCCCACTGTTGTTCATCTCAGTGTTCACTTAGAAAACGGCCAACGAGTCTACTTTACGGAAACAAACGCCCAACAGTGAGCTGCTCACCCACCAAATACAACATTGACTGCCTTTTTCCGTTTGTGCCAAACAGATGAATTTGCGAAAACGTTGCTGTACCATGAAGTTCCCAAGTATTATACTTGGAACACATCAAAAAAGGAGTTTTAACGAAGAAAGCAAGGTGCTACCCGATCACACGATTTGTTCCTGATCACACCGGTGTACGTGCTTCTGATGCATTGGGACGAGTGTATACTGTTCATCCTAACAATGCTGAATGTTTTTATTTACGAATGCTGCTGCACGAAGTCAGAGGACCAACATCATTTCAAGCAATCAAGAACATTAATGGTTAGTACATATGTGAGACATTCAGACAGGCATGCAATATACTGAGATTACTTGAAAATTATCAACATTGGGATACCGCGTTAACAGAAGCATCTGTTGCATGTTCACCGCAACTAATTCGGACTTTATTTGCAATAATTTTGACAACATGCGCGCCAAAATATTTGTGGGAAAAACATAAGGAAAGCCTCAGTGAAGATACACTACGACAAACGCGCAGAACGAATCGTGACATAGATATTCAATATTCGAATGAAATTTTTAATCAAGCGCTCATATTACTTGAGGATAACTGCATATCCATTAACAACAAAATTCTTTGTCAGCTTGGTTTATCTGTACCGATACGGGACCGAAACGATGTTCAAGATAGAGAGGTTTTACGTGAACGCCAATATGACGTTGAACAGCTGCGAGTTTTCGTTGACGCTCACCAACCTCTCGCGTCTTCGATGCAAAAACAACCTACGGCCTCGAATAACTCTTCGATAGCAGCAACATCCCCACAACAACCAAACCATTTTTCTTGGACCCGTTGCAGCCCCCGGTTGTAAAGAACACCTTAATGTCTGCGGATTCAATGGACGGTCGATACTTGTTATCTCGTCTACGAGATAGTAGGATTTACGATAATGTAAGACTTTTCCTAGCTTACATGCATGACAAACCCGGCTCAACTTGCATAAATGGTAAAACCAAGACCGGCCTTATCATTAACATACAGCAAGAAGGTCTTCCTACAGATCGCAATACTCTGCTCGAACTATACACTAAATTTCATGAGCAGTTTCAAATAACATCCCAGCAAGTACGCAAGGACCTTTCCACTTATGCCCTGCATGTGAGATCACTTCATGTATCTCAGCTGCAGAAAAGCCGGGATGAAATGACCAGATATTATCGGCCCTAACTAGGCACTTCTCCAAAGAAATTCCGTACCCCGAATTATCCCAAACCAAACCTGCCCGAAAACATAAAGCTTTTTTACCACAATTGCAGTGGTATGAGAGGCAAAATTAACAACTTTTTCATTGACTCGAAATCTTGTCATTATAATGTACTTGTGATCACCGAAACTTGGCTCAATGAAACTTTCCATAATGAAGAGATCTTAGATTGCAACTGGACCATATATAGATGTGATCGAAACTACAACTCCACCGGTCTTTCAAGAGGAGGAGGGGTTCTTATAGCAGTAAAAGACTCCTTAAATAGCGAACTGCTCATAACTAATCGCTCGCTTTCTTTTGAACATGTTTTTATTAGAGTCAAATCGGGCAAAAAACACCTATCTATCGGTACATTCTACATACCCCCCAATTCTGACGAATCTAAATATGATGAGTTACTTCATATATTAGATGAGGCCAATGAATCGCTTTACGATAACGAGGATATATTTATTCTAGGGGACTTCAATCGCCCCAATATATCCTTTATCCCTGACGAGGAAGATAATAACTTACTTCCGATTAATGTCATAAACTCCATCGATATAAAGTTTATCGATACTTTTTATGGCAATGGTCTACACCAAATTATTAGGACTCCTAACTCTTGCGGTAAATGGTTAGATCTAATTTTCACCAATTCACACGAAGAGCTGAAAATCCTACCCGCTTCCGAAGAGGAGAACCTTTTCACTAATACTACTCACCACTCCGCATGGATTCTTGAACTTAATACCACAGTCTCTAATTATCGTACCTCCTACAATAACACAATTATTTACGACTTCAAGAATGCGAATTATATCAGTATTGGCCGTGAACTATCCCTGGTTGACTGGGAGCATAGGCTATCAGGTAATGATCTTGACGAAGTAGTATTATGCTTTTATACTATTCTTTTTAGCATCATTGACAAACATGTACCCAGGATTAAAAAAAGGGATAAATTATCGGAACCATGGCTGGATAAGGATATTCGTTCGCTTCGTAATCATAGAAATAAATTGTATAATATGATTAGAAGTAACCCCAACGTAAACGCGGATTTGAAATTAGCATACACTAGGTTAGCCTCTGAATTTAGTGTTAGGTCACGCGAGGCCTATACTACATATCTCAACTCTATCGGAAATAGCATTATAAATGACCCAAGAAGTTTTTCGCTTTTGTTAATACAAAACGAAAGACCTTAGGCTATCCGACAACAATGACAAACGGTAGTAAACACTCTTCGTGCCCCCAAGAGATCTGTAGCATGTTTGCTGATAAGTTCAGCAAAGTTTATTGCCCCAAGTCCAATTCTAATACGCACACTGACACTTTTCTTATAAATAATCTTATAGATAATCTTTCCCTGTCTGTTGACGATATAATGTCCGGTTTAAATAATCTCGACACTAATAAAGGTCACGGCCCAGACAATGTACCTGCAATTCTCCTGCAGCGCTGCTCAAAAGAGGTACTGCTTCCGCTCCACCTTATCTTTAACAGATCATTATCGTTAGGAAGTTTCCTACTATATGGAAGAAATCCTACCTCACGCCAATTCATAAAGCTTCTGATAAACAATCGGTCGACAACTACAGAGCATTGCTATCTTATCATCAATCCCTAAACTTTTCGAGAAACTTATTCATGACAAGATCGCCCCCTTAATCGATCCTCATCTCAACGAAGAACAACACGGTTTCAGAAAAGGGCGCTCAACCACTTCTAACCTTATGGTTCTAACCTCCGAAGTGCTTTGTGGGATGGAAAACGGTTATCAAATCGATGCTGTTTATACTGACTTCAGCAAAGCTTTTGACCGAGTTGATCACAATACCTTAATTTCAAAGCTTTTTAAATTTGGAATTTCGGGACTTCCGCTGGAATGGATAAAATCATATCTTGACGGAAGATCACAGGTTATCAGATTCCAAGGATTTCTATCAAAGGAGATTGACGTCACTTCCGGCGTTCCTCAAGGCAGCCATCTAGGCCCTCTATTTTAATATATTCATCTCTGACTTATCTGAAAAATTAGGTAATATTCCTCATCTCTTCTACGCAGATGACCTCAAAATATATTGCACCATTAAGTCCCAAGCCGACGTATCATTTCTCCAGTCGAAACTCAAGTATTGCAAGATTGGTGCATAGTTAATAAATTACATCTCAACACTGACAAGTGCCATGCAATTACTTTCTCTCGAAAGAAAACCACTCAGCTGCACAACTATTATCTCAATGACAAGATATTGAATCATGTCGATCATATTGTGGATTTAGGTGTTGTCCTAGACAAGAAACTAAATTTCAATATGCACTACGATAATATTACTGCCAGGGCCAATAAGCTTCTTGGCTTTATAAAGAGAAGGGCTAAAGAGTTCGGTAATGTATGGGTTACAAAAACACTTTTTTGTTCCTTAGTCCGCCCAATCCTGGAATACGCTTGCCCGGTCTGGGATCCCATTTTCGAAGTTAACAAGATCAGGATTGAATCTGTTCAAAAGAAATATCTCCTTTTTGCTTTGAGACGTCTGCATGATCCGCACGATTTTCGAAGCCTGCCACCCTACAATGACCGGCTCAAAGTTTTAGAGCTTAAGCTTTCATGCCTTACCCTGGACATTATCAATGACAACCTTAAAGTACAGTTTCTATCGCGTATGATCAAATTCAATGATGATGTTAGACATACAAGACATACGAAACTTCTTAAGGAATACCCGCACCGCACTGAATATGGAAGAAACGAGCCCGTCAACAGATGTTGTATGGTCTTCAATAGCCATGGATCATGTTTTTCCCCTACAATTGACAAAATATCCTTCAAGAAAAAACTTAGATCCCTACTTATAGTATGAATCCTTCCCACTAACAATTATCTTTAGCCAGTGTAATAAGACTGAATATTATAAGAAAAGTAATGTAATGTAATTTAAGTGAGCCTTGTTTGGCTTATAATAAATAAATAAAGATTGTTGACTGATGACCAAAGACTTGCATACAATACAGTTATGCAGTATGTTGCAAAAGACGAAGGTGGAATTATTTTCCTTGATGCATCAAGATGTACTGGAAAGACATTTCTGTTGAATTTGATACTCGCCGAAATTCGAAAGAAGAATGAGATCGCACTTGCTGTGGCATCATCGGGAATTGCAGCCACGCTACTCGATGGAGGACGTACAGCACACTCAGCATTCAAGCTACCATTAAATTTTAACCATGCTGAAAATGTTACTTGCAACTTGAGCAAGTGCTCCGGAATGGCAACAGTTTTAAAAACATGCAAACTAATTATTTGGGATGAATGCACCATGGCACATAAGAAAGCACTGGAAGCAATTGATCCTACTCTGCGAGATTTTAGAGAAAATCAACAACTAATGGGGGGAGCTCTCATACTGCTGGCAGGTGATTTCCGGCAAACTTTGCCAGTCATACCAAATCAACACCCGCTGATGAGCTCAATGCTTACCTGAAAGCCTCACCGTTTTGGAGAAATGTGAAGAAAAATCACATTATCCACAAATATGCGTGTGCATTTACTTCAAGATGTTACTGCACAAATATTTGCCAAACAACTTTTGGATATTGGCGACGGCAAGTTTCCCATTGATCCACTGACACATGAGACATCGTTTCCATTAAACTTTTGTAAAATTCAGTCATCGATTGAAGATGTTGAAAAGATGGTTTTCCCGAACCTTTCGAGCAACTATAAGAATCACGATTGGCTTCACGAAAGAACGATCCTAGCTCCAAATAACCATGACGTCAACAAAGTAAATGATCGTATTCAACTGCAAATTCTGGTGAGCCAACAAAATACAGATCGATTGACAGAGTTGTAGATGAAGATCAAGTTGTCAACTATCCCAACGAAAACTGGTGATGTGTCAAGTGTGAATAATCGTGTTGCTTGAGCTCCGTGGCATTTGCTAGTTTTTGCCAGTTTTTACCAAATATTATTCCAATTTTGTGTGCGGCATCGTCTCATTGCCCAGGGAAATCTTTTTCTCTTTTTTTTTCCTTTCCGAATCGCAGTATTATAAATATGTCTAAAAACGATAAAATTAAAACGGCGGTTGTGGTTCATGCAACTAAAACTAATACACCTCCAGCAGTCATCAGCATGAATAAGACGCGTAGTCAGATCAGGAATAACGTCGGGAATAATATCGATTCCCCTATCCACTCTAAGGATTACGGATCTGGTTCGGCGATTTCTGCTGATTTTATGGAATCGTTTGAGAGGAGGTTACTGCTCAAATTTAAACAGATTTTGGAGGAAAAATTGGAGGCGAAAATGGCTACCCTAGAAGAAACGATCTCCCAGAAAATTGCTGATGTCATTAATGGTTTCAGCACGCAAATCACGGCATTGGCGGATGAGCTGAACACAATTAAAGCTAATTATGACTCCATGATCAATTTAATTGATGATTGCCAGCGTGTGAGTAGGCTAAGCGATGCAGTCATTACTGGTATTCCATATACCGATGGTGAGAGTGCCAGTCAATTGCTCTCTGCTATTGCTACAACCATTGGGCATCCTATTTCAAATTTGGGCCTTTTCGTAAATGTCAAAGCAACAGAGCAACTGAGCAACAACGCATCGGCAACAAAGCAGCGCAAACTTCTTTTCGCATACGTATGCATACATTCGAAATTGGCTGCGGTGTTGCATTGACTGTTGCGCAACAAACTTGAATCTTGTATGTTTCCGAACGAATGACTTTGGTTCATCTGCGTTTACGAACTCGTTGCAGCGCTGCAAAGCATACGTATGCGTTTACGAAAAGGCCTTTCACACATGCATTCAGAGTCAAACGCAATACGGATACCCCTAATAACAGCACCCGACGACGGAATCCCCCGCTTATAGTGAAATTTTCTTGTGCAAATGAGCAGACGTCATTTCTATCCCGCTTTTGGAAGTTCGGAGCGCTCACTCTAAATAAATTATCCAGCAGCTACGCATCTGACGGTAGAATTGGTGCATATGAAAGTCTCTCGGACAAAAATAACGATGTATTAAGGAGAGTCCTGCGTCTCAAAAGAGAGAAACTGATTCATTCCTCTTTTACTCGTAATGGGTTGGTGTATGTACGCAGAATAGCAGATGATCGACCAGTTGTAGTTCCTAGCTTGGACCAAAGTCTAGAAATTAACAAGTCTTTCATCTTCATATGGTTAATGAGTGAAGGGCGAACAGCTGCATGCACAAGTTTTTCAAATGACGATGTCAGGCTATCAGAGAGAGAATGCAACATTTTTATACGCGCTGGAATACAACCATTAGTCGGAAAATTTTATGAGTTTATATGGGGATGTATTGGTGCATATTTGCTCGTTTGCTTTGATTTATGAAAGAAAACAGCTGATTCAATTTTCTTTCCTTTTCTGTTCTGTATACTTTATCGTAAAGAGAGAATCTGGCTTTGTCTTGCCGAGTTCACAAAGTATGCGTTGAGTTTTGCTCAGCAGTGATGTTCATATATGCACGCACACAATCAACGGTCGGAAATTTTTGTATGAAGATGAAAGACTTGTTATTACTAGACTTTGGCTTGGACTTGCTGCAGGAAATTGCCGAATACGAATCGACATCGACAAATGCTAATGGTGCTCAGTAAGCATTCACTGGTCAGTGTGTCAAAATATATGGCGTTTTTAATGAAAATATTTTCTTGCTTGCGCTATAATAATCTTGTTTTAACTTATTATTTTTTTGCTCTTTCTTTATTATTTTTATTTTTTTATTTTTCTTACAATAATTTCGCTTTAGCTTTGTGTTTTTATTTGGATCTTTATTTTTTTTTATTTTATTCTTTTTTTTGTTACAATAGTTTTGTTTTAGCTTTATGTTTTTATTTTGGTCTTTTTTCTCTACAGCCGGAATGTATGTTGCCTGTGATGCGGAGATGATGATGCTGAGAAGTATGGCGCGCGGTTTTCCATTTATACGGGCGGGTTGCTTATTGTATATTTTTCCGTGTGCGGTTTCTCTTTCCTTGGGGGTGAACGAGGGAGTTATTTCTTGCTATCTCATACCACTTTATGACTAGTTCTAACGGTTCTCAGTACAGGGCGGGAACATTACTCAACATTCTTTGTGCACAGTCGCATGGTTTGAATATTTGCTACTTCAATGCTAGAAGCATTAAGAGTAAATGTCATGAGCTGCGGCAGTTGCTCTTAAATACTAAATTGCATGTTATTATGGTTAGTGAATCATGGTTAAACCCTGATATTCCATCCTCCTTCGTGTCTCTTCCTAATTTCAACCTGCTTAGAGGCGATCGCCATCTTAGGAGAGGTGGTGGTACTGCTATTTATATCTCTAACCAGCTCTCCTCCAAATTAATGTTTAAGTCCACTGATGAAGTTGTCCAGTTTGTAGCTGTGGAGGTGAAATCATCGACTTCTAAATGTCTCGTTGTTGCTGTTTATTGTCCCCCTAGAGCGTATAAGGAAGAAAATATTGCTGAACTCTTAGCTATGCTCTATAATTGCTCTGCTAATTATGAGGATATCGTTGTTGCTGGAGATTTTAATGTCGATCTTCTTCAACACAATAGCGTTTCAGACCTGTTTAAATGGAATATGCAGTCTAGTGGCCTCAGTGTCCTGAATTCTTTGCCGACCCGCTACAATCCTATTAATCCTTCTTCATCATCCTTGCTCGATGTCATTGCCGTTACCAATGACAATGCAGTAATTCGTCATCAGCAGTTATCTCCACCCAGCTTCCTCGACCACGATATTCTCTTCCTTTCCCTCCGCTTCCATTTCTTAGCTCTAGAATCTCTTGGAATAGCGACCTACAGGGACTTCAAAAATCTGAACATTGATAATCTGAGGCAGAAATGTCTTTCCACCCCCTGGTCCGTTATCTATAATGCTACTGATGTGAATGACAAAGTTGGACTTCTTAACTCTTTCTTAACAACTGTACTGCAACAAACTGTCCCTCTCAAATGCAGGCGCACTAAACGTAATCCTTATTCAAGTTCATGGTTTACCATTGAAATTTAACGTCTGATCTCTGAAAGGGAATATTTGTATCAACGTTACCGCCGTCTCAAAACCACCGAAAGTCGATTAATCACAAGATTAGAAGTGCCAAAAGACAGTTCTTTGAACAAAAATTAAACACCTCTCTCCCTTCTAAGCTGCTGTGGAAGAACTTACGATCGTTGGGTGTTTGTGATAGAGATAGTGCACAAGTAGACCTCGATCCCTGTGTTCTTAACCACTCATTCGTGGAGCCTCTCCCGGATAACTTACCGCCTATTGATTTATCCTCTTTGTCCGTGGATGGGTTTAGTTTCAGGTGTGTAGATGAAAGCGAAACACACAGTGCCATTATGTCCATTAAATCCAATGCAACTGGAATCGATAACATCCCTTCTCATTTCGTTAAGACCATTGCTCCTCTAATCTTACCAGTGTTAACGCATATCTTTAATTCCTGTATATTGCAATCTACATTTCCATCGTTATGGAAAAAGGCTGTTATCACCCCTATGTATTTCTAAAGTCCCTTGTCCTGTAGATGTGGGCGATTTACGCCCGATTAGCATCTTACCATTTCTGTCCAAAGCATTGGAGAAAATCTTATCTGTCCAATTGCAATCCTATCTTACCAATGAAAATCTATTGAATCCGTTGCAATCTGGGTTCAGGAAGTTCCATAGCTGTGAAACTGCGCTGATAAAGGTCTTGACGGACTTACGTATGGCATGTGATAGGAATGAGTTGGGTATATTGATCCTTCTAGATTTCTCACGTGCTTTCAACACGGTTTGCCATAGCGTTCTCCTCAATAAATTGTCCTTCAATTTCGCCCTCTCGTCCTCTGCGACTCATCTTCTTGCCTCTTTCCTAATTAATAGATATCAATGCGTGAAATATAACAACGATTTTTCCTCCTTTATCTCTGTACCCTCGGGTGTTCCTCAAGGCTCTGTTCTTGGGCCACTGCTGTTCTGTCTATATGTTAATGATTTACCTAATTGTTTATCCGTTGCTCGTCACCATTGCTACGCGGACGACCTCCAATTATATAATTACTGTACTCCTAATGATATTGCAAGCCTTATTGAAGCCTTAAATAACGATTTGAAATCCTTATCCCTATGGTGTGATAATAACTTCTTGAAGTTAAACCCTAATAAATCATCTGTACTAATACTTAGCAGATCTCTTCTTGATACTTCCAGCATCTCCCCTCTAAAGCTAAACAATATTTCGCTGAAAATAGTCTCGCCTTCTAAGAATCTTGGAGTATTGGTTAACTCTAACTTGTCCTGTTATGATCATGTGTCGCTCACTCTGAAAAAAATCTATACTTGTTTGCGTCGCCTACGTCTCTATGGTAGCTTATTATCCCGTAACACTCGTCATGCGCTAGTAAAATCCCTTATACTTCCCCATTTTCTATACGGATCTGCTGTTTATATATGCCTTGACTCCACATGTAAACATAGATTGAATGTTGCCTTCAATGATTGTTTAAGGTTCATTTTTCACCTTAATCGTTTTGCACATGTTTCTGATCTTCGTCTCCACCCTTGCTACTTTGTAACCTCCTTACATATCGCGACGTGCATGGCCTATGTAGTATGTTTATTGCATAAAATCGTTAATTCCTCTGCCCCCTCATATCTTGCTGATAGTCTTGTTCCTCTTCGTACTCGTCGTTCTTTGCAATTTCGTATTCCTAGACACTGTTCCCTGTTGGGTGGTTGTTCCTTCTTTGTACATACTGTTAAACTGTGAAATAGCCTCCCATTCCATCTGCAAAGTATCAGCTCCCTCGGCACTTTCAGGAGCCGAGTGATCGCGTGGCTTGGAACACGGAACGCATAAAATTGTATTTATCACTCGCTTGCTGCGCATCATGGTTTACCTTGCAATCCTCTCAGCTTTCAACTCCTCGGCTTCGGACTCATTACACCGGCTGAGAATTAGTTAATAGCTAAATTAAATTAAACTACTTTTTGTTTATTGTATTCTATTTTATCTTCATTTTCTTTTTCTTTTACCTCTTTTAAATTGAAAATTAATTTTAATTTTAAGTTTAATTTTAATTTTGTTTTTAATTTTAATAATTTTTATAATATTTTTCGTAAATTTCGTAAATGTAAAGCCTGAACAACATTGAAAAGCAGTACAGTGCAGCAATGCGCAGTAAAATTTAGACTTCTTGCAGCTGAATGTGGCAACTCACATTAACTTCACTACCTTGCACTATACTGCACTGCACTGCCTTGTCTTAGGATTATTTCTAAAAAACTGCTTCGCACACTGCATGCCAATTTCTAAAAAACTTGATAGGAAGTTGTCATTACCATTGTTGTCAAAACGAATAACGAAAAATTTTATAGAATTAGTGAAAAATAAGGACTTTCTACACAACAAAAGTTAGAAGAACTACAAGAAAATTATTAAAGATTATATATGAACAGTGGTCAGTTCTCTAATTAACCAATGCAACATACTGCACTACTTTTCAATATAGTTCAGGCTTAAAATTGTCATTAAATTGAATCATTCCATTTAATAAAAATTTCAAATTTACGCAGCTGTCAAACAATAGGTTGGCCATGACGCTATTAAAATTAAATTGAAATACAATAAGCAATATAATATATAATATACGTTAGAGCCATGGCGGCGGTCTCAAGAGGGCGGATTACCACTTTCTTCACAACCACCTAGCATGGGTACCAAATGAAAGGGTATGATAAGTAGAATACAATAAGCAATGTAGTATACTCAATGCACCGTTAGTTCCATGGCGGCCGTCTAAAGACCCATGTACCCGTTCTTTGAGACCTTTTATCTGTGTAAAATTCATATCTCGATAAATACCAAGTCAATGAATGGTTTTTATTGGCTACTATTGGTTTATGAGGGCAGCGAAGCGTACCTGGTCCCAGCTAGTTTTTGAAGTTATACTTCTTTAGGCGCGTTTTGAAAAATATTCTGAGAGTGAATTTTGTGAAATTCGCAACGTAACGCAAAGGAAGATATGGGCGAAGGGGTGGAGGCAAAGGACCCAACAAACAATTTTATTCCTATATGTACCTGCAAGATCTTCTAGAGAATAATTCTTGCGCACTTAAAGTCCTATATAAAACCAGATATTACTCTGACGGTGCTCCCTGGGAATAGCGCTAGTCCCTTATAGCGATAAAATGGAGAATCCTATATTATTCTCCGAGAATAAAATTTAGTCTTGATATGAAACATTATTTCTCATAATGTACTTATATCGAAATCTCATATTAGTGTACAGCACTTTTATAATCCTTAATCCAATTGCTATTGTAGTAAACTAATGTAATAAGGTTGTTGGATCTACTTATACAGGAATTAAATATTCTCCTTTTGGGAAAAGTAAATTCATATCATTGGTTGGATTATATTATATAGGAAAAGTATATTAATATAAATTCATTAAAGGACAACAAATTCTATTTGAATTTGGTTTGAAAATGATTTGTTATATAATGAGTACGTAATATATTATTCTTGAAATTGATTTTTTGCAATGTACAGCATGAAATTCAACGGTTAAAAATTTACTGTTGATATGTAATACGTTACCTCGAAAAATAACAACGCGCCTTAAGATAAATGAATAAATTAGAAAATTTTATGAATTATGTAAAAAATATATTTTCGTTTCACAAAAAAATTACTGAAGCTAAATATATTATATGTATTTTTCAATCGAATTTCGATATAACTATTTGTTTTCATGCATGTAAACTCATTTATTCTTAAACTTTTATCCATAAAAAATGCTTTTACTTTTATTTCAAATATGGCAGTTTTAAAATTTGACATACATGTATGGCACACGAAAAAGAGCTCTTATAGGACTAAAGATCTCCGTTAACGATAGTAGATCTTGATATAAAAGCCGAAATTTGATGTCTTGACTTTAAAACTAACATAAGAATTCCTAAGCGCTTATATAAGATTCAAGTTCTTGTGAAAACATTTAGACTGCTGACTTAAGAATAGAAATGCCGATACAATATTTGTAGTGCTACATCAGTACTTTACAAAAAAGGGGAGCAAAGTGTAATCTTATATAACACCTGTTTAGAGAAAATAATTCTTCTGATAATCTGTCTGTTGACAGGTGTCTGTGATGTCTGTTTACATTCTTCTAGTTGGGTCAATAGGTTACACTCATTATTGAAATATTGCACTTTTTCCCAGTTTGTAAATGTTATAAAGGGTTAGTTATTATATTTCCCACGGCACTTCAGTATCTAATAAAAGTTCTTATATATGAATAAAAGTTAAAAGTGCTCCCTTTGATCCCATATGAAAGTTTGTTAAAATCTGGTTTCCTATATAAGTGCTGATACAGAAAATAAATTCTCACTACGAGTAGGTTTTTTTTTTCATTCTTATATAAGATTCGATTTAAGATTCACTTCTTATATAAGTCTCGATATAAGAAAATACTACCCAAGTATTGTTTTCCCGTTACTGATATAGGAATATTATATAGGACTACAATTCTTTGGGAATTATAGTCTCTTGTACTTACATTTCAACAAGTAAATCCCTTATATGAGATTAATACTCACTAGACCCATATGAAGCAATAGATGTCAAATTAGCATTCTAGTTGATGCTATAAGAACTACAAGATCTTTATAGAAATTTAAATGCACATCATGATTAATATAGGGGTTCTCTAAGAAAACTCTAAATTTTCAAAACTTGAAATCTTAGCAATATTCCTTGGGGAGGGCAAGCATTTCAACTTCCATTCTTCATGCGGTAATGTAAAAGCGACGGCAGCTTCGAAAACCGTAAAAACTGGGCGCCCAGAGACGTCAGCCCTAAAGCAGAAACAACAACAACAGTTTCGATTTTATATGGAAAGCGGGCCCCACGTGACGTCAGGACTAAAATATCGTTAACGATATATGTATGTACAGTCTTTTACAATACCTTGCTTCTGTATACCCTGATTTTTTTTTTTATGTGAAAGAGAAAGACTAGAGTCTCAGGAAAGGCCCTTTATACTGTTGACAATCTATTTTCTTCGTATAGAGTGCAATGTCGAACAGTAGCTCTAGTCGGGGAGGAAGGAACCGCCAAACTTCCCGCGATATTTTCAGTCCACCTACTCCCAACCATTACCATCACATTGACTCTGATATCGGGGCGAGAAACAACTCGCTGGAGTGTTATGCCTCCTGAAACGAGTTGAATATCATCAACTAACCGATGACATGCGCTTTGGTGGAGCGAGGAAGGGCTAAGGAAGGCTATGACACAAGGAATCAGGAATGTAAAGAGGGAAGAAGAAAGAAGGAAAGTTATGTAGGTGGGAAAATTGAAAAGGTGAAGGACCGTGGGGCTGCCGGGATTCGAACCCGGGACCTCTGGGATAGCAGTCAGGCGCCTTACCCCTAGACTACCGAGGTCCCCAAAATTACTATGGGCATATGAAAACTCGTAGCCGATGCCGGCTCACGATGTCGATGGGTGAGGGGTTTTTATGCTGAGGCTATGGAGGGAAATAAATTTCATGTTCGAGTCATCAGCTAAGCGTGAGTTTGATTTTTCGTAGGCATAGGAAGATTTGTAGTGTTTATTGTGTGCTGTTTGTAGGTGAGAAAGGACGATGAAAAATGTGCCCACCGCCTTTTCTTCTCCCACCACCTTCACAACAAACGAACGTTTTCAGCTTTATGTTGGGCCATTTCTTGCCCTATCCGTAAAATATGCGCGAGTTTCTAAAAGCCCATTCAGAAACGGCAGCAGCAGTGGCAGCATTTGGTTTTACTAGCAATCGATTGCTAAATGGGCCTTTAGAAAATAATAAAGTTACCATAATGATATAATAACAAGCGATAATTATTTATTGTATTGTTATTGAAATGATTTTTAATTTAAATAATTACTTAATCAATAATTGGTTTAAACATATGACACAAAATGATTACTGTTTTTATATGTATGTGTATGTATTTTGCTATAATAATTCCGCAATGGTATGGCAAGCTTATTTTCAGTATTGTATTATAATCCTTCATTCTTTCGAAGATTGATAGAAAAATAAAAGTGCTATCAGGTCGGAGAAAAAATATTGTGTTTATAATAATAAAGATAGAGAAAATAAATTATAATAAAGATAGAGACAAAAAGTGGGTACTTAATAAGAACTAGTTGGGATGTGGGTTTGACCCCTGCGGTCCATACGATGAACTTCCCAGTATGGTGAACGAAGATGGAATAAAATGACTTCTTACAAAATAGTTATACGTTTAGCACTAGTGGAAAATTGGCTAGTATCAGAACTGATGACAAAACAATCTCGAGAGAAGCTAGTTCAAATAACTATAATAGTAGTAAATCCACAAGATTTTTCTAGAGAATTTGTTTTTCCTGAACGCGAACAAACATTTCCTCCGTATTTCGTTCGCTGCACTAAAGCGCACTGAAGCGCCATTGACAAACTGAGAAGCGATTGACTTTATTTGGAAATTCCAAAGCTTTCCGGAGATATTAGGAAAACTAATCAATTTAAAGTACTTGTCAGACTTGACCAAAAAGATCAAATTTTGCGGTAACTACTGCAAATTCCGGATGAACCGCAATTTCCTGAAACTGTATCAACGCGTAGACAATTCCCCGTCAAAAAGTGATAATCCAAAGTTTGAAAAATTCGCGCTGTTTGTAAAGGGTAACGAAATTGTTGCACGATTTTGAAAGGTTGTCGGATTTTGACAAGTGATGTTTTGTTCGAAGGCTATCGCTATGCAGAACCTAAAAAAAAGATCACTTCGTTTGGAACGGGCTCATTCCATCGAGTTTATTAGATATTAGCAAAACTTGTCAATTTAAGGTCTTTCTGACAATTAGCCGAAGTTTTTCTATTTAAACAAAAAAGGCCCGACCGAATATTATGAATTTTTTTTCAGAGCATTTCTTCGCTAATATTCTTTTTTCGGCACCTCAATGAAGTCGATATAGTTTTTGGTTTGCGCGGTATCGTGCAGGTACAAAAATCATAAACGTCGTTTAAACAAAAAAAAAACGGTTCGACCGAATTTTATGAAAATCTTTTCAGATCATATTTTAGTTAATACTCATGGTAAAGAAGTCTAATAAATAGTTTTTTGTTCCCGCGGTATCGTGCAGGTACAAAATTCACGAACGTCGTTTAAACAAAAAAACGGCTCGACCGAATATTATAAAAATCTTTTCAGATCATATTTCCGTTAATACGCTTCGAACGACTCCTCAAGTAAGTCGATATCTTTTATAGTTCGCGCGATATCGTGCAGGTACAAAAATCACTTATGTCATTTAAACCAAAAAACCGCTCGACCGAATATTATAAAAATCTTTTTTGGTTCGCGCGATTTCGTGCAGGAAAAAATGACCACATCCGTACGCACACACACACACACATTCTTCCTCCCAATTTTTTGCTTAAAATGCTCCTGGGACCTTGAAAGATGAAAATACGTCGAAAATTTCGATTTCGATTTTCGGACCGAATACAATAACTTCCTATACTGGGAAGTTAAAAAAAAGATATATTATTATATTTTTGGCGCGTTTTTTGGTTCTAAGGGCCTATGTGAATTGTGTTTAAATTAATGAGTAAACTAAATTTAGAAGTTTTTGTTGTTAATGTAGGGAATTGCTGTGTGAATTCTTTTGATGACTAAATTCAATTGACAAGGAATCATTTAACTTTTATAATTTAAAAAAAAACTTCCATACAAACAATAATTGTATGTTGTGCGCTGCACATCTCCCAGAATATTTCCGTTTTTCTTTTTCAATTTTATTTTCCGTCGTATTGAAATATTTTGAAACAAATTCATCATCAATTTAGTCAAAAATTTAGTCTCCTCGCCAAAATACTAATTACTGTTTTATTGACTTTAAATTTTGGTCATAGAATCCACACAGGCTTCAAATTATTTCTTTATAGTTTTTGAATATATTAATTTTGTTTATCGGGTGCTTTTATATCAAGCTGTCCATGATAGCGGGTTATTAACTTTATCCAGGTAAGTAATTTACAAATTATTATACAGTTAAATTTTAGGAAAGGGGAAAAGGGGAAAATTTCGGAACAAAATTATAAGGATTATACAGGAAACGATCGGAACGTAAAAATGCTTGAACAAGGAATACAATCATCTTCGAATCAAAGTTTACGCACCTCGCCAACTTCAGAAATGCCAATAGTGACTTCTGGAACATCACCTCCGCCAATTACCACAGGTACGAAATTAAAATATGTAGATATCGCAATGGAACCCCGTAGACCTCCTGATCGTGTTGGTGATAATGTACAGGATTCACATTTGCCTACTGCAATACACGACAGTCGCGTAAAAAAACAGTGGCAACAAAACAAACAGGAGCCGAAAGTTCTCGGGCTTGGAGGCTTCGAAAAAAAAATGCTTAAACAAGCATCTACGAATGCATTTTCAAGTACTTCTCCAATGTCAGAAATGCAAATGATGATTTCTCGACCATTACCTCAGCCAATTACCACGGGTACAAATTTAAATGATTTAGATGTCGCAATGGTGCCCAATAGTACTACTGATCATGTTGGTGGTAATTTACACGATTCATCTTTGGCTACTGCAATATACCACGATCGCAGCTCTTTCACTGTACAAGCTGAGGTGCATTATGGCAAATTCTCCTATGCTGTGCCATCGCCATACAGCATGGAAAACTATTCCATTGACAGACAAGGAGCAGAGTCATCGACTTCAAGCACGAAAAAATAACCGATTTGCTGATACCTCGAATATAAATGTTTTTCCCAATCAAGACATTGTGCCGGATCAGGAGCGCGATTTGTTGAATGAAAACATCATGATAACTCAGGAATTACCTCAATCAGGCGGACAGGCCATTCTCCCTAACTCTTCAGAACTGCTAATAATGAATAATTCCACTAATGAGCAAGTTGATGCGGACTTAGTTTCGTCATTACCATACACCAATTACCTTCAGTTTAAAAGAGCTCACCAGGAGTTTAAAACAAAATTCATCGGCTATTCCTTTGGACATCCATGCTCAGTATGTGACAGGTTGTGGTTTAAAGGCGATTTAAAAAGTCCATCTTGTGAACATAAGGTAATTCTAACAAAAATTATACCTAATATTCGTTAAGCTTTGCAACACATGCGTACAAGCTTTGCACAAGAAAAATATTCCTTAAATGTCAACATATAATGGTTTTAAATATCCAGATGTACCTCAACATCTCCCAGCTTTAGATCTAGTTTCTGAGAGATTAGTTTCACCACGTATTCCTTTCATGCAAATCAGAAGATTGAGGCATGTGAATGGTCAATACGGTATTTATTGTCAAATAAATTAACGTGCCCGTTTCAGTTAATAATATGGTAAACTCTCTTCCAAGGAACATTGACGGCGACTATTGTATAAATGTACATATTAAACGTAAGAAAATTCATCGGTCCAGCTACTTACATGGTATTGAATAAGCGTACAATTAAAAGTTGGCTACAATTTTTCATACCCTCTCCGTTGTCCACAATGTACGATATTAAAGTTGATGACTCATTTTTTAATAATGGCCAAATTCATGATGAAATTCAGCAAGATTATGTAAGTGAACATATTCCTATAGAAGAAAGTCTTACAGCACAACAGCAGATATTATTATGGAATGAAAAACAATATTTACGTATCGCACCTGCTGAAAGAAATGTACCAGAAAGTTTATTATTTGATGAACATGCAGAGGAACTTTCTTTTCCAGCTATTTATTTGGGTCAGTTTCGTAATTTTAAAGATAATGTTAAAGTTACCCCGTTCATGATGGCTTCTAGTGAGCTAAGAAGATCTGATCGTCGTGCAGTTACACCGTACCATTTATTGTACATATATGGTAATGAAAATTATGAGGATGCGAGTTCACGACTCTCTCACAATTGCGTTCAAACACGTTGATAAGGATACCAAAATTACGAGAAAACAAATTGAAGATGAACAGTACGTTCACAATTGCATTGAAACCAATCTTGCTTTTCTAAGAGCAATTCCAAACTCAACATGGTATTGGATGGATCGCAAAAAAAATCTTTTTGCCATGATCAGACAGTTTGGAAAACCTACTGAGTAAAAATTTCTCAAATGTATCACAAAAACCGAAGCTTCATAATTTATAATGAATTTATGCTTAATCGGTAGGTAATTATGCACACAATCATACGACGAAATAGTTTTGTAAAAAAAAAATTAACAAAGTTATAAACAAATTAATTCTGAGAGCATTTTTATTTTGAAAATTTCTTGTAACCAGCCGAATTAATATTTTTTGCTCATCACTTAGATGCTTAGATGAAAGATTGAATTTTAGGTATAATTGAAAAAAGTTTAAAAAAAGTGAATATTTCATACTTTTTAATAACAAAATAAGATGTAAAATGGAAAAAATAGTAGATTGTTCTACAAGTAAAGAAAAGTGATAGTTTTCCAGTGAGTGTAAATATTTAATTCGCGAGCGAGCGTAGCGAGCGAGTGGATTAAAATTTACACGAGCTGGAAAACTCACTTTTCTTAGCGCGTTGAACATGCTATTTTTTCGGTAATCGTATAGAAATGACGTACATTTAATATTGAAAATCAAAAATTGCAAAGAAAATATTAATACTTACATTGAAAATCAAAAATTGTAAAGAAATAATAATTGGTCAAAGTATGCCATTTTCTGTTGACAATTAATTGCCTGTAATTAAAGTTATATCTAAAATCGTGAAGAAAAGTGTTGCTAACTAGAAAGAAACTAGTTTTTTGTGAACTTTCAAATATTTTAAAGTGTAAAGAGTGCAACGGTCCAGTGAAATTTGGAAAACATGATGATCAAGGCTTGGATTCCAACTGTATGTCAACTGTAACTGTGGTGAAAAGAACATTCATTCGTCTCCACGAATTGCAAACAAATCTTACGAAATCAATCGCAAAATAATGTTTGTAATGCGCATTCTGGGTGTTCGTTTACATGGACTAAATTGCTTCTGTTCGCTAATGGATCTTGGTCGAGAATTTGCAAATACTCTTTTCTACGCTGCTATTGTGCACATCGGGTGCTGCTGTACTACGAAAGGCTAGTAAAGAAGAACTGGGGAAATGTGCTGAGGATGGAGATGCAAAATTGGCGGTGTCTGGAGACCGTACCTGGAGTAAAAGGGGTCATACAGCAAATTATGGCGACACGACTTTGATTGGACACAAGCCAAACAAAGTTCTGGATCTAAGTGTAAGATCACGTTATTTTCAAGGTTGCAATTCCATGAAAAACAAACAAAACACCGTGGAATATGATAATTGGAAGGCTGAACACGAACCTGTATGCTCACTGAACCACAATGGAAGCTCGGGGAAAATGGAACTTGACGAAGCGGTAGAAATGTTCGAGCGCGCTGTTTAGATGCATGGCAAAGAATACGAGATGTAAATCGGAGACGGAGATGTCGAAGTATATCCGGAGTTGAAAAAACGATTCCCAAATTTTGTAAAAAAAGAATGTACCAATCACGTGAACAAGCGAATGGGTTCGCAAATACGCGGTGTTCTAACAAAAACAAAAAAAGGACGACGAAACGGAAGGAGCCCTCTCGAAAAAAGTCTCTTTGGGAGGAGCCGGTCCAGGAAAACTAACGGGAAAATTGATTGACAAAATCACAGATTATTATGGACTTGCAATTAGGTGCAATGCTAATTGCGCTGCAGCAATGAAGAAGGAGATTTGGGCTATCTATGTATTATCGCAAAATCTCAACGGACGAGAAACCGCAGCATCAAAACTGCCCAGACGGACCCGACTCGTGGTGTAAATGGAGACGCGCTGAAGCTGCGCATTCGCTGGCTGATTTCCGCCATAAACCCCCCTGAACCCTCACGTTAAAAAAGCTGTTTTCCCGGTTTTTGAGAAGTTGTCATCGGATGATTTGACGGAAAAATGCGAAGGGGGTTTCACGCAAAACAACGACAGTTTCAATGCTACTATCTGGCAGTTTGTACCGAAACACATTTACTATGGTTTAAAAATTATTGAAATTTCAGCTTTTCTGGCTGCTTGTATTTTTAATTAAGGGTTTTTGCCTACTGGAGCGCGTTCTAAAACGTTACTATGGTTAACCATGGTAACCTTTTGTCGTTCAAAAACTCCGTTATTAACTACAACATAACTACGAGCATAAATTTTTGGCATTCAAAAACTCTGTGGTTAACCATGGTGTGGTTAAACTTTCGGTTAAGAAGAAGAAGAATAAGAAAAACTTTCTGATAGTTGTTTTAACGTTAAACGGAAAAAAACAAATCGAGTTTTTGTTAATAAAAAAAATTAAGATAATATAAATTAAAACTTTAAAAATGAATAGATATGAAATTATCGAACCAAATGCTGGTGATTGGTGGATGGAAAATGGTAATATTTCAAATTAAAATGTTTTATTATTAGAGAAAATATTAAAAAGAAAAATAATTTTGGGGCCTAATCGAAGCATTGGAAGAACCGGATGTAATTATGAAAGAAGTTGCTGGAGCTGCGGGGTCTTCACAAAAGAATGCGGTTTATGAAGGTAAATTGTAAAATTTTTTTTTATATAATTATCTGTTTTTATTAGGTTACGAAAAATGGGAAACGGGTTTTCCCAAAAAAGCGCCCTTCAGTGGAAAAACAAATTCAACAATTTGAAGAAAAAATACAAACGAGTGAAGGGCAACAACAGCAAGTCCGGTGCAGCGACGGCCACTTTTGTGCACCTAGAGTGGTTTTTAGAAATATTCGGCAGGGACCACGATATTACTACGATTGCTTTCGCTGAATCCAGCACATTTACCCAGCTGGCCTCGCCCAGCAGTTTACTGGTGGGTGATTTACCAGAGGATTTGCCAAATTTACTAAAAAACGCAAGCGGCTACAAAGCGAGCACCTTGTAAATATATTGGAAGACATATCCAGCGATACTAAAAAATATCGCCCGCAACGACTACATGAAAGAGCTAAAGAAAAAGAGGAAAAAATACAGTTTCAAAGAGTATGTGTAGCAGCATTAAGCAATGCTACTGAGGTTTTCCGCACCTCTATGGAAAAAATTAAGGAAACATTATAATTTCTAACGTAGTATGTATTTATTTAAGCTGTTTTTAGTAGAATTTTTTGTTTTAAGAAATAAGTAAGAAAATGAATTTGTTAGTCTAAGTTTTTATTTAAATGATATCTGCAATAAAAAAAGAATTTAAAAAGTATACGATCAAATACATGTGTTTCAATTATGCAGTTCAGCCGCCATTAAATCTCGAAGAGCATTAGTACAGCCAATCTGTCGTGAGAAATGGCTGTTTGATGAAAAAATTAAACCGGGGATTTTTTTCATAAATCGTCAGGGGGTTATTAAAAAAGCTTGAACCCAGATTTGTGACCTCCCACCACTTGCAGTTTCCAGGAAAACCCAAAAGGTTTTTGGTTTTTTTCACTTTAGAGAAAAAGTTTATTAACAAAAAATGTAGAGGACTTTGCCGTCTATAATTAATGTCTGTGAGTCAATTTCGTACAACTTAAAATGCAAAAAATAGAGGGCGCTAAACTTTAAAAAATTCTCTTTTCTCTTTCTTCTTTTTTTCATTCTTGGTTTCTGGTGAAAGTGGACTCGTTGCACGGTGCATAGTGGGACTCGCTCATAGAAGGTTCTGCTCAAAACTCAATTTTCAAAATGTGGAAATTTTTCAAAAAAATTGTATCATCGTAATTGTAATAATGTATCAGATCACGTGTAAAAATATTAAGTCGCTGACTGCTATGACTCATCGAGCGCATGAGCATAAAGTTCATAGTTTAGGTGAAATAATATTTCTGCGGAAAAGAAATGCCAGTTTATGCGCGATATAAAAACATTAATTTCTAACGTTTAACGATAAAATCTATGGAAGTGTATTATATCGGTGATCAATTTTGTATTATAAGTTCATTGGTTGTGTGTATTTTTTTGTAGGGAGTTTTTTAAATGACATCTCGAAAACGGGCAAAGTTCTATTTTTTAATCTTTTTTTATTATAAACGGAAGGCTTTGCAAATAAGTTAATCGAAAAAATTAGCAATAGAACTTTGCGCGTTTTCGAGAAAATGTCATTTAAAAAACCCCCTAAAAAATACACACTACCACAAATTTTAAGCCCTGTATCATAAACCAATGAACTTATACGTCACTTCGAAGCTGCAAAGAAAATTGAAAATTACGTTGCCCTCGTCAGAAAATCAGATTTGTTACGCATGCCAAATGAAGACTAGGAAAATACCTTCTTCTGATTCCTATAGTACTCAATCAAAGACCTCGGAAAAAGTGGTTTGAGTGTTAAACCCTGGACCTAGTACACGCTGTGTTACAGATTCGCCTGTATCAAAAAGCGATTTTGATTTGCGATTTTTCCGAAAATTATGCGTTTGTTCTACAGGATGCAATTCAAGGAGTCCATTGGAATAATGACCAAGTAACGATACACCCTTTCGCAATTTATTATAAAGATAAGGGAAAAACATAATTTCTTAATTTCATCGCAATCTCAGATTGTTTGAAACATGATACAATAGCCGTCCACTTATTTCAGCGTGGTTTAATTACTTTTTTAAACAAAACATTGGGTTCTTTGCGAAAAATATTTTACTCTTCTGATGGAGCGAGTGGTCAATACAAGAACAAAAAAAAATTTCATAAATCTTTGTTTTCACAAAGTTGATTTTGATGCAAGTACAGAATGGCACTTTTTCGCCATGTCTCATGGAAAAGGACCTTGCGGTGGGTTAGGAGGTACGATTAAAAGATTAGCTGCAAAAGTCAGTTTGCAAAATATAAATGACCCTATAAATACCCCGGCCAAATTTTTCATGTGGGTTAACAAAAATATTAAGAATATTAATACCGAATTCTTTCATCTTCAGGACTATAGAACGGACGCTTAAGCACTTCAAACCCGTTTCGACAAAGCGAAGATGATTCGTGGCACTTTAATGTACCATTCATTTTTTCCACAACAAAATAGAAAAATTTAAGTGAAAATCACATCGTCAGCTACTACGTCGACTATTGTAAATGGGTGCAAAAATTACTTAATTCATTATTTTATGTATTATTCATTTTCCGTTGCACCTAATAGTCCCTGTAAACGTTCTCTGCGTGTACGCGACATGTTACGCCGTAGTGCCGCGCGGTCGCATTCTTTTAAAGAATTTTTTAAGTGTGACCCCGTTTGAGTTCCATTTTCAAATTTTCACTGTTTCCTTAGAATTGAAAGGGGAACACACTGATATTTTTTCCAAAATTTTAAGTTGGTGAGTTGAAGGCGAAAAGTGGTAATGAAACTTACCTTACCTTAATTTATTAACACCAAACTCAAATTTTATTTATACCCCTACATAGAGTGACTCGATATCTTCAAAATCGACCTGTGTCATTTTTTTGTACGACTAATGGTTTCGACGATACAGTAATTTGAAAGGTCGGCCGAGCGTCGTTTTTTGAAATATCTTGCAACTTACAACCGTCTATATCTTCTGAAAAAAAAAATCCCAAATTTTTTTCGCGAGACACGCTTTTCATTAATTGATGTGTAGAATATGCCTGCCAAATTTCATAAAAATCGGAATCATCAATTATTATTAAGCGTTCGGTTTGACACGAAATGATCCAACTATGGACTAGCTAAGGTATTGAACTCCTGGAATATGACCTTAGTTGGTACAGTAAGAAAAAATAAGAGGTTCCTGCCAAGCAACATGCAGAATTCCGAAGAAAGGCCTATAAACTCGACGAATTTTGCCTACAATAATGAAGCAACAGTTTGTTCATATGTGCCAAAGAAGAACAAAATAGTCGTGCTTCTATCAACCATGCATAATGACGGGAGAAGTCGAAGAGACGCAAGCAGCCAAGCCAGAGATAATATTATATTACAACAAAACCAAAGGCGGAGTAGACTTTATGGATAAAATGTTGGGAGAATACAATAACAAATGTTGGGAGAACATTGCGTTGGCCTCTCGCATTTTTTTATAACATGATTGACGTCTCTGGATTAGCATCGTACATCATCTTCAGGGAACACAACCCACGTTTCTGCACAAAGGATCAACGAAGAAAGTTCCTCAAAGATCTTGCCGCTCAGCTATGTATGCCTGCAGTCGAAACTCGGAGTACCAACCGAATGTGTATATGAGGAATCATTTCCTTTGATGTGCAGTGGAAATGGTGCTTGGACGACGCATTCTGGTAACGTCAGATCCAGCGGCTGAACTTCAACTACCTCATGGTAGTCGTGGAGCCTCCGCTATCGTTGGTAGTTGTTACATCTGCCGAGAGCTGAAGAAGAAGCAGCGCAAAACTAGAAAGTCCTGTGTGGTTTGCCTTAATCCCGTTTGCGATGAACATTCACTACCAAAGACGACATGCTTTAATTGCAACGAAAACCAATGAAATATACAAATCTTAATTATATTTGGTAATGTACAATAAATGAACATAATCATTCAAAAAAATTGACTTTTGTTTTTTTCTTGCATTTACTTCATAGAAAATTTATAAAGGTACAATTGTATCTATACCGCCATTTATAGGTGTAAAAAAAATATGACCACGTATCAAGAGAGGGGGTAGAAATATTTTTCTGAAATTTGATTTATGTAATCTAGATCAAAAAAGTAGAGATGTCAGAAAATATCAGCCCTCTATGGCTTCTGGGAAAAAAGGTATTAAAATTTAAAAACGCAAAAGTTACAATTGTACCTATTCCGCTGAACGAGGGTTAAAAGAAAACGAAAGTAAAATAGTAAAAAATATAATTTTTATAACAGCGTGACAATTATTGTAAATCTTTCTGTTGCTTTAGGTTCCGATATATTTGCGGATTTATCAACAAGCGGATCCGAATTAAAAAGTCACCCGCAGGATCAAGTTTCCAATTTTAATTTCTCTACAAATGACAATATGAACTCATCCATGGCAGCTGATAGTGTACAGGTAAAAAAATCTAAATGTCAACGAAATTCCGGCCAAGAATATGTATCTGTGAAAACTGGAAAAACAATTTCAAAACGAACAAGTAAGGATTTGCCACTCTGTAGGCTAAAATGCAAAGAAAAGATAACTACCGAAGAAAGATTAAATTTATTTAAAGACTATTGGAGTGGAGGAACTTATTTATTCCGAATGTCCTATATTCATCGGTTAATTTCTGCTCAGCTTAAGCAACGTGCAACTAATTTAAGTTCTCCAAAACGGAACAGAAATTTTGCCTTTAAATTATAAAGTTCTTGTCGATCAACACCCTATTCAAGTTTGTAAAAGCTGTTTAATGAGTATTTTTGGAGAAACATCTGGTTTCCTTAAAACCGTGCAGGACAAGCTTATTAATAAAAAAACATTAGAGGACCAATGAGGTAAAGAAAACGCACAGACGCATAAAATGAAACCAGAAATACTAGAAGTTGCAAAAAAACACATTGAGTCATTCCCAGCTTATGTGTCTCACTATGGCAGATCACACTTTAATAAAAAATACTTGGCGGAAAATTTAAATTTGAGCAAAATGTACGCCCTTTACAAGAGCAGTACTGATTAGGCCGCGTTCCCATGGGCTGCATGCTGAAATGGGGGACGTACTAATTTTTGCGTCTTCCCTCATCTCATTGCAATATATAAGTGATATATGTATATATATTGCCAATAAAAACTTTTACTTCACATATTTTATATTAATATTATTCTTTTATTTAATACGTTTATTTAACATTTATCTATTATTATATTTAATAGTTTTAGATTTTAAAAGTTTAAGATTTTTTAATTTTTATTATGTCACACCGAAAATTACATAACGGTTTTTAATTATACAACTTATTATAGGAGACTTCCTTATCGAATAAACTCCTAACTAATACTCTTACAAAAATTCATAATAATTTTTAATATCACAATATTTGTGTGGCTATGTTTTTAAAATTGTTTCTGTGTACAGTGTATACATACGTGATATGACAATCCAAATTCCCCAAGTGTATTTAATAGTAGTAGTGAGAATCCAAATTGTGACGTAACCAAAAACACTGTGCTTAAAATTATTAGAACAGAAACTGAGTGGATACTTGAATAAAACTTATTACAACGAAACGCGTATATACAAGTAGCGACTGCTACATAACTCCCCCTTCAGCGCGAGCGTCCATGAATGTACTATCATACTTTATTTTAATATTTAATTACTCAAATAAAACGAAAAACAATTTTTTAATTTTATAACCGAAATGAAACCTTTTTCTTTGAACTTCTAGTTACTGGTTTTTCATTGTCTTCCTTTTTTTCAATAAAGGCGGGTTTTAATCTATCAATTGATACTACCGTTATTTTTCCGTTGACGTCAATCGTGAAATTTTTTTTATTTCTCTTAATAACTTTAAAAGGACCTTCATAAGGATCCTGCAAGGATCCCCTACTTCTATCTGTCCTCAAAAACACGAATTCGCAATCTTCTAAGTCTTTTGGAACATATAAATTTCTTCTTTGATCCCGAGAATCTGTTGGCACGATGTTCCTCATGTGATCTCGTAATTGTTCTACTAGGTCTGTTGGATCTGATACTTGGTGTGGATCCCTCACAAAGAATTCTCCGGGGATACGTAATGTTTGACCATAAACTAATTCAGCCGGACTACACTTAAGATCCTCCTTAACTGTTGTTCTTAAACCTAGTAATATAGCTGGGATGTGCAACAACCAATTTGGGTTAGACATCTTAGCTCTAAGAGATGCTTTTAACTGTTTGTGTAGCCTCTCCACCATTCCGTTTGATTGTGGGTGATACGCTGTTGTTCGAATCCTATGGGTTCCTAATAATTTTGAAAATTCCTCAAAAAGTTTTCCTTTAAATTGACCTCCTTGGTCCGTAGTAACTGTCAATGGAATCCCAAATCTCGGAAAATATTGCTCATATAATGTCTTGACTACTATGCTGGCTGTGATACTCTTTAGTGGGTATACTTCCGGCCACCTGGTGAATCGATCCACTACTGTTAACAAGTATACGAATCCTTCCACCGGATGCAATGGGCCTACCAAATCTACATGGATGTGTTCAAACCTTCCCATAGGTATCTGGAATTTTTGTATTGGAGATTTTGTATGTCTGTGAATTTTCGCTTTTTGACACGTTATACATGACTTCGCCCATAAATTAATATCAGTATTCATCCTATTGTGCTTCTGCGATAATGCTTAAATCTATTTGTTTTTCGCTAACCGCGTCACAATTGCTATTTTCTACGGTTACCCGTGATAAAGTATCAGCTACTACATTTGATTCTCCCTTGATGTATCTTATATCGGAGGTGAATTGGGTAACATAGTCTAATTGTCTTGCTTGTCTTGGACTTCTCTCCGCTTTGGTCCAAATTGCGGATGTTAAAGGTTTGTGATCCGTGAATACTGTAAATTCACGACCTTCCAAAAAATGTCTAAAGTGCTTAATACTTGAGTACATTGCCAAAAGCTCTCTGTCAAATGTAGAATACTTAATTTCTGCATTGTTTAATTTTCTGGAATAAAACGCTAAAGGTTCGCTTTCATTGTTGTTAATTTGTTCCAACATTGCTCCAATCGCAATGTTTGATGCATCAACCGTCAACTTCAAAATAGGATTCTCCGCTGGATGCACTAATAACGTTGCCGAAATAAAAGCCTTCTTCACTTTGACGAACGCGTCTTCGCATTCTTCCGTCCACTCAAAATTTTTTAAACTCTTAGGTTTTTTAAGCTCCCTAACTAAATGTATATGAATGGGGCTTAACAACTCTGCTAATCGTGGAATGAATCTGTGAAAGTAATTTACCATTCCTATGAATTGTTGAATCTGCTTAATGGAAGTAGGTGAAGGGAAATCCTGGATGAATTTAATTCTATTTTCAGAAGGAAGAATCCCGCCCTTCGTAATTTTGTGACTTAAAAATTCAATTTCATGTACACCAAAAAGACATTTCCCTGGATTAATATTTATTCCATATTCTTCTAAACGGCCAAACACCTGCTCTAAGTGTTTCTTGTGTTCCTCCTTATTTTTGCTTGCAACCAATATATCGTCAATGTAGACAAAAACGAATTCCAAACCAGTTAAAACTCTATCCATAAATCGTTGGAAAGTTTGAGCAGCATTTCTAAGTCCAAAGGGCATTCGAGTAAATTCGAATAAACCGAAAGGTGTAGTTATCGCTGTCTTATAGATATCTTCCTCTGCCATAGGTATGTGATGGTAAGCTCTCACTAAATCAATCTTCGAAAATATGGTACAACCATTCAAATTTAACGTAAAATTTTGAATGTGAGGAATCGGGTATCTGTCTGGAATTGTTATTGAGTTTAGTCTCCGGTAATCTCCGCATGGTCGCCAATCAGTGGAATCTTTCTTTGGAACCATGTGTAATGCTGATGAGACTGATGACGAAGATGTTCTGCATAAGCCTAATTTTACCATGTGCTCGAATTCTAATTTAGCGATTTTAAATTTATTAGTGTCGAGTCTTCTAGGTCTTGAAAATGGTAGTTGACCTTTAGTGGTAATAGTATGCACTATATTATGTCGTACAGGTAAATCATAGCGTGGAGGTTGAGTTAGAGAGGGAAATCTAGCTAAAACATTACCATATTCACTATCAAAGGTACAATGCCTGGGTGAAGGAGAATCTGTTTTAATCATGATTCCATTAACTGTTAACTCGGTGTTACCATCTATTATTATCTTATTTTTCAGATCAACCAGCAAATTGAATTCAGAAAGAAAATCTGCGCCAATAATAGGTTTGTCGACGCTTGCTATAATGAACGGAAAAGTTAAATCTCGCCTTAATCCAAAGTCTATCTTAAGAAGTTTTTCTCCGTAAGTACGGATAATTGATCCGTTAGCTGCTGTAAGAATTAAATTTGAATTTCTCTTACATTTGCCACAATATGAATTCGGTATTACTGATAATTCCGCTCCTGTATCAATTAGAAATTTAAGTTTATTTTCTTTATCGTAAATAAAAAGTCTATTAGATTTTTTTGGGGTATTATTTTTAAAACACGCTGAAGGGATATTTAGTTTTTTTGATTATTATAATTGCAAGGTTTTATACATCTTTTAGCCTTGTCGCCGAATTTAAAATGAAACCAACAAAATGGTTTATTATTATTATTATTGTATTTCGATCTATCACGGCTTCTACTTCTAGACCTTGACCTATGATGAAACTCATTATTCCTATTAAATGTAAGTTTCTTAATTAAATCTGTTAAATTTTCAATTTTATTCTCTAAATCATTAACCTTCTTAGCATAATCAATGTTATTTATATTAATACATTTTTGGTTTATAAAAGGATTTGAAGAACAATCATTGATGGATGAAGTATACTGAAATTTGGAACATCCGAAAATTTTATCTGCTAAAATTAGAATATCTTGGATGTTTTGTTTGCCAGAGGACATCAATGCGATGTTAATACCAGGCGGTAATTTTCGCCTCCAAAGCTTCCTAATCAGATCCTTTCCTAAATTCGAAGATGTTCCCGCAAGTATCTCCATTGATCTATAAAATTCTGATGGTTTTCGATCTCCCATCTCAGAATTGCACAATAATTGTTCCAACTTTTTCTCTTCAGATTCTGTAAATCGTTGAATTAATGTTGTTTTCAATGCTTCATACTTGTTTTCCGGTGGTGGGTTTTGAATGAAGTCCAATATATTCATTATTATTTCTAAAGGAAGAGCTTGTATCACATGTTCGAATTTAGTCTCATCTAGTCCAATTCCTTTAGAGTTAAATTGACTTTCTGTTAAAATAAACCATGCTTCTGGGCATGGAGACCAGAAAGTTGGTAGCTTAACAGCAGATGCACTAATATTCTCATTATCAACGTGCATTCTTTCACTATCACCACCTTGGACACTCATATTAATCACAATTTTTTTTTTAATTAAAACTCGCGTAAAAAGAAGTTCAATAAAATTTCGACTTTACTTAAAAACTTCGCGATACTTTAAAATAACACCCGTGGACGTTCGCGAAAAGAGTCGATTAATACTCAAACTTAAATAAATTCCCGAAAATTTTATTCAAGTCTCACTTCCTAAAAAAAAATTTTTAGAGGAAAAATATTTGAAAGAGGAAATAAATTGAATTGTCACCACTACTAAATTATGTAAGTGTAATGTTTTTTTTAGTGTAAGCAATTCCATACAATTTAAATTTTAAAATTAAAGAAAAATATTTAATTAAAATAAATACTTGGTCTCCTTAATAAAAAATGAACCTCTTCTTAAAATTTTTCACCAAATGCTTTTCTTTCTTGAATCTTCTTCTTTTCTTCGTAAAATTTTCAAAATGTTCTTCATATCTTCTTTCTTCATAAATTTTCTTTCATAAAAATTTTTAAATTCTTCTTTCTTCTTTTTTCTTTGAAAAATTTCTTCGTTCTTCTAATGTCGGGGTCACCAATATGAAATGGGGGACGTACTAATTTTTGCGTCTTCCCTCATCTCATTGCAATATATAAGTGATATATGTATATATATTGCCAATAAAAACTTTTACTTCACATATTTTATATTAATATTATTCTTTTATTTAATACGTTTATTTAACATTTATCTATTATTATATTTAATAGTTTTAGATTTTAAAAGTTTAAGATTTTTTAATTTTTATTATGTCACACCGAAAATTACATAACAGTTTTTAATTATACAACTTATTATAGGAGACTTCCTTATCGAATAAACTCCTAACTAATACTCTTACAAAAATTCAAAATAATTTTTAATATCACAATATTTGTGTGGCTATGTTTTTAAAATTGTTTCTGTGTACAGTGTATACATTAGGGTGACCGTAAGAAATCGATGTCGGAATTTTATCAACGGGAGCCCCACAAAATGCTCAGCCTTTGCAGATTTTTAGATAGCCAAAATTTTAGCACGATTGGAGCACGTTAAACCGTGCCGCTACTCGCTCAAAGTTGGCAAAATCTTCATTTTTTTGCTGAACGGCGGAGTTTCAGAGTCATATCTCCAAAACAGTCCATTCTACACCCACGCGTAATGTCTTAAATTAAAGGTAATTTTGTTCTGCATAATTCATGTTTATACATATTTACCGTTACTTGTCGTCAAAAGGAGCTATAACAGCCTTTGTCGCCAAAAACGTGATCTGGTCCCTTTAGGAACAAACTTCGAGTATTATGAAAACTACGCCGTAGGTTACATAATTTTTCTCGGGATTCACATTGTTTCAGTTGCAAAAAAACGTTGACTATAAAGAGCTATTACAGTTGGTGATGGTGTTTGTTGGAGCACTCGACGGTAATGAATTTGGATTTAGAACACCAGGTGCCATTCATCACGCTAGGTGGATGGCTAAGGCCATTTACTGTCTGAAAATATTCCTTTTCCGCGGTCAATTCAAGATGAGTAACGAGGAACAGATTTCTTTGGGTGCTATTTGTATTTTTCTCGTCAAAGTATACTGCAAAGCTTGGTTCAATGCCCCCAGAGCTCATCTGGCTCCCAAACAAGACCTTGATCTTTTGCAAAGTTTTTTTGAATACCAAGAGACTGACAAGGATAACTCTGAGAAAGCTCTAGCAAAAGTTTCTAACCGTTTATGGTATTTGAATGCCGAATTGGTAGCTCTTGTGTTCTTTGATCCAATGACGAAAAATCAGAAATGGAAAACAAACTACATGAGAGAGTTATGAATCCAAAGCTTCAAAAACAACAATTGAAACAACTAGTTGAAGCAGGATTGTCCAATTTAATTACTAAGGAGACAACGAATTTCTTTGAGCGTTTTCATATCAACACAGATTTTCTCCAAGATCCTCCCAGTGCCTGGCTGGAAAATGCTCATTCCAAAGAAGGATGCAGGATCGTCCAATCATTGAAGGTTGTAAATGATATGGCCGAACGAGCAGTAAAATTAATAACTGATTTCAATAATCTTCTGACCAAATATGAGGATCAAAAGCAATATGTCCTTCCACTAGTCAGCAGATGCCGACAGCTGTATCCTGATGTCTCCAAATCCACTTTAAGCAAAGCTCTAGAATAGATCATTATATGTAATATTTAACTTCTTAGAGAACCTATTTTTTACTTTCCTCAATAAATTATGTACTTACTTAAATATAAGAGTTTTCTTTAAATAAACATTAAAGACTAAAATAAAGATTAGTCATCATCACTAATCAAAAATAATATTCGAAGTTTGTTCCTAGAGGTACACGTTTTTGGTGACAAAGGCTGTTATAGCTCCTTTTGGCGACAAGTAACGGTAAATATGTATAAACATAAATTATGCAGAACAAAATTACCTTTAATTTAAGACATTACGCGTGGGTGTAGAATGGACTGTTCTGGAGATATGACTCTGAAACTCCGCCGTTCAGCAAAAAATGGAGATTTTGCCAACTTTGAGCGAGTAGCGGCACGGTTTAACGTGCTCCAATCGTGCTAAAATTTTGGTTATCTAAAAATCTGCAAAGGCTGATCATTTTGTGGGGTTCCCGTTGGCAAAATTCGCTAAAAAAAAATTCTCCCTTATCACTACGGTCACCCTAGTATACATACGTGATATGACAATCCAAATTCCCCAAGTGTATTTAATAGTAGTAGTGAGAATCCAAATTGTGACGTAACCAAAAACACTGTGCTTAAAATTATTAGAACAGAAACTGAGTGGATACTTGAATAAAACTTATTACAACGAAACGCGTATATACAAGTAGCGACTGCTACACATGCCGCACGACAAAAGCTTTTAATGCTCTTTGATTGGCCATGAAAATATCTCTCTCTGCACACATGTTTTCTCTCTCGCACAGCATTGCTGCAAAAATCAAACAAGGGGAAATCCCTTGTTCACGCGGCAAAATCATGGAACTGTCAAGCTCGAGCTTTTTCCGTGCGGCATGCAACCCATGTGAACGTGCTGCAAAGTCACAGAACTAGTGAGATGTTTCGATTCGAGCGATGTTTAAAGTGATTTAACTTCAACATTTCACATTTTGACATCAACATTAATCGTGAACATATTTTTTTTATTATTAAAGTAATCCATTTCACTTTTTCAAAATCACAAAACAGCTGATTTTCGACAACCATCAGATGCATCCATATGAACGAGGAGATGCGTCTATGCGGCAAGCTTTTTGCAGCCTCTCACGAAAATTTCCGACTACTACCCGAAGGTAAGCCGAGTTCAAGCTTTTCCCGTGCGACATGCAGCCCATGGGAACGCGGCCTTATCCTTTATGTTACGGCAAATACAGAGAAATTTTTAAATCATTAAATTTGACTTTCAAAAACCCTCGAATTGAAGGTATATCAAGCTAGCTGGCCAAAGTGTCGTGCCGCACACGGGTGTAGGTTTATAATTTGTCGCTAATTTGTTGCTAATTTGTTACGTCAAAAATAATTTTGTCGCTCATCTCATTGTTTAAATAATAATGAGCAAGCTAGCTTGATATCAAGCTGGCTGGCCACCTGGTGTATCTTTCGATCTGAGCAAGATAACGGAATGGGGTTTGCGGCGTATTTTGTCGCTAATTTGTCGCTGAAAGAATCACGTAATACCAATTTTGTCGCCGGTTTATTTACGAACCACGGGACGATTATTACCAATCGGCCTATCAAGCTGGCTGGCCAACATGCGTATCTTCTATTTAAAAGGTGATAGCGGAACGAGGTTTGCGCCATATTTTGTCGCTAATTTGTCGCTGAAAGAATCACGTAATACCGATTTTGTCGCCGGTTTATTTACGAACCACGGGACGATTATTACCAATCGGCCTATCAAGCTGGCTGGCCAACATGCGTATCTTCTATTTAAAAGGTGATAGCGGAACGAGGTTTGCGCCATATTTTGTCGCTAATTTGTCGCTGAAAGAATCACTTAATACCGATTTTGTCGCCGGTTTATTTACGAGTCACGGGACGATTATTACCAATCGACCTATCAAGCTGGCTGGCCAACATACGTATCTTCTATTTAAAAGGTGATAGCGGAACGAGGTTTGCGCCCTATTTCGTCGCTAATTTGTCGCTGAAAGAATCACGTAATACTGATTTTGTCGCCGGTTTATTTACGAGTCACGGGACGATTATTACCAATCGACCTATCAAGCTGGCTGGCCAACATGTGTATCTCTTATTTGGAAAGTGATAGCGAAACGAGGTTTGCGCCATATTTTGTCCGCAATTTGTCGCTGAAAGAATCACTTAATACCGATTTTGTCGCCGGTTTATTTACGAGTCACGGGACGATTATTACCAATCGACCTATCAAGCTGGCTGGCCAACATGTGTATCTCTTATTTGGAAAGTGATAGCGGAACGAGGTTTGCGCCATATTTTGTCGCTAATTTGTCGCTGAAAGAATCACGTAATACCGATTTTGTAGCTTACGGTAAGAAGGTAAATTAAACTGATTCCGCTTAATCTGTATATTATTTCTCCCATACGAGATTTAATATTTTCACTTTAATGCGCTGCAGCCCTGTGTGAGCTTTGGACTCCTCAAGCTTTTTCCATCAACGTCCTGTGTCTCTCTCTTTCAGTTGGTAATTCCAATTGTGCGCAAGTCTATTTTTATTTCATCGCTTCCTAGGTCTTCCTTGTGACCTTCTTCCCTCTGGATTTTGTTGGGTGCTGCCCCAGCCATTATCTTTTTCAGCTTAAGCGTGATATCTTGATGCTTTTTGTTTTGCCTGGTTCTTTGTATATTAAGTTTGACAATATTTAGTTCGTGTTGAATCTTCTACTCCAGACTACTTCGTTTACTGCGCCCCTGTGATCCTGCGGAGAATATTTCTTTCGCAGCTTTCGAAAACTGTTCGTCTTGCCTATCGCACATGAAAACTGCTTTTTACGGTATTGGATAACATGAATTTTATACTCCTGCTTATTCTTTTTGACTTGAACTATTTAAACATAGGGCCTTTTCATAAATGCAGGTTGCGTGCGCAATTGACTTATTCAGCAATTGAGAATGTGTAGCTGAATAAGTCAATTGCGCACGCAACCTGCATTTATGAAAACGCCCATACTGTAGTATGTTTTGTTCGCTAGCAGTATTCTAAGTAGGTAAACTCGTTTACGGATCCTGTGTTTTATCTGTCGATTGTTATATTCAATTCATTAAGTTTTGGGGCATACGTAAATATTTGTATTATATATTATCATAGTATATAGTTATGGAAACTATACATATGTAGGTTCAAAATATGACCAAAATGCTAAAATGTTGGAATTTTTCTAAAAAAAACCAAGAATATTGGAATTTTGATCATATTTTTTAATTACATATATTCTAAACGCAGTCACAGTTCCTGTTCTTAATATCATATTAAATAATATACATTTACCTAAAATATGAATCTAATTTCGTTGCTCTATGATAATTATTCTATGAGTTATTCAAGTTTAAGTAAATATTAAAAAAATACATTTTTTCTTTCGTAAACACTCTGTATCTTAGTTGATAGTGGAGATAGCTCCCTCTATAGAACAATTTTTTTTTCTCCAAAAACATCCAGGAATCACCCCTGAAAATATTAGTCACGTAGTCCAACAGAGGATTTATTGAACGTCTGATGACCTATACAAGTTGCGGGGGTATAGTAAGGCCTACCCTTACCAGTAAGTGCTTATTTCAGTACTTCTGTAAGCTTACAGGTCCTGGGCACTGGGAATATATCAACACTACATATGTATACATTCGCCTCTTGATAATTCAAACCTTTGATAATTCGAAACACTTGACAATTCAAAGTAAACTTTTGGCCCCTTGAATATCCTCTCCTAATTCAAACCTCTTAGCAATTCAAAACTCATGCACATATGATTCACCGAATTTTGAAAAGAAGAGTAGGCGCCGAGGGACGGCTGGCTTGGCTGCGAAGACCCCGCAGCGTTAATCCAATAAACCCACAAGAAAGAGTAAGTTTGTATACGCATCTTGACTCATTTTTCAAAGGACTATTACTAAAAAGCTTAAAATGTTAGTAGGGGAAATTTGAAAATACAAAAGTGCATTTCTTTTCAACATGTGCGCAATTTTTATTTGTGTGCAGCTTTAATTTCCCCAGCTGCGCGCTCCAGCATCAACTCTTTTGGCGCGACCTCTAGCTTAAGATATTTCTGTCGGTACTTCCTACGCAAGTGTACAACTCCGCTCACAAACGGTTGAGTATATTTTTTACGTTTTATTTCCCAGCAATATCCACTTGATTCATGTAAGTTTAAGATTTTCTGTAAACATTTAATTTACTTTATTATGATTTTTGTTTTCACATCTTAAAGTAATTTTAGTTTAATTAGTGTTCAGTAGAGGATAATACTTGATTTTCTTTAACGAAAGGATTTCTACCTGGCCCAAGTGAAAACAAATAAAAAACCCTTGTGTGCACATATTGGTATGCCAATGAATGCTTTTAATACCGTTGTAAAGTAATGGATACTTTTTAGGTGACTGATAGATAATAATAATTTATAAGTGTGTAGTAATTGTAAAAATGCCACGAGGAAGACCATCAGCTTTCAAATCGGAAGAGGTAGTTAAAAGAATAATTCCGTTCAGTAAAGAGCTTTACACACAACGAGGTGGCGGTTTTGGAGTTGCTCAAAAGACTGACCCAATTTGGAAAAAGATTTCTGTCGTTTTTGAGGAAAAACTAAAACCCTCTAGCTTGTATTCGCTAGTAACAAATAATAGATACGGATTTACTGGATAAAATTTCAGAAAGCTTGGGTGTATCCAAAAAAACAATATGAAAAAAATTGTAGCTTTGGAAGTCTGTCAGATGAAAACAATGCCTCCAATAGTGATAATAACCAAAAAGAAGTGAAATTTGAAATTATAGTCCCTCAATTTGAATTTGACGAATTGACCACAGTGCACATTTATAAAAACAATACAAGACAATCAAGCAAATATAAACGCACACGCTTAAGATTCAAACCAGGAGCTTGGGAATAAAAAGATTTGGGATTATCAAAAAATTTCATGTGGCTTTAATTACACTGGTCTGCAAAAAACGGGTCATTTTTTCTCCTTTCCAATTTAATAGTCGTATCCTAAGTATTTTTTCGCGCTGAATCCGAATCCGTTGGCCAAATTGCCCTATCACGTCAGGATTTTGAGCAATCCTAACCTAAAAGTGCCAAAAAGCGTGTTCTTTGCACTTTTGCGCGTTAAATATCTCAAAACTATGGAATGATAGAGCAAATCGGACAACGGGATTGTTTTCAGCATGCCAAAATCTACAGAAAACCATGTCGAAAGCGTTAAATTTGAAAAAAAGAAAAACTTCGGTGCAACGATGATATCATGTGTTAATAAAAATCGTCAATTTCGCGCCAAGAAGTTTTTCTTTTCAGTATTACAAAAAAAGTTTTTTCAAATTTAACGCTTTCGACATGGTTTTCTGTAGATTTTGGCATGCTGAAAACGATCCCGTTGTCCGATTTGCTCTATCATTCCATAGTTTTGAGATATTTAACGCGCAAAAGTGCAAAGAACACGCTTTTTGGCACTTTTAGGTTAGGATTGCTCAAAATCCTGACGTGATAGGGCAATTTGGCCAACGGATTCGGATTCAGCGCGAAAAAATACTTAGGATACGACTATTAAATTGGAAAGGAGAAAAAATGTGCAGACCAGTGTTACAAAAACCATACTCTTACCAAAAATTACCCACAAAGATACGACGCTCTCAAAATTTCCCATAAGCTCCCTTGCGAGTGAATATATCAATCGACAAGGTGCAAGCGAGACAAAATTCAATTTAAAAACAAAACAAAAATCGAAGAAAGAGAGGGTAAATAAAGAAATGTTATTTCCCGAAGTGCGAAAGAGACGCACTGATTTCTCTTCTCCGCAATTTTTTGTGCCGTCTGGACTTTTATTTTGCTTGTGTGAATTCATGTACCATCTTCGTGTACTTCCTGCTCTGCATGTGTTTGTGTAGTTTGCCGTTGCTCCGCCCTCTCGCTATTCCGGAGCGCGTATATGAATAGATTAGAATGAATAGATTTTTACTTTCCTTTTTCTTCGCACAGAAAGGATTACATTGTCGTATCTTCCTGAGTAATTTTTGCTCTTACTATGGATGGAGCATCCGGTAATTTTAATGGTAAGTAAACATATTTTTCCATACGCTAAAAACGTTATATAATTTTATTTTATTTTTGTGCTGATGTTAGTTGTAACTAAATTGATTTAAAAAAAGGAAGAAATCAACCAAGTATGTTTAGATTTGTATCATTCAAATCAATGTGCGGGCTCTTAAGTGTCATAAAAACCTAAAAAATCAGGTTATTTTAGAAATCAATTATTTATTTTAAATTGAAAGTACCTAAAAAATCGTTTAATAAGTCCTAATGAAATTTTGATTTGTTTGCGTTTTAGGGCAAAAACGAACTTTAGGTCCTAGGATATATTAGCCCTCACTTTACACCTGAAATAGAGAAAATATATCTTTTCGAAAATTCGTAAATAATACACCCTCAAATTTTTCCTGAAAACAGTTGCAATATCGGGTTATTCAGCTTTCAATTGGCTAACTAAATTTTTTCTGCAAATAATAGCTAAAATATAGTTGGTTAAAAAAATGTTTTAATCTATTTTCATAATCAATTCCATTATTGAGCGAACTCTTCCAAGAATTACCACTTTTTGTAGTTCAATCGAATACATTAGAAATGTTAAGAATAATTCGTATGTTACTTTTAGCTACATGCCGTTGTGGATCTACACTAAAATGTTCATTGACAAAAACAGAAGATGGTGAAGCTATGTTGGCTTCTTTTTTAGTGAATTTTGGTTCTGAAGAAGCATGCCGCCCTAGCTATTTACGAGGTATAGCTAGAACAGAAGTTTTGCAATGATGTAGCGAAAAAAGGAAGTGTTGATCAATATCGAGCAAGCGTTGGAAGAAAGGCCATGAGACAATGGCTAGTTTTATAGTACCTACCGTTGCAGTCACGTCGTCTGTTAAGCTTCTGCATACCTTCATACAAGAGCAGAATTGGTTGTTGATCCTACTTCATGCACACAATTAGACTGTGGAATAAATTGCCTTCCTCTGTCAGAGGAGCCAATACGGCGGTGGTTTTCAGGAGGAAACTAATTAAGCATTTGTCCGGTGGTTAATTTTAATAGTTTTGAATTTTATATACGCCTTTTCGTGGAGGGTCAAAGTCATATTTCGTTTGGTAAGTTTTCTAATAGTTTTAATTTTTTTTTTTGTATTATCTGTCCAATTATCTCTCTCTGCTTTTATTTATTTTTTTATTTTTAGTTTTTAATCCTTTATATTGTTCCGTAAAGATTTGTATCTTATATATTGTACTCTAAAAGATTTGTATCTTGTGTACACTTTCCGAATAAATAAACAATAAACAATAAACCTGGTGATTCAAAACCTCCTTATTTGTCGAGTAGTCATATTTTACACGAAGCTATGCATGAAGAGAGAAAAAAAAATTTTACATCAAAATCCAATAATATCTAGTACATAGTATACATGACATAGGTTTCAATCCTTTCTTTGTGCATTTTTGGACTAAGGAGCAGCTTGACGCCTATAAACATATACATAAGAACGAAAAAGTGACCATATGCATTGATGCTACGGGCCTTAAATTGCAAACAATAAAAAGGCCATATAGTAACGTTGAGAGGTCTTTGTTTTTATATATATTATGGTGAGTATAATTCATTGACTAAAATCCTTTATATTTAAATTTCTAAAAAAGAGATAAAATATTTAATCAGGAATAAACTTGAAAATTGTTTTTTTAATGATAGACATTACGATGGCTAGTCATTGTAAAAATATGTACATTTTGGAAAAATATTTTTAGAACATCTTTACACATTAGGCGAACATCACTAAGTTTACGTCCGCCCATCTTAACAAACATTATACTGTTAATATTAAAACTTGGTCTACACATACAGTGAGTGTCGAAAGTGAGTGAAAACCTAAAAATATTGGATTGAAAATAGTGGATAAAACAAAAATTCAAAAAAGGCCTCGATCGCAAACCAACACTTGCACATTGTAATGTTTAATAACTGAACTTAATCTGCAAGTGTTAATTCAACACGCGAACACACACACTTTTAATATAACACTAAGTTGTCCCTACAAAATTTAAGAAAAAATCTTTTTTCTACCACGGGCGTTTTGGTAACTTTTGGAGGTTTGTTACGACCTCATTGGGAAAAAAGCATTCGTAACATAAGCGCCATCCAACAGTTGACAGCGAGCGCTCATGTGGCGAAAACTATTATTTCGGATCAGCTGCTTCTTTACTTAATGTTTGAATTAATTGCTTTTTCATCTTGGTTTTGAATAAGCTGTTTCTTTAACCAAGCCGCCAATTTAGATATTATACATATGTACCTAAATATTTGTTTGTTAATTTTTTAATACACAACAATGTTTTTTTTTCAACAAGCGTCAGGACGTCAACATGCCAATTCACCGTGGCTCAACGGATTGGTGAGCGACAAACCGCAAGAGACATTAGTCAGTTTTTACTGGACTTTCATAGATCAGTTGCTCCAGCACCACACGAAATCATCACCGATGGATCTCGAGCTCTACAAAATGCTGCAGTCAATGTATATTCGAAGTATTTGAATAGTGATGAGTATGCAGGTCATTTTGAAGATGATATAATTCAAACGCGCATTAGACAAGATGTTGCTCATTTTATTAAACTATACGCTGATCTTCTAAAAACAACATCGCGAACAATAAGAACGATGTACATGGCAGCAATCGGAAAATTAATTAAAACACAAGACAAAAAACAAGCAGAAGATATAATAATATCACTTTTTTTACCATCCAATTGTGAAAGAGATGGTAAAAGAAAAGATGGGGAAGATACGGAGTGTCGCAAAAAAAAGTGTGGTTGAAAAATCTTATAACCAGGTAAGTGAAATATGGATGAAATCAAAAATGTAAAAATAATGATAGTGGTAATGTAGAGACATGCTTGAATGAAATACAGTTTTCACTGATATTTTACTTTACTAAAAAGTGAAAGAAACTTTAAGTTCATATAAGATAATATCTAGACAATATAAGACATCTTTATTGTTCTTATTTGTCTACTTTCGCCATTACTATTTCTTATAGTAATAAATGACATCCTTGTCGACGCTCTAGATAATAGAACAGGCGGCATACAATGGGGTTTGCTAGACCGCCTTAAGGACCTCGACTACGCGGATGATATCTGTTTGCTGGCCCACAGACATCAGGAGCTAAGAAACATGTTAAACAATTTGGCAACAGAAAGTAGTCTAGCAGACTTAAGGCTGAATCCGAACAAAACCAAAGAAATGCGGATAAATGCAAACACACTTGAACGAACTGCGCTGAATAACCGTGACGTGGAACTGGTAGATAAATTCTGCTACCTCGGTAGCATTATTACCGAAAATGGCGGTACAGAAGAAGACGTCAGTTCCAGAATAAATAAAGCACGAGGCGCATATGCATGCCTGTTCCGCATATGGAGATCAACGGAGATCTCAACTAACACCAAATTGCGGCTGTTCAACTCCAACGTTAAGGCAGTTCTTTTGTACGGTTGCGAAACATGGAAAGTCACCCAATTCATCACAGGGCGCCTACAAGTCTTCATCAACAGATGCCTGCGTCGTATCCTAAAAATCCGCTGGCAAGATAGAATTTCAAATGAAGAGCTATGGCGCCGTGCCGGCCAAGAAAGGATAGACGACCAAATCAGGCGAAGGAAATGGAATTGGGTTGGCCACACCTTGCGACGCGATAACGAAAATCTAGCCAAACAGGCCCTTGACTGGAACCCGCAAGGATCCTGTCGAGTTGGAAGACCTAGAACAACGTGGAGGAGGACCCTACTAGCAGAGGCCGCAACAACTGGGAGATCCTGGTCAGAGCTGAGAGCTGTCGCGCAAAACAGAGTCCGCTGGAGGGCAACTGTTTCCGCCCTATGTCCCATGAGGGATTAAAGGGGCACAAAGAAGAAGAAGATTGTTCTTATTTGTAGTAAAACCACATTGAGAGTATTTTTACCAAGTTTAAAAACAAGTTAAAAATAAGTGTTTTAGTTTGAAAAAGTATTCAACTCAATTTGATGCTACACATCAAAAGTTATAAAGCAGCTCAAGAATAATCTAAAGGCTTTCATAAATAGTTGTTGATTCCGCTTTAATTGGAAATTACTCCATCAACTTTAAGCTGCTATAACATTTTATGATACGCATGAAATTATCTAAATTGTTGAATTTTTTAATATACTCAGAGTTTGTCTATTTCTAGGAATAGACAAATTTATTTCATAAAATTTTATATTAACTTTCATATATTTGGTAATCAAAAGTATAGCTCATAATCATTTAATATGTTGCAGAAACTGATATGTTTGATATAGAAAAGGTAATAAATCATCAAGTGGAATATAGAAAAATTAAGAATGTAGAATCAAAACAACAGTACGAAATTATGTTAACAGAAAAGCTTGAGCAAATAACAAGGAGTCTGGAAATGGAAACTGATCTGAACCTGATGTGGAACTCTATAAAAGAAAAAATTATAGAAACAAACAACTGTGTATTAGGCACACAATACCACGAAAGAAGGAGACATTGGTTTGATAATCAATGCAAGAGCAGCATTGAAATAAAAAACCATGCAAGACAGGTGTACCTAACAAGAATGACTAGAGGAAACCATGAGAAATATGTAGCAGCACGAAGAGACACGAATAAGTTAATAAGGAAGAAAAAACGTGATTAATTCAGAATTAGAATAAGCGCGATCAAGCAAAGCTACAGTAATAAAGACACTAGAAGTTTCTACATAGAAGTCAACATGATTAAGAAAGGATACAAACCCACCTGCACCATGGTAAGAAGAGAAGATGGTACTATAGCTAGTAGTATCGATGACATACTCGAGGTGTGGGAGAAATACTTTAGAGACTTCTTCAAAGAGAATATAAATCTAACACAGGGAGCAGCGGAAAACCGTAATGCAGATGACCCAGAAAACGATACGCCAGATCCTACAATGGAGGAAGTTGAAAATGCTATAGCGAAACTGAAAAATCACAAAGCTCCAGGTCCAGATGGCATACCCACGGAAATCTTAAAGAATGGTGGGGAGAAGTTATGCCAGGCCTTACATAGTCTAATCATAAAACTATGGAGAAGCAGCAAGATGCCAGAAGAATGGCTTTTAGGCACAATAGTCCCAGTCCATAAAAAAGCGAATTGATGAGCTGCAAAAACTACAGGCCAATATCTCTTCTGAACACAGCTTACAAAGTGTTTTCACATATTTTATTTAATAGACTGAAACCACATTTGGAAGATAAAGTAGGTCATTACCAAGCAGGATTTAGAACGAACAGATCGACAACAGACCAGATTTTCATAATGAGACAAACACTTGAAAAATGCTGGGAAGAAAACATTGATATACATCTTCTTTTTATAGACTATAGAAATGCTTACGATCTGCTAAATAAAAGAAAGTTGTGGAATAAGATGAGTGAAATGGGTTTCCCCAGAAAATTAATAGATCTCTGCAGGATGCGACCAAAAATTGTGAAACACAAGTAAGAATACGAGGTTGTAACTCAACCAATTTTCCTCAAGAATCGGGTCTGCGACAAGGAGATGCAATCTCACCAATACTTTTTAACATTGCTCTCGAAGCAATAATGAGAGATACACAGCTTAATGGAGCAAATAGCATCTTCACAAGGAACATCCAGATACTAGCCTTTGCAGATGATATAGTCATAATTGGACGCAAAGCACAAGAGGTAAAGGAAACCTTTTTCAAGATTGTAGAAAGCTCAGCAAAGTTCAATCTACGAGTAAATGATACAAAAACAAAATATATGATCGTATCAAAACAAGAACATCGGCTAGGATGAAGTATCAGCCTTGGCGATCATATGGTGGAAATTGTAGAAAACTTTATCTACTTAGGGACAATGCTTACTGCACAAAACCATATAAAGGACGACATCCACAGACGCATCGTAGCCGCAAATAAAACCTATTTCGCACTAGTCCCGGTCTTTAAAAACAAAAAAATTTCAAGACAATGCAAAATCAGACTATACAAAACGTTAATCCGCCCAGTTCTATGCTATGGGTCTGAGGCTTGGACATTGACCCAACAAACAGAAAACCAGCTTAAAATCTTCGAAAGGAAGATATTAAAAAGAATATTTGGTGCTGTAAGGGTTAACCAAAACGAATGGCGCATTAGGACAAATGAGGAACTTCAACAAATGTATGACGAAATAAACATATCTACATACATAAGATTGAACAGACTGCGATGGCTTGGACACGTTCTACGGGCTCCAGAAGAAAGAATGCTAGCCAGGATTTTTAATGGAAGACCATCTGGAAGAAGAAGAGTAGGACGACCAAGAAATAGGTGGATGGATGACGTGCTAGAAGATATACGAAAACTTCGTATATCAAACTGGAGAGAGTTAGCAAGACGTAGAGAAGACTGGAAGAGGAAACTTCAAGAGGCCCGAGTCCTGCAACGACTGTAGCGCCATTTAAGAAGAAGAAGAATAAATCATGAATCGGAAAATATAACTGCTGATATTTATAATAAAGATGATGGTGATCAGCAGAAAACTAGCACACCTAATAAATGGAGTTTATGGGGTACAAAATTGTATAACTTGGCATCAGAGTTTTTTACGGAATGGGGGGATGACTATAACCCTTATTTTCTGGACAATATTGCCATTTCTAAAAAATTACTTAATGATTTGAGTCATATTGTTGTATGGGGCAATATATTGAGCTCTAAATTTGATTTCGGAAGGATACCAGCAACTAGTGCTCCAGTAGAAGGCGAATTCAATAAAATTAAACTTCGTCTTGAAAAGACATTTGGGCATAGCGCTCGAATTGATGAATGCGTAAACGAGGAAATAAATTATAGTTATGGCCGTGCTTTGCTTGATAATGCTGAGCTGACCAAATTGACAGAAACAAGGGTGGACACTAATCTAAATTCATCGCATTGTATAGTTTGTAAATTGAGCTTTGAACAGAATGAAAGAACTATGTGTACAGTTTGCATGGAAAATGCACATTAAACTAAATGTTGTGATGTAGTCAACGGACTAGCAGTTTGTCGAACTTGTTTAGTTAGCAAATTTACGTCGAAAAATATTTCACTGGAAGAAGTTGAAAATTGGCGAGGACAAGGCTTCCCTAGAGCAAAGAAAAAAACATGTGACATTCAACTTTCTCCGGCAAAAGTTTTGGAATGCCCAGCCTGCAAATATTGTCATAAGCCTGATGGAGCACACACTTGCATCGAATGCTCAAAATCAGTGCATTTGCTTCCCGAATGTTCAGTGCCAGTAGATGGAGAAGAGGAAGGTTACGGCGAAAAACGCCTTTGTGTAGATTGCTCACTTATGAGATCTCATAATATTGATAAAATGCAACAAAAGACCACGAAAAAAACCCCAAACCTACGATTAGCTAAATATCTTGGAGGAAGACCAGATGACGTAAAGGATTCTTTAGTGTGGGATAAACATAAATGTTTTCCTATTCTGAGAAATGGAAATGATTTAACTCTTGCTAGAGTAAAAGTTCGCGGAAAGCAAGTCACAATAAAAAATACATGTGCTTTTGACGCTTTTTTTCATTTGATACTCGCTGGAGCAACAGATTTTTCAGTTTTCTTCGAAAAAGTGAGTAGATTTTAAAACAATAAAAAAATAGATTTTTTATACTCAATATGTTAAATTTAACTTCTCACGCCTGCAGAGGGTGTGATTCTAGAGCGATGAGCAAAGTAGGTTTTTTGCGAATATCATACTCGTGTACAAAGTACCTGCTTCGCGCACTTGTTACGTAATGTACTATTTCCTGCAGCCATATCGAGATAATCTTATGAGTCCTATGTATATATGTATACAGGGTGTCCCACATAAACTTACAAAGCGGCCGGCTGTGGATAGGTCTTGGATAGACGAACAAAAAATCGTATGGGTGGGGGGGGGGGGGGGGGAATCGTAACGGTTTAGCCGCTAGGTCGTTTTGAAGTTTTTTTGCTAAAGTTTTACATATCACCCTGTATTTTTGTAACCGTTTAACGTTTAACGTTTTTTCACTAAAATTTCAACTAAAACCACCTTTTTCTCCAAAAAATACGTGATAAACCAATATTTTTTTTAAAAAAATTGGAAAGCTTGGACAATTTCCTATAAAAAATGTATAATAACTTTTACGCTAGGGCCTTTACTTTTGAAGTTGTAAGCAATTTTAATGTTAAAATTTGCCTAATTTGGTGCTTATTTGGTACTTTTCGATAAAGCTCAGATGGAAAAGTACTAAAGAAGGACGAAATACAGACAATTTCAACATTAAAAATGCTTATAACTTCAAAACTGGAGGCCGTAGCGTAAAAGTTATTATAAATTATTCATAGGAAATTGTCCAAGCTTTCCAATTTTTTAAAAAAAAATATTGCTTTATTACGTATTTTTTGGAGAAAAAGGTGGTTTTAGTTGAAATTTTAGTGAAAAAATAACAAAATTTTGACTTTGGCGATTCATAACTCCAAAAGTTGGTAAGATAGGACCATTGTTTTTACCATTGTAGATAGGTGGAGGAATTCTGCGTGCACAGGTACCATAACCATGAAAATAGGTTAAACGGTTACAAAAATACAGGGTGATATGTAAAACTTTAGCAAAAAAACTTCAAAACGCCCTAGCGGCTAAACCGTTACGATTCCCCCCCCCACTCATACGATTTTTTGTTCGTCTATCCAAGACCTATCCACAGCCGGCCGCTTTGTAAGTTTATGTGGGACACCCTGTATATGTTGCTGATCATTTGTTTTTATTATTAGTTACAACTGACTGGCTGAGAGCAAAAATGGCATATAAATTCCTTGGGAGCAAAAGCAGGATACAAATATTTAAGCGCAAAAACGAAACAAATGCACGTCAGAGCAAAAATGGAATAGAAAATATTTCGGGACGAGATAAGTACATATTTCGTTTTTGCCCCGAACGAAAACTTAACTCGTTTTTGCTCCCAATATTTTTCATTCCGTTTTTGCGCGAAACCAAAACTTAATAATTAGTTTTCATCAGTAAACTTGAAGCCTTTGGTTATTGATTTCGATATATGTATTTTTTTCTATACGGACAATTCCGAATCGCCATAATTCTCGTTGTTTACAACTCTCTGAAAATAAACCTAAGTTGTTCTATTTTACTTTTTTAAATAGATTTATATTAAATTTTATTTATATAATAATATTTAATATATATTAAATATTATAATAATATTATAATTTGACATTTGAAATTATAAGCAAAAATGTTATTTTTCAATTTTTAGTTAAATTTTTTTTTTTTCGTCTAATTTTATATTTTGACTGGAAATGTACATTTTTTTATTAAAGGGAGAGTCTACCTGGAGCGTCGAGAAAAAGTGAATTTTTGGACAGCTTGTTGCTCGGGATCGGAAAAGTATATAAGGAAGCGGTTTTTTTCTGTTTGTGCTTATTACTCACACTGCAAATATGTAAAAAAACCTGTGGTGGTTGAATTTGCAAAAATAACAAAGATTCTTAAATTAGATGATTTCGTATAAAGAAATGCATTCTTTATTTTCACTAGAAAAAATGCTGTTTTCAATTTCAAAATCGTGATTTTGATCGGAACTACACGCAGAGAAATGACGTAGTAAAAAATACAATATTTTACAATACATGCAACAAAATGTAATTTTTAATCGAAATCTGATGAAAAATTACAATTTCTTGTTGCAGTATTTCTATATTTTCGTTTCAAAATCTTTAAGGTTCGATTTTCTTAACGGTGTTATTTTGGAACACCCCCCCCCCCGCGTTTTGAATGGACTATGGTGATTTTTATGGGAGCGGGCTGCTAATCCTCAGCCCAAGTAACACAGTAAAGGAGGCCTATATTTGTATGGGTTCCGAACTCAGATCACAATCAAAATGAGCATGTGTTGAGTAATTTCTAAGATGCTGAGCCAGGTCGTGTCGAGAATTTATCTTAATCATTGTGAGTAAATATACCGCGCAAGTTCAACAATCTGAAGGCTTACGGCATTACTACTCTACCATGACCATGAATAAATCTCAAGAAATTTTAATAAATGCCATGATATGGTATATAAATTAAGTTCAACATTTAAAAAAATATTTGTTTAGTATTGTGTTGTGTCTATTTTAAATATTTATTTTCATATTCACTTCTTTCAAATTTTTCATTAGATAGAATTCAAATTTTTCATAAAAAAATTTATTCTAAATAATTAATTTATATTTAGCTCCGAAAAAAGTTTATAATTGGGATAATGACTAAAAATATCCGTTAAAATACAAAGATCATAAAAAAGTATTGGGCACGCTTTTTCATTTGTGTCGTAAACAAACATGACGAAGATGCAATGCACTGAAATTGCGCTCTTCTTCGATAAAGAATATTTTTACTTAAATAAAGAAAAAATATGTGTCCAATATTATTTGAGAATCTTCAAATTTCGACCCCAAGCTACATCCAAAATATTAATCTTTAATTACGCTTTATTGAATTATCATAATTACAACTTTACTTCTTAAAAATAAGGCTTTAAAACGCGATCTCTCAAAGACAGATTTAATTTTTTGTTTTTAGATTAAATGTTAATTATAATGTATAAAAATTCAGTGATCTGTAAAACCTACATACATATGTACATATATCAAAGCCTCTTGCACATTGTACACTGTATTATCTACTTAATTTTATCTGTAAAAATTGTACTATGAATTCGTTTGACACTTAATTTTTTATCTTATATTCTTTTAATTAACAATCAAACAATAGTAAAAAATGTACATTATCTCACATTGCTTAGCTTTTTCTACAACAGCAAATATACCTTTAAAACTCTTACCGATTTATTTTTTATTTTATTGTTTTATTCCCTAAAAATGTGTATATTTCAGGTGAAATGTTGGGATGAAAAATTTTTCAAGCTCATTTCTGCCACCATAAGCCGTTTTGGAATACGGTTATCATTCATCCTGATTACGTGGCCGGCTAGTCTTAGTCTATTGATTTTTATAAACGTTGAGAATTCTGGGTCGTCAAAAATTTCATACAACTCGTTGTTGTATCTGCTTCGCCATATTCCATCCTCTCTCGTCGGGCCTACTATGCATCTGAGAACTTTCCCCTCAAACCTGTTGCCTCGTTCCTCTATGTCCTGGGTCATAGTCCAAGTCTGGCTGCCATAGCACAGTACTGGTCGAATTACTGTTTTGTAGAGTGAAAGTTTCATTTTTCTGTGCACAAATCTTGAGTGCAATATTTGTTTTTGGGCATAAAAGGCTCTATTAGCCAGTAGTATTCATCTAGTTATTTCTTCCTTTTCATTTTTTTTTTTTTGTAATTGTAGACCTAAGGTAGACTGTTTTATCGACTACTTCTAGATTATGTTCGTCGATAGTTATATTTCTTCCTATTCTAAATCTTCCAACTCTGGATTGTTGCATCCCCTTTGTTTTCTCTTCGTTAATGTTCAGCCCTATGTTCTTAGCCGCCTCTTTTAATTCGACATAGACTTTTTTTGCTGCCAAGAAGGATCTTCCCACGTCATCCGCATATCCAAGTAATTGCACAGACTACGTTGCTATGGACGTACTTCTCTGTACTGACGTTTTTCTTATCACCCATTCTAGGGCCAGGTTGAAAAGCATGGGGGCTAGTCCATCTCCTTGTCGCACTTCGAACTCATCTGTTACTGCATTTTAGATCCTTACTTTCGCCAGGGAGCTATTCGTTCCACATTTTATCAGTCGTACCAGCTTGGAGGGGACTCTTAATTCCAATAGGATCCTGAACAGCCTCTCTCTGTTTATCGAGTCATATGCCTGTTGAAAGTCGTCAAATATCTGGTATATATGGGCGATTCTCCAGAACCTTTAACCTGAGCTAATTGGAAAAATGAAATTTCAAATTGATAGCACAACCGTGCCATGATATTTTTTGTGTTTCTTATTTCATAAATAAATGTTTTCTGATGTAGAACATTAAAATATTCAATGCGCATTTTTTTTATGACATGGTTATATTGACATGGTTACAATTTTGACATCAAATTTGACATGGTTACAATTTTGACATTCGCTTAAATTACTTTTTTTCAAGATTCATGAAACAATGTAAGTGAAGGAAACGTTACATATGATTTAATTAGTTACAATACGTCATAAGAAATTTTACGGGGATGAATTTAATGTAATATGAGCAAATTAATTGCAGTTACAACTTTGACATTTAAATGTAACCTACGTTCATGTTAGCCAGTTTTGCCCAAAAATCAACCAATTTCAACTTATTTTTGTCACAAAATGTATGCACATGTTCGTTAGTGTCTGAACAATAAGTGCATTTAAAAAAATTTATGATAAAATGAGACAATTCGGAGTACTTCGACTTACCATGCGGGTTACAACTTTGACGTCAAAACCTAGGGACAAACTTCAGAGTTGTTTTTTGGAAAATATAGCGATTTGACACTGCACCGAACACAACTGCATTTTTCCTTAAGAGTTAAACTACAACTTTTCACTTTTCACTATTTGTTTCAACGCTTCCTATCACAAATATAAATAGTTTTTCATTCAGATTAGCGCCAAAGACAGGCCGAAAAGTGACAGGTAACGGAACATTTTTTCAAATTTTATTGCAATATATCGTTTTAAATGACTTCGTACTTATATCTTTTCGTTCATTAATAGTTTCTTAACATTATTGATAGCTTCTTTTATTTTTAATCTTCTTATAAAAATTGGTAGTCATAAAAATTTCGAAGCGACAAGCAGGTTAAAGGTTCTGGAGAATCGGCCATATCTATATTCATTTCCCAGGTTTTCTCCAGACTTTGTTTTAAGGTCAGCAGCTGGTCCAAAATGTTGACCTGTTTCTCCTAAAACCAGCTTGATATTCTCCTAAAGGCCTTCCGCTATAGGTTCTAATTTTTGTTTCACAAGGATTGTGAAGGATTTGTAGCTGGTGCTGAGGAGTGAGATGCCTCTGTAGTTTTTACAAGTTAATTTAACTCCTTTTTTGTAGATTGGACGTATAATCGCTTTCTTCCAGTCATCTGGTATAGCTTCTTCCTCCCAGACGTTGCATATCAGTTCGTGTAAGTTCCTTAAGAGTTACGGTCCTCCTTCCTTCAATAGCTCAGCTGCGATTCCATCGATGCCTGGGGATTTGTTGCTTTTTTGCCTTTTCACAGCTTCCCGCACCTCATCCAGTGTTGGTGGTTCTATTGGAATACTATCTTGAGGGATTACCATTGACTCCGCCTGTGAGTCTTCGTTTATTCTTTGGGTTGGATTCTGTTTAGATACTCTCTCTTTTCCTTTCTGCACAGCTTGTCTGCAGTTCTTCTTTTTACTTAAAGACTTCCATCCTTGCTCTGTGGGCGATGTACTCCCCAGAGCATCCAGGGGACACCCGATGTAAAATCTACATCTTCGTGGAGGTTGAGGTAGGATTCGGTAGCATATCGGAAAATCTTAGATCGTGTAGACCTTAGATTACAGGTGGCGTTACTTAGGATTTATCTCTTTGATGTACCGGCACCATCAAAGATCCCTGAAACCGTTGCTACCATTTGACCCCGATTAATATCGTTATCTCCTTTTAAACGGGAGATATACATGTTGGCCAGCCAGCTTGATAGGTCGATTGGTAATAATCGTCCCGTGACTCGTAAATAAACCGGCGACAAAATCGGTATTAAGTGATTCCTTCAGCGACAAATTAGCGACAAAATATGGCGCAAACCTCGTTTCACTATCACCTTTTAAATAGAAGATACGCATGTTGGCTAGCCAGCTTGATAGGTCGATTGGTAATAATCGTCCCGTGACTCGTAAATAAACCGGCGACAAAATCGGTATTAAGTGATTCCTTCAGCGACAAATTAGCGACAAAATATGGCGCAAACCTCGTTCCGCTATCACCTTTTAAATAGTAGATACGCATGTTGGCCAGCGAGCTTGATAGGTCGATTGGTAATAATCGTCCCGTGACTCGTAAATAAACCGGCGACAAAATCAGTATTAAGTGATTCTTTCAGCGACAAATTAGCGACAAAATATGGCGCAAACCTCGTTTCGCTATCACTTTCCAAATAAGAGATACACATGTTGGCCAGCCAGCTTGATAGGTCGATTGGTAATAATCGTCCCGTGACTCGTAAATAAACCGGCGACAAAATCGGTATTACGTGATTCTTTCAGCGACAAATTAGCGACAAAATATGGCGCAAACCTCGTTCCGCTATCACCTTTTAAATAGAAGATACGCATATTGGCCAGCCAGCTTGATAGGCCGATTGGTAATAATCGTCCCGTGGTTCGTAAATAAACCGGCAACAAAATCGGTATTACGTGATTCTTTCAGCGACAAATTAGCGACAAAATACGCCGCAAACCCCATTCCGTTATCTTGCTCAGATCGAAAGATACACTAGGTGGCCAGCCAGCTTGATATCAAGCTAGCTTGCTCATTATTATATAAACAATGAGATGAGCGACAAAATTATTTTTGACGTAACAAATTAGCAACAAATTAGCGACAAATTATAAACCTACACCCGTGTGCGGCACGACACTTTGGCCAGCTAGCTTGATATACCTTCGAATTGACACTTGTTCCAAATGCGATAAGCTGGCGATGGCAATTAAAGTTGCGACAACTGAAGAATCAGTTGATTGAAGATGTGAAGCAAAAGTGAGAAGTTTGAAAGATCAAAATGATCTGAAATTTGCGATCAACTGGCTGCGCTATATATTTTGTTCCTGACAATGGCAATTTTTTGGAGGGCAATGTGGGGTGGGGGGGGGGGGGGGGAGCATTGGAACTGGAATCGGCTTCATATTTTGTGTGTGTGCCCCTTATAGTTTTGTATATGCTATCTTATTCTAGTAAATAGCAGCTGATCTGGAATCTTGTTTTGACATTTGTGAGTATATGGACGATATATTTTCATTATTTTTTAGGATGAAGGAAGGAATTCTAGATTTTATGCTGGAGGGGCTTTGGAGTAATTTCGGTGCTACCAGAGAAGTATGTTGTGTAGTTTATCCAATCATTAATTGTTTTGTTTTTATTTTCAGGATTTTCCGAGTGCTGCATCTTTGGAGTTTTATTTGGTAGTTTTAATTTTTATTTCGATGTTCAGGTGCGTATTGTATAATTTTAATATATTCTTTGTGGTGTTGCCAATGTCAGCGAGGCCCTTACAAGCAATCAGTCTCCACTAAACCCGCAGCCTACTGTCGATATAAACACACTAATACCGGCCGTTTCTTCTGGAAGCCGAATGAACAACCACATAATCAAACCACCTTTCTTGAATCCCTTACAGCCTCCGGTTGTAAAAAATACCCTAATGTCGGCGGATTCATCCGATCGTCGATATTTACTCTCTCGTCTGAGAGAAGGAAAGGTCTTCGATAATGTTCGGCTTTTCCTTGCTTACATGCATAACAAACCTGACTATACTTGTATAAACGGTAAAACCAGGACCAGTCTTACTATCGCGATCCAACAGGAAGGTCTACCTATTGATCGGGACACTCTGTAAACACTTTACACGGAGTATTAGAAGCATTACAAAATTACTGCGGAACAAGTAAGCAAGGACCTCTCCGCATTCGCTTCTCATGTCAGATCCTTGCATGTGTCGCAGCTCCAAAAAAGCCGCGACGAAAGGAATAGATACTACCGTCCATAACTAGTTTCTTCCGTCGCACCCTTTCACCTTTCCACCCATAACCAAAAACCCAACTTGCCTGAAGACATAAGAATTTTTTACCACAATTGCAGTGGTATGAGAGGAAAAATAAGAAATCTCTTCATTGATGCGAAATCATGTCTTTTCAATATTCTTGTGATCACCGAAACGTGGTTAAATAATACATTTCTAAACGAGGAGATCTTGGATAATAACAGGACTATCTATCTTTGCGATAGAGACTATCACTCTACCGGGCACTCGAGAGGGGGAGGTGTCCTAATAGCCGTCAAAGACCCTCTAAACAGTGTATTGATCACCACGAATCGATCACAATTCGAAAATGTGTCGTGTCAAATCTGGCAAAAAACACATAGTTATGGGCGCTGTTTACATACCCCCTAATTCTGACGAATCAAAGTATGATGATTTTATAAATACACTAAAAGGAGTTCTCCAATCACTTGACTGCCACAAGCATGACGAGGTGCTCATACTGGGACATTTCAACCGTCCTAACATCGACGACGCTAATAATTTTTTACCCATTAATGTCACACACGCTATTGACATGAAGCTTATTGATAATTTTTACGCCAATGATCTGCAGCAAGTGATAACGCAACCGAACACTAGTGGAAATTGGTTAGACCTGGTTTTCACTAATCTATATGACGAAGTGAACGTCTTCCCCGCCAGCGTTGAGGAGAACCTTTTTTCTAACATGCTTCACCATTCTGCGTGGATATTAGAACTTAAGGCCAGGTTCCTCTAAAAAACGTGTTTTTTTTTTAAATTTCATTTATGGTTCAAAAAATATTTCAAAATTAAACTTTTTACACATGAAAGTACATATATTAAACTACTTAATAAAAAAAATTTTTTATTTTTTTTTATTATGGCGGCTCTGAAAAGAGCTGCTTAAACTCGTCCGATTTGTTGGTGGGTGTGACCATTTCTTGGAAACGATTCATCTGAAAGCAAAAAGCAAAACAGTTTCACATTCTGTATTGAACTGGCTATGGTCGGTACTACAATGAAACATTTCCACCGAGAAACAAACGAAATGGCGGACTTTTTCATTTTCGACCCTTTTTTTGCACTTTTAATTGTTTATAACTTTTTTAAATAACAATGAATATTTTTTGTTGTAGTACGGACCATAGAGCGACATCTAAAGAGTAAAATGCCCTTTGGTTCGTGTTGATAAGTGTAATAGTTTTGAAATACGAGTGACACCCAGTTCAAAAAATGTGGTTTCGAGAAAAAGCCGATTAAAGTTTTTATTCGTGAAAAATCGTGACTGTACTACCGTATACTACGTACAACTATAGTCCAGGCGCTAGAGCAGTGAAACCTATAACTTTTGGTTTTGGCGTGATGTAACAGACTTTTTTGGTGGAATCGGTCAAAAATGATATCCTTAACAATATTTAGGGGGTGCGCAAGCATGAAACTCCCTGGAAAACTTTTGGTAGCCCAAAAACTGAAAAGTTCACTAAAAATTCCCTGTTTTTTGGCCTTTCTTGTTAAATATCTCTTAACGAAGGCTTCTAGGCGAAAAATTTGTTAAGCATGTTTTGTTCGTTATTAAATTTGCTAAAACTTACCCTAAGGTGGATTTTTGAAATTTGAATTTTTGCATTGCAAAAACCGAAAACCGCGAAAAAAAGTACCTCACTTTAAAGTTAGCACAAGGAAAGGAGAGACCATTATCTTCCAATTTAATTTTGGAATTAAATAGTTAAAGGCATGATTAACTTATATCCAAAACCCGATCACGGTCGGTCAAATAGTTTTTGCATAATGAATTTTGTCCTGATTTTTTTGCGTATGCTCTAAGACTCTCTTTACAATATCCAATCATTAAAATTCTGGTTTTTTAATTTTTTTTATGGTTTTTATTTTTTTTAAGATTTTTGGCAAAAAACTGCAACTAAGGCGTTTTTTCCACAAAAATTGCTAACTCGGCGACGCCAGGAATACTAGGCGCGTTTCAAATTCGCTCGAAAAAGGACTCAGTTTCTATTGCACCAATTTAGCTGCTTTTTTTTATATTTCAAAAAGGAATCAAAAAGGCTTAATTTTACTGGATGAATCGATATGGACAAATTTTGTTCAGACTAGTAGAGGCCAAGTAAGTGCTTAGAGCGTGGTGTTAGTACAATTGTACAATACAAAGGATGTCATTGTGAGTTTCTAGACTAATATTCATTCAGCAGCAGCAGGGCCGGTTCTTCAAGTTAATCCACACTGGTATTCTTTCATCGCGAGTAACTTCAGCAGGAAAACTAGCGAGGGGTTACTCTTGTAACCCAAGAATTCTTTAATGATTTGTGTAACGGCCTGCATGGTAATCGAAAAATTCTACTGGAAATTTAGGAAATTGGAAGTCTTTACCTTGTAATGGCTAGGTAAGCAACTAGCTAATGACTTGTGGAATATATTAGTTGGAGATGTAATGTGCTTTTATTATTCTTTGTTTTGCCGAAGCCTCTTTTCTTGAGTTTATTCCGTCCTCAAAATTCGTTCAGAGTGGATCGTGACAAAGTGCAGTCAAAAAGATTTCTTGCTGGTAAAATCCTCACCAAATGTAGCAGAAATGGAATGGTAATTTCGGAAAGCAACGTTTTTAACGCTGAAAAGAGTAGCAGTAATTTATCCTGCATGCCTTACATGGTAATATATGTATTCAATTAATACATTTCACCTCTGAAATAAGTCTTCGTCTATAATGCCTACGGTAAGTACTTACCACCTTAGGACTCCATATGTAAAAGTAACCAGCTCATTACCACCTCGCATACCTAGTCATTACATTTCCCGCTGGGACTTACTTGACTTTACACGGAAATATCGATGTTCGTGTTGATAAATTATACTTGCAGACCGCGAGTAAGAGTAGGAGAAAGCGAATAAAGGATAGTATGCTTTAAGTTGTCAAGCCGAAATTTCCTCGTGAGCAGGTTATTACAGTTCCCTTACGCTAATTCCTAAAATACTGGTTCTACTACTGCCGAAGAAATACTGCTGTAGATTGGGGAATTCACTTCAGTAAGTACTATTTTATTTTTATACAACTTCAAATATAAGGTCGACATTATAAACTAAGATCCGATATACCGCTCATTAAATAAAACAGCACTTGAGATCGTAAAAATCCTCGTGGCACGACTCGTTTGCAATGAAAGGGTCTTCTTGCTTTTTTGCAGCTCGAATTGGGACAATGAACCGTCGGGAGTATAAATTGGTCGTTGAATGAGTGAATGGGCCTAATCACCCTCATTCTGGGTGTGCCCTTTGATAAAAAAATTATGGGTTAATTATTTTATGCCAAGGCATCGTACTGCGTATGATTGACCGATGACCGTTTGACTCGTCGCAAACATATCATTCACAGCATTGCATTGCAACTAGGACGAAAGTTCATTTGTAATAGGTTTTGATTTAAAAATAATCATTACGTTGTCATTATAAGAAATACCTAGGTTCCTACCTCATACTTTTAGAGGGTCTTGGATTTTCGTCGACATTTATGATACAGGCTCATATTCTGTCTACTACTACCTACTATGTTGGTTGGCTGTTGTCCTTTAGAGCCATTTTACAAAATAACTTCCCACGGGGAATCGCAATTGAGAGCAAAAGAGGAAGCAATCATAGCAAGTTCAGTGTGCTTTCAATGTAAGTATTTCGAAAACTGACAAAAATGATTGTGACAAGAGTGGTATAACTATAACGCTGTGACACAAGTACGACAGTAATGCCCCCTAAAGGCCAGTCTATTTATTTTGATTTAGTTGACGATGTCTATTTCTTTGTAGATTTGGTACAGTTCGTCATTGTATCTGATTTTCCACATACCGTTTAGGTTTAATGGTCCAATAATGTGTCTTAAGATTTTTCTCCAAATTAGTTTGCGACTTTTTGAGGAGGTCATTGTCTACGTCTTCGAGTCACAACAAGCCTCAGGCCTTATAAGAGATTTTTAGAGTTAAAATTCAGTTTTCCTGTATAACAATCTTGATTGAAGTACTTTACGCAGTGAATAAAAACTTTGATTGCCCGGTTGTATTCTGCTTTTAACTTCCTCCATCTCTTCGTTTGTTGACGACACTATTGTTCCTAGGTATTTAAAGCTCTTCCCTACCTCTATATTGGTCTTGAAGTCTTGTCTTCGGCTTGTACATTAAGCAAAACCAAGAATAAGACAACACTTAGCCATGCTCGCAAGACCAAGACCAGGGCTTAGCCGTGCTCGCAAGACTAAGGCCAAGACTATATTAGTTTTGTCTTGTTCACTAGTTATGAAGAGTTTAATTTTGAAGGTTTGGATTAATTTTAAATGTTTTAACGTTCCGTGCAGCGAGCCGCACCGCGTCCGCGCTAGTAACAACAAAAAAATTCAAACAAAATTCGGTAATTTTTCTAATTTGTTTAAGAAATTATGTTTAACAATATTTTATTGAAAGTTGTGCTCAATAGAAACTGAGTCCTTTTTCGAGCGAATTTGAAACGCGCCTAGTATTCCTGGCGTCGTCGAGTTAGCAATTTTTGTGGAAAAAACGCCTTAGTTGCAGTTTTTTGCCAAAAATCTTAAAAAAAATAAAAACCATAAAAAAAATTAAAAAACCAGAATTTTAATGATTGGATATTGTAAAGAGAGTCTTAGAGCATACGCAAAAAAATCAGGACCAACATGGGAGTTTTTCTTTTAGCGCAGTAACAAATTTAACTTTTTAAATTCACTTAATTGCAAAATTCATTATGCAAAAACTATTTGACCGACCGTGATCGGGTTTTGGATATAAGTTAATCATGCCTTTAACTATTCAATTCCAAAATTAAATTGGAAGATAATGGTCTCTCCTTTCCTTGTGCTAGCTTTAAAGTGAGGTACTTTTTTTCGCGGTTTTCGGCTATTTTGCAATGCAAAAATTCAAATTTCAAAAATCCACCTTAGGGTAAGTTTTAACAAATCTAATAACGAACAAAACTTGCTCAACAAATTTTTCGCCTAGAAGCCTTCGTTAAGAAATATTTAACAAGAAAGGCCAAAAAACAGGGAATTTTTAGTGAACTTTTCAGTTTTTGGGCTACCAAAAGTTTTCCAGGGAGTTTCATGCTTGCGCACCCCCTAAATATTGTTAAGGATATTGTAGTGACCGCGTAAAGTTTAATTACCGAACTTTACGCAATGTCACACAACAACTTCCGACACGATCAAAACGATCAGTCGGAACACTCCCATCGATCACCGAACGAAAGTTCAGTGATCTTGCCGTTTTGTTCCGTCCCTATCACGACAAGTGATCGAGACAATTTCCGGCATCTCCACTTGCTCTCTCTCCTGCGACCCGTCCATCGACGCAAACAACGTGAAGATCTGCAGTCCGCGCGTTGACATAAATAAAAATACAAGTGCTATATATATATATTTGATTAGTAGAATTAAATATCTCGACAGTTTATAATAATAATTAGAATAAATATATAAGTGATATTTTACATAAGACGTGTTTTGAATAAAACCGCATGGTGTAGTAACACACATTATATCCCAAAAAAACGGGTATTAATAAATACCGTATAGCACGGTATACAATAGTGGTGACCCCGACGACAAAAGCACGCGGTATAAAAGTGCATTCCGCATAATATAAAATAAAAGTGCATTCCGCATAATATAACATAAAAGTGCATTCCGCATAATATAGATAGCAAATAGAAATATTTTTTTTTTGTTTGATAAAAGTGCATTCCGCATAATATAAAATAAAAGTGCATTCCGCATAATATAAATAGCAAATAGAAATAAATTTTTTTTGTTTGAAAGAAGTGTCCCGCATAATATAAAAGTGCACACTCATATTTAAAAGAAAATTTTTCGCCCAAAAAAAAAAAAAATCCCGACAATAAATAGATATAAATAAAATTTGTTTTGTTTGATAAAGCGGTGCATTACACATAATATAAAAGTGCACACTCATAGTTAAAACAAAATTTCTCAACCAAAATATAATATAACAAATACAAAATAGAAATAATTTTTTTTTTTTGTTTGATAAAAGTGCATTTCGCATAATATAAAATAAAAGTGCATTCCGCATAATATAAATAACAAATAGATATAAATTTTTTTGTTTGAAAGAAGTGTCCCGCATAATATAAAAGTGCACACTCATAGTTAAAACAAAATTTCTCAACCAAAATATAATATAATAAATACAAAATAGAAATAAATTATTTTGTTTGAAAGAAGTGCGTTCCGCATGATATAAAGGTGCAAACAAAAGGTTAAAAATATTCCACGGAATCCATTTTGGAATTTCGCAACACAAAGTGCAGTTGAACTGCAGCAGAGGAGGCCTATATTATAAAATTAGAGGAATTCCCAAAAGAAGCTGGACAACAGACAGATAATCTATTTCATATAATATACATTTAAGAAAATCATATTCTGCATGCATGTTTTTATTGATATTATATACAATTGATATTTTTATTGATATTATATAATTATTACATACGCACATATATATATATATATATATATATATATATATATATATATATATATATATATATATATATATAGTTACGAGATATATATATATATATATATATTTTTTCTCTTAATTACTACATTACTATTGCACCAAAAATTTAGGTGTTTTGAAACTTATACATTTTCTTTAGTTTGGTTTTCTTTTATTCGCTTGCATTCCGAGTTTTTTTTTATCGTTTTTGCGTCATTCTTTTCGACAATTACAAAATGTCAACAGCAGAAGAAAATGTTATGGACACAGGTAACGCTAACAGGGAGGAACCTAAACCCGGAACCTCGGGAGTTGATGCCGCTAAGGTTACAAGATACGACATTCCCAAGTTTTGGGTACATCAGCCCGCCTCCTGGTTTTACCAGGTCGAAATTATGCTTCAATTGGCGGGCTGCAGGTCAAACAGTGGCAAAGTGTACAACGTGATGGCAGCACTGCCGGAAGAGGCGGTGACGGCAGTGCGGCATAGCACAATAGACTTTGCCACTGCCTCCTACGAGGAAGTGAAGCAACATCTCCTAGAAAAATACGGCACGTCGGAGAAGCGCCGACTTGAACAGCTGCTATCAGTACAAGAGCCTGGAGACCGGAAACCTTCGGAGTTCCTCCAGGCTCTCAAGGCACTGGCAGGGGGGTCGTCGGCGGTCAATGAGAACCTGATCCGGACCCTGTGGGAGAGGAGACTTCCACAGGCCATCCAGGTCGCATTGGCCACAGCCGCCGACCAAACATTATCCGCGCTGGCCGCATAGCGGACAAAGTTTGGGAGGTGCTTCCTCATGGAGGCGCCTCATACGCGTCCGCCGTCCGAGCAACTCCATCCAATACGGATCCTACGTTGAGGTCGCTTGAAAGCGCCATCAACAAGCTCACTTCTCGACTAGACAACCTAGTCACCCAGCGCAAACCGAGAAGCCGAACACCTGCCAATCGGCAGGGTGGCTCTCGACAACCCTCGGCCACTCGGCCACAAGGGTCCAACAAACTGCGGGGTAGCCTCTGCTACTTCCATTACCGTTACGGTAAGGAAGCTCGCACATGCAAGGCCCCCTGCAGTTTCAATAGTGGTGGCGCCAAGTCGGCGAAGAAACCACCCACCCACCCTAAAAAAAACTAAAGGGGCAGGGGGTCGACATGAGCGAGCATATAACCGGCCGCTCATATCGTTTATTCGTCAGAGACACCAACAATCGGATGGACTTTCTGATTGATTCGGGCTCTGACGTTTCAATTGTTCCCGCCAAGGCGTTCCCGGCCCATAACGGTAGCCCGAACGTCCTTCTGTACGCGGCCAACGGATCACTGATCCGAACTTTCGGCACAAAGTTGCTTGAACTTGAACTCGGCTTACGCCGACGATATGTTTACAACTTTATCATAGCCGACACCACTAAAGCCATTATCGGGGCGGACTTCTTAACGAAGTTCAAATTGTCCGTCGATTTTGAATATCGGCATTTAGTCGACAAGCGCACGAAATTTCGAATTAACGTGTGCGCTACCGTCGACTACAACCCCGAAACATTCCCATGCCGAGTTATTGGCATATACAAAGAGCTATTAACGAAGTACGCTTCGTTAACAAAACCGCCCAATTTTAACCTTCCGGTTAAACACAATGTGCAACACCACATTGTAACCAAAGGGCAATTACCTTTTGTCACCGCTCGGCGACTCCATCCGGAGAAACTGAAGGTGGCAAAATTAGAATTCGACCATATGGTCCAATTGGGGATTTGTCGACCTTCGTCGTCCCCCGCAGCATCTCCGCTTCATCTGGTCCCTAAACGGGACTCTCATGATTGGAGGCCATGCGGCGACTACCGTCGCCTTAATGCTGTCACTGTGCCGGATAGATATCCGATCCCGCATATACAGAATTTCTCCGTGAATCTTCACGGCTGCACAATTTTTTCGAAGGTTGACTTGGTACGTGCATACCATCACATACCAATCGCCCCAGAAGACGTGCATAAGACTGCACTCATTACGCCATTCGGCCTATATGAGTTTACACGTATGCCATTCGGCCTACGGAATGCAGCACAAACCTTTCAAAGGTTCATAAATGAAGTTACGAGAGATCTCGACTTCGTTTATGTATACTTGGACGATATACTTATCGCCAGTAAAACCGAGGATGAGCATATCGTTCACCTTGAAGAGCTCTTTAAACGCCTCGATAGCTTCGGTTTAACCATTAAGCTAGAGAAATGCGTTTTTGGTGCAACAGAGATTAAGTTTCTAAGCCACCGCATCACAAAGGATGGAATACTTCCATCCTCCGATCGGGTTCAGGCTATCGTTGATCTCGCACCTCCAACTTCTGTCAAATCGATCCAGAAGTTTTTGGGAATGGTGAATTTCTATCACCGATTTATCCCAAAATTGGCTGAACAGTTGGTGCCTATAAACGAGCATTTGAGAGACCTTCTCAACCGCTCACGTGCCAATAAAGTTTTTGACTGGCCAGCAGAATGTCAGGCGGCATTCCTCAAGGTGAAAACCTCGATGGCTGAAGCAACTCTGCTGAACCATCCAATCGAGGATGCAAAATACAGTCTAACGACTGACGCCTCTGATTATGCAATCGGAGGCGTTTTGGAACAATTCAACGGTCATCGGTGGCAACCTCTAGCTTTTTATTCCAAAAAGCTGTCACCAACCGAACGGAAGTACTCTGCATTTGATCGCGAACTCCTCGCAATCTATGCAGCGATCAAACACTTCCGTTATTTCGTTGAAGGACGCAATTTCGTGGTCTATACTGATCACAAACCACTGGTTCGCGCCCTTCACACAAAGACCGAACGATCCCCTCGACAGACCAGACATTTGGGTCTAATCTCTCAGTTTACCACAGACATCAGACATGTGTCGGGTAAACAAAACGTTGTCGCGGACTACTTGTCACGCTCACTAGCAACCGACAACGTCGACTCGGTCACCTTCGACCTGCCTACACTGGCACAGGCTCAACAAGGTGACACAGAGTTGAAGTCTCTACAAGAGCACCCCAGCAACGGCTCACGGGTAAAATTAGTTCTCACACCAATACCATTCACCGCCCATCAAGTGTGGTGTGAAACTAGTACAGGCATTCCAAGGCCTTATATACCCACTTCCTTACGTAGACTAGCGTTCAACTCCGAACGTAGTCTCTCTCATCCTGGTATTCGTGCTACAAGACGAGCCGTTACCAAGAAATACTTCTGGCCATCGATCAATAAAGACTGCAATGAGTGGTCTCGATCATGCCTAGGTTGCCAAAAGTCCAAAGTTTCACGGCATACCAAATCTCCATTGGAAGCTTTCAAACTTCCAAATAATAGATTTGACCATATCCATATGGATATAGTGGGACCCCTACCCCCATCTCGTGGATACTCTTATATCTTAACGATAGTCGATAGATTCACGCGATGGCCTGAAGCATACCCAATTCGGGATATCTCAGCTTCAACAGTGGCAAAGAAATTCGTCACTGAATTTGTCCCACGATTCGGCGTACCACTAGAGATCACAACCGATCAAGGTACGCAGTTCGAATCGAAACTATTCAATGAAGTTGCCAAATTACTCGGCACTCATCGAATCCGGACCACCGCTTACCATCCACAAGCAAACGGGATGGTTGAACGGTTCCACAGGCAACTTAAAGCAGCCTTAATGGCAAGGGATAACACTACTCATTGGAGTGAAGACTTGCCCTTTGTCTTGTTAGGCATACGCACGGCAATTAAGACCGACTTACAATGCTCACCAGCCGAGCTCGTATACGGTCAGAATCTGAGACTTCCCAATTCGATTTCTATCCCAACGGATGAGAATCCAATTGAAGAATCAGAATTCCTCGCTCGCCTTCGTTCTCATATGCAGAACATTAAGGCAATACATCCTCGGCAACCCGTCCAAAAGGATGTCTACGTGCCAGAAGCCCTGGAGAACGCCGACTACGTTTTCATACGAGTCGACAGAGTTCGAAAACCTTTCGAACCTCCATATGAGGGCCCATATGAAGTAATCAAACGATTACGAAAACACTTCGTTGTCAAATTGAACGGCACAACCAAGTCAATATCCATTGACAGGCTAAAGCCAGCCTTCGGTTGCGACCGCGACAACGAAGCTAAGCCGTCTAAAGCGGTATAATTCCGTTAACGCTACGCTGGGGGGGGAGTATGTAGTGACCGCGTAAAGTTTAATTACCGAACTTTACGCAATGTCACACAACAACTTCCGACACGATCAAAACGATCAGTCGGAACACTCCCATCGATCACCGAACGAAAGTTCAGTGATCTTGCCGTTTTGTTCCGTCCCTATCACGACAAGTGATCGAGACAATTTCCGGCATCTCCACTTGCTCTCTCTCCTGCGACCCGTCCATCGACGCAAACAACGTGAAGATCTGCAGTCCGCGCGTTGACATAAATAAAAATACAAGTGCTATATATATATATATTTGATTAGTAGAATTAAATATCTCGACAGTTTATAATAATAATTAGAATAAATATATAAGTGATATTTTACATAAGACGTGTTTTTAATAAAACCGCATGGTGTAGTAACACACATTATATCCCAAAAAAACGGGTATTAATAAATACCGTATAGCACGGTATACAATAATATCATTTCTGACCGATTCCACCAAAAAAGTCCGTTACATCACGCCAAAACCACGGGAAATGCTCCAGCGCCCGGACTACTACGCAATTTTCTGAAACTGCAAAAGAGGCTATATTCTCGGAACTAATTTTATATCATTTCTAAGAGTATTTTCTAGCAATTTAGGAGAAAAATTGTTTAGAGGAACCTGGCCTTAACTCCACTGTAACCCTGCATCGTGCATCTCACAACAAAGCAATTGTTTTTGATTTCAAAAACGCAGACTATAATAGTATTTGCTTTGAATTATCCCATATTGACTGGATAAATAGGTTATCGGGTGATAATCTAGACCAGTTTGTATCATGCTTCTACAACATTATTCTCAGCTCCATCGACAAACACGTAGGTACCCAAAATTAAAAAAGGGATAAATTATCGGAGCCATGGTTGGACAAAAGTACTAGATCACTGCGAAATCAAAGAAACAAATTGTACCGCAAGAAAAGAAGACAAACGGATGTTGACGATGGATTAAGATCCGAAAACTCCAGACTAAAATTTGAATTCACTTTTAGGTCACGTGAGGCCTATACTACATACATAAACAAAGTCGGAGAAAATATCTTAAAGGACCCTAAGAAATTCTTCGATTTCCTTAACACAAAGCGAAAGACCTCAGGGTATCCGGCAACAATGACGAATGGGAGCGCTTCCTTCTCGTGCCCCCAAGATACAGTGGCTCACAGCCAAAATGATGTGGCCAGGTAACTTATGAAAAATGATAAATATCTGTCAGTTTCTGAATGAAATAAAGAAAAACAGTTAAGAGGAATTGCAAATATAATGTTTATTTATCATATAAGTGAAAAAAATAAAAAAAAAATAATCCGTTACGGCGAAAATCAACAAAAATCCAGAAAAGAGCTGATTTTGACCTCACAGCCAAAATGATGTGAAATGGTTTTTCCTAGAAAAAGTACCGCTAATTCCAATTATACCGTTTGTAAGGAATGAATATCGCATTGTAGGCATGATGATTTTCAGTCTGACCTTGGTTTTTGAACGAAATCATTATTCTGTAAAGAACAATTCGATACTTAATTCGCGATGGGTCGTCACACTTCTATTGAAGAACGAGAGTTAATAATAAGCCATTTTAAGGACGGGAAATCTCAAAAAAATCGCTGTAATTGTTAAAAGGAGTATTTCAACAGTGCAGCATATTATTGAACGTTTTGTGCGAGAAAATCGTGTAAGAAATCGAGCCAAAAAAGCTCACAACAAAATTTTTTCTGAAACGGATTGCCGTTGGATCGTGAGACAGTCAAAAAAGGATCCTACATTGAGTGCCCCGAAATTGGCAGACATTGCTGAAAGGACTCTCGACAAAAAGAGCAGCCCCGAAACTATAAGGAGGGTACTCAGAAATGCTAATTTAAATGGTAAAGTTGCCCGGAAGAAACCTTTCATCAATCGCAAAAACAGATTGCGCAGGATTGATTACGCTCGTGAACATCAGAGAAAGGATACTGCTTTTTGGGATACCGTAATTTTCGCAGATGAATCTAAGTTTAATTTATTTGGATCTGACGGGCGAAAATACGTCTGGAGGCAACCAAATACAGAGCTCAATCCAAAACATTTAAGGGCCACTGTAAAACATGGAGGTGGACATGTTATGGTATGGGCATGCATGTCGTTAGCAGGGGTCGGAAATCTGGCTTTTATCGATGGTATCATGGACAAACACAAGTATCTGAATATTTTGAAAGAGAACTTATTGCAAAGTGCAGAACAATTGAATATAAAGGATAAGTTTCGATTTTATCAGGACAATGATCCCAAGCATTCCTCCCAAATCGTTCAAACGTGACTCATTTGGAATTGCTCACATGTTATTCAAACGCCTCCACAGTCTCCGGACTTAAATGTTATAGAGAATTTGTGGTCAGAGTTGGAGAAAGGCATTAGGAAACACAATTAACAACAAACAGGACCTTAAAAGAGCTTTGCAGGAAGAGTGGAATCAAATTCAGCCAGAGTACACGAAGTCTTTAGTGGAATCGATCCCTCGAAGATTGGACGCGGTTCTCAAGCAGAAAGGCTATCCCACGAGATACTAGAAGTATTATTTTATAATTTTATAAGATATTAAAACTTGATACAATTTTTTTTCTAGGAAAAACCATTTCACATCATTTTGGCTGTGAGGTCAAAAACAGCTCTTTTCTAGATTTTTGTTAATTTTCACCGTAACGGATTATTTTTTTTTTTATTTTTTTTTCACTTAAATGATAAATAAACATTATATTTGCAATTCCTCTGCACTGTTTTTCTTTATTTCATTCAGAAACTGACAGATATTTATCATTTTTCATAAGTTACCTGGCCACATCATTTTGGCTGTGAGCCACTGTATATGTAACATGTTTGCCGTGAGATTTAGTGAAGTCTTCGCTCCCAAATCTAACACAACGCACACTGACCCCACTTGTACTGAATCAATGATCATTAACAATCTATCTCTGTCAGGTGACGAAATAAGAGCAGGTTTAAACAATCTTGATATTAATAAAGGTCACGGCCCCGACAATCTACCTGCGAGCTTCCTGCAGCGCTGTTCAAATGAATTAGTATTTCCTCTTCGTCTTATCTTTAACAAATCGCTCTCGTTGGGAAGTTTCCCTAAATTCTGGAAGAAATCCTTCTTAACACCAATCCATAATCATCCGACAAGAAATTAGTGGATACTTATAGGGGCATTGCCATCCTATCCGCAATTCCGAAACTCTTCGAAAAGCTTGTGCACGACAAGATTGCACCACTTATAGATCCTAACATTAACGAGCAACAACACGGTTTCAGAAAGGGGTGTTCGACCACTTCAAATCTAATGATTCTTATCTCTGAACTCTTATGTGGTATGGATAACGGCCATCAAATTGATGCTATCTACACGGACTTTAGCAAGGCCTTTGATCGTGTGTACCACCTAAGTTACTAAGTTATTCAAATTTGGAAATACCGGCCGTGCCCTGGAATGGATAAAATCGTATCTTAGTGGTAGAACTCAGGTCGTCAGATTTCAAGGATTCTTATCCCAAGAAATCGAAGTTACTTCCGGTGCCCCCAGGGAAGTCATCTTGGTCCGCTCTTGTTTAACATCTTTATCTCCGATCTGTCTAACAAATTAAATAATATACCACATCTCTTTTATGCAGACGACCTGAAAATATATTGTGTTATAAGGTCCAACACCGATGTATCATTCCTTCAGGCGAAACTTAATGCATTGCAGGGCTGGTGTAACACCAATAAGTTGCAACTTAACACTAGCAAATGCCATGCAATAACCTTCTCCCGGCAAAAGCTGCAGCAATACTATCTTGACAATAAGTTATTAAACCATGTTTATCAAATCGTAGACCTTGGCGTTGTCTTAGACAATAAGTTAAACTTTAACCTACACTACGATAGTATTACTGCCAGAGCTAATAAACTCTTTGGTTTTATAAAAAGAAGGGCTAAGGAATTTGATAACATCTGGGTCACAAAAACTCTTTTCTGCTCACTGGTTCGCCCAATCCTGGAATACGCATGCCCTGTCTGGAATCCCATATTTCACGCCAGTAGCAACAGGATTGAATCCATTCAAAAGCAATTTCTCCTGTTCGCACTAAGAAATCTTTATAACCCCGCTGATTATCATAGTCTTCCACACTATACAGACAGGCTCAAAGTTTTGGATCTTTTACCGCTGTCATGCAGGAGAAAAATGCTCATCTCTTGCCTCACCTTGGATATTCTAAACGGCGATCTCAAGGTGAAGTTCTTGTCGGATAGGATAATACTCAATGAAGTAGTTCGGCGTACTAGGCACACGAAATTACTTAAGGAATATTCTCATCGCACCGACTACGCAAGGAACGAGCCCATTAATAGATGTTGCATGGTCTTCAATGATCATAATCAATGCTTTCCCCATCCCACTAACAAATTGTCCTATAAAAGAAAGTTAATACTAATGATGAAACCCCAAACTCCCGTTACTGCTTAAGCAATGAAATTAGTATAGTAGATTTAGCCTACATATAGCCTAGCCCAATTATACCTGTACCTGACTTAGAATCTAATGTGATAATTAATTTAAGCTATTGTTAAAAAGTGTACTTAGATTTAAGTGTGCCTTGTTTGGCAAATAAATAAATAAATAATATCTATTTTCTGGGTGTCGTCGGAACCAAGATAAATAGAAACTAAGGTATGGGACAACGAACACATCAGCCCTAACTTTAAAATTTAGTTACGTCACAATGTTCAGTCGACTTGACATTCATTTAATGAACAGTTCAAATTGAAAGAGTTTTCCACTTAATTTAATATCCAAGATAAATAGAAACTCGTAAATAAACTAAAAAATAGCAATGGTGAACTGTGCAGTGAATGGTTGTAAAAACTACTCCGATAAAAGTGAGAATTGTGTAAAATATCATAGTTTTCCAAAAGATAAGGACTTACAGCTAAAGCGGGTGAAAGCAATAGGAAAGACAGTTTTAATATAAACAATGCGCGTGTTTGTTCACACCATTTTAGTGAAAATGATTGGATGTTGGAAGACATCCTACTAAAGGTACCGCTATTAAAACGACGTCTTAAAAAAGGTGCTTTACCTACAAATAAGATATTCAAGTGAAAAAGAATATGTGTATATGTGAGAAAAAACAAAACTAGTAGAAGAAATTATAGCCAACTATGATAAGTAAGTACAAGTGATTTGGTTGACATATGTATATTTATTGAAATATATTCATTTATAGAGAAAATGAAAGCATTGCCTCTAATCAGCAGCCTTACGATTCCATCAATTTTTCTATTCAAACACCTGAACAACTAACAGTTGGAGTGCAAACAGAGTATAAAAATTCTTTGTATCAGCCTACATATCGTCGCTTATCCAGAATAGTGGTACAACTCAAAAATTTCCAATTTCGAGTTTATTTTAAGAATGTATAGCTAAATATGCATATTTTTATGTAGCAAAAATCCATATTAATAGTTCTAAAAATGACCGCTGGAAACTCGCTGGAATCCAAGATCATAACATGGGCTTGTATGAAACTAAAAACTTTCAAATGGCTCCCCTGTAAAATTCATTGTTTTTGAGTTGCGACACTATTCTGGATAAGCGACGATATATCTTAAATGAATATCTTAATTTTAGAAGTGATCCTGCGTGTATTAAGGAATTGCTGATATTGCAACTCCAAGAAGAAAACCGAAAACTAAAAGCAAAACTGAAACGTGCACAACAAAAAAATTTCCAAAATGAAAAAATGGAAAAAGAAATTAAGAATATTTTCTCAGTTGGGCAAATTAAAAAACTAAAAAATGGGATGAAAAAAATTAAATGGAATGCCGAAGATATTTCTGCTGCAATTTCATTATACATATACATATATCCGGTCCCAAAGCATATCGGTATATGTATAAAAGCAATTATCCACTTCCTTGCACTTCTGTATTAAGAAAATGGTCGGCAAAATTTAAGATAAGACCAGGAATATTGGATAACGTTATGCACCTTTTAGAAAAAGTCCCTGGCGAAGAACAAGAAAAATTGTGTGTGCTATCATTTGATGAAATGAAAATTAGATCAATCTATGAATATGATAAATCAAATGATATTGTAATGCAACCGTCAAATTACGTTCAAGTTGCCATGATTCGTGGTATCTTAAAATCATGGAAACAAGTTATTTATTACGATTTTGATACCCCAATGACATCCACTATCTTATTCAGTATAATAAGACGTTTAGAAGAAATAGGATACTCAGTAATCGCCGTGGTTTCAGATATGGGCTCGACCAACTTACGATTTAGGCGTGAAGTTTCTATAAGTGAAGAACATCCATCTGATCCAACTAAACAGATTAATGTATTCGCTGATGTTCCACATTTAATCAAGCTGTTAAAGAATCACTTTTTAGATCAGGGATATATGTTAGATGGTAAAATCATCAATTCTGACCCTATTAAGCAGCTCCTAATACATGACATTAGTGATCTCAAAATAGCTCATAAATTAACAAGAGATCACGTAGATGTAAAGAAGGCTGGAAGGCAGAAAGTGAAAACGGCTACTCAGTTGATTTCACATTCTGTTTCCAAAAGTATCGAGAGATGTATAACTTTAGGTATATTTTCTTCAAGTGATGGACTACATACCTCAAGATTTATTAAAGATGTGAATGATTGGTTCGATATCTTTAATTCGAGATGTCCAACGAACGATACTAGGCCGCGAATAAAAGCATATGGATTATGTTTACATGAGCAGAATGATATTTTGTTACGTTTTGGCGACAAAATTAGAAATGTACGTGCAATTGGAAAGAAATCACTCTTACCTTTTCAAAAAGGAATACTCTTAAGTAATAGGAAAAAGGAATACTCTTAAGTAATAGTTCGGTGTTGAACAAAATGAGCCTCTAGCCTCCACCCTGGCTGCTGCTTCTGCGACTGGAAATGTCATTGGCACGGATATAATACCTGAGGAGCACTTTTCAGATGAGTCGGCCCCTAGGCTGGCTCCTGACCACCCTAACCACCCTAAAACTTATGGAAAGCAGCCGAAAACTTGTGGCAGACGCAGACGCAATCGTAGAGTCACGAACTCCTTTGCTACCCCGCCCGACCCCGCTGTTTTACCTCCAATGGGTTCTAGCCCTACCCCTGAGCCGGATGTTGCATCAACCAGCTCTACTAGTATTGACAGACACTCGGTCACTGGGAATACTCGGTCTTCGGCAACCTACGCCAACCTGGTAACGGTTCCTAAGCCACAAAGTATTTTTATTTCGCGTTTCTCCCCTGAAACTTCGACCGAGGTAATAAAAGAATACTTAAGAGCAAAAGCAATTAATCCCGAGACTGTCTCCTGTCGGAAAATCAGCAACTTTCCAAACCGGTCGCGTCTTTTGTTCTAACTGCACCACCTCATACTGCTGAAAAGTTACTGGATCCAACATTCTGGCCTCCCGGTGCTTTCTCAAAGAATTTTGTTCCCCGCCCACGTGTGCATCGTAATCCCGACACTCTAGAGGTTCCAAAAAACTTAAGACGCCTTCCCTCTACTATCAAAACGTGACGGGTATCAGATCCAAAACCCGCGATGTATTTCTGGCAACTTCGGCTAGTGATTTCGATATAATCGCTTTCACTGAAACATGGTTACATAGTGGGATTCTTAATGCCGAAATTTTTGATTCTTCCTTCCAAGTTTTTCGGAAGGATAGGTATACTGACTCGGAGGCCCGCGGAGGTGGTGTACAACTTGCCTGTAGTAACCTTCTCAATTGTTGCTTATTAACGCTTATTAGCTTCTTCAACTCTTTGGACATTGAGATTATTGCTCTTAAAATTTCCCTTGTCCACAAAAACCTTTTCGTTATTTGCTGTTATATCCCACCAGATATATTCAGTACTCTTGATGACAGAGGCCAAAACCTCTATGATATCTTAATCTCTTGTACTAATCATATCCATGAAATGATGGACTCTAAGGACGAGCTTCTACTTTTAGGTGACTTTAATTTACCCAATGTACAGTGGGTATCTTGCGATAACGACGATAACTACCTTCCTGAAAACAACCTTAACGATAGGGAATCCATTTTTCTGAATTCTTTATTCTCATGCGGTCTGAACCAACTGAGTGGTGTGAATAATATTTTAGGAAGGCGGTTAGATCTTGTATTCCGTTCGGACTCAGACAACATGAACGTTGAGCCCAGTTCGATAGTCTTGTTGCCTGTCGACAATTATCACCCTCCCCTCCTACTTAATTATTGCTCTGCCTTCGACGATAAGCCAATTCCGGGGGAGTCAACATTTGCCTTTAATTTTAAAAAGGCCAATCTCAATGAACTCTCATCCAAGCTCTCCTCCATCGATTTCGACAGGTTGCTTTCCTCAGATGAGTTGGATGACGATGTAACAAGATTTAATTCCGTCTTGTACGAAACCTTTGCATCCTGTGTACCCATTGAGCCTCTAAAGTTATCTAGGTCATCTCCACCCTGGTACAATAATGAATTGAGGCAAACCAAAAACCAGAAGAATAAACTCTGGAAAAACTACCTGAAGACACTGCGAGTTTCTCTGCATTTGTCAATGCATTTTCTGAAACTCTCTATAATGAATACCTCAGTGATATGAAAGATAAACTGTATGGTGACCCGAGAACATTCTTTAAATTCATCAACACCAAGAAAAAAACTGATAATTACCCTAACACCATGCAACATGAGAACTCTTTCAGTACCAATCCATCCGAGATTTGCGACATGTTTGCATCGTTTTTCCTCAAATCTTTCTCGTCTCCCGTTTTTCAACCCGACGAAAACAATTTCCGTCATATTAATCCGATACAGATGTCTCAAGACTTCTCTATATCTATAACTAGGGATGAAATCCTGAAACATATTAATGAACTCCCACATGATTTCTCGTCCGGTCCTGACGGTATTCCTCCTGCTATTCTAAAATCCTGTGCAGAGCCCCTTCTGTCTGCTCTTCTGTGTTTATTTCAAAAATCGGTAATTACAGGGTGCTTCCCAATCTTATGGAAGAATTCTTTTATAGTCCCCGTTCATAAAAAGGGTAGCAAGAACGAAATATCTAATTATAGACCTATTGCGAAACTATCCTGTATCCCTAAACTTTTCGAATCTATTATTTATTCTGCTATCGCCCCAATCTGCAAGAGACTTATCTCAACTAATCAACATGGTTTTCTTGCAGCTCGTTCTACTACTACTAATCTAATTGAGTTCTCTTCTCACACAGTTCGAGGCTTTGTTAGCGACTGCCAAACGGACTGTGTTTACACCGACTTCAGTAAGGCTTTTGACAAGCTCTCCCACTCTATTATAGCTCTCAAACTGAAAAAAAAAGAAAAGAAATTTTTTAAGAAACTCTTTTCTTTACCTTAATATTTTGATCAGTTGTGAACACAAAATTAATATAAATACTAAAAAAGTCGACTAAAAGGTAAAAAATAAGAAGATTTTAAACAATATAAACTTTTAAATCAAAATGGAAAAAATCTCACACATTCCTTAAAGAAAAGCGTGGGGTGCGTTTTTATGAAACAAAATGCTCAATTAGTGAAAATTCGTAGCTGTCTGAAATGTTAAAATGTACTCACGGCAGTCATGTTTTTTTAAGTTCAGGTTGGTATGGGCGCCCCACGCTTTTCTTTAAGGAATGTGTGAGATTTTTTCCATTCAAATACACCATCTTCGATTTGGCTGAAATTTTAACACAAAGTTCTTGAGTTTGCGAACTATCATCGTACAAATTTTCAGCGTGGGTTATTGAAACTATTTTAACATACTGACTTTTTAAATCAAAATTTTGTTTTTTTGGATGACTCTTTTTATTCATTTTGCACAACATTAAAAACTCAAACTCAAACATGTTTGACACATGATTTCTATAGGAAAAAACCTGTTCTTTCACATAAACTTGCAATTAAACTCACATTTTTTGTCTATTAGCGAGAAAAATGATGTTAGTGTTAGTAATGGAGATCAAAAATGTTAACATTTTTGATCTCCATTACTAACACTAACATCATTTTTCTCGCTAATGGACAAAAAATGTGAGTTTAATTGCAAGTTTATGTGAAAGAACAGGTTTTTTCCTATAGAAATCATGTTAACATTTTTGATCTCCATTACTAACACTAACATCATTTTTCTCGCTAATAGACAAAAAAAGTGAGTTTAATTGCAAGTTTATGTGAAAGAACAGGTTTTTTCCTATAGAAATCATGTGTCAAACATGTTTGAGTTTGAGTTTTTAATGTTGTGCAAAATGAATAAAAAGAGTCATCCAAAAAAACAAAATTTTGATTTAAAAAGTCAGTATGTTAAAATAGTTTCAATAACCCACGCTGAAAATTTGTACGATGATAGTTCGCAAACTCAAGAACTTTGTGTTAAAATTTCAGCCAAATCGAAGATGGTGTATTTGAGAAATTAATGTTTGAAAATTTTCCGATTTTTTTGTTGTTTTTGCTGTCATTGAGCAAAGTTCAAGGTCAAACATTATAGTATGACAATTTTCTGAAAGGGTAAATATCAGGCTACAAAACCGCTATTTTACACATTTTTTCTATGATAAATACCCACTGTTTTGTTCAATTGTTTATAAATAGTGCCTATTTTCTCGAAAAACTTAATTATTCAATTAATAAACAATAGATGTTGCAAAAAAAAAGTAAACACGTTTTTCATGTTTTTTTATCGCGAGAAACATGAAAAAAATGTTTTTACTAATTTTCTGGGCGGTCGTGCATTTTCCGGCCGATTATGGCTGGAATGACCCACATGTCTGTTAATTTTTACCAATTTTTATTGAATGGAAGTGAATTTTAAGACTCTACATTGAGTAGAACGAATAATTCCAACCATTTTTTTATTAAAAATCGGATTTTGTTACTCAACAACAAAATCAACAACAAAAAATGTAACAAAATGTCATATTAGTGTATTGTCATCGGGAATATGTATGCCTGCAAAGTTTCATCCATTTGCATTGAGTAAAAGGCGGTTAAATTAACGTTACAAGATTTGATGCCCCGAAGTGAAAGTAAAGAAAAGAGTTTAAAAATTTGGCTTTCCGCCTGCTCTTATGGTATGGTTCCAGTCGTACTTAGCCGACAGAACTTACCAGGTTTTATTACGCGGGGCTAAATCTAGAAACATCGAAGCGTCATCTGGAGTCCCGCAAGGTAGTCACCTCGGCCCTCTTCTTTTTATTCTTTCAATTGATGACATTGTTGCCTTGTTAAAGAACTGTCAAATCCACTGGCATTAAACTCTACCATTATGTAAGAAGTATTGAGGATTGCAAACTTTTACAAGTTGACCTGAACACATTCTATTCTTGATGTTCCAACAACAACCTGGTACTCAATATTAGTAAGTGTGAGGTTAAAGTGACTTTTTGCAGGAAACGTGGTCCACTGACTTATGACTACACTTTCCTTAACAACACACTTTCCCGAGTTAACTCTGTGATCGATCTGGGGGTCAGGTTTGAAAGTAAGATGGATTTTTCCACCCACATTAATTATATTTCCTCCAAGGGCAGTTCAGTCCTAGGTTTTATAAAAAGATGGTCTAAGGAATTCAACAGCCCCCTCATCACTAAGCATTTGTACATATCCTTAGTGAGGCCTTTACTTGAATACGCCTCCCAGGTATATGGTCTCCTTAATACTCCTCCCAAGTTGGAAGAGTCGAATCGGTTCAAAGAAAATTCGTCCGTTTCGTACTCAGTCATCTCCCTTGGGATGACCCACGCATCCTTCCGCCTTATGAAAACAGACTTAAACTACTCAACTTAAGCTCCCTACATAAATGTCGCGAAGTTGCTGACATCATATTTGTTCATCGGCTACTAAATAACAAGGTAGACTCAGGTTTCTTACGTAGCCAAGTGGCATTCAGAGTGAGTAATTATAGCTTAAGGGGTTTACCTCTCCTGCATACTAACCCCTGTAATACCAATTACGGCAAGTACGAACCTGTTAATCGCATGCTTATTAACGTTAATAGAATTCGCTTTCCCACCAAACAAACAACTTTCTGACGAGGTAATTATAGACATTGAAACCATCTTAAAATTTAAGCCACAAGATGTTAAAAACGAAATAAGAAAGAAAACAAAAGAATGTCTAAAAGAGATCAAATACAGCAAATTTAATAATAATTTATCACCAAAATACCAAACTATAATGAAACACCTGAAAGAGAGAGACTGCTACATATTGAAAGCTGACAAGGGCAACAAAATCGTCATCATGGACAAAAACGATTATGACGAACGAGTCCTTAACTTAATCCACGAAAGAAAATATCTGGAAATTAAAGCTACACCTCTAAACAAAATGATTACCGCCGCGAATTCGACCAGAAAAGAAATTTCTCAAACGTTTGGAGAGCGACTAAAATGGAAACTTCTAATGCCTAATCCTGAAGTGCCAAAATTATACTGCCTCCCAAAAATACACAAACCAGGAAACAAAATGAGAGAAATTGTGTCAGCAATTACGTCTCCTTGCACGAATATTGCCAAGTGGTTAGTGAAAGAAATGAAACAGTTTCCCCCCTTCGAGAGCTGTTCCGTTAAAAACTCTGTTGAATTCACGAAACGCATTAAATCAATATGCATCAAAGATGACGAAATTATGGTCTCGTTCGACGCGATTCCAGTTAATTTAGCTTTGAGAGCTCTAGAAAATCATCTCGTTAAACAAGGGTTACCAGCGGAAAAAGTGAATGTGTATATAAAGGCTGCAAAAATGTGTATGGACAGCAACTTTTTTGAATTCAGGAAGAAGTTTTACCAAATCAAAAAAGGCACAAGCATGGGAAATTCACTTTCACCACTTATAGCTGAGGCGTTCCTGTCTTTCTTCGAAACAAATTTAAAAAAAAGGTATCCTTCCAACAGTTAGGCACCGCTATGTAGACGACATATTTGCCATTGTCAACCGTAATGAGGTAAACAGTCTACTCACTATTTTAAATAGCCAGCATGAAGATATACAATTCACATGCGAAATTGAGGACAACAACAAACTAGGGTTCTTAGATCTGGAAATACAGAGGAATCAAGGAAGTATTAGTTTTGCTATCGATCACAAACCAACGAATATTCTACGTTACATCCCAAGTGACTCCTTCACACCTATACAGCATAAACTGGCTGCTTTCAATTCTCTTGCACACAGGCTAGTAAATCTTCCATTAACAACGCCCAACTATATGAGAGAATACAAATACATTCATAATGCAGCCAGAATCAATGGTTATGGAGCCAAAATAATTGATAACATAATCAAAAATCATGCCATCAAAAAGAGAAAGAGAGATTTGTCTACATTGTTCTCTCAAAATTCACAATCGGAAATAAATAGAGTTTCAATTATTTTTGCACCAGAAGTTACCAACAAATTAAAAAATATTTTTAGAAGAAACAACATGCTAATGGTGTTTTCCAATCCTTTCAGATTAAAAAATCAATTTATTTCCCTAAAAGACAGAAAAGAACCCTTAGATAAACCCGGGATTTATGAGATCACTTGCAACGACTGTAACCGTAAGTATTATGGACAAACGAAACGAAACGTACGAAAAAGATTTAAAGAACATATGAACTACATAAAAAACAATGAAGCCAACAAATCTTCTTTTGCCAGTCATGTTTTAGGTGAAAAGCATTTTTCCACATCCGAAGCCAACGTTCGTCTATTACAACACATCATAACGGACAACAGAAAATTAGACGCATACGAAAGTTTTTACATACACAGAAATACGGACTCCTTAAATGCAGACAAAGGAAATATAGATTCCTATTTATTTAATTTGAATTAAATAGTATAACAGTTGTTTTTGTATACCGTTATTCCATTCAAACAAAAGAAATATAGATCCTTTTTTCCTTTAAATAGACAGTATACCGTTAGTATACATACTATATTAGATCTAATTACAAATCCTTAGACCTTTAGTGCTAGCCGTGTTGCTGATGATGACCGATTACATCGGTTGAAATGCATTCGACAAATTAAATTGTTTGTTAAATTAATTTTAATAAACGAAAATTTTGTACATTCAATAAAAAAAGGTGTTGTTAATATCTTAAACCAATTTTAACGTAACTTTTCTGGTATTATTAGGGCAAAAGGTGGATTAAATGATCACCCTTCATCCTTAGAATTTAAGTATCGGTTACGGTCTTATATTTTAGGTAAATTATAATTGTAATAATAAGTTAAAGTAGATATTACTATAACGTTGATATCACAATTGTATTATATAACTAACAGTTTAGATGCTTGTGTTTTATAAGTAAATACAACTATAGCTATTTCATTGTGGATCCATTAAATAATTTGGATAGCTGTATTTACTTTGCATGAGTTCATTTACTAACAATTTTATGTGTTTGTGCCGTCATTTGCTTTTATTTAAATTGTAAAATAAATAGAATTTTTAGTTAATTTTCCATTATTTTAAAGGTCCGGTCGTTCAGATACAAATTTTCAAGTCAGCGAATATAGTAATGTAGAAACAAATACAGAAGTATTTGAAGAACAGCTAATTACAAAGAAGATGTTGCAACCACTATTGCAGGGCAATCAGGCCATTGAAAATACTAATGAAAAAGATGAAGAACCTGAATTACAGATTACGCTTGATGGTACGAAGGATTTGCATAACGATGGATTGGAATATTTGGCAGGATATATCATTAAAAGATGTAGCGCAAATCAATTTATATGCAATTCTTCTAGTGAGCTAACATGGGTCAATAGGGGAGACTGGGTACGGTTGAAACACAGGACGGTTGAAACAGAGTTAATATCTGTTGAAAATACAGATGTCACCACGCACCATTCAGCATAAATCGAGTTCAGTGACTATTATCGAAATGTATAAAAGCGCAAGTTTCCTGATTCTGAATTCCACTTCACTTCCGGCGTTTACTAAGAAAAGGAATCGCGATTTAATTACAACTATTTTATGTAATAAAAATAAATTGCCTACTTCAATTAAAGAATTCAGTCTATTTTCTCCCCGTTCTGAATTATTTTTGACATTGGTGCCGAAACCCGGGAGCTACGGAGAAAATTTATTAGCGAAAAAAAAAATAAAAAAAAAAAATTTTTTAGGATACGCTTTTCTTTAGTTTACTGTGTCACGATGATTAAAAATCAACTAAAAAAAAAAATAAAACGTATCAGCAACTTAAAAGAAAATTCTCAAACAGATCTGTTGAAAAGACTTCTGAAAAATTAAATCCGACAAAATCTCACACATTCGTTAAAGAAAAGCGTGAGGCGCATAATCACGTTATAAACATTATGAGGATGCAAACTGTTCCGCTTTTAATTTGAAACAAATTGTTCGTGACGAATTTCAACAAGTCGGTCAAAGTTCGGTTCAGTGTTGTTTTTAAATTTTATTTATTATTATATTGAAATGTACAATTAGTTATTTTATTGAATGAGAATCATAGAAATATCTTAAAAGCCGAATTTCTAGAGAATTACTGCTGTAGCACAGTAGATTTAAAATGAGCGCCTCACGCTTTTCTTTAACGAATGTGTGAGATTTTGTCGGATTTAATTTTTCAGAAGTCTTTTCAACAGATCTGTTTGAGAATTTTCTTTTAAGTTGCTGATACGTTTTATTTTTTTTTTTTTAGTTGATTTTTAATCATCGTGACACAGTAAACTAAAGAAAAGCGTATCCTAAAAAATTTTTTTTTTTTATTTTTTTTTATTTTTTAATTTTTAGTCTTAGAACATACAAAATTCGAAAATAGAATTTTGTTTGAAAAAGTGAATCCTGTATTTGAAGATATATAACACATATTTTTTTTTTATTACTTAACAACAACAACAACAACACAAATTTTTACATGAAATATGCCTGCTGAGTTTAATTGAATTATGTTGAGAAATTATGATTTGAATGGACAAAAAAAAATATGCTAATAAAATGCAAATTATATAAATTTAACGTTAAAAGTATAATTATGTGTAGTTCACTTAATAACTCGCAATACCTTACAATTTTCAGCCCAATACATTGACTAAAACAATTAATTTAAAGCGTTTTCCTTAAAAATCGGTTTTTGTTACTCAACAACAAAAACAACAACAACAAAAATTTTTTTATGTCATAATCGTGTATTGTCACCGGAAATACAGGTGCCTGCAAAGTTTCATCCATTTTTATTGAGTAGAAGACTGTCAAATTTGAGTTGCAATATTCCGTTGAAATGTGCAAACTAAAGAAAAGCGTATAAAAAAAAATACGAGTGTGCGTAGGACCACACTTTAGAAGTGTTAACTTCTATGGCTAGTCTAAATGTCCAAATCAATCTTAATACAGGACGATAAGGATTAATATATTTTATTTAGGAATATTCTGTTAAAGTTTATTTAATTGTTACTTATATGCACTCCCTCCAAAATGTGTTGCAATGTTTTGGAAATTAAACAATTTATCTTAAACTTATCACACAAAGATCGGACGATGGATGACTGGGATAATGTAGTTTTTAGTAAAAATAGTAGATAATACATATATAGTAATAAATACATAATACATAGTTCATAGGAAAAATGTAGTATACATAGTACTTGTCGTCGGGTTGATGCAATAGTCACGAAACAGAAATTTTTGCTATTTTAAACATTGTGCAAATATGCAAAAAAGTCATATTATATTTAGCCAAAGTCACGGATCTAAATTTTTATGGGAATCCACTGGATTCATTTTGAATTTTTTCAGAACATAGTACATAATATGCAGTACATTGTATATAGTACGTAATAGATAATATATAATACATAGAAAATAATATAACATACCAGTAGGGAATGGAATTACTGGAAAAACTACTTCTACAGAAGCAGTTCAGTACTTCCACCCAGTACAAAAAAGGCATTACATTAACACGGCGATGGCCTAGGCTGGGAAGTACTTTTTTTCCCTTCCATTTGGAAGTACTTATACTACATTTATTACTAAACTCATAATGCAAAGTTATTATACTGTAAATTTTTATAATATAATTTAGTTGGCGTAGGCGTGAAGGGGTGGGGTAGCTTGAAGTAAAATTAAGCGATTTGTATTTATATCATAAACATAAATTCAAATATATGTTTATACATTAAAGACATAAAACTTAATGGCTGAGACAACTGTGATGGTTAACAAAGAAAACGAGCAGCTACGAAGTTTTTCAACACGCTTTTTGCGCGAAATCAAACGCTTGGTCACCAAACCCATTCTCCTCTGCATTATTTGTAAGTCATTACAGAGAACACTAATTAAAGAAGTACTTCCAAATCGACTTCCCACAATAAATACCTGCGATTTTCCCTACTGGGATACTACCTCAGATATGTACGTAAAATACAGATGCCCAGTCGAATAGGCGAAACGCCGAAACGTATTCCATGTCGCCGAAAGCGATTAATCCAAGCAAAAGATTTAAATATTGCAGCCATTTATTTGGCTAGAGCATGGCAACTTTTAGTCGAGGTCCAGCAACAGACATCAGCGATGGTCACGCGCATTTTTGGTTCGCACCCGTTTCTGGGCACTTGTGCCTATGCAGCTGGCTAGAGCATGGCAACTTTTGGTTTAGCTCCACATAGAAACAGCAGCGTATAATTCTATGTGTGCGAGGAAAAATAGCCCGCGCTTGGTGGGTGGGATTGGGTTAGAATGTTGCAATGCAGAAGCTGCTCTCAGCATTCGTTTTATATTCTCGCGCCGCTCTCAAAATTCATGTCATATTCAGGGGTGCCACTTTGGCTCTATAGAGCCATTTGTGGCTCTTTATAAAAAAAAACTTTTAAAATTGGCTCTTTGGCTCTTTTTCAACTTAAATGGCTCTTTTGCCTTTTTCTTTCAACTTGATCTTGAATTTTAACTGATTTGGTTTTTCCTAATTACATACTCGCAAAGAATTTACCATTACTGTTACTGGATAAAAATTCAATATTTGATTTCAAGATTTGAAGATTTTAGAACTATCCTACAACTAATTTCTCTGGTCGACCATGCCTCCTACTCGTATGGTAAAGAAGAAGATTTGTTTTTGACATCTTATTGTTCGCGGTTTTCAATGTAATTCCTGTTGTGTTTGAATTTGGCTCTTTTTTATCAGCTTTGGCTCTTTTTCTCGGAAAATTTGGCTCCAAAATTTTTTGTTTAGTGGCAACCCTGGTCATATTCTCGCACGCCATCGCACACAGCAGCGAATGTATGAATGTATGCAGACCCGCTCTCAAAATCCATCCCAGCAAACATTATGATTTGAGATCGAATCGAAAGCTAATCGTTAAAATGAACTACAATTGCGATCTCGAAGCCGTTTTCGAATTGAAATCGAAGTAAAAAAGAACGAAAAGGACCGCTAGGTCGAATCGCAAAAGCGATTCGAGTTTCTTTCGTTTTTTTCGCCAAAACGAAAAATTCTCGAAACCTTTTAAAGGCGAATTTTACTTTTAGTATTGTACGCGGTTCTCTTCTTTTAAAATTTCGATTTTTTTTCGTAAAAACGAAATATTACCGTAATTTTATTTCAAAGTATTTCTTTCTCGCTCTCTTCCTGTTCGAGAATTTTTCGAAGCACTCTAAACTTCGAGATGATGTTTGCTGGGATGGCATATTCACGCCGCTCTTTAGCATTCATTTCATCCTCTCGCACACATTCGCTGCTGTGTGCGATGGCGTGCGAGAATATGACATGAATTTTGAGAGCGGCGCGAGAATATAAAACGAATGCTGAGAGCAGCTTCTGCATTGCAACATTCTAACCCAATCCCACCCACCAAGGGCGGGCTATTTTGCCTCGCACACATATAATTATGCGCTGCTGTTTGTAAGTGGAGCTCAACTAAAAGTTTCCATGCTCTAGCCAGCTTCATAGGCACAAGTGCCCAGAAACGAGTGAACAACAAAGTGCGCGTGTCGCCAACATGTGTCCAGAAACGGGTGTAAGCAACAAAATGCGCGTGTCGCGAATTCTTTGTTTTACCCCCAGCGAAAAAGTGCCAAACGCGCCTAAAGAAGTTAACACTTCAAAAAGGCAAAGCGGTTTTAATTATAAAAAAAAATATAGTAATTATATAATATCGATATGGCCGATTTGAATCGCGGTGCTTATCGCGGTCAAGTCACCAAATTAGTAAATGCGGCGGTCGAGTATTTAGCGACGGCAGATGCTCAGCCTAGAGCAGAAAATGCCGATAAATTTATTTTAGTTGAAGAGGAGCTCGTCATCTTCATGAAGCGTTTGAAAATCGCCAGCGAAAATCTATCCCGAATTAATACTGAGGTTATGAATGCACCCGGATTCAAAATGGATGACCCTCAGAAGGAATGGGAACTCATTATCCAATATGAAGACAAAGCGAGCAGTGCAATCATCCGTCTGGAGCACCGTTTGAATAAAATCAGAATGATGCAAGGTTACTCAGTCACCAGAACCAGCGAACCTGTAGGTAGGGCAATTGACTCTAATGGGAGTACCATAAAATTGCCCAAACTAGAACTAAAAAAGTTCTCTGGCGATCTCCACGAGTGGATCTCCTTCTGGGAACAATTTAAATCAGCAGTGCACGACAATCCGTCTCTATCCGCGGCAAGTAAATTCAATTACTTACAGTCAACATTGGTCGGAAAAGCTGCTGAAACAATACGAGGATTTACCCCATCTGAATCGTGCTATGATAGCGCTATTGCCTTACTGGAAGAAGAATTCGGTCAGCACGATAGAATTGTTGACAAAGCTATGCAGCAACTTATGTCCTTGCAGCCAGTGGCTTCAAGAAACGATGTTCTAGGACTTCGTAAATTGTATAATTTGGTGACATCTATTACACGTTCTCTCACCACACTTGGAGTGCCTTCTACACACTATTTTATAATGTTAAAATCTGTTTTGCTTAGGTGTCTACCAAGTGAGCTTAAGGTCGATTTTTTCAGGACTGACGAAGAAAGTTCTAGCGATATGAATTCCACTGAGCAAGAAATTACAACACCCTCCGTGGATAGCACCGCTATTTTTAAGGGCGATAATCAAGTAAAAAGGTTGTTGAAATTTCTTAAACGGGAGGTGGAATCGCTAGAAAAAGCTAGCATAAAAAATCGAAATACAGCGGAAGCGAGAACTTTTAAAACGGCAGCCTGCCTATACACTGCAAGTGCATCTGAGAAGTGCTGTTTTTGCAATGAAAGTGGTCATCACTCCAAACAGTGCAACAGTTCACATACAATTCAGCAGCGCAAAGATTTGTTAAAGCGGCAAGGGCGTTGTTATCGTTGTACCAGCAAGGGACATTATTCCAGACAGTGTAAGATGAAATATCTTAAATGTTCAAAGTGCGGAAAAAAGCATGCAACATCTATGTGCGAGGACAAGGAAAAATTGGTGGCAGCGGGAGCGAGTTCTAAATCAACCAAAGACGAACAGCAATCGCTTAGTTTGTGTTCTACGAGCTTGTGCAAATTGAAGGATGTATATTTGCAAACAGCTCGCGGATTTATTATGGCTAATGAATGCTCTGACCGATTATTTGTGAGGTTTATTATTGACGGTGGTAGTCAGCGAACTTATATTAAACAAAGTATTGTCAGAAAACTTAATTTACCAATTGTTGGTTCTCAAAGTGTTAAAATATTAACATTTGGTAACAATAAGCAGATGAAGGTTCAAGAGTGCAATCTCGTGCGCTTTATGATGAAAAGTCAATATAGTGGGACTTGTATTTCTTTGGTGGCTCTAGAAGTAGACGAAATTTGTGAAGATATTCTTATGAGACCAAGTGAGCGATATTATACGAGTTTTCAGCTAGCCGACAGTAGCGCAGTAACTGACGATATCGAGAAGGGTATTTGTATTTTGATTGGTTCTGATAATTATTGGAATGTTGTTTCAGGAGATATTGAAAGAATTACCTCGAACCTTACTGCCATAAAAACAATATTTGGCTGGACGTTACAAGGGCCGTCTCTTGATCCTAGAGAACTAACCACTTTGTCAACTGTAGTGCTGCATTCTCATTTCGATGAAAGTTTTAAAGAAAAATATTTCTGGGATTTGGATGTAATTGGTATCAAAAATGAAAGCGACACAAACCAAATTACCGATTTTAGTAAGTATGTTCGCAAGAATGGAATGCGATACGAAGCGAAGCTGTTATGGCGAGATATAGACTCCAAGCTGGATAGCTACAGAGAAGGAGCCTATTTGAGATTTAGAAATTTAATTAGAAAACTTTCCAGAGAATCATCCCGACTATTTGAGTACGAGCAGACAATGAACGAATTCTTATCATGTGGATTTGCGGAACAAGTAGACGAACCGCCTAAATGTGGAATGCGTACATATTATATTCCTCATAGAGCGGTCTATCGAGATGATAAGACAACGTCAAAGATTCGGATAGTGTTTGACGCATCAGCACGACGAGGAAATAATGCGTCACTCAACAATCTTCTTTCACCAGGACCAAACTTGTTACCCGATGTATTCCAGATTTTACTAAATTTCAGATGTGGACGAATAGGTTTGGTAGCGGACATTAAGAAAGCATTTCTGCAAATAGAGTTAGCAGACGAAGATAAAGACGTTCATAGATTTTTCTGGTTTGAAAAGAAAATAAAAGATATCAGACATCTACCTGCAGTTGCCGAATTTAGAATGAACCGCGTCACATTCGGAGTTGCTTGCAGTCCATTTCTACTTGGCGCTACGATTCGGACACATTTAGCAGAAAAGCAGCAAACTCATCCTGATACCTATGAGATTCTGACCAACTCCTTTTATATGGATGATCTTATTTGCAGCACTAATGATGAACATGAAGCTGAGCGAATCTATTTCGAATCAATAGCAGTTATGAAGGAAGCATCTATGGAGCTTCGAAAATGGAACTCAAACTACCCAAAAATTAGAGCGCTTTTCGACAAGATAGAACCTCCACCAGAGATGCAAAAAGTGTTAGGATTAAAGTGGTTTACTGTAAGTGATGAGCTGTCAGTTGATATAGACCAATTGACTTTACAGTCCGAAATAAGATATGGTACAAAGCGAGAATTGCTAAGTATAATTTCAAAAATTTATGACCCATTGGGCATAATTGCTCCATTTGCCGTAAAATTAAAGCTTCTCTTTCAGGAAACTTGGAAGAGAAAATTGAAATGGGATGATATATTACCTAGCGACCTTACGAAAGCATTTGCTACCTGTGTCTCAGAGTTTCCACAATTAAGGAATATAAATTTACCAAGATATATGTGTGAGTACTTCAACATTGCATCGCAAGAATTGCATTTATTCGCTGACGCAAGTACTAAGGCGTATGGAGTGGTAGTATATTTGAAAACCGTGGATAAATCTGGAGAAGTGGTGGTAAAATATGTGTGCTCAAAAAATAGAATTGCGCCGCTCAAGGAAGATAGATCATCTGAGTTAACATTACCGAAATTGGAATTAACCGCTGCAGTCATAGCCGTTCGATTGTACACATATCTGAGGAACAATCTTCGCTTAAAATTTGAGTCCATACATTTCTGGTCTGATTCGCAGATAACACTCGCTTGGATAAAAGGAGATTATAGAAAATGGAAGCCATATGTCTCCAATAGAGTTCGAGAAATAAAAGAAAATTCAAAACCTGAGAATTGGAGACACTGCTCTGGCAAATCCAATCCAGCAGACATATTAACACGCGGAATTTCAAGCAAAGAACTGGTGGAAACCGCATTCTGGTTAGATGGTCCTGAGTGGCTAAAAAGGCAATCTATTAATAACTATTCAAAATTGACCACAGAAGAAATTATTCAGTATTCACCATTAACGATAGCATGCCTGGCTGCATTCAACAAGGTTGAAACCGTGAAGATGACTCCAGTCCTCGAAATGAAAGGGTATAGTGATTATCGGAAGTTATTAAGAATTACAGCGTACATCTTCCGATTCAAAGCTAGAATGAAGAAAAGCCGAATTCCCTTAAATAAATTTCTACTGGCTCAGGAACTACAGAACGCAGAGGAATATTGGATTCGATTTGTTCAGCAGCACGAATACCCTGATGAAATAACTGCATTGAAGAACAAAGGACTTGTTGAAAAGTCGTCGCCAATACTAAATCTAAATCCTAAGCTTGATTGTCTAGGAATCTTGAGATTGGGTTCGAGACTATCAGAGTCATTATCGCAGGAGAATTTATATGAAGGCTTGCATAATCCCTTCCCTATTATCATACCTAAACATAGTGTGGCGGATGTAATCGCCACTTTAATCTACAACAAACGGATGCAACCGTCGCAAACAAATATCCCTAAAAGGCGGCTAACATCACGCCGTAGGAAGCAGAAAGGTCCCGCCAAGAAGCTCCCTGCATCAGTACTGATCAAAGACTCAGAAAGACTACACATCGATTACAAATTCGGAATAAACTTCTTTAAATAAAATAAAAGTTTTTATATTAGAAATTCACCAGCCGTTTTATAATGTCGTGGTAGCAAGTGTGCTAAGTGCTACCCGACAAATGGTGACCCCGAAAAGAAAAGAAAAAACTATTCGCATTTTGAAAAACATAAAACGTGGCACCCATAACATGTGCAGTGTATCAAGTGAAATTAATTTAAAAAAAAAAAGGATATTTTGCAATTGAAAGCAACAATAAATCAAACTCGGTGAATAAAATTATAATAAGTTACAAAATGAAGGTGCACCCGCTGTTCATCAAAACGCCGCATGTCGCTCTGTAAAAAATCAAAAAATATATATATACATATATATCAACCAACAAAAATAACAAAATAAATTCAAGCATCAGACCCCATAAAAACAATAAAGCAGAAAAACAAAAGAAGAATAGCACAGATTGCAAGGAAAATTGCGGAATCATCAAAAGCAATCGCATCAGCATCCGACATCGGGAACATCAAATAAAAAATTCCAACAATTGTATCAATCGAAATATAAGTTAAGTTAAATTCCAATCAATACAAATAGAAATACACTTTTGTAAAAAAGAAAATTATAATATTTTTAGGTAATTTTAAAAAAAAAATCAGAGAAGAAGTAGAACATTACATTGAAAATGATCAAAATAAATTATATTAAAACACGTGATCATGGGCATGTCTTCATAATAGAAAAGACGAAACAAAGGCGGTAAAGAATTCTTCTCTATTAACGCAGTGAGTAAAATTAATAGGCGAATAAAATATTTTTCAATAGATTTCACAAAATGCATATAAAAAAAATCTTCATAGACTAAAAAATAGTACATAAAGCAATAAAAATAGTACATAAAGCAATAAAATTTAAAACATATTTAGACATTAGTTTAAGGGTGACTTCCAAATCGTCAGAAAATAAAAAAATAATAAAACCTGATAATTTAGAGGGAAGAAAGGAATTTTCTAGCACAATAATATACTTCATCCAGTTTTTCAACATTATTAGAAATTGCTCTTTCACCAAGAAAACCATTTATCCTCTTGATTCTTTTATATGTCATAATAAAACTGAGAAATTTTCTATAATTTTTTTAATTCGTGAAACTGGATTCTGCCTTTCAAATACATCAGTAGTTTCAGAACAAACTACTTTGTATTTAAATCGGTTTTGATACATTTTGGGAGTCAGCCATACGACAATGAATAATAACAATACATACAAGTAATGAAATAATCTCAATTCTATAGTAGCATAAAATAAACATTAAGCTGCACACTAAATAATTTGAGCATTCATAAGAGACATTTTGAATTTCGAACCTAACTTTATCAAATTTTTACCTTATTTCAAATAAATTTTCACAAAACAATCTAGCACGGACAAACATAAACAATGTTGGACGACAATGACGATACGTACGAATCATCGAAACAGAATCAGGAGCCACCTGCCCAAAATAACTCAATCCCAGGCTGCAGCTCATATAATAACGCCGTCACTTTCGACCCCCACCTCTTATCTTTAAAAATCCCAACATTTTGGAATAACAGACCCGAACTTTGGTTCTTGCAAATAGAGACTCAATTTAAATTCAAGGGAATCACATCCTCCCAAACGAAGTATGACTACCTTGTCTCATCCTTGTCACAGGAAACCATGGAAATGGTTGCCGACGTATTGCTCAATCCACCATCAGCAGGAAAATACGAGCACCTAAAAGACTTAATATTAAAGCGAAGCCAAGATTCCGAGGAAAAAAGACTCGACGCATTGCTCCACAAAGTGGAACTCGGCAATTACCAACCTTCCGAGCTTTTTAGACACATGGAATCGTTGGCGGGCGGTAACAGTTTAATAAACAAACCCTTGCTTCAAAAATTGTGGATGAGCAAACTTCCTACTTCTATGCAAGCGTGCATTATCGCTACTGAACACTCCCATTCACAGGAACAAATCCTTACAGTAGCAGATAAAATACACGATTCGACTGGCGGACCCAACATTTCCGTCATCGACCCAACACCATCTAACTCGAAAGGAAATTATACAGAAGAACTCGAAAACAGGGTAAAGGACTTAGGCCAACGCATGAAAACTCTCGAACTCAGGCTGTCCAGATCACGAAGTCGAAGCCCTTATAACAAACAACAATTTAAAAGCAACAACACATTTACAAGAACAAGATCTAAAGAGAACTTTGAAAACCCAGAATTTATTTGTTGGTATCATAGGAAATTTGGCACAAAAGCACGAAAATGCTATGAACCATGCATAAAAACAAAGAGTGGCAATATAGGGCCAAAAAACAATTAATATCCACATCGACTACGGCACCGAATGTGGATAAACTCTCACGCCGTTTGTTCATATATGACAATGCAACAAAAATAAACTATCTAATCGACACAGGAGCGGAAATTTCAGTACTCCCAAAACGATTCTACGCAAAACTTTGTAGGCAAACTGACTTCAAGTTATTAGCGGCAAACGGGGCGAACATATCAACTTACGGATACAAACATTTAACTTTAGATCTAAATCTTCGTCGCAGTTTTGACCACACATTCGTTATAGCTTCTGTCGATCACGCGATCATCGGCGCCGATTTCCTGTATAAACATAACTTACTGGTAGATATACCCAGACACAAACTCATCGATGGAACAACTGAGCTATCAGCCAACTGCATTACCCGCAGGATTCGAAGTATAACTCCCAAATTATTCTCAGTTCAGGGTGAATACGGATCAATATTAAATGAGTTCCAAACATTAAAAACCCCACCTGATTTCAAAATCGAGGTTCAACACGACGTCGTACACCGTATCAATACCACCGGCGCACTTCCTTCAGCAAGACCTAGGAGGCTTAACCCCGAAAAACATAAAGCCGCAAAGAAAGAGTTCGAAGAGATGGTAAAACTAGGAATATGTCGACCGTCTTCTTCTCACGTCGCCTCACCCTTACATTTAGTTCCAAAAAAAGACACCCAAGATCTGCGACCTTGCGGAGACTACCGACAACTGAACGCGGCCACGATTTTTGATAAGTACCCATTGCCTAATATCCAAGATTTCACAATGAATCTCCATGGATGCAAGATCTTCTCAAAAATCGATCTTATACGAGCCTACCATCAAATACCGGTAGCCTCTGAAGACATACATAAAACGGCGGTAACAACACCATTCGGTCTTTTCGAATTTTTAAGAATGCCTTTTGGAGTCAAAAATGGGGCGCAGACATTTCAAAGGTTTATAAACCAAGTTCTAACCGGTCTCGATTTCATGTTCGTTTACGTGGATGACATCCTCATTGGTAGTGAAACACCGGAAGAGCACAAGAACCACCTGAGAACTTTACTAGCAAGGCTCGAAAAATACAATATTAAGGTAAATCCAAACAAATGCATATTTGGGGCAAAGCAGATAACATTTTTAGGTCACGATATCTCCGAAAATGGAATCGTACCATCTCAAGAACGGGTAAGAGCTATCAAAGATTTTCCTAACCCGAACACAATTAAAAAATTACAAAGTTTTTTGGGCATGGTAAATTTTTACCACAGATTCATTCCCAACTTCGCCGAAACGTGCGCACCACTTTACGATTGCTTGAAAGGAAATCCATTGAACAAAAAGGACAAACGCGAACTCAAATGGACAGACAAACTTCAAGAAGCTTTCGACGACGTCAAACAGAAACTGGAAAAATCAGTGCTCTTAGTCCATCCTCACCCAAGCGCGAAACTCAGTCTTTGGATAGACGCGTCACAAGATGCAGTTGGCGGTGTATTACAACAGCTGACGGAAGGCAAATGGCAACCTCTGAGTTTTTTCTCAAAGAGGTTGCAAGAACGCGAACGGAAATATTCAACTTTTGACCGGGAACTTCTCGCGGCATTTCTAGCCTCAAAAAGATTTCGGTATTACATAGAGGGAAAAGACTTAATCATCTACACAGATCACAAGCCATTGACAAAAGCGATTGGATCTAAAGCCGAAAAGACTTCCAGACAAACCACCCAACTGAACTACATTGCCCAGTTAACAAACGACATCCGATACATTGAAGGTTGTCGCAACATAATAGCGGACACGTTCTCTCGATCATACATCGACGCCGTGGAGACATTGAAACTGGACATACAAACAATAAAACAAGAACAGGAAAAGGACACCCAATTGAAAGAAATTCTACGCAACCAGGAAACAAAAGCCAGACATTCGTTTACATTACGAAAGATTTTTCTTCCCTTAGAGGGACAGGAAATATGGTGTGAAACCAACACAGGTACGTACAAACCATACATTCCGGAATCTCTCCGCAGAGTTGTGTTCGATGTATTACACGGCCTCTCTCACCCAGGTATCAGGGCAACGAGAAAACTGATTACCTCTAAATATTTCTGGCCACATATAAACACTGACCTTGGCCGTTGGTCCAAATCCTGCATTGCATGTCAAAAGTCCAAAATACAAAGACACACGGTATCTCCACACGGAAAGTTTGAAGTCCCTAGAGGTAGATTTGAACACATCCATCTTGACCTAGTCGGACCTCTTCCACCGTCGAATTCATACAACTACATCCTGACAATTAAAGATCGATTTTCACATTGGCCAGAAGCCATACCAATCAAAAACATTGCGGCCAAAACGGTAGTAAACGCGTTTCTACATCAATGGATCTCACGCTATGGAGTTCCGAGAACACTTACCACAGACCAAGGGACCCAATTCGAATCCTCTCTTTTCAACGAATTATCAAAAATATTAGGCACGCATCGCATTCGAACGACTACATACCATCCACAGTCGAATGGCCTAATAGAGCGTTTCCATCGTCATTTCAAAGCAGCCATACGCGCCACAGACGACCCCAAAAATTGGTATAACAACCTACCGTGGATACTTCTAGGTATCCGATCAGCGATCATGGAAGACTTCGGCGCATCTCCGGCACAATTATTATTTGGGCAGCCATTACGGTTACCAGGCGAATTTATCGCCTCAGATAGCAAAACCGAAGTAGGCTTAACAACCGCACTAGCTTCAGAAATCCAGCAATCCGTGAGTAAAATAAGACCTCAAGCTACTAGATTCCGTTCACAAAACAACATATTTGTACCAAAAGACTTAAAGACTACGACACACGTTTTCATAAAAGACGAACTTAAAAAGGGAAGTTTGCATGCCCCTTATACCGGACCGTTCGAGGTATTGGAACGAAATGATAAATGTTTCTTAGTAAAAAAACAAGACAAAAATTGCTTAATTTCGATAGATCGACTCAAGCCCGCATTCGTCCTAAATGAAGACATGTCCACGGTCAACAGAGTTACAAGATCCCAAAATAAAAAGAAAATTACTTTCAACATATAATTAAAAGTTTACATTTCATTAAATATCTAATTTTAGGCAATTATCAAGCAACATTCCACAATATATTTACACATATAAATAAGCAATTATGACATTGAATTCGATAATAAAAATACATAAATTTTTTTTGAATTAAAATAAAAAGTAATAATGGTAGCATTGTAAGCGATAGTACCTAATTAGCAATTATACACATACATAAAATTTGGAATTAGAGTAAATAAATGAATTAATAGACTAAGAGAATAGATGTATAGGTAATCATAAATGTAATAATAAGTAAGAAAATTTTGTACACTTGCACTACATTTACATGCATTGAACTTGTATATAGTAATAAGTAATACAAATAATACGTCGACAGCTTTTCAGTGAGGGGGAGTGATGTGGCGGATGTAATCGCCACTTTAATCTACAACAAACGGATGCAACCGTCGCAAACAAATATCCCTAAAAGGCGGCTAACATCACGCCGTAGGAAGCAGAAAGGTCCCGCCAAGAAGCTCCCTGCATCAGTACTGATCAAAGACTCAGAAAGACTACACATCGATTACAAATTCGGAATAAACTTCTTTAAATAAAATAAAAGTTTTTATATTAGAAATTCACCAGCCGTTTTATAATGTCGTGGTAGCAAGTGTGCTAAGTGCTACCCGACAATAGTTATTTAGCAAATCTTTTAATTATAGATGTTCATAAACAAAGAGCCCATGCAGGAGTGAACCTTCTTCTTTCTGAATTAAGAAGAAAATTCTGGATCCCGAAAGCGAGGCAACTGATCAAGTCAGTGGTTAGTTCTTGTGTTACATGCCGACGAATAAGAGGAAAGCCTGCTACTCAACCTATCGCACCACTCCCTCTTAGCCGAATTGATGCATGCAGACCTTTTCAGACAACTGGTATTGATTTTGCGGGTCCACTTTATGCCAAGACCGCAGAAGGCTCAACTAGCAAATTTTATTGCATGCTTTTTACCTGTTCAACGATTCGCGCTGTCCACTTGGAATTAACACCAAATTTAACGACAGAATCTTGTTTGATGGGTCTCCGAAGATTTATTGCTCGACGAGGTGCACCCGAGGTTATCATATCAGACAACGCTAAGTCCTTCAAGCGAGCTTCGAAAGATGTTGCAGTTTTGGGAGATGCTCTGAGGTCAGAGAAACTGCAGGGTTATGTATCTAATCGTAACATATTATGGAAATTCATTGTGGAAAGAGCTCCATGGTGGGGAGGCTTTTGGGAGCGTCTCATACGCTCCGTAAAGGATATTATAAAGGTGACTGTTGAGCGGAATACTTTAACAGAGGAAGAGCTTACTACTTTGTTAGTCGAAGCAGAAGATATTGTTAATTCACGTCCATTGACGTACATCAGTGAGGATCCATTAGACCTGTCACCCCTTACACCTGCGCATTTTTTAAAAGGACATTTTCCGAACTCAACTGATGCTGGAACTTTAAAAATTGGAAAAGATCTACAAGAAAAGTGGAATTTTCGTTTAAGATGTACGAAATTTTTTTGGAAAAGATGGAGAATGGAGTACATTACTCAATTAAGATCGGCGCATCATATCGAAAGGAAACGTGCATATGAAATCAAAATCGGCGATGTAGTTCTTATCCACGATGATCTTACACCCCGTCTATTTTGGAAGCTTGCAATCGTCGAGAATGTGTTTCCAGGCCGTGACGGAAGAATTCGGTCTTGTGAACTCAAAATTAGTAATGGATCTAAATTAAGGAGGCCGATTCAGCTTTTGTACCCGTTGGAAACCCGCCGCCCCGAGGATGTTGAAAATACAGATGTCACCACGCACCATTCAGCATAAATCGAGTTCAGTGACTATTATCGAAATGTATAAAAGCGCAAGTTTCCTGATTCTGAATTCCACTTCACTTCCGGCGTTTACTAAGAAAAGGAATCGCGATTTAATTACAACTATTTTATGTAATAAAAATAAATTGCCTACTTCAATTAAAGAATTCAGTCTATTTTCTCCCCGTTCTGAATTATTTTTGACAATATCTTTTGAATCGTGTGCAGTAAGGGGAGGGGTATAAAGAACGAACAAAGCGGACGACAAGTTCGAACACGAATATAAGTGGCGCGACGATCACTACAGGTTGTGGTTGTTTCCAGGGGACCCCATTGTAATTTCACAAGCAAAAGTAAGAATTTTTGTAGTACAATTTTTTCAATTTACTATACTTTTCATTAACTGACAGTTTTGAGTGGTTTTGTTTTGTTTGAATCAATGTTTTTAGAACATGACAGCGTCTATTAGTATTTGTGTAAAATTAGTGTTGCCGTTGTTATAAACTGTTTTGTATCAAATGGGGGCGTGGGTACAGTTGAAACATTTTTTGTGGGTACGGTTGAAACAATTTATTTATTTAAATTCCCTGCTCTGTAGATGCCGAGGGAACGTGAAAGTAAAATTCGCGGGGCAGGTGGATTTATCAAGATATAAAGAAGCCTATGAGAAGGTAAAAGCAGGGGATTCGTTACGAAAAGCGACGGAGAAACATGGAGTGCACCACTGTTCGCTTCTAAGATATATTCGAAAGCGAGATGCATCTGGCGATGAACACCAAGACATTAGCTATAACTGAACTATCTGTACGGGGAGAGCAGGCTACAACCCTTTCACGGGAAACTAGTTTTAACAAAAGCAATGTAGATGCTTTTATAACAATTTGATGATTGGACTATTTCAAGCTTGAGTTTGTCATGGACCGTAACAAATTTGAGCCACAAGATATATATAATGCTGACGAAACAGGCATAACAACGGTAGAAATACCCAACTGATGTTAATTGCTGTTAATTTTCATTTTTATTGATAAGTTGTAACCTATATTTGCATGTGTTTCAATTGACCCCAATCACTGTTTCAACCGCCCCTGGTATGTGGACGGTTGAAACAATTTTATTTATTTTTTTAATTTGATTTTACACAAATTACAAAACACCGGGCACTCAAATAATACTGCGAATTGGTAGATGGAAACATGCCCTTGAATTTAGCATGTCTCAATCGCTGCTTGGTTCGGTAGTAGCGATGCTACGGACAATAAAATCTAAATTGTTTCAACCGTACCCAGTCTCCCCTACTATATCAGAAGGTGGTCTTATAAAACCAACGGCAGACTTTATCACTGAATTAGAAAAGCTTGAAAATATTTTTAACAAAATAAATGATAAAAAAATATATTTATGCGATAAGTTTTTAATGTACATATCATTTGAATAATTCAATTAATTCCATTTTAGATGAAAATGTGAGAAAATTGTTTTTAAATGCAGAATGCATTTTAGGATTAGGTTCCTAAATCAAAATATAAATAAAGACAAGAAAATTATAACGTTAAAAAAATTAAATAAAACCATAAAATAATATATAGCATTGTTTTTATTCACTTTTATAATAAATTTTAAAGTTCTATTGAGATATGTGAAAATTTCTACTGAACAATGTGACGTCATTATCAAATGTCAAAATTTTTGTCCCATACCTTAGTTTCTATTTATCTTGCGTCGGAACAGGACATTTCGGGTTTGAACATGCTAAGATTCGGTGTGTGCTAGACGTAGGCGATTCCGTCTGCGGCTTAGAAAATTAAATCAAAATTAAATCGTATAGTGTTTACTTAATCGAAAACTATTGAGAAAGTCGGTGTCAAGTGTAACCCGAGAAAAATATTAGAAGTCACCTTTCTTTCTTTTTCCTTGAAAAAGGCATAAAGTTAAGAAAGGTGAATACGAGCAAGGGAGGAAGGCACGTGGCAGCTCCGAGGGCTGAGGCCATTCGAAGCTCCCCATTAAGCCTTGGCAGACTCTCATCGAGGAAGAAGAATGAGGCGAATAGAAGAGATAGACTCTTTAAAAATAAACTAATAGTTAAAAAAATCTCCAAAATCCATGACGACATGGAGGTTATGGATTCGACTAGCGGCTCCCACGCGGAAGGCGCATTAACACATGATTTAATCTCCGACGAGACAAAGCTAAATGAATGCAGCAGTGAGGTTAGAGTTCCTGATCCACACGTGGAAAATAATAATAAGGAAATTCATAATATTAATATTGAAATACTGGAGAAACATGGTATTGCTGAAGGCTACGATTCGGATGGCGACATATTGTCCAATGAAGGAGGAAATGAAGTTAATATCAGAAGTGAAGGCTGGACCACAATAAGAAGGAGGAAGAACCTAGGTGAAACTCAAGGTGACATTTCTAAATCTAATTATAATTTTACCTCTAATAGTAGATATAGTATTAATAATAAATATATTGATAATGATTTTTCGACAAATAATGATAAGGAAAAATTAAATATAACCAATAAATTTAAACCTCTCGGTGAAGTTAATCCAAATTTCCAACCCCTTACCCAGAATACTAAACAAAAATATCCCAATCAAATTAAATCTAATTTTCATGGTAATTCTTCAGAACCCACTGAAAAGTTTCTACCCCCGATTCTTGCTAAAAATCTAAACACCAAAGAGTGTGAAGCATTTCTGAAAAAGGAAGGCATAGTCTTCTATTTTGCAAAAGGTAGAAATGAATACACAAAAATTTTTGTTAAAGGTGTGGAAAATAAAATAAAACTAATGAATACACTTAAATCCAAAATGGTTAGGGGCTTTACTTATTCTAATCTAAACGAGAAACCCACTAATCTACTAATTAAAGGCATTTGTCATACATTTGATCCCTTAGACATTAAAGCCGAATTAGAGCTCCTTTTTCCCAATATCAAACTTATCAAAGTTGCGCGTTTTCAAACTAGCAGGGGCCTGTTGCACGAAACTACAAGTCTACAAGTCTACAAGTGCCTGTAAAATAATACTTGTAATACAAGTCCACTATATTTTGGTTGCACGAATAATCTTTCTACACTGGTAGGATTATAGAAATTTCCCAAAATATGTGGAATAAATTTTACAAGTGTAGAATTGGATTCCATGGTAACGTAAATGTTTGCGCGTTATTTTGGGGGCTAACATTTTTTAAGTGCAGTGAAATTAGTAAATGAAAATTCATTTTGCGAGGTACAACAATTTGCATTTGCTCGGGTACATCAGACAATAAAAATTCAAGTTTGTAGGGTCGCATTGGGTTAGAAATAGCTGCCACCTTCAAAAAAGGGAGAACTTGTTTACATTAAATAACTCGTTTGCATGCAATGATAGCTAAAAATGATCAATGGCAAAGATGTGGATGTTTTTATCTACAAAATGAGCCTTCAACGAGCTCTGTAAGTTGATTTGGCTCAAAGAGTTTTTGCGTTAATGCGCGTTAACTAACTTAAAATGCTAGTAACTACCTTTAAAATGAGCACTTGATCGACGTTCTCGTTTATATAGTTTGCGAGAAATCCAACGCCAAAGTTCACGCTGCACGTGCCTGAAATAACTGATAACGCAAATTTTTAGCTGAGAATCATTAGCTTCGACGTTCTAAAATTAAAGCTGTTGACGAGACTGTCTCAGACTGATCCTTGCCTGCATATGAAGAAACATGGTATGCTATTCATGCATTACAGTGCTTTTTTTGGTTGCAATGGTGGTTTGTTTCGTGTGCAAGTGATTGTCAGGTAGTGTTGGGTAGGACACGATAATAAAATGAGTTTGTAAGAGGAGCCCTTTTTCCTTTTGAACCAGTACAATGTCTCACTTCAAATGAGGCGAGGTGCCATTGTGTTGTGCTAGCACGTCACATAGTGAATGGCTCAAACGTTGCGATGGGGGAGATCTATTGCGTTTGCGAAAGAGGGGATACGACAAATGATAAATGCATGAATGGAAATATTAATTATCGTGCCTATGAATGTTGATTACAAAAATATTCTTTAAAATTTTTGTTAACTGTATAAAGAAAAACATATTTACAGATTTAAAATGAAACTCCCTAAAATTGAAAATAACACGAAAATATTTTATTGTTACAGATAGAGATTAAAAAATAAAAATAAAATTTTACCTCCCTCGAAAAATGTAAGAAATATCTCTCCAACTTCACTCCCTCCAAAAAATGTAAGAACTGTCTCTTCAGTAAAAAATTTGCCTCCCTCGAAAAATGTAAGAACCCAGTAGGAAATGGAGCGAGATCTCCTCGAGGGAGGTATATGGGAGATTAGCATTTTACAAGCAAATCTCCCTGGCGAGCTAAATAAGATGTTTTAGGGAGTTCCCAGTACGAAACGGGACAAGATCTCCTTAAGGGAGGTATACGGGAGATTACAAATTTATACATATAAACCAAATGCATTTAAGAGTTAGATATTAAAGCTTGGCAAGTAAAGTAGCCATTTTAGGTTTGTGCGTTCTGGTGGAAAGTATAAGTGAAGTGCCCTGCAATTACAACATTTTTTTTTGTAAAAGTAAGTAAGAAAAGTTTGTTATTGTTATTTAGTTTTATATACTATTATCGTAGATTAGTTTTTTTGTTTTAAAGAATGGAAAAGAAAGTGGTAGGGGTTTCAAAACGTCATTTCCGACGATTGGTAAATTTGAATATGCAGAAATTTTCCAGCAGAAATGAGTGTGCCAGTAGTTCATTAAATGTAGATTCAGTTGATGAAAATATGGAAGCAGTCAATCCAGAAAGAAATAGTGAACATATAATACATGATAAAGTTCAAGAAGAAAACCCTGAAATAATAAATAAAGTTGACAATATAAGTAACGGCAATTTAGCAGATAGATTGGCTGCTTGGGTTGTTATACACAAGATATCAAGAGAAGCATCCAACGATCTTCTAAATATTCTTGCACTCGAAGGACTGACCGTTCCCTTAAGTACAAAAACTTTACTTCAAACAAGAGGAAATGTTACTGAAATAGTACCTATTCCACCTGGGCAATATTTTCACTTCGGACTTGAGAAATCTATTAAAATTCTAAATTTGAATGTGGAAGGATCGGTTGAAAATCTTTTGATTGATATAGGAATAGATGGTATACCTTTGTATAAAAATTCATCAACTTCACTATGGCCAATTTTAGGAGCTCTTCCGGCATATAGGGAGATAACCCCATTTGTTATTGGTTTATATACTGGTCCTTCTAAGCCAAAAGATGTGAACAAATATCTAGAAAAACTTGTAGAAGAATTATTACATCTTCAAAGCAATAGAGTCAAAATAAACGGAAGAAGTATTAAAATAGAAATAAGACTGTTTACTTGCGACACTCCAGCACGCGCTTTTGTAACTGCGACAGTTGGACACACTTCTGCAGGTGGCTGTTCCAAATGCAAGCAAAAAGGAAGAAAAATGAACAATAGATTGGCTTATAGCACGGAGGAAGGCACTGCAAGAAAAGATGAAGACTATTTAAATCGGACAGATCTATATTAAACAACATTTCATCCCATTGGGAGTCACATTTTAGAAAAGCTTAATATTAAAATGATCACTCAATTTCCTCTAGATGTTTTACATTTGATAGATTTAGGAGTAGTAAAGAAAATGATTACTAACATATTAAAAGGAAAACATAACAGAAGAAAATTATCTGGCAGTGAAAAGGACAAGCTCGACGAACAAATAATATCTTTTAGAAAATATATACCTAAGGAATTTAGTAGAAAACCGAGGGATTTTAAAGAAATAAATCGATGGAAAGCTACCGAATTTCGGCAACTGATTTTGTATACTGGTATTGTTTTATTCAAAAATATATTTGACGAAGATTTGTATTATAACTTTTTACTACTTCATACCAGTTATAGATTAATTTCTTCACCTGAAAAATACCAAAACAACTTAAATTGTGTACAAGAAATGTTTAAAACATTTGTTAATGATTTTGCTATCCTGTACGGATTTGACAAAGTAAGTTACAACGTTCACAATTTACTTCACCTCACAGAATGTGTCAAAAATTTCGGGAATGTTGACAGTTTTTCATCATATAAATTTGAAAACCACATGCAAGTTTTGAAAAAAGACTGCAGAAAGCCGTCAAAAATTTTAGAGCAGTTAAATAATAGAATTACAGAAAGAATTAAAATAGAAGAAAGTATCAGAAAAGGTAAAATAACATTAGAAAAGCAAACCAGAAAAACTGAACGAGCGTCATCTTTACATAAAAATTATTATTTTGATCTTTTCTATTTAAGCGGACTAGAACCAAATAATGTTTGTTATTTAAAAAATTTAACTCCAATTAAAGTAGAAGAATTTACCACAGATCCAGATGGAAAAGAATATATGATTGGTAAACGATTTGTGAGCACGAACTTGTGTAAAGGAACTTGAAGACATTGAGGAGCTGCTAAAGAATGAGCCCCACGAGGATATAGTACGTATTTTTAATTTTTGTTTTAATTTTTCTAACTGCTGATTTTACAGGTACTTTACATTAAACAGTTTTTGGGTAAAAGCCCTTTATCTATCGCCCTTCCAAAACTACTTGCAGAAAATATTATATTGATGGTAAATTGGGATGGGAAGAAAAATAAAATTGCCATTAAAAATTATACGATTTTTAACACTATGCTTTTTGGTAATTATTTTACCTTTTTACCTAACAATATATAACCATTTACGTATGTTTATTGTAGAAGCCGTAAAAGATGTCAATTTCGGATATATAGAGTATGAAGAAGAAATTAAAAAAGGGTTAAAAATATTCAAAAGCCGATTTTATCGGAGAACTTATAAATTAAAATCTTCTAAATAATAAAGTAGAAAGAAGTAATTATATTTTTGTTTTAGTTTATTTGTGAAGATTTTTTTTATTTTGTTGTTAAAAAGAAATTATTTGAATATAATTTGTGTTGAAGTACTATTTATTTCTTTTATTTGTTATTTGCTTATAAAATTATAATCTCCCATATATCTCCCTAAGGAGATATCGCTGCATTTTCTCCTGCTGAGTAAAAAATTATCTGCCTCTTTTAAAAACCAGAAGTTTCAAACGAAGAGTAATCCAAGAGAGAACAAATAGAAAGAAAACTCTACTTTAACTCTCCAGGAGAGTACAAATGGAGTACTCCTTTTTCCGGACATGCTTATGGGAAAAGGAGCAATAAAAGGAACGTAGAGGGAGGTCTCCCTAACTCCCAAGGGAGGCCTCCTTTATTCATTTGGGATGCTCCCTTTTCCTACTGGGAATTGTTACCTCCCTCGAAAAATGTAAGAATTATCTCTTCAGCACAAAATTCACCTCCCTCATAAAATGTAAGAATTGTCTCTTTAGTATAAAATTTCACTCCTTCAAAAATGTAAGAGATTTCTCTCCAGTTCGTATTTACAATCTCACCACGGCTCGGCTTAAATTGGATATTTGACTGCGAAAAAAACAGTAAGAAAATATCTATGCAGTTCGTGTTTACAATCTCACCTCGCCGCAATTCGAATTGGATATTTTATTGTCGCAAAAGAAATAAGAAAATGTTGTTCCAGTTCGTGTTTACAATCTCACCTCGGCGCAGTTCAGATTGGATATTTTGCTGCTGCAAAAGAAGTAAGAAATGTCTCTCCACTTCGTAATTTACAAACGCATGATACACGCTCATATCCCAGTAGTACATTATTTTTGAACCGGGACATTTAAAAAAGTTGAGGCCTCAGTACAATTTACTATCGTGTACGGGACAAATGAACTGCCTCTTGTAAGTCCGGCTCAACTCTATTGTCAGGTGAGAATTTTTAAAGAAATCATTTTGAAAGAAGAACATCGCAAGAAAAGACGATGACAGTGAGCAATTACCGAAAAATGTCTCGAACGTGCCTATTCACACTTGATATTACGACGAAAGAGGCGATGGAGCATATTCTCGTAAAAGTGGTACTAACAGTATCGTTTATCGATTAAGGCCACAGTGCCGTTTTTGTAGATAATTAACATAATTAATTCTCCACCTTTGAGCCATTATCCTTTTCAGCTATCATTGCATGTAAACGAGCTATTTAATTTACTCTTTCTTTTTTCAAGATGGCAGCTTTTCCCAACCCACTGCGACCAACAAACTTGCTTTTTTATTGTCAGATGAACTCGAACAAATGGCAAAAACAATATTTTGTGCATCGTAAAATGCAATTTCGTTCTCCTATTTTCGACCAATTTCACTGAACTTAAATTAAATCATCTCTTTATAAAGATGGCTTTTAAAGGTAACGAAGAAAAAAGGGTTCCTTGCAAACTAAAGGAGAATAAAGAAATTTTGTTTGCTGCTTTTAGTAACGAGCTTACTAAAATTCCTAAAAACGAGAAATGCAAAGAAGTATTTCAGTTAGTGTCCTACTACGCTCAGGCATTGTACACCCGTTCCGAACCAGTGTGGTGCTATGTATTAACAATTTCTGTCTTACAGAAAGTGATTGGCTCTATTAGTCACGGAGTTTAATTTATTATGAAAACTATGTTCAAGTTTTTCGACCTCTTTTTTTGGCACTCGGAATTTTTTTTTTAAATTATCACTAACAACTACTCAATGTGTTCCCACCCTTCTTCAGTTTCATAACTATCATCATCATCAAAAAAATGTTTCAACTCAATTTAAAAACTTCAGCCGCAGAGATTAGCTCAAACTTCACAGTAATTAACAGACTTGTAGAAATTTTACACATCTCAGTTTGTCTATAAAATTTTGCTGAGAATTCTACAAGTCTAGCTGTAACTGAACCTACACTTGTAGTTTCGTGCAACAGAAACTAGGGAAATCGAAATTTCCCACTTGTAAAATTCTCTCTCTACACTTGTAAGATGAGGGACAGACTTGAAGTTTGGTGCAACAGAATTTTTCTACAATTGTAAAAAATCGCTTGTAGTACAAGTACTTGTAGTTTCATGCAACAGGCCCCAGATCAAAACAATTACAGACGACTTTAGATATCATTTTAGTGCAAATCGCCCCCAACCAAGATATTAAAGATGTTCTGAGATTGAAATACCTGGCCTCTCAAAAAATTAGTATCGAAAGACTCCTAGCAAAAGGACCTTTACAATGTTTTAAGTGCCAAGCTTTCGGGCATAGAGCGAGCAATTGTCTTAACGACTACAGATGTGTAAAGTGTTTTGAATCGCATCAACCTGGAAAGTGTGCCTCAATTAGAAGTATTACTCCACCCTGCTGTGTTAACTGTGGTGCGCATGACTACCCAGCCAGCTATAGAGATTGCAATAATTATAAAAAAATTATTGAAAAAAAAAAAAGAACTAAAATAGCTAACATGAAGACTCAACAATTTTATAAGGAGGCATCCTTAAAGGGGGAAAGGAGATGAAGCAACAGGATCTGCGTCGTCCTCTAACTCAAAGTAAAGATGAGTTGTTTATTGAAGTGCTCGGCAAAATGTGGGAAACAATTAACGAGCTAGTAACAGAAATTAAAGAATTATTTAAAAGTCTAAAAGATAATAGAGTCTGCAATGGGTAAAAAACTTAATATATGTGAAATCAATGTAGGATCCATAAGATCCCATAAAAGAAGAGCGGAACTCATAAAGCTCTTAGATACCCTGAAATCACCTGAAATAGTTTTGATATCGGAAATTAGACTACTTCCCAGACATAACCTCTCTTTCGAAAAATATAATATAGTTAGGGACATCATCATTGGAGGAGATTGGAATAGTCGGCACACCTGCTGGGGAGATACAAAAATTAACAATAACGGAAAAACCTTGTTCGAATGGATCAAAGGTAATAACAACAGGACTAATATCTCAATTATATCTCCTAATGAATACACTTACCCTGAAGGAGGGTCGGTCATTGATTTTTTCATTACGTCTATACCTAGAAACTATAGATTAATCAATAGATTTTCTTGTCACACGGAAGCTTCTTTTTCAGATCACACTTTGGTATCACTAAATATTAATCTAGATAAAGATAAAATTTTTATATTGGAATCCCCAAAAATATTTAATCTAACTAACGTTGACTGGGCCCAATGGAGGATTGATTTCTCTATAAAAATGGAAGAAATTATGCCGCCTACCTTCGAAGTAATGGATAATAAGAACATTGAGATATGGATCAAAAATTTCAAGATATCATAGAAGACCTTAATAACAGATATATTAAGAAAAATCATAATCCATATAAAGAAAGACTGCCATTGGTTTTAGAGAATCTCATCAAAACTAAACATCTTTGGAATAGAGAATTAAAGAAAATGTATAATAAATATCTAAATATCAGAAGACCCGAGTGCCTGTCGCTGAAATCAAAAATTAAATGCTTGGATAAGATCATTACTGATAATTTTCGAATACATAATAATAAAAAATTTAGAGAAAAACTAGGAAAAATAAGGCCTGGACCACAAGCTTCAAGAAAAGAAACTCCATGCACGCTGGGCAATTTTACCATATCACAAGCTTCTCCCCTAGCAATACAGCGATCAACCCTTCCGATAGAGCAACGTTTACTAATGAAACTAAAGTTAAAGAACTCAAATTTATCAACAACAAAAAATCGATGGGAACGGACAACATTTCAAACTCTTTGATAAAAAAATTTCCTGCGGTGGCAATCAAAGGACTTACAATAATTTTTAATAACTGTATTAATAACGGATATTTTCCCAATGAGTGGAAAATCTCCAAACTGAGACCTATTCCTAAAACCAAAGGAGCTAAGAATTTAAGCGATTATAGACCAATCCAAATGTTATCTAATATTGGGAAACTTTTTGAACGAATTATCTCTGAAGAACTAGACTATATTTTAGAAAAAGATAACCTAATTCCAGCCTACCAATTCGGATTTAGAAAAGAACATAGCACACTACATGCATTACTAAAAGTTCATAGCGAGGCTTCAGCCAATCTGGAAACTAAGAAGTCTCTGGTTGCATGTGCTATAGATCTTGAAAAAGCCTTTGACTCCGTATGGATCTCAGGTCTTATTTATAAGCTACTTAGTATTGGGCTCCCTCATATATGGATAAGATTAATCTCTAGCTTCCTGGAAAATAGAAAAATCAAAGTAAATTATTACAACACTGAGTCTAATGTAATAAGAACCTACGCTGGTGTCCCTCAAGGATCCCTATTAGGGCCTAAACTCTATAACCTTTTCCTAGCTGATTTTCCTCATATACACTTTAATTCTAACAACGTACAATCATCCACCTCTACACTATATGCAGACGACACATTAATATATGCTAATGGCTCTACGCCTGGTGAAGCCTGCGAAAAAGTTCAAGAACACATCAACGAGATAGAAAACTACTACAAAGAATGGGGTATTAAAATAAACGGCTCGAAATCAGTTGCAATATGCTTTAGGAATGCAACTGGAAAAGGAATTACGAATATAGCTAAGAAAAGTAAAAATATCAAATTGTTAATTAATGGAGTGACTATAGTACCAAAGAGTGAACTTAAATATCTTGGCATACACTTCAATAACCTACTTAAACCAAACCCCCAAGGTCGTAAAGCCTTAGATAAGTCAGCAAGAGCATCCAGAGCATTAATGCCACTACTGAGAAATGAAGCTCTACAAGTAAAATCTAAATTACTGATATACAAACAAATGATACGACCCATCTTACTATACGGATTCCCCATATGGCTGGCCATATCTCCCACAGTTGGCAGAAAAATTGAAGCCTTCGAAAGAAGAATTCTCAGAGCATATACTAACTTATACTTCAAAGAAGAAAATAAAAGGCACTCTTATAGAACATTATATGAAAAAGCCAAAATAAAACCATTCCTAACTTATGCAATAGAACTCGCCCTTAAAAATCTGAATAAGTTAGAGGGCCATTCAAATATTCTCCTAAAAGAGCTCTTCATTAGAGACTCGTCAACAAATATCACAGAAAAATTCTATATTACACCGACAAGTATTTGTAACCCTAGCTCCCAACATTGGCTTGAATTAATCTATAACAATGTCAGTATCCCTAGATTCTATGTAAACATAAATACCCCTCCACTAAATAGAAGATAATAGAAGATTTTCTTTCTCTTTCTCGAGAAAGAGCCCGTTCTGATTATCATGAAAATAAATCCATTATTAATAGATAAAATTATTTACTATAAAAACAAATTGAATATTTTTGGAGTATTCTGAGAGAAGGCAATTAACCCATTAACTCTTATAGAAATTTTTTAAATATTAATTAATAATAAAAAAAAAAAAAAAATTACAAGATTCATGAATTATTTCTGATCCTATGAACTCGTTAAACTGAAATATGAATTAAGCTATATTATGTATATTAATGAATTATTTACACAAATAATCTATTATAATGAATTCTATACCGCTCCATAAAAGAGAGCTATCTATATGAATTGTGAAATCATTCTGACTAAGAATTTGAATATAAATATAAATAAACTATAAAATGTATTTATCTTGCTCCATAAAAGAGAGCTCTTATATGAATTATTATGAATAGTGAAATCATACTGATTCTAAATTAATGAAAATTTCAGACGTTATAATTTTTCGATACGATTAAATTTAATCTTCTGCTATAAAGAAACATCTATCAATTAATAAAATACTGTCATGGAATACCATTATATCTTTTGTGATAGAGCATTGTAAGCCTCTGATGTACAAGCTGAAGTGCTCCTCTAGTATAGTATTTTAGATTTAAGTTAGGCTACAATTTTCCCTACATGTGTAGAGGAGCAATACAGAATATAAAACACTCCGGTCGCAAGAGTGTCGAATAAAGAAATGAAAATCATTGCATAGCTTTAAGTAGCGTTTGAATTGTATAAACACAGGCAAATAGACTAAGCTATAATGTACACTAAAACCTTTATAACCAATACTTTTAAGTTATCTTTGTAATTGTGTATAAAGTCGAATAAATGAATTGAATTGAATTGCGTCGGAACATACTCCCCGCCTTGACAACGCGGCGGAGTGAGATGTCAACATAGGACTCCTTTCTGGAATTTTACGTGATAAAGATGTTAATTTTATCCCATATGTTAAAACGAATATTAAAGGCTTAGTGGTTTAAATTTTGTTATTTATTGTTGTGACGATGTGATATTAGTATCGATAGGGAGTAAGCATATTTTTGAGGTTGGTCGCTTTAGTACAGAATTTTTAGTTTTGAAGGTGACTACTCGAATTAAATTATCGGAACCAGGGTGGATTTCCGTTATGTGCCCTAGTAACCATTGAGGGGGTGGTATATTATCCTCCTTGAGTAAGATTAGCTGGCCGACTTTCATGTTATCGTGTATTTTCGTCCATTTTGGCCTCTGTTGGAGGCGAGAAAGATATTCGGTGTTCCATTGCTTCCAGAAGGATTGGTCCAGGTGTTGCACAAACTGCCACCGATGGGTCGGGAGGTGTCATTAGTGTATCTCCAATGAGAAAATGTGCTGGCGTTAATGGTGTGAAATTTTCCGGATCACTGCTTAGTGCGCACAACGGCCTGGAGTTTAGACAAGCCTCGATTTGGGTTAAAGCCGTACTGAATTCCTCATAAGTAAGTGTTGATGTTCCCAAAATTCGCTTCATATGGTGTTTAGTTGACCGGACGCCTGATTCCCATAGGCCGTGAGTGAAGTGAGATGCTGATGGGGGGTTAAAATGGAACTGTACCCCTTCGGTGTCTAGTAGAGATGCGATTTCCATGTTTATGCCGTTGATTATTTGTGATGTTTGCCTTGTGAGTATGCGATTTGCTCCTACAAAGTTTGATCCGCAGTCGCAGTAGATATCACTAGCCATGCCTCTTCTTGAGATGAATCGACGATATGCTGCAATGAACCCTTGTGTGTTGAGGTCAGTTACTATTTCAATATGTAACGCCTTGGTAGCCATACATATAAATATTGCGATATACCCCTTATACGTTTTTGATCCTCTGCCTTTATGATTTTTTAGCTCAAAGGGCCCACAATAGCCAATGCCAGTATGGCTGAAGGGTCTTGAGGTCCTTACCCTCTGGTATGGTAGTTCGCCCATTAATTGTTCTTGTCCTTTAGCCTTCTGTCTGTAACAAATGATGCATTTGTGAATTTGATGGCGAATGGTGTTTCTGGCGTTTAAGATCCAGTATTTATTCAGAATGACGCTTAACATTAACTGAGGTCCTCCATGTAAAGTTTCCTTGTGGTACCTGTCTATTAACAGTGTGGTGAATGGATCCTTGTGTGGCAATATTACGCGGTGTTTTTCATCATAGCTTAATGTTGAGGTTGTAATCGTCCGCCTACTCTTAAGAGTCCGTCCTGATCAATGAATGGTGTCTGTGATATTTATTTATAAACTAGAGAATTATAATTAAATCAAACACGCGATGACTGTATAATGAATGGACTTTATTCAATGATCTGTATTAATCTGTGTGGGGCCCTCTCACTCACTGCTAATTAGCTGGAGCTAGACTTCCGTTCTTGTCTAGTACTTCATATATTCCTATTTTATTATATCAACTTAATTCTGCTTATCAATTCATATTTTATTAGGCATTACTTCTATTTAACAATTCATATTCTATGACATCTCCCTTTTTTCTAAAATAATTAATATTTAACAGCTAGGACTAAATTTTACATTAAGTATTCAAAAACAAGCAAATCAGACCATCCTCGGAAACCAATGTGTCTCTTACATATATGTAAATATGGAAAACATCCAATGAGGTGTGGTGGCCCACAACCTAATCGATAAAGTTTTTATATATTAATATATTAATTTTATTTATTTATTTATTTTTTTTTTTGTCTTTAGTAAATTTTATTATAAATCAATTAATTCTTTCTTTTCCTTTGCTTATTTAATTCTTTCTTTTCCTTAACCATTTCGCATTTCGTCGATAAGTACCATGATAATCGGTTTCAACTACATACGAACGGGGAGAATCTAATTTTTCAACCAATTCAACTTTCTGCCACTGATTCTGGTTATTTCTCAACCAAACCTTCTCTCCTTCCTGAAAATTAGGGCATTTCCTTGCACTTCTGTTGTAATATAAACTATATTTTCGGTTTTTTTCTTGATTATATTGCCTCATCAACTGTGAGTTTTGACTTTTGAATATTTATTCTTTCCCTGGTAATAATGTTCTTGTTTTCCGATTCATCATTAATTCTACTGGCGAAATATTTACTGATTTTAACGGAGTGTTTCTATACTCCAACAATACAACCCAGAGTTCTCGTTTGTCTGCTGTACATTTTTTTAACAAATTTTTTGATATGCCGACCGTTCTCTCAACTAAACCATTCGATTGGGCATGATATGGGCTTGTTGTGTTTAATTAAATATCGTAGGACTCACAAAATTTTCGAAACTCAAAACACCCAAATGGATTATTTTTTTTTTTTTTTTTTTTTTTTTTTATAACCTTTATTAGATTTAATTAGATTATAGACTACTTAATGCTAACAAAGGGTTTTTCAGCCCATGGATCTTAATCCTAGAGGGCTTTATATTGTCTTAATGCTAGTTCTTAGATAGTATACACTGTTTATATTCTTATTCTATTCTAAATCTTAGGCTCAGGTTCTAATATTAGTCTATTTACTAGTTCGATCAGTGTTTTCGTCTGGTTTTTGTCCGTATTGAGTTGCGGTGTGTCGTTGTCATATTCTATGTGTTGTCGTAGTACGTGAGATGTTGTAGGGCAGTCTATAAAAAGGTGTCGTGCTGTTAATGTTTGTGTAGGACAGTGGGGACAAGAAGGTGGGGAAGTTTTTTGGAATATATGCCTTTTAGCCGCAAGGAAATGTCCGAGTCTTAGCCTCGTAAGTAGCACCCCTAATGCCCTGGGCAGATCATGTCCCTGTGGGGTTGTGATCTCTTTCCAGTGTGAGGCTAGGAAGGTGCTGCTTGTGTTCCAGTCGCGTAATTTAGTTTCGTCCATCGTTTGTCGCAGTTTTTTCCGTACTGATGTAAAGTCCGATGGTCTTAATTCCGTTAGCGGACGTCTATGTGCTTCCTTTGCTTCCTGGTCTGCGCATTCATTTCCATCTATGCCGACATGTGCGGGGCACCAAATGAGCCGTATGTCCTTGTCAGTAATTAGCTGTCTTATGTGTTGTAGGGTTGGGTGTTTGTTTTTCAGGTTCCTTATTGAGTTAACTGCGGATAGTGAGTCTGTTATGATTAATGTAGATTCTGTTACTTGTGCATGTAAGCAGGCTTTGTATATTGCTATTGTCTCTGCTGTATATATAGAAGTCCATCCTGGCATTTTCCCTAGACTCACTGTGTTTCCTTGCCCGTCCACCACAGCATAGGAGACCTGATCTGTTATTTTTGAGGCGTCTGTGTAATATTGTTGTTGTACTCGCTGTTTTTCTATTAGTCGGTGAAAGTATCGTTTTATAGTTTTGTTGTCGTAATTGTTGTAGTTTGTCATTTCAGAATTTATTTGGCTATGTTTGAATAACCAAGGTGGTGTTGGGTTTGTCGGATTGTATAGATCATTAGGGATGTAAAGTAGTTCAGCTGTTGTTTCTGTTATTGTTTTTAATCCGAGAACTAGAGCCGATGGTTTCCTGTACTTATTCAGGTCTGTTTTGAGTATGGAGATTACAGAGTGGTGAAGTGGGGCTTGGTGGTCATGAATGTTCTTGAAGATTAAATTTGCTGTTCGTTTAAGCGTTTGTTCGAAGATCGTTGGCAGGCCAGACTCTATCAAGAGGGCTTGGATTGGAGTTGTTCTTAAAGCTCCAAGGGCTATGCGTGCAGCATTGTTGATTACTTTTTGGATCTTATCCAGTGCTGTTTTTGTCCCATGTCCGTATATCGTCAGTCCATAGTCCACTTTTCCCATTAAAACTTGTTTCGCTATTTTAGCTGCCAGATTGACCGGAGGCCCATGCTTCTTTTGGCAAATGACTTTTAGCATATTGTTCCGTTTGTTTAAGTCTCCTATAATGTCGTTAGCATGCTTATTCCAGCGTAGGGTTTTCGTAAGCTGTAAGCCCAACACCTTAAGCTCTTTTTGTAAAGGTATTGCTTGATTGCCCCAGTTAAAAGTAGTAGTAGTGCAGCTAGTCTTCCTGCAGACATGTAGAGCTTCTAGCTTGTCGTCGGATATGATTGCCCCCGTGGTTTGGCACCATGTTTTTAAGGTATTGAGGGCTATTCGTAGGGTTCTTTCTACTAACTGAGTTTTGCCAGAAGAGTACAAGACTATGTTGTCCGCATAAATATGATACCTTAGCTTTGGTATCCGTGATAGAGTTGAGGAGAGCTGATAAATATAGGTGTTGAACAAGGTGACTGATAAAGGTGAGCCTTGTGGAGTTCCACTTGCAAGTGGTAGGACGTCGGAAGGAAAGCCTTTGTTCTTCACCACGATTTTACGCCTTGTAAGGAATGATTTAATTGTACTTGCAAATTTATATCCTGCATTCCAGTCTGCAAGCTGGTGGATAACGACTTTTCTTTGCAGCCTGTCGTACGCTTTTTCCAGATCTGCCGAGAGAAGTACACAATGTTCTCCTCGGCCGATAGCACAAGCCAAGTTGTGTTCTGTTTCTTGCAGGAGTGATATTGTGCCTCGTCCAGGTCTGTAACCTACAACTCCTTTTGGAAGTTTTTGTTCAAGAAGCCAGTTCAGTCTATTACTAAGTATTTTTTCCAAGATTTTGGAGGCAGTAGGGAGAAGGGATATAGGCCTGATTTTGGTGGGGGGAATGATTTTATTGGGTATTTTGGGAATGGGACGGATCTCTGCTAATTTCCAGGCGTGTGGAAATGAGCCCGAGCTCAGTACCATATTATATAGCCTAGTTAGTCTAAGTAGATAGTGTGATGGGGCTTTCTTCATCATACCATATGTTACTTTATCTAGGCCCGGTGTTGAACCTTTATAAGAGTCCAAAACATTTTGGACTTCTCTTAAGGTTATATGATTATCAAGAGGCGAGGGGGCCAGATTTCGGAGGGTTTCCAGATCTGCTTGCATTATTCTGTCGTCTTCAGCATGTAGAGATGGATTAGCGCTAGCATAGCTTGATAATTGTTTGGCTATGATGTTTGGGATTTCGTTGGGGTCTACAATTGTGTTGTCTTCATGCTCCAGTGCAGAGATCACGGTTTTTTTTCTGTTCCCGAATATCGCTCTAACATTGCGCCAGTTTTCTTGGACAGAGCTGTTGGGGTTGATGGAATCGAGGAAGTTTACCCAGGCCTTGTGCTTTTCTTCCTTAATTGTTCTGCGCATTTCCGCATTATTCCTTCGATAAAGAATAGCATTTTCTGCTGACGGTGATCTTTTAAATCGCTTCCATGCTTGATTTTTTCGTCGAATCAGCTGGCGAATGTGATAGTTAAACCAGGTAGGGGCGTTTTTGTTGACAATCTGTGTTGTGGGAATGCTGGAGTTAGCGGCGTATCGAATGGCTTTCGTGAGAATTGATGCTTCCTTGTCGATGTTGGAGCTTAGCTCTTTCGATAAAAGATATTCCCCTACTTTTTGCTCGAACTTATTCCAGTCAGCACGCTTTTCGATGAATTGGGGGGAATGTTTAAACTGTTCTATGGGTTGATTGACGTGTAGGATAATGGGAAAGTGATCAGTTAGGTTTGGGTGTTCGGTAGTGGTCCAGTCAAGTTTCGGAGCTATATCTGGTGTTGCTAGTGAGAGGTCTATGTTGGTCAAGGTATTTCGTGTAGTAAACAATGTTGGTGATCCATCGTTTAGTAAGATGTATTCGGTGTTGTCTAGCCATCTGGTAATGTGATTGCCTCTTGATGTGTTGTATCGCGATCCCCAGAGCTGGTGATGTGCATTAAAGTCGCCCAGTATAACCGCTGGCTTTCTTAGAGGGGCAGTCAATTTTTCTAGCTCCTCTGTCATATTTTCTAAGTCCTGCTCGACATATATACAAGCGATATCAATTGTTAGGGCAGCATGTACTCTGAGCGCAAGCATAGGAGTTTTTTGGTTGGCTATTGTTAGTATTTCTACTGCTATGCCTCTTTTAACCATGATGCCAGCTCCACTAACTCTAGTTGAGTGCGTATTATTAGTATATAAGTCAAATTGTCGGTATTTTTTTGGAAGGTTTGCATGATTTATTTGCGGCAGGTGAGTTTCTTGTAGTGCTATTATATCTGGGTTGTGTTGCGCTATTATTATGTCCAATGCGGCAGAGTTCGTGTAGAGCCCTGCAATATTCCACTGCACTATTGTAAATTTTTGGTTTTTTGGGGTGGTTGTACGTCTTTGCTGTCTTTGACTATTTGAGTATGCCATGTTATTGTTTATTGCGGTGAGTTTTTGTACGATTAGTGCATTGTTTTTCCATGTCTGAATCAGTGTCGGTTTCTAATAGGATTTTTCTGGTTGGTGTGTTTATTGGTGAATGTTCATTATTTGCTGCTGCAAGAGTGTTTTTGAGTGTGTTAGGTGAGAGGGATAGTAGTGCGTTTAGTTCTAAACTGTTTGTTGGTTTGTTCTCTGCTGTGAATTGTACTTTTGTCTTTTGTGTATTCGGGTAAGGTGATGTTATTGTCAGAGTTTTTTGTTGAGCATGTTTGGTTACTTTTATAATACTTTCTATGTTGTCTTGATGTTTTTGTTCTGTTAGTCTTGTTGTTTGAGAATTGTGACTTACTACATTGGCCCAGGACCTGTTACTACTAGAGTTTTTGTTTTCTAAATTATAGTTGTTAGTACCTATGCTATTGTTAGTAGTTGCGTTTTGGGTTATTAAATTAGTAGTTGGTAAAGGATTCACCTTTCCTCTTTGGAGGGCCTCGACATTGTTGGGTGCGTTATCCTCAAACCATTTTTTTCTCGCTTCGAAACGACTGATGCGCTGGTTGACTTGGATCATTATAATTTCCTTTTCCCTCAGAAAGATAGGACAGCTTCTGTCTAGAGTTGAATGAGTTCCTTCTACTTGACAGCTGATGCAAAAAATTTTAGAACAAGTATGCTCTTCTCCTTCTGCTTTGACCTCATTACAGGTGGGGCACCTGGGCGTTTCATTACACCTTGCTTCGTGATGTCTAAGCTGGAAGCATCGCCGACATCTAAGAGGTGCCGGGTACCATATTTGTGTAGAGACTTTTTCATAAAGAATGTATACGAACTTTGGTGCTTGGTAGGTGGAAAAAGTTAAAAGAAGCGTCCCAGTGTTGATTTTCTCGTTATTCATAACTCTTGTGAAATGTTTAACCGCTTTCACGTTTGGGTTATCGCATTTAATTCCTTCCAGAATCTCTTCTTCGGTGACGTTCTTCAAGTTCGGCATTCTGATGGTAGCTTTGGATTCATTCAATTTATCAAAGAATGTCGCCTTGGCCTCGAAGTTCCCAATTTTTTGCAGGTTTTTGATGATTTTCGTGGCTTCAAGCTCATTCGGAAGAAGTAATAGGTATTTGCCCTCACGAAGCGCTCTACAACTTTTGATTTTACCGGAGTACATTTGGAGGGTTTTCTGTACTAAGAAAGGATTCAGTTCCGTGATTCTTTTTTCGCTGTTGATTAGCTCTACAGTTAAGTACTTCGGATCCGACCCAATTGCGAAGAAATTCTGGGCTTCTGTAGGCGTTGGATTCCACAAGTCATTCTCGGCTGCTTTTCGCTTTTTTATTTTCTTTTTTGTTCTGCTATCATCCAGAGCAGCAAAAGGATTGCAACTAGGCCCTGGAGCGGGCGCCATGCCTCCGGTGATTGCGATCAGATCGCAGGTTGGAGTTGTAAGCTGGGCTAGTAAATTGTTTTTGTTGCTGCTTTTGTTTCCGAATTAAAAGGAAAAAGAAAACTTTTTTTTTCTCCACTTACTTGGTTATTTTAATTTGCACTTCGAATGAATTTATTTGTTTTTTTTAACTCTTGGTTGATTAATAAATTCCGCCGGTTCGATTTTTGCGTCTGCACTCACTATCCGTTTGAACGAGGAAAATGGATTATTGTCTGCCACTATGTCAAGGGGAATTCCGTACGTTGAAAACACCGGTTTTAATTTCATAATAATCTCACCTGCGGTTTTCCGATTCAACTGCAGAATTTCAAAAAATTTTGAATAGTAGTCTACAATCACTAAATAATCTTTTGCCTGGAACGTCATTATATCTATATAATCGTCATTATAACTTCCCAGTATGATGAACGAAGATGGAATAAACTGACTTCTTACAAAATACGAGGTCGCGAACCAAAAAAGATATCGAATTCGTTGAGTTGTCGTTCGAAGCGTACTAACCGAAATATGATCTGAAAAGATTTTTATAAAATTCGGTCGAGCCGTTTTTTTATTTAAGCGGAGTAGGTGATTTTTGTACCTGCACGATATCGCCGTACCACGAAAGATATTGACTTAGTCGAGGTGCCGTTCGAAGCGTATTAGCGACAATATACACTGATAGCTGTGAGACTGCTATGTTGAGGGTTACAACCGATCTTAGGTTGATTGATCAGGGTAATATTGCGTTTTTGGTTCTGCTCGACTTCTCCAAGGCTTTGACTCGGTGGTGCATCCGCTCCTGTTGTCCAAACTTAATCAACTCTATCATTTCTCTTCCTCTGCCACTCATCTTTTCTCCTTTCATCTTTCTGATAGATTTCAATGTGTTCGTCACAATGGCAGAACATCCTCTCTTCTGCCGGTGCGTCTGGGTGTGCCTCAAGGTTCGATACTGGGTCCTCTTCTGTTTTCCCTGTACATCAGTGATCTTCCTTCTGTCATTGACGGCTATTCTTATCATACGTACGCTGATGATCTTCAGTTGTACAATTCATTTCCTCCTAGTGATATTGTATCCTGTACTGCCGATATGAATAATATTTAATCCAGAATCAGTGAATAGAGCTCTAATAATTTCCTCAAACTTAATCCAATTAAATCCTAAGTGCTGCTTATAAGCCATCGTTCTATATCCTCTGAATATACTCCTAATCTATTAGTAGGTGATGTTCCTATTCCTGTCGCTGATTGTGTCAAGAGCCTTGGGATATTTATTAACTGTAAGCTTTCCTGTTGTAATCATGTTTCATTCATGCTGTCCAAGATATATGGTACCTTGCGAAAACTGTGGCTGTTCGCGGATCTGCTTTCAACTTCTATCCGTGCCAAGCTTGTGAAATCACTTATTCTGCCGCATTTTCTCTATGGTGCCCTCGTTTACATGTCTCTTGATTCGTCGTGTCGACTCAGACAACGACTCAGGGTCGCATTCAATGATTGCCTGAGATTTGTTTTTCACCTCCGTAGATCTGATATGTGTCGGACGTGCAAAAATTCACTACTGGGATGTCTGCTGTGCAAAGGCGAAATGACCGATATGCAAAAACCTCGATTCGAGAAAAACGAGATCAAAGTTTTCAAAATACATGAAACCGAAGCAAATAAAGGGAACATTTACTTTGACACCTTTTAATTAAAAAGGACAATCAGTCTGCAATTTTTTTAAGGATAAATATGAATATTTCATATCAAAAAAAGCATACAAAGCCATTTTGACCTATAATGCATATATGTAGGTCATTTGTCCTTTGCACGGCAGATGTGGGCTCTTTCATTTTATCAATGTGCTGGCACTAACTCTCATACATAAAATAATTTATTCTAAGCGTCCTTGTTACCTTGTCTGACTTCCTTATCCCCATGCAGTCCTTGAGGTCTCTCAAGCTGCTTATCCCTTTTCATCGTTCCTTGGTTAGTAGTCGGTCCTTTTTTGTGTATGCGATTAGACTTTGGAATAGACTTCCTCTATCCATCCAAAAAATCAGCACAGCCACGATGTTCAAAAAGCAGGCATCTATTTTTTTAGCTTCTCTTCCAGCTTCACAGTAGTACTACTACTCTACTGTCCTTACGTACTTCTTTCGTATTTTCTTTCTTCTCTCTTACTTCTTTCAAATTCTTCGCTCCTCTATCTTAAGCTAGTTGTAAGAATTTAGGGTTATTTACCACTTGTATTGTACTCTAAAAGATTGTAATCTTGTGTACTCTGCCAAATAAATAACAACAATAACAATAATTTTTTACTCAAGAAATTAAATATGCTTTATTCAAAACAATATTTGTATTAATTCAAGACCCGATGAAGTGTTACTTCGAGAATATTTTATTGTGGCAATTTACTATTTTATTACATGGAAATACCGTAGTGAATTTGAAACTTGCACATGATTAATAGAAAAACATGTTGTGACCGGCAATACCCCCCGGGTTCATCGCTTTCATCGACCATCACCTACCATCGTTGGAGTCAGTGAGTACTACGCCCCCGCGATATCAACAAGATCCGTCAATTAAATTGTATATTCATATATCTTATTAAAGTCATTGTAAAGTAATTAAGTTTAAATAGTTAAAAGTAAAGTGTAATAGACGATTCATTAAAGTGTTTTTAATATCTTGAACTTAAATATTTTATCTTGTTTATCGTTTCCTTTTTTTGGTGTTAATTAATTTAGTTTCCATTTTAAAAACTTTTAAAATACTTGCTTTTAAGTTTCTTACTACACAACAGACTTGCATATGTCAACTTTCATCGACAATTAAATGGCCGCGGTCAATAAAATGCAAGTGAAAACAGTGGAGAGTAAGTTAGCGCCATCTCTTAAGGACTAGGAAACATAGTTTATTATCGTTCCATTCACAACCGAACTTAGTATTGAGATCGTGAAATTTCGCTAGAGAAATATTCATGGGGATGAAAACCTGAGGCCAAAATGTATGGAATTTGACAGTTCACGACCATTTCACTCGAATTTAATACAGTAAAATCCAGTTAAGACGACTCCCGCATACAACGATTTCCCGCTTATTAGGCGGGCCGCACACTTGTGCGACATTTATTGCATTAAGACAAATTCCGCAATGCGGTAATTACTGCAATGAGATTTGAAACCGACATTGGTCGCAAGGTATGATGCTGTAAATATGAGCAAGTTTAACAAAATGAGTTCTAGTTAAGATAGCCTGTAATTTGGTATTTTTTAAAGAAACCTTTTTTTTAATTCATTTTTGAATTTTTCAATAAACGCTTCCGATCAAGTCAAACCTCAAAATCGCAATGCAACATGCTTTAAATATTGCAATGAAAGAAGACGTTTCTATCTCTTTGCGATATCTCCTTCATGTTACAGTGCAATATTTCGATTGGTCTCATTGATGTGCGGCAGCAACAGTACTCTGCATGCTTTTCAAATGTGATCATGCGATATTTGTTGCGTTGCAGTAATTACCGCATTGCGACATTTCGCTCATTGCAATAAATGTCACACAAGTGTGCGACCCGCCTTACGGTCAAATTCGATGGTCCCTACGACATTCCTATACTGCCCCGAACAAAATTACCTCTTTATAACGCTCTCCTTTATTACGATTTTCCGGTTATTACGATTGTTTCGAATGAGTCCCATAGCTTACTACCTGGGAAAATTTTCACGCTTATAACGATTTTTTGGACACAAGTCCAAAAATAGAAAGAAGAAAAGGAACCTTTTGAATTTCATTTACCCATTTCCGTCTAAATTTAAAACAATGGTTTTTCTTAGAATAGGCTGTATCAGAACCTAATTTTCGAGCAGCGGCAGCAGCAGCGCTACAGGCAGCATGCTGCCTTTTAAATCAGAATTAGCAGCAGCAGACTTTTTATTTGACAGTTGCTCCGTGAAATACATTAAATTGTTTTTGAATTTCCGTTTGTTATATTTAAGTGAAAGTTCAAGTAAAAACAGTATTTATTGTTAATACTATTTAACTTGTGTTCAATTTAATCAATTTTTCGTCAAATATAATAACTTGTTTTTTAATTTCCGCTATATTTCAGTAAAAATTCAAGCAAAATCAGTATTTATAATTAATATTATTCAACTTGTGTTCAATATGTTAATAGAATTTGATTTTTTTTTAATAAATTAATTCTAGTTATTACAATATATCTGCAATATTGTAGCTACGTTGAAATGTTTAGTGCAAAAACTAGAATCTGGACAAGAGAAATGTTTTCTCAAAATGAAAGAGACATGAACAGTTTCTACAGTAAAATATTCCAAATTATGAAAAATAGAGAGGACGAACAATTCCGAAAAGCCACACGAATGGGTACTCCCTTATTTGAATTGTTGTTTAATTTATTAAAGAACCGACTTATTCGAAGTAGTTACAGAAGACCAATAGAATCTGAATGTCGTTTGGTGCTGACTTTAGTGTAAGCAAAATATTTGAAATATTTACGTCTTTTCAACGGGGTTTATTTTTTCTAGATATCTAGCACAAGGAGCTTCATAGGGTACGCCATCATGGGCATTTCGTATAGGATACACTACTGTGCGCGAAATCATTTTGGAAACATGTGAAGATATCTGGGACGAGTTACACAGTATTTATCTTGCACCACCCAATGAAAACGAATGGGAAAAAATATCACTTGATATTTACGCTTCCACAGGACTGCCAAATTGCGTCGGTGCGATAGATGGGAAACATATCAGAATCCAATGTCCCCCGAATGGCAATTCAGTTTATTACAATTATAAACACTACCACAGTATAGTTTTACTTGCTGCTTGCGATAGCAATTATTGCTTTACTGCTGTGTACATATGGGCTTATGGCAGTCAGAGTGACGGTGGAGTGTTAGCGCAGAGCGCTTTTGGAGAAAAAATTTTGAAGGGTACTTTAAATTTACCGAAAGAAAAAAATCTTCCCAATTCTAATGTTGCTTTACCTTTTTATTTTGTCAGAGATTCTGCATTTCCCTTAAAAAGACATATAATCTGGCCATATCCAGGGAGAAATCTTATTAGGAAAAGGGCAAATTTTAACAAAATCCTATCCTCGGCAAGAGTGTCGATTGAGAATACTTTTGGAGTCATGACAGCCAGATGGAGAGTACTACAAAATTCTCTAAACTTGTTTCCTGAAAATGCGGAAAAAATTGTGAAAGCTGTAGTAGTTTTACATAATTTTGTAAAAATGAATGACGCCCAGTACTGCCCACCAAACTATACAGATAATACCAACGAAAATTTAGAAGGACTTTGGAGAAAGATAGCTCAGCCTCTACCAAGAAGCGTTCTTTTTACCAGGTTTAATGCAACTCGATCAGCATTTCAACAACGCGATATTTTAAAAGATTATTTGACAGACACATGATTTGTTAATAAATATATTGAAAGAAAAAACAAAAGCGTTATTATTTCATAGAGCGAACCAATGTAATTTTTAACCAAATTTTATAAATAGTTTCAGATATGGGTTTCTCTATTTACTTAAGTTGAGATTATTGATTTGCTATTGAGAACCTCAAAAAGTGCAGATGATTGAATTAAACGTTAATCACACGTTGGGAAATAACTTCAGTCAAGGCTCCTGGGTAAAATTTACCCAGACCCTTATAAAACCTCGTAGCATTCTGATGGAGGTGGGGATACAAGTTTAACGCGCATGCGTAAAAAATTTAGATGTATGGGGGTAATTAGTACACTTATAATGAAAGTCATTCATATGGCCTAGCATAGTGTTTATGCTGTTTAAAAATCAGTTCGGGCATTTTTTACCCACGTGCATTGAAGTAAGTGAGAAAACGTGGATTTAAAATTTTAGAAATTTTGTTTTGTTTTCAGCCTTTTGGGGAGCTCTCTGGCCCCCTTAGAGGCAAGGTGGGATTTTTCTGGTATTTTTCCCTAATAGTAGGTACCGTTACGCAAATATTGAGGGTTTTTGGAGCCTCCTACGATCTGTTTTGGGGCCGTGAGAGGCAAAATAGAGGTAAATTTTTAGTGCATTTTTAGTGCATTTTTGATGCATGTACGAATCGATTTAATTAGAGCCCCAGGTGAGGTGCAGTGACTTTTATTGATTGATTATGAATAATTACAATGTAATTAAGTAGTTTTATAAATTAGACATGGGTGGCGTGCATTGGGTGCATGTGAGAGGGGGCAAACTTTCAAAACACGTTTTGACCCCCTTAGAGGGAAATGCGGATTTTTATATTATTTTTCCTGAATTGTACGATTAAATACGAAGATTTTCCGGGGTTTCCCAGCTTCCTACGATTTTTTTTTGGGGCCGTGAGAGCAAAAGACATCCGACGAATCGCCGGTCCAACATCCCCGCGATTTACTCGTGGAAAACAAATTGCCGACCTCCAGGCGGTGTTTTCACTGTCCTTGTGCTTTGGACAGAAAAACAAAAGTCAAGTGTCTCAAATGTGACCAACCAATGTGCAAAAGCCACACTGCCAAAGTATGCTTCAGATGTAGCACATAAGATTGTTCAGAAGCTTGTACATATTTGTAAAAAATAAATATGAAATAAAACGTTCGAATTCATTTTTACATCATAAGTTTTTTATTTTTGGTCCGCCATTTTGTCTTTGAAATTTTGTTTTATATACATATATATAAAATGATGTACTTTGGATTGCAAGTCGAAAAAATTCAAAAACCGAACTTTTTATACATTTTTATCATGTTTTGTTAATTTAAACAATTTAAGTCCGCCATATTGAATATTGGATGTTCTAAATAAAAGTCTATTACTTCTATCAAATAATTGAAAAAAAATGCTATAAAAAAGTGTATTTTACAAAGATATATGTCAATTTCAACCTAAAATAGAAATACGATTAATGACGGTTTTTCGTAAAATATAGCTCATTTTCAATTACCAAAAAAAATATAGTTTTTGAAGCTAACTGATTTGTAGTATTTTTTTTCTGAAAGTTCAAACATTTGTTTATAAGGGATGATCATTGTGTCTTTTCAAATATTGCTACTAATTAGTTTTATGATTTTTTGAAAAAAAAAAAAAAAAAAAAAAAAAAATTCTCTGATTTTGCTTTTTTTTATTTTTGTTTATTGCTCCGTACTTTTTTCAATTTAGAAAATCATCAAAAAAGGATGTGAACATTCCAATAAAATCAAATAGTAACGGTCGGAACGTTAAAAAATATTCTCACTAAAATAGAATCGCGTCTAAACTTTCGTTGGGTAAATTTTACCCCCTGCCTGGAAGGAAGGAGCAAAAGTACCTGACTTGACTGAGGGCTAGTAATATGCCCGGGCGCAAAGTTTTCGATTGCAAAGGTTCAAAAACTACAAAGGAACAGCTGCATAATTCAGTACTTTTAATTTATTCTAAATAAAAACCATTAATAGTTATAACAGTGGAGTGTCTTACATCATTAAATTCAAAAAAAAAAAAAAAATTCATAATATTTACATCACAGTTCAATAGTGTCTTACCAACTAAATGGAACATAAAAATTCAATAAATTCAACAAAAAAAAAAAACATTTTCAATAAAGAAATAACATTTTACATTTTGCTAACATCATTTTCTAAAAATTTAGCAATTTCGCTATGCACTAACGACGTAAATCTTAATTTGGATTTGCGATCGCTGTGCAAATGTTAGGCCGCTATTTTCTATGTCTCTTGCAAGCCCTAAAAAACACAATTAAAGTGGAGATGACATTAAAGCACCTTCAAATGATTTGTTTGCACTTTGTATAAGTTTACTCATTTCTTCGTGAGTATTCCGCAATAACACCTCAGAATGCAATCTACTTCGAGGCTTTCGCCGAAACGAAGAGTTAGCATTAGTTTCTGAAGTTTTTGCAGCGGAATCGGGTGAACTTGCAGCTGCAGGTGCAGGGCAAACGTTATTCTCCAAAGTCTCATCAAATAGCAGTGAACCATCTGAGTCAATTTCCAAATCTGGTGAGAAATTGGAATATAACTCACCTACAGATAGTTCACTATCATTAGGGTAATTGCTTATTGTTCTAAAAGTACAAAATAAATTAAAATCAATTGATAGCCCATTGTAATTTACATACCTATTATTGCCACATGGAACATCAAGCAAAAACAACATGTTAAAAAATGTCCACTGCTTTTTCGGAGAAGCAGCAGCAGATCCCGTTGTGGTACTTCGTTTTTTCCTGTCCCGGTTGAACCGATGCTGCTGCCGTTTCTGAATGGGCCTATAGGTTTTATTGGCTATTTCGAAACAAACAAATTGTAAAAATATGAACAAAAGTGGGATGCCATGATGGGCGTTTCTAGCACTTTCGTGCAGTGTATTAAAGTTCAGAGGGACAATTTTTCTAGTTTCTCGCTGTTTTTCAAACCGAGTACCTACATCAAATTTCAAATATGGAACGCTGCAAGCGAAAATCGTTATATATTAAACAAAAATTAGAGATCCTTGACAAGTACGATAAACGTATTCCGTCTGAATCGTTCCAAAGCTTCGCGAGATCACTGAATTAAGCAAAGTCAACGATACAAACAATCATAAAAAAATATGAGTGTGCTTAAGACCACACTTTAGAAGTAAAACTTTTGTGCCCAACGGCTAGTAATATGCAATAGATATAGTGGAAAGTCGGTCGGATCTATAGTACGCTTGAGAAAATTCAGGCCAACGACAGATGCAGGAAGAATAGTGACGAATCCACTGATGGACTTGATACAAATTCTATTTGAAAATATCAATATTTATGAATTCCTATTTACATTAAAACCTAAAAGTAACCGAGTAAAAATAATTTTTATTGGCTAATTTTCTTAAAAGCATACACGCGGTGCACCTAGTACGTATAGCATATAAGTGCGCATCCTACACGGGTATGCACGCTACCGCCACAGGCATATATACTACCGCCACAGGCACGAAAATCTAAACATTCGCCTTATGGAAGTAAGCTGGTGACATATGCAAGCGTACATGCATTGCATTCAGAGGTTCATAAAATTGCATGGTTTTTTCCATCCCGGCTTTCACACATAGCCCGAAAATCTAAGTAACGAGTGCATGCAAGGTGCATGTGGTTGTTGTGCATACTTGTGTGTGCTATTTCGAATGCAGCATTACAGAAAAAGTTAAAAGTAGCCCGACCTTTGCGTGGCATGCATTCCATTCATGGAACATTCCGTCAGGCCGAAATTGAATACACACACTTCTATATTATTTATCAACGAATTGAACGCATGTACGCTTGGATATGTCACCAGCTGTATGCATGCTCCGCTCCCGCTACATTCATGATCATTAATAATTGCATCCGCATCAGCATAGACTATTCCAAACCCAGGTGTTGTTTTACCAAGCAGTCCGCCAACCACATACAATGAAGCTTTACCTACTCGAGCCGCTTTACCTTCGCGAACGGGAGCCAGTCTACTTGAGTATGGTATTGGCACCCTTTACGGCCACCTAGCCAATTACCTGATTACTTCGTCCCATACAATCTTTTAGGGAGCCAATTAATTTTAAAGGGAGCAAAAAGATATGCAATCAACCTTTTTTCAAATTCGTCTTTCTATGCGTAGTTGAAAATAATTTAATTTGGCTGATTAAACCGAATTCGAAGCATAAAGTTGAAAAAACATTTTTTACAAACCTTTACATTTTCAGGCGATGTTGGGATAGTTTCAGTCCTTTACTATTATCCCTTATCATAAAATTTGCTTTGTTATAAATCAACCACTTTTGAATATAAATGTTGCAAAAAATGTATTTTATTAGATTGTTTTTGATAATTACCCAAAAAACATATCAGGAACGATTTTCACAACAGTGTAATGTTTTGACATAAACGATTCGTCGATTTGGGAAAGTTAAAAAAATTGTAATTTAAAAAGGGGAAAGGTCCAGCACATCTCACCAAAGGGGAAGTGGGTGCCAATTATAAACAACAGCACCTCACACATTTAATTCACCACTCCCTTTTGGTATTCTAAGCACCCAAACCACCTCCGAAAATTCTTCTCGTATATGCCGCTTCCAACATGTCAGGCAACTCCAAAGTGCCGGCGGCAAAAGCTCCGGCCAGTGACCAAACCACAAGAAAAATCTGAAATAATTCACCTCTACAGAATGGTGAATTTGTATTCCTATAATGAGATAAAGCAAAGTCCGCGCGACAACGTAGCTAACATGCCAGAAAATCTATGCAGTAAGGCAGAGTGTATTTTAACTGTTGCACACCCAGCCCCGAGTGTAATCGTCTCTTGTACCCCGTCCGCCCCTTTTCCCATCGTTATACGAAAGTTCTGACGATTTTTCATGTGTGAGAGCGTTACGCGAATGAAATTGATTCACTCTCATGTAAATTTTTTTAAGCAAACGTCCCTAAGGAAGTTTTACTTCAAAAATCGTGCTAAGATTGAGGAAAATGTAGTTTCGACTTCTACGACGCGTAAAAAGTGAAAACTGCCTACGCTGGTCTTGAACAAATTTTGCTGGAGTGGATCATCCAAGTGAGACAAGGAAACATCCCTATAAGCGGCCCCATCATTCAACAAAAAGCTTTGGACATCGCAAAATCTCTGATCATCCCAGAATTCACGGCATCTACGGGGATGGCTCGCTCGATTCAACCAACGTCACGTATTAAATACAAACTGATTTGTGGTGAATCGCAATCGGTTGATAGTGGCAGTGTCGATACGTGGAAACACAATATTTTGCCGTGTTATGTGAAACGATATGCCCCGAAAGATATTTTTAATGCCGATGAATTTGGTTTGTTTCACAAACTCACACCAAACCGATCATACACTGTGAAAGGTGAAAATTGTCACGGCGGGAAACTGAGCAAAGAGCGCGTTATGGTGCTTGCTGCAAGCAACATGGACGGATCTGAAAAATTGAAATTGTTATTAATCGGAAAATACGAAAATCCGCATTGTTTTAAAAACATCAAAAAGATTTTCAAAATAAATCTTGGATGACAGGAAAAAAATTCGAAAATTGGTTAAAAAAAACTCGATCGCCAGATGGGAATTCAAAAACGCAAGATTTTAATGTTCGTCGACAATAAATTGTCCTGCTCATCCTGAAGACGTCGCCTTACGCAACATCGAACTGGTGTTTCTACCAAAAAATACAACCACATTGCTGCAGCCTATGGATCAGGGAATCATCAAGGTGCTGAAGCAATTTTATCGCAAGCGGCTCGTCATGCGTTACTTGGCCGACATTGACAACCCTGGATCAGCGAAGAAAGTGACCATTTTGGACGCAAACAGTTACATCAGTTCTTCTTGGGGCGCAGTTTCCAAACAAACAATTTCCAATTGTTTCCGAAAAGCTGGATTCCATCATGTAAGAATCTATATTTTTTACACTAAACTATACAATATGTATTCTAAAATAAACAATTCAAATAAACTAATTGTTTGGGATAAATTTTGAAGAATTTGCGACAGTTCACGATGATTTGGCTACATTTAAACTTCGTAGTTTGGAATCCATAATCGCGGATAACATCGCCGATGCAGCCGCTGAAATTGATGATCCTATGAGCGGTGAAGTCGAGAATGAGTCTGAATTAGAAACGACGAATGTTCCAAATTTGGCTGAAGCATTGAGTGGACTTGATGTATTTCGTCGTTATATCTTGATGAGCAATCTTAATTCAAAAGACAACGCAGTCTGAAAAATCAATTCAGTTGAAAATGATGCTTTAAGCAATAAGGTTTCGACGTTAACGCAATCGACATTAGATTCCTTTTTTCTGCGATAATTTGTAGTCTTACTTATCTGTATAAACAATTCTGTACATAAATAAAAATTTAATTACATATTGTTTATAAATTATTCTTGATTGTTAATTGAAAAAACACTTTGTTTATAAGTGCGTAACAATGTTCGCTTGCAATCCTACATTGTAATAGTGAATTTCGTTCATACGTTTATAACGATTTCCCGCTTATAGCGCTGTTTTGCTTTGGTCTCTAGAAAATCGTCTTAACCGGGTTTCACTGTACTAGGCTTTTGATGCAATTTGTATGAAATTTGACAGTTCCCGTTCATTTCACTTGTAGTTAGTATTAAGTTTTAACCCAAAAAATTTTCGTTCTCACCCAAGACCCTCTCAACTACAGGCCTCGGTGTAAATTTTTGCATATGTGTGACTTAGTCTGAAAGAACTGTCAGATTTGTGTGAAAAGTGCGCGTATTGGAGCGGTTTTTATATCTCATGAAAGATATACGTTAATGGCATTTAATTAAAATAATTATAATAGTATAATTATAAAGTATAATAATTGTGATAAATAGTGGTAAGTTTTTATAGCAAAGTTTAAAAGAGAAAGTGTAGTTAAAATGCTTGGTGTTAAGTTAAAAATTATATTGTTGTGCAGTGTAGTTAAAATAATTTGTGATGCATTATTTATATTAATATCTAATAAGAAAATAATTATTATTAGAAAAAGAAAGGAAGTGATTGATTAAATTGTGCGTTTGCGGTAAAACGCCTTTACCATAAGCCAAAATTAATTTTTACAGATTGTAATCAAAAATTTTGAGGTTATGGTGAAGGCGCCAAATTGATTAAAATGGAATTTCGTCGGTTTCCATATGAAAATTTTTAAAATGAATAAATTTAATAATAGGTGAAAATAATTAAAACAAAATATTGATGTAGTGCAAAAACTAAATATAGAAATAAAAATATAATTAAAATATTATAATATTAAAAAAAAATTGCAAAAAGACCAGCGATCAAAGAAGTACGTCAACTGGACGATATTGGGATATATATTGTAGGTAAGTAAAACTAATAACCTTTTATATACCCTAAGTAGTTCGAGCAATTTTATAGTTTTTGTTTTTTCAATTATGCCTCGTCATTGTTGCGTACCTGGATGCAGGTCCAATTATGATAAAAAGAAAAATGAGGAGAATTCCGAAAAAGTTTCTACTTTTTCTTTTCCGAAAGAAGATGCCGCTAAAAATGAGTGGTTAAAGGCTATTCCACGAAAAGATTGGCAGCCAACAAAGTATTCTTCTGTTTGCATTCTGCATTTTCGTGATAGCGACCTTTTTAAAACCACTATTGGCCCAAAGCCAAAACTTCCAAAACTTTTACGCGGCGCGATACCTTCCATTTTTCCAAATTTGCCATCGTATTTAACGAAACCGGAACCGGCACCTACCAGAAGCGCTCCTTTGCGGCATGATAAGGTTTTAGCGAGACTCGAGGAGCAAAATGAAACCTTGTTGCAAAATGATAAAATCAACTCATTTGATGATTTATCAAGCGAAATTGAGGGCCGAGTAAATACGAATGGGTTTTACTTAAATAAAGCAACAGATGTTATTGTGCTTTTTAAAACAAGCCCAGATCCGGACATGGGCTGTAATATCTCGTTGCGAATTGTTATAAATCGTAGTCTAAATGTTAAAGTAATAGTTAAAAGCGAAGAAGTTCCGGCTAGGGCGTTAAGCTGGATTCTGCCCGCGAGTTTAAAACTTCGATTATGGTCGCAATTAGAAAATTTAGTCGCGCATTACAAGTATGACGTGTCGGTAGAATTTTTAACTCGGGAGTTTTATATTGACCGAGCTATTTCATGTTTAAGCAAAGTGAATGATCTCGATGAAAATTCGGAAATCGAAGGAAAGTTGCAATTGATTATCAATCAATTAAAACTTCTTTTATGTAAACGTCCGAAGTATGACTCGTGTACAATTATTATGTCTTTTTTAATTTTTTCTAACTCCGCGACAACGTATTCGCTTTTAAGGCAATTTTTGACCCTTCCATGCCTTAGGTATCTTCAATCTATCTCCTCTTCTTTCAATATATCACCTGATTTCCAAAATACCGGCAATGATGAGCACTATTTACTAGAGAGCATAAAAAAACTGTCAGATCGGGAGAAAATTGTAGCGTTATTAATCGACGAAATCTATGTAAATAGAAGCTTGCAGTACAAAGCAGGCCGCGTTGTTGGATTTGCTGACAATAAATCCCTTGATTCTGCTAGAACCGTGCAATCTTTCATGATAAAGTCAGTTTTCGGTAATTTTAAAGAAATAGTTCGACTTATTCCAGTCTTGAATGCAACTGGTCGGGAGTTACTCGCGTATACAAATGACGTAATCGAATTTGTGCAAAAACTCGGTTTTCAAGTTTTGGTCATAATTACTGATAATAATAGGACAAACCAAAGCTTATTTAATTTATTAAGTCCTACAAATTCGTTTTCGTTTCCAAATCCGAAGTTCGAAACTTCATTAATTTATTTACAATTTGATACGGTACATATTTTCAAAAATATCCGGAATAATTGGTTAAATGTCAATAATTTTTCTAAAACGTTTGTTTATCCAGATTTTATAACGGGCGAAGTTAAAAAAGCGAACTTTTCGGATATCGTTTCGCTTTATACTAAAGAATCGGGATCGGAGCTAAAACAAGCGTTCAAATTAAATTATAAATCCGAGTAGTTTGGAAAGGCAAAGTGTTTCATACGTCGATAATATTTTTCACGATACCACCATTGCGGCTTTAAAATCTTCCCCAGAAACGCGTGATACCGGCGAATTTTGCGAAATAATTAGGAAGTGGTGGAATATCGTAAACGTTAAAACTTGTTTTAAAGGAATTCGCACACGGAACGAATTTTGTGAACCTCTGCGCGATTTCACATTAGGCGACCCTCAAATTTTAACATGATTTTATCCAATGGCTTCGTCTTTGGAACGAATCAGAAAATAATAACGGTGTATTAAGTAGCGATACTTACAAAGCTGCCTCATCCGCTACAGAGGTATTGCTTAAAGTCGTTGAAGTTTGTTTTAAAGAATTTTCGGTTTCGTACCTTTTACTAGGGAAATTTCAAACTGACGACCTTGAGGGAAGATTTCGTTTATATCGATCTTTAGCCGGAGATAATTATAGAATTTCTTATACGGAATTAATAGAATCGGAAAAAAAAATTAGAATCCATAAAATATTTTCTAAGGATTATGACGGCTTTCGGGGTCATAATTATATTGAGCAAGAAAAAGTTGTTGATTTTTCCGAATTTGAAAATATTTTCAGCTCAAATTACTTAGCGGATGTTAATTTAGACGATTCAACTAAAATATATGTTGCCGGATATGCTTCACATGCCGAAGCAAAACGCCTGTCTTGCACATTATGTAAGTCCATTATCGTAAGGGCGAAAGGGTGCAACGCGAACGACCTTTATTTCGATTCTTTACAAAGAGGCGGTCTTTCAATTCCAACAACAGAGGTTCAAGTTTTATTATTTCATATGTACGCTATTTTTCAAGAAATTACACGGCGCGATGATTTGAAAAAAAAAAAAACATTTTTTGCTTTTCCAAAACAAAAAACACCCTCTTTGCCTTTTAACTATTAAAAGCATTCGGTCAGGCCGTTTTTGTGATGCTATCGATCTTGATAGTGAATGCTCCTGCGGCATTAAAAGTATTTTTATTTTCAGCAAAATTTGCGGTCGGTTCGCGAATATTTTATTAAATAATTATACCAAAGGTCACAATGACACTTTGAGCAAATTTGTATCGGTTCAAAATCGGAAAATATTAAATTTTAAATAGTGTATTATAAACCGAACTACACTATCTTTTCAGGGCAAGCTGTGATATTTATTGATGAATTGTTTTTTTATGTATTTGCATGTTAATCTTTTTATTTATATAAAATGAATTATTTATTTCTTTTTTGTTACTTTTATATATTTTACTGTATTATTATTTATTATTGAATTTTTTATTTATTTATTTGAAAAAAAGTTATTTTGTTGAATGGATTTTTATTTTGTTATATATTTGCACGTGCATTTTTTTATATTAAAATGAATTATTTATTTCTTTTTTGTTGATTTTGACTTTTTTATTTATTTATTTTGTTAAATTATATTGTTAGCATTTCACTTATTTGAAACATTTTTTAAATAAGTCTAGTGAGTTAAAGAAATGCTAACAATAATGTGGCTCCTAAAATCCAACCCCTCGTCCTCGTCGTAGGAGCTGGAAACGCATTAAGCGGCAAACGGGGCGCTGGTGAAAGAAAAATATCACACTTTTTATAAAAAAATACTTAAAATGCATTTACACCTTTTTTTGAATAATTTACATATTTTTATGTATTTCTAAATTATTTAATAAATAAATCCATCAGTGATTTTATTTTAAATAAATTTAGCATAATTTATTCAACTGAAAGCGAAAAAACTTCAAATAAAAATATTGTTATGGTAATTATTCCATCCATAATGTCAAAATCCCACCACTTGCCTACTTCGCTCAACAAAATTTTAGACTAAGTTTGCGCTTAGTTGTGTTAGTGGCAAGATTTACAGCAAGGCCTGTAGTTGAGAGGGTCTTGTCTCACCGCAAATTACACTAACACAAGCATAACTTTGTTCTCGGGGGTTCACGAAAATTTTTGTGAAATTTGTTCCTCATTCGTGTTTTTAAATTCAAAGGGGAAATAGCGGCGCAAAGAAATTACAAGAAAGGGACAATTGTGAGGTGAAGAGAAAAAAAAACTGTTAAAAATCGTGAGGTGAGTATAAATATTCAATTAAAATACGATTATTAACACATTGTGAACTGGCTTGAATTATTTAGTTGTTATTTTTGAAACGCAGAATAATGTATAATAATATAGCGTTTTCCATTATATTTAATCAGGATAACTTAAATATTAAAAAATAAATTGTAAAACAAAATATTTAAATAAATTATTGTGATTTCAAAAGTAATAGCTGGTAACTTAACTTGATTAACTTGATCGCCTGGGCGTTAAATTACCGGTGAACAATATGCGAAGTGATAATCCAATTTTAGTGCAATTACTCCGCTCAAATTAGGAAAAATTTTAGAAATTTTGCATAGCTATGAGACTGATGCCAATTAAAATCAAAAATGAAATAAAATACAAAAAAAAAAAAATTATAATACTCCACTCCGCCCAAATTACTCAAAAATCAATGTTTTTTTTAGAAATCTTGCCCACAGCTATGAGACTGAAGCGAAGTGAAGGATTTGGGTTGTCTAAACATGATTTTCACAATCCACAATTTCAAAAATGGTTGTTTTTGAGTAATTTTTGAATTTTAGCGTTTTTTTACTTTCTCTTTATTTTTGGGAGAAACTATGTGTTAAAGTGGAAATATTAAGAAAGGGAAGTTGTAGGGCTTCATTCATTGTGCTGTCGCTACAGGGCTGTGGCGGCAACGACCGAGTGAGCTACCGATCCATGGACACTCTTAAAAACCATGGAAATGTATGTAATGTTACCGGCTAGAAAATACATACCATCGCCGTGCCGCTATCACTATGAGCAGTGATAAAGAGATAAGGAGAAAAGGCCAGTCTTCACTCGATCGTTGTCGGTGCCGCCCCGCTTTGGAAATCGTGATCTATGTTACGGACGAAATTGTAATTAAAGTAATTTTTCATAAAAAGATTGTGTTTCCATTCCATAAAAGTTGGAAAGTGCGTGAACCACTTAAATCAAATAGTGGTGACCCCGAACTATTGGAATTTTTTTTTTGGATTTTTGGGATTATAAAAGTGAAGATAAGTACACGCGGCCAAGGAAGTTACATCCGCATGAACCGATAAATTACAATTCAAAGCAAGGCAAGGTTAAAGGGCTGGTCCACCCAAAAAAATAATAGAAGACAACGAAGGGAGACACTAAAAAGGGAAACTGCAGCAGCTTACCAGATAATCTAAATCCAACAAACAGAGGATTCATCAGGATATATTGCCGTACGCTGCACGCGTAGCATCAAGAGGCGACCACGAGGACATCATTTTTTCCACACCAAGAAGCGTCCACGAGGACATCATTTTTTCCACACTAAGAAGCGGCCACGAGGACATCATTTTTTCCACATGAGAGAGGATACCACGAGGACATCATTTTTTCCACACTAAGAAGCGACCACGAGGACATCATCTTTTTCCACATTAGAGAGGAGACCACGAGGACACAAAATTTTTACGGCATTAGATAAGTTAAGTAAAATTCAGTTTACATTTTTCACAAATAAAATCCAGACCCATAGTGTAAAACCCCGTTTTAACTTTTTTAGGCAGAAATTAAAATTGGAAAGTAGAGAAAAAAAATCCAAATGGAACGAGCATAGCGGGACTAAGAGCAAGACAGGATATAGGAAACCCGTTAAAACCGAACAGTAAGAACTTGTCAAAGAAAAACCGTAAGTACGTAGCAATTTAGGAGTGTGAAAGTGAAGCGTAATATAGAAAGGGGCCGTAACAATAGTGCCAACAAATATTGAATAATTAAAGCAAGCGACTCCAAGAAAGAAACGGTTTGATCTCTTGAAAATGTGCAAAAATTAAATAAACAGTTTCAATAATTAAGTAAATCAATTACAGAAATTGAACGGTTTTTTTCGAGCGGATTCTCATTGTGGTTAAATCCCTTAGAAGTACAGATCATTTCTCGAATTAGATTCTTCCTATAAATTAATATATTTTTTCGGCATTGTTAAATTTCGCTATTTACCTTTAATAATCTTATTCATCAAGGCAATTTTAACAAAGAGTAACCTTTTACCACAAATTATTTTATTGTCTAAACCCATTCGCCCGTAAATTAACATGATACATTTTTCAATGTAAATACCATTATTGCCTTCATCAAGTACTCACGATAGGAAGCAAAGGAACATTTTATAGCGGCGTACAGTAAAAAATTGCAAAAAAAAAGTTTTCGGAAATTAAGTCTAAATAGAAAATGTTTTGCAGGTATACTTATAACGGAAATTAGCGGTTATTCTTGCGTGCTTATCTATTCAACAGTTCTGTTAACAAAAGGGAACGCGAGATTTAAATCCCATAATAAAAATTGAAATAATGGAGACAAAGCAAAAATTTTTTTGATATAAAAATAAATATGAAGCGAATTATGCGATAAATTATAATCTTAATAAATGAATTATTTTATAAATATTTATTAGTGTTAAGAAATGCATTTTTTCTGGAAAATTAAATAAACGGAGGAAGTTAAGTAAACATATAATAAGTATTAAAAGCATATCGCGCGCGAAGTCGATGTCACGATTATTTAATTTAGGTTCAGAAACAGATTTTTTAGGCAAGCAAAATCCAATAAAGATTTAAGCAGTTTTAAAAGGTGGGAGCAGAACAGAAACCTCACGAGGGTATACTCGGTTCTGCCAACGGTAGCTTCTACGTTTTCATTTCGCCAAGGGGAAATATACCAGTAAAGTTTAGAATAAATAAAGGAAATTAGTAGCAGCGAATCGTGTAATAATAAATTCTGGAAGCACAAGTGGACCACAAGTAATGAACAAATTGTATATTGCAAATGGGGCGTAGGAACACCATTAAGTCGCAAAATACCGACGGAAATTGGGTCTGCAAATGACATACGTAACTAAATCGCAAATAACGAGTAGTGCTTACAATTAGGTTTAACTCCGCTGTCAAGTCGGCATAAATCGAAGTGCCAGAATTTGGCATTTAACCGTAAAGGCTAAAAACATTCTAGGGATGCTAATATCTTCTTAAACTAACTATTCGTTACTACTAGGAGGACAGCTCTTTCTTTTAAAACAAAATGCTTTCCTCCGCGGTGACTTTTTGTAAAGGTAGTTAGAGCCGTGGCGGGACGCGTTCATATAAGCAGGCACCCAGTATACGATGGTCGACAATGTGGGTGTTCCGGCTATACTGAAAAAAAAGGAAGAGAGCCAAGCAAAAGGAAATTAATAAATAAAAACACAAATTTTTCTATTTCTTGTATTTTATTAACGAACAAAACTACATGAATACACAAAATCACAAAAACAAAACACACATGGAAGAAGACATCACTACAAAAAAAACAAATTCATACCTGAAAATAGAAAAAAAGTTATTAAAATACAAATATTAAACATACAAGCACTTACCTTGAAAACAATCCAAGTGGCGATGATAAAAGAAAACCAACCAGAAATTCATTCCACGCAAAAAGCCGTCGGCAAATCGACATTCTGTAAACAAAAAAGGATTAATAAAAGTACAAACCAGGTTCCACAAAAATACTCACCTGTCAACCCCAATGCACTAATCGCGGGCTCCTCCTCGTCCATCTCCCACTAAAACCTGAAAACATAAACTAAAATTAGTAAATAAACTAAAATATGAATAAAATACTTACCAAATGCAAGAAAACCCCATCTGACGTCTACAAATCAGAAGGGAACAGCTGATCGGACATCGCACGCAGATCTAGTACATAAACTCGAAATTATGGCCTCGATTCCCAGATCCTGCGGAACGGAAGTGAGTGCGGATTTGACACTTTGCGATTCTCAAATCCTCAATCGCGGATTCAATTAAATCAAAAATGAGTGAGTGAAGACTCATGCGATAATGAAATATGCGATGTCGGACACTGGCGTGCACACGGGTATGGCAGGTATGGCAGCTGCCATACCAAAATAATCATCGGCGCCCCAACGCCTCCAAAAAAATAAAAATTATTCAAAAAAAAAAATTTTTTCTTCTTTATTTTAATTTTTTCAACAATTTGTTTTTTCATTTGATATTTTCAAGCAGAATTTTCTGAAAAATGCACTGCGGCTCTATAGAGTGCGCACTGTGCAGTGCCAAGATGATGTTCATATATAAACGAATAAGGTAGTTACTGCAAAAAACCGCTAAAAATCGCCTTTTTTTGCTCATAACTTTTACAAACATCTTTTACTTTTTTGGAATTATTCAGTTAGTCTACAATTTTATAGAAGGAAGTCCAACGCGTCACGCTATTTTAGAGGAACTCGTAAAATTTACAACTGCCAAACTTCATACTTTGAAATCGTTGTCAACAACGAGATGGTCTTGTCGAGCTGAAGCCGTTTCCGAAATTCAGGTACAATTTTTATTAATAGTAGAAGCAATAGAGGAAATAATTGACATAACAACAATATCTTCAGTAAAAGCAACGGGAAAGGGCATTTTATCACTGCGCAGTGCCAAGATGATGTTCCTATAATTTCGTTTAATTTTCGTATTTGGTGAAATGAGAAAACGGAATGCGGTAATTATGAGAGAAGGAATGAAGTTTAAATGTACTCTGTTAAGGTATCTATGATTGTTACTTTTGGCTTAATTACTTTTATTTACATTTCCCTAAAATCTAGGAGGTGAAGATTTAATTACTAGTAATTAGCAGAGCTATCATTACTGGTTATTACGATGATTAGTAGAAGGTGCTTACTAGATACAATTATAATAAACGTTTGCTTGTCGAATTTAATTTGGCGGACGCCTACTTTACAGACACCCTATTCACCTGGCTTAATTGCTATCATTGTATTGTCTACTTTCTTTAAAGGCAGTGTATAGGGGCCACCAACCGTGGACCGTGCACGGTACACGGCTACCCTGCTAGGGAAATTTCTGAAGGACGGTGTTACGTTGTTCTTCATCTTTTGTTTCACGTCTGCTTATATTTTCTGAGGACTATCAAACAAAATAAGTATAATAAATCAAATTTTGCTACACATTTTAGTTCATAATCAGTCAGCCGTGCGTGCAAATTTTTGCACATACCTACATGATCTGCGGCATGCATGAATACACTAATACTTACTTCAATAGCAACTTCCGGAATGAGCATCCTTTCATGTGCCATTTCAAAATCTAAAGCAAAAGGTTGGAAGGTGTTCAATTTTGGTGCGTCATTACGTTGCTCTTCATCTTTTGTTTCACGTCTGCTTATATTTTCTGAGGACTATCAAACAAAATAAGTATAATAAATCAAATTTTGCTACACATTTTAGTTCATATTCTAATCAAATGAAAAATTTACCTGTAAATGATTATGCTCATTTTTTGCATCAGTGATTATAAATTTGTCCTGGCGCAAGCTAGCATTAAAAAAAACTGGACATCCACACTTCTGAAAAAATTTTAAAAATGATATAATTACAACTGCATGTAATTATGCAAGTAATTGTTTAAAAATATTTTTTACTGAGTATTGCAATGATTATTAAAATAACTAAAAATGTAAGTAAAAAATTATTGATTATTAAACTTGGAATGCAAAACAAAAATTATTATCATTCAAATAACTTTTGTATTCTGGAAGTCTTGTGGGTACACACTTTTTCTTAGTAAATTTGTTAAATTTTTTAAATTATCTAATACTTAATATTACAATGTTATATTCTCACCTGGCAATACTTGGTTTTACTCCTTTTCCTCGGGATTTAAAAATGCCAAAACGCTCACAAGAGAAATTGATCCATTGATATGGCCATTTAGGATCTAGGTTCTTTCCTGAACTTCTGCTAATCATATACTTTACTCCAAACGTTAATTCAATTTGTTGAATTGTATCTTGAAATTCTTTATAGGTAGCAAACTCCCTGCCTATGTTCATTTTGTTCAGAGGTCGCTTCCGAGTGTGCTTGTTGTCGTTACGGTCCAAAGTGAATTTATCAAATTTCAAAAACAGAAATATACACACTTATTAGTTATGATAGGAATATTAATAATCCAAAACTGTTGCATTATTTAAATTTCTTTAAAACCAAAAATTTTATTAAAACCAAATTTAGAAACACCAACATATTTCTTGTTTTCTCGCTTTTCATATACCTAGTTTATAGCAGAAAAATTAAATCGATTTAACTCAAAGTTACGTCAAAATTTCGATTTAGCGTATAAACGAGTATTAAATACATTCTTATAACTGTGGCTTAAGCCGAAACATTTCGGTTTAAGCCATAATCCGAATTACCTCGTTTATAGGGTAAAAAGTTTTGGATGATCCATAATTCGAATTATTTTTGGAGTAGCTATAAACTAGGTAATATAGAGATATTAAAGCCTGATGAATTTCTTAAGTCACAGTAGACCTTCTCTGATTCTACTATAATAAACTATTTATCCGAAATGTCTCCCAAATTGAATCATTTATTCACTTTTATGAAAAATATTAATCTGAATTATACTTTTAAATTCAATTGTCACCTTAACTGAGAACTGTCACTTTTCGACATTTCTCATTTGCCAAGCAGCCAGAAGTCAAAACCTCGGGCTCTTTGGGATCGAGGGGAAATGACAATTTCCCCTCTTTTTCGAGCCCGAGAAAAGTAAAGAAACACGATTTGGGATCCCGAAGATCCCGGAATTGTGTTAAGAAACAAAGCTAATGCCGAATTAATTTTTCTGCATCTCCAATAATACTGGTTTTGAGATACCACATCTTTTGGCAGCTGGGTATGGGTTGATTGTGCACCAGTTCTGTGAATAAATCCCGAAACTGCGTCCACTTCAGGTAGTCTCCGTCGGTAACATTTATAAAGAAATGACATTTTCTCAAAATGAATTACTCACCACCGAAACATTTGGCAATTCAAGCCATAATAGGTGTGTTGGAGTACTCGCCTGCGGGTTCCATCGGGCGCCAGAAATCTGGCGGTTGGAACCCGCAGGCGAGTACGCGAACACACCTATAATATGGCGATTGTGATGGCAAAAATTATGGAATGTGTAAACCCAATGGGAGCCTAGTCATAAGCCGGTCAATATTATTATTGAGCCAGTTCACACGATGCCATAAGTGTATTTATTCTTAGACTTCTTTCGTCCTCATCTTTAAAACCGGTTATATTTGTCATGAATATGGCACCGTGTAGCGGCCCATTGGGGCTATTCAGACGGTGCATATTCATGGCAAGTAAAACCGGTTTAATAGATGATATACTGAGTTTCTATGCAGAGTTTACATTGAGTTTACTCAGATGAAGCGCCCATGGAAATGAGGATTGAGTAAAATTTCGTTAAATTCAAGAAAACTCGACGAAACCAGTCCGGGTAAGCTGGGTTTTGCATATGTGTGTGTTTGAGTGTCCTTTACTGAACATATACCAACGGCAACGCAATGTAAAATTGATTATCTGTCACTCCAACCCAGACCCGTCATAGGAACAGCATCGAGTTAACTTGAGGGAAAACGCTTTCTGTTTACTCGACGAAAACTCTACCTCGGCTCATGGAAACACAGTAATAGAGGGAAGGGAGAGGAAAAACTTAACGAAACATTTTCCACGCAAAAGCACACGCGTGAAAACTTACACACATATGAAATGTTACTTCTATCTCTTGTTTTCTTTAGCTCTGATTTTGTCTGACAAATGAATTTTATTTACAATGTAAACGTTCCTGTAAAGCTTTCAAATGTTCTAAACACAATTACGCCCGTGTGATTTCCCGGTGTCTCCAATAAACAGAAATCTTTCAGATATCTGTCCTGGCATTTGCAGATTGCCTGAAAATGTTTCGTGGAGACTACATATGGCAAGACGGCTACGAACATATGGCATTGCCGTCTTGACATCTTTCAAATTTTTCGAAAATTAAAATGGCGGGAATTGAAGTTTGATACACAAGCAATTGTTAGCAGTATTAAATATATTATAAAATTAGTGAAAATAATGATATAAAATAATAATGGAATTTTTTTAATAAATTTGCTTTGTTTGTACTCATTATAAATACTTTCACCACTGACATATCAATGACTTTCACAGTATGACAGTTGTCAAATAATGAAATGTTAAAACTTCAGTCCTGCCAGAAGTGCCCAGTCAAAAATAAATGTTTGTTCGATTCCATCTGGAAAGACAGAAATGTATGTATGGCTGACACCTGTATCGTGGAGACACGGGGTTTCTGAGGGGTTGAATAAACCCCACTTTTGCAGTTCAACGTAATTGTGAGTAAGAAGTTGCAGTCCACGGGCATGGATCTCATCGAAGGAATGAATTCCGTCAACGATCTCAAAAATGCTCTGAAGAGTTTGCGACAAGATCAGGAGAAATTCAAACATATATTTACATCGGCTGTTGAGAAATGCAGCAAACTTGAAATATCTGTCCCTGCAGTCTGCAGTAAAGAACAGAAGAGTTTCTCGCCGAATAGAGGATCATCCTGAATCTGCATTCGTAGAGATTTCCAAATAACATGAAGTTTGGAAAGATACTTTTGTACCTGTGCTTGATGCATGTATTACCGGTTTGATTGAACGTTATTCTCAGGATACGACCGACGTTATTTGTGGAATAGGACAACTAATTCAATTCAAAGCTAGTGATGATGACCTTAGAATTGTTTCAAATCAATTCAGGAGCGACTTTTCAGAGCTAAAGGCGGAGATTAATCTTCTTCAGTACCGCAACGAAAAAGACTATCCACCATCAACTGTTCAAAACCGGCTAAAATGGTTAAATAATGTAGACAGAAAAACCACGTATCCCAATTTTTAAAAAGTAATTTCCGATTTTTTGTCTATTCCGGTCACTAGTTGCAAATGTGAGAGAGGTTTTTCTAAATTAACGTTTATAAAAAATAAACTAAGATCTAAGGTCTCGAATACGAATTCCACTCGACGGACGAGGCACCTCGATTATATAAGTCAATTCACGACAGACATACGCCATATTGCAGGGAAAGAAAACGTTGTCGTTGACACATTGTCCCGGATTGAAGCAACGTCGATCAACCTGCAACCAGTTGACTACCGCCAGCTAGCGGATCAGCAACAACAGGACCCAGCGCTCCAGGAAATCATCAAGTCACCGGAGAAGTTCTCCATCGTGTTGAAGCAGTTGTCCCTTCCAAATGTGGAAACTGTGGTTTACTGCAACATTTCACAAGCGGGCGCGGCCGTTCATTCCGGAGACCATGACACAGGAAATCTTAGCGTCCATGCACAACATAGCACACCCTGGCGTAAAGGTCACGACCAAGCTAGTTAGTGATCGATTCGTCTGGCCCAATCTCCGGAGAGACTGCGCAGCATATGTAAGGGCCTGTGTTCCTTGTCAGCGTGCAAAAACTCAGCGGCAAACAAAGACACCAGTGACCAAATACACGCCTCCCACCGAGCGTTTTGCGCACATAAACATCGACATTATCGGACCATTGCCACCTTCCAAGGGATACCGGTATTGCTTAACGTGCATCGTGCGATTTACCCGGTGGCCGGAAGCAATACCAATGCAAGACATTACGGCGGAAACGGTTTGCCGACAATTCCTGGAAGGATGGATAGCAAGATATGGTGTTCCCCTGAGAGTGACCACAGACCAGGGACGGCAATTTGCCAGGGACGGCAAAGTTGCTTTTTAAAGAACTGACAACGACGCTGGGAATTACTCATCTCCGAACAACACCGTATCACCCTCAGGCCAACGGCCTTGTAGAAAGATGGCACCGAACTTTGAAAGCCGCCATTATGTGTCGGACCGAGAACAATTGGGCCGATGCCCTGCCAACAATCCTTCTAGGATTGCGATCCACATTCAAGCCCGATCTCAAAGCGACGCCAGCAGAAATGGTCTATGGTACCACGCTCCGCCTCCCAGGGGAATTCCTGACTGAACCCTCAAAGAAATATATCGCGTCCGAGTTAGTAAATGATCTTCGCAAAACCATGCAAGCCCTTAAACCCACAACGACCGCTCATCATACTACCCCAAATGTTTTCGTCCAGGAGGAGTTACGAAAGTGCACCCATGTATTTGTGAGGAACGACGCGGTTCGACGATCCCTCCATCCACCTTTCGATGGCCCCTATAGAGTCACACAACGTAAGGATAAGTACTTCCAAGTAGAGGTAAAAGGACGCCGAGTCAGAATCTCGGTAGGCCGGCTTAAACCAGCTTTCTCGACATCGGAAAACGTAGCTTTTCGTTCGAAATGGGAAAATCAAGAAAACCGCAAGGAGGAAGAATTACAAAAAAAAACAAAGAAGTGACGACGCGGTCCGGTAGGAAGGTACGTTTCGCAAAGAAAGTCTCCTTGGTCCAGTCACACATTAAGAAGCCCTTGCCTTCCCTAATCTTAAAGCGCACGAGCCAACCGTCTGGTCAGGTCACGACGCTCGTAAGCCATCCAACGCGCCGAGACCAAGACACGCGAGTTAAATCACTCGTCGAGAAATCGAATAAAAAAAATTATTATTAAAAGAAACAACTTGAATTTATTTTAGATCTTTACACCTTTAATTCTGAAACAGAACTGATTAATTCAAAATTACAATTTTACTTTTATACATTTTACTTAATTGGCAATTTAATCGAATGTTAAATTCTAAGAATTTTGTCTGCACATGTTCTAAAAGAAATTGAAATGCTTAGTTTGTTAAATTTACTTATTAAACCGAAAAATTGTGAAATATGAAATTTGAACTGATTGATTCAAAAATACAATTTTACTTTTTTACTTAATTAGCAATTTAATCGAATGTTAAAAGTTCTAAGAATTTTGTCTGTACATGGCAGGAAGTTCTAGAGAGGAAATTGGAATGCTTAGTTTGTTAAATTTACTTATTAAACCAAAGAATTGAGAAATATGAAATTTGATCTATTTATGAATGCATGATTTACTTAAAATTGATTGGGGTTTGTGAGGTACGTAACTCTTCCCCCCCTAGAGGATGATGGAACAGGAACTGTAATTTGGGAGTTTCTGGTCCATGAGTGGGTGGTGTAATCTCCAGCTTCTTTTTTCGTAGTTTAAAGATGGTACAGATGATCAGGATGATGAATAAAATGCCTTCAATAGTAAGTAGGATGAATGTTGAGGTATGTCTGATGTCGGTATTGATCTCCAGGAATTCCACTTGTCTTCTGGTTTGGAAGTTGTAATTTTGAAGTTTTTGTAGAGTGATGTTTTCCCGAATAGTGGTGAAGTTTATTTTGTGGAAAAATATAGGATAGATTGTGATTTCATCCCAGAATGTCTTCGGGTGGCTGCTATATGTAACTCCGTTTACTTGTACATCGCAGGCTTCAAAGTGAAGTAGCACACTTCCTGTAACGTTTTTAGGGCTGAAGGGACATGAGGAATTAACTGCTGTCTCCGTGACGTTGATAAATAAGATGAAATTCGGCTCCGGTTGGTAGATCTCTGAAGACTGCTCTGTTTCTATAAGTTCACATTCGGTTGGTATATTCTTCATGACTTGGGTGATACAGTTGACATTTGCTGTTTGGTATGATGATCTTTCGCAATAGAATATCTCTTCTACTTGTGGACATTTATTGTCAAAAAATTGAATATCTTTTTCTGTTAGGGCTATGTAGGGTTGTGTAAGGATTCTTTTTGAGTTTTTTATTGGGATTGGTATTACATGGAAGAATGAATAGGTTATATTTTGGACAATAGGGATTTGAATATTGAAAATAATGTTTGTGTTATTAAGATATGCCTGTAGTTTTAATAATTCATAGACATGCTCTATTGATTTAATGTCAATCGTTTCGTTCTTTAGTAAGTCATAGATTTCTGCGAGTTCATCGGGGTTTAAAATTTGTTTAGATATTATGTTTACTTTGGCGAATAGTATTGCTTCGGCCAAATTAGATAAGTGGCTTTGCAAGATTTCGATATTGTAATTGATTTGACTTAAATATTGAAGGTGTTGAAGGAGATAGTGCTCTTCCCGTATATGATTATGTAATGAATATTGATTCGATTTTAGGTAATTATTAATTTCAGTTTGCTGAGTGTTTATATGTGTGGTTATATTCTCAAATCTTTCGATCATTCTGTTATTAATAAGAAATTGCTGATTGGCTTTGGATTGTAATTTTGCTTGGTTTGTTGTTAAAGTTTCTATTTCTTTATTAAGGCGAGTGGCATCGGCAGCATCCATGTTACCAGTGATAAATTTGATTGCTGAACCTAGTCCATTGATAAGTCCTCTTCTATATCTATGTTTTGGGAGTAATGTTTGTAATTTTGATTCTACCTCATTTAGTCTAAGTTTTGTCGTTGCTACTGTACTATTAAGTTCTTCTGTAATGTTTAGGTGGTTTAACGCGTCTCGTATAGTCTCTATTGTCTGTCTGTAGTTTTGTAACTTTACTATGTGTATGAGGTTGTTATGTCCTTGTATTACTTTAGCATTACCGAGTTTCAATGGTAAAAGTCCTTTGTTATTGCTTAAGTCGTGCAATTCTAATTTCTGCCCTTGTACTACCATTATTACTAATCTGAAATTTAAGATTTAGGTTTCTTTTTTAGTCTAGTTTTATGTAGTTTTTGGTTTTTTGCGGTTATTATGGTTATTTTATTATTTTTCTTAACTAATTGCTTACTAAATCTTGGGGTGATCTTATTTCTCCTACATTCTTTCCTATAAACTACCTCGTTCTCCTTATATTCTACTGGTTCAATTCTGGTTTCGTTTAACTTTTCAATATTTTTATCATTAATTTTCTGTGCTTGTTCTTTAACTAATGGGTATAATTCTCTCTGAAATAGATTTAGTTTCTCTAGATATTCGTGCTCTGTATTGAATTTTATGTTTTCGTTGAATTTGAGTGTTCGGCCGTAAAATAATTCGAATGGGGTGTACTTTGTGGCTGAGTGAATAGCATTATTGTAGGTAGGTGGTGATAGCTTCATTTAGGATTTCCTCATGATCCATTTCGTAGTGCCTATCTTTTCGTTTTTCTACTATTATTCGGTATATTTCCGTGAGAGTTGAATGAAGGCGTTCAACAGGCGAGTTACTAGTTGTCTGTTGGAAGGAGGTAATATGAAGGGTTATATTATATTGGTTACAGAAATCTTTGACTATGTTAGCGGTAAATTCTGATCCTTGGTCTACTACAAGTTTCCCAGGTATGCCGTGAAGGCTTATAAAGTGTCTGATTGCCTTTATAACATTGAGACTTGTTCTTGCGGTCAAGGTGTATGCTGAGGCGAATCTAGAAAATTTATCTATTATCGTTAAGATGGATTTATTGTTAATTGTATAGATATCTAAATGAAGAATATCGAGAGGTATTGTGGGTTGTTCAGTTTTTTCAAATTTTAATTTTAAGGGATGTCGGTCATATTTCAGTCTATTGCAGATGTCACAATTATTTATTGTTTGCGCAATTTTATTTTTTATAAAAGGGAAGTAGAATAGTCTTTTCAAGTGCCTTAAAGTTTCGTTTATTCCCCTATGGTTGTTTTTTTCATGGTAGTCACGTATAATTCTGTCTTGTTCGTCGTTGTCGGTTACGTCCGTTAGTAATTCTGTGCATCTTATTAGTTTAAAGGCCTTACTGTTAGAAAAGTATTTTGATCTGTTGTCCATGACACGTTGGAATGTGGACGGGGCATTTTTTAAGCCAAAGGGCATACGTACGTACTCGTAATGTCCACTTTCTACAGAGAAGGCTGTTTTTTGTACGTCACGTGGATCCATTTCTACTTGATGGAATCCACTTGCGAGGTCTAGTGTACTAAAGTACAAACTTTTTCCTAGTTTATCCAATATTTCGGTAATGTTAGGAAGTGGATACCGGTCACTAATGGTTTTTTCATTGAGCTTACGAAAGTCAATAACAAGTCTCCACTTTTGCTTTCCGCTCGCATCTTTCTTTTTAGGGACTATCCAAACGGGTGAACTCCAAGGGGAGTAGCTTGGACGAATAATCCCTTGATCTAGCATATCATTTATCTGTCGTCTCACTTCTTCTTTGTGGACGTAAGGGTACCTGTATGATTTGGTATAAATTGGCAGATCATCAGTGGTTAGAATCCGATGCTTGATTTGGTTGGTGAAGGTTAGTGTCTGACCTTCGCGAAAGAAAATGTCATCATATTCTCGACATATTTTGAAAATTAGATTCTTCTCTTCTTTATTTAAGTGAGAAGATCGAAGTGATTCGGCAATGTCTTCAGAAGGGATTGGTTCGTTATTTTTCGAGCAATGAATGTTAAAATTGTTAATTTCAGAGTACGTGGGAAGGAATGGTTCGACCTTTAAGGGTTGTTCTAGAAGTATTTCTTGCTCTACCTTAGATGCGTTGATTACTTCAACGAGGCTATACCAATCTTTACAACTATAGATTCCTTCGGAGATGTAGACTCCGGGTTTAACTATGGTGTTCTTTATGAGGATATCTCCTTGCTCGATTGCTACGGGAAGATTTGCTATTATTTTTGAGTTTGGAGGAATTGTATACTTGCTAGACATGTAGTTGGGCTTAAATTTCAGTGGTATTGAGGCGTTTTCTGTATTAAGAGTGTTGCTCACCAAATCTACTTTGGCTCCTAAAGACCTTAGTATGTCCAATCCTAACAGTCCATCAAAATAACCATGAAATTTGAAGATAATAAAAGGGTTTGTTCCAGGCTGTTTAAATTCTGAGAAATTTGGTAGTATAACTTGCTTATTTAATTTGTGTTGGTTGAATATCGTGTTGATTATTGTAGGCTTTGTATAAATTATATCTTGCGGATGAGTATATTCAGGGTTCAGGAAGGAAGAGGATGCTCCTGTATCTACTAGAAATTTAAGAGGTCGGCCGAATGGTGAAGATATATCTATATAAGCCAAAACAGTTCCGTGCTTGTTAATGTCTAAGTATCCGATCGGTTCGGGGAGGCGTTCGGAAGAAAATTTGTATCGTCTATTTCATAGTTTGGGTCAGTTGGTGTAATGTAACCTCTATTCATGGAGTCAGGCGAATTGCCATAATTTGCTTCTTCGTATGTACTGAGATGCTCTTCAGGGCAACTGTATTCGCCTATTGAGGTGGGATCGTTGTTATAGTATTGATCCAAATCTTGGTAATTTCGGTTCATGTCAGCCCTCGAATCATCAAAACAAGATATGTTGAATAGTTCTTTACTGGTAAAATTTGGAGGACCTGTTGAGCGGAAGAAGTTATTTTGAGGGTTAGTGTTTTGTTGCGGTCGCTGATTTTGGTTTTGACGAATATTACTTGAGCCAACTTCCATCGGTTCAGGTTTAGAGAAATTCTTAAATCTTGGGGCGAATGGGTTGGGATATGGTTGTGGTGGTCTATTGTAATTTTGGAAGAAGTTATTAGAAGGCTGTGGCGGTTTAACAGTAAACTGATTGAGGTTCGGATTTGTTAAACTGTTTTGGAAAGGTGTTCGAATGGATGGGTAAAATAGTCGTTGATGTGGTGTGATGGCAGGTCTTGGGTTGAATGATTTAAGGACCGGTTGCCTTGATGAAATATTAGGTCTGGTTTCTTGGGTCGGTTTATTCGCAGAATCATGTCTGCCGTATGAAATGTTTTGCTCTTGGATGCAGCAAGAAAATGCTTTAGCCAATGTGTCTGGTTTCATTGCCCTTATGGTGGAGCCTAAGGGTTCCCTTAGTCCCGCTAAAAAGGCGTTTAAACACATTTCGGTATGTAAAACACGTTTCGCCGCAATAACATTTACATCATGTTCATGGATTTGTACGTGGTTTGTCATTGCCGCAAGGATCTCTATAATTTCACTATAAAACCTTTCAACTGTTTTCCCGCTTTGTCTAAGATCGTGAAGATCTCTAATTAATGAAGTCTCGTTCCTTTTATCCGAGTAATGAAGCACTAGATTTTGTTTAATATGCGACCACTCTAAAGGGGTTCCGTACATGTTTAGCACTTCATTGGCGGGTCCTTCAATTTTATTTCTAATAGCACGAAGTAAGAGTTTACCGTAGGGCGTACCTTCCGTGCAACTAACTAATGACCTAATCTCTTCAACATTATTCAAGAATTCGTACAGCAATCTAGGATTGCCGTCAAATTTGGGGAGATCTTTAATAGCATCTGGTACCCGAAGAGAATTAAACACGTCAACAGGGGTGATAACTTGGTTGCTGCCACCACCCGTAGCCATATTGCGATTTTCGATAATTATATTGAAATTTTCGAGATTTGGACTGTGACTTTCGAGATTTGAGGTTTCCACTGATTCTAACTTAGACGATTGAGCACTTTCACCGTCTACACTTTCACTATCACTTTTATCAAGGTTGCTTAGAGATAAATATTTTTTTAACTTTTCGTATGGCTTAAATCTAGACTTTTCCGGGTTATTTAGTGGCATAAGATTTATTCAATAGAGATACACAAACTTTATTTTCAATTCAAAGAACTATATTTATATATTTTTTCTATATTTTATTTGAGGATAATGGAAGGAATAGATAAAAGATATTCAAAATATTTGACTTACAGTAGTCCACAGAGAGTTTCTACCATCTCTGATTTGTTGATGTTTTTTGCTTGGTGATTGGTTGTCGATGTTCCCTCGACGGTTTCCTTTTTCTTGTTTTGGTGATTGGTTGTCGATGTTCCCTCGACGGTTTCCTTTCTTCTTGTTTTTCGATATTCCCTCGACGCTCCAAGGTGAATGTTACGGCACCGATATTCCCTCGATGGTTCACTGCAACACTTTTAGTTACACTTGGAAGATAGTAAAAAAAAATTTCGCGCCGTTATATTTTTGTAGGTCGATAAACCGTCGACTAAAAAAACACTTTAGGCTTTAATTGCGAAACAACTGGATCCTTTCGGATCCTACCGACTGCGCCAGTTAAATCACTCGTCGAGAAATCGAATAAAAAAAATTATTATTAAAAGAAACAACTTGAATTTATTTTAGATCTTTACACCTTTAATTCTGAAACAGAACTGATTAATTCAAAATTACAATTTTACTTTTATACATTTTACTTAATTGGCAATTTAATCGAATGTTAAATTCTAAGAATTTTGTCTGCACATGTTCTAAAAGAAATTGAAATGCTTAGTTTGTTAAATTTACTTATTAAACCGAAAAATTGTGAAATATGAAATTTTAACTGATTGATTCAAAAATACAATTTTACTTTTTTACTTAATTAGCAATTTAATCGAATGTTAAAAGTTCTAAGAATTTTGTCTGTACATGGCAGGAAGTTCTAGAGGAAATTGGAATGCTTAGTTTGTTAAATTTACTTATTAAACCAAAGAATTGAGAAATATGAAATTTGATCTATTTATGAATGCATGATTTACTTAAAATTGATTGGGGTTTGTGAGGTACGTAACTCGCGCGCACCACTCGAGAGATCAAACCACCCGGTGTCCTAAAAACAAAAAAACCCTCGCACTGAGTGCCAATATTCCCATGTACCTGCCAAATACGCTTACTTAGTCCCGGTATGGCCAACTTAACACTCAAATAGAGGTATATTCAGTTTACAAAATTATAACATAAGTAATAGCAAATGGTAGATAAAGCAATGAGAAAAAACAGAAATAATAAGTTAGCAAATAGATTGCAAATAAAATTATATAATTTTTTTTTATTATTCAGAGTACAGTATATAAATTCGATTATTAGATCTTAAGCAAAAAAAAGGGAAAAGAGAAGCAAGCTAAATAAAAAATACGAAATCTAAATGGAATTCTGAAAAAGAAAAATCATTTTAACGTTAGCAAATCTGAAATAATAAATGAAAATAAGTTGTTTGAGAGGGTAGGAAGTTCAACTAACTTTTTGTTACGAAATAATGTTTATACCAAACACATTGAATATTACTTTGTACCATACGATTAATGAAAAAACACACATAGCATTTATAATTAGACCAATTAAACCACCATTAAAGATAAAAAATTAGGATTTAGTAATGAAGTAATAAAAGATTAATATGAAACATAAAATAAGCCTCTAAAATGTTTTGAAAATAATTTTTTTTTCTGAAAAGTTAGGCTAAGAAATGTAATAGGTGTGAAATGAAATGAAAATGAAAGTGGATTTATTAAAATAATTAATAATTGTAATTTTTTTAAAAAGATGTAAAAAATATAAGTACATATTTTTTTTAGGTGGAGGGGGAGTGATGTGGCGGCAACGATCGAGTGAGCTACTGATCCATGGACACTCTTAATGGGCAAAATTTCTAAAAAAAACATTGATTTTTGAATAATTTGGGCGGAGTGGAGTATTATAATATTTTTTTTTTGTATTTGATTTCATTTTTGATTTTAATTGCAGATGAATGTAATGGCAGCAGCTAGAGAAGACTCGGGAAAGTGGACGAAAGAGGAAACGAGTATGCTGATATCATTATAGAACAAATTACCTACCTAAATATAATGTTCCCAAACACAATTTCTTTAAAGCTAATTATGATGACATAAATATGGAAATAAATAGCATAGATTGGGACCACAATTTAAAAAACCTTAATGTAAGTAATGCCGTAGATTATTTCTACCAAACTATTTATAATATAATTGAGGCTAATGTACCTCTTCAGAGAATACGTGCTACTAAACAGCCAGTTTGGTTTTCCCCTGAACTGCGTCATGAACTGAAGGTGAAAGTTAAACACTGGAAGAGATGGAAGATATATGGAAGCAGATATAACTACGAAAAATTTTCAAAATCTCGTAGCCGTGTCAAACAACTATTGAAATCGTGTTATGAAGCATATCTGCACAAGGTTGAAGTATCCACAAAAAATAACATAAAATTCTTTTGGAAACATGTTAATGAATTAAAAAATAGCAAAGCTGGATACCCATCGTCCATGAATTACAATGACCACTTCTCCGAAGACCCTTCGGTCATTTGTGAAATGTTCGCAACCTTTTTCTCTTCAGTGTTTGAACCTACATCGTTGAATGCATATAATATATCTAGATTGGATCGCTTACCCGACCTGAATCCATCCAATTCCTTGTCGACTATCACCTTTAGTGAGACTGATGTGAGATCAGCACTCATGACTCTCGATGGTAGTAAAGGCTCGGGTCCTGATAAAATTAGCCCGGTTTTCCTGCGAAGCACTGCTTCCTCAATCTACAAGCCGCTTACTATCATTTTCAACAGAAGTATACTCGAGGGTCATTTCCCTGTGATATGGAAAACCGCGAATATATCACCAATTCATAAATCAGGACCTAAAAGTGATATATTGAACTATAGACCTATCTCTTTACTCTCATCCGTAGCTAAAACCTTTGAGCGATTAGTGCATGGTAGAGTCTATTACTTTTTCAAGCACATATTTAACCCCAGTCAACATGGCTTTGTAAAGTCCAAATCAACTGAGACTAATCTTTTAATATATTCGAACTTTCTATTCCAATCTATGGACGTTGGCATCCCTGTTGATTCCATATACACAGATTTCAGGAAAGCCTTTGATAAAGTAGACCATATGTTGATGCTGGAAAAACTGTGTTTTAATGGAGTCAAAGGTAATCTGCTACGATGGTTTTCATCTTATCTAGAACATAGGCTTCAGTCTGTTGTTTTGAATGGTGTCTCTTCCTCGGTTATTCGGATCAGTTCAGGAATTCCACAAGGATCTATCCTGGGCCCACTGCTCTTCATCATTTTTATAAATGACATTCAGCAGTGTTTTCACCACAGCCAAACCTTGCTTTTTGCCGATGACCTAAAAATATATAAACAAATAAATACTACGGAAGATTGTCAACTGCTGCAAGATGATATCATCCGATTCCAAAACTATTGTCATGACAACAAACTCTTTCTTGCATTAGATAAATGTCAAGTCATTAGCTTTACAAGAAATACTAGCCATGTCAGTTTTGACTACACACTAAATAACACTATTCTTAATAGAGTAAAGCACATACGTGATCTTGGTGTTATTTTTGACAGCAAGTTGATTTTCGACTTACATATTAACTATATTGTATCTAAAGCATACAAGATGCTTGGCTTCATACTTAGATCGACCAGGAATTTTAAACAGCTTTCGACTTACCGTCTATTGTACCAATCGTTAGTAAGATCACACTTGGAGTATGCTTCATCCATCTGGAACCCATACTACAATGTTTATAGTAATAAAATTGAAATGCTACAGAAAAAATTTACGAGAGCACTGAGTTTCCGCCTAAAATATGGCAACTTGTCCTACGACGCCAGATTAATAAAGACATCCCTTACAAGGCTTGAGGATCGACGATCTCTCCACGATGCTGTAATTCTCAAAAAAATTATAACATCCGTGATTGATTCCCCTGATCTTTTATTTCAAGTTTGTTTCCGGATCCCGACCCGAGCCACTCGTTCGAAAGACCTATTTCTACTTAATAAAGCTAGAACCAACGCCGGTCAGAGAGCACCACTGTACAGAATGTGTGAACAGTATAATAGTAAGTTTCTTGAAATAGATATATGTAATACCAAAGAGGCTGAATTTAAGCGTAAAATCTTAAATATTCTGAGTAATCATTAGTAATAATCATTTAAATTTATTGATCGTGTTCATAACTTAAGATATACTAGTTGTAATTCAGAAATTTTTTTTTCCGTTTTCTCTTTTTTTGTTTTTTATTCCTTGTAGCACATATCAGTTTTGTACAATTGTATCATTCATTGGTAAGCGGTATTTGTCTTAGTAGGAAACGTTTAGGATATACATTGTTACGTTATCTTGTTATTTATTATCTTTATCTATTTTTGCAATGTGTATCTGTTGTTTCTTCAATAAATAAATAAATAAATGAATTATCCGTGTCTCTACGACCCAACGGATATTGATTATTTAAATAAAGATTAAAAAAAATTGAGCAAATAAAAAAAGAACTTTCCTTCGTAATAAAGGTTACTTGCAATGAAATACAAATAAAAATGAAAACTTTATATAATCAAATGTCTAGGGAAAGAGCACGAGAAAGAAATTAACAAAAAAAGTGGTTCCGGAATAACTGATGTTTACAAGCCGAAGCTGTGGTGCTATAATCAATTGAAATTTCTTGAAAAACACAACACCGGAGATAGAGGGACTTCGAACGAGTCTGCTGATGTGAGTATACTTACAAAAATATTATGTGTATTTTGCTTACAGTTTGCCTTCGTTAAAAAAATTGAGCGAACTCATTGCTTACTGTGGTTGCACTTTGGTTCCGTGTTCCTACAGTCCGTGCTGATGGATGTGGCTATTTGTTTATACCAACTGGCTCACAGTTGTCGATATGTTGGCTATACCAATTACTATGCGTAATAAAAAAATTATGCAGGACGCAGCAACATTGTACGATTTTCTTTGTTTTGTCTTCTCTAACCTTAATTGTTTTTTGTAAGATTTGAAATCTATTTGCTACAATTCCAAAACTGCGTTCAACATTTTGCCTAGGTCTAGACAGTCTTGTATTACAATTTTGCTTCCAATCCTCTTTAGAATTGTATGGATAAGGTTTCATAATCTTGTCTAGTAGCGGGAATGCCTCATCCGCTACTATAACGTATGGCAGCAGTCTTCCGTTTTCAATTATTTTCTTAGGTGGAAAATTGTCATCATTTACTTTTTATATTAAATTAATTTTATATTTTATTTTAGGCACAAAATAGCAAAACATTGCAAAGACGAGCTGTAGAAGCCCTTGCATTGGCGAGGAAATATGCAGAACAACAGTCCGCCAAGGAGGGAAAAGAGGAACAAATCTGTAGGTTTTTATGCTCAGAATTAAAAAAAAATAAAATCGAAGAAAACTTCGAAGAATTAAAATGGAATTTTTTGAACCAAGTTCGCGAAACCCTGAAAAAAGATGGAGAAGATGTAAGACGGCTGAAGGCGCATGAAGCCCAACCATTTAATAATAATACCCCAGGACCTTCTGGGGAAAATTATCAATGGAGAATCCCAAGAACGTCCTGTTCTTCGACCTCTTCGTTGCCATCGTCGCCGCAAGACTCATCGCTTTCCGAATTAGGAGGCAATAAAATAAATATACTGGATGTACAAGTTATTCAGAATGGCGAGGTAATTGAGAGTAGAGAAACTCCATTAGAAACTAAATTGAATGAAAATAGCAGCCAGGGGTTAGATATATTAAGCCTTGCGCTAGAAGGTATTCTATATGATAATGTAAACCACTAAATTATTTGTTTATTATTTATTTTACGTTAAATTTTCGTTTATTTATGAATTTTACTTTTACTTTTGTTATGTAAATTACAACTTTTTAATTTTTTATTTTGTGATTAAGGGCCTGTGCGAATACTGGCTAAATTGCGGCTTAACTAAATTATTGGAAATGGCGGTAATGCAGTGCGATTTAGTCTTTTCACGAGGTGGCTAAATTTGACAGCGATTGACTAAATAGCTGGTGGCAGGTGATGATTTTAACGGCTGTATTTATTAACGGAAAACCAGAAAATTACTTTAAGCTGAAGCATATCTTAAACTTTTTTTTTCGTGTTTTCTGAAATTCTTGAACACTCTCAAACACTATTTTATTTCAACTTAACGATAATTAGTTTCGTTCAACTATTTGTTTCGTTAATTTTTTCCTTAGGCTAAGAACATAGTGAAGCAGAGAGTAGGACCGGTTCTACACATTCAACTTTGCATTCCACTTTTTGACGTTCAACTTTTTTTCTCTTTCGCTCCAATGCAAAGTTAGAAACAGACTAGAGTTGAAAGGAAAATGGAAAGCAGCTCAGAATGGAATGGAAATTTGCGTTCAACTTTTGTGTTTTCGTTCAACATTTTTATAAGTGTGCGAATATGTATGAATATGTGTGTACACGGATAGCAAAGACAGCCGAGATTTTCGATCTGCTTCTTGAAGAGTTGAAAATGTGTAGACGCGAGCGACAGAATTGAACGTCAAAAAGTGGAATGCAAAGTTCAATGTGTAGAACCGGTCCAAAGCAGCGATGAAAGCACAGAGCGAAGCGGTGAAATCAAATAAGTGAGTTCCTGTTAACACGCGCATAGTGGAGCATAGTAAAGCACTATGTGCGTGTTAACAGGAATTCACTTGTTTGATTTCGCCGCTTCGCTCTGTGCTTTCATCGCTGGTTTGCTCTCTGCTACACTATGTTCTTAGCCTTAGTTCTTCAAATAATCGCTGAAAGTTGGACTGTGTAATCGACTTTTGAAGTGAAACTTCTTTACGCACGCTTGACTTGGGAAACTTCTTTACGAACGCTTGACTTGGGGGGTAAACTGGCGAAAGTGTAACGAAAGTGTAACGAAAACGTTACGAAAATGTGTGATCGGGCAACGTATTATGTATTGTGTATTGTGTATTATGTATTTTATGTATTTTATGTATTTTATGTATTTTATGTATTTTATGTATTTTATGTATTTTATGTATTTTATGTATTTTATGTATTTTATGTATTTTATGTATTTTATGTATTTTATGTATTTTATGTATTTTATGTATTTTATGTATTTTATGTATTTTATGTATTTTATGTATTTTATGTATTTTATGTATTTTATGTATTTTATGTATTTTATGTATTTTATGTATTTTATGTATTTTATGTATTTTATGTATTTTATGTATTTTATGTATTTTATGTATTTTATGTATTTTATGTATTTTATGTATTTTATGTATTTTATGTATTTTATGTATTTTATGTATTTTATGTATTTTATGTATTTTATGTATTTTATGTATTTTATGTATTTTATGTATTTTATGTATTTTATGTATTTTATGTATTTTATGTATTTTATGTATTTTATGTATTTTATGTATTTTATGTATTTTATGTATTTTATGTATTTTATGTATTTTATGTATTTTATGTATTTTATGTATTGGTCAATCATCAATTGGTGATATATGTGCTGCTCACTGTGTTTTGGACGATGGAACAAACATCATAATGGCAGTTGTTTACATTTCGCCCAATAACGCAGTTAAAAATATCATAAAGTTTATATACAAAAGACTTATGATTTACGGTCGAGTAGGTTCTGAAGAATTAGGAGAAAACTATCATACGTTGCCACTAATTTTAGCAGGAGATTTCAATATTAATTTCGCGTCCGAAGATGGACAACACTTGGTAAACTTTCTACGAGATAAATTAGAACTGCAAATGAATAATAACCGTAATGAGCCAACTACAAGACATGGAACAACAATCGATGCAGTTTTTTCTAGATATCTGTCTAATTTTAATTCGAAAATATATGTGTCTTATTTCTCGTACCATAAGCCTATTGTCTCGGTTTTTCCATTAACCACAGTAATTACTGATGTGTCCAATAATGAAAATAATGAATAATAATGAATAAAAAAAAGATCTTTGCAAAAATATTTATTTACCAATGAAAACATGAAATAAATTATAATATTTGTAGGAAATTAATATATGTCTATGTACATACATGTATATATTGTACACACACCCATATATATATACACAGGCAGATGGAGCGAAAGAAGTTTCACTTCAGTCGTGTGGTCATAAGCACACTCATATTTTTTTTTTTCAGAAACGTTAACTAGTCAAAAATTTTTTTGTAGTTAAGAAAAAAGTGAATTTAAAATGATCAACATGAAGCGCAATTATTCGGAAAGATGTAAGATTGTATAAATAAAGTTATCTAATAATACCTCATTACATCTCGTTATAGGGACTGAAGAGGACACATTTCGTTTTATAAAAGCACGCATTAAATTAGAAGAAAATTTCAGAAGGCAAGTGCTGGACATTAGAAGTTGCTGGGAGTAAAAAAAAATTAAAATTGAGATTGTTCGGTACGCGCATTTTAATATTGTTCCTTGTGTAGGTGTAGAGGCAGAATTGCCAGAAATGTCGTGGCAGCGATTGCGGAAAAAGTGGGGCAATTTATTGAGCAAATATAAGGTAAGCAAGAACTCGGTTAGAAGTAGTTATAAAGCATACACATTTTTGTATTTATTTAGCAAATAAAGGAACCACCAACTGGCGCTGATGAAGTCGAGACGGCAACAACCGCCATTTTTTGACCTAATTAATGAATATTGCGCAGACAGGCATATAATAAATCCGCCAATATTAATCGACAGCGAGTCCCCCTATGTGACGCTGTCGGTGTCGTCACTGCAAGATGCTGGCGGGTCTAACACTGCAAGTCCAAGTGGAAATGGAGATACTCGAGGAAGTCAAAAAAGAGAACATCCTTCTCTAACTCTTTTAGAACGCGACGAAATGAAAACTAACAAAAAAATAAGAAAAGCCACAACTCTTTTGGCTACTTCTATGTCCCAAAGAATGGGAATAGATTGTGAATCAACAGACAGCATGAAAACCTAGCAATTCTTTTATTCAAATCACATGGAACCTTTCGTCCTCCTAGTCAAACACCCAATTTCAGCTGATTAATCAGAGCCGACATTCGGGTATATTTTAATGAATACTCTCTCCAACTAGTGTTTTGTCATCTGGGGTGGCGATTAGCTTCACATTTACACACCTTGATAATGTAAGAGTTCTATTGCGGATAATATATAGGGACTAATATATAATTTGTTTAGTTTCTCCATCTACTAAAATAATCCATTATATAAACGCACAAACAGATTTACACATTACAACATTAAACTCATAAAAGCCTTAAAACTAATATAACGACTAACGAAAATAGTAAGAAGCCATGTTGCATTTTCCGCACGTTTATAAGAAAGGTTATTAAGTGTTCATTGGGGAGGTTCTTGCTATAAACGTGTTGTATTAATTTTTACATATATAATATATTAAAAATTAATTACTTTTAATAACGGCGATCTGTGTATCCATTTTACATCTGCTTCATCAGAGCTTGTCTGAGAGTAATTGCTTGTGAATCATCCTCGCCGACATATTCTGAGTTTATATTATTTAAATCATCACTCTTCTATCTGCTCTTGCATCAGATTAAAGCCGTCGTTTAAACAAATATTATGCAGCTTTCTATTTATATACTGGTCACGTAAGCGTAATGGAACCGTAACTTTTACATGTGAGCCGTCGATTGCGCCCAAAGCATTAGAAAAAATTGAAGCTTTTGCATGGCGATTAAATCCTTGTCCAATTTCGCTATATTTTTCAGGTGACGGATATTTAATCACAGTTTGCATGAGGCTTAAAAAAACGTCTAACATTCTGTGAACAATATCTCCCACCGTATATCTCGAAATGGAAAAAGATTCAGCCGTTACTCTAAAGCTCGCACAACATCCGAGCCAATACAGAAATACCGAAACTTCAAAACTTTTGTTCCAGCCATGAGTTTTATTTGGTATTACATAAAACAAATATGCGACGTATAGCTGTTGACGTCACCCTTAAATGTTGCATAATGATATTGTTTTTAGCTGCGTTCCTTTTCTGCTAATTTTTACTATTTTTTACACTTGCGTACTAGCAACTACACTTGCTCTTATAAACAAGTAGATAGCACTTGCAATTACGCAATTGAAATCCGCTAGGGGAAAGCGGCCATTTCGAGTCTATTGTGAATTATTTTCACTTACGCCATTACCCGCTAGATGGCTTTTATTTGTGTCGAGCTGATTTGCTCATATAAAAACGTCCATAAATAAAACTTCAGTCGTATAATTATCAAAAATTATTATATTTCGTTTTACTTTAGAAATTGTCGCATTAATTTCTCCATTGTGTCACAAATTCTTCTTTTAAGAATTTTTTATTTGTAAAGTTTAAAGTAACGTCAAAAATTTCAAGTGAGATTTTACTCAAATCAGAAAATTTTGCTTTCCTTTTCTGCTCTGCTCACAAGTACTAAATAGTAGAAAAGGAACGCAGCTATTATCATCCAGCACTGCCTGATATATTTTTGAATTATATCCATTTAAACAATATTTTTGTGGCTAAAATTAGGAATTTTTTAGACAAATTTGGGAGAAGTGGGCGATTTTACAAACCCTAGAGCCAAACGCACGCAATCGCTTTTGCAGAGCTCTTCCTTTTCTCCTTTTTTGAAGGCACTCGGCGTATAACAATATTATGTTAGTAAATAAAATTACAGCTACATCTTCATCTGAAACAGGGTCCATTTAAAATAATTTATCGCAGCCGGGCGGTATATTTGCGTATTTAAATAAAAAAAATTAAATAACGTCTATCAAATTTAAATAATGAAAACTGTCAAAGTCAAATTTAGCCAACGGAGAATTCGCACACCCCAACCGAACTAAAGCTTAGCGCCCAATGATACCGTCAACGCCAACGACATCCGCCACCGTCAAAAATGTGAAAATAAATTCAAAGTAATCTCATACAACTTCGCCCCATGGCAACGTCACCATCTCGTGACGAAAAAATAGATTTGATTCTATTTTTGATGGTGGCGGCACAGGAATACTTCCAATTTTCCACTGTACGTTCCAATAATTGAATTTGACAACAGGAAAACTTCCAACTTTTTATTGAAATTTCCAATTATTTCATTTGTCAAACCTGTTTGCCAAAAGTGCAGGAAAATGGATGATAAATTAATAGAATTTTTCTCAAGTTAAGGTCGATTCGCACTATACGGAACGTCAACGTCACGTCACGGAACGGCAACGTCACGTCAAAATATTCTTCAATGAGTTTTGCACTACACGTTCACATATATAGGCAACGTCAAGGACCGTCAACGTAACGGCACGTCAAGATTAGTTTCAAACTATATTTTGACGTGCCGTGCCTTGACGTGACTGATCTATTCTGTTGAATGCGAACGTAGTAACGGCAGCATTTCGAATTTTTCAAATAATAATCTTTTTTTGAAGAAACTAATTCATCATGGAAGATGAAAAATTGATTGAAAAGGTTCGGCGATAGGAGAAGCTGTATGATCTTTCGCAGAAAAGGTATAGTGACAATACTCACAAAGAGAAAATTTGGTCAAATATTGTCAAACAATTAAATACACCAGGGGCCTTATTCTCAATTACAATATTGCGAGAATTTCTCTCGAAAATGCTAAAATGGTATTCTCTATTAGAAATTGATTAAATTCTGCTCGAAACTGTAACTATATTGTTAGATTTTCACTCGAAAGCTCAAGGATAATCGAGCAATTTATAACACTTTATGTATGGGGGAGACAATTGAAACCTCTTGCACTCATTTTCATTTCTTTCGGGGACATTCCTACTCAAGGAAGCAATATTGTAATAGGGAATACGGAAGCATTTTAGTTTCGAGTATTCTAATAGAAAATAAGACCCCAGGTAAGTGTTAGGTTTTAATTTTCGCAATAGTTTCTAAACTATAATGGACGAAGTTGCAAGAAGAGAAATTAAAAGAACGATTTATACCCTCTACTATATTACCATTAACGTACAGCATTACAAGACCGATACGCTCGCCTCAGGTGCAAAGTAGCTACCAATATGATATGCAACGCCCACAGCCAATCTTCTTCTTCTTCTTTGATCCGTTAGCTGGCGGTCCGAGCGGGACGTCCCCGCAACGGATACGCTGCTGTCGGTGCCGCTTTGAAAAATGCGGTTTCTTGCCTAGTTTTTACGATCAATTCGGCAGGTCGACAACCCTCCTCCTTTCACACCCTGGACTTGGGACCAGGCGACGGCGGAGTTGCCCACAGCCAATATAAATTCAAACAAGTTCTTCCTGCATATCATCATCAACTTCAAATCCCCAGGAATCAATATGTTCAATGTTCAATATATGCTCAAACGGCAACACCAACACTATCCCCATCTCAAAATTCAACTCTTCCGCGTCAGCACAAGAAATTTATGAAAGCGATCCCATCACACATTTAACCAATGAAATATAATTTAATTTTTACTTTCTATATTAAACGAAGTTGACTTGTTTTAATTATATGTATTAAACAAACCCTCAATTTTTGCTTAGCACTAATAGCGTCTCGAAAAGATGTGTTTTTTTAAATTGTATGTTCAATTTTTATTAAAAGTATATAAAACTGCTACTTCGACATTCTCTATCATTGCTAACTTGGTATTATTAAACGTTGGCATTCCAAATAATAATTTAAAATCAGCAATACGGAATAAAGGCAATACCCTATCTAATTTTTTTTAGACTGAACGCAAAATTTACGTTGACGTGACGTTTAAGTGCGAATTGAAAGCAAAATTGACGTGCTGTTGCCGTTCCGTGACGTGACGTTGACGTTCCGTATAGTGCGAATCGACCTTTAGCGTTGCAAATTTCTTCCGGCTGTGGCTTGGGCGCTAAGCTTTATATACACAGACAGGTTTGACGTGAGTCCCAAGTGAATGGCCGTGTAATTTCACTCTATTATATTCAATAAACACCGCCTGCCACCCCACTAGAATAAATAATACATAAAGAGAAACTTCATCTATCCTCGATCTCTTTTTTCATGACTCAATCTGCAAAAGTACAAACGAAAATTCATATTAAGAAGAATAAAAAACAAAATTACGAAGCAAAATTATAAGAGCAAATTTAATATTGCTCGAAGCCAGAACAGATTACCAGAAAAAGAAACCAAGAAAACAAAGAGAATATGGTGGATACAGAAAATTTCTCTATCTTTTCGACTTCTCAATTCTCGCTGTATTAACGCATATCTTTGCGTGAGTGTGGGTCCAATTAGATTGAATGTGTTGGAGTTTTCTCGTTGATTTTCTGTGGCAAAGAAGCTGGATATATTACAGCTTCCCCATGTTGTGTAAGGCCTCGGCCACGATAAGAGCGGCGCCAGGAAAATTTAACGTCTCGAATTAGCGGAAAGAGGCACTTTAGTATTGTCGCTCTGCCACTCATCGCTCGCTGCTCACACCATGTTCGAGGCCTAACACAGCAATGGGAAGCTGTTATATCTCCAGCTTTAGTGTTTCCAGAGGAGGAGTTGCCTTTTTGGTCAAGGGAAGCAGTGCTTCCTTTGCTACCAAAGAGGAACCGCCACTGAGCGAAATGTTCACTATCCCGATGGAAGTTTTCTCAATATAACGATGGATGCTGCACATAGAGCAGATCAAGCAGATAATAGCAATGTTGAAGTAATTTGTTAAATGTAGAAAAACCAGAGGTAAATCATATAAAGCAGAAGAATTATCAATGATTTTTTTTATTATTTTTTGTGTAAAAATACCTTTATTTATCGAAAAAACGGTTGGCTAAAAAATACCAAAATCTCATAAAAATATCAGATCTAGAGCTTTGTGGTCACGGGGACTTTTGTTCGGGAGATCAAAAGCTACAATTTTACGTGAAAAGTATTTAGTTTGACCGGAGGCCATTTTGCATAAGAAATGTGCGGGGTCCTTTGAGAATCTTGATCAGGAAATACGAGATGATAGACAATTGGCTAACAAGTTTAATGATTATTGAAAGTATAGAAAATATAATTCAAAATAACGAAGACAAAAATTTGTTTGATTTATTTGAGTTTCATTGTGTCAATTTCCTTGAGAACTTTGATTTAATTAATTTGGACAGCTTATTTAAAGTAATCAGTAAATTAGAGATGAAAAAAAGTCAGTTGATAGTATAGATAAAAGAATTTTACTTAATGTTATTGAGTAGAAAATGAATTTGTTGATGCCCTTAACCTTTCACTTTCTTCGGGTATTTGCCTGAGAAATGGGAATTAGCGATATTAACACCGATACGTAAAGTCGCCAATTCCAATAACGCTAGTGATTTTCGGTCAATAAATCAATTTCCAATGAATGAAAAGATTCTAGAATTATTTGTCAAACAACAACTCCAACCATTTTTAGACGATAATGATATTTTAATTAAAGAACAATCAATAACAATGGAGTTTTGTCTGATGAAAGAAATATATAAAATATGGTGTACCGCAAGGCTCCGTTCTTGGTCCCATGCTTTTCATATTGTATATTAATGACCTTAAGACTATGGAAAGGAGATTAAACTTAGTAATGAAGTCGCTTGATGAATGGATGAGCAAAAGCAGCATGTTTCTTAACACAAAAAAGACATTCTACATGATTTTTAAATGCGATCAATTAATAAAAGATAGAGATTTGATAATTAAATATAAAAGTGACTTTATCGCGAGGAAGAAAGAAATTAAATATTTGGGTATATATCTAGATGAATGTCTTAAGTTTAAGAAACATGTTGCTTACGTAGAAGGTACAGTTGGAGCAAAATTAGGCTTGTTGAACAGAGTCGGCAATTATATTGGCTCTGATACAAGAAGCCTTGTTTATAAAACGATGATAGCTCCTCATATGGAATATTGTTCAACAATATTTTTATATTGTAATTTAGAGGAAATTGATAGGTTGCAGAAATGGCAAAATAAGGCAATGAGACGAATTTTACACTGTGATACTTACACGCCAGTAAATGACTGAAAAACTTGACTTTGTAACTGTAGACCAAAGAAATAAAAGAAATGTTTTATTATTAGTTTTTAACATGAAGAACGATTTTGTTAATAATGAATTGTACAATAAAAAGCTGTGAAAGCTCAAAATAAAACAACTATCTATCTATCTCTTTCTTCTTTTTTTCTTCTTTCTATCTTCCGACTAGAGTTGCTGTCCGACATTGCACTCTATACGAAAACAATAGATTGTTGAACAGTACAAAGGGTGTAAGGGCTAAGCCTAGATAGAGGCATAATAAAAAAACAACAAGGTGCATGAATAGTTCGGCAAATGTTCGATATTTCCTGAATGGTAGGCTCTCGTGAAAAAAGTTTGTAGCAAAAGTTCCTCAGCCTGGAGGGTAGAATCGTGTGCACACCAAACTCAGCCCCACCCACTCACCCCTACTACGAGTGGGGGTAACTCTAAAATTTTAAATAGCAACCCCCATTTTTTAACGGATTGTGACTCTCCGAAGAAAAATATGAAACTTTTGCCTTAAAATTTTTTTAATCCGAAGTTTCCCTTCACCCCCAACACCAATTTGGGGGGGGGAATAGTCCAGCAACTGTGCAATATTTCCTGCCTGAAGGAGTGGGGGTGAGTTTTGAGTGCCGAAACGAACAAATATTTCCCTCAAAACAAAAGTTCACCTTTATCGAACGTTGATCCTTCCGATTTTTCTTTATGGGTCTGAAAAGTGGACACTGCTCAAACTCTTCCAAATGCGATACTTGAGGTAGATCCTCGGTGTCTCACTCCGCGATCGCCTTCGAAATGAGACAGTTCCAGCAGGCACTGATCGAAGAAGAAAAACGTAGACTACGGTGGTTTGAACATGTTTGCCGAATGGATGATAACCTTTAAAAGTAAACTCTGAAAATGAGACAAGTCCTTTGCAATGATACATTAATACACAAATGTTATAATTTTTTAATTTAATTTTATATTATATTTTATTTGCTTGCAAAAAATCACACAGTTGGCTTCTTAATTCAAATGCTGTTCTGCACCTAGGAGTTTGAAGAGGAGATACGAGCAGTGCAATCCAAACACCCAGTATCCAGCAAAAGTAAGCTCATAAGATTGATCCGTTCCTCGATCAGGAAGGTATTTTGTGGGTAGGATGGCGCATCCAGAACGCCAACGCAACATTCTCAGAATCTTATCTTGCCAAAGAAGAGCCCATTATCTAAGCTCATCATCGACAACACACACCGGACGACATTACACGGGTGCACCCAACTAATGTTACACATGTTGAGACAGAAATATTGGATATTAGACGTACGAAACGCAGTAAGACGTCACAATAATCAATCCATGCAGTGTTTTAGGCAAAGAGCAGCAGGACAAACGCAATTAACGGCCAACCTTCCGACATATGGGGTTCGTCTTGCAAGATCCTTCGCTCACATTGGAGTGGACTATTGTGGTCCTTTCGATTTAAAAATTTCGAAAAGACGAAGCGCTCGAAGCCAAAAGAGATGCATTTCACTATTCATCTGCATGGTGACAAAAGCCATCCACCTAGAAATTGTCACCGACGCCTCCACAGAAGGATTCTTCACGGCATTCCGACGATTCATCGCAAGACGTGGGTTATGTTCCGACATATACAGCGATTGTGGATCCAACTTCCTCGGAGCAAATAATCTTACACGTTTCAAGATTGAAGCCAACAAAACATTGGAACGAGAACTGGCCGAAACCATGGAAAATCAAGGAATCCATTGGCATTCCAACCTCCCAGCGTCACCCCACTTTTGATGACTTTGGGAAAGTAGGGTAAAATCAGTGAAGTACCACTTAAAATGAACAATTGGAGACGCAAGATTGACATACGAAGAGCTTAGTACCTTCACAACGCATATCGAAGTTTACACCAAGGTTTCTGGACTCGTTGGAGCAATGAGTACTTGAATAGACTCCAACAACGACCAAAGTGGCTAAAACCCACCCCAGAAGTTACAATTAATGATCTAGTTCTCATAAAGGACGAAAGATTGCCGCCATCTCGATGGTTATTAGAAAGGATCATAGATACTCACCCTGGACATGACAATTTCATCCGGGTAGTGAATGTAAGAACAAAGAATAATGTCATGAAAAGACCTATCACGAAAATATGTCTATTACCAGCAACGAACCCTAAAGAAAAGTAGCAAAATAGCAGTTCCGCCGGAAACACAGAAAATAGCTGAGACCACAAAAAAAACTTACATCGAACTACCAATAATTAAAAAAAAAAATAATGAGCTTATTAACCCGACCGTTAAATCTAGTCAGAAAAAGTCGCCATATCTCACAGTGCGAATCTACATCTACATCTATAGCCAAAAATATGCAATCAAAGGAAGAAATAATTAACCCAACAACGAAAAAACGGATTTCACTAGACGAGTATCGTCGGCGCCAACAGCAGCCGCCGCCTGATCTACAGATGGAAAAAGAATTGTGGGAGAAGATTCGCCCAGGTATGAGCGTGACCATGATAAATATAATTCTGGTACGTCTCCAGCGTAAAAATGTAAGCTAAAAAAAAGAGAGAAGAGAAAATAAACATGAATTGAAGTGCACATATATTTTATTCCTTAATACATCACAACCAGCTTTCTCGAGACAGTTTCTTTGAAGCTTAACGCTTCAGTTGGCTTCTTAAATCAAATGCTGTTCTGCCGGCATTATTTGACCGTAAATTTTTGGCGTGCTCGTCAAAGGAACACAACTCGTTGCTGCCGTAGCCCAAAGTCTAGAAATTAATAAGTCTTTCATCTTCATGTAGTTAATGAGTGGAATGCGAACAGCTATATGCAAAAGTTCTTCAAATGACGATGCCTGGCTATCAGAGAGAGAATGCAACATTTTTATACGCGTTTGCATACAACTAAACAGCTAAACTTTTATGAGTTTATATGGGAATAAACTTAATATATTGGTGCATATTGGCTCGTTTGTTTTGATTTATGAAAGAAAACAGCTGATTCAATTTTCTTTCCTTTTCTGTTCTGCATACTTTATCGTAAAGAGAGAATCTGGCTTTGTCTCGCTGAATTCACGAAGTATGCGTTGAGTTTTGCTCAGCAGTGATGTTCATATATGCACGCACACAACTAACGGGGGGGGGGGGGATTTTGTATGAAAATGAAAGACTTGTTATTACTAGACTTTACCGTAGCTTCTTAAGAAGCACTCTATCTACTTCGTGATCCATAATATCACTTGTGGTTGCATAGGAGCAATCGATGGGAAACACATAAATTTAACCCGTCCATCGAATTCAGGTACCATTTTCAAAACATTAATATATTTAAACTTATTTACAGGTTCGCAGTTCTATAATTACAAAGGGACCTACAGCATAGTATTGCCCGCAATATGCGACGCAAACTATACATTTACGGGAATTGATATTGGTGCTTATGGCAGCCAGAGTGATGGGAGTATCCTGGCACCAGCGTCTGCATTTGGCAAGCCTTATTAAATGAAGACCTTGCAGCGTTGGATTTGCCCGAGGATTCCCTGCTCATTAAGAGCATGTTGCCTTTTCCACATTAATTTGTGGGTGATGCTTCTTTCCCTTTACGGAAAAATATAATGTGACCTTTCCCAGATCATAGCTTACAAGAGCAAAAGGAATACTTTAACAAAAGAATGTCGAGATCACACAATACTAGCAAAAATGCTTTCATAATATTAACGGGTTGGTGGAGGATCCCGAGGCAAACAATGAACATGTTTCCTGACTCTGCAAAAAAATTGTTCAGGCAGCCGTGGTTCTGCATAATTTTATAAAACTCCATGACGATAAACATACATACAGTGAGCGTCAAAAGTGAGTCAACATCACGGCATGAGCACGGCCACAGTATTCAAAAAACATGCATCTATTTTTCTATCTTCTTCGTCTCACTAGTTTTCTTTATCTCCCTTTCTTCACTTTCCTACTTCATTCTTTTTACTTTATATTTCATTCTTAATTTTCTTCTTCTTTTATTTTTGCTTTAATTTTATTTTAATTTTAGTCTTAATGTAATTGTAATTTAATTTAATTGTAATTTTTAAATCTAATTTTAAGTTTTTTCCTTTGTTAACCCTTCTGTTGTTGTAATTCTTGTATGTACTCTAAAAGATGTGAATCTTGTGTACTTTCCAAAAATAAATTATTATTATTATTATCTAAACATTTTATATTTCAACTTCAATATCTCAACACTAAAAACTCGTGGAAGAGCATACCATACATTGATTTAAAAGTTTGTGAGGAGGAAAGATTCCAAACACGCAATCCCAACAATCCAAATTAATCGAATTAGACTATCACATTTAATTCATCACACACAGCGATCATGTCAAACGAACAAGAAAAACGTTTGTATTTCGGTAGAGCCGAAAATCAATACAAAAGCTGAAAATAAGCATCAGCCCAAACCAGCTGCTAAGCCAAGGGCTGAGCGTACTCCCAAGCCAGCAAAGAAACCGATCAGCGACCTCGAAGCCGATTCAAAGACTGGTTCACCATTTGATGACTCAATCTTTTGGCCGAGGAATACACGAAAATTAAAAAGATCCAAAAGCTGAAAATAAACCAAGGCCTGAGCCTACGGCCAAGCCAGCAGTGCGGCCGAAGCCAGCAAAGAAACCGATCAGCGACCTCGAAGCCGATTTAAAGACTGGGTCACCATTTGATGACTCAATCTTTAGCCGCGGAATACACGTCCGGGAAACATCTGCAAAAACAAACGTTTCATCTGCAGCACCCACATTAATATCTAATACTAGAGAAGTATTTTCACAGCTGTTTATAGGTGATAACAACCTCTCCAAGCAATTATTGCCTGAGTATCTTGATTACTACACACGTTATCTGTTGTGGGCTAGATATGTATCACTTAAAATGTATAGCCAGCATACATTAACAAGAGAAGAAGATTGGTTAAATTCAATCTTAAACCCTAGAGAGTATGACGTTCCCGCACCTATTGCCACTATTCTAAAATTAATTGGCAATATTGTCAGTAATTTAGACCAACATCTATATGTACTGCCTCCTACACTCCCAACCGAACCTGTTGGTTCCACCACTGGTACATACGGAGCTATTTCTTCAGATACGCATAATATGTATGAAGAAGTACCCTGTCCAGTCAAGCAAATCCTGGAACATACCCATCTCAGTTAGTGACAGAACAGTTAGTACCTAATGAAAATTTATTAGGTTATTATCCATTATCGTAAAGAAGGTCAGAAGCTAAAAACTAAGCTTTAGATACGCCAACTACTTTTAAAGAAGATTGTAGAAATACCGCTATTAATATAGATTTAATTAATGCAATATCGGATATTTTACCTACAACAAAAACGTTCACAATAGAAAAGATAAACTTTTCTACGCTATCAAAAACAGGCCATTTATCTCAAACCATCTCTAGTGTATCAGTAGATGATCCCTCCAATTCACCTTGTGAAAAGGATGGTGAACTTAAAACTTATTCACTTTGTAAAGAGAGAGATGCACTGTATGGCGCATCATTTTATTTGTGCCAGCAACTATTCAAATCAGACGATTTAAATGTTTGGGCCTGTGCAGATTATGTTCCTCCACCTGATATTGACCAACCAGATCATAGAACATCTTGGCTAGAAAATAGAGATGCTAGAAGAGATCTACCCACCCACTACTACGCAAAAGTCTTTACAATAGTCTCTCAAGATGCTAAATTCTTTAGGAATAATGTTATTACAGCAATGACTACTAAAAAGTAAAGCAAACTTTTGGCACGTTAGCCCCAAAATAGCTAACTGTTGGTAAGGCATTACTTCCAGTTATGGAACACGAAACGAAACTCGGGAGGACTAAGGGATTTAATCGAATTAACCGACTCTCTTGATACTTGCTTAAGATTGAAAAGGATTTTGAGTTGTGAATTGACTAAAACTCTATTGTTGTTGTATCGTTTGAGCAAAACTGACCAAGCCTTGTCATAATTAGCATCCGTTATTTGAAATTGGGGGAGTAATTGTTCAGCTTCTCCAGCTAGCACCGATTTCAGGTAATTTTAATTTTTGTGCATCGGAGAGCGAACAAGGGTAACTTGCATGGAGCAATGGAAGCACTTCAACAACTTGCAATTAATGTTTGAAAACATAACGATTACCATATCATAGTAGGGCACCATAACCATTATTCTATTACAGCTTTATAATAGCAAAAACGTCACCCAACAAGGAGGAATAGTAGCAGCATCAACAAATTCTACATCAAGAAGGAGGAACAGTAACCACACAAAGAACATAACTAACCATCATCCATTGCATGGCATATTTTATGAAGCTCATCAATTAAATTAATATCAGCATTTTTCTCATTGCTCCAGTAATGTATTTTTATATAAAACCATAAACTAATTTAATATAATTTAAAATTTAATATTTAAATTCAAATTCAATTCAATTCAATTGAAATTAACTTTAAAGTTTGATATGGTAACATTGATTAACTAGAATCAATCATGTATGCACACACACAGATAACTGCTCCCCACTTCGGTTGTTAGCAACTAAACCGGTTTATACCGTTGCAAAATCTGGAAGTGAACAAAAATGTTTGCTTGACTGATTTTCGTTCTCTCTGGCTCCAGCCATCATCCAGTGCGGTAAGATTTTCCTCCCTATTCCTTTAAACACACCACCTCATTCACTTATATTCGTTATACTTGTAGATTTTTTGACACAAGTTATAACGATTTTAAATAATAACAATCATACCTTGTAGCTTTCGATACAAGGTATGAATCTTAGTTATACTTGTAGCTTTTTGATACAACTTATAACTACCTTTACTAATCTCAATTATACCTTGTAGATTTCGATACAAGGTATAAAACAGTTATACTTGTAGCTTTTTGATACAAGTTATAACTACTTTTACTAACCTCAATTATACCTTGTAGCTTTCGATACAAGGTATAAAACAGTTATACTTGTAGCTTATTGATACAAGTTATAACAACCATTACTAACCTTAATCATACCTTGTAGCTTTCGATACAAGGTATACAACAATATACTTGTAGCTTTTTTGATACAAGTTATAACAACTATTACTAATCTCAATCATACCTTGTAGTTTTCGATACAAGGTATTATATCACTTTTACAATATCGAGGTGTTTAATCTATATTCCTCAATCCATTCTCCTCATTATAAGTTCCTTAACCTTAAATCTGTGATGATTCAATCAGGTAAGTGCATACATTTTTAATTCTGATTTTATTTCAATATATTTAAACATTTTTTGGTTACTCAAATATATTTATTATTTAATATGATATGGTAATTGAATTTTGAATTAAATTGAATATTTGAAATATTAACTTGAAACATCATTGAATCGTTTTTCTCTTTTATTTTTTTCTTTGAATTATTTCGTTGTTGAAGTACGTGATTATTTTAATAATTTGTCATGAATTAAAAAATTGAATTATATGAAGAAAGAGTCAATAAATTTGAAATTGTATTGTTTATACATTTTTTTTCTTTATTGGCCACTGTGCATTGGGATTGTGGGGCTGTGTGCCGGAATAAAAAACAAGTCTTAATCGGAAAATTAAATTAAACACGGAAGAATTAAACATGGTCCTTCGAGCCGGATAAAGCTCCCATTCTCAGTGCGCAGTCAGGTTAGGAATCTTATTATTCATACAACAAGTTAACCACCTCTTGAAGAAGTTTTTAGTCTCAGTAAAGATTACCAATATCAAATTCTTTTTTTTTATTGCATTTATCCTAAATCTAGGTCTCAAAGGTGATCAATTATTCAGTGAAAGTGCTTTGTCTGAGAAAATAGAATCTGTTAAGTGGAGGCTAAATTCCTCATGTTGTGCAATTATTCTCAAGACATTTATTCAAAAGTGATGTGAATTCAGTGCTCCAATTTATTAAGTTTCTGAGGCAAGTCCCTCACCTATAGCAAGGTTACACGCCTAGCTATCACATTCATTAGTGACATTTTATTCGAGCCTAGCGCTCAAACTATATCGTTTTCAAGGCAAGGCACCTCACCTCAAGTCAAGTTCAGGTTCTACACACCGAACTATATTTATACAAGCCTGCGGTCTTCATAAGCTTTACTCAATTATCCTCATAAGCATTGTGCTTACTCTCTATTATTTACATATCTACCTGTACACTCTAGTGCTCAAAACTTTATTATTTTATCGAGGCAAATTTCCTCGCCTCAAACCCATTGTTTGGTTCTACACACCGAGCAATAAATCGAGCCTAGTTCTCAAACTTATTAATAACCAAAGTATCTCTCTTTAATCAATTGCCAGGTTTTCCACACCAAGCTATATTTGGTCGAGCCTAGTAATTATCTTCTATTACTGAAATAGATCACTTGAGCCTAATGTTCAAATCCTATTGTTTTGCTTTTCTCCTTTTTTAGGAAGGCATCATCTTATCTCAATCTCAAGGCGTTACATACACCTAAATTATCGCCATACGAGCTTCATGCTCATACTCTAGTAAGCAACTATCTTACATTAACTTACTGCAGCTATTTATTATCTTCAAGAGGAAGGTTGCTTTAATTTAAGCTACTTTATAGGTGGTATACACCAAAAACTATTTATTGTTTACAAGCCTAGCACTAAAAACAAACTTACTGTTAGTGCTTCAAATTTATTGTTTTGTACCAAGCAGGTTGTCTTAATTATCTCAAAGGGCCTAGTGCTCAAACTTCTATTGTCAAAATTTATTTCAGGTATTGAACGTATACTCATTGTTTATTTGCATTACATATTTTTCAAGTTGCATTACATATTTAGTTCAAGTGTTCAAATTTTAAAAATGGCTAATAATACAAATTTTAATGATGCGTTGGAGTTGCAAAAAGTGTACATAGACATGTTAAACAAATCTATGACAAATTATAAAAAAACCGCGCTGATTAAAAGAACAAAAGAATATATATCTGAGCGAATTTCACAGTTTCGAGACCTTTGGGCAAAGATAGAGACAAATCACGTGCAAGTTGAACTACAGTTTGTAAAATTAGTTGAAAAGCCAACATGTGAATACTTTGTAAACAACACGTATTTGCAATTGGAAGACAAATACTTTGAATTTATGGGAACAGTAAAGGCTGCCCTAAGCAAATTTGAGGACCAGTGTCCTCCCTCAAGCCCTTCAATGCATGAATCAACGCGAGTAAGCTCACCATCCCTAACAACACATCTTTGGCGGTTGTCAAAAATCTCTTTACCCACCTTCTCAGGATCTTACGAATCCTGGCGGTCTTTTCATGACCTATTTAATTCATTGGTACATCAAAATCCAACACTTTCTGATGCACAGAAATTGCATTACTTGAAGTCGGTCCTATCCGGAGAAGCAGAGCATTTGTTACGCAAATTTCAGGTAACTGATGCTAATTATGAAACAGCATGGAATGTACTGTTAACAAGATACAACAGCAATAGAGTATTGGTTAATGCTCAACTGAAGGTGTTGTTTAATCTCAAGCAAGTATCCAGTGAATCGGTCAATTCAATAAAAACCCTTTTGGACAAGTCAAATGAGTGTCTGTGTGAACTGCATGCCTTAGGCATTAACACTTCAAATTGGGATCCTCTCCTTATATATTTGATTATTCAAAGGCTCCCTACGGAAACTCACAGGATGTGGGAAGTCGAGCTTGATGGGCCATCTTCACTCCCTACATTTGATAGACTCAGACAATTCTTAGAGAAACGCTTCCGAATGTTAGAGGCCATAGCTGACCACAAAACCAATGTTCCACAACGTCCGTCTCAAATACGAAATTTCTCACACATTTTGCCTCGACTGCAACAGAAGCTTGTGTTTGCTGCAAAGAACACCATAAATTAAAGTTATGTCCTACTTTTGGAAAACTTTCATTCCCACAAAAATATCAGATTATTAAATCAAGTAAGCTCTGTGTTAATTGCCTGTCTAGCTCGCATGCTACTTCGGTATGCACAAGCAAATACAACTGTTGGAAATGTAATAAAAGACATCACACCTTATTGCATAACGATTCCATGAAAGGTACATCTCCACGAACGAAGCCTGGCACTCGAACGCCACCAAAATTATCATCAAAACCTAACCAAGATGATGTGCATAACAAAGGCAACAATATTGAGACTACCGTACTATTTAATACGCAGTTATCAAGTAATGTCAAGTCTAAAAAATCTTTATCAAAAGCCCTATTGTCGACTGCAATAGTTAAAATACCTACAAAAAACGGTGGGATAATTCTAAGAGCTCTTATAGATACAGGGTCAGAGGTATCATTTATTACTCAAACTGCCGCGAAACAGCTTAATATAAGAAGCTCCTCTGCTTCAGTTACTATCATAGGTATATGTGATCTAAAAACACCTGCCGATAAACTATTAGAGTTCGAAGTACATTCGATACATTCGCCATCTTCATTCCAACTTCCTGTTACAGCACTGGTTGTTCCAACAATAACATCCATATCACCAGCTTCACATCTCCCAAAAGAAACGTGGGCTCATTTAGACAATCTTAATCTTGCTGACCCCCATTACTACCTGCCAGGAAAAATCGACCTACTACTTGGTGCTGATGTATATTCTACACTAATTCTAGAAGGATTAATTAAAGGCCCTACTGGAACTCCCGCAGCTCAAAATTCCATTTTTGGTTGGTTATTAATTGGCCCAGTACATGCAAAAGGAGAAAGGTCAGCCATACAATCCTTTAATGTCCAAGTGAAAGATACGAAGGTAGAAGATGAACTCAATATAAGATTGCGTTCCTTCTGGGAGATCGAGGAGGTACCAGTGCAAACAAGATATAGCAAGGCTGAAGAAGAGTGCGAAACCCTTTATAAAAATTCGGTATGTAGATTAGCCTCAGGTGCATATCAAGTAAAAATTCCTTTCCTTAATGGTGAAGCTCCCAACATCGGAGTATCTAAAGCCTTAGCTTCAAAACGATTAGCTTCTCTTGAGTTAAAATTGTCACGAAATTTGAGTTTACGATCTGAGTATACAAAAATACTCCAAGAATATTTGGACTTAGGCCATATGATACCCGTAACTCAAGATAAAGCTTCATCCTCATATTACATGCCACACCATGCTGTTCTCAAGGATAGCACAACCTCAAAAGTGCGAATAGTATTTGATGCTTCAGCTAAAACCTCCAACGGAAAGTCGCTGAACGACTATATGCATCCTGGCCCTGTCCTACAATCTGATCTATATTCAATTTTGCTTAGATGGCGAAGATTTAAATACGCGATGTCAGCAGACATAGAAAAGATGTATAGAATGATACATCTTCACCCTTCAGATCAAAAATATCATCGTCTCTTATGGCGACCCACACCTTTTGACCCTATTAAAGAATTTGAGATGACAAGAGTAACCTTTGGAACAACCTCTGCCCCATATTTGGCAATTAAAACGCTTCACCAGCTAGCAAAAGATGAACAAAAAGGGTTTCCTACAGCAGCTCAAATAATTACCCATGATTTCTATGTTGATGATGCCATTACTGGCACCCATTCTGCTGCAGAAGCAATTTCATTGTATCACGAGTTAACCCAATTACTATCTTTGGGAGGTTTTAACCTTCGAAAGTGGTCAAGTAATGATGCCGAAGTCCTTGCCGCAATCCCTGAAGACAAAAGAGAATTAAAAACAACATTAACTTTCTCACATGATGAAAAAGTAAAGGCTTTAGGCCTAATCTGGCATCCAGCAGCGGACCATTTTACCCTGCAATATCCAGAATCAAAATCTGGCGTGTGCACAAAACGACAGATTTTGTCAGGTGTCGCTGGGTTATTTGATCCGTTGGGTTGGATATCGCCATACGTGATTAAAGGAAAAATTCTGATGCAAAGTTTATGGCTTCTCGGATCTTCATGGGATGAGCCAGTTACTGCATCCATTCAAAAGGAATGGCAAGAATTCCAGCATCAATTTCCTCAAACTACTATCAAAATACCAAGGTGGCTCCAAACTTATTCAAATTCAACCATCCAACTCCACGGATTTTCTGATGCTTCACAGCTCGCCTATGCTGCCGTAGTTTATGTTAGAGTTGTCGATGGACACGGTCGATCTAAGGTTAATCTTTTAACAGCTAAAACAAAGGTAGCTCCGGTAAAACCCATGACGCTTCCTCGATTGGAATTATCTGGTGCGCATCTGCTGGCAAAATTACTACACAAAGTAAGAAGGGAGTTAAATTATTCTTCTGTAATGACATTTGCTTGGACCGATTCAACAATTGTACTTAATTGGATTCAATGCTCCCCGCACAAACTCAAAACCTTCGTGGCTAATAGGGTGAGTCAAATTCAAGAACTACTCCCTTCAATCCCTTGGCGTTATGTTCGTTCGAAGGATAACCCTGCAGATTGTGGTTCTCGTGGCTTAAATGTAAACGAATTAAAGATCTTTGATTTATGGTGGTATGGACCAAAATGGCTCCAAGAGATCGAGTCTTCTTGGCCAAAATATTTAAACGTGACGCTTAATCATATACCAGAAATGCGGAAAAATAATTTACCTTACTCTTTGCTGTCACATATATCTTCCGACATAATAGAATCATTTTCTTCTTACACTAAACTCATTCGAGTGATGGCATATGTTTTACGATTTCTTAATAGGCTCAAAACCTCTTGCCCAATTAGCTCACCAAATATAACTGCTCAGGAATTACGAGATGCGAAAATTAAGTTAATTCATTCTATACAAAAACAAGTTTTCGTAAAAGAATATCAAGCACTAAGTCAAGGGTTGCAGGTGACTACTCAAAGTACATTACTACCACTAAATCCTTATCTTGATGAAAATCAATTAATTAAGGTGGGAGGTAGGCTCACGCATGCAAAAATTTCCACCTCACAAAAACACCAGGTAATTCTCCCTCCGAAGCATCACTTCACCAAATTACTTATTGAGTACACTCACAAATTAACGCTTCATGGAGGAACAGGGCTGGTTTTAAACACTCTCCGAACTGAGTATTGGATCCCAAAGGGTCGGCAATCCATTAAACAAATTCTTCACAAATGCATTCACTGTTTTAAATTATCGGCAAAACCACAGCCGCAATTAATGGGTGCTCTTCCACCATCAAGGGTCATCGCGTCAGCTCCATTTTCTAAGGTAGGAATTGATTTTGCAGGTCCATTTCTGCTTAAAATGTCAAAATACCATGGTGTTAAGACGTATAAAGGGTATATTTGCATATTTATATGCATGACAACAAAGGCAATTCACCTAGAAACAGTATCCGATATGTCCACCGCAGCTTTCTTAGCAGCATTAAAAAGATTTATTAGCCGCCGCGGTCTGTGTTCTGATATATATTCAGACTGTGGGTCAAATTTTATTGGAGCTAACTCAGAATTAAACTTACACCTTGCTCAGTGCTTTAAAGACGTTGAAAATCACTTCACTATACAAGGCATTAACTGGCATTTTAACCGACCTTCAGCTCCACATTTCGGAGGTCTGTGGGAGGCAGGTGTTAAATCTGTCAAATACCATTTAAAACGAGTATTACAAGACACCAACTTAACTTATGAAGAATTTTCATCTGCACTAGCGCAAATCGAGGCATGCTTAAATTCTAGACCCTTATTACCTCTCACGGATGACCCAAGCGATTTGCAAGCCCTAACACCTGGGCATTTTCTAATAGGACGACCATTGTTAGCACCTCCTGAAGCTAATGATAACAAATGCACTTCATTGGACAGATGGAAGTATGTGCAAACCTTGCAAAGGCATTTTTGGAACAGATGGTCCAAGGAATACCTGAATCATATGCAAAACCGACCCAAGTGGTTGAAGAAATTAGAAAATCCCAAGGTTGGAGATTTAGTGGTTGTAAAGGACCACCTGAACACTCCACGTTCATGGATGCTGGGAAGAATTCTTCAAGTTCATCTTGGAAGCGACGGAATGGTGCGAGTTCTAACAATTAAAACTCAAAGTAATACTATCAAACGCCCAATTCACAAGGTGTGTATACTACCTAGTGAAGACCCAGCTAACTAACATGACTTTAACTGTTCTCAAAATTATTTCATTCAATATCATCTACTAACACTGATTGCCTTCGTCACAAATACCCAAATGGATTCTGCCCTTAGAACACACCACAACCCAAATTGATTCTACAGCAAATTGAAAACTCCTGCATGGTAACAGATCAGCACTGTGAATTACTGGATTATCCCCTCCATTTCATTTAACAAGTGCATTAAATCCCGCTATATTCACCAAATTGCCTCAATTCTATTTGAAAGAGTTCAGTTTTGATTAACCAGCAGAAAACGATGGCAGCAAATCAAGAAATCATCGATTTAACAGGCAGTGATGATGAAGTTGAAAGGGTTGAATATATCACCACCGTGATGAGCGAATTAAGGATCAGGACCACTCCAACTATACGTTTAATTAGGTCAACGCAGGTAGTTCCCCCAGATGCCGCAAACGACGACTTATTTTGTACCCTAATAGATGAGGAAACGGACCGAGTGGAGACAGTAAAGGTATCGTTTCAAGCCTTGCAGCGTGCGAAGAGGCGTAAACGGCGCGTTCATTTTAGTGGTGGATACACAATTAAAATAAAATTGTTAGACGAGGGGTTAATTAAAGTTATCCAACCATAAATCATTTCTTTCATTGTCGATATCCTTATTTACCCTAACTATTGAGATTTATTTGTCCTCATAGTTACATAATTAGTTATGTACTTTTTCTTCTCCTCTGTTGTTGTTTTTTTGTTTTAGGCGGTCAATACAAAACTCCTTTCACCAGATGCACTCAATTTTTTTTTTTCATTTACCTAAGTAACATAATAATTGTTCTCACCAAAAGATTTCAGATCTGCACGGTTACTTTCTTTCTTTTGAAACACATCGGTAGTGTTTCAAAGGGGGGGAGTATGTTTGAAAACATAACGATTACCATATCATAGTAGGGCACCATAACCATTATTCTATTACAGCTTTATAATAGCAAAAACGTCACCCAACAAGGAGGAATAGTAGCAGCATCAACAAATTCTACATCAAGAAGGAGGAACAGTAACCACACAAAGAACATAACTAACCATCATCCATTGCATGGCATATTAAATGAAGCTCATCAATTAAATTAATATCAGCATTTTTCTCATTGCTCCAGTAATGTATTTTTATATAAAACCATAAACTAATTTAATATAATTTAAAATTTAATATTTAAATTCAAATTCAATTCAATTCAATTGAAATTAACTTTAAAGTTTGATATGGTAACATTGATTAACTAGAATCAATCATGTATGCACACACACAGATAACTGCTCCCCACTTCGGTTGTTAGCAACTAAACCGGTTTATACCGTTGCAAAATCTGGAAGTGAACAAAAATGTTTGCTTGACTGATTTTCGTTCTCTCTGGCTCCAGCCATCATCCAGTGCGGTAAGATTTTCCTCCCTATTCCTTTAAGGGGTTGCTCTGATTTTTGGTTTAAAAAAAAAACCAAATTTTTTTTTTGCCTTTTTATATTTATTAATATGTGTAGAATACGTTCCTAAAATATTAGTACGAAATTTTTTTTCGTTAAAAAGTTATATGCAGTATTGTAAGTGCAAAAAAACTGATTTTCTGTCGGACGTTCAGCGCGTGGTAGTGCTACTGTTATAGTTTATATACATAGTACCTGATGTTATTGTTATTTACATGAATGTAAAATATACATACGCATTCGTGCAAATAACAACATCAGCCACTATATGTATATAGTAACGCAAACATACGTTTGAATTTACTTACATTATTTCGGTTAGTTCGGCTACAGTGAAACGTAAAAAAACTTTAAACGCGTTTTTCTCAAAATGCCATTTTTCAAAACGGTTCCAGCGATTCAAAAGAAACTATTTAATATATTGACTTACCACTTATGTCAATTTATCGAAAATGATGTTGTCGAGTTCGCCTGTGTAAAATTTTTTTTCAAAATCTTACTATTAGTATTTTATCCTCCCATTTTGGGCCAGAAAAGTTGCATTTTTACGTTTTTTCACTAAAATGTCCTTAAATTTTTTTTTTGATGCAATTTTTACTAATGTTGACATAAGCGAACTAAAAGACATAATTTTTAACAAAACCGTTTTTCACTTTTCTGGTTCTGACCAATGGGGACGGAGCTATCGATGGAACCGTTTTCCATGTTATTTTTGAGGTGTCAACTTCAGCGCGTGCTACATATTTATTTATGACGGCAAAAAAAAAAATTAAAATTTTTTTTGTGATCTCTAAAAGTTATCTAATACTATGAAAAAATTTTGTATATAAAAATAAAAAGGGTTTTCTGTAAAAAAAAATCCAAAAATAGTCAATTTTTTGCCTCAAAAATCAGAGCAACCCCTTAAACACACCACCTCATTCACTTATATTCGTTATACTTGTAGATTTTTTGACACAAGTTATAACGATTTTAAATAATAACAATCATACCTTGTAGCTTTCGATACAAGGTATGAATCTTAGTTATACTTGTAGCTTTTTGATACAACTTATAACTACCTTTACTAATCTCAATTATACCTTGTAGATTTCGATACAAGGTATAAAACAGTTATACTTGTAGCTTTTTGATACAAGTTATAACTACTTTTACTAACCTCAATTATACCTTGTAGCTTTCGATACAAGGTATAAAACAGTTATACTTGTAGCTTATTGATACAAGTTATAACAACCATTACTAACCTTAATCATACGTTGTAGCTTTCGATACAAGGTATACAACAATATACTTGTAGCTTTTTTGATACAAGTTATAACAACTATTACTAATCTCAATCATACCTTGTAGTTTTCGATACAAGGTATTTATCACTTTTACAATATCGAGGTGTTTAATCTATATTCCTCAATCCATTCTCCTCATTATAAGTTCCTTAACCTTAAATCTGTGATGATTCAATCAGGTAAGTGCATACATTTTTAATTCTGATTTTATTTCAATATATTTAAACATTTTTTGGTTACTCAAATATATTTATTATTTAATATGATATGGTAATTGAATTTTGAATTAAATTGAATATTTGAAATATTAACTTGAAACATCATTGAATCGTTTTTCTCTTTTATTTTTTTCTTTGAATTATTTCGTTGTTGAAGTACGTGATTATTTTAATAATTTGTCATGAATTAAAAAATTGAATTATATGAAGAAAGAGTCAATAAATTTGAAATTGTATTGTTTATACATTTTTTTTCTTTATTGGCCACTGTGCATTGGGATTGTGGGGCTGTGTGCCGGAATAAAAAACAAGTCTTAATCGGAAAATTAAATTAAACACGGAAGAATTAAACAATTAACAGATCCAACATTCTCGAAACCAGGACGGATCGATGCACTTTTAGGAACACAAACTTATGCAGAAATTATAGAAGACGGAATCCGACGTGGACCGAAGACACACTCTTTGGATGGATCATTATAGGACCAACAGAGAACATACTCATTGAGCAAGTCTCCGCATTTACGGCTAAAACAATAGATCAGAGTATAAGCGAGCTACTCACATGTTTTTCGGGCACTGAAGAAGTTCCGGCAAAACCAATCCTAACAAAGGACGAAGAACTCTTTCAACAGATCTTCGAAACAACACATAAACGTACCCCAATTGGAAGGTACCAAGTGACGTTGGCAATCATGAATAACCATGGAAACTTGCCCATGTTCAGCCAATATCGAAAAAAAGTAACTCCAGCCTTCCCTCCAACAATTTTCTTTGTCCAGGCACCGTTAACAAGTTATAAACAAAAAAAATATTTGCCAGGCACAGCAGTGGCGGTTCGTAAGGGTCAGGATAAGGGAAGCAATGCCCAAGGCGAACGATGAAAGTAAAAGTATCGAAGGTTTAACTAAAAAAACTGAAAAACAACATATAGTGGAGTCAGAAAGGAAAACATAAGGAATTTTTTCCAGTCAAAACAAATTTTTTTCTTCTACTACTTTAAAAAAGATAGTAATAATAAAACCCTGCATACCTCTTCTCATACCTATTCTCTTTTGTAACCATCATTACATTTTTCTTGCAAAAAAAACACTTCAGGCAACCCGTACTGAAAAATACAATTCATAAAAATATTCTCTATCCCTTTAAATCATCTTTAAAGAGAATCTTAAAAAATATAATGGAAGCTACAAAATTATCAGCTTATATTCAACACACGCCGCTTGCAACCCCATTAGAATAACAAATAACAAATTGCCTCGGTAGCCTAGGGAGTAAGGCGCCTGGCTACTATCCCAGAGGTCCCGGGTTCGAATCCCGGCCAGCCCCACGGTCCTTCGCCTTTTCCACTTTCCCACCCATGTAACTTTCTTTCTTTCTTCTTCCCTCTTTACATTCCTGATCCCTCCTGTCATAGCCTTCCTTAGCCCTTCCCCGCTCCACCAATAAGCGCATGTCATCGGTTGGTTGATGAGATTCAACTCGTTTTAGGAGGCATAACACTCCAACGAGTTGTTTCTCGATGCCCCGATGTCAAAGTCGCGACAGTAATGGTTGGAAGTAGGTGGACTAAAAATATCGCGGGTAGGTTGTGACAGTTCCTTTCTTCCCCGACTAGAGCTGCTGTTCGACATTGCACTCTATATGAAGAAAATAGATTGTCGACTCAGTATAAAGGGCGTCTCCTGTGACTCTAGTCTTTCACATAAAAAAAAAATAGATAAAGAGAAACTTCCTATCCTTAACTGTCTTTTTTCAGCAGTTTGCCCATACTTTGAACCTACATATCTTGTAAACGGGAGTCACTCAGGTTTCTGTTATTTATTTCACATAAAAGAATACACATTTACATAAACGATGAGCCTAATTTTTTTTTTTTTTTATGTGAAAGTCTAAGCTCAGGTGTCACCCTTTGTACTACCAGTCCGTCATGTCTTACACGTCAACGTCAGGTGTCTGGTAGTAAGCTTAGCTCGAAGGATAGAGAAAGAATAAAACAGATTAGAGGGAGTCTGGGGGGTACATGAGGAGGTGGAGATGAACCTTGCGTTTAAACTCTTGGGTGTTATATGAGTTTGGGAAAACTGACTGTGGAAGGTTGTTCCACAGTCGAGTTGTTCTCGAAAAGAACGAATTACTAAACTGGTGTGTGCGCGAAAATAAGGGCTGTAGATAGTGGGGATGAGCCGAATGGGCAAGTCTTGTGTTGCGGGAAAAACATCGCCGTGAAGGCAGGAGATTATATATTTCGGTGGAACAGTCGTTATGGTAGATGCGGTAGAATTTAACCAGAGCTGCTACATTCCTGCGGTGACTTAGTGAATCAATTTTGGAGCAAATGACGTCGTCGCCAATGAGTTGGAGAGCGCGGTTCTGCACCTTGTCCAGCCACGCTAAGGTGGTACTCGGTGCCCCTGCCCAGAGATATGAGTTGAATTCGAGGCGGGGCCGAATGTAGGATTTGTATATTATAGCCCTGGCCGACGGCGGAAGGAGGAATTTGCATCTTTTAAGGAATCCCAAGCATTGTGATGCTTGTTTAGCGATTTGGAATATGTGATTACTCCATCGCAGATCTTCAGTTAAAGTTATGCCCAGGATATTGAGGGATGGTTCTGCCATCAGTTCTAGACTGTCCACTTTAATGGGAGGGGTTGGGGAGCGCGTTTTCATAGAGAAGAGACAGTATTTTGTTTTCTGTGCGTTGAATTCAACTTGATTCATGAGGCCCCAATCAAGAATCAATCTTATGTCCCTGTTGATTGAAGTGGACATAAGTTCACGATCAAGTAGACAAGGTCTGGCCCGTGCTTGTCTTACTTTATCAAAGCTATACGAGTAACGCAAAGTACTGTCATCAGCGAAGCTGTGAAGTGAGTTGGATGGGATTGAGAGCAGGTCATTTATAAAAACTAGGAAGAGAGCTGGTGATAGAATAGAGCCCTGGGGAACGCCTGCAGAGATGGAGTGGGGATTAGATTCAACGCCGTCCAATACTACCTTGATTGAGCGGTTGGAAAGGAAACTCTCAATCCAATTCTTTAGAAGAAGGTCGATGCCAATAGCATGGAGTTTACAATTACGTTGCTCTACTATAATCGGTCTAGAAGTTATTAAAGTTTAAGTAAATGGCAATTCGGCCGTGCAAGCTGCAAGGATATGAGTGCTTTATATAAATCTTTAAAACGGCGATATCTCATGAATGACAATTCGTACGGGAAACTGTATAAGATCCTTTTTTGTAGGTAATCGCATAATCTACAAACTTTGTAAACACTATTTTATGATAAAAGTTACCGTTTTGCTGAAAATCGCAAAAAACCCGTTTTTGTGACCTTTGACCCCGAGTAAATCCAGGTTCCAGGTGCCGGATCGATGGGGACTTTTTAGATTTCATTTATAACGGTGTTTTGAACAATCCTACCAATTTTCAGCTAGGTGCGAATTTATGTACCTTCATACCTATTTTTTGGTCTAATTTGAACGGACTATCTTGTCACCTTGGAATTATTTTGCTTGCTTGAAATTTTCAAAATAAACTATTTTTATGTCATTATCGATAATGTGCGCGCAAGCTGCCATCCTAGGTTTGAGACTCTTAAACATCATGAGATCATATTTGGTTTCATGTATAATATAAAAAGATTAAAGGAAATTAGTGATAGTGAACTTTTGAAGCAATGCAGCGACTTGCAAATATCTATGACAGTAGGAGAATCATGTGATATTGATGGACATGAATTGTACGAAGAACTGAATATGTTCATTCGTGTGTATGAAGGAAACGACGACATTATCTCGGTGCTGAAATACATAATAGAAAAAAAATTAACTGAAGTTTACCCTACTATCGAAATAGTCCTGAGAATTATTGCTACCACACCTGTTACAGTTGCGTCTGCTGAAAGGAGTTTTTCGAGGCTTAAAATTATTAAAACATATTTGAGGAATTCGATGACACAAGATCGGCTTTCAGCCCTTTCTATTCTTTCAATCGAAAATGACGTAGCTCATTCGTTGGATTATTGTGCTTTAATTAAAGATTTTAGTCTTAGGAAAAGCCGCAAACATCAATTTTGAAATTTATCATTTTTGTATTTGTTAATTTTGTGAATCTTCCAATGTAAAATATTTTAAAACTCAAATTTTATTTATTTGTATAACTTTAACATTTCTCCTCAAACATGACAAAACCTAAACCAAAGAACCAGACCTACTTTCGCATCAAATGCTTTTCACGAAGGACAAAGGGCCTCGCAAAGACCTGCCGCCCGGAGCCTCGCAATGGGTAAGGCCGCCTCTGCATATACATACATACATACTGAAAGATAAGCGTGGAAAGTTGTTGCGCATATGGCAAATTTTAAGATAGATTTGATATTGCACTTTTTACAATATATTTTAAAATTGACCAAGCAGGACCATAAGATTTCTGGGAATAAGCCTCAATAATGACTTGGAGGGAATTTAAATGCTAACAACAAGAAACCGACAGATACTGTGATCAATCAGGAAAAAGGGTTATTTGTGTAAGAAGTATTTAAGTTAATAAGTTATTTACATTTTATGCAAGAATTCTTTAAAATCTTTGGATATTCGTTACATGATTAAAGAATTATAGTCCAATCAATCTACGCAAATCCATCTAGTAATTGCCAACAGAAAACAAAAAATATTGTCATATAGGAAAAAAAATTCTAAAAAAGATAGCGTCTTTTTTTTCGGAATTTGGAATGGCGAACCTAACCTAAAAAATTCTGGAAACTAAAAAAAATGGTTTTTAGCGAATAAAAGAAAAACGTGACCTCGGATCGAAAAAAATCAAATTATAAAGTTGTAACTATTCAAATTATATTTCGATTGATGTATATTGAGTTATAGGTTAGCGCACAAAATATAGAGAAAAGTGGGAAAAACTGTCGAAAATCACGTTTTTTAAATTTGTTATTAACTTCTGTTTAACATCACTTCAGTGGCGGTTCTTTAGGTTCAGCATAAGGGAAGCAATGCGCAAGGCGAACGATAAAAGCAAAAGTATCGAAGCCTAAGCAAATCATTGGGAATTGTTTCCACTCTCAAATTTTTTTTGGAACTTTATGATGGTGTGCAAAAAAAATTTTAAACTTGAAAAGGTGAAAAAAATCGAATCGAAAATCATGAATTTTTGCATTTTTTCTTCAATTTTTTCAAAATAGTTACGCTTCTATAGGGCGTTTTGCGCCTTTTTTTTCAAATTCTGTTGATAATTAAAACAATAAGAAAAGCCGTTGAAAAACTGTAACTGCTACTGTGATCCCATTTAAGGGAAGGTTCTCATCTACAAATTTGAAATTTTCGATTTTTTTTATTTCATATTATTAAAGTTTAATATGTCTACATAGCATGTTCCTTTATAATATTTTGTTGATCCGAGCACTACAACGTATTCTACAGCCCATTGATTGTCACGGTGTCATGATCACAGCGGAGCGCTCTTAGCTTTACTTAAACTTCAAACTAGTGCTGGGTAGGACCAAAGTCTAGAAATTAACAAGTCTTTCATCTTCATATGGTTAATGAGTGAAAGGCGAGCAGATGCATGCACAAGTTTTTCAAATGACGATGTCAGGCTATCAGAGAGAGAATGCAACATTTTTATACGCGCTGGAATACAACCATAAGTCGGAAAATTTTATGAGTTTATATGGGGATGTATTGGTGCATATTTGCTCGTTTGTTTTGATTTATGAAATAAAAAAACTGATTCAATTTTCTTTCCTTTTCTGTTCTTCATACTTAATCGTAAAGAGAGAATCTGGCTTTGTCTGGGCGAGTTCACGAAGTATGCGTTGAGTTTTGCTCAGCAGTGATGTTCATATATGCACGCACACAATCAACGGTCGGAAATTTTTGTATGAAGATGAAAGACTTGTTATTACTAGACTTTGGGTAGGACACGATTATAAAATAAATTCTCTGCCTCTTTTTCCTTTTGAGCCAGTACAATGTCTTACTTCAAATGAGGCAGGGTGCCATTGTTTTGCTAGCACGGCACGTAATGAATGGCTCAAATGTTGCGATGCAGGTAGATCTATTGCGTTTGCGAAAAAGGGGATACTATAAATGATGAGTGAATGAATGGGAATATTAATTATCGTGTCTATGAATGTTAATTATAAAAATATTCTTTAAAATGTATAAGGAAAAACATATTTACAGATTTAAAATTAAACTCCCTAAAATTGGAAATAACACGGAAATATTTTATTTGTTATAGATAGAGATAAAAATAAAAATAACAATTTACCTCCCTCGAAAAATGTAAGAAATATCTCTCCAACTTCACTCCCTCGAAAAATGTAAGAATTGTCTCTTCAGTACAAAATTTACCTCCCTCGAAAAACTTAAGAATTGTCTCTTTAGTATAAAATTTAACTCATTTTTATATTATATTTTACTGCGGCAAAAGCAATAAGAAAATGTCTCTGCAGTTTACAATCTCACCTCGCCGCAATTCTACTTGGATATTTTACTGCCGCAAAAAAAGTAAGAAATGTCTCTCCACTTCGTAATTTACAATCGCACGATACACGGTCATATCACAGTAGTACCAAAAATTACTCAGAAAGATACGACACTGTAATCCTTTCTGTGCGAAGAAAAAGGAAAGTAAAAATCTATGATCAACTTCTCTATTCATATACGCACTCCGGAATGGCGAGAGGGCGGAGCAACGGCAAACTACACAAACACATGCAGAGCAGGAAGTACACGAAAATGGTACATGAATTCACACAAGCAAAATAAAAGTCCAGACGGCACAAAAAATTGCGAAGAAGAGAAATCAGTGCGTCTCTTTCGCACTTCGTGAAATAACATTTCTTTATTTACACTTTCTTTCTCAGGTTTTTTTTTTGTTTTTAAATTAAATTTTGTCTCGCTTGCACCTTGTCGATTGATATATTCACTCGCAAGGGAGCTTATGGGAAATTTTGAGAGTGTCGTATCTTTGTGGGTAATCTTTGGTAGTACATTATTTTTGAATCGGGACATTTCATAAAGTTGAGGCCTCAGTACAATTTACTATCAAATGAACTGCCTCTTGTAATTCCGGCTCAACTCTACTTCAAAAACGATTATCTCGAAACTTCTTCTTCAAGATTTTACAAATTTGTGTACAAGAGAACTCAAAAACGGTTCAACCAATCAACTTCTAGTTTTGTGCATATTAAAGTAAACAATTTTCTTCATAGAAAGAGTGGAGCACATTTTGAAAATTGTAAAATTAATTCCTTTTTGTAAGTCATAAACTATGAACAAAAAACAGACGAAAAGGCACTCAAATTACAAAATCGCGCCATTCCGTCGATTTTAATTTTTTTTTTTTTTTTTGAAAGTCGTTCACTCTTTCTGAGACAAATTTATTCTAGTTTACAATAATGTCATCATTGCATTAAAATTTTTTTACGTACAGATTAATGTACAATAAAAGATACTGCCAAATATCATTTCGCTATGTCTTGTCATTTTCCTTCAAAAAAATCAATAACTTTACCTACTTTTGGCGCACTGAGAACCTACCCTTAATTTTTCATGCAAATGCATAATTTTGGCGTAAAAACTAAAAAAGATAGTTATTATAAAATCGTGCTTACGTCGCATACACCCCCTACACCCCAGCTTAACATCATTACATTCTCCTAGCAAAAACAACCCTGTGGCAATCCGTACTCGAAAATAAAATATTCTCTCTCTATCCCTTTAAATCATCATTAAAGAGAATCATAAAAAATATAATGGAAGCCACAAAGTTATCAGCGTCTATTCAGTAGACACCGCCTGCCACCCCACTAGAAAAACAAAAGATAAAGAGAAACTTCACCTATCCTTGATCTCTTTTTTCTTAACTTAATATACAATAAACGAAAATTCATATTTTAACAAGAGTCAAAAACAAAATTTCGAAACGAATTTTTAAGAGTAATTTTAATACCAAAAACTAGAAAAAGAAACCAACAAAATAAAGATACAGAAAATTTTTCTATCGTCGACTTCTCATAACCCACTGTTCGGCTCCGAAGAAGCTGCGTTTAGCTCAGCTTCTGAGGGTACTGTCTCAACACAAACCTTTGCGTGAGAGCGAGTTCAATTATATTGAATGTGTTGGAGTTTTCACTTTGATTTTCTGTGGCAAAGAAGCTGAAGATATTACAGCTTCCTCATGTTGTGTAAGGCCTCGTCCACGATAAGAGCGGCGAGAAGAACTGTAGTATTTGCCACTCTGCCGCTCGCCGCTCGTATCTTTATCAGGGCTTTACTCTTTACAGTAGTATGATAAATTTCAATTGTATATTTTATATAAGAAAATTTGTACATTGCATGATTAGTGTTTCCAGAGGAGGAAATATATTAAGATTTTTCTTCTGATTAATCTTGATATATTTAAATTAATGAAATTATGAAGCTGCCTATTTGGTCAAAGGAAGCAGTGCTTCCTTTGCTTCCAAAGAGGAACCGCCACTGAGGCACAGATTCGTTTGTCCAAGCCAGAATTCGTTTGTCCATGCCAGAATTCGTTTGTCCATGGACAGAAATCGTTTGTCCATGCCACAATTCGTTTATCCAAGCACAGATTCGTTTTTTTGCTTATAACTTGTTAACGGTGCCTGGACAAAAAAAAAACTTTTGCTTAGACAATCTAATGAAACAAAAAATTCCAAAATTCACATTTCGTACTGCCAACTTCACCGACCTACTTCAGACCTCCTGAGAGGATCGAGCTAGAAAATCAGAACAAAGCAAGTGATCCCAATCCCCAATACATCTAATAAGTCGAGTTGATGTAAATGTTAATCACATTAGGTCCCCATACACTACAAGGTTTTATGCGTACAAACATGTCCCACAATCTTTCTGACAAACTTGTTTGAACGCCGAGCATACACTATTATGGTTTTCATTTTCCTTTAAAGATTTCAAATCGAAATGAGTTCTTTAACTAGGAATAAGTTGTAATCAATAGCCTTTGAAATTTTATGTTATGCACAGAACTGTCAGATAAAACCACGAAAAAATCAAACCATTTTGATATTTGGGACAAACTTGTGACAAACATAAAACCAAAAACCAAATTCACCATACACTGTCAATCTTTGTTTGAACGCCTTTTTTGTACGCATAAAACCTTGTAGTGTATGGGCCCCTATTGAGCGAGCCGAGTTAATGTGAAATCCTGCCAGATTACATGTAACGTGTCGAGTTCATGTAAATTCCCAATTCCGAAAATTTGAATATAATCCTTTTTCCTCACCCAAAATAGAATTCAGTCAAGACTTCCACCGAAACAGCATCCACATAGGATAAGGCACTGACATATAGACTTTTCGGACTGCTTTCTCGATTGCCTTTTTATCCGCTTGTTTTAATTTATCAACATTTTCATACTGATTCATTAGTTTCACCATCTCCTTGAAAGTTATCTTTAATGGTCGATTTATTTTAGATAAGTGATTAAGAAAACGTACACCGTCATCGTCTTTTCTAGTTATAAAGCAAATATTAAAACTATAAAATGTATTAGAAATCGGAACGCATCAAAACAAAGAATATGAACTGAAATATGTATACTAGTTGAAGAGCTTTGTATGCAGTTACAATGATTTTATCGAGAACACTCTTGCACTTGGTTTCTTCCTCGTAGCCGAAATAACGAGACGAGACGAAAATATATTTCCTACTCCTGAAGACGATAATCTCGTACTGCCCTGCGTTTGCAATTTTCGACCTATTATGCAAAATAAATTATAGCTATCAAAATAATTAACAATCTCAACTTACATTTTAACCTCAAAACCGCTGACACACATCAAGCACTAACGTCTGAACGAAGACGATTACAAATATGTCATCGTTTATTTAGACGAAAACGAGACGATATCGTCTTCCCAGGTAGCTTTTTGACAAAACGGTATCGTTTTCGTTTCGTTTCGTCTTCGGGAGTAAAGGCCCTGGTTTTGAAATTAAGAAGAGATATTTGTTAAGGACCTCAATGTCATGTAGGTTCCTGTCTCCAAAACGAAGATCTTTCTTCTCCTCACCAGCAAAGTTTTGATTTGAGATAATGAATTAAATTCTTGCTTTAGTTTTCTTATCACCGCCACGACACAGTTCTTTCTAGCTTCTCCAAATTTTGCATTAGCTGTTCATCTTTTAGACGAAGTTTTTCTGAGATTATGTCTAAATCCCTTACAGGATCAACTTCTCCCTCAACATGGGTTATGTCTGGTTCATCAAAACCACGGCACAAATGAAATATGGTATCACATTTCTCAATGTGTGATAAGAATGCATTTCCAACACCTTGGCCTTCGGCTGCTCCTTTTACCAATCCAGCAATATCAATAACGTTTAAAAATGCTGGAACTTTACTCAATAGTAAGCCATACACTAACAGTTTTTTCCACGCGCCAATTGTCGCGCCACGCCAACTGCCAGTTTTATGCCGTCGTGAGTGGTCAACATGACACGCCAATTTTTTCTACAGTCCACTTCACAACTTCTCCAATTTCACAGTTTTTTTTTTTTGATCTACGCACCCATGGAAAAATTCTAAAAGTGGCGTGTCATTTGGAGTGGCTCGGCGACTGGAGTTTTTTGTAAATTTCTATAAAATTTATGATAAATTCCCGTGAATTATTAATTTTTTCTGCCATTTTAATAACCACAATAAAAATTACACTCCAAATGACACGCCACTTTTAGAATTGTTCTCTATTTCATACTACTGAACTTTGCGTGGAACGTTGAAAAAATAGCCATTCCACACGCCGAGTCAATTATATACATTTTGTTGTTGTTTTTCAAAAGCTCTTTTAACTGCCACGCAATCCGAAAAATTAACTTTTATAGTGTATGGACAAAGAGCTTTTTCAAACACGCCACGCAAAGTGGCAGTTTTTTCAACGCACCAACCGACAGTTTTTTCGAAAGAAAAAACTCTTAGTGTATGGCTTACTAATGTCTTATAATAGCTGTGCTCCAGAACTCATGTGGGATCACGCGGGACAAAAATTTTCCCAATTTGTGTTTCTTTACTTTCTCATGCAAGAAAAAGGGGAAAATTTTCACTTCCCCTCTTGCAGGAATTTGCAGGAGGTTTTCGGTCCGGCGATTTCTTGCAAATTGTCAAAAGTTGTCAATTGACATTTTGTTTATGTAAACAAATAAGACTGAAGACGGTTCACTGTTCGTTCACTGAGTAAAAAAAATATAAAATAATGGAAGAAGATAACGCTGAATTCACCGTAAATTGCTCCCCGGAAACATTTGCTCGAGTGCAAAATGGTAACAAAATTTAATAAAGTTTGCTATATATTAACATTTTTGAATTTAAGATCCACAATTTCTTCAACAATTCTTGGAAAGTGTGCAGCATGAAATGGATGAATCCATGAATTCCCTAATAGAGGAAGAATATCCAGGTATGTAATCAAAATAGTAGCAAATTTTAATTTTGTGGACAGTACAGACACATAATTTTTCATGTATGCTCTTATACTTATGTAGAAACAGAAAAGGAGCAGCTGCAAACGCAAGTGTGGATAGATGCCGCAATAAAACTGCTGCTGTCCCAAGTGTTGGCTTTGAAAGACAAAGTTGGAAAAAGCGTCAAATTAAAAAATAAAAAAAAGATGTGGGAAGCTATATCACAGACCCTCTGCGAAAAGGGATATTTGTTTACCGCAACCCAGGCGGAAAATAAATATCGTGGGTTAGAGCGGGCATACAAGAAAACAAAGGCACACAACAATAAAACAGGCAGAAATAGACTTTCCTGTCCGTATGAAAGGTAAAACACAACTATATTTATTTGTACTGCTGATTATTAATTAAACTTTTATCACAGAGAATTGGGGGAAATACTGGAGAAACATGATTCCGTATTTCCTCCGTTGATAATGGGACGCCGGACTGACCTGCAAGCCACAAAATAAAACCTCTTGCCCAATGCAGGTGGAAGTGGCGACACCGCGGATGAGGATGCCTCAATGAGCACGCAAGAATGTAGCTCATTGGATAATTCCAAAGACCTACCGAACCAGAAACCTAAGCAGAACGCTCGTCTCCTAGAAGAGCTTGCAGGAATGCGAGCTGATCGTAAAATTCAGGAGGAGATGCTCGAGCAGGTGAAAGAAAAAAATAAATCTTACATTCTGTACACAGACTTTTTAATGTATGGGCTTGTTTTTTACCTACAACCTTTGGAAATCCATGTTTTGTTTCGAAATAAGCAGCTGTTTCCTGCATTTGGTTACCATTAGGCCATAGTATTGTTTCATCTGTTAACTTGCTTATGAACATGGTCACTCGATTAATAATGCGGTTAACTGAAGATAACGAAATGTCGAATCGGTCCGCAATATCCCGGAACGAGCAAGCTTCATGAGCTGCAAACCATAAAAATACCAGAATATGTTTGGAAGCACTAAGTTTTTTATCAACTCTTAAATCAGAATAGTATTTATTATTTTCAAATCGCGCACATAACGATTCGTACAACTTGCGATTTAGACGAATTCTTTATCCGAATACTTGGAAACGACTTCCTCACAATAATTTTTGATGCAATTTCTTTGGTATTTCGCAGGTGAACTAATTTTTATAAGTAATTCTGCATCATCTTCTTCATCCAGTGCATTAATTAATAAAATATTGTTTTCATCGTCGCTGGCGCTATCCTCTTCTATTGCCGAAATCACGCTTAACAATTGCATTTTCACTTTTTGATCCATTGTACTATTTCGCAATTTAATAAACCAATTTCACTACTTTTCTAAAAGGAAAACACACAAATGACATTTATGTTTCTCTTCTTCTTGATTTGCAAGAAATTGCCCAAAACGTGTTTCTTTACTTTCTGAATTTTTGACAAAATTATCCCCACCACCCACTAAGTTTTTTCCCAACAAATTTTTGCAGGAAAAGTACTGGAACACAGCTAATATTCACGCAAGTAATCGTAAGGCTGGTCAGGAACGGGAACGGAACCCTACTTTCATTGGGATCGACAGTACAGAAGAGAAATGTTCTGCAGAAGCACTTTTCATGAGCACATTAAAAAAAGGTTAATTTTCCAACGTTGGGTACTCCAACGATTCCAACTTTTAAATTCGTTCCAACACGTAAAATGACAGGCTTCTTTTCGGGTACTGCTTCTTTTTTTGGTGTCATTATGTGTGTTAAATAGAAAAAAATTCCCCGATTAATAATAATCGAATGTGGATTCCGTGCTATGCAAAGAACTGTCAAAAAGAAATGTCAATTTTCACTTTTCAGTTTTGGCACTACCTGATTTTACTTTTGCCAGTGAATGCACTGAAAATTAACGAAATTTGAGTTCAGGGTAAAAAGGGGTTTATGGATAAGCGAGTCGACTATACCTTTTTGGTGCCATCGGTTTGTATGGGAATAATTATTCCTGAAGAGCAGTCCATTCTATATGTCAGTGGGATAAGGATTCGCGTGGCCCGGAAGATCACGGTTACATTGAAATAAAAACATAAAATGAAGAATATTTAGAATATTATAAGGAATTGAAATTGAATTTTTTTGGTTTTGTTAGATTTAAAATTTAAATTGAATTAAAGGATAAATATTTAAGTATAATAAAATAAAATTTGTTTTTCTAAAATCTTACGTCGCCCTCCATTGAGTTTCCGAATAGGCATAAGAGCCCATTCAAATGGCCCATACTAAAAACAAGCAATTTCCATATTTTTGTATATCATTACAACTCTTCGCAAATTTCATCGCGATCTCATTTTCAGATTGATATTAATTTTGAAGACCTCTATCCAGACAAGAAGGACACCTTACTTCTCAAGTGGGGAGACTTTACTTCCAAAATAGATGAAATTTTGAGAAGTGGTTTAAAAGGCTATTCCTGTATAACGCAATATTGCTTACTTGAAAAAGAAAATAATCCAATGATGGTAAGTTTTTGCAAATATGTAACTACTGCTATATTAATTAGTTATAATACTTTTAGATGCCCACAACTTCATCATATTATCCTGCCTGCATAGTATACTCAAGCTTACTGTGATAATGGGCGGTTTGAATAAAAACTTAGTGAACATTAAACTGAACAGTCCTGAGTGGATTGATTCGTTAAAAGTGAACACTCGATTTGGTGTGAATAAAACTTCCCTCATTCTATGTAATACAATTCGCTCATGGGAAATTTTGGGATTAAAGTGTTGAAGTGTCAATGTTGTACGTCAAGTAAAAGTCGAAGTAGGCTAAAACTGCATCTCTATCAAAAAGCAAAAAAGAAAACTAAAATGTTTTTTGAATATTAATCCTCGGAAAAGAAAATGTTACGGTCAGTGTCGATTTGGTGACACCGGTGATAATTTTAAGTCGTTGTTTAATTTTAGTTTGAAAATGTTGAGTGGTTGACAAACACTATTTTCGAAAACAACAATGAGGAAACTCGTGGTGGAGCTATACCAAAGCTTGAAAAAATGAAAACTCTTTTAAAAAATGTAGGTGATCCGGGCTTTAAAGTAGGTGTAGGTGAAGATCTTGGCATCCATAGGACAATAGCGTCAAAAATAATTTGGGAGGTGTGCAGTGCTATATGCTAAGAGCAGATGAATGGATAAAATTTCCGATTTCTCATGAAGAAATGAAAGAGGAAAAGAAGGAATGGTTAACAAAAAATTAATTTCCTAGTGGGTAAAAATTCCTGAAACGTAACAGCAAAAACTAAATTTTTTTTTATTTCAATTGGTTTTATACGCAATTGATGAGTTGTAAGTTGTAGAATAAATATACCAAATATTAGGACAAAAAATTATAAACGCAGAAAGGCCCTCAAAAATAACATGAACTCTACAAGTGACCCGGAAAGACGTTACCAATTTGAAAAGGAATACTCTCAATTTCACGTGGAGGTAAAGAGAAGTGTCCGGCGTGATAAAAGGCAGCAGATAAATGAGCTCGCAGAAAAAGCGAAAAACGCGGCAAACAAATTACTAAACAGCTCACGGGAAAGCACTCTACTAAAAAGCATGCCGTTAAGAATGCGGATGGAAGGCTGCTGTGCAGTGACGCGGAGTAACTCCAAAGATGGAGAGATTACTTCTTCGCCGCCCTGAATGGTTCACTCACACAGGATCTTCAGGAAAATAGCAACAATGCACAGCCAATTAGAATCACCACCCAGGCCCATCCAAGGCGGAAAAAGTAACCGCAATTTATGCGATGGCCAATGGTAAAGCAGTTGGAAAAGATGCATCCCGCCAGAATTGTTGAAAGCCGATTAAAACCTCGTAGCAGAGCCACAGCCAATCATGGAACACCTGTACCTTTCCGGAGGATTGGACGGAAGGTATCATAGTCAAAATACCAAAAAAGGGGGACTTAGCAATATGCGACAACTGGAGAGGCATCTGTTTATTATCTACTGTGGGCAAAATTTTGTCCCATATACTGGAGAGGCAGTAGACCGAATGCTTAGGAAGCAGCAGGCCGCATTCAGGAAGGGCCGCTCATGTATTAATCATATCAACACCTTGAGAGTAATAGTGGAGCAGTCTACTCAATTCAGATCCCCCCTTTACCTTGCTTCCGTATATTATTTGAAAGCGTTCGATTCGATTAATAGGAGCTTTATATGGCAGGAACTACGGCGACGAGGACTGCCTGATAAAATAATATAAAATAATAGGATTGATAAAAGCCCTATATAACAATTCCAAATGCAAAGTCCTCAATAATAGAAAATTATCCTACAGCCTCAGAAAATTATCCTTACAGGCTCAGGAGTACGAGGAGGATACCTACTTTCACCTTTACTATTTCTTATAGTAATAAATGACTGTGGCTATCCTCCACATTAAAATCGGTGGCACTCTTATCAACATCCGTTCCGTCCACCTAATCCCGGATATCAGGAAATCGAACAGAGATGCTATCAAGAAGCTAGAATAGCAGTCACTCGTAGACTCGAGTAGTGATCAGTCACCCGAACACGACACGCAACATTTTAGTTAGCAATAAAGTAAATTGTAACGTTATCTTGGAATCGTGTGTTTTATTAGTTATGTCCATGTGATTCCTAAACCTAAAAATTAAATGTAGAGATATGACGATCACTACAATGGTGACCCCGATCGTTTAAATCGGAATGACATTAATGAAATCTATATCTATAAAAATCTCGTGTCACAGTGTTTGTTACCGTACTCCTCCGAAACGGGTTGACCAATTTGCATGAAATTTTTGGTGTATATTTGGTAGGTCTGAGAATAGGTCGTAGGCTATTTTTTATACCTTTAACCAAAAAAACAGCTGCAAAATCCAAACAAAAATGGTAATTTTAGGAATTTTCACTTCATTTTAGTTTCAATAGCTTCATGGCCTACCTAATGTTTGACAAATGTAAAATTGTCATTAAATTGAATCATTACATTTAATGAAAATTTCAAATTTACGCAGCTGTCAAACAATAGGTAGGCCATGACGCTATTGAAACTAAAATGATCCATGGCGGCCGTCTCAAGAGGGCGGTGTACCACTTTCTTCACAACCACCTCGACATGGGTATCAAATGAAAGGGTATGATAAGTAGAATACAATAAGCAATGTAGTATACAAAATATATCTTTAGAACCATGGCGGCCGTCTCAAGAGGGCGGGGTACCACTTTCTTCACAACCACCTCGACATGGGTATCAAATGAAAGGGTATCATAAGTAGAATACAATAAGCAATGTAGTATACAAAATATATCTTTAGATCCATGGCGGCCGTCTCAAGAGGCCGGATTACCACTTTCTTCACAACCACCTCAACATGGGTATCAAATGAAAGGGTATGTTAAGTAGAATATAATAAGCAATGTAGTATACAAAATATATCTTTAGATCCATGGCGGCCGTCTCAAGAGGGCGGGGTACCACTTTCTTCACAACCACCTCGACATGGGTATCAAATGAAAGGGTATGATAAGTAGAATACAATAAGCAATGTAGTATACAAAATATATCTTTAGATCCACGGCGGTCGTCTCAAGAGGCCGGATTACCACTTTCTTCACAACCACCTCAACATGGGTATCAAATGAAAGGGTATGTTAAGGAGAATACAATAAGCAATGTAGTATACAAAATATATCTTTAGATCCATGGCGGCCGTCTCAAGAGGGCGGGGTACCACTTTCTTCACAACCACCTCGACATGGGTATCAAATGAAAGGGTATGATAAGTAGAATACAATAAGCAATGTAGTATACAAAATATATCTTTAGATCCATGGCGGCCGTCTCAAGAGGCGGAATTACCACTTTCTTCACAACCACCTCGACATGGGTATCAAATGAAAGGGTATGATAAGTAGAATACAATAAGCAATGTAGTATACAAAATATATCTTTAGATCCACGGCGGCCGTCTCAAGAGGCCGGATTACCACTTTCTTCACAACCACCTCAACATGGGTATCAAATGAAAGGGTATGTTAAGGAGAATACAATAAGCAATGTAGTATACAAAATATATCGTTAGATCCATGGCGGCCGTCTCAAGAGGGCGGGGTACCACTTTCTTCACAACACCTCGACATGGGTATCACATGAAAGGGTATGATAAGTAGAATACAATAAGCAATGTAGTATACAAAATATATCTTTAGATCCATGGCGGCCGTCTCAAGAGGCGGAATTACCACTTTCTTCACAACCACCTCGACATGGGTATCAAATGAAAGGGTATGATAAGTAGAATACAATAAGCAATGTAGTATACAAAATATATCTTTAGAACCATGGCGGCCGTCTAAAGAGGCCGGATTACCACTTTCTTCACAATGCCCTCAACATGGGTATCAAATGAAAGGGTATGATAAGTAGAATACAATAAGCAATGTAGTAGACTCAATATACCGATTCATGGAGGCCGACGCAAGACCCATTTTCTTTCAGGCATTTCATCTGTGTAAAATTCATATCTCGAAAAATATTAAGTCAATGGATGGTTTTTATTGTTTACTATTGACTTATGGGTGCAGCGTAGGCGCACCGGGTCCCAGCTAGTAATTAAATAATTTCATAAAATAAAAACTCAAATTTTCGAGTATTAATAATTCGCATACGATAAAAAAAAAAAATAAATAAATAAAAAAAAAACAGTGACAAAAGTGCAAAGTTCAAATCATAAAAAATTAAAATTAGCAAGTGAAAATTAAAAATAGTGATGGATGCCTATAAAAAACATAGATAAAAATTGAGTGATTTCATCGTACATCGGTGATCGGAACAACGGCTTTTAAAACAAATGGAAACTGAGTGTGCAAGACAAAAGAGCACGAGAACAATTGCAAAAATTGCATCAGCCATATAAAAAAAAAACACGAGGGAACTGGCGACAGAACAAAAGCCACCAGGAGGACGCAAAAATACAAAGGCCAAATAAATATAAAAAAAAATTGTTTTACTAATAAAAATCTAAATTTTCTTTTTTAGAATCATAATTAGAATCATTTTTTTTGTAAAAAGATAGGAAAAATTCTTCACCTAGGCAATGCAGGAATGCAATTACTTTGTGCACAACTAACGGCGGCGAAGTAGCGGGTTGCGAAAAAGTGCATAGAATTTAGATGACCAACAAAAAAAAATGAACAATTAAAATCAAATCGGATGCTGACGAAAATTTAAAATAACAAGTAGGTTAATTATTATTTTACAAATTATAAGTTTTTGCTTAATTTTGGATATGAATTTCATTTGTTTGCATGTATACATATATATATATATTTTCTCTGATAGTTTCAAATTTATTTAATTAAGGGGGGCACTCCCTATAAAACGTAAAAAAATTGTGTTTTTTGGCGATTTTTTTCATCTAAAATCACCAACACACGTGAATAATCTTTTGCATATATTTGGGTACATAGTTAAACTACATACATTTTTTTTCTCGTCGGCAATTAATTAAAATTGGATAAGTTATTGAAAGTCGCGTAGAAGAGGTTGCGGCAGAGTGAGTAAACGCGGTCCACGCTGCAGTCAAAAGTATGCATCTGAGACCCACAAACAAGGTTCTTTATTGTTTGGTAACCTTTTTACTAGTGCGTGAATTAATTAAAAAAAAATAAAAAATTTACAAAGTAATAAAATCATGACCTTCTTGAAAAATTGCATTTTTTACGTCATTTTTTTGGTTAAATATAGCTGTAAAATCTATAAAAAAAATTATCCATCCAAATAAAATATTCACGCACTCGTTTATTTCATACTGAACAAAAAAACCTAAGAACAGGTGCATCGGTCTACTAGTTTCTTCGCAATCCGGGACCGCGATTTTAAAAGCATGGTTTCGAGAAAACTGGACTTAAAGTTTCCATGCGCCATATATCGTACTCGGAGCGCGAGTTACATGTTCTACATGCAACACGTGCCGGAAATCAACCAGACATGCTGACCAAATCAATAATAACATTTTTCTTTAATAACATTTTTCTTGCATTTCCCAACTTTTAAATTTCCAATTAATTTGCCGAATAAGCAATCCCATAGCCCAATTGTAATTAATTCAGCGTAAGCAATTTTGATCAATTTTTAAAGTATCATTTTTAATGTAAAATAAAGAAAGCTCAGTTCTGTTTTAACACTCAAGAGAATAAAGTCAATTTCAAGTTGTAAAAATTTTAATAAAGAAAAATTATAACGTTTTAAATTTATTATTTTTTTTTATCTCGTCGTGTCTCGAGTTCTATTACTGGCGCAGTCGGTAGGATCCGAAAGGATCCAGTAGTGACGTTATTGCTTAAATCGTGATATTGCTAGTGCCGACGGTTTATCGGTTTTCATAGTAGTTCGCGGATTCTAAGTACAATTCCAAAGTTCTAAGAAGTGCAAGAAAATCTGTGTGAAACCGCCGACAGAATATTGGCGCTGCAAGATTACACCGAAGGAACTGAATTGATCATCGAGGGAATATCGATACAAAGTGGAAACCCATCTCATCGAGGGAACATCGAAGTGGAAATCCATCTCATCGAGGGAACATCGATACCTAGGGCAACTTCAACTCAACGAGGGAACATCGTCGCCAATTATGATCGCCCTGATAATTTTAATGTAAGTCGAATTTTGAATATTTTTCCATAAATCCTATCCATAATTTACCTTATTTTATTTAAATATATTATATGCCGTTAGAAAAACCTAGTAAAAGATTTAAACCTTATAAAAAACTAAAGAAATTTTTTTCCTTAAATAATTTAAACCGCTAAGTGCTTACTCCAAATGATATTTTTAACTCTTTACGAGTACCTGATGCCATTAAAGATTTGCCGAAATTTGATGGCAATCCTAGATTGCTTTATGAATTTCTGAACAATGTTGAGGAAATTAGATCGTTAATTGTAGTAACGGAAGGAACGCCATATGGTAAGCTCCTACTCCGAGCAATTAGAAATAAAATTGAAGGCCCAGCCAACGAGGTATTGAATATGTACGGTACCCCGTTGGATTGGTTTCAAATCAAACAAAATCTTATCCTCCATTATTCAGATAAACGCAATGAAACTTCGTTAATTAAAGATCTTCACGATCTAAAGCAACAAAATAAAAGCGTTGAACGTTTCTACAGTGAAATAATAGAAATTCTTGCCACCATGACAAATCACGTCCAAATACATGAAACCAACGGAACCGTAGTTACAGCAAAACGGGAATTATATACATCAATGTGTCTCAATGCCTTCTTATCGGGACTTAAGGAGCCTCTTGGGTCCACTATCCGAGCGATGAAACCGGATACTTTAGCAAAAGCTTTCTCATATTGTATTCAGGAACAAAACATATCATACTCTAGACATGACAATTCTATTACCAAATATTCCAATGAAACAAAATTAAGTAGTCTTTCTAAAAATCCATCAAATCCAACCCACTTTAGAGGACCAACAGCAAACACTACCGCGTATCAAAATAATCGCACACTCCTCCCTTTTACCCCAACAAATAACCGGTTATCTTACCCTACACTCCGCCCTATGTTCAACAATAGACCAATAACGATCAATCCCAATAACTATACTCAAAGACCTCAACAGCATCAAAATAGCTTTTTCCAACATAGGTCGCAATTTAACCAAGGAACCAGCAACAGAAATCTGCCCAAACCTGAACCCATGGATGTAGGTTCAAGCAATATCCGACAAAATCGATATCCACAGAACCAGCAGAATATTAACCCACAAAACAATTTCTTCCGTCCAACCGGTCCACCTAAATTCACTAGCAAGGAACTATTCCACGTAGCCTCAGCAACAGACACAGATCCTCATTTCGAACCAGACCACCAACAATTAGATTATTATTACGACCAACAAATTGCTAACCAAATTCACGACTATGAGTGGAGAGACGAAACCCCAGAAGTTACAAGTGAAGAAGAGCAAAATTATGAAATAGATGACTCAAATTTTTCTCCGAAAGCCTCTCAGAACCCACCGGATATATAGACATCAACACGCATGGATCTGTTCTACCCTATATTGAAATCTCCTCTCCATCTGGCCGACCACTCAAATTTTTAGTAGATACGGGAGCTTCAGACTCATTTTTAAGCCCAGAATATGTCCACCCGGATGATTTAGAAAGCGTAAAACCTACAGTTATTATCACCGTATTAAACCGATATACATTAGACAAACAAATCACATTACCAAATTTTTGCGAATTCAAACAACCTGGAACAAGTACCTACGTTCCTAATATTCAAGTTTCACGGTTATTTTGATGGATTGCTAGGACTCGACACACTAAGGTCGTTAGGCGCTAAAGTAGACTTAGTAAACGATACACTGGTAACAAAGAATATTTCCATTCCCCTTAAATTCAAGCCAAATTTAATGTCGCAAAAATTTATAATTCCCCCGTTATCCAAATTAATAGCAAAAATTCCAGTTGATAGTGAAAACGGAGATATTCTCATAAAAAACACCTTAGTAAAACCAGGTGTCTATATCCCTGAAGGAATCTACCGATCCACAGCCTGGTACAGCCTTGTTGAATTAGTTAATTCATCGAACCTGGAACAAGAGGTGTTCTTAGAACAACCATTAAAGGTAGAACCTATAACAAATAAATATGTTGAAGTCAATTCTTTTAATATAAATTGTCCAGATAACAACAATCCTGTAACTCCCGAAGATGTCACCCATAAACTTCGTTCTTCTCATCTAAACAAAGAAGAACGAGATCTTCTTTTCCAAATATGTCAAGAATACGACGATATATTCTTCCGCGAGAACCAAAAACTGACCTTCACTAATCAAATTAAACACCGGATATTAACCACAGACGACATTCCTATCTATACGAAATCCTATAGATACCCATACGTCCACAAAGAGGAAGTGCGACGACAAATTAGTGACATGCTGGACCAAGGGATTATAAAACCAAGTTATTCTCCTTGGAGTTCTCAAGTATGGATAGTCCCAAAGAAAAAGGACGCGAGTGGGAAACAAAAATGGAGACTGGTAATTGATTACCGCAAGCTTAATGAAAAAACGATTAGCGATCGTTACCCTATTCCTAATATTACAGAAATATTAGACAAGCTAGGCAAAAGTTTATACTTCAGTACTCTCGATCTTGCGAGTGGATTCCACCAGATTGAGATGGATCCACGGGACGTGCAGAAAACAGCCTTCACTGTAGAAGGTGGTCATTATGAATACGCACGTATGCCCTTCGGGTTGAAAAATGCCCCGTCCACCTTCCAACGCGTCATGGACAACATCCTCAAAGAGCTACAGGGCAAAATTTGTCTAGTATATTTAGATGATATCATCATCTTCTCCACTTCGCTCCAAGAGCACGGAGAAAACCTAAGAAAAGTCTTCAACAAACTTCGAGAAGCAAACCTCAAGGTCCAGATGGACAAATCCGAATTCTTGCATAAAGAAATCGCCTTTCTCGGGCATATTGTGTCCACTGATGGTGTTAAACCAAACCCCGAGAAAATCAGAGCCATAAAGGAATTCCCACTTCCAAAAACACAAAGAGAGATTAAAAGCTTCCTCGGACAACTTGGTTATTACCGCAAATTTATTAAAGATTTTGCGAATATAACTAAACCCCTTACCCAATGTTTGAAGAAGGGAAGAAAAATAAACGTCGACCAAAACTATCTCAGGGCATTTCAAACTGGAAGAGTTTGACTACGAGGTAGTATATAAAAAGGGCAGCCAAAACTCCAACGCAGATGCGCTTAGCAGGATGCAACCAAATTCTAGCAGCAACAAAGCTGCAGAAATTAATATTGAAGAGAGCAAACAACCTTCAGAAGACGATACAGATGCCACGATTCACACTGCTACGGAAAACATGAACGATGGCATTCCAATCTCCGAACGACCCTTGAACGAGTTTAATCTTCAGATAATATTGATCAAAACAGATGCAAAACCCCCAATGTCCCTAGAAGTAATATTTCGAAACAAACAACGTCGTACATTTCGCGCTGCGGAATTCACAGAGGAAAAGATCACCCAAATTCTTAAAGAATACCTAGCACCTAATAAATTATCAGCAATCTACTCAGACAATGATACCTTCAAGATCATTCAAACCATATATTCCAAATATTTCTCAAACAGTAAGATCTTCAAGTTAATACGATGTACGGAGTTATTAACTGACATTACGGACAATGACGAACAAGAACGACTTATAAATGAATACCATATTAACAATAACCACCGAGGTATCAACGAAACTTTGAGACATTTGAAGAGACAGTACTTTTTCCCGTTCATGAAAAACAAGATAGCTCAAATAATAAACAACTGTGAAACCTGCCACAGATTCAAATACGATCGACATCCACCAAAATTGAAATTTGAAAAGACCGAACAACCCCTAAAGCCTTTGGACATCATCCACATCGACATTTATACTATCAACGGTAATCAAATCCTCACCCTAATAGATAAATTTTCAAAGTTCGCGGCAGCCTATACATTAGCAGCTCGAACAAGTCTTAACGTACTCAAGAGTATCAAACACTTCGTAAGTCTTCATGGCATACCTTCAAAATTAGTAGCAGATCAAGGATCTGAATTTACTTCGAACATTTTTAAAGATTTCTGCATCCAATATAATATAATACTACACCTTACATCCTTCCAACAAACTTCTAGTAACTCTCCAGTCGAAAGACTTCACTCCACACTCACAGAAATCTACCGAATAATTCTCGAGAAGTACAAAGAAAAACGGCATGAATACGACCATGAAGAGATTCTAACAGAAACTCTAACTACCTACAACAACGCTATTCATTCAACCACCCAGTACACTCCTTACGAATTATTCTACGGAAGAACCTCCAAATTCAATGAAAAAATAAATTTCAACTCTGAACATGAATATCTTAAAAAACTAAATCTGTTTCAAAAGGAATTATACCCATTAGTTAAAGAACACGTAGAAAGACTAGTTAATAAGAATATTGAAAAATTGAATAAATCCAGGGTAGACCCAATTGAGTTTAAAGAAAATGAGTTAGTCTACAGAAAAGAATGTAGAAGAAATAAAATTACACCTAGATTTAGCAAACAGAAAATTAAAACAAATAACAAAGTAACAATAGTAACACATAAGAATCAAAAAATCCATAAAACTAGACTAAAGACAAAACGTAAATTTCAGGTTAACAATGACAACCCACGGACAGAAACTTGAAATACATGACCTACGAAACAACCTAGGACTTTTACCTCTAAAACTAGGCAACGCAAGACTAATAGAAGGATACAGTAACTTAATTCATATTGTAAGACTGCAGACTTATGAACAGACAATAGCGACAATACAAGACGCATTAAACCACTTTAACAATACGGACGAACTACAGAGCACAGTGACGACAACCAAAGTTAGGATAGATGAATTAAAACTTAAGTTATATGCACTACTCCCTAAGACTAGATCTAGAAGAGGGATAATAAATGGATTAGGTACAGCAATAAAGTTCATAACGGGTAACATGGATGCTTCCGATGCCGTACGCTTAAATAATCAAATTGAAGCTATAACATCTAATCAATCGAAATTACAAAGCGAAATTAATCAACAAGTTGTAATTAATAATAGTATGAACGAGAGATTTGAAAACATAACCAATCATATCAATGCACAACAAAACAGAATAAGTGATTATTTAAAACAAAATCAAAATTCCCTTAATAATCACATAAAGAAAGAACACTTTCTCCTTCAACAATTTCAATATCTGAATCAGGTAAACTACAACATAGGAATTTTACATAATCATCTAACAAATCTAGCCGAAGCGATACTATTCGCAAAACTTAACATAATTTCAAAACAAATATTAAACCCGGACGAGCTTATAGAAATATTTAAAATACTTAAAAACGAAATGATAAACATTAAATCAATAGAACACATATATGAATTACTAGGCTTACAGGCATACTTTAACGGCACAAACCTCATATTTAACATCCGAATTCCTATCGTGCAAAATAAAACTTATTCATTCTTTCATTTGATCCCGATCCCAATACAAAATTCCGAAAAAATCCTAACCAAACCCTATATCACCCTAAACCATCAAGATATTCAATTTTTCGATGAAAAATGCCCAGAAATAGAAGAGGTATTCTACTGCACAAGGCCGCCCTACCAGAGGAACTCCAGGAACTCCAAATGCGTTCTTGATATAATTCAGAACATTCCAGCCGAGTGCGAACTAACAGAAGTTGACCAGTCACCCGAAATCTATCAACCGGAACCCAATTACATTCTTTTTATTAATGTTACAGAAACAGATATAAACTCTACTTGTCATTTTAGCCCAAAAACCATCATAGGAAACGGTCTTTTACACTTCGAAAACTGCGAGGTCCAAATAAACGGGATCTCTTATGGAAGCCATCCAAAAAAACATTGGGACGAAATGACAATCCACCCGATCCTGTTCAACCAAATCAACTTCACCACAACCCAAAGGAACATAACCCTGCAAAAACTACAAACGTACAACATCCAAAATATGAAACAGATCGAGTTCCTCGAAGCCAAGACGGAGTCAAAAACTTTCATCATCTTTACTCTAATAGCCGTCCAAGTCATCCTGTGGATCAATGTTCTAGCCTACGTCGCCTATAAACTAAGAAGACGCACCTTTAGCATACCACCAGCCGCTCCAGGACCAGAAACTACAAAATTGCAGTTCCTGTACCCGTCGCTCTCCTCTTAGGGGGGAAGAGTTACATGTTCTACATGCAACACGTGCCGGAAATCAACCAGACATGCTGACCAAATCAATAATAACATTTTTCTTTAATAACATTTTTCTTGTATTTCCCAACTTTTAAATTTCCAATTAATTTGCCGAATAAGCAATCCCATAGCCCAATTGTAATTAATTCAGCGTAAGCAATTTTGATCAATTTTTAAAGTATCATTTTTAATGTAAAATAAAGAAAGCTCAGTTCTGTTTTAACACTCAAGAGAATAAAGTCAATTTCAAGTTGTAAAAATTTTAATAAAGAAAAATTATAACGTTTTAAATTTATTATTTTTTTTTATCTCGTCGTATCTCGAGTTCTATTACTCGCGCCGACTTGATGAGCCGTTATCTTCTACAATTTTAGGAGTTGGCACTTTAAATTTTGGGAACATTTTCTCATAACATGACTCTATCGATTTAGCGGGAAAACAAAAAATCGAATTTTTAAAAATTCTATAGGGAGTGCCCCCCTTAAGTATGTTTTAAAGAAAAATGAAAATTAAAATTAATTCGTATACTATAAAAAAGATAGTAGGTACTCCGCATTAAGATTTTCAGTTCGACACGCGATCGCTAAGCAAAAGAAAACATAACAGTGAACAATTTAAGAAAAAAATATATGTATCTCTTTGACTTAAGTCTTACCAAAATAAAATAAAGATAACAAATAGTAAATATAAATAGTTAAAAATATGATCGCTGGGTTACATAGAAAATAAAGGCAAGGGTGAACTTAAAGATTTCGTAGTATTCGTATATTATTTTTTCTTCCTCGCTTCAACAATCATTTTTTTTGCGATTAGAGAATTAATAGTGTGTCATTAAAGTGACTTGAGCATGATCGTCATTGAATAACTTTCATTCTAAGATTAGGTACTTCTTCCTTAACCTCATAATTATAAAATTTTAAAATAATCCATTCGACGACAAAATAAAATAATAAAAATGGAAAATGAAGGAACAAATAACGAACCGGAAATAGGCGAGCATTCGGGGGAAAATAACAAGGTAAACCCAGTCTGTGACACAGTGCCGACAGGTATAAGTATGTTAAAAATACCTTCCTTTTGGAATTCCAGGCCAGACCTGTGGTTTCTCCAAGTGGAAACCCAATTTAGGGTCAAAGGCATAACGTCTTCCTCCACCAAATACGACCATCTCGTCGCTTCCCTCTCTAATGAGGTCATGGAATTGGTGGCAGACATCCTTTTGACACCCCCTCCGTTAGAAAGATATGAAAAATTAAAAAAAAATACGAGTGTGCGTAGGACCACACTTTAGAAGTGTTAACTTCTATGGCTAGTCTAAATGTCCAAATCAATCTTAATACAGGACGATAAGGTTTAATATATTTTATTTAGGAATATTAAAGTTTATTTAATTGTTACTTATATGCACTCCCTCCAAAATGTGTTGCAATGTTTTGGAAATTAAACAATTTATCTTAAACTTATCACACAAAGATCGGACGATGGATGACTGGGATAATGTAGTTTTTAGTAAAAATAGTAGATAATACATATATAGTAATAAATACATAGTACATAGTTCATAGGAAAAATGTAGTATACATAGTACTTGTCGTCGGGTTGATGCAATAGTCACGAAACAGAAATTTGTGCTATTTTAAACATTGTGCAAATATGCAAAAAAGTCATATTATATTTAGTCAAAGTCACGGATCTAAATTTGGGAATCCACTGGATTCATTTTGAATTTTTTCAGAACATAGTACATAATATGTAGTACATTGTATATAGTACGTAATAGATAATATATAATACATAGAAAATAATATAACATACCAGTAGGGAATGGAATTACTGGAAAAACTACTTCTACAGAAGCAGTTCAGTACTTCCACCCAGTACAAAAAAGGCATTACATTAACACGGCGATGGCCTAGGCTGGGAAGTACTTTTTTTCCCTTCCATTTGGAAGTACCTTTACTACATTTATTACTAAACTCATAATGCAAAGTTATTATACTGTAAATTTTTATAATATAATTTAGTTGGCGTAGGCGTGAAGGGGTGGGGTAGCTTGAAGTAAAATTAAGCGATTTATATTTATATCATAAACATAAATTCAAATATATGTTTATACATTAAAGACATAAAACTTAATGGCTGAGACAACTGTGATGGTTAACAAAGAAAACGAGCAGCTACGAAGTTTTTCAACACGCTTTTTGCGCGAAATCAAACGCTTGGTCACCAAACCCATTCTCCTCTGCATTATTTGTAAGTCATTACAGAGAACACTAATTAAAGAAGTACTTCCAAATCGACTTCCCACAATAAATACCTGCGATTTTCCCTACTGGGATACTACCTCAGATATGTACGTAAAATACAGATGCCCAGTCGAATAGGCGAAACGCCGAAACGTATTCCATGTCGCCGAAAGCGATTAATCCAAGCAAAAGATTTAAATATTGCAGCCATTTAGTTGGCTAGAGCATGGCAACTTTTAGTCGAGGTCCAGCAACAGACATCAGCGATGGTCACGCGCATTTTTGGTTCGCACCTGTTTCTGGGCACTTGTGTCTATGCAGTTGGCTAGAGCATGGCAACTTTTGGTTTAGCTCCACATAGAAACAGCAGCGTATAATTCTATGTGTGCGTTGTGCGAGGAAAAATAGCCCGCGCTTGGTGGGTGGGATTGGGTTAGAATGTTGCAATGCAGAAGCTGCTCTCAGCATTCGTTTTATATTCTCGCGCCGCTCTCAAAATTCATGTCATATTCAGGGGTGCCACTTTGGCTCTATAGAGCCATTTGTGGCTCTTTATAAAAAAAAACTTTTAAAATTGGCTCTTTGGCTCTTTTTCAACTTAAATGGCTCTTTTGCCTTTTTCTTTCAACTTGATCTTGAATTTTAACTGATTTGGTTTTTCCTAATTACATACTCGCAAAGAATTTACCATTACTGTTACTGGATAAAAATTCAATATTTGATTTCAAGATTTGAAGATTTTAGAACTATCCTACAACTAATTTCTCTGGTCGACCATGCCTCCTACTCGTATGGTAAAGAAGAAGATTTGTTTTTGACATCTTATTGTTCGCGGTTTTCAATGTAATTCCTGTTGTGTTTGAATTTGGCTCTTTTTTATCAGCTTTGGCTCTTTTTCTCGGAAAATTTGGCTCCAAAATTTTTTGTTTAGTGGCAACCCTGGTCATATTCTCGCACGCCATCGCACACAGCAGCGAATGTATGAATGTATGCAGACCCGCTCTCAAAATCCATGGCATATTCACGCCGCTCTTTAGCATTCATTTCATCCTCTCGCACACATTCGCTGCTGTGTGCGATGGCGTGCGAGAATATGACATGAATTTTGAGAGCGGCGCGAAAATATAAAACGAATGCTGAGAGCAGCTTCTGCATTGCAACATTCTAACCCAATCCCACCCACCAAGGGCGGGCTATTTTGCCTCGCACCTCGCACACATATAATTATGCGCTGCTGTTTGTAAGTGGAGCTCAACTAAAAGTTTCCATGCTCTAGCCAGCTTCATAGGCACAAGTGCCCAGAAACGAGTGAACAACAAAGTGCGCGTGTCGCCAACATGTGTCCAGAAACGGGTGTAAGCAACAAAATGCGCGTGTCGCGAATTCTTTGTTTTACCCCCAGCGAAAAAGTGCCAAACGCGCCTAAAGAAGTTAACACTTCAAAAACAGCAATATTAGCTCGCAGCAGAGATTCTGAGGAACGTAGGTTGGATGCTTTACTGCACAAGGTCGAACTCGGGGACGCGAAACCGTCAGAATTATTCCGTCAAATGGAGTCCTTGGCCGGTAACAATAGCCTCGTAAACAAGTCTCTACTTCAGAAATTGTGGTTAAACAAACTGCCTGCACCAATGCAATCTTGCTTAATCGCGATAGAACAGACGCAGACACAAGAGCAAATTTTCGCGATTGCTGATCGAATTTACGATTCGACATCTACTCACGGTGTTTCTTCTGTCGAGAGATACCCCCAACGGTCAGAATCAAATAATAAACGAGAAAGTACCATAGAAGACCTTTTAGAGCGCATACGCCAACTAGAGGTTGGTCTAGCTCAGTCTAGGGGAAGATATAACCAAAGAAACCGGCTTTCACGTTCACGCTCCCGATCCATTACTAAACAACATTTACCAAAAGGGGACGAAAAGCGCTGTTATTACCATAGAAAATTCGGATCTAAAGCCAGAAAATGTGTAGGACCTTGTAACGCAAAAAACGCGGAATAGCTTCTTCGTCTGCGGTACCGAAGTTAAGCCCTTTCCCTTACCGCCTCTTTATCTTTGAAAAATCACTCAACACCCATTTTCTCATAGACACCGGAGCAGAAGTTTCCTTGGTGCCAAAAAAAACTTTTCCCAAAACATAAAGTCGAATCTCACTTTTATTTAGTTTCAGCCAACGGCTCACCAATCCGCACCTACGGATTACAACACCTCAACATAAATTTAAACCTCAGTCGTACATTTGATCATATCTTCATTGTCGCAGCAGTAGACTACGCGATTCTAGGAGCTGATTTTCTCTACAAATATGACTTATCAGTAAATATTCGGAGGAGAAAACTCGTACAGAACCAAACTTCCCTATCAGTAGAAGGCATTTGTCGTTGTGTCGAGTCTTGCTCACCCAAATTTTTTTCTCTGAATGGGGAATTTGCAACCATATTAAACCAGTTCCCTTCTTTAAAAACCCCATCCAGATTCAGCAGTGAGGTAAAACATAACACCGTACATCACATTATAACCGAAGGTTCTCTCCCTTGCTCTCGAGCGCGTAGGTTGACTACTGAAAAACTACAGATAGCCAAGAATGAGTTCCAAGCTATGATTAGAATGGGCATTTGTCGTCCCTCCTCATCTTCCGTATCTTCACCATTACATCTGGTCCCAAAAAAGGATCAAAACGATTGGAGACCTTGTGGCGATTTCCGCCGTTTAAATACGGTTACTGTTTTCGACCGTTATCCCTTACCTAACATCCAAGACTCAAACATAAATTTGCATGGATGTCGGTACTTCTCCAAGATCGATCTGGTGAGACCATACAACCAAATTCCAGTCGCTCCCGAGGACATTTTCAAGACTGCTATAATAACTCCTTTCGGACTCTACGAGTTTACCCGGATGCCTTTTGGACTCAAAAATGCCGCACAAACCTTCCAAAGGTTCATTAACGAGGTTCTTAATGGGTTAGACTTCACGTTTGCATACGTCGATGACATCTTGGTCGGAAGCAAAACGGCAGAGGAACATAGACAACACTTACATTCGCTCTTTACCCGCCTCAACCAATACGGTTTGGCTGTCAACCCTCAGAAATGTATTTTCGGAGTCGATACCATCGATTTCCTGGGACACACAATTACCCGCCATGGAGTATCACCCTCAAAAGACAGGGTTTTGGCAATAAATGATTTCCCAACTCCTACAAGTGTGAAACAGCTTCAACGCTTCCTCGGAATGGTAAACTTTTACCACCGTTTTATACCACACTTAGCCAAAATAGCTTCACCTCTGTACGACTTACTGAAGTCTAACGCAATGAAGACCAAAAAACAGGAATTCTGTTGGACAGAGGATCCTGAAAAGTTGTTTAAAGAAATTAAAGGAAGTCTAGCCAAACTGACACTTTTATGCCATCCGACACCCAAAGCTGACATTAGCTTGTGGACAGACGCGTCCAACGATGCCGTAGGTGCAGTATTACAACAATGCGAACATGGCCAATGGAAACCGCTTGCTTTCCATTCCAAAAGGTTGCAGCCCGCAGAAAAGAAATACTCCACCTTTGACAGAGAGTTGTTGGCGATATACTTGGCCATTAAAAAATTCCGTCACTTCCTCGAAGGTAGATATTTCACGGTTTTTACAGACCACAAACCTTTAACTACAGCCATATTTGGGAAATCAGAAAAATCTCCGCGGCAAATCAATCACCTAGGCTTCATAGCCCAATTTACTAACGACATCAGGCACATCAAAGGCCCCCTGAACATGGTGTCAGACACTCTTTCAAGAGCATATGTAGACGCCGTGAACTCTGCGGAAAAACTGTCCATCCAGACGCTAGCTGGTCTTCAAAAGTTAGACCAAGAGTTACAAGAACTCTTGTTCAACGCGAAAACTTCGAAAACGTCCCTGTTTTCACTCAAGAAAATCTTCATCCCATTAGAAGATGTAGAAATTTGGTGTGACACTTCCACAGGAAAAAATCGTCCTTACGTACCTGAACCCATGCGCCGGATCGTATTCAATACCATACATCAACTTTCTCATCCGGGCATCCGTTCGACACGGAAGTTACTCACAGCAAAATACTTTTGGCCCAGAATGAACCAGGATTGCAGCCAGTGGACAAAGACCTGTATTTCGTGTCAGAAATCAAAGATAAATAAACACACACGGTCCCAACATGGGCAATTTGAAGTACAGTATTCAAGGTTTCAACACGTCCATATGGACATTGTCGGACCTCTACCACAATCCCAAGGTCACACTTATCTCTTAACCCTAAGAGACCGCTTCTCTCGCTGACCAGAGGCAATTCCCTTAAGGAACATTCTTGCAAGCACTATTGCAAACGCCTTTCTTCACACCTGGGTTGCACGCTATGGGGTACCAAGAACGCTCACGACGGATCAAGGAACCCAATTCGAGTCCGCATTATTCAAAGAGCTTACTAAACTTTTCGGTTGTCACAAAATAAGAACTACAACTTACCATCCCCAATCTAATGGTTTCATTGAAAGATTCCACAGGCACTTAAAGGTGGCAATACGAGCCACTGAAGAACCGAAGAAATGGTATGACAACTTACCTTGGATCCTCCTAGGTATTCGGACCGCAATCATGGAAGATCTAGACACATCCCCAGCCGAGTTATTATACGGACAAACACTTCGGGTACCGGGAGAACTGGTAGCCATCGAGAAAGACAACAAATTACTGCACCTTTAGCAAAGCAAATTAGAGAGTCAATAAATAAAGTAAAACCATGCATACGCAGACCCCGAACACAGAAACACATTTTCATGCACCAAGAGATGGACCAGTGCACACACGTTTTCGTGCGCGATCCCATATTAAGAAATAGTTTACTCCACCGTACACAGGTCCACACAAACAGGGCCGGCGCATGATTAAAATGCGCCCGGTGCAGAGTCCAAAATTGCGCCCCAACAAAACTACATTTTTTTATCATTTAAGGAGAAACAAACACTCTGCGGATGGAAGAAATAACTTCCATAGTTTGCTTAAAATTCTTTCATAAGGTTAATTCAACAATAAAATGGACAGCACAAGGTGTATATATTATAAATATATACTTATATTCTGATTCGCCCTTTTCCACATCACCCAGGAGGTAAGACAACAGATGCGTATTTTATAGCGAGGTTCCCCGGTAGGCCTATTCCTCGAAAGAAATTCGAGCGAAATATATTAAAATAAATTACTATTCTAAAGCCATGCATATAATATACTTAAAATTCAACTCGAATTCCTTTTACTAACTAATAAATTGCACAATAAATTAAGCATTCGATTAAAATAAAAGTTACGAAATTAAGCGTACTCCGAACAATTATAAAAAGCATTGCGTTTAAATTAAATAATATAAAAATTTTATTTCACCGGGCCGTGAAGTTTTCGCGACGCGCTTTAATTTTAGCAAATTCTTCAATTATATTATATGTATCCAAATTTTCAACAAGGTCACTTTCAATTGAAATTGTTGCTAATCCCGTTAACCTTTCTCGCCCCATTGTCGATCTTAAGAAGTTTTTTAATAACTTCAGTTTTGAGAAACTACGCTCGCCGGATGCTACGGTCACAGGTAATGTGAGAATTTTTAAAGAAATGACTACATTTGGAAAGAGCGTGTCTAAATTATTTTTAAAAATATAGTCTAACACATCAATGGGGTAACTATTTTCCTTTACTAACGTAGCAAGCATTCGTAGTTCGTCAAATAAATCTAAACTACTAATATCTGACCTACCATGAGCACTTAAAGCTTTTCCCAAATTTTGACAACTCTCTTTAATTGCCACTAAGGAATGAGAACGTAAACTATGTATATCATATAAAATCCTAAAAATAACGTTATGGGTATTTAATTGCTCAAACCTTTCAGTAATAGAATTAATTGCCTGATCTAAAATTTTAAAATAAAATTCTACTCTAAACCTATCCACGGGTTCTACAACAACATCATCTGTTCCCTCATATGGAAAAAGGCGCTTCTTTCGTCTGGAACGTAAGGACGAAGAAGCTGGAAATACACAAGGCACTTCTAATTGGGTAGCAAATCGCTTTGCTTTTTCAATAAATTCCTCAAATTTGGCTTCCGAACGCAAATCTATCAAAAAGGCGTTTGTGGAATTTAAAATACAGTACACTCGCATTTTAGTGAACACGTGATACAGTGAACTCGCGATATAACGTTCATTACTTTTTTATACATTGACTACTCTAAATAGTGAACAATTCGTTTTTTCGCTACTCGGATTAATGAACAAAATTTACAAACACTCAAGGAAAAAATATATAAATGTAATCAGGACAAATACATACACATTTAACCAATTGTAAAGAAAAAATCACACCAATATCGTACACATTTAAGAAATTGTAACGAAAAAATCACACCAATATCATACACATTTAACAAATTGTAACGGAACTATACGTTGTATTTTATGCCTAACAGAACAGAAAAATTCGTGCATTTCGTGTAGAATTTTGTTCTGAACGGCATAAAAACGTTTTATCGTTCGTTAGTGAGTGCGCGACTCTAGTTAAAATGCCTAAAAGAAAGCATCTTACGTTAAAACAAAAGTGCGATTTAATTAATGAATACACGGCCGGTAAAAGTGTTACTACCTTGTCCATAAAGTATGAAATTGCAAAATCGACCGTATGTTCTATAACAAAAAACAGACAGAAAATTTTGAAAAATGCAAGTCAGATTTTAGTGCCAGGCAAAAAGAAAACCTTACGTAAAGGTGAACTGCCGCGAATGGAGAAAATGCTGTATAAATGGTTTATAAAGCAGAGATCGCGAAATGTGCCAATAGGAAGCAATATGATCAAAGTTAAAGCCAAGGAGATTCATCAGCGCATAAAAGAAAACGATGGTCATTTCTATGCCAGTGATGGTTGGCTTCAAAATTTTAAGAACCGTTTTGGTATTCGATACCTTAAAATTTGTGGGGAAAAACTATCGTCTCAGCCAGCTCTGGTTCAACGGTTCAAGGATTTATTGGCGGCGAAAATCGCTGAGTTACAATTAACCAAACACCAAATTTATAACGCCGATGAGTCTGGGCTTTTTTATAAACTTCTGCCTGATAAAACTTATGTGGCAATTTGTGAAAAGTCAGCTCCCGGAATGAAAATTGCGAAACAAAGAGTTACCTTCCTTGCCTGTACTAACGCATCAGGAAATCATAAATTGAAGCCTTTATTGATTGGCAAAGCTAGGAATCCTCGATTTTCCGAAATTTTAATTTGCCCGTACATTATGACAACTCGCAAAATGCTTGGATGACTTGCGGCATCTTTAGAAACTGGTTCCATAAGAATTTCGTACCTGAAGTATTGTTTGAATTTTGCGTCAAATAAATTTTCGATAATTAAAGCAATTTTTTAGGTGAAATCTTTCTTGGGAAGTGAGGGTTTACCAATAAGGGCAATTCTTCTTTTGGACAATGCGCCTTGTCACCCACCTGCTGGAGAATTGAAAAGCGAGGACGGTTTAATTTTGGTAATGTATATGCCACCCAATGTAACTCCACTCATTCAACCGATGGATCAAAATGTAATAAGAATAACCAAGCTGTACTACCGAAGCTCTTTATTAACGACCATCATTTCCAATAAGGAAGGGATTTGTGAAGCTGTAAAAAAATTACACTTAAAGACGCTGCTATAAATTTATACGCAGCTTGGTCAAGGCTTGATGCCATCACAATTTCTAAATGCTGGACTAACATACTTTCTGAAGAAGAACCAGATGAAGACGACATTCCACTAAGTATATGGCGTACAAGATTACACCAAAATGCCGCGAGTTATACTGAGGAAGTTGCACAGCTACTACGGGCTATTGATCCAAATGTGAGGCTCTACTAAAGTTTCTTTAACTTAAATTTTAATAAAATATTTATAGATTACCACATCTGACATAAACAACTGGAACAAGGATAATTTTGCAGACGAGATTGAATCTGATAAAAATTCTGACTCTGAATCTGACAACGAGACAGAAGTTCCAGAAGAAAAAATGACTGCACGCGCCGGATTCGAAGCCCTTAATATGTCACTAAAGTGGTCAGAACAAAACAATATCAGTCTTGATGAAATACTGATATTAAAAAAGATTAAAGAAAAGGCTTTGTTAAAAGTATTGGATTCAAAACAAAGGCAAATGAAAGTCACAGACTTCTTTTGTAGTACATAATATTTACACAAGTTAATACATTCTGGAAAATAAAACCTTTAGTACCTACTATTAACTGTTTTTTAATAAACTTAGGTAACATGATTCCCTCATACATTTGGTGTGATATTTCTGTTCTTATTATGATTCTGAGAAAATATTGAAATAAATGTAATTTTATTCACCATTTGAGTGAACCATTTGATTTAGTGCTGGGTCTTGATTTTTTTGAATTCACTATATCGCGAGTGTACTGTATCAACTGCAGTAGATAAACATACATTTGGGCTTTGTAAGTATTTACTGGCTATATTTATTTTTTCTAAAATATCATACCAGATTACTATAGAGCAAATGAACTTAAACTCAGTAACTTTATTTCCTAACGATTCTGCTGTATGTTTCGATACGGACTCTCCTTCCTGAGCGAGTTCAACCAACGCCTCGTAGACATCATCTAATTGACGAACTAATGGTTTTAAGGCGTCTATTCTACTCTCCCACCCGGTATCACTAAGCGGCTTAAGAGTTAATAATTTTACATGTTTTTTCAAACATCCCATCTTTTAACCGAACTGGAGAAAAAAACATATAAATTTTGAATAGTATCAAAACAAGAAATTGCGTCTAGAGAGCAATGTGCAGCATCTGAAATAACTAGGTTCGTTGAGTGCGATGCGCAAGGAACAAAAAATGCTCTAGGCTCTATGGATCGGATACGGGCCTGCATTCCAGAATAACGCCCTGTCATATTGGATCCGTTATCATAACCCTGCCCCCTACAGTCACTTAAAGGAATACCTAATTTATTTAATTCATCTAAAACTAATTCTGTCAGCCCTGCCCCCGTAGAATCCAATGCCGCTAAAAACCCTAAAAAGAACTCCTTTATTTCGAAATGGTTACCTTTTTTATTTAAAATCCTAATAATTAAAGTTAACTGCTCTTGACGGCTAACGTCTGGGGTACAATCTACAATAAGAGAATAATATTTTGCAGCTTTAATCATATCTAAAATATTTCATCTAACTGCGCTATCAATAATATCTATTAATTCATTCTGAATATCTTTACTCAAATATTTATTTTGGGTTTCCCTATTAGATATCCTACGTAAATGCTCTGATAAAACTACATCAAATTTGCTAATGGATTCTACAAGTTTCAGAAAGTTTCCATTATTTCTCTCATACAAAATATCAGATCGCCCTCTAAAAGCTAATGTCTGCTCTGCAAGAAACTGTACGCATATTATAAGTCGCCTTAAAACCTCTCGCCAGTGCTGAACTTCCTTAGACATTTCTTTTTGCAATGAAGTATCTACTGTCTTATTAACCCTCAATCTTAACTCTAGTTCCCTCCAACATTTAAAAGTTTCCATATGGCTAAAACTATTATCATGCTCTTTGACTAGTCTTCCTATATGATTCCAATCATTATATCCCGAACTAGACAGTGAACTACTTTCCTTTAATTTTGAAATCAGTTTACAACAAAAGCAAAAGACGGAATTTTTAGAAATTGAATAAACTAACCAAGATCTATTAACCACTTCACCATTTTTCATGGACCTACTATAGTAGTTTGGATTAAATTTCCTTTTGTTCGTGATGGGAAATTCTATATTTGAAACTTGTTTGGGACCCTGTTTAACAATTTCTTGAATAATAAGATCATTTAATATTGGCCATGAACCCGGGTCATCAAAATTCAACCTAACTAAATTTAATTCTACACCTCTAAATTGTTGTTCTAGTCCTAACGAAAAATTTTCAGAATTACATTTATGAAAAATTGGATCATTTGTAGGCGGGGAAATATTTGAATATTTACCTGACTTTCTTCAATATCTTGAGAAATAAACTTAACTATGGCACCTGATTGCCTTTTATTTAAATTTTCAATTTGTTGGCGTTTTTTTCGAAATTCGCACCCCGATAACTTACGTTTTCCCGGTAACGTTTTCACGGCACGGCACAGTCAAATATTCTAAATTTCGTTATATAAACAAAAACAACACACAAATTAATGCAAATAAACAAAATAATAACAATAAATAAATAATAAACAAAAACAACACACAAATTAATGCAAATAAACAAAAACAACACACAAAAACAAACAAAATAAAAACAATAAATAAATAATAAACAAAAACAACACACAAATCAACGAAAATAAAATGTAAAAAATAATAAATCAAAATTTATCAAAAAATCTATAGATATTATTTTTAATAACAAAAAAAAACTATGTTATTTTAAATATTTTTTAAAGAAAGTTTTCCTTCACTGCACCACTTCCAAAGTTTGGAAACTAATAAAAATACTTCACCCAATTTCTCTTCATAAATTCTCCCAGAGAAAAAAACTTCTAAAACTTGAATTTGTACCATAATAACGCGTGGTATTAAAGCCCGAACCAAATATGACGTTCCGTAACGTAACCGCACGTACCCTAACGATCGAATATATGCAAGTTCATTAAGTCAATTTAGGTCGGTGCCATATGAACACTCATGCTCGTACGTTAGGGTACGTAAAGTTACGGTGCTGTACGTCATATTTCGTTCAGGCTTAATAAGGGAACAAACAAAAAGAGCAATTAAGGAGAGATTCTCACCACAAGGGATTTTATTTTTCTCATTTCGTTCATTTACTTCTTCTAACAAACCTTGGAGCAAGATTTAAAAGTGCACCAACAGCGCCCTAAAGCTCATATCAAACACAGTAAACAGCAATACCCAATACAGAGCCATCGGAACGATTTTTTCCTTTGTGTGAGTTGATATGGTGCATTTTAAAAAATTTTTGAAAAGTGCTCCAGCCTAGGAAAAATGAAATTATTTGGTGTTGCGTCTCGCTCATTCAACTGGTCAATTCTGTATATACATCTCACGTTCAAATTAGAGAACATCATTTGAATGAGAGATTTTCTTCTCATTTGGCGAATTTTTCTCCTGAATTTTTACTTATGATTCTCTTTCTGGGCAGAAATTATATGAAAATCTCGAGTTCCTGCATGAGGGGAAGTAAAATTTCCCCGACTTTTCTTGTATGGGAAAGTATTGGGGAAGAATTTGGGTAAATTTGTGTTAAATCTTGTGCTCGTGAAATTCACATAAGTGTTACCAAAACTAAATTGTGGTAATAAAAATGAATTCCTGCAATATATGAAAAGGAAGTTTATCAATTTTATTTTTATAATTTTTTTTACATCTTGATATTTAAAACTGCGCCTCCGTCCAGTTGCGCCCTGTGCGAGTGCACCACTCGCACCTATGTCAGCGCCGCCCCTGCACACAAAGTAGTTGAGAGGTGTAATAAATATTTTGTAGTATTATTAGACGAAAAAGAAGAAAAAATTAATATCGATAGACTCAAACCAGCTTTTATTATGAAGCCCAATATCAGCGACGAACATTTAACTAGATCTAATTGTATAAAAAAAGTCACATTTAATATTTAAAATTAAACATAACCAGATATTTTTTTTTTGAACGCATGCGATACTGAAAATCTTTTAACGGTTGTACATTTAACGGAAAAACACAACAAATTAAATTATTTAAAAATAGGAAATGAACTTGTTAGACATAAGAAAAAGACGAATATACTGAAATATCCTTTGAAATTATGAAATTTGTTAGATAAAAAATTTTTTTTAGTTAGGAAACTGAAATGTTTTAAATTAAGAAATCGAATTGTTAGATATAAGAAAACTGAACTTAAATTGTTAAAATTAAGAAATATGATAGAGAAAACTTTTCAAAGAGGGGGAGTTATGTGGCTATCCTCCACATTAAAATCGGTGGCACTCTTATCAACATCCGTTCCGTCCACCTAATCCCGGATATCAGGAAATCGAACAGAGATGCTATCAAGAAGCTAGAATAGCAGTCACTCGTAGACTCGAGTAGTGATCAGTCACCCGAACACGACACGCAACATTTTAGTTAGCAATAAAGTAAATTGTAACGTTATCTTGGAATCGTGTGTTTTATTAGTTATGTCCATGTGATTCCTAAACCTAAAAATTAAATGTAGAGATATGACGATCACTACAATGACATTCTTGTCGGCGCTCTAGATAGTAGAACAGGCGGCATATAATGAGGTTTTCTAGATTGCCTTAAGGATCTGGACTATGCGGATGATATCGGTTTGCTGGCCCGCAGACATCAAGACCTAAAAAACATGTTAAACAATTTGGCAACAGAAAGTAGTCCAGCAGGCTTAAAGTTAAATCCGACTAAAACTAAAGAAATGCAGATAAATGCAAACACCATTGAACGGACAGCGCTGAATAACCGTGACGTGGAACTGGTAGATAAATTCTGCTACCTCGGTAGTATTATTATCGAAAATGGTTGTGAAGAAAATGTAAGATATCCACTTGTTCACAGAAAAACCTCGTTTCACGTTTGCATTTCCATGAGAAAGGGTGGCAACAATCTTTAATGCTGATAAAATATCAGAAGGCTTTAAGTCTTGGAAAATTTGATGTCAAAAGTGGTCAACCCGCTGTTATTTCGTTGAAAAACTCTTAAATGATTCTTGAACTCCAGAAAGTGCACATATACGTTTAAATTCTCCAGGTGCAGCATCAGGACACGAACTGTTGAATCTACTTCTTTCAATAAGCAGAGTTAACAGATTTTGTAACCTTTTACTAGCGACAACCTGATTCAAAGCAATTCTCGGATCAAAACATGTCACAGCTTTTGTTAGTTTGTACTTAAGTGGTGAACGTTCCGGTAGTTTAATAATGATCTCTTTTAAACATGTAACTGCATTGATTACGAAGATGAAAAATGTCGATGTCTTTCATAGATTTTAATATTTTCAGAGCGACAGTAGTAGCTATTCCCAGATTAATATTAGCTGCTGTTAATAAATTACTAGCGTTCTTAATGTCTACATCTTGAATCGAAAATTCAAATTTAAGTGTGTAGTTGAATTGAGTTTTTGAATTTACCCTAGATTCGTGAAACAAATGACCTATTGCTCAATTAACTTCCATAGATGGCAGCATATAATATATACAAATAATACCATACTGTATTATTTTCGCGTAAAACTTGAAATTTTATCCTGAGAACATTAATGATTTTCAAATTAATTTTGCAATAAACAAAATTCCCTGACTTTCACATTTTTTCCCTGATTTTTCCCTGAAATTTAAAATTTCTTGACATTTCTCTCATCATCACCACGCTCACGCTTTAATCATTTCATTTTCATTTCATTTACTTTATTACTGTACACCAATATTACAATAATCTTATGACGCTAAAAACGTATGTACTTAAAAATAGATAAAGGGAGATAGCATTATTTGTATATATAAAGTTAAATAGTTAACATAAAATATTCAACAAAAAACTGAAACAAAGCAATAAAAAAAAGAGGAAAAGTGAATTTGAAAAAAAAAAAATGAAAGAATTGAGATTGAAAGAATATTATTGACTAGTCAAGTGACCAAGGAGACGTTTCCTGAACACACTCAAAGACCCCGCACTCTGTATGTCGGCAGGTAGACTGTTCCATAGCTGAATTGAATGAACAAAAAAAGATCTCTGCGCAATTAAATGGGAGAATCTTGGTGGGATAAGTAGTTTTCTTCTAGTCGCGCGGCCAAGTCGAAGATACTCATGGAGATATGATGGACGGTCAGAGTGTATGAGTTTGTAAACAAACAACATTGATTTGAGGGATAAATACTCACCAAGTGTACATCCCAGAACGGAGGAACGATATGGGCTAATATGTAGCCCAGTCACTTTATACAAAAAAAGTGCCAAACCTCTGAATAAATGCAAATGGAGATTTACATATCAGCGGGATTCTCTTTATTTTGGGCTCACGAATAATTTCCCAAAAGTCCATAAAGCCAACTGGCCGGCTACTCGAGTTATGGAAGGTCAAAGGTCACGAAAATCAGTTTTTCTCAAAAATCTCGAAAATTAATGGTTTTATGCAAATTTTTGCTAAGTAAAGATTGTTCGTAAGATAAATCTGCATAAAAATGTCATACGAAATTTACGTAGAACCAATGGTTTTTGAGATATGGGTTTAGGAAAACTCGGGCATTGGGCATCAATTTTTTAGAAATATTCGTTCATTAGTTTTGCAAAATGCACTAAAATTTATTTTCGTGACCTTTGAGCCTCCTTAACTCGAGTAGCCGGCTAGTTAGCTTTATGGACTTTTGGGAAATTATTTGTGACACCAAAATAAAGGGAATTCCGCTGGAAAATTTCCAGTTGCATTTTTTTTAAAGGTTTATATAAGGGGGCCTCGGTAGCCTAGGGGTAAGGCGCCTGACTACTATCCCAGAGGTCCCGGGTTCGAATCCCGGCCAGCCCCACGGTTCTTCGCCTTTTCCACTTTTCCACCCACATAACTTTCCTTCTTTTTTCTCCCCTCTTTACATTCCTGATTCCTCTTGTCATAGCCTTTGCTAGTCCTTCCCTACTCCACCAAGCGCATGTCATCGGTTGGTTGAAGAGATTCAACTCGTTGTGGCATAACACTCCAGCGAGTTGTTTCTCAAATGCTCCAATGCCAGAGTCGCGAAATGGTTGGAAGTAGGTGGAATAAAAATATATCGCGGCTAGGTTGTGGCAGCTCCTTCCTATGTACTTCTCTCTCTTTCTACTTCTCATCTTCCGGCTGGAGCTGCTGTTCGACATTCTATAGGAAAAAATAGATTGTCGAACAGTACAAAGGGGGCTTTCCTTAAGTCTCTAGTCCAGTGATTCTCAACCAATGTGCCGCGGCACTTTTGTGTGCCGCCAAATTCCTGAAGTGTTCCGCCAAATTTTAGAAATGCCAACAACACCAATTATTTTGTATGTATAAATTATTGGAACAAGAACGCGACGGGAAAAATAGGAGCACGTGAATATGTAACTGTTAAAATATTATTCGGTCAATTGAATTACGAGCTGGCTTTAAGTTCTTTGGTTATGGGGTTTGTCCGACCGTTTTGGAAGGGGCCCTTATGAGCCTAGCCCGACCGCCCCATGTAGACCCCGAGTAGATTGCCCTATAGGGCCCACACCGAGTATCTTATCCCTTGCCTCATTCGCGCCTCGTCATACGGAAATGCCTCGGAGAAAAAAATTATTGCTCCTCGATTCCGAGTGGAAAAGGGATTCCGAAAAGTTTGAGAGGTTCGTTGTGGATATGTGAATAATAACTGCGCCTGTGCAGAAAACTTTATAATTTTAAACGCAAGTATCGTTTTACCAATACGGTCTCCCAACTGAGTACTAATTACGTCCAATGCTGCTTAACCCCTGTAATCGAACCAGAACCGGTCTATTGAGTAACCCTTCACGGTCACCAACATGATTGCCTGAAACATGAAGCAATACATAAACGAGTACGAGTTAAACTAAAGCTTAATGGCCCGGCTTCACCGACCGCAGTTCAATAATGTGCAGTTCAATCCACGTAAGTGGCTTCACCGGCTAAAGTCCAGTTTATGTTCAGTTCGTGCAAATTGTTGCTTTTTCGCCAGAAGTCAGAAATGCGAAAGCCCACTGGAAAGGCATTCCACTATTCTAGTTGATTACTCTCTTTTGAGCGAGCTTTTACATTCAACTTCAGTTCGGGACCCGTTGTGCGAACTGAGGTTTATTTTTTCTCAGTTGAATATGTTTACACTATATGTGAACTGAACTGAGGTTAGAAGTTCAGTCCGCTAATTTGCTTGTTCAGCCGGTGAAGCCGGGTAATTTTTTTGAAGGTTTTCAAAACGGTTTCTGAATATGTAAGGCAGATATCGCCCCACTTAATTTGAAATAAGGTTTGCCTACTTGGAAGTGCATACCTCACTTCAGTATCGATGGTCTTTTTTTGAGTGGTATTTTTGAGGAAACTCTTTCGAAATGTCACTCATTTGCTAGCGCGCTAGCAAAGTTTACTACATGATTTTGGAATGGAGACTGGCTCCCCATAAAGTGAAGGCTTGAGCGTAATTGATGGATAAATCCGGAATTTAACCGATTTTCTAACACTACACAAGCCCATCGAAAGTGTAAACACATTCATCGCTACAATTCCTATAAAGATATTAGCGTTAAAATATGGGCGAGATATGCCTGTTATTTCTGTTACGAGAAATACGTTACGTTACGTTATCGCCAGGAGCGGCACCTTAATTTAACTTTTTCCAACTCAACATCGATCCAACCTTTCAACCCTCTTCGAGGCTAGCATGAGGAAATGGGGCACCTAAATCTGTCACTAGCTGACGGTCTATAGTAAATTTTTTTTAAATTTATTGCATTTCTAGTGTGCCGCCAAATTTTCAAATTGTTAAAAGTGTGCCGCAACAAAAAAAAGGTTGAGATTCACTGCTCTAGTCTATCACATAAAAAAAAAATACGTATAAATTGCAGAATGCAGAATAGTAGCATTAAAATTTTCCGTTGCTTATGGTTCTTGTCGCGCCCGCCCGATGTCAACTCGATGTCCGAGGATACAACCATTGAACTTGAGGTGGACGATGATGACGCCAACCCCATTTTGTTATTTTCCTCTGGGATAGGTGTTGATGAAGATGACAGCATGAAAGAAGTGGGAATAGAAGAGATAGAGAGATGATCAACAAAATTTTTTTATGCTTGGTAACCTTTGAACTAGGTCTACTGGGGATACCATGTAAAAACGCTGCCTGCATTATAGTTCAAAGGTGGTGCGGAAAAGAATGCAGTGCGATGCCCAAGTTTTTCCAGCTCCATATCTCAAAAACCATTGGTTCTACGTAAATTTCGTATAAGACATTTTTATGCAGATTTATCTTACGAACAATTTTTACTTAGCAAAAAATTGCATAAAACCATTAATTTTCGAGATTTTTGAGAAAAACTGATTTTCGTGACCTTTGACCTTCCATAACTCGAGTAGCCGGCCAGTTGGCTTTATGGACTTTTGGGAAATTATTTGTGAGCCCAAAATAAAGGGAATCCCGCTGATAAATCTCCAGTTGCATTTTTTCAGAGGTTCATGTTTAAAGTGACTGGACTATATGGTCAAATCGACGAAGATTATAAACAAACCGTGTGCAATCATTAAAGGCTACGTTCAGTTTATCGCGACATGAGGCATCATGTGAGGGAAAGACCAGGCTGGCGTAAGTGAAGTATGGTAAAATTAAAGTTTTGATTAGCTTTGATCGAGTTTCCATGGGCAGAATAGAGGCGTATAGCCACAGGCGGCGCAATGTGCCATAAATTTTGGATAGAGTATGAGAAACTTGATCACAGCAGGTTAATTGCGAGTTCAGGTAGACGCCTAGATTTTTGACTCGTAATTGGAAAGGCAAATGCGTGCTCATGAGGACAATGGGTGGAAGGAAAGAAAAATCTAATGGACTTCTGGACATTGGAATGCAACAGGATTTAGAGGCATTTAGTAGCAAGTGGTTGGATAGAGACCAGTGATAAATACGTTCGAGATCGGCATTGATGTTATATACACAGTTTTCTACCAGTCCAATAGGACTGTTTAAATAAATTTGGACATCATCAGCATACATGTGCAGCTTACAGTTAGTCACAGCACTGCACTCATTTATATATCTACATAGTGAAAAGTAACGGCCCTAGTATGGAACCCTGGGGAACACCGCGCGTGATTGGTAGAGGATCCGAAACTGAGTTTTGTAACCATACTTTTTGACATCGACTATGTAGGTAATCACGAATTAAAGAAACAGCTGAGGTTGAAAAACGCATGTGGTCTATTAGCTTAGTTTCTAGAAGCTTATGGCTGACACTGTCAAATGCTTTACTGAAGTCAAGAAGTACAAGAAAAGCAATGTCATTACAATCAAGAGCCATTCGCAGATCAGTGGTTACTTTCAGTAGAGCCGTTTCACAACTGCTCCTTTTGCGGAAACCAGACTGAGCATGCGACAACAGGGACCACGTTTCGCAGTGTCCTTCGATTTGCCACGACATTAGTTTTTCCAGTACTTTGCCTAAGAAACATAATATGCTTATAGGACGATAATCAGCGGGACCATTCGGAGATTTGCATTTTGGTAGTGCGATAACTTTTGCTCTTTTCCACTGAAGCGGAAAGGAAGATTTTGTCAGGCAGCTATTGAAAATGTGGGTGATATAGGGGAGGATAACAGGAAAAATTAACTTTAGGAAGATGGGTGGGAGATTGTCTGGACCGACTGAATCAGATTTAATAGAGTAAAAGGCTTTACAAACTTCAGCGTGATCCACATTACGAAAGCTGAAAAGACCAGTATTACTATCATTTGCCCTTGAGCAACAGGGCACCTCGCGTATATTCGTTGGGGTGATAAAATAATTATTTAGTTCATCAGCGCTAAGGTTGATCTGGGCTTCACCTTCATCACCGCAAATCCCAAGTTGCTTAATGTTTTTCCAAAGTTTCTTAGCAGGTAAATTAGGGCTAAGCTTAGATGAGTAGAACTGCGCTTTTGCTTTCCGAATGGTGAAAGTTACTAAGTTTCTCATGGTTTTGTAGGCATTTAAATTCACCACAGTTTTGTTTTTCTTGTATTTTCTAAACAAAAATTCTCTCTCAGAGATAAGTCGGCTTATTTGAGAGGAAAACCAAGGTGAGGTAGACGGAGATACGCGTTTTGTTTTCACTGGTGCAAAAGATTCGTGAAGATGATCACACAGCGAACGGAAATGCTCTACCTGGTTATCTATGTCAGGGAGGCGATAAATTCGATCCCAAGGTAGAGAGGAACATTCATGCAGTAGTGTAGGGATATTGATAGATTTATAATCGCGATAGGAAAAGAATTTCAGCTGAGTGTTTCTGACCCTGAAATTTAGGGATAGATACAGGATGTCATGATCGAGATACCTAGGTGGGCTAATCTGATTATGAAATAATACATTATCAACGTTCGACACGAGAAATATATCCAACAACGATGGATTACTAGTGTTTAGATAAGTCGGAAGTTGGTTAACGGGCGTCAGATCAAACGTATTGAAAAAGTTGAGAAAATTATTGGAATGTGCACTATTGGATAAGATGTTTACATTAAAATCTCTCCCAATTACGATATTTTCATACTTATGGGCAGCTTCTGAGAGCCATAATTCCAGTTCGCTTGCACACAGAACAGTGGCGAGACATTATCTAGAACCGTCGCTAGCTTCAATACTAAGGAACTCCAAAGCATTAGTAACAGATTTCTTAATTTTAGAAGGTCTGAGGTTTTCCTTGACATAAACAGTTACTCCACCACCAGAACGAATTTTTCGGTCATTACGAAACAGATTGTAGCCATCTAATGCTACAAGTTTCGAGGGGACATGATTGCGTAGTGAAGCTTCAGACACCAGTATCACATGAATATTCACATGAACCACGGAAAATTTCCCGAAATGCATCGATTTTATTGCGTAGACCTCGCGCGTTAATGTGGCAAAAATTTAAACCTTGAGCTCTGCTCTGGAAAACATTGAGCAATGTTCTAATTTTGTTCATATGTACTATATTATATTTCTTAACCGAAGTCACATAAGCGGGGTAATAGAGTTAGTTCAGGATGTGGCGCGGCTAAAAACTCAAAATCTAAAAACATGCAATAATATTCTAACATTACAAAACAAAGAAGAGAAAATATTAAAAATTGAAAAAAATAATTAAGAGAAATTAAAAATAAAATTAAAATAGAAAAATATAAAAATGAGCATGCATACGAAACTCCACAAGAAAGCGTTGCTCCAAATTCACTCACTAGGGACATCCTGGAGCTGGCGAAGAGTTGATGGCTTCATTCAAATCGAGAGCTGATTTAAATATACGGGGCTGTTTGTTTTTCTCCAGCTGAACATATAATCCTTCATGGGACATGGGGCGGAAACAGTTGCCCTCCAGCGAACTCTGTTTTGCGCGACAGTTCTCAGCTCCGACCAAGATCTCTTAGTTTTTTCGGCTTCTGCTAGTAGGGTTCTCCTCCACGTAGTTTTAGGTCTTCCGACTCGACGGGATACTTGCGGATTCCAGTCAAGGGCCTGTTTGGCTAGATTTTCGTTTTCACGTCGCAAGGTGTGGCCAACCCAATTCCATTTCCTTCGCCTGAATTTGTCGTCTATCCTTTCTTGGCCGGCACGGCGCCATAGTTCTTCGTTTGATATTCTATCTTGCCAGCGGATTTTCACGATATGACGCAGGCATCTGTTGATGAAGACGCCCTGTGATGATTGGGTGACTTTCAATGTTTCGCAATCGTACAAAAGTACTGCCTTGACGTTGAAGTTGAACAGCCGCAATTTGGTGTTAGTTGAGACCTCCGTTGACCTCTATATGCGGAACAGGTATGCATATGCTCCTCGTGCTTTATTAATTCTGGAACTGACATCTTCTTCTGCACCACCATTTTCACCGAGGAAGCAGTTAAGTATATACATATTTCAAGAATTTGTTGCTTTATATAAGAACAATAATTCATAGTTACTTCGAGCATATGTTAAATCCTATGAATTAGAATGGATTAAGCTCGTGGTGCTTGCCTGAAAATCATTATCGTGTATGCTTAGATTAAACCCCGTTTTTTCTTAATTTTAGCAATTATTTTTCTGAGTGTATCAGGGGCGCAGGAAGCGGAGGGGCTAGGTGGTCCAGGCCCACCTCATAATCCTTCTGGCCCACCCCAGAATAGAAGTGAATCACTTATTAAAAAACAAAATACATCCGCTTTGGAAGCGGTGATGTTACATAACGCATGAATTTTTTTTACAAAAAATAGTTTTTAAAACATCTCGCGTTCGACTCGAGGTCAACCGTTCAACTACGATTATGATGGCGGCGCATGACACAGTGTAGTGGCCACAATGGCCATGGAGATGAAGCTGCAAAAGCATAATGGCATTGCTTCCGTGCAGGGCCATTACTATATGACAGCAGTCTTTGAAATACTACTTACTTCATTATAAACGCACGTAACACAATGCAAGATTAATTGCAAGCTTTAGACAAACAAAGAATATAATCTGTTACGGAGGAAAAGGCCCAAAGTCGGGAACTAAGTTCGTTTAATGCGGCCATACATACGTAACATATAACGCAGAGTACAACCATAGATAAATTATATGGGCCTATCATGAGTCATGAGTTCCGCCCTATGTCCCATGAGGGATTAAAGGAGCGCAATGATATCATGAGTCTGGACTGGGCTAGAATGTAGTGCGGACGGTTGCAGCCGACAGTCCTTCATAGCGCGTATCAACTCAATTATCCGGTGCTAAGTTTAACAACACATTTGAATTAAAAAAAAATCTAAATTTTCCTTAGTGCACAACTTCTCTGACCATAGGGGAGTCGCCATATACATTAGGAATGACGTGGCTTTTCAGAAAGAATATAATATACAACTCCAGACTTCAATTATACCTGGATTAAAATCATTCTTCGTAGCCACGTCATATTTTTCTGTTTTTTATACAGAAGTCCTAATATTAGTAATGAAGCATCCACTTTAGCCTTCGTGCTATTTCCGAGAGATTCTCCAAATTTTTATTTTGCCAGTGAGTGTGAAATAATTGTTGCGAGTGATTCCAACGTACATAACATACATTGACTGAAATACTCAAATGGCACCATTCGCTGAGCTTTTTACAGATATTAATAATTTGCACCAAATTGTCAACCGGGAAACGCGTGCCCCATACGTTGAAGGTCACGGAGCCCATCTCCTTGACCTGTTTCTTACATCACACCCATCACGGTACTCCGTCGAGGTTGGCTCAACTCTGTAACTCGGTAACTCGGACCATTGCCTAGTCAGCGCTAATTTCCCATACTCATCTTCTACCCATACTGACACAGTCCCTAAAAAAACTGTTTGGCATTATTGGAGAGCCAACTGGTTGGGGCTAGTTAACTTTTTTCAAGCCACGACTGGGATCTATGTTTCCGGGATGCCAGTGCGAGCTATGCCGCTCTATGTATAACCAAAATTATACGGGCTGGAATGCGCTTATTCCTACCTCATTCTATCAAATCTTTAAGGGCAAGGCCGAATAGATGGTTTAATGGGGAATGCATGGACGCAATTAAAGCTATAGAAGCCGCTTATAGAGCGTACAGACACTCCCCAAGTGAGTCCCTTCGCCGCGAGTATATCAAATTAAGAAATTCCTGTAATTCCACCATGAGGAAGGTTAAATCGTCATTTGACGACAAATTGAGAAACAAGACTTCCAACGCAAATACAGGCAGCAAAAACTTCTGGGCCTTGGTAACTTCCATCAAGAAGAATTTTACCTCTTCCTCAACCCCTCCATTCATCAATGGAAAGGAGGTGATAACAGAAAGCAAATCCAAGGCCAAGGCGTCTCTGTTCGCCTCAAATTCTTCTCTGCCCGAATCTGGCACGTCACCACCGGTTCTTGATCGCATCGCCCATTTAATGGGCGGGATTTTCTTCAGGGCCCATGAGGTGTATAAAACTTGACGTCAAAAATCCACTGGTCCCGATAATATTCCCCCTATGGTACTCAATAAATGTGCCTCACCTTTGGCTAAATCTCTGCGCAAACTTTTTGCCTTATCATATTTCTCCGGAGTTTGTCCAAACTCCTGGAAACTAGCTCATGTTCAGCCCATTCCGAAAAAAAGGTGATGCCAGCGACCCTTTAAACTACCGCCCAATAGCAATAACTTCTGTTCTCTCCAAAATCATGGAAACAATAATTAATAGAAAGCTGATGCAATATTTAGAATCTAACCAAATCATACACCACAGGCAGTACAGCTTTAGACCGAAAAGATCTACTGGCGACCTTCTTGTGTGTTTGACCGAGCATCTACACCATAGTTCCGGTGAGTCTGGTCTGGCTGCTCTAGATATTTCCAAGACTTTTGACAGAGTATGGCATCCCGCTCTGCTGTCTAAACTCCAAGCTATTGGTTTCGACTCAGTTCTTATGAACTAGATTGAGAGCTTTCTTTCCAGCCCTTCAATCAAGGTAGTATTGGATGGCGTCGAATCCAACCCACACTCCATCTAGGCCGGCGTTCCCCAAGGATCGATCCTCTCACCTGCTCTCTTTCTAATATTTATTAACGATCTGCTCTCAATCCCCTCCAACCCACTCAACAGTTTCGCCGTCGACAGTACTCTGCGTTACTCTTACGCCAACGCTAGACAAGCAAGCGCCAGACCTTGTCTCTTAGACCGCGAACTCATGTCCAGCTCTCTTAACGTGGACATCGAGCTCATTCTTGACTGGGGCCGCAAGAATCGGGTCGAATTTAACGCATCAAAAACAAAGTACTGCCTTATCTCCACCAAAACCTGTACCGACTTTCCCTCTATTTTAGTTGACAAGGATAACCTAACACCTGACCTATCTCTTAACATCCTGGGAATGACTCTATCCAATGATATGCAATGGAATGGTCACATATTCCAAATCGCCAAACAAGCGTATCAATGCCTCGGATTCCTTAAGAGATGCAAGTTCCTCCTTCAGCCAGCTGCTCTAGCCACAATCTACAAGTTCTACCTTCGACCCCACTTTGAATACAACTCGTATATCTGGGCGGGCGCTCCCAAAACCACCTTGGCTTGGCTAGACAAGGTGAAAAATCGCGCCATCAAACTCATCGGTGATAGCACTCTGTGCTCCTTCATCGACCCTTTAATCCGAGGTAGGAATGTAGCTGCACTCAGCAAGTTTTGTCGCTCCACTGAAATAAAGAACCTCTTGCCTACACGGCAATATTTTTCCCGCAACACAAGACTAGCCAACTCGGCTCACCCCTTCACCCTGCCCTCCCCTTGACGCACATTACGGTTTAACTGTTCGTTTATAAATAGAACAACTCGGTTGTGGAACTCTCTTCCGCAGTCGGTTTTTCCGAGCTCATGCTCATGCGACGGGCATGTATTTTCAAAAAAAAATTCATAAATTAAAATACTTATGTAGTATATATGTAAGACGTTTTTATAAGTATTAAATAAATGATTACCACAAACTGTAATTTCAAGCCTTTTGAAAAAAGTTCCGCATAGTTCCACTTTATATCAAAATTTTTTTTAGACGCGATTAACATTAGTGATTCTAAAAAATCCATGAAGCGGTCCTCATATTTCCCGCTTTGTTAAACATACCCTTTTTTCTAGGTAGTCGTGATGACCATACTTTGCAAGAGAGAAAGTTGCTTCTCATTCAAGTGTAACAAACGATTCCTGCAATATGTGATGGACAAGTTTTTTATGATCAACCTATCTGAAACTTTATTAAAACAGATAAAATATCAGATCAAAGTGTTTGTGACGAAGGTTGTCTAAATGGCGTGAATGTAAATATATGTACGACCGTTTTAACTATAACCATGGGAAATGGCTCAGTGCTAAACGGAAGATCCCAAATATTGCTTCAAACCCACCAACTAGATCTCAACCTGATTCTTCGGAAAAGAGCCGTGACAGGCCGACAAAAACATTTCAAAGCTGTTCTGATCGCAGCAAGCAAAGGAAAGTGAAGCCAAATCAAAGTGGAGAAACAAATCACCAGAGCTACAAATACCTGAAACAATACCATTGTAGTAAAACGTCAAGAATAAATACCAAGGTGGACATTTTCATCATCATCAGACCCTATCTGTGTTCCTTTTCTACTTTAAAGTATTCCGGTGCGAAATATTAAGGCTCGAAATTTTTTTCGATTTGAGTAAAACCCAACCTAATATTTTTGATATTATTTCATTTGTATACAAATAACACTTTACAAGGATTTGCTACATAGTAGAAATTAATACGACAAATTTTAAAACGAAAGATATTAGTTTTGGATAATTATTCAAGCTATTTTATTTATAGACGTTTTTATATTGAAAAAGCCTAAAACAATCAAAATCTATGACCTTCTCAGTAATTTCACAAGAATCTGCTAAAGTATTGAACTTAGCATTCTGAAAAGACAGAATTGAGGTCTTTTCGCAGCAAATTCCGAATAAGACAGCTTTGAAGTCTTTAAAATATCAGTAACTTAATCATCAAAATTGATTTCAGCAGTTACTCTAACCAACCACAGAGGGACTGTTAGAGAAATAAACGTTTAAAGTTATATTACCATAAATAACCATTGCGGCAGCACCAATTCCACAATCAGCTGTCTTCTAATTTTCCGACTGACAACTAACTTCAGTTGCTTGTTTTAATATTTCTTCTTCCTTCTTGCCTTGACAGATAAAGTGTATACAACTGCTATTGATCTTCTTTTTATATTAAAAGTTTAATTCGAGAGTAATCGTTTTTATTTAACAAATATCCCAATAGGTTAAGGGCCCAGGTAATAAAGTAAAGTTTAAACTATAAATATCCCGAAATATTTGTTTCTCGTATCAAACATCAATGACACTTGCGAATCCCTAAAATCATTTAAGGAGCATCTCGAATCCATCGAGTTACGGCTAACTGAGGGTCTAAAGTCCATCGCTGATCATAACAAAAAACAGCTGGCTGATATTGATGGCAAGATTGAATCTCTACATGAGAGGGTTTTATTACTAGAACACAATCCCCATCCAGCTGATCTTGCTGATGGCCTTTAGAATATTAACTCCCAGCTGGCTTTACGGCGGATTCAGAGACTCAGCGACGTCATCATTCGGGGCATTCCGGCAAAATCTGATGAGCCACCGCTTAAAATCGTCTCCAACATTGCTGCATTGATAAACCACCGTCTCTCCGACTATTGCGAAGCCTTTCGGTTGAGCGCTGGGATGCGTCAGCGTAATGGACCGATTGTCGTCAAGTTTTCTGGGCAGCGTGAGGCGAAAGCGTTTATGCACGCTTTGAAAATTAAGAAAAAATTTAAATTGTCTCTTTGTGAGCTTGATGGATTCTCAGCCGACTCTCCAGTTCATGTAAATGAAAGCCTCACTCCAGAACAACAGTGCTATATTGCGAGAGGCGTTAAAACTGCGCAATTTAGGGTTGCTTTATTCGGCCTCCACCAGAGACGGCCTTGTTCGTGCTAGGTGGAATAAAGATCAACCTTCTGTTGTTGTGCGAGATATCGGCCAAATACACTGCCCGTCTGTCGAAACTTTGGAGTCACAGGCAGCCAGCGTCTGAGTGGACTATTTTCTTGGATATAAGTATTTTCATTTTAATATTTTCTTTTAAATTATTTGTTATTTGTTATATTCTCAGGCTTTTTTTTAATATTTTTTTTCTTTCTAATACTTTCTTTAAATTATTTGTTATACACTTGTTATTTTCTCAGGCTTTTTTTTTTCATTTCTTTTTTGTTTACTTTTATCTTTTAAGTTCTATTATCTTTAATTTTTCTAAGTATGCATTCTCGCTCTAATTCAGTTCAATTTCCCTCCTACTGTTTCTGCTACCTGATTCTGCTTCCTGATGGTGTTCGCTGTTTCGTATTTCTGTACGTTATCAATGTCTTCTAGCTACAGTTGTGGCGACCGGGTTAGAACGATGGTCAAAGTTTGAAGTGCGAAACATAGAGGTTTCAACGCTTGTTACTTAACGCGCGAAGCATCCGTCCGAAAATTGATGAATTCAATGAAATTTTTATTAGTTCAGGTGTGCACGCCGTTCTTGTTAGTGAAAGCGGGCTTAATCAATCAATAAAAAAATATAAAATAAAAATTCTAAAATACCAAAATCATATATCAAATAAATATAAAGACAACCACCAAAAATAACGGCACGCAATGCAAATGGAAAAAATTGACACGACCATAAAATCGATTCCCAATTTAAAAGGAAAACTTTTTTTTGATACATCTCTCTTGCAGACTCCTAGCGGTACCTACCGTTAGTTGAGCTGATGTCGCAGGCAAAGAAAAAAAAAAACGCCGGGATCGCCTTTGAATAGAAAATCAGGCGATTTTGGGGGAAGCAAAAAATGGGAACGGGATGCAATGTGCCTTTTAACGTCGATCCCGAAAAATTGAAGAAAAATTTGGGAGAGTTTTAATTGGGATTTAGAGGAGTCGAGACGTAACTTTGAAAAGGATCGGGAGTAAAATTTGTATAAGTCGATTTTGGTTTTTTTGGCGCGTAGCGCGATCGTGGATAATAGTGCGGGATGAGATTTTCTTTTGAATTTTTCGTGGAAAAAAATAAGTATTAAGGGTAAAACTAGAATATAACAGTACCCACCTCCGATTTTGATGAAATTTTTTTACTTATGTATTTTGGCCCGTAGAATCCATTTCTGAAAGAATTAAGTGTCGCTCTCTTACCGTTTTCGAGTTATGATTTTTTAAGTTGCGTGAAATCGGTTTGTACAAAAGTGATAACCGCCATATTGGAAACATTTATTTAACAGTCAAACGGGGGTGTTACGGCGCAGCAGCGCGTAACAGATATCTTCAGCAAAAAAACCTAAAACACAACACAATACAATATAAACATGTAGGTAAACATAAACAAATAAACAAAAATCATTTATAAAATAACAAAATATATTATCCCTATAAAATTCATTTCTAAAACTATAACTAAATTAAACTAATAAAAAAAAAAATAAACCTACATCTAAATAAAATTTAAACTAACTACTAACTAAAACCAAAAAAAGTACCTGAAAAGAGAGAAGGATTAAAAATTGATTAACAAATAAATAAATCATTACCTGGAAGGCGCCTGGGCTAAGTGCCTTCAACTAAAAAGAGTCCAAACAGCAGGGCTCAATATCTAAAATTAAATAAATAAAATAAATAAATAAATAAAATAAACGTTAAAAAATATATAAAAATATTCAAAACTAAATTCTACTTACCCAATTTTATTACGACATGTAGAAATGTCAATTTTCAACAGAAAGCTCCAAAGCTTAAAGCTGGGGTGAGATCAGAATAAAACAATTTGGTATAAAATTAAAAGTTATACGACTTTAAACGTGTATAACAGCTTTCTCCCCCCCCCCCCCCCCAGCTTTAAGCTTTCGATCGGATGCGTCTGATCTATTAAGTTCACAGCAGCAGCACGAACTTGGCTTTTTAAGTTTCACATTCCGTCCAAGGAAATTCTCAACGCAGCACATTTATCAGACAGGCATTGGCCGTCGCCAGAGTAGAGGCAGCATTTTGTCGTCTCATTTTAATAAAATTAGAGGCAGGCATTTTGCCGTCTCATTGTAATAAAATAATTTTTCTTTTCAGGAATTTGATAGGAAATTTACCGTCTAACATAAAACACTTTGGCAGGCATTAGTCGCCAAGTTAGGGCTTTAGATAACCGATTGGTTTCACCGTTGGTTCGGGGGTTAGTTTATAGCAGAAATTAATTGGTTTGGGTATTGGTGATAGCATTAGAACTATACCAAAAATAGGGAAATAATTCATATATCCCTACGTGTTTTAAACAGGGAATTTCAAAGGTTTTACGTACTTTGAAAGTCCTTGTCGCATTTCATAAACAAAATATAGATATACAAAATTGAGACTAACTAGGGATTTTTGAAGGGTGAGGATATACCTCAAACATCCCAAAGTAATATTCATGTATGTTGAAGGCTCCAAACACAGGTGAATGTGAAATTACTTTTGAGTGGAACCAAAAAACAGACAAAAGCTCGCAGAAGGTTCTTCTATGTATTTAAGTGGTTAATAAGTGTTTCGACGACACCTGAAAACAAACAAAAAAAACCATAAAGACAAAAATGTTAAATAAATTTCAACCTAAAAATCAGCAGACAAGTCTTCCATCCCGAGTCTTCAAATCCGAACGATATCTAAAAGATAAACAAAAATATAAAAAACATAAATATACAACATAAATTACTTACCTGGTAACACCAAACAATACACAAGATACATAATCCAGGGTTCCGCCCACCTAAAAATACCTAAAATACATAAAATACATTATTGTTGTTGTGTATTAAATTTACTAGCAAAGCTAGTGAACCCCACAATGGAGTTTCTTACTGGTCCAGCCTTGCAGCTATATAGACAACGATACAATGACTAAAGTTTTAGTTTTTAGCTCTTCTATATCAATAAGTGAGAAGTTGTCAAAAGGATTACACAAGATGGAGACTGTAAGGAACTATGATTATGAATATTTTTATTTCTTTAATTGACAGAAAGGCGCTGTCTTCGTGTAAGTTGATGCGTCCGGTGATGGTGTTCCAGCGTGGCACTTGAGGGTTAACCAAAAGCTTCAGGCAGGAACGGTTGTCACGTGTCAAAATATGTGTGTTGGTAAAATCCATCCGCATGAGCCCCAACAGTGTAGCAAGTGGCCCCACCCACGTGCTGACATTCGACTTGTGTTATGTATTAATATTTCAGGATTTATTGTATTAGTAAAACGCACTTTTATTTTTCGGTTTGTCCGATAATTAATTTTTTTTATTATCACTATTTCAACGGTTCTTTTAACAATAGTTGTCTTTTTATTCTTAAATTAATCTATAACTTCATCTAAAACCGTTTAATTCTATTAATTATGTCATTTTTTATAATTATATTATCAAAACAACAAGAAAATTATCTTTTTATTCACTTTCTATAAAACATAGCTTATAATCTTATTTATTCCTCCTTTTTTTTTCACTTTCTATGAGACGTAGCTTATAATTATATTTATATAGGATAAAAAAAGGCTTTTTTCCTTTTTTGCACACACAAAAACTTACACTTGTATTTAGTTATTTAATTTTACACCAAGAGAAAAAAATGATTATTAATATTTATTTTTTTAAACACTCTAACAATTTGATACGATTTTCATTTTATACACAATTTGCTTATTTTCGATATGTGAAAGCCGCACCCGCCGACGACCGTGGTTAAGACAACACTCTTTACGAAGGGTGGCGACGCGTCCGCCACGCTTGACCGTTAAAACAACACTCAACTAAATTAAATTTTCACCCGCCGGTGGTGGCATGGAAAATTGTCCACCGGCTGGGAAAAACGCGCCCTTGAACTTTTAGTTCCCACCTGCGCAACTTGCTTATCGCGCGCTTCTCACCCGGCGCATTGCAAGTTGCGCTTAATTATTGTTGGGTGGGTCAAATTACTTTCCCCCGTGTATTTCAAAGTCAAGATCACTGTTTTTCTTATTTTCTAATCGCCAGAAAAGCTTGGGAATGGTGCAAGGGTAATTGCGCACCTTGCAAATCTCACAAAATGCGCGCGGATCAGGTTACGTCTGGAAATGTTACATTTTCCGTTGGAGTGGATTTTTGTACGTTGAAGATTTGTCCGTTAAGGAATTTTGTACATTTGAAAATGGAAATTAGATAATAATTTTCCGTTTAGGATTTGCTGTTCACAGGGAACTCATATTGCATCAGATTCATTGCGAATTTGATGTAAAAGGCTCCCTGTATGAAGGGGTATGAGAATTTGTCTAAGGATCTCGTTTTTCACCGAGACCCTTAGAAATTTTGTATGTAACATTCCTTCCCCCCTGGAATAAGAGAATCGCTACGAAACGTAGTAAGTAGAGCTATTCTCTGTTTGGATAGTTTGTGGTGAATGTTTTGGGTTCGTTTTGCGAATTAGGGGGAGTTTGATTGACGTAGCGCAAGTGAGATTTTTCTGGCGATCTCTTAGACCCTTTTTTATGAAGATGGGTTGGCAGAGTGAGGCGTAAAAGCGCACTATAATGAGTCGTGGTGTATGGCGGTATGGCGGTCCGATTTACCCTATGGTTATTGGGGTTCCAAGCCCTGGTTATACTAATTGTATGGAAGAGGCCCTTGGTAATGTGTGGGATCTACTTAGAGGCCTAGGTATTGCCTCTATTGATACTGTTGTTTGTGCAGGCTTGGGTGGTATCAGGTCCTCCCTGGGGGACGTTAGGTTCTCGGGGGCGGTTCTCTCCTCCGAAGGACATGCATTTCGGGGCCTTCTGGCACATGTGGAGCGGGCCATGGTCGCTAGTAACGGTATGAATTTGTAGCATGTATTGTATACCCTATGAGTACCAGTAGTAGGGTGCCGCTGAGTGAGATGGCGGCTGTGGAATGGGTGTGAGTGCGCTCCCATGTTAGGTGGTATTTGGCAAGGGTCCAAACTCGCTTGCGGTCATTTACAGGGTTAGGTAACGAGAACAGGAGATTAATTTGGAGTTCATATGGATCATATCAATCTGGGTATGAGTAGTGGAGGGGGCGACTAGAGAGGACTTAATTGCATGAAATGCTTCTTCGCATTTGGAAGTCCCGGGTAATTTAATACCTTTTCGTAGTAAATTTGCTAAGGGGCGGACTAATTTGGAGAAATTAATCATGAATTTTTTGTAGTTGGATAAGCTGCGTTTGCCTAACTGTGCGGAGCACTGGGAAGTTTTGAACGCATTTCGTTTTTCTGGGGTCTAGTAAGGCTCCTTTTTTAGAGCATACGGGACCCAAGTAAACCACTTTTTTTTCGGAGGAATTGCCATTTTTCCGGGGGTAATTTGAGATTATTTTTTCTTAATCTCTCAAAGGCTCTGCGTACTTTACTGGGGTAGTCCACAAAGTTTTTAATATAGATGACGATACCGTCTAGATAAATGAAACATTCGAAGAGTAGCAGGCCTGTGAGGACATAATTCTTAAGCAGTTTTTTCCCACCATTGAGGTCCGGTGGTTTAGGGAGCACTGGTAGGGGTAAGTTCGACTGACTTTTACTGGGTTGAACAATATCGTTGTCCAACATTTCTCTTAGTTGGTCGTTTATGACTTGCCTTTGCGTCTCGGGCAATCTATACATTTTTTGGTTAATGTGTTGGTCGTAGACCATGGGGATCTCATATCGTAGAGCTTCCGTGTAGGTGAGCTTGTCCCCTTTTAAGTGGAATATGTTGGAATATTCGTAACATAGGTCCCGTATGGACCGCTTCTCGTCGGCCGTTAGAGGGTGGTCGAGGCTGAGTTTCTCGTCTAGCTGTTTGAAGCGCGTTTCTCGCTCAAGGTCCGGATCCTCATGGTCCGGGAATATTTTTTGTAGATGACAGATGGAATCGATTTCCTTTTCATTCGTTCCCAACTTCACTTTTGCCCTTTTTTCCTGGGGTATACCTTGCGGGATTGCACTATTATTGGGTATACTTTGGAGCCTTGCGTTAGATGACGATGGAGTACTGGCGTTCCTGAGACCGTCTGGTTCAGAGCCTGTAAGATACTCACATGCGTCATTAGCATTCGTTGAAGACTTAGGGTTGTTGTTAGAGGCTAGGTGAATAGTCGTGTAGTCTTTGATTGGGACGAGCGTAAGTGATAGGTTCGTCAGGACTACTGGTTGGGTGTTAACGTTGATGAGACCAACATACACTGTTTTTGTTCCAGTTGGCAAGAGGGAATTGGCGAGGAATACTCCTTCGCTCGGCTCGTAAGATTCACAGAGCATTTCCTCCTCTAACCTTAGGGGAATGGGGACCACCATTTGAGACCGGCTTGGTAGACGAATGGATTTCTCCAATGCCACGTTACATTTGCCTGAATTGGTCTCATAGTCGTTGGAGTTGTTTTCCAACCTTGAACCATCTAGAGATAGGCAGCTGGTATTCCTCTCTGAGGCCACCTGGGAGACACCACCGGGGTTTATCTCGGCTACTACGAGTTGAGATTCCCTAGTTTGAGTTTGCTCCTGCTGCTCCCTAGGGTTTGACTTGGCGGAACCATTGCGTAATGGAATTGCAATTTCTACTGGGTTGATTTCCGTGCGAGGAAATCGCAGTGTTTGGTTTGGACCTTCGACGTTACAGTTTTTGGAAAGAAAGTCGTTTCCTAACAGACCATCGTTAGGGATTTCTTGTGTATTTTGCACAATTTGGAAGGTGCATGGGAGGGGGGTGTTTAGAATGATGTTCCCCTGACAGCTCCCTAAGGTTTTTCCTTGGCCGTATGGCGTTTGTAGTGTGCATTTTTTAGTGGGATCTGGTAAGTTGGGATCCTTTAGTTTTTTATGTTTTAATATACTGACCTCAGCGCCGGTGTCCACTGCCAGGTCGGCTTTGCCGTTAAGGCTTATGTCTAGAGGAAGAGTGACGAGTGGAACACTTGGTTCGGGTGCATGAGGCCCCCCTTTGGTAATATTTTGAGGACTTATTGTCGGGCCGGGGTTTCTTGGTCCGACTGCGGGGAGTTTCCCGCTTGTTGTGATTCCCAGCGCTGTCTTTGATGACAGTCGTCTACTTGGTGACCACGTCTGTGGCAGAAATCACATCTATATCTAATATTAAACACTGACCTTGTGTTATTGGTTGCCTGTTGACGGTCATTGGGTTGGTTGGTTCCATTATTCATGGGTCGGTTGTTTGGTTGTCTATTATTATTCTGGTTAGGGGGTTGTTGGTCGGAATAGCGATAATTACCCATAGGTTGTGACCGCGGGTCTGGGTAACGGTTGTTACCTTGGTACTGAGACCGCTGGTTGGGGTAACGATTGTTATTGTTATTATTATATGTAGGCCCCTGGTTCTGGTAGCGATTATTACCATTATTGTATGAAGTCCCCTGGTTTCGGTAACGATTATTATTGTTATTATATGAGGACCTTGGAGGCTCAACTGGTTGGGGGCAGTCCCTCGCGTCGTGCGAGTTGGACCGGCAGATTATGCAGAAGGGCGTATTTTTGCGTTTCAAACAGTCCGCATAAGTATGCCCTCTGTTTCTGCAATAGTTACAGGTGATGTTTAAGGGTTTATTTTCATTTTTTGGAACGGGGCTTAAAGTTGTTACTTGGTTGGCGCTTTGTAGTGGCGCCGGCGGTATTGTTTGTATTGTGTTTGTTTGGTTTGTGGGTGGGGCGTATGCGGTGTACATCACCTGTGGATTTATCGGATTCTGGAGTGTTGTTTGCGGCGTTGCTGGTGTTGGCGGGCGGTATACTGAGTGTTTGTACTGGGCGTATGTGTTGGGGCTGTTTGATAGATATTTTCCGGCATATAGGTAGGGACTGTTTGTCCATAAGGGTTATATGCCGGTTGAGGCACTGTCATTTGATAGGAGGCATACATAGAATTTTGTTGCAGCTTCTCCATATCTAGTGCCTTTTGGGTTAGGCTGTCAAGTGTATCCTCTCCCAGAGTTAGTAGGTACTGGCAGAGGTGGGGGTTGGTAACCCCACTCCGCAGGGCATTTTTTGCGAAATCTTGCAGTTGGGCCTTTACGGCCGGTGCTGCCATCGCACCATATTTAGTAGTGGCCGCCTCTTCGCATAGTGACAACTGCTGTTTGATCCTAGTGGTATAGGCCGTGAGCGGCTCTAAGGGGAACTGGCGTAATTGAATTAATTTATTGACCAGTTCTTGATATGTTTCTCTAGGCAGATAGGTCCTGTTTAGGAGGTTTTCTGCCTCCTCAAAAGTGGTGGGTTGGGAGGAGGCAATCAGTTGATGACAGTCGTCTACTTGGTGACCACGTCTGTGGCAGAAATCACATCTATATCTAATATTAAACACTGACCTTGTGTTATTGGTTGCCTGTTGACGGTCATTGGGTTGGTTGGTTCCATTATTCATGGGTCGGTTGTTTGGTTGTCTATTATTATTCTGGTTAGGGGGTTGTTGGTCGGAATAGCGATAATTACCCATAGGTTGTGACCGCGGGTCTGGGTAACGGTTGTTACCTTGGTACTGAGACCGCTGGTTGGGGTAACGATTGTTATTGTTATTATTATATGTAGGCCCCTGGTTCTGGTAGCGATTATTACCATTATTGTATGAAGTCCCCTGGTTTCGGTAACGATTATTATTGTTATTATATGAGGACCTTGGAGGCTCAACTGGTTGGGGGCAGTCCCTCGCGTCGTGCGAGTTGGACCGGCAGATTATGCAGAAGGGCGTATTTTTGCGTTTCAAACAGTCCGCATAAGTATGCCCTCTGTTTCTGCAATAGTTACAGGTGATGTTTAAGGGTTTATTTTCATTTTTTGGAACGGGGCTTAAAGTTGTTACTTGGTTGGCGCTTTGTAGTGGCGCCGGCGGTATTGTTTGTATTGTGTTTGTTTGGTTTGTGGGTGGGGCGTATGCGGTGTACATCACCTGTGGATTTATCGGATTCTGGAGTGTTGTTTGCGGCGTTGCTGGTGTTGGCGGGGCGGTATACTGAGTGTTTGTACTGGGCGTATGTGTTGGGGCTGTTTGATAGATATTTTCCGGCATATAGGTAGGGACTGTTTGTCCATAAGGGTTATATGCCGGTTGAGGCACTGTCATTTGATAGGAGGCATACATAGAATTTTGTTGCAGCTTCTCCATATCTAGTGCCTTTTGGGTTAGGCTGTCAAGTGTATCCTCTCCCAGAGTTAGTAGGTACTGGCAGAGGTGGGGGTTGGTAACCCCACTCCGCAGGGCATTTTTTGCGAAATCTTGCAGTTGGGCCTTTACGGCCGGTGCTGCCATCGCACCATATTTAGTAGTGGCCGCCTCTTCGCATAGTGACAACTGCTGTTTGATCCTAGTGGTATAGGCCGTGAGCGGCTCTAAGGGGAACTGGCGTAATTGAATTAATTTATTGACCAGTTCTTGATATGTTTCTCTAGGCAGATAGGTCCTGTTTAGGAGGTTTTCTGCCTCCTCAAAAGTGGTGGGTTGGGAGGAGGCAATCAGTTGATAGGCCTCTCCCCGAAGCCTAGTTGGATAAATTTGAATGAAGGCGCCTTTTTCTTGTTCTGTCAGGCACTGTAGTACCCGACGGCAACAGCCTAGGAACATTTGCAGTTCCGTTGCCATTGTCGGGTTTTGGCCGCCAGCGAATAGAGGAACAAGTTGGGCCGTTAATTTGGCGACTTTGATATATACGTCGGCCATGGCTCCTGGATGCGGTTTCAGAATTTCGGGTTTGATTAGACGACTGTCTTGAAAGGTCACTTCCTGTGATTTTGGCCCCTGGTTTTAAGCGTCCTTTACGGCTTGTTGTAGACGGTGGGGATCCGGGTTCGTCTACCGGTCGAGGTGCCCCCACTCGTCGCTGTCTTGTTCGACAGATGACCGTGGACTACGATTTGCAGGACTGGGTTAAGAGTTATAGTACGGTAGCCATTTGTTTGGACGAGTATTATTGTTAGACTCGTCAGAGCTACTAGGTGATTTTGGATATAGAGGAAGCCCCACAGATGTTGTATGTTTTTTCGGAATGTAAAAGAGCGCGGAAGACGGTCTCGTGAGACTCATAAAGCATTTATTCCTTTAAACTTAATGAGACCACAATCTGGGACCGGCCTAGAATACAAATAGATTTCCTCAGAATTACTTTTTGTCTCAGGTCTTGATTGGTCTTGAAGCCGTTGAGGTTGTTTTCCCTCAACCAGTCGAATATGCGGCGTAGCTTGGAAATATGGTCCTCAATATATACTTTGGACTTTTGCACGGTGTATTTATCAGAAAAAGAGCAATATTTAAATAGGTAATTTAAATTGGATTTTTTTTTTAAGTGACATTTATGGCATCAGTTGCATCTCGCTGAAATCGAGGAGATTGAGCCAAATTGTGGTAAACATACCAAGTACATTTTTGAATTTTGTAGGGACATGGTCCTACTACTCTCATAATTTTTGACTGCAAGAAACGACTTTGATTTATAAACAAGGTCGGCTTGTAGTAAAAGAAGAAAAAATTATTAATTAAATTTTTCAAAGGCATATATGTTGGTTTGTGTTTTTCACAAACGTATATAAAAATATTAGCATATCTAAACCTGTTTCATATAAATAATTGAACGGAGAAACAGTGCTTAAAGGTGTGTGTTTTAAAAATGAAACGTTAAAAGTAAATAACTAGTTAACTAGATAATAGTTTTGTTGTAGTTGTATGTTGATTATAACTATATTTCGCATAATTGATATAATCTAAGATTTGAATTATTGCAAAAAATAAAATGGAAAAATTTTTGTTTTAATTATTATTTAGTAATAATTAGGCTATATGTTTTCTGTAAATATTGCAAAAACATAAGCTTATCTGAAGTAAATTGTTAAACATAAATTATTCATGTCTATTATGCATGAAATGAGATTAAATTTTTTTGTCTATCTTCTATTTATTGTTTTTTTTTTAATTTCTTCTCAAATGGATTGAAATGAGTTTAATTACTATTATTATTCAAAGTTGGTCCTATTAGAAATATCCTATAATAATAGGATCGATTAAACTTGTCCGAGTCCGGAATGATTTTTGATATTTCTTTTATACATATTTTATTTTAAGTTATTATCGGCAATGATATATACCTACATATTTTCATTTTAATTTTGTAAAACAAAATGTAAATAATTATGTTCAATTATCATTTATAATTTGCACTTGGATATTTTTATATTAATATTTCGAATTCTTTTCTTTTGTTGGGTTGTCAATCCATTTAGAAGAACTACGAATAAGTTAATTATAAAAAAGAAATTTCTTCATTAACCTACACTCATTTATGTACTAACTATGAATCGAATTATGTTTCTATTTTCTTTAGTTATGTGGGTATAATAAGATTTAAAATAATATTGATAATAAACTACAATAAGAATTTTTTTTAAAAGAAAATTTAAGTTTTCTACATACAATAAACGTAGCAAACATGTTGACTGCGTCCAACATTTGTAGGAACTGAATTGATGCAGTCCTTGATGATATCTTGTTCACGCACAGGAATGTTCCTTCGTCGAATGGGCGGATGGTCCGTCGGAATGTCGTTGGGCCTTGATAATGTAGTGTAGCGTGGAGTAGTTTGGTCGCCTGCTGGGATTTGCTGTTCCCTCGATGGGGGAGTCTCTAAATAGTTGTTGTCGCCTTGTTTGTCCTTATTTGACCTTGTCCTGGGCAGGGATGAAGCCCACTAAAAGTCCCGCGATGCTATACAATGGGGGGTGAGCGCGTGATCGCCTGGAGCAGAGGCACCGTGGTTGTACACCCCCGAGCGAAGATTCGTTGGAGGATCTGGGATTTTTTACACGCTGTTTTTGTAGCTGTAGGCGCTAACACTGCCCCCAAGTTAGGCTCAGCCTTGGGAAAAAGGTCAATGGAGCCTTGACCAGCAGTATTAACGACTTTGCTGTTAGCGCACCCAGATCCTACCGGCTGCGCCAATTGTTATGTATTAATATTTCAGGATTTATTGTATTAGTAAAACGCACTTTTATTTTTCGGTTTGTCCGATAATTAATTTTTTTTATTATCACTATTTCAACGGTTCTTTTAACAATAGTTGTCTTTTTATTCTTAAATTAATCTATAACTTCATCTAAAACCGTTTAATTCTATTAATTATGTCATTTTTTATAATTATATTATCAAAACAACAAGAAAATTATCTTTTTATTCACTTTCTATAAAACATAGCTTATAATCTTATTTATTCCTCCTTTTTTTTCACTTTCTATGAGACGTAGCTTATAATTATATTTATATAGGATAAAAAAAGGCTTTTTTCCTTTTTTGCACACACAAAAACTTACACTTGTATTTAGTTATTTAATTTTACACCAAGAGAAAAAAATGATTATTAATATTTATTTTTTTAAACACTCTAACAATTTCATACGATTTTCATTTTATACACAATTTGCTTATTTTCGATATGTGAAAGCCGCACCCGCCGACGACCGTGGTTAAGACAACACTCTTTACGAAGGGTGGCGACGCGCCCGCCACGCTTGACCGTTAAAACAACACTCAACTAAATTAAATTTTCACCCGCCGGTGGTGGCATGGAAAATTGTCCACCGGCTGGGAAAAACGCGCCCTTGAACTTTTAGTTCCCACCTGCGCAACTTGCTTATCGCGCGCTTCTCACCCGGCGCATTGCAAGTTGCGCTTAATTATTGTTGGGTGGGTCAAATTACTTTCCCCCGTGTATTTCAAAGTCAAGATCACTGTTTTTCTTATTTTCTAATCGCCAGAAAAGCTTGGGAATGGTGCAAGGGTAATTGCGCACCTTGCAAATCTCACAAAATGCGCGCGGATCAGGTTACGTCTGGAAATGTTACATTTTCCGTTGGAGTGGATTTTTGTACGTTGAAGATTTGTCCGTTAAGGAATTTTGTACATTTGAAAATGGAAATTAGAAAATAATTTTCCGTTTAGGATTTGCTGTTCACAGGGAACTCATATTGCATCAGATTCATTGCGAATTTGATGTAAAAGGCTCCCTGTATGAAGGGGTATGAGAATTTGTCTAAGGATCTCGTTTTTCACCGAGACCCTTAGAAATTTTGTATGTAACACTTGCTGTCTGACCTCCCAAACAGACAGGTTGCCTGACCGTGATGTATCCGGCTGATGCAGAAAAATTTCGCCAATCCTAATTTATATCGAACGTTGTAAGTTGGTTGGCTGTATGATATATACATCAGGTGCTGTGGCTTGTTGCCTCTCCTCAACTAGACACGGATTACAGTATCAGCCAAATTGACGAATTCACAGATTTTCTCAGACCATAGACTTTAGGGGTAGACATTAGGGGTAATCGCGGAGTTCAACTCAACCGTAGTGCAATGGCCAAGCCTCGCTCCGGGGGAACCGCCTTTTTGATCACGGCAACCCCTACGCCAGGTAAGTATAAAATAAAATACATTAATTATCGTAAAACCATAAAAATATATTAACTTACCTATTTTCATCCATATGTCAAAATAAGACAGCTGATATAAATATAAGAAAGGGCACGCACACAAAGAAGTGAATCCAATTCCAATGCCCCACCAAATTGCTTTCCAAAATTGCCCATGGCCATGTTCACAATAAATATCGCAGCACTTGGGCGAAAAGACTCAGATCACTTCGATCTTTCCCAGGAGAACTGAGCCTAGGAAAACTATAGTGATCTCACCCAATCAGGAGAATTGAACCTGATAATCTAAAATTCTATAATTCCCAATCCAAAATCAGTTGACGGAGTATTGTACCGTCAACATCCTAAGCTGTAGAATTGAGACAGCATCCCAATATAACCCCCTTACGCTAATCAAATCATAGTTATATCCAGCAACACGTAAACCAGCACACCAGTGATAGAAAACATCCAAATCAACCAAGCAGGGCGGAATTAAGCAGCAACCAAGGCCGAAACCATCATTTTTCTACAAAATCCGCGCCATCTACTCAGAGAAATTGTGAATCAAGAGTAACCCAGTACATCTGATCCAGCCAAGGAAAGCATCCAGACAACGATAAAACGCAGCTAATATTTTCAAGGCAATTTTTTTGGCAATATCCATATAAGTTAAGTTTTTGTTGAATAAATAAATTAAATAATTAGAAAACCATCAATTATATTATATGAATTACATGAATTTTTAAAGTTGAATTGTATGAATTATAGATTTAAGAAATTAATTGTATAAAAGTTAGAAATTTCAATAAAGTTAGAATTATAAAAAGGGTGATTTTTTAAGGGGTGACAATTAGGTGATCACGGCACATTTTGGTCCTTCGAGCCGGATTCCGAAAGGAAAACGTACAGCTAGCCTGATAACGTCACCTCAAGGGGAAATCGTAGCAGCCAGTGACCTAAACTAACTAAACTAAATCAATATGGAAACGGCAATTAAACTGCAATTCGCGCAAAAGGAGCTTCTGGAGAAGTTTATCACAAATTATCGGAAGGATGGAGCCGCCAGACGAACCACTTCCTACTATAAAAAACGACTTCAGGATTTTGAAAAACTGTTCCAGAACATACAGAAAACCCACACGGAGATTCTTATGGCCAGGAATGACGAACCTGCGGATTCCGACCTATTAAAAAATAACTACTTCACGAGGAATATATACGAAGAAATGGAGGAATACTTCTATACAAATTACGGCGCGATTGAATCTCGTTTTGAAGCTGAGTATCCCACATCTAGAGATGGTAGTCCATCTCCCACCGTAGAAGAACCCAAGGTGATACCAAACCCGAACAAAGAACATCTAATCAAACTACCCAAAATATCCTTAGACAAGTTCTCCGGAGATTACCGAAAATGGACTACTTTCCACGATCTCTACACGAGCTTAATTCACGAGAATCACAGCCTATCTAACGCGCAAAAACTTCAGTACTTGAAACTACACCTATGCGGAGAAGCTGAGGGCCTTTTACGTCAAGTCCAGGTCAACAACGACAATTACGAGCCAGCTTGGAAACTCCTAAAGGCAAGGTACGATAACAAAAGAGTGTTGGTCAACGCCCAGCTGAAACTTCTATCCAACCAACCCTCCTTGTCCGCTGAGTCTGCACAAGGGATTGGGAGCCTGATGGACGTAACCACAGAATGCCTGCAAGCACTATTCAACCTAGGCGTAGAAGTCGAGCGCTGGGACGCAATGATCATTTACATAATTGTACAAAAATTCCCGCCCGAAACCCACCAATTATGGGAACAGAGTGTAAGAAAGAGCACTGATATACCAACCTGGGACACACTACGCGAGTTTCTGGAAGGACGTTTTAGAACGCTAGAGGCCATTGGAAGGAAGGTAACAACAACAAGTAGGACCTATCGGAACTTCTCAGCAAGGCCAAGGATGACATCCCAGGCATTCCATGTGACCACCACCCCAACCTGCAGTTATTGTCGAAACAACCATAGCGTTCGGCAATGCCACAAATTTTCCAACTTAACAAAGACAGAAAGAATGGAGTTCGTGAAATCTAAAAAACTGTGTATAAATTGCTTAGGATATGGTCATTTGACAGCACAGTGTCCAAGTAAACACACTTGTAGGATTTGTAGTCAACGTCACCACTCATTATTGCATAACCAACCCGAAGGAAGACGCATGATTTCTCAGACATCCAATTATCCCAATCAGCCAGTTCAAGTTCCCAATAAAGATAGAATTCAGTCAACGGTTGCAATGGTAACATCTGGTATACAAACAGAATCAGCAATATCTTCCCCAACCCAGAACTCTTCACATATGGGCAACCTTAATTCGCTTATGGTAAACTACGATGATCAACCACATCAAGTTTTGTTAGCAACCGCAATTGTGAGGCTCCAATCCGACTCAGGACATGAAACCAAAGTGAGAGCAGTAATAGATCCAGGATCCCAAGTTTCCCTGATAACAGAATCCGTCGTGCAAAAACTACGTCTGAAAAGAAAATCCATCCGGGCAGATATATTCGGAGCTGGAGAAATCAATATCGGCAATCTCAACACTCAAGTCCATCTAACGCTAAAATCCAATACAACAAGGATTTCGCAGTAAGGATGAGTGCGCTGGTAACAAAGAAGGTTACTAGTTTCCTACCATCAAGAAAGGTCTACAATCAAGAGTGGCATCACATAAACCAGCTCAATCTAGCAGACCCCTGGTATTACAGTCCGGCCAAGATCGATCTATTGTTGGGTGCTGATATTTACGGCCAAATTATCAGAAAAGGGACCATCATACCTGATAACACTGAAATTCCCCTCGCCCAAGAAACATCGTTGGGATGGATCTTATCTGGAAGAGTTAATGACGTTACACCAACTATCAAGGTAAACAGTTTCCACATTACAGCTGATTTACAACAGCAGTTAACACAGTTTTGGGAATTGGAAGAAATCACCGCAGAGAAGCCCTTAACTATGGAAGAACAACGGTGTGAAGAAATTTTCCAAAAAACACACAGGCGACTTCCCAATGGACAGTACGAGGTTCAACTACCATTTGCTGATGACAACATACGCCTAGGAACATCTCGACCTCGAGCAGTTTCGTGCTTATACCGATCGGAAACTCGGTTAAGTAAGAATCCAGACCAGAAAAAACTCTACGACGATTGCCTAAAGGAATATCTTACACTTAATCACATGGAGCCGCTAACCCCCACGGAGGCCAACAACTCCTATCCACAGGATCCAAACTTTTATCTACCACATCATTCGGTCATAAAAGAAGATAGTACTAATAGTTTAATAGTTTAATATATTTTAAAGTACACAAGATATACATCTTTTAGAGTACAAAAAAAAGGAACAAAATTAAAATTAGGATTAAAATTAAAATTAAAATATAATTAAAATTAAACTTAATAATTGAAAGATAAAAATAATAAAAAAAAGAGTAAAAAAAAATAATAAAAATTCAAAAATAAGAAAATAGTAAAAATTCCAGAGCAAAAAAAAAAAATAGAAAGAAAGTAGAATTAAAATTAAGATTGAAGTTGGAGTGATAGAGTAGGAGGGTCATAGATAGTTAGTGAGAAGAAGAAGATAGAAAAAGAAACGCATGTCTTCTGAATGTTGTGGCTGAGCTCATTCTCTGAATGTAGTTTGGAAGATTATTCCAAATTCTGAGAGTATGCACAAAGAAGGAACGACTACCGATTAGGGAAGAATGAGCAGGAATCGGGAATTTAACGGATCTCAAGGATTGCAAAGGAAAGAGGAAGTCAGAAAGATAGCAGGGGCTTTTGGTATAAAAAACCTTATGCAAAAGAAGAAGAGCCATGAGATCGATGAATTGAAAGAGTTCACAGCCCAGTAAGGAATTTTGTACTCGCGACACATGATCAGATCTTCTCATATGAAAAATGAACCTAATGCAATCATTAAACGCCACTCTAAGACGCTGACGGCAAGTTGAGTCGAAAGAAATATATACCAGCGAGCCATAAAGGAAATGAGGAACAACAAGAGATTTAATAAGTTTGGCTCGAATGGGCAAAGATAACAGACTGCCATGTAACCATAGTTTACGAAGTGTGCCATAGATCTTAGAGAGCAGCAATGAGACATGATTGCAGCAGGAGAGTTTGGAATTAACAACAATACCCAGGTTTTTGGCATAGTCAACGATTGGAAGGGGAACATTATTAAGTAGAAGAGGAGAGAAACCATGGGGGGACAGTAAGCGACGACTAAGGAAAATTACTTGTGATTTAACTGGATTTAATTTAAGAAAATTATTCGAACTCCATTCGTTTATTCGAGATAAGGTGCAATTAAGTTCAGACACACAATTTTCAATTTGATTAATAGGACAAGAGGTATATAGCTGGAGATCATCAGCATATAAATGATAAGAGCAGCGACGGATTACAGAGGGAAGATCATTAATATAAAGGGAGAACAGCAAAGGACCAAGAACCGAACCCTGAGGGACACCTGCAGGCACACTTAGGAAAGAAGAAGTAACATTATTATGCCGAACACACTGAGATCTATTAGAGAGAAGTGAAGAGAGAAGGCGAACAGAAGAAGAGGAAAAGTGATACCGTTGACTAAGTTTATGAAGGAGATGCGAGTGAACTACAGAGTCGAAGGCTTTGGAGAAGTCAAGAAGAACTAATATAGCAATGTCACCTCTGTCAAGGGCAGATCGAAGATCAGTTGTAACCTTCAATATAGCAGTTTGACAACTGTGCGATTTGCGGAAGCCGGATTGGAATTTAGAAAGGAAATTATTAGAATCAAGATATCGCAAGACTTGAGTAGATACAATTTTTTCAAAAACTTTAGCGAGAAAGGGTAGAATACTAATAGGGCGAAAGTCTGACAAATTAACGGGGGAGGACTTCTTAGGAATGGGAGTAACTATTGCTTTTTTCCAGATCAAAGGAACTTGGGAGGTTGTCAAGCAAAAATTAAAAATATGCGTGATGGCATCAACGATTGAAGGGGAGAGGATTTTAAGAAAGCGAGGAGAAATACCATCATAGCCAACGCTATTGGACGAAATGGAAAGCAAAATGCCAAGTACATCAAGTGAGTCAACACAGTAGAAATTAAAACCATCAAAACTTAGAGAATTGGAAGAAGGAACAAAGGAAGTGGAAGATAGTGGGAAATTCGGAGGAGATTGAACGAAAGATGCATTGAGTGAATTTACATCAACATCAAATGAGTTAAGCTCAGAGGTATGAATGCCTAGCGACCGAAGATTAGACCAAAGTTGCTTAGGGGACAAAGCAGGATCAAGCTTACGTGAGTAAAATTCACGCTTGGCCGATTTGACTTTTCTATTGATTAAGTTACGAAGATTTTTGTACTCACTGAGGTAGCTCGGGATCCTAGTTCTGCGATAGCGTCTGTACAAGAACTCACGCTCAGCAATCAATTTGCGGATTTCATAAGAGAACCAGGGACAGTTAGAAGATTTACAACGTCTTCTCGTAACTAAAGGAACACATTGATTAAATAGGGATTGGATGAAAGAATTCAAAAGATCAACCTTAGTATCAACACAGGTTGCATTATAGATATCAGCCCAAGGTAAAGACGAAATAATTTCAGAAAGGCGAGTAAGATTGATATTTTTGAAATCCCGGTATGAAAAGAAGTTAGGCAGGGAGGGAGGGCGAAAGGTAAAACGAAGGGAGAGGAAGAGAATGTCATGATCAAGATAGCTGGGAGGAGAGATTTGGTTGTGTTTTAACACTAAATTGGTGGATGTAGCAGAAAGAACAACGAGGAGCGATGGATTATGACAGTTCAAGAAAGTGGGCATTTGATTTAGAATACGAAGATCCAATGACCCCAAAAAGTATTTGAGTGTATTCGCACGTTCATTGACCCTCAACAGATCAACGTTAAAATCGCCAGCAACAATTATGTTGTCATAATGACGGGAGAGACTAGACACGAGATCGAAGAAATTAGTAGCAACATCAGGAGAAAATACATTAGGTGGGCAGTAAACACTGACAATAACACATTTGTCGTACGGTGATTTTATTTCCACTGCAATGAATTCAAATTGTGAGCCAATGGACTGTCCTACTACCTTCGAGGAGAGAGAGGAGGTGACGTATATTGCAACACCACCCCCAGTACGCCCCACACGATCATTTCGATACATGCAAAAAGAAGGCAAGGAAGCAAAGGTAGTAGGGATATCTGGTTTCAGCCACGTCTCATTGACTACAATGGCATGCAGTTTTGTATTATTAAACAGGTACCTCAGTTCATCCATTTTATTTCTCAGGCTTCTTGCATTCATGGAACATATATTCAGCCCTGAGGAGGAAGAGCAGAGGATATTCAGTAGCCTTCCTTCAGTGTGCACTGTATCAGAGAAATTCATTGATATATAATGAGCAACTGAGCCACATAAACAGAATCATACACGCAGGAAAAGAATAAAGTTCATAAGGAGAAAGATGAAGCTTCGGAAGAAAAGAGAAAGATATAGAAAGAAGATAAGACGAAACTCTTAAGGCTAACATAACAAAAGAGATATATGTAAAAACAAAAATATATATGTATATAAAAAAGAGAAAAAAAGAAATTAAAATCAAATTATATATAAAAAAAAAATAAAAACAAAAAGAAGAAATTAAAGAGAAAAAAAAATAATAATAATAATAAAGCAATAAAGGAAATAAAAACAAAAAGCAATTCCACTCTACGCTATACGCTCAGCTCCATGAAGACAGCAGGCAGTTACAAGTATTCCATGGAGAGTTTAAGTTGGGGAAGAGCCAACAACATCATTTAAATCCAGGGCTGAGGTGATTCGGCGTGGCTGCTGGTTTCGATCAAGCTGGACATAAACATGCCCCCGCCTAGTAAAAACAGAAGAAACGATATTCCTCTTTAAAAGCTTACGTGCCGTTTGATATATATCGCTGTTTTTGGACGTCAGACTCTCAGTCACCCGAACAACACTGTCAGAGGCGAATCCTAGGTTGAGTTTCTTCAACGTTAGTGTTCCATGCTGACGGCATTTCCTCAAAAACTCCAGTTGTTCATTGGCAGACGGAAACTTAATCACAATTAATGAGCTCCTGACTGTCCCAGACTGCAACGGGGTGCCATTTCTCAGTAGCGGGCGGAAGACATTAACATATGGCGAAAGATCATGGCCAATAATGGAGGCAATAGCGCCCACGATCTGCCTGGGATTTTCGCCATCACTTGACGGGATACCCCGCACGACTAAGTCTTGGAGCCTAGACACTCGACGAAAGTCCTCCAGTTCATTCGAGACTGTGGCTAGGTCGTGTTGCACGGTCTCGACCTCATCACGCAATTTCACAACTTCTTTATTAACAGTACTGCGCAGCTCGTCGAATTGTGCTGACATGCGAGACTCAAGTTGTTTGATTCTCTCATCGAAAGCAGCGAACTGCTCATCAAACAGACGATTGAAGTGCGACATCAGCCTTTTTTCCAATAGCTCAAAGCTATGATCAGGGGCAGCTACAGACGTGGGCCTGGGCGTTTTACTGCTGCTGGAGTCGTTGCGTCTGCTTGCAGTACTCTCAGGAGTATTGCTCCTAACAGGATTGCTGTCAGCAATTCCTCTAGACGTGGATCGCGTTTGATGAGATTTCGACATTTTCTATTTTATCAATAAAGATTTAAAGAATATACAACAAAGCTACGTGTAGTCTTCAATGCTTCAGCACCATCAAGTACTGGTACATCACTCAACGACATATTGCTAAATGGACCTCCTCAGCAAGACGATCTATTTTCGATCCTCCTTAGATGGCGCCTCAATCACATTGCATTTACAGCGGATATTACAAAAATGTATAGGCAGATTCGAATAGCAAAACATCATGCTGATTACCAGAGAATTGTATGGCGTGAGTCAGTACAAGCTCCTGTTCAGGACTTTCGATTACTCACCGTCACGTTTGGAACAAAAAGCGCCCCATATCTAGCCACCAGAATCATAAAACAGTTAGCCATCGATGAACAAACAAATTATCCAATTGGATCAGCTGCTGCCAAAACCGATTTCTACGTCGACGACCTAATGTCAGGGGCACCCACTATTGAAGAGGCTATCATCAAACAACAACAACTGCAAAACCTCATGACATCTGGCGGGTTTCAACTAAGGAAATGGGTTTCGAACTCTCCACAACTCCTAGAAACTATACCAACAGAATTAAGAGAAATAGAATTGTCCTTCAATATAAACGCACAAGACAAGGTGAAGACCCTTGGCATTTATTGGAATCCGAGAAGTGATACATTGTCCTACACTTTGAAGGAAGAACTACGAGTAGAACCTATGACCAAACGGACAATGTTGTCGGCAATCTCAAAATTATTTGATCCACTAGGATGGGCATCACCAATAATTATACCGGCAAAAATTATGATTCAACGGTTATGGTTGGCTAAAATAGACTGGGATGATGTTCCACCACTAGATTTACAATCAGATTGGATCAAGTATCACCAAGAGCTTCGCAAGATAGACCAAATCCAGATTCCAAGATGGCTAAACACGTTAGACACACATACCAATATAGAAATCCATGGATTTAGCGACGCATCCACACAAGCATATGCTGCGGTCGTCTACTACTGCACGATTCAAAACGGAATTAGAAAAACCAGCATCCTTACCGCCAAAACCAAAGTGGCACCAATAAAGGTAATCTCAATCCCACGTTTAGAGTTATGTGGAGCGGTACTACTTGCAAAATTAATCAACTGTATAAAGAAAGCGCTAAAAACCACGGAAACCACACCTACTTTCGCTTGGACAGACTCGGAAATAACACTAGCATGGTTAACCCTCCGTTGGGCACATGGGTCTGGCCAGACCTTTTGCGATTGTAGTTGTAATTTAAGTAAATTTCTAATTGAGCTGGCTACTTCAAATTTCTAGTACCTCCCTAAAATTTTATTAGCTATCGATCTTTGAAAAAATCAGGACGAAAAAACCTACACAGGGATAATTATAAGGGTGTTTTGATGTATACATCGTATTCGTATCTCATGAGTCTGGCCAGACCCATATCTATTTTCTAAGAAAGATGACGAAATTTTTCCCTTTTTTACTTTTTACTGGAAATTTTTCATTCTAACTGTCATCTTGTATGAGTTGGATGCTTTTCTTTCGCTAATAATAATTTACGCGCAAAATTGTTGTGATTATTTGTTTGTGCAAAATGAGTGATAAAGTGGAATTGAGTGAAGAAGTGGAACTTATTTATAATACGCGACAACGCGGACGTGGTAATTTAGATATCGCATTTGTAGAACGATTGGCATCGGCCTTAGCCAATGACATTGAACGTGAAAGAGCTACTGAAGAGAGCCAAGAATTCGATCCATTCGCTGGCGATGATAACGATGATGATGATGATTATGTGCCAAACGAAGAGGATTCATCAGATATTGAGAACGAAGATGTCATTGAACCAAATGAAATATTTTCCAGTGATACAATCCGCGCCATCTACTCAGAGAAATTGTGAATCAAGAGTAACCCAGTACATCTGATCCAGCCAAGGAAAGCATCCAGACAACGATAAAACGCAGCTAATATTTTCAAGGCAATTTTTTTGGCAATATCCATATAAGTTAAGTTTTTGTTGAATAAATATGTAAATTAAATAATTAGAAAACCATCAATTATATTATATGAATTACATGAATTTTTAAAGTTGAATTGTATGAATTATAGATTTAAGAAATTAATTGTATAAAAGTTAGAAATTTCAATAAAGTTAGAATTATAAAAAAGGTGATTTTTTAAGGGGTGACAATTAGGTGATCACGGCACATTTTGGTCCTTCGAGCCGGATTCCGAAAGGAAAACGTACAGCTAGCCTGATAACGTCACCTCAAGGGGAAATCGTAGCAGCCAGTGACCAAATGAACCAAATGAAATATTTTCCAGTGATGACGAAGAGGAAATGCAGTCTGATACTGAACAACAAAGAGTACCACTTCGCTGCGTTGATGCTTTCCTCAATCTACACATTGCATAAACATCGTGCTTGTAGTTATCCTCCTGATATTGGCTGTTGTTATGTTATTGATATTTTTCCAGATGGATAGTACGTCTGATTTTGTGTATGATGTGGGTAGGCTGCTAAAAACCATATGCTCTCAAGTAAAAGCGGATGTGTTAAATATTTGCTATCTTAATGCAAGAAGTCTGAGGAACAAGATTGATGACTTGAGGGAAATTCTCGATGACACTGGAGTGCATGCATTTCTGGTCAGTGAGACGTGGCTAAATTGTGATATCCCTTGCTCCTATGTGTCCCTCAATAACTTTACCATTCATCGCAATGATAGGCCTGACAGGATTGGTGGGGGTGTGGCTGTCTATGTTTCCAAGTCATTTCGGTCGAAGATTATCTACAGATCCATGGGTGAACATTGTGAATTTATTGCTGTTGAGGTTAAAACGCCTAGCGACGTGTGTTTGCTTGTTTCTGTGTACTGCCCGCCCAACTTATTTAACGAAGATAATACCGAGGAACTCTTTAACGTTCTCTCTAGGCTTAGTAGGCAGTATAGCGATATTCTTATTGCGGGTGAGCTCAATGTTAACCTGCTTAAATCAAACCATAGAAGCAATACGTTCAAATGGTTACTCCAATCTGTTGATATTGAGATCTTAAACAATCTTCCAACATTCAATAATTGCTTGCGACCCTCTTTGCTTGACATTCTTGCCACGTCGAACGTTGAAAGGGTGGTTCGTTGGAGTCAACTTTCACCTCCCAGCCTATTTGACCATGACTTCCTGTTTCTCTCTGTGAGATTTTCATGCTCAACAGCTGCCTCTGATCAATTTATTACATACAGGGATTATAGAAATATTGACTATGATTCCATTCACCAAAAATGTCTCACTCTACCTCTACACGTGATATATAGTCTACAATCTATTGATGAGAAAGTACAGATGTTCACCTCCCTTATCTTAGCTGCATTCAACGAGTGTGTGCCTCTCAAACAAATTCGTAAGAAGCCAGAGTGTCATAATTGTCCTTGGTATAATCCCGAAGTCAGACTGCTAATCCAGGAACGTGAACTCCTCTATCGTAGATACAGACGGCTGAGAACGACTGAATCCTACAGTAGGTATAAGCATGTGCGTAATATGGTTAACAAAAAAATTCGTCTCGCTAAGCGGGAGTTCTATGCGGCTAGGCTCAAACCTGACCTCCCACCTTCCATAGCTGTAAGAATATACGAAAACTGGGAATACATACTGAGCCTATAAATGCAAGTGACCTTAACATTGACATTGAACTTATGAACCAGTCATTTATCCAACCTTTAATGCCTACTAGCGTTAATTTTGATCAGAGAGCTGCACCCTCGTTTGATGGCTTCAGCTTTAGATGTGTGGATGCGGCCGATGTGCTTGCATCTTTTACCTCTGTTCATTCGAATGCCACTGGTGCTGATGGTATTGAACCTCAATTTTTCAAGCTCATAATCCCATATGTGATCGATACAGTTACTCACATATTCAATTGCTGCTTGACATACTCTGCATTTCCTGATGTATGGAAGAAAGCTATTATTACGCCAATGCCTAAAAAATCCTCTCCTTCCGACATCTCTGACTTCAGGCCAATTAGTATTCTATCCTACTTTTCCAAGGTCCTTGAGAGGATTATGTATGATCAGATTCAATCGTTTCTTGAAGGACGTAACCTACTGTGTGAGTACCAGTCTGGCTTTCGGCGGTTTCATAGTTGTGAGACAGCACTGCTGAAGGTCACCACTGATGTTCGAGCGAAGTTGGATAATAATGAGACTGCTGTATTGGTTCTACTTGATTTCTCAAAAGCCTTTGACACCGTTAATCATAGTCTCTTGCTGCATAAACTTGCTACTCTCTTCAATTTCTCGTCTTCTGCTATCTCTCTCCTCTCCTCATTCCTTTCCAACAGGTCACAGTCCGTCAAGTTCAATGATAAGTACTCATCTTTTCTTCCTGTGCCATCAGGAGTACCGCAGGGCTCTGTTCTCGGATCTTTGCTCTACACTTTATTCACTAATGATATGTCTACCGTCATCCGGAACTGCTGTTTTCACTTCTTTGCTGATGATACGCAAGTATATACCTCATCTTCATCTGATAAACTGGCCGAATGCATTGTAAGAGTGAATGGTGACCTGCGTAATATTTCAAGCTGGGCGTCTAAAAATTATCTTCGACTCAATCCTAATAAATCAGTGGCCTTATTTATTAGCCGTCGCTCAGTTAACACCCATGATTTAAGCCCTATCATGATTGATAATACTCCCCTATGTATTGTGAATAAGGCTACGAACTTGGGTATTGTGGTGAACTCGAGATTGACTTGTTGCGACCACATCTCGCTGATTCTTAGTAAAATTTATAGTTGCCTTCGTAGGTTATGGTTATTTGGTAAACTCCTACCTCAGCAGACCCGTCTAAAACTGGTTAAGAGCCTCATCATGCCACATTTTCTATATGGTATCTCGAGCTATATTGCCTTGGATGCCGTTTGCAGACGTCGTCTGAATGTAGCTTTTAATGACTGCATTAGGTTCTCTTTTGGCTTACGAAGAAATGCCCATGTTTCCATCTATCGCAAATTTCTCATCCCCTGCGAGTTCTTGTCCTACCTTGACATGCACGCAATATGTCTACTTTACAAGGTACATTTTACCAGTAACCCCAAGTATTTGGCTAGTTTTATAGTACCGTTACAGTCACGCCGCCTGTTAAGCTTTCGTATACCTTCTTACAAGAGCAGAATTGGTGGTCAATCCTACTTCTTGTACACAATTAGACTATGGAATAATTTGCCTCCTTCTGTGAGAGGAGCCACTACAGCGGCCGTCTTCAGGAGGGAACTTATTAAGCACTTGTCCGGGAGTTAATTTTAATTGTTTTTATTTCCATATACGTCTTTATGTGAATGGTCAAAGTCATATTTAGTTGAGTAAGCTTTTCAGTAGTTTTCATTTTTTTTCTTTTGTTTTGTATTCTTTGGACCTTTTTCTCTCTTTTTAGTTTTAATACTTTATATTGTACCGTAAACGATTTGTATCCTATATGTAAATTGTACTCTAAAAGTTTTGTATCTTGTGTACATTTGCTGAATAAATAAACACATCTAAAGATTGTTTCTATGGTAAAGACGGTACCAAATGGAGCAAAGCTCAACCAAATGCTTCTGTTCGTGTGCGCCAACATAATGTTGTACGTTCTCGAGGTGGACCAAAGGAACACAATTCTATTCCAATTGAGGTGTTCAAAAAATTTTTCACACCGAATATTATTTTTATTATAATCACAGAAACGAATCGTTATGGGAAAGATTCATTTCAAAAATGGAATGTGGCTAATCCCGATAAAAAACCAAAAGTTTGGAAGGATGTACGTGAAAGCGAGTTAGATGCATTTCTTGCAATACTTCTGGTTGCTGGTGTTTCACACAATAATATGCAAAAAGCAGACGTTTTGTGGCGTACAGATGGCCTACCCATATTCAGAGCAGCTGTGTCTCTAAAACGATTCCTTGCGCTGACACGATTTATTCGGTTGGATGATGGACGAACACGTCCATATCGTTTACAAAGTGACAAAGCCGCACCAATTCGCGACATATGGAATTACTTGAACGAAAACCTCGCCAACAACTATAGCCCACATGCGAATATTACAATAGACGAGCAATTGTTCCCATACCGTGGAAAAACTAAATTCACTCAATACATACCATCGAAACCAGCAAAATATGGTATAAAAATTTGGTGGGCTTGCGATTCTGCAACAAAATATCCATTAGCAGGAAAATTATACACAGGTCGGGAAGAGGGAAGTGAGCGTGCCGTAAATCAAGGCGAAAATATTATGTTACAGCTAGCAAAACCCTATGCTAACAGTGGCCGTACAATTATCGCTGATAACTTCTTTACAACTTTGGAAGGAACCAAGCGACTGGCCAAACTAGGTCTCGCATTCGTTGGCACCATTCGATCCAACAAGAGATGTATCCCTGATGAAATGAGAAAGCATCCCCATCGTCCTATTCTTTCATCTTGTTTTGGATTTCACGACAATTTGGTTTCAATTTGCAGCTACGTGCCAAAAAAGAATAAGTGTGTGAACTTACTTTCTACTGTGCACTATACAAAATCTTGTGAAGGCCCAGCAATGAAACCCGAAGCAATTATCTATTACAATAAGAATAAAGCAGGCGTCGATTGCATGGATCAAATGCTCACTCATTTCACATCAAAACGATCAACAAAAAGGTGGACTTTTGCTTTTTTCTGCAATATGTTAGATGTCGCCGCATTGGCTGCATTTTGCATTTGCAAAGAAGTGGATGCCAACAACAAAAATGACGCTAGACGAAATTTTCTAACCACGTTATGTAACTCATTAGCTCTCGCAAACATCGAAGAGCGGATGCAGAACGTTCACATCACCAAACAATTTAGCACACGTTCGGCCATGGAATCGTTTTTCGGAAGATCAATAAACGTAAGTATTCAAGTTCGATTGAATTTACATTTGCCATTCGTTTTCATTTCGATTCCATTTCACTTATATTTTCATTTTATCATTTTTGGGTTTTCATTTTGACTTCACTTCATCCCATTTTCCCTTCGTTCTTTAATTTCAGATTACACAAAAAGTAGTGACTGGCAGTAGCGGTCCTGATACATTAGAAAAGAAGAAGTATTGTAAAATGTGTTCGCAAGGAAGTCAGAAAACACATCGTAAAACTCGCTTCTATTGCAAAATGTGCACTAATCCCGTATGCCAACAGCATTCAAAAGTTGACTATGTTTGCTTTCATTGCATTGCTGAGACTGAATGAAAGTATTCATACGGTATTTCATGTACCTAATAATTACTTAACTAGCAAATAAAAAATATTACAATGTTTGTTGTTGGCATTTTTGTTTTAAATATTTTTACCTGCGCAGGTAGTTGAACACTTGCGAAAACCACTGAGAAGAAAAAAAAATGAAGAATATATATTTTTATTACGTTACAACGCACTATCAAAAATCCAATATTTACATACAAATTGATGAAAAAGTATATGGGTCTGGCCAGACTCATGAGGTCCGAATGTGTCTACCCGAACATGTGCCTGACGGAGGGTTAAATGGACATCCGTCCAAGTGGAAATCGTTCATCGCCAACCGAGTATCACTCATCCATGAGTTATTAAAGGACGTAAAATGGGGACATGTCTCCTCCAAACAAAACCCAGCCGACTGTGCCACCAGAGGCCTCTCACCAGCAGAATTGAAAAATCACACACTGTGGTGGAAGGGCCCTGAATGGCTAGAAAAACCAAAGGCTGAATGGCCAATCACAAGGATACAGTCAACCATTCTGGAATCCCGAAAACAACAACCTTGCTGTTTAACCGCAGTTACAACGGACGACATTACAATAAGATTTTCCTCACTTACCAAGCTGCTAAGAGTAATTGCATATTGTAAAAGATTTCACAACAACTGTCAAAGGAGGACACGAGAAAAATCCAAGGGCTATCTCACCAACATTGAGATCCGAAGTTCCCTACTCACATTATTAAAAATCGTCCAGCAACGACATTTCCCTGAAGAGTTTAAAAAACTATCCAAAAATCAAGGTGTAAACAAGAAAAGTTCATTAAGGAAATTGACACCATTCATAGATCAGGACGGACTCTTAAGAGTAGGCGGCGACATTCAACATTACGCTATGATGAAAAACATCCAGTAATCTTGCCAGACAAAGACCCATTCACCAAATTATTAATAGATAGATACCACAAGGAAACTTTACATGGGGGTCCTCAGTTAATGTTAAGCGTCATTCTAAATAAATACTGGATATTAAATGCTAGAAACACCATTCGCCATCAAATTCACAGATGCATCACTTGTTACAGACAGAAGGCTAAAGGACAGGAACAATTGATGGGCGAACTACCATATCAAAGGGTAAGGACCTCAAGACCCTTCAGTCATACTGGCATTGACTATTGTGGGCCCTTTGATCTAAAAAATCATAAAGGCAGAGGATCAAAAACATATAAGGGGTACATCGCAATATTTATATGTATGGCCACCAAAGCGTTACATATTGAGATAGTAACTGACCTCAGCACACAAGGTTTCATTGCAGCGTATCGTCGATTCATCTCAAGAAGAGGCATGGCTAGTGACATCTACTGCGACAATGGATCCAATTTTGTAGGAGCAAATCGCATACTCACAAGGCAAACATCACAAATGATCAATGGCATAAACATGGAAATTGCATCTCTACTAGAAACCGAAGGGGTACAGTTCCATTTTAACCCTCCATCAGCACCTCACTTCGGAGGCCTATGGGAATCAGGCGTACGGTCAACTAAATACCACATGAAGCGAATTTTGGGAAACTCAATACTTACATATGAGGAATTCAGCACGGTTCTAACCCAAATCGAGGCTTGTCTAAACTCCAGACCATTATGCGAATTAAGCAGTGATCCGGAAGATTTCACACCATTAACGCCAGCACACTTTCTCATTGGAGATACACTAATGACACCTCCCGAGCCATCAGTACTAGAATCCAATGAACATCGCTTAGACCGGTGGCAGTTTGTGCAACACCTATACCAATCTTTCTGGAAACGATGGAACACTGAATATCTTTCTCGCCTCCAACAACGACCCAAATGGATAAAAATTCACGACAACCTACGAGTTGGCCAATTAGTCCTACTAAAGGAGGATAATCTACCACCTTCACGATGGTTACTAGGGCGCATAACTGAAATCCACCCTGGTTCCGATAATTTAGTTCGAGTGGTTACAATCAAAACCAAAAATTCGGTACTAAAACGACCTACCTCAAAAATATGTTTATTACCGATCGAAATGGAGTCAAGCAACCAAGATCCTAAAGTTAAAAATCCTGCATAATAATAATTAATTTTAGACTCCTAATGAGACACTTCCGCCCAGTAATTATCATTGACACAAACCAGCCAAAGTTACAAATTACCAACTGCGAAACAACCAAAAACGTTAAAAACCGTTGTAAAAACCAGGCGGGAAACGAATAAGTTAGTCAAGGAACTACCAGACAACTACAAAGTACAAGTGAACAAATTTTATATTTTTTTTTTCAATGGATTATCTATGGATAGATGACGTACCAAGGCTGACCACACCGCCAAAGGAAGTATCGACCGTGAAATTTTTGAAAACGAAAATTAAATCTCCAGAAAAGCCAAGGACAAAAAAACCCTTTGAAGCTCTCCCGGCCGGCCCAGAAGTCAGAAAATTAACCCAGCCAAGACGAATTCCTACATCAAGGCACCACCCTCCAGCACACGAAGCAGAACCCCATCTCCAGCCTCCACGAAAAAGGATAACGTTGGAGGAATACAGAGCGCGGAGGGCTCAGCCACCACCTGACCTCATAATTAGTCAAGAAATATGGACACAAATTAAGGACCTGCCACTACCCTGGGAAAACATTCGTAGTGCAAAGAAATCTTACCGTACCAGGGTAGATGGAAGAATCATCCGCTTTCAGAAAACGGCGGACAATAAGCTGAAGGTCAAAATTCAGCAAAACCAATTATCCAAAGAAGAAAATAATAATAAACCCTAAAAAACAAAAAAAGGAGAGAGAAGAGGAAAGAAAGGAAATTTGCAATAAAAATTATAAAAAATTAATCGTGAATATTTTATTTAAAAAAAAAACCCAACAACAACAAACTAAAAAACAAAATTTTCCTTCCTAACCCATAGCTATAGGCACCTTCACTGAAAACACTGAAAGTTGTTGACATCGCAGCGATGTCAAGGCGGGGAGCATGTTTCGACGACACCTGAAAACAAACAAAAAAAACCATAAAGACAAAAATGTTAAATAAATTTCAACCTAAAAATCAGCAGACAAGTCTTCCATCCCGAGTCTTCAAATCCGAACGATATCTAAAAGATAAACAAAAATATAAAAAACATAAATATACAACATAAATTACTTACCTGGTAACACCAAACAATACACAAGATACATAATCCAGGGTTCCGCCCACCTAAAAGTACCTAAAATACATAAAATACATTATTGTTGTTGTGTATTAAATTTACTAGCAAAGCTAGTGTACCCCACAATGGAGTTTCTTACTGGTCCAGCCTTGCAGCTATATAGACCACGATACAATGACTAAAGTTTTAGTTTTTAGCTCTTCTATATTAATAAGTGAGAAGTTGTCAAAAGGATAACACAAGATGGAGACTGTAAGGAACTATGATTATGAATATTTTTATTTCTTTAAGTGACAGAAAGGCGCTGTCTTCGTGTAAGTTGATGCGTCCGGTGATGGTGTTCCAGCGTGGCACTTGAGGGTTAACCAAAAGCTTCAGGCAGGAACGGTTGTCACGTGTCAATATATGTGTGTTGGTAAAATCCATCTGCATGAGCCCTAACAGTGTAGCAAGTGGCCCCACCCACGTGCTGACATTCGGCTAAGATCACCAGAAGACTTGCTGTCTGACCTCCCAAACAAACAGGTTGCCTGACCGTGATGTATCCGGCTGATGCAGAAAAATTTCGCCAATCCTAATTTATATCGAACGTTGTAAGTTGGTTGGCTGTATGATATATACATCAGGTGCTGTGGCTTGTTGCCTCTCCTCAACTAGACACGGATTACAGTATCAGCCAAATTGACGAATTCACAGATTTTCTCAGACCATAGACTTTAGGGGTAGACATTAGGGGTAATCGCGGAGGTCAACTCAACCGTAGTGCAATGGCCAAGCCTCGCTCCGGGGGAACCGCCTTTTTGATCACGGTAACCCCTACGCCAGGTAAGTATAAAATAAAATACATTAATTATCGTAAAACCATAAAAATATATTAACTTACCTATTTTCATCCATATGTCAAAATAAGACAGCTGATATAAATATAAGAAAGGGCACGCACACAAAGAAGTGAATCCAATTCCAATTCCAATGCCCCACCAAATTGCTTTCCAAAATTGCCCATGGCCATGTTCACAATAAATATCGCAGCACTTGGGCGAAAAGACTCAGATCACTTCGATCTTTCCCAGGAGAACTGAGCCTAGGAAAACTATAGTGATCTCACCCAATCAGGAGAATTGAACCTGATAATCTAAAATTCTATAATTCCCAATCCAAAATCAGTTGACGGAGTATTGTACCGTCAACATCCTAAGCTGTAGAATTGAGACAGCATCCCAATATAACCCCCTTACGCTAATCAAATCATAGTTATATCCAGCAACACGTAAACCAGCACACCAGTGATAGAAAACATCCAAATCAACCAAGCAGGGCGGAATTAAGCAGCAACCAAGGCCGAAACCATCATTTTTCTACAAAGTCCGCGCCATCTACTCAGAGAAATTGTGAATCAAGAGTAACCCAGTACATCTGATCCAGCCAAGGAAAGCATCCAGACAACGATAAAACGCAGCTAATATTTTCAAGGCAATTTTTTTGGCAATATCCATATAAGTTAAGTTTTTGTTGAATAAATAAATTAAATAATTAGAAAACCATCAATTATATTATATGAATTACATGAATTTTTAAAGTTGAATTGTATGAATTATAGATTTAAGAAATTAATTGTATAAAAGTTAGAAATTTCAATAAAGTTAGAATTATAAAAAGGGTGATTTTTTAAGGGGTGACAATTAGGTGATCACGGCACAATAAGACCAAAATTAATATTATATTGATTTCACTAAGCAATAGTGGCCAAGTTTAAGCTCAAAGAGCACGTCTTGCAAGAAGCAAGTATTATACGGCACTTATTGCGGTGATTGAACGCCAAGTGTTTGTAGCGGCGTATATTTCAAGGGAAATTTTCCCAAAAGTTTAGAGTACCTCCGAGCTTTGTTTATTATAAATCTTTGGACAAATAGTAATTATTATTTCATTACAGATATCCAGGAATTATCCGGATTAATTATAAGATAATTTTAAATTGACCTTCAGTCAAATTAATCTGCATTTTCATTTTTAAAAAAGTATTTAATTAAAATTAGAATTTAAATAGATTTAATTAGTTTTTATAATATTTAGGAGAAATTATATTTGAATTTTAAACCACTCCTGCATTTTTATCAGAGACCTATCCTTTTACAGCATTTTCTAAAGATTTGAAAGTAATATTTAAAAATTTTATTATTTTCGGCGTCTCGCGCCGAAACAGGGGGTTTTTGGGGGATTTATGATAAATAAAAAGTAAAATGAGGGTCTGGGGGCTTAACCCCCTCCCTCTCTCCACCAAATTTAGTGTGCTGTGGAGGTTATGCCGGGAGAAATATTGGGACGGAACCCCTGCAAAATCAAAAGAAATAATGTTCAAAGAGAAAAATAAATCTGAAAAGGGGGGTATGGGGGGCGGAGTTTTTAAAAAACAATATTAATAAACAAAGTGAAAAAATAATAGTTTAAAGGTAAGTGGAATAAGTGAATAACTGTGATATTTACAAATTCAATGTTTATTAAGTGTAGAAATTTTTTTTATTATTTCCTTTCCATTTTTAGAAATCGGCTGGAAAATGGAATTATTCAAATTTCTTGCAATTGCCCAGAATAAAAAAAAACTTGTTCAATTTTTAATTGATTTTAAAGTGATTAACAATACATTGAAATGCCCGAAATGCGGCAAAATAATTAATTTAAATATAAACAATATGTATTTTAAATGTAATAATAATTTTTTTATAAAAAACGCACACAAGAAACGTGTAAGAATAATGTGTCCATTTGGAGAAAGTGCTACAAAAATACGTGGTTTAGTAAAAGTAAACTATCGATTAAAAAAGTGGCATAATTCGTAGCATATTATCTTATGATTAAACCACCAGCGGCATTATTTTTTTAAAAAGGAGCTTAAGTTAAACGATAGAACGGTAGTGGATTGGCAAAGTTTTTGCCGTGAACTAATTTTTTAATCAAATAATTTGTTATATCTAATATTAAATAATAATTTTTAATTAGGTGTGTATATATTGGCTAGAAAAAAAACACGAAAAAATTGGAGGAGAAGAAGTAATTGTCGAAATAGACGAAGCTAAGATAGGACGTAAATACAACAGAGGGCGGGTGGTGGAGGGAAAATGGATCTTTGGGGGCATAGAGCGCCAAAGCGGGCGAATTTTCATTGCTCCTGTCCCCAACAGGACTACAACAACTTTATTAGAAGTCATAAAAAATAATATACTTCCGGGAAGTATAATCATCTCAGACATGTGGAAGGCATACAACGTCTTAGAGAGTGAAGGTTTTCGGCATTTAACCGTTAAACACTCTCAAAATTTCGTTGACCCTGAAACTGGTAAGCAGTTTTAAATAATATTTATTTAATCAATACTTTTAAAATATAAAATAATAATAATAATAATAAAAATTTAAACTTACCTCTTTTTGATTACAGGTGCTCATACTCAAAACATAGAGAGATTGTGGCGCGAGGTGCGTGCAAATATTCCAAGATTTGGCACAAGAGAAGCGCACTTAAAAGGCTATTTAGCCGAGTATACCTTTAAAAGACAATACAGTTGCGAACGTCGCATAATAAAATTTTTTAAGTTAATTGCTGAGTTGTATCCCCCGAATAAATATTGAAAACCTCATCTTATGTACCAAACAGCCCTTTTCAGGGCTACCATATAATTAAACAAAGAGTAAAATTCATTTTAGTTAATTATAATTTTTCATTATATTTATGCTGTATGTTGATTTCAATAATTTTTCTCTGATTTCAGCCAAATCTATAGTTATTTAAAAAATATTTGTTTTTTCTAAAATTAGGAACTCCCCAGGCGAATCTTAGCATTGGGATACCTGCGCAAAGATTCAGCGAAATCGTGAAATTAACACTCATGCTGAAATTAAAACTGCAAAACCATTTTTTTTTTTTCTAAAATTAGGAGCTCCCCAGGCGAATCTTTGCATTGGGATACCTGCGGAAGGATTCAGTGAAATCGTGAAATTAGCGCTGGTGTGGAACGCTCTGAAAATCATCCTATGTGTTCTTCTTAAAAAAAAGGTACAATTGAAAAACTAAGTACGTTTTTTTGGAATGGGGGCTCTGCCTTATCAAAATCGGAGGTGGGTACTGTTATATTCTAGTTTTACCGTATTAAGTTTTAGTTTGAATTTAGATTTGGAGCAGTCGAGACGTGAATTCTAAAAATAAGGTTGGGGAAGAAATAAAAATTTAGAGTTTGGTTAGAAAGATAAAGTTACCGTGCACGTGGTTAGTGTTTAAAGAAGATTTTGGAAGAATTTTGCATGAGAAAATGAAGATTTAGGATAACAAAGTTTCCGTGCACGTGGTTAGTTTTCGAAGTAGATTTTAGAGTAATTTTGAGAAGAAAGTGAAAATTTAGGAAATTGAGGTTTCCAGGCACGTGGTTAGTGTTCAACGACAATTGTTGAAGAATTTTGCGTAAGTTAATGAAAATTTAGAAAGATAAAGTTACCGTGCACGTGGTTAGTGTTTAAAGAAGATTTTGGAAGAATTTTGCATGAGAAATTGAAAATTTAGGATAACAAAGTTTCGGTGCACGTGGTTAGTTTTCGAAGTAGATTTTAGAATAATTTTGAGAAGTGAAAATTTAGGAAATCAAGGTTTCCGTGCACGTGGTTAGTGCTCAACGACAATTGTTGAAGAATTTTGCGTAAGAAAGTGAAAATTTAGGAAATTAAGGTTTCCGTGCACGTGGTTAGTGTTTAAAGAAGATTTTGGAAGAATTTTGCATGAGAAAATGAAAATCTAGGAACACAAAGTTTCCGTGCACGTGGTTAGTTTTCAAAGTAGATTTTTGAAGAACAAGTGATTGGATAATCAAAAAATGGCTGCTTAAACCCCCTCCTCTGTGTGGCCCCCGGTGATATTCATCATCATCATCATAAATAGCTCCACAGCCTGTTATTGGCCTTGGCTTCCTGCAACATCCTCCTCCAGAACTGTCGGTCCCTGGCTTGAAGTCTCCAATTTCTTATACCTAGGGTTCGTAGATCTTCTTCTACGCTGTCTAAATATCTCTTTTTTGGACGTCCCGTACCTCTGTGTCCGTCTGGTCTCTTGTTCATAATAATTTTTGTTATGCTGTCGTCACTGCTACGTTCAACATGTCCTGCCCATCGGATTCTGTTAATTTTTATAGTTTTAATGATGTTTGGATCTTTATACAACTGATACAATTCGTGATTGTATCTTCTCCTCCAAACACCGTTTTCGTTGATTCCTCCATATATAGTGCGCAGGATTTTTCTTTCGAAGCACCCTAGGAGGTGTTCTTCGTTACTTCTTAATGTCCAGGTTTCGGATCCATACAGTAGTATTGGCCTTATAAGAGTTCTGTACAGTTTTACTTTAGTGCTTCTTGATATTTTCCTTGATAAGAAATGTTTACGTAGCCCAAAGTAGCATCTGTTTCCCAGCGCTAATCTCCTTTTAACTTCTAATGTCGTGTCGTTGTCTTTTGAAATTAGCGTCCCTAGATATATAAATTCTTTTACTGCTTCGATGTTGTATGTATCAATTGTCATATTCTGGCGATCATTACGTCTTTTGGAGATGCACATATATTTCGTTTTCTCTTCATTAATTGCTAGTCCGAGTTTTTTTGCTGCTCTTTCTAGCGATATGAAGGCTTCTTTCATTGCTACGGGGGATCTGGCTAGTATTACGATGTCGTCAGCGTACGCCAAAAATTGTACCGACTTGTTGAAAATACTGCCCGCTGTGTTAATTCCTGCGTCTCTTATCACTTTTTCCATAGCTACGTTAAATAGTAAGCACGATAGGGCATCTCCTTGTCTTAGTCCTACTGTGGCGTTGAATGGTTCTGATAGCTCTCCTTCAATTCTTATTCTGCATAATACCTCTTTCATTGTCATTTTAGTCAAATTTACAAGGTGTTTGGGGAATCTTAGGTACTCCATAGCTTTGTATAATTCTTCACGTTTTATTTTATCATAGGCGTTTCTGAAGTCTATGAATAGCGAATGTATGTTTATGTTAAATTCATTCGCCTTTTCTAGGACCTGCCTAAGAGTGAAAATATGGTCTGTGGTAGATCTTCCGGGACGGAAACCGCTTTGATAGTTTCCCAGAGCTTCTTCTGCGTAAGGCTGCAGTTTAACGTATAAAATATTTGAAAATACTTTATATGCTACGTTCAGTACGTCCCGGTGATATTGGATGGACTAAACTAAGGTGAGTGCTTCTATTTTTGATATAATTTTGTCTGTGACCCCCCTTTGGGAATGACAGGACGACCAGTGACCATTTCACCCCCCTTTCGTTGGCCTCAGACGGCTCGTTGATCTCCATCATCGCCCTATCTAGTTTTCAAGGCACGAGTAGTTTTCCAGAGTAACTGTCCCCGTATAGTATGTTGCATCCCAGTCCCGCGAACCCCACCCCATCCGTCGAGCTAGTCTCTGCAAAGCACATCGTACCGCCCTCAGGCGCTGGGAATGCAACCGTTTAGCGATACTTCCACGGAGGTCGAAGCGTCTTAGCCACCACTTGATTTGGACCCCTCTCTCTTAAAATTTTTTGTAACAATGATCTTTATGGCCTTCTTGGCAGCTCAACCCCTTTTCTTCGTGCTATGGCACCCCCTACTACGACAGGTTCTTACAAAAATGGCGCCCAACGAGGCTAGTGAATTGGAATTTTGTTTTCATTCCTTGGCCTATGCTTAATGGCTCGGAAACGTCTGCTAGTCACTCGATGACACCATTCTCTTAGTATCGGCATTTTCTCTTCGACATAATTAAGTTTCCCTTCCGAGCTATGTCTTCCTTTCTATCGATTTTCAATTTAACGCCGAAATCATTAGCTTTTAGCATGCAGTGGCATCCGCTAACGAGAGGAGCCAGGAGTGGACTTCCTTCATATTAAAAGTTTCATTTCTCCACCCAAGTCACTCCGGCTGCTGGATATCGGGTGAAAGTATGTACCGCAGTTCCCTAACCCGTAATATATCTTTTTCTTCCTCTTTACTATTGGTCTTCTTCTTCCAGAACTTTGACTTTTAATTCTTCAACGGTAGCCTTCCCACTACTTTCAAGTCCCTGACAGATAGAGCTCGCAGTCTGGTTAACAGGCGCTCATCGCCTGACTCTGCGCGAGCCTAATCTGCCATAGGACATCACATCTCTTCTTGAGTCTTTAACCTGTTAAATATGGACGGATGTATGCTTGGATGCCGGACCTGTACAGTCTGGGCTAACAGGCGTTCTACCGCCTAACCTTGCGCCAGACCCGACCTCTCGGTACGCATTCGTCCCAGTTCAAAAGGCCCCGTAGTCGCTGTCCAGTCGTGGAGGGGCGACAGAGCGGTCTTCACAAGTAAATTCAATCAGGGAGGCTTCTATTACTTTCTTTCTTAAAATGGTCACGGAAATCCGGTCATCCTTAGGGTGGCGAAAGTCAGTTGAATCAAGGACCCCGATGGCAGGGATGGTGATGGGCACTAGTTCACCACCACACCTCCCAACGGGATCCTCAAGTAGAAGTGCTGGGTATTTCTGGCGACGCTGGTCTCGCTTAGCTGAGGCTTTAGAGTTGTTGAGGTTGGTGATATACGATAAGGACCCGCTGTTTGTCTGGCTGCAAGTGGCTCATGTCCGCTTGGCCTGCGCAGAGGGTTCCTTGACGAAAGGCCCAACTTGCGTCACCTGTATATTATTATGCGTGTAATTTTTAAATTAGGATTCGCTCTATGAATTATTAAATAATTTAAAAAAAAAATTAAAAGAGAATTATACACAGAAAAAATATATAAATCTAGAGAGCATATACATATACTTATAAATGGCCGGGGGAACTAGTAAAGCCCAGCGTGATCCCGATCCTGAAGAGACTGGGCAGAGCTTTGGTGGTGCTGGCGCGGAAGCGTCTGGCCCAGAATCGAACAGCAGGGCCCTGCTTGAACAATTATCTGGCCTCCGTGCTCAGATGGCTCAAATGCGCGAGCAGCACGAAGCCATCGAACGCTTGCTTCAGGACTCCACCCCCCAGCTGGTCCCTCCAGAAGCCAGTGTGGACCTCTTGAGTGACCAACTGTCCCAACTAATGACCGAAGTGACCAGGATGCGCGAGCGCCAAGACTCGGTGTTGAAAAATTCTCCTGGTATCACATCTCAAGGAACCGACCCAGTTGAGCAGCGTTACAGCATGGACTATTCGAGGTCCATACTCAAAAGGAAGTCCCCTATGTCTGATTGGAAATTAAAATTTACGGTAAACCCGGCGATATACACGCAGAGGAGTTCCTCTATCGAGTGGACGGTCTCGCCAAGGATGACGATGTCTCCGAGAACGAGCTTCTAAGCAAGGTGTCGTCCTTGCTGTCGGATAGGGCTGAAGAGTGGTACTGGGTATATTTCAGGCGTGATCACCTCAGTCCCCGGTGGTCTGATTTTAAAGCCACAGTTTGGTGGCATGAAAACAAAATACGACATAATGAAGGAGATGCTGGAATATAAACAAGGAGGAGCCTCCTTCGATGAATATGCCACTAAAATGACGGCCCTAGCTAACCGCCTACCACAACGGATGCCAACCGAGTCCTTTGCGCGCATTGTACAACGTAACCTGAACGCAACGCTCGGCTCTGTCATAGTTGGCAAACAATTCTCTGATATGCGCGAGCTGCGAGATGGTTGTGTCTGGGTTGAAAGATGGCAGCAAGAAAAAAGGGAGGAAAGGCGCGCCACGCCTAGGGTTAACGAGCTGGAAGCCGCCCAGTCTTTCCTAGCCAGCCCCGAACCACCACTCTCCATACCTGATGCACATGACCTCGATATAGACGAATTAAGAACACCCCCAACTTCACGCCCAGGCGTAAGATGCTGGAATTGCAAACAGGAGGGTCATTATTTCCAGAACTGTCTTCCCCCACTCGACGAGTCTTCTGCTTTAAATGCGGTCGGCCCGACGTCTATGCGCCGCAATGCTAGAGTTGTTTGGGAAACCGACGACAGGGTGCGAAACCCCACTAAGGTTCGCACCCGACCTAGACCTAAATACCATCCATGACCTATCAGATCGCCGCGGCGATCCATCTTTACTTGACATGTATTTAAGCCCAACAGGCGATTCGGACCTGTCGTCAATGGAACCCTTACCGGATTTCCCTTCTCCGCAGGCCCGAAGCTTCTTCTTTCAGCGATGGGCAAACTACCGGAAAGTTCGCAAACGAATTTTTGATGAGCCCCCAGTGCGACACAAGATCCCGCGCGTCCGTCAACAAGCGAGGGAAAAACGAACATTAGCCCGGAAGGTGGTCTCGACGTTGCTCACAGAAGCCCTTGATGACAGACCTTTTACGAGAGTCCAGCTGGTCGGCGAATCCATAATAGGTGTATTAGACAGTGGCGCAAGCTTTAGTTGCCTGGTAAGAGGAACAGAGTCGTTCCTCCAGAATCACCCAGAAGTACGACTACATCGCTTGCGCACAGTGGTCCATACCGCTGACGGTACGCCCAATTCCATCTTAGGGTACATAACAATCCCTGTAACTTATGGCAAGCGAACGATTCCGATGACATTTTATGTCGTTCCTAGCTTGGCCCAAAATTTGTACTTAGGAGTCGATTTTTGGAGAGCCTTCCAGCTGGCTCCACATATAATAGGGGAACTGCATCAGTCCCTAACACCAGATCCGAATATTCACCACCTAAACGAGATCCAACGAGAGCGACTGAACCAAGTGCGAGCGCGTTTCCCCTCGTTCGAAGCCTTCGGGCTGGGTCAAACACCTCCAGAACAGCATGTTATCGACACTGGCGAGGCAGTGCCGATCAAGCAGAGGCATTATCCGGTCTCTCCTGCTATCCAAGACCTCATGTATGAGGAGGTCGATCGCATGCTGGGTCTAGGGGTGATTGAAGAATCGAATAGTCCGTGGAACTCGCCCGTGGTCTTGGTGAGGAAGCCCGGCAAAGTCCGGCTTTGTTTGGACTCGCGTAAAGTTAACATGGTAACGGTAAAAGATGCCTATCCACTGCCACACATAGACGGTCTTCTAGGACGGCTACAGGATACCAAGTTTATCTCTGCAATAGACTAAAAGGACGCCTTCTGGCAAATTCCTTTAGATTAGAAGTCCAGGGAGAAACTTATCAATACAGCTGCATTCATCCGGAACAGATGCCCTACGAAGCCAAATGGGGACACAACTCCTCAGGAATTGTGGAACCAAAGAAAAACGAACGTATCGTTTATGCAACCAATTGGAACACGTGAATGTGCGCTAATAAAAGGCTCAAATTTAGGAAAGTTTGAATCTAAAAGTATGGAAGGAGTTCTAGTCGGATACGCAGAGGACGTCAAGGCATATCGAATTTGGATACCATCGAAACATCAAGTAAACAACCGCCGAGACGTCAAGTTCATCAATGATAAACAAGGCAATTTATGTCGAAATAATAATACAGATAATGAACATTCTTACCTACTGCACTTTTTTCTTTCAGTCTAAGACGGATGTGACCAATGAACAACAAGGAAATCAACAAAGTGATGAAAATCACCAGATGGATTTATCATCGGACACAGATCTTGGAACTGAATCAGATGAACTCGATACCACGATACCACCATTGAATCTCGGCTGAACCAGCTCGGTGTGCGGGCGTGCGCTGCCGTCAGCCACTGAACCTCGCATTTATTTAAACCCTCAACAATTAAAACAAACCAAAAAAATTAAATTAAATAATAAACAAATAAATAAATTAAAATATTAACAAAATTAATAACATCCATAAACCCGTTCAAATAAGAAATCAAAACAAAACTTTTTTCCGTGTGTGCTCAAGTGTGTGCAAAGTGCAAATTAGTTTTCAGTGTCATCAACAGTATTCCAACAACAACAGTGATATAGACGGACAGACTGCACAAGTAGGCTTTTTTTCTACTCTTTCCCCACACCCCGCTCTCGGCCTCGTCGGCGTCGTAGCCACTATCGGTTGCTGATGGAATTCTCCTTGCTTTAGGAGGCATAACACTCCAGCAAGGCGTACCCGGCGTACCCAGCAAGGCGTTCGCCGACCTCAACTGAGGATTGTAACCTTGCGTTTGCGAAGCAGCGATTTTCTATCGCCTTCGCCAACATCCGTGGGCTACAAGCGAATTTCGACTCTGTGTCGTGCCATCTTTTATCTAATTCACCCCATATCTTCGCGCTAAGTGAGACCCAAATCTTACCTAATGATGTCTTAGACAATTACCAGGTTTCCGGGTACTCATTAGTGCATAATCTCTCCCCCCATAGGGGAGTTGCCATATATATTAGAAAGACGTAGCTTTTCAGAAGGTGTACAACAGTACATCGCCTGACTTTAACCACCTCGGCCTCAGAATTTTACTTCATAAGCACGTCATTTTCTTCTGTTTTCTATACAGGAGCCCTAATATAATTAATGAAGCCTCTTCCTTAGCATTTGACGCTATCTCTGAACGTATCTCCGAATTCTTATCCTTATACCCGGAGTGCGAAATCATTGTTGCGGGTGATTTCAACGTTCACAACACAAATTGGCTGAATTATTCAAATGGCACCAGTGTTTCTGGCCGGGATGCCGAGCTCTTTGCAGAGACTAATAATCTTCACCAATTGGTTGTGCCCTACACGAGTTCCTGACGATGTAGATCAAGGGGCCCATCTCCTTGATCTTTTTCTCACCTCCCACCCTACGCGGTGCTCCGTCGAAGTTCATTCATCTCTAGGCAGCTCAGACCACTGCCTGGTCAGCGCAAGCTTCCCATACCAATCATCCGTCTCAACCACACCAGCTCCTAGAAGAACTGTGTGGCATTATGGGAAAGCCAATTGGTTGGGGCTTATTCGCTTCTTCCAAGCCGCTGACTGGGACCTGTGTTTTGTGAATCGCGATGCCAGCTTTTCCGCTCTCTGCATCTCAAAAATCATATTGGCAGGAATGCCTTTATTCATTCCCCATTCTACTAAATCCATTAAGCCAAGGCCGCATGGATGGTTTAATCAAGAATGTATGAACGCGATTAAAGCCAAAGAAACCGCCGACAGAGAGTTCAGGCATTCCCTGAGCGATTCATCCCGACGTGAGTACATCAGGTTGAGAAATGTCTGCAAAACCACCATCAAGCAAACCAAAGCCTCCTTCGATGACAGGTTAAGAAACAAACTCATTAACACCTCTGCTGGCAGTAAAAACTTCTGGTCCTTGGTAACCTCCATCAGGAAAAATTTTAACTCATCGTCGTCTCCTCCCTTCATTCACGATGGGAAGGTATTAACAGAAAGCAAATCCAAGGCTGGCTTACTCGCATCTCTGTTTGCCTCCAATTCTTTCTTGCCTGATACTGCTGTGCAACCCCCCATTGTAGAGGGTTCTGCTCACTCAATGGGCATAGTTTTCTTCAGAACTCGTGAAGTTTTCAAGTGTCTCAAGGAGCTCGCTTCACGCGCGCTTCACCTTTGGCTAAACCTCTGCGCAAACTCTTCGCCCTTTCTTACTTCTCCGGAGTTTTCCCTGACTCCTGGAAACTGGCTCATGTTCAGCCTATACCGAAAAAAAGTGATTCCAGCGACCCCTCTAACTACCGCCCAATAGCAAACGCTTCTATCCTCTCCAAAATCATGGAGACATTAATAAACAGAAGGCTTATGGAATATCTTGAACGCAACCAAATATTGGATGACAAGCAGTACGGCTTTAGATCGAAAAGATCTACTGGCGACCTCCTTGTATGCCTAACTGAACACCTCTACCAAAACATTCATCGCTTTGGTGAATCCGGCCTGGTAGCTCTCGATATCTCCAAGGTCTTTGATAGAGTATGGCACCCCGCTCTATTGAGTAAACTCCATGCTATTGGCATCGACCTTCTTCTAAAGAATTGGATTGAGAGTTTCCTTTCCGACCGCTCAATCAAGGTAGTATTGGACGGCGTTGAATCTAATCCCCACTCCATCTCTGCAGGCGTTCCCCAGGGCTCTATTCTATCACCAGCTCTCTTCCTAGTTTTTATAAATGACCTGCTCTCAATTCCATCCAACTCCCTTCACAGCTTCGCTGATGACAGTACTTTGCGTTACTCGTATAGCTTTGATAAAGCAAGACAAGCACGGGCCAGACCTTGTCTGCTTGATCGTGAACTTATGTCCACTTCAATCAACAGGGACATAAAATTGATTCTTGATTGGGGCCTCATGAATCAAGTTGAATTCAATGCACAGAAAACAAAATACTGTCTCTTCTCTATGAAAACGCGCTCCCCAATCCCTCCCATTAAAGTGGACAGTCTAGAACTGATGGCTGAACCATCCCTCAATATCCTGGGCATCTGGTGGATAGACCGGAAAATCGTACAATAATCAAATCGAAATGGGTCTTTAAGACAAAGTACAATAAGGATGGATCAATAGATAAACGCAAAGCACGCCTCGTAGCTAAGGGATATGATCAAGTTTATGGAATCGACTACACAGACACATATGCGCCAGTGGCCAACATCAGTACCGTTAGACTGACGCTTGCAGCAGCAGCCGAAATGGAGCTTAATCTACATCATCTGGACGTTTCAACAGCATATCTAAATGGAGATTTAAATACATGGAACAACCCGAGGGTTTCGTCCACGACCCAAGCAAGGTTTGCAAATTAAACAAAGCAATATGTGGGCTAAAGCAATCGGGAAGACAGTGGAACCTGAAACTGGACTCGACGCTGAGAAACTTAAACTTCACCCCATCATCCTACGACAAATCTATCTACTAAAATTTCGACAATGGAAAAATAACAATCATAACTGTGTATGTGGATGATTTACTCATCGCAACCAATGACGATAAAAATTTTGAGTCGATAAAACAACAACTCATGGAATCTTTCGATATTCGAGACTTAGGATACCCAAAACTATGTGTCGGGTTGGAGATCCAAAGGGACAAAAGAACAAAATCGATCAGAATATCACAAGGTGGATACATTACAAATTTGTTAACCAAAATGCACAACAAAATGGACAACTGTAAACCTAATCGAGTACCGATACCAGCAGGTTTAAAACTAGAAAAGGAACCAACAATAACAGAGGAGAGAAAACCAGTGAACCAGACAACTTATCGACAACTAATCGGAAGCCTACTTCATCTGTCTACTTTTAGTAGAATGGATATAGCTCATGCAGTAAACAAACTTTCGCAATTCTGTCAAGATCCTCGACAACAACATTGGAACGCTGGTATGCATATTTTAAAATACTTAAAGGGAACTAACAAAGCCAGAATTGTATATCAGAAAACCGGCGAAAGTTTAAAAGTATATGCGGATTCAAGTTTTGCTGATGAATGATCGAAAATCACAGAGCGGTTTCGCATTTGTTTTTGGAGGAGCAGCAGTACACTGGGGATCAAGGAAGCAAACAGTCGTAGTAACGTCAACTACTGAAGCAGAATATATCACAATTGCATCAGTCGCAAAGGAGGCAATATACTACAAGTATTTAATGACAGAACTTCATCTTCATCAAGGATTTGTAGAAATCTTTAACGATAGTCAAAGTGCTCAGCATATTGCAAACTCACTAACAACAACAGGAAGATCGAAATATCTCGATATCCGCTATCATTATGTTCGTGAAGCAATTGCTCAACGGGATATACGGCTAAGTTTTATTCCATCGGAGGACCTTCCGGCTAACGAAACAAACACCAATATCTACGCATAAAAAATGTTTTCAAGATTTGGGTATGAGATTCGAGTAGTTAAGTATGTTCATAATTTTGTTAAAAGGCAGAAGATTCATGAGCCTGAAGTTCCGAACGTTCGATCGAACGATTTTAGAAAAAAAAATTTTAATTTTCAAACGGACGATTGGACCATAAAAAACAAGAAAATAATTATTTTTTGATGCCGGGGAGGCAGTGGAGGTCTCGAAAAATATCTACCCTAAATTATTAATTCCTAATTATAAACCTATCCCTAACTCACCCCCTAAAAATGGTTATTTTTGAAAAAAATATTTAGAGGCTTTAGAACCCGCTGCAATTTTTAACACGCGTTAAGAGGGATGTTAGTAGATTCCTGAAAAAATCTCAAGTCCATAACATCGTCGGAAGCCACCCTTATGCCACCCTGAAGCCACCCCTAGAGGTGATTATTTTAAAAACTATAGTTAGAGGCTTTAGAACCCGCTGCAATTTTTACCACGCGTTAAGAGGCATGTTAATAGATTCCAGAAAAAATCCCAAGTCCATAACATCCACGGAAGACCATATTACATCTCGTCCGTCTCTTCCAATAAAATATTTTTGCTCGAGTGAACAATAAGCCTAAAGTATGTCCAAAAATACTGCCTGTGAAAGTCCTATAGAAATCAGGGGTAGTAGAACGTAAGTTGTTTCAATCGACTTCTTCATACAAAAATTCAAATGTTACAAAAATTTTTGTATGAAGAGATCGATTGAAACAAGTTACGTGCTACCATCCCTGGTTACTTGTTTCCGAGATTACAATTAATATAAAAATTCTTTACAGCCCAAAGTAAGTTATTTTGGAAAAAAATGAAACTTTCAGGATATACATACATACATACATACTTATGTACATTTTTGCCAAAACAATAATAAATATTCAGATCTGCATTTCGAAAACCTAGATCGGAAGAGATATATTCCTTATAAACAAGTCCTCAAAGAACTATTGTCTGTTGGTCGCACTATAGACCCCTAACCACGTAAGTCTTACCAAAAGGAAAAGGGTTTCACTTATAGGTAAATCGAGATACATACCTACATATTTATATTGAGTTCTTTGAGGTCTATAATTAGGATGATGGGAAAAAATAAGAATGGTTATAATATCGGTTATCAGTCAGTTGGGAATGTACACATGCATATTAGTTAAATTCAAATTCATGGGCTCTTGTATAATAGGAAAAAATAAGTTTTTCAATATATGTAGATATGTATAAAACCTTTCTGTCGAAATTCTGTAAATAATTGCTTCTAACAATTGAACAACAAAATCCGCAAAAATCATTTGCTTAAGGGGGAAGCCTGCTTTAGAGGCTTCAAAAAATCTATTTTTTTGAGGAATTTTTAGGGAAGGAAATAAATATTTAATTGAAACGAAACTTTCAGGTATTATTGTTATATATTTCAACATTTTTCTCAAATTTTTTCATTAACATATATGTCATAATATGCCGGGTACAAGCATTTCGCCGAGGCGCCTCGAGCGTGCATGTGTCGTGTTGGCGGGAAAGATAGGAACAAAATTTAACGTCCTATCGAAACGAGACAAAATTGATTGTATTCAGGATTAAATTCTCTTCTACTTGAACCTAAAAAACCTTAAAAAAAGTTATAATTAACCCACTTTTCAAACAATCTAAGGTGAAATTTTTTTTCCAAAAAAAAAAAATTTTTTTTAAGTTGCGAAAAATTGTTGAATTTCTCACTTTTTTTAGATTTTTTAGGTTCAAGTAGAAGAGAATTTAATCCTGAATACAATCAATTTTGTCTCGTTTCGATAGGACGTTAAATTTTGTTCCTATCTTTCCCGCCAACACGACACATGCACGCTCGAGGCGCCTCGGCGAAATGCTTGTACCCGGCATATTATGACATATATGTTAATGAAAAAATTTGAGAAAAATGTTGAAATATATAACAATAATACCTGAAAGTTTCGTTTCAATTAAATATTTATTTCCTTCCCTAAAAATTCCTCAAAAAAATAGATTTTTTGAAGCCTCTAAAGCAGGCTCCCCCTTTAAGCAAATCATTCGTTTGGGAAAAATTTATGTCACCTCGTCATGAATGCAAAATCGCCTTCATCCGTGGACACCGTACTTCGAGTCTTTCAAACTAACCAAAACGTGAATGGCAAAGGCCCCCATACGCGGTCAAATTGGATGTACATCCAGATTTTCATCAAACCCATAAGCACAACAAATTTTGATTGGCCGGCTCACTTTCGATAGTTTTGGTTGTACATCCGCGCTTCGATTTACATCCAATTTGACCGTGTATGGCGGCCTTTAAGAATCGATTCTGCCAGAGAGAGACGCGCTATATCTATGTACATTATCTGACGTTACGCACCCATCGGTAATGAATAGAATGAACATTCCTTTTTATAAAACGTACTGAACAATTGAGAGTACGACGCAATTTTCATACGACCCTTTTTAAAACGTTTTTATTAGCTCGCTTTCTTGTCTGTCTGTTTGTCCGGTACAAATCTTGCAATCGATTTTTTGAATACTTCTGGTGACCCGATCACCCTGAAATTTTGCACACAGCTTCAGCTCCGATGACAATGCACTATGGTATACTCATTATACCGTTAGATTCATGGCGGAGGTCTCAAGAGGACGGATTACTGTTTTCTTTAAGGAACAAATTTTGCAATCGATTTTACAAATACTTCCGGGTATCCTATCATGCTGAAATTTTGCACACAGCTTTAGCTCCCATGACAATGCAATATAGTATATACCTTTAGATCCATGGAGGCCATTTCAGGAGGGCGGATTGAAATATTCTTCACAACCCCTTCGGCATGGGTATCAAATGAAAGGATGTGATAAGTAGAACACCATAAGCAATATAATATACTCAAAATATCATTTGGTCCATGGCGGACATCTCCAGCGGGTGAATTACTATTTTCTTCACAACCCTCTCGACATGGGTATCAAATGAAAGAGTATGATAAGTAGAACACCATAAGCAATATAGTATACTCAATTTATCGTTTGGTCAAAGCCGCCTTGGCAGCTTTCTCAAGAGGGCGGATTACCATTTTCTTCACAACCCCTTCGACATGGGTATCAAAAAAAAGGGCATTATAAGTAGAATGCCATAGGCTATGTCTTTATATTCATGGCGGTCATCTCAAGAGGGCGGATTACTATTTTCTTCACAAAACCCGAGACATGGGTATCAAATGAAAGGGTATGATAAGTGGAACACCATAAGCAATGTAGTGTACTCAATATATCGTTTGGTCCATGGCGGCCATCACAAGAGGGCGGGTTACCATTTTCTTCACAACTCCTTCGAGATGGGTACCAAATGAAAGAGTATGTAAGTGAAACACCATAAGCAATATAGTATTCTCAATTTAGCATTTGGTCCATGGCGGCCATCTCAAGACGGTGGATTACCATCTTCTTCGCAGCCCCTTCGCGATGGGTATCAAATGAAAGAGTACGATCAGTAGAACACCATAAGCAATATAGAAAATTCAATATATCGTTTGGTCCATGGCGGTCATCTCAAGAGGGCGGATAACCATTTTCTTCACAACCTCCTCGACATGGGTATCAAATGAAAGGACATGCAGTAGGCTATGTCTTTATATTCATGGCGGTCATCTCAAGAGGGCGGATTACTATTTTCTTCACAACACCCGAGACATGGGTATCAAATGAAAGGGTATGATAAGTGGAACACCATAAACAATATAGTGTACTCAATATGTCGTTTGGTCAATGGCGGCCATCTCAAGAGGGCGGGTTACCATTTCCTTCACAGTGCCCTCGACATGGGTATCAAATGAAAGAGTATGATAAGTAAAACACCATAAGTAATATAGTATACTCAATTTATCATTTGGTCCATGGCGGCCATCTCAAGAGGGCGGATTACCATTTTCTTCACAACCCCTTCGAGATGGGTATCAAATGAAAGAGCATGATAAATAGAACACCATAAGCAATATAGTATATTCAATATATCATTTGGTCCGTGGCGGTCATCTCAAGAGGGCGGATAACCATTTTCTTCACCACTCCCTTGACATGGGTATCAAATGAAAGGGCATTATAAGTAGAATGCAGTAGGCTATGTCTTCATATTCATGGCGGTCATCTCAAGAGGGAGGATTGCTATTTTCTTCACAGTTCCCTCGACATGGGTATCAAATGAAAGGGTATGATAAGTGGAACACAATAAGCACGATAGTGTACTCAATACATCGTTCGGTCCATGGCGGCCATCACAAGAGAGCGGGTTACCATTTCCTTCATAGTTCCCTCTACATGGGTATCAAATGAAAGAGTATAAGTGGAACAATATAAGCAATATAGTATACTCAATTTATCATTTGGTCCATGGCGGCTATCTTAAGAAGGCGGATTACCATCTTCTTCACAGCCCCTTCGAGATGGGTATCAAATGAAAGAGTATGATAAGTGGAACACCATAAGCAATATAGTATACTCAATGTATCGTTTGATACATGGCGGCCATCTCCAGAGGGCGGATTACCATTTTCTTCATATGGGTATCAAATGAGAGGGCATCCCCTCGACATGGGTATCAAATGAAAGGGCATCATAAGTCGAATATAATAAGCTTTCGTTAGATCCATGGCGGCCTCCTCAAGAGGGCCGATTACCATTCTCTTCAGAACCCTTTCGACATGAGTATCAAATGAAAGCGTATTATAAGTGGAAGACCATAAGCAATATAGTATACTCAATATATCGTTAGATCCAGGGAGGCCACTTCAAGAGGGCGGATTACCATTTACTTCGCAACCCCTTCGACATGGGTATCAAATGAAAGAGTATGATAAGTAGAACACCATAAGCAATATAGTATACTCAATATCTCGTTTGGTCCATGGCGACCATCTCAAGAGGGCGGATTACCATTTTCTTCTCAACACCCGAGACATTGGTATCAAATGAAACATTATGATAAGTAGAACACCATAAAAAATATAGTATACTCAATATATCGGTTGTTCCATGGCGGCCATCTCAAGTTGGTGGATTACCATATTTTTCACAATCCCCCTCGACACGGGTATCAAATGAAAGGCCATCTTAAGTCGAATACAATAGGCTATGTCGTTAGATCTATTCTCGTCACTTCAAGAGGGCGGGTTACCATTTTCTTCAGAACCCTTCGACATGGGTATCAAATGAAACGGCATGATAGGTAGAATACAATAGGCTATGTCGTTAGGACATGCCATGTAGAATCAAATAAGCTATATGACCTAATTCAAAATTTAATATGGACACCAGTAACATAATGGAATTTAATACGGTAAATTTTTTAAAGTAAAATGAAAGATAAAAGTTTTAGATAATTATGATTGAGATTTAATTTATAGATATTTTTATATGAAGAAAGCAGTTAAATACAATCAAAAGCCATCTAAACGCTTTTCAGTAAAAGAGTAGTGAGTAGAGTACTCACGAGTGGAAATAGTAAAAATGATCAGAAAAGAGACGCAGCTATTATTGAAATAAAAATCATTTTAGCTTATTTCTTCATTTTAATTTTCAGGAATTTCAAAATTAAACCGATTGGTATATTATTAGTAGATTTAGGTAACAATTTTCCGCATGTATCCGTCATAATATCATCAAGATGTTAAAAATTAATTGCAAAATGGCACATACAAGACTAAAAAGCAGAAAATAATTATATAGATAAAAAAAACTTTTTAATATAGCTCGTTTTTATAACGAACTCAAAAGTATAAAATAATTGCCCCTAGCCCCATACAGATTTAGAACCTCAAACATATTCCTAATACCTTACAGATAGCCCTGACAATTTGTGATTGTGAATTTGTAATAGCTATAAAAATATTTGTAAGATTTTAAACGAAAAAACGTGGGGCGCATGCTATATACAATAGTAAGGAGTGTAGAGTAGCTGCAGCTTGAGCGATAGTTTTACGAAGTTAGTTAGTTGTGGACTTTCATCCGTGACGTGCAAATTATTTGATTGTTTCGTACTTTCGATACTCTGCTTTTTTACTTGAGATTTTAATGCCTGTTATATGTATTATTTTTTTGAATTTTTGAATTATTATAATTTTTAAAAACAAATAGAACTTGTGAGTGTGTGTGTGTTTGTGAACCCTTTTAAGTGAGTAAATACTGTGAGATCATTGTGCGTAATTATTGTTAATTTTTAATCATACAAAATAAAGAGAAAAGATATTAACAAATTAGCCGAAATTATAGTAGATCATGTGTCTGCTCCAAGGGAAGTTTCGTTTCTATCCATCGAAGCTGGATCTTTATGCTATCATGTAAGTGTCTTATTGTAACTTTAATACCGAAAACCTTATTTACATTCATACTTCAGTTGTTCTAAGAATTTGGAAATGAAATTATTGAAAATGCTTACACTAAAGGAAATTGCGAAATTATTAATGTTTAACGTTAACGTTGAAATACGTTTGGTAGAGTTTTACATATGATTGTATTTTTGTTCCGGTATAAGATATTTTCACAGATATGGCACCGGTGTGCGGATATACTCCTAACTAATTCAATTTTCAAAAGTAACGTTCCCATCGTTCCAACATCCATAGTTATGAGTCATCAAAGTTTAAATTTCATTTTTTTAGCAAGAATTTTAACTGCAACTACCCTTTTCTGCAAGCGTAGCTAATCAATATTTTTTTCAAAATTTGGAAAACTTCCAATATTTAATATGAAATATGTCTCCAAAATCTCCATGTTATTTGGTATTCTGGTGCCGAAAATATGTTATACGGTAACAAAAATACAGTCATATGTAAAACTAGAACAAAAAGTTCAATGGGCCTTAGGGGCTATCCATAAATTACGTAACGCACTTTGGGGGGGAGGGGGGTAAGCGTTACTTGCTGTGACATGGGGGTAGGGGGGGTGGTTCAGAAACGTTACGTCACAAATCTTTTTTTTATACATTTGAAATTTTACGTTAATTTAAAAAGCCCGCGCATAATTTGAATACCAATTCAGAAAGTAACCTAAGATGAGTTCTTAGTATTATGCGTTCTTAGAACTTCTTAGTATTAAATGACTAGAAGAATGAATTTTTCGGAGCCATTTAAAGTGATGAGACGAAGAAAGATGAAGTCGGATTTAGGCATATTTCGCGTGATCAATCTTTTCGAATGGTAAACTTTTCTTCGCAAATGTCGTGTAAAGTGTTGTAAATACAAAAAATGGCTCAGGAAAACCCATACCAAAAATTATATGCTGCTGTGAAGGATAGATATGCTAGTAATAGTGGCTCGTTTGCCCAATCCGAAACAAACAGAATTTGGAAACAAATAAAAAAAGATTTCAATTCGGAAAAAGATATTTCCACTGAGGTTGACAAAATCGTCAAGAGATTAAAACAAGAAACAACATGTCTACGAGCAAATAACATCGCGAAGTTTTTTGTTCAGGTAATTATTTTAGTTCTTCCATATATTTATATTAAAATTACGATTGTTTTTATTTTCTGATAAATTGATTTAATTTTAGCCTGAGAAAAAAAATCGACCGTTGTGCCCCAGTTCCGATCCCATCACAAGTTGTTCTAAGCCCACTGATGTTGAGAGCAGGCAGGATGACGGAATTGAAGAGGTTCCTGCAGGCGGACCGACAGACGTGCCAGGACCGAGCACTGTTTTTACAAGGCAGTATGAGAAACCTGCTCAAAGCCATTCTGAAATGAAAATCAAAGACCTGGAAAAGAAAGTAAATTCTCTTGTGGATATGAAAGACTCTGGTTTGGCTTCTGAGGACAACGAAAAACAGATCAAGAAATATTGGAAGGAATTGAAAAAAGAAAAGCAAGTTTTGAAAGTAAAACAACTAGCTGCGAAACGACAACAAAAATATCGAACTTCCAAAAAATCAAAAATGCTGGATATAATAAAGGAACATCCAGATTTGGCGAATGTTTTGAAAGCCCGACAAAGCTGTGGCCGACCAAGATTAGAATTAAATCAACCTGGACTACTGGAGGCAATAATTGATATCGCAATTCATGGGAGTGGAGCTGACGATAGGCGAAGAAGTGAAATGATCAGAAGCTGCAAAACATTAACTGATTTGCATAGACAACTTGAAAATGATGGTTACAAATTAAGCGAGAGTGCGACGTACTTGCGACTCCTTCCCCGCCGATCCGCCACTGCAGAAGGTCAAAGGCACATCAAAACTGTTCCTGTCAAACTAACACGGGCTCAGAATAATGAACACAGAAAGCACCCGGATACTGAATTTTGCATTGCGACACTCAGAGCAGTGGAATCTTTGGCTTCGTTTCTCGGACCGCATGATGTTTTTTATCTATCTCAAGACGACAAAGCGAGAATTCCGCTCGGAATAACAGCCGCCAATAAACAAAGTCCAATTTTGATGCACATGGACTACATAGTTACTTTACCTGATCATGATTTTGCAAAAGCTGAAAAGCATAAGCTTATCGCATCTGTATATGCAGGTAATTTGTATTCAATTATGAATTCAAAAAGAATTGGTCCCTTGTTTGAGAAATTCTAATTTCACTATTGTTTTCACTCGGAAATTTCCTCTCCCCTCCCTATCCTATATCTATATGTAATCTCTATCGCTATCTTTATATGCAATAGAATATTTAATATATCTTATAAGCAATAGAATATATAATATATCCTAATAGGATATATAGTATATAATATATAAAATATACATATTTTCTAAATGACACTTTTATTTCGCAGCCAGTGCTGTCAAAGAAAATGGGATAGGTAAAACTGAGGCCGTTACTTATTCAGGACCAACATTTGTTGCAATTCGCAGTGGAAAACACAGTTCGTCTACTGCACTTTCTCATTACAACGACTTTAACGAATTGTTACAATTGGATACTTTTGAGCCTTTCTGTAAACGTAAAGATGGATCAGTCAAGCCAGTCGTAATTGTGTCTACTGATGGAGGTCCTGACGAAAATCCTCGATATAACAAAGTTATCAAACTTGCCATTCAGCGTTTCAGGGATAACGATTTAGATGCCATCTTTGTTGTAACCAATGCTCCTGGTCGAAGTGCCTACAATAGGGTAGAAAGGAGGATGGCACCTTTGAGTCACGAGTTGGCAGGCGTAATATTGCCGTACGAGCACTATGGGTCTCACCTTGACAGCCAAAACCGAACAGTTGATGAAGAGTTAGAGATGAAAAATTTTAAGCGTGCTGGTGAAGTTCTTTGTGAAATATGGGGTTCCCTCTTTATTGATGATCACAAAGTAGAAGCTAGATACGTAGACCCTGACGAACTTTTACCTAGCATTGAAGAAGAAGATCCAAGATGGTTTACACAGCACGTGCGAACGTCTCAGTACCTGGTCCAAGTTGTCAAATGTGGTTCGCTGTCGTGTTGCAAAAAGTATCGGAGTAGTCTAAGGATTGTTTTACCAGATGGTTTTTTACCTCCTCCAATCAAAGTCAGTTCTGCTTCAGATGAAGGTGTCATGGTTCAGACAAATAGTAACATGACAAGTGGAAAATTTTTGCCTCTTTTTGTGCAACAGTCTGTCAACTTGTCACACCATGCCCCGTTGTACAAAAAAGTATGTATGATAGTACAGATAAGTGTACAGTTTGCGCAATTGATGCGTGGACGTTTCAGTATCTTTTGGCTTTATTTATCTGCAAAATTCACGGGTGATAGAGAAGGATAGAAGGGCTCCAGGCATCTAGTGCGCAGACTGTACATATAATTATTTATAACCTAAATTGGGTGTCAATTAATTAATACTGTTATGGTTTCTAGGTACCGTATGATTTGCATTGTCCTACTGTGAAAGACCAATTGTCCGGGCGAATTTGTTCAGTGTGTGGCCTATATTTTTCGACACAAAAACTCGTAGGTTTTCATAGGAGGATTCACATGCGGGGAGAAGAGACCATGACATGTGTTCGGGTGAATCCTGTACACGTCGCTAAATATCGATGGAACGAGGCGCTGTGTATTTTAAGAAATGACGAAGGAATTAAAAATGCTGAATGGGTCGATGTGGAGGACATTGAGGATATTCCAAGTACACCTGACGATGAGGACGACGATAGCCTTCCTATAATTGCTGACATGGGAAGTTGGATAAGAAGCCCTTGGACATCCAATTAGATTGTTTGTTGTTTCATAATTGAGTTGAATTTATTAAAAAGATTTAAATGAGTTTAAAAAGATTTAAAAATGGAGTTCCTCTATTAATAAATATATTAATTGCTGACAAATTATTTTGATTTAAAAAAAAAGGGGGGGGGGGGGTGGTGTAAGTGTGACGTAATTTATAGGGGGGGCCTGACACTTTGTGACGTGGTGTTACATGGGGGTAGGGGGGGGGGTCAAATTTGCTCAAATTTTGCGTTACGTAATTTATGGATAGCCCCTTACAGGCTGAACCGTTACGAATCCCCTCACCTGTACAATTTTTTGTTTTCTGATCAAAATATATCAATAGACCGCTTTGTAAATTTAGTAAATAACCTTGAATAATTGTATAATTTTTTGTTCAAGCTTATTAGGTCCGTAAATATGCCTATCTTATCCGAATCTAATATACATTATTTCGTAATATAGTGATCAGACAATTTTTTTCTATATATTTGCTGTTATACATATGTATACATTTTGATTTTTCTTTTCGTGTTCTATTATTTTATTAAAAGTTAATATTATTTGGCGTTTGAAGCAATTTATAGCACTACAATAAAGAGATATGTTTTATTTAAATCTTATTTTGGAGAATAAGTTCTAGTATCAATATTTTCGTTATCATTAATAATGTTTCCATTAACATAATAGAAATTTCTTCAGGAATTTCATTTTGTTAAATTATTTGGCTCTAAGTAATATAGACATTTATCCATTTTGATCTAAATTGTCAAAGGACCAATTCTAATTATAATGAATTAATTAAATTAAAAATCTATTGTTTCGGTATGCGTTTATTTTATTGTTCTCATTAGTTATGACAACCGTACAATTCCTTGGCTACTCGTTTGCCTGAATATTTATCGTTATCCATTTATACTGACGATGACATTCGGCCATTCCTGACGTTGGACACGCCCTCGGGTTCATCTTCTTCTGAAGGGTAGTCAATTCTGGCGATGAACTGCACCATGGTTTTATCCTTTCTGATGAGAAGATAGAATAAAATCGTTTTTGTGTCCGTTGCTGTCCTTCAATGTCGTCGATGAAGTATCGATCCTTACCTAGTGCTCGGCTGACTTTATATGGACCTTTGTACAGGGGCTCTAGTTTCGGTGACATCCCCGTAGCAAGTGGGACGTGCTCGATGAGTACCAGGTCGTTCCCTTTGTACACTTTCGGAGTGTTTCTTCATTAATAGTTAGATTCTTCTCATCCAATTCGTTATCACTGTTCAAAGGTTCAAGAATGCGATTAGGTATGATATCTCGTAGGTCGAAGTAAAATATAGTCTCGTTGGAACAAAATTTCGTATTTTCTTTTTTTGTGGTATTTAGTACCCATTGCAAATCTCGTATGCCTTTATCCCATTCGTTTGTCTTTTCTACAGTCGTCCTTAAACAATTGAGTATGGTTTGATTGAACCTTTCAACATGGCCATTTGCGCGAGTTGTTTTCACAGCTGTTTTTATGTGAATGTATGGTTTTTAACACAATAATCTTCACATACGGTTGATGTATATGCAGTACCGCGATCGGAAATTATTCGGGTAGGCAATCCAAAATAGGTTAATACTTCATTTAGGAAAGGTAGTACTAGCTGTGTTTTAGTATTCCAGACGGCTTTTACAAGTAGATACTTGTTGAATGCATCCGTAATTGCTAGATTTTATAAACGGTCCTAAATGATCAATATGGGGCGTTGCGAACGGTATAGGCAACGGATCATTGTAATGCAACTGTCCTTCAGCCTTAATCCCTTTCCTGTATGCGATGAAAAATGGTTTTATTGAGGTATTAACCAGCAAAATATCTACGGATGACGGATATATAAACGTACCAGAAATTAAATACGCAATCCATTATTTAATGGAACAAGAAATAAAAGCGTCATGTCCTTTGTCCTTTTATGGAAACATTAGAAGGAATGATTCCAGTTGGGTGATGTATGCCAACTGCAGAGTTGCAAGTCATTCTGCAAACTTTCACTTTGACATTTACGAGTTGAATGAACACACCATGAGGATTTACATATCAAGCAACACGATGTTGCCCTACAAACATCATGATAATGATGTAAAAGCTTGTCGGCCAGTACGAGGCAATCAACGAAAAAAGTTGTTACAGCTTTTGCTGTATAGGCCAGCACGGGAACTTCAACTGGAAGAGATCAAAATATGTGATACGGAGTTAGTGGCAGATGGACACTTGCAAAACATCCAGAATTTGCAAGTATACAACAAAATTAAGTCTGAAGGTGTATGTGCGGAAAGGAAAAGACTGAAATCTCGAGATGTGGAGGACATCATACAGCCTTATATTGATGATTCAACAAAAGAATACCCTTTCATACGACAAGTGTCTTTTCCTCTTCAAATTTTGTTGTACACAAAGGCTCAGTTAGATGTGCTTGATACAGCAAAATCTATAATCGTGCATTTTGACTCAACAGGCGCCAACGTGAACAACCCCGATTTTCTTAAAAGGAGATAATATTTTATTATTGCTTAGTATATAGAGCGATCCATTCATCTATACCGATTGCAGAGATGATAACATCACAGCACGATGCTATATCAATTTCGGTGTTCCTTAAAAAATACAAAGGATTTGTAGTAAAGGAATTGAATGTGTGGCCACTTATAACGGCAGTGATAATGGACTGGAGCTGGGCCCTAATGAATAGTGTGGTGAGCACCTGGAACGAAATGACCATGGAGCAATATCTGGTCGTTAGCTATAATTATTCAGCAGAAAACAAAATACCAACAAATATTACGGTTTCGGTTTCGGTTCGGATCTGTCAGTAGTCAGTGAATGTGGTTGTGTTTTTTGTTTCCCTTATTTTAATTTGTTTTATTTATTGTTTTTATTTTAACAATCCCATAATTATTACTCGTTTTTTATTCTTGATTTTTAAATAGTTCTTAATTTTTTATTTTTTTTTGTGATACGATGAAGCTTAGGAGTCACCCTTTGTACTACTAGTCCGTCATGTCGTTCGAGTCATGGTGCAATGTATAGTAGTAAGCTTGATCTGAAGGATAAAATAGAAAGGATACATTTTTTTGCTTGTTTTGCTTTGAGTTGTGTGAATTAGTATGGAAATTTGCTTTTGTTTTGTTCTGCCTGGTTCGGTGTGGCTTCAGCCTAAGGCATTTGACAAGCTTTCCCACTCCATTATACTATTCAAACTAAAAAAGTTAGGTTTCCCTGAAGCCCTTCTATTATGGTTCCACTCCTACTTAGCTGACAGGACCTACCAAGTCCTTTTCCGTGGATCCAAATCCGCGACAATTGAGGCGTCATCCGGTGTCCCTCAAGGCAGTCATCTTGGTCCCATCCTCTTTATTCTTTCTATTGATGATATTGTTACCTTGCTAAGACACTGCAGAATCCTGATTTATGCTGATGACATCAAATTGTACCGTCACGTAAAGAGTATGGAGGACTGCAAACTTTTGCAAGTCGACCTCGACACCTTTTACTCTTGGTGCGCTAACAACAACCTGGTTCTTAACATTAGTAAATGCGAAGTCATGACTTTTTGTAGGCGACGTGATCCTATAATTTATAACTACTCATTTTCTAGTGAGAGTGTCCCCCGTGTTAATTTTGTCAAAGATCTCGGGATTAGATTTGACACCAAGCTGGACTTTTCTACTCATATCAACTATATTTCTTCCAAGAGCAGCTTAGTCTTGGATTTTATAAAAAGGTGGTCCAAAGAATTTAACAGCACCCTGATCACTAAACACCTCTACATTTCCCTTGTCAGACCTTTACTTGAATAAGCGTCCCAGGTTTGGTCTCCTCACTATTCTTCGCATGTTGGAAAAATTGAGTCGGTTCAACGTAGGTTCGCATTGAATCACCTTCCTTGGGAAGACCCTTTAATTCTTCCACCATATGAATACCGACTTAAGTTACCCAACTTAAACACTCTCCACAAGCGTCGTGAGGTGGCCGATATTGTTTTCGTCCACCAGCTTCTTAATGGACGTGTCGACTCAGGTTTTCTAAGGCGCCGTGCGTCGTTTAGAGAGAGCCGATACAATCTGAGAGGACCACCGCTCTTAAAAATCAACTCCTCTAACACCAATTACGGCCGATTTGAGCCTGTTAATCGCATGTTCATTAATGTAAATAATAATATTAATGTTTTTAGCGTGAGCACTAACAAAGATCTGCTTAAAAGGAGTCTCTTTGTTGTCTCATGACTGTTTATGTGTTTTGCATGCAATTTTTATTGGTACTTAATCTTTTATGTTTGCATGTCTCAGCGGAGCCCACGTGGTCGTGGTAAATGTTTCTCAGCCCAGCTGAGAAGTGCGCCTTCTTCATAAGAAGGGAAACTCTATTATTATTATTATTTTTATTGAGCTGCTGTGCACATATAATGCACAGGGTAAGCAAAGCAATTAGTAAAGATTATCCGGAATTAGTTGGTATAAAACCATTTTTATTAGAATGCATGGCAATGCTAATATTATGCCGAACATTTAACGAGATTAGCCTGCTGTTTAGAGAGGTAATAGAGATACTATTGACAAAAAGTGACATCTCTATGAAGAAGGCAGGGTTTGACTATCTGACATGTTTCAAAATCAAAAACGCCGAAGAGTTAAAAAACATGTCAGTTGAAGTTGAAATTTTAAACTAGAAAGAACGTGAACTCGGAGACGAGTTCATTAGATTATACGGTAGAAATAAATCGGTATACGCAAACTCGCCATTTTTTCATAATTTTTGGCAAAAATTTTCCATGACGAGTGATATTATAAAAAAAAAAGAAAATATAATGGAAAAAACAAACAAATATTACGCACCTCAATTTGCTGAATATTTAACTAGAAACTTTATGCCTTACTGCCCGCTTTGGAGTGGCATAATGTTAGAGCTCGTGGATTCGCGAATTTCACGAGTTTCTAACGCATATGTGGAATCACATAATAAAAGGTACAAATTGCAAGTGTTGAAGGGACAAAAATTAAACACCATTGGCGATGTTTGTCGGAGATTAAGACAACATAATGAATATTTGGTTGCTGAAAATACATTGAAAGGAACAAACACGAAAGGAAAGGTAAAAATCGAGGCGCAGCCTTTATATCCCGATGCAGCGGATAACCCATTTGTAATGGAAACATGGGGCAGAACAAAAAGAGAAATAGCAGCACAAAAACCAAAAAAAAAAAAGAAATACTATACTATAGAATCAGCAGGAACCTGAAGAAAGAAGAAGAAAAACAGGAAGAAAGGAAGACATGAAAAAAAGGAGAAAAGTGAAAATTGAGGCCGCCAAACCAATGATAAAGAAGAGAAATCAATGCAGGATAAAAAGAGAAAATATTGAGGAACGAAAATGTACAAATTTATTACCAGGAAATGAAGCAAAGAGCAAACCACAACAAATAACATTTGATCTCCTCAGTAATGGCCTTGTCGAGGATAGTTTATACTATTTCCTATCGAATTCGAAGCTAATCAAAACAAGCTGTTACACAGCAAATGAATGCAGCGTCATTTTTAAGAAATTTGAAATAACAGCGAGTAATTTCCGTTGTTTAGCCAGCAAAAATAGCTGGATTGACAGTGAAGTTGTTGACGCGTACGTAACAACTACAATGGACAGATGGAGAGATAATGTTACTTATTTTCCAACTGACATTGGTGGAACCGTTCTCGGTAACTTCTGGCAGAAGCGCCACGATAAAGTAATGAAGCTCATGAGAGTTGAAGATAAATTGAAGGAAACCTTATTATTTCCTTATTGTTACCAAGGCCATTGGCGTCTACTTATGGTAAAACCTGCAATTGGAAAGATTGTATTATTGGATCCTTATGAAAGGAGCAGTGACTTCAAGAGAGTTTTAGAAACTTGGGACAAGTATACTCACGAATCTACTAATGAATCCAGTGTGAGTAAGCTGAAAAAATTACGTGGACAGTAGAACACTGCAATGAACGTCCATTTCAATGTACTTCGGATAGTTCAAACTGTGCATTATATGTAATGCATTACATTGAATGCATTGGAAAAAATATTCAATATAATTTGGAGTTTCATCCTGAAAAATTCCGCGAATATGTAGCAAAAACACTGCTAATAAAATCCGAAGATATGAAGGATAAATGCTTGCATTGTATAGGCAATATATTAAAAAAAGCAACGCCATACAATGTACAACATGTAATCGATGGCTGCATGAGAAATGCATGCATGAAAATGAAATGGACTCTGAAGAAGAAGGAAACAGGATGAGACTGAAGGCACCAAAGAGGAAAAAACAGGAAGAATCTTCATCAGCAAAGGAATATTTAAAATGTAGGCTTTGCAAAAAGTATATTAAAAATACCAAAAATGATAAATAAAAAAGGGTTATACTTTATCCCATGGTTGGATCCGGTAGTAGGAACAAGAGCAGATCCAGGAAAACCTGGATATTTATTATTGTCTCCCCAGAAATAATCTATTCTGAAGATAATTTATTCTTTCAGGATTGACCTTTACCTTTTGACGTTGGCTGTGAAGGATTGTTATTACTTTAAGCGGCCCAGTTCTATTCTGCGGGTATGAGGATTGGACAGTGACCAAATAAACAGGAAGTTATCTCAAAATCATCGAACGGAAAATCTTAAGAAGAATATTTGGTACTATAAGGGTTAACCAGAACGAAAGGGGAATTGGAACAAACAAATATATTGCCGAAATGTATGATAAAATAACTATAGTTGTATACATAAAGTGAAATAGACTACGATAGCTAGGACAAGTTGTACGAGATTCTGGAGAAAGGAGTATTCTTTTGAATGGTAGACCATCAGGAAAAGGAGGCGAAGGACGACCAAGAAATAAGTGGATGGATGACATTCTAGAAGATATACGAAAGCTTCCTATAATAAACTTGGAAAAACTAGAATAACGTAGAGACGATTGGAAGAATAGACTTTAAGAGGCCTACAAAGAGTGTAGTGCACATTTCTATCTATTTGTAGAAGTCCTGATTTTCATTGGACTTTTATGAGGATATTAGGGTTGTTTTGTTCACTGTCAAAAAATGTTTTATGAGCCGTATGGGAAGGATATTGAGGGATTTTTATTCACTGCGTAATAGAAAATGTTTATATAAATAATATTAAGCACAAATAATTAATAAAAACGCGAAACCGCGACGGTCCTTTTAAGGACCGAATTAGTGTTAGTGTCGCCGCGATAAAAACACAACACACATTTTTAATGTTGCCGATGTTCGTCTCAAGCCGAACTTAAAAAGAGAAGGAAATGTAAACAGAGAGGAAATGTGTGTAACACAAGTTACGAATTTTTGAGCTGCACAGTGAACGTGTTCTTCATTTCGTTTATGTTTTATATTCACTGCTTTCAGTATTAAAGTTGTAACTCTTTACAATTTCGTATAGTTTATTATAAAGATGCAACGGATATTCAGCAGCTATTCGGTCACTTTTTTAATATCGGTATTCGGCCGAATAAATAAACAGTTTGCGGAGCGACGACAACGGCGGCCTGCGGCAGAATTCCCCATAGCACAAATGTTGGGCAATGTATTTTAAATGTATTTTTCTGTCACCTTCAACACCACCGCCACCGCCGTCGCAAAATCTGTTTGGCCCTTTTTCCACATTATTCGCCCGAATACCAAATCATAAAAAAACGCACGTATTACTCAAAATTATATTAGTTCAATAGGTCGCAATAAATGCCTTCCTAATAGTAATATGGCCATATAGGGAAAAAATTCTAAAAAAGATAGCGTTTTCTTTTTCTGAATTTGAAATGTTTTCTTTTTAGCGAACAGATAGTCCAGGCGCTAGAGCAGTGAAACCTATAAATTTTGGTTTTGGCGTGATGTAACGGAATTTTTTGGTGGAATCGATCGGAAATGACATCCCCAACAATATTAAGGGGGTGCGCTAGCACGAGACTCCCTGGATAATTTGTGGTAGCCCAAAAACTGAAAAATCATGAAAAATTCCCTGTTTTTTTACCTTTCTTGTTAAATATCTCTTAACGAAGGCTTCTAGGCGAAAAATTTGTTGAGCATGTTTTGCTCCTTATTAGATTTGCTATAAACTTACCATAAGGTGGATTTTTGAAATTGCATTGCAAAATAGCCGAAAACCGCAAAAAAGTACTTTTTAAAGTTATCCCAAGGAAAGAAGAGACCATTATTTTCAAATTTAATTTTGGAATAAGATAGTTTAAGGCATGTTTAACTTATATCCAAAACCCGATCACTGTAGGTCAAATAGTTTTTGCATAATACATTTTGCAGTTAAGTGAATTTAAAAAGTTAAATTTGTCACTGCCCCAAAAGAAAAACTCCCATACTGGTCCTGATTTTTTTACGTATGCTCTAAGACTCTCTTTACAATATCCAATCATAAAAATTCTGGTTTTTAAATTTTTTATGGTTTTTAAATTTTTTAAGATTTTTGGCAAAAAACTGGAACTAAGGCGTTTTTTCCACAAAAATAGCTAACTTGGCAACGCCAGGAATGCTAGGCGCGTTTCAAATTCGCTCAGTTTCTATTGCACTTTGTGCTTCAATTGTTGAAAAAATTATTTATTAACAAAAGGAACTCCGACAGAGAGGTTCTATACATAATGTATATTTAATAATACATACATATATGCATTAGAAAACTATTTTGATTTTGTTTTTTCATCTTAATTAGTAGAGCCCATGAATTTGAGTATAACAAATCTGCTGTGCAAAGAGGAAATGACCGATATGCAAAAACCTCGATTCGAGAAAAACGCGATCAAAGTTTTCAAAATATGTACATGAAACCGAAGCAAATAAAGTGAGCATTTACTTTGATAACTTTTAATTAAAAGGGACAATCAGTCTGAAAGTTTTTTTAAGGATAAATATGAACATTTCATATCAAAAACATCATACAAAGCTATTTTGACCTATAATGCATATAGGTCATTTGCCCTTTGCACGGCAGAAATATACATATGTACATGCTTATTTGACGAAAACCGATGTTAAAAGATCTCTATTTAATAAAAGAATTCAATTTCTAATTTTTCTATAAAAAAGGCATATATGTAAAGGCATACATATATGGTTAATTTTTCTTTTTAATTTCCTTTATTCTAATTATAGGCCTCGAGTTTCATTCTTTTAGAAATGACCTCCACTTTTTGACGGTTGCGGCTCGGGATGTCAAGAATTTTTATTGATTTACACTGTCGGACAAAATAAAGTGCAAAAACGTATCTATTACCGAAAAACGCTTCTTCTTGATAAAGCAACTATCTCATTTTCTTTTCAATGAATTGAAAGCCTTCAAGGGTTCTTCAGTTTTCCTCGTTTAAAAACTTTTCCGCATTTATCTTGTTTTAGTTTATTTATTCTTGCAAACTTAAAACATTCTGCAATTTTCTTCGGACAAAATAAAGTGAAAACTTTAAAATACTCTAATATTTTTCATTTACATATAAAGGAGAATATCGGTTTTTTTTTACCCCAATAACAACCAGGATCCATTCGGGATTCGGTCGATATATCCGCAGAGACACTCTGTCGGCTGGCGCCTGCAAACTTCACAGTCGGTACAGAATTCGCACGGCCAAAAGTCCATATCTTTTGAATCCACCATAAACGCACAAACAGAATCGCGCAGAATTCCTCATACATTTAATTTCTTCACGCCGACTCTCCATCGTGTTAGCACATATGATGGTTCGTTTATTTTAAACGTTTTTCTCGTCACCGCTCTACCACCCGCCGTAGCGCTAATCTTTTTGTTCCTTAAGAGATATTGAGTGGGTCACATTCTACCAAATGGGGCTGTATTTTAAAAACCCCAACAAATAATTGTAATTCTTCGAAAATCGTCATTTTCCTTTTCAACTTGCGCAACTTATCACGACGTACAGTGAGAATTAGTTGTAGATCATATTGAATGAAATCAGTAAAAAATCACACAAGTGATAAAAAAATTTATACGTATGTATTTACAATACAAAAATGTGTAATAGACAGTATGAGGCCAGGGGATTTGGTTCCGTGACGGGGGATTTCTCGCCCTGTCCAGACTTCGCACCCTCAATTTTTTTTCCTCAAAAATTGCGCCTAAATAGGTCATCAATTAAGAATTTCATTCATAAAAGAAAAGGGTCGTATTAAAATTGCGTCGTAGTTTACAATTTTTCAGTTCGTTTTATAGGAGAATACTCTTTCTATTCATTACCAACCAATGTGTGCGTACGGTTCAGATAGATACAGCGCGTCTCTCTCTGGCAGAAGCGATTCTTTCATGGACATGTTGGTTAGTTTGAAAGACTCGAACAACTATGGTGTCCGTGTCCGAGGGGGGCTTTGCGATTGCAGATTTCCATAGATTTTGCTCTGCTGATGCAGAGTTTGGCGGATTTTGTTATTCAATTGTTAAAAGCAATTATTTATTTACAAAAGGAACTTCGACATATCCATATTGAATAATATTAGCACTGAAAAACGTATTTTTCCCCTCTTAATTATAAGAGCCTATGAATTTGGGTTTTATTATTATGTACAGTGGTGTGAAAAAGTTTTTGGACATCGAGCTTAGTTTGCAAAAAGAGTAACTCAGAGAAGTTTTCCTAAATTTTATTCACTTGTATCAGTAATGGTTAAATTAATTCAAATGTAACAAACATAATTCAGCTTTAAAACAAACATTTTCTAGGATATTTAGAAAAAAAAATAATACTAAAAGGAAACACAGATGTTAAACGGCTGTGAAAAAGTTTTTGGACAGTTACCAATACCACCCTTAAAGTAAATAGAAAGTTATTGTTAATCGTACTATTTAGAAACAAAAAATTACCTAATATTTAGTATGATGCCCTTCCTGTTTTAGAACATCATTAATTCTCTTTGGCATTGACTCTACAAGTTTTTTTACAAAAGATTGTGAGATCTTCCTCCATTCTTCACCAATCACTTCTCTTAAGTGGGAAATACTTGTAATTTGTTCCCTTTTCCTGATTTCTCTTTCCAATTGGGCCCATAGATGCTCAATTGGATTGAGATCAGGACTCTGTGCTGGAGTGTCAATAACATGTGGGCATTTATGAAGCAACCACATACGGACATCCCATGCCTTATGCTTGGAATCGTTGTCTTGGTAAAAATAAAAATTGTTAATAACATTTAATTTTTCTGCCGAAGGCCTAAGATTTTCTTTTAAGATGTTCAAGTATCCGTTTTTGTTTAATATACCATCTATAAAAACAAGATTTCCTACCCCATTATATCCCATTGCACCCCATACCATAACGCTTTTTCCTCCATGTTTAACAGTATTGCATAAATGCTTTTTCTGAAGTTCTGTATTGACTGGAAAAAGGTGATTTTTGTTGACGAAAGCAAGTTTTGTTTAGCTAGAAGTGATTCAAAAAAAGAGAGAGTGAGAAGGCAAGTCAATGCAGAAGTTTATTATCATTATTTGATTAAATGGATTAAATGAAATGTAAACCTATAAACAAATTTCTTATGTGTAATATTTGTAAAGATGGATTGTCAATTTGAAGGATTCTCTGTTGGCGTTAAGATTAATTCTGATGAAGACTTGGACAAAGTTGTCAAAGATTTAAAAAAAAAATATGGTTTGAAATTAAACAAACGAAGGACAAATACATTTGAAAAAAAGAAAGTAATCAAACCAGAAGAATGTAAATTAAAGTATTACTCATTGGAATTGCACTGCGAATATGCTGGGCAAAGTAAAAATAGCGACAAGTCAGTATATACGCATACAAAAAATTACAGTTGTTTGGCAATTGATTAACATTATTTTGACTTATCAGGAAAACCAACTACCCAATGAAAGTGTGTTTATCAGCGAAAGAAAAAAGCAGAGAAAGATACAAAGTGAATTCATTTTGCAACGAACACAATCATCCGATCCCCATAAATGAAGAAGTAGAGAATTTCGAGAGCGAAGATTCGGATTTAATCGTGGTCGATTTAGGAATTGACGAGGAAGACTTGGGAGTAAGCGAGAAAGGCGAGGAAATGAGCGAGGATAACTTGAGAGTGACCCAGGAAGTCATTGGAGTGAGCCAGGTTGCTTGGGAGTGAGGGAGAAAAGCTTAGGACTGCGCGAAAAAGATTCGGAATTGAGCCAAAACACAAAAAATAAAAAAAAAGTAACGATGTAACAGCAGCAGGTGAATTTTATTTAAATATATACATGAAACAGCTTTTTAGATTATTTATTAATAATCGTTGTGTTTAATTTGCAGATATTCAACTGGAGTTAGTATTTTCAGAAGTTACAGAAAGTCTTCGGTCACTCATATTTAACGACAACGGAACGAGGAACGTCTCGACGTTATAATTAAACTTATCGAGGATTGGAGAACCGAACAAAATGTGAAAACTAATGGGGATGAACTACGTTACAGTTTTGGTGTTAACGATTCGTATGTTCGAGAACTTGTTCAATCAAACGACACTGATATGATTGAGTATGCACAGAACTCCGCTCGAGGTATAAAATGATTTTGCTATTAAAAATTTAAAAACATGTTTTAACTCATTTTAACTTTTTTTTAGTATCTGTCGAGAGCCCTGTTAAGTGTGTTGTTGCTGTTGCATCGCAGGAAATGATGAACAATGAAAACGCAGTTGGGAAGCTCTGTGCAACACCTCCTCTCCAAATTGAAAACTCCACCGCAAAGAAAGAAAAAGTGCGAATCGAGAAAACTCGCGACAGAGGCAGACCCAAGAAAGGAACAGCTGTACATCGAAAGTTTGCAACGATGACAGAAAGCCAACAGAAACCTTGTATGCTGAAATGGAGTTTTCCTTCCATCCCAGTGGACAATCTTATGGAGAAGGCATTTTGTAACTAACCCGGGGTCTACACGTGCGTTTTTTATTGCATAAGTTTTGAATGTAGCCAATCAAAACATCCGATTGCTGCGATTAAAAAACGCATGAGAGCAAACTCATACGAGAACTCATAAGATAAAACGTATGCGATAATTTTGACATTTGCTCTTAGAAATGGCTGATTTAAAATGGAACCAAAAAAGTGTAATAAAACTAATTAATTTATATAGGCAAAATGAATGCCTCTAGAATGCTGGAAATAAAATATTTAAACACACGCATATAAAATATAATGCGTGGATAAATATTTCTAAAGAATTTAATGCAAACATAGATGTCATTAAAAAAAAATTAGAAATTTACAGAATTCGTATGTGGCGGAAAATAGAAAAATTGATGGAAGCAAGAAACTGAGAGTGTGATAAACGGCAAAAATTATTGAAATCATTGCTTCCTTCCCATAACAAATCTAAGAAGATTTGCCTCAACATCATATCTGAATCGCTTCATAAGAAAAGGATTTACCCAATATGCGCGACTTCTCTTTTCCACCTCTTGCATTTCCTTTTTTCCGATTTCACGTATGGCATTGATAGAACCGCCACACATTGTTTTCTGCTCAAAGCCATTTTACAAATGAAAACTTATGCGTTTACTTTTCCCAGCAACCAGAAAAAAACGAATGCATATGAAATATCTTATGCGATTAAAAAACGCTCGTGTAGACGTTAGGTAAGCTTTATTGAAAAATAAAAAAAAATCACTTTGTTCAATATAACAATACTTACATTTTAATGCTTGTAAATAAATTTCTATAAACCTTAACTTTGTTTTGAATTTATCACATGAAATGAATAGGTTTCAAGATGATACAGTCCAAATTTTAGCGCTAAATATGCATTTGTTAATTAACAATTGGACAAAATGCAATAAGCTCAATATCTCGAGTTTCCGTTCACAAAAATGAACTTTATTTTTTTTAAATTAACGGTCTCAAAATCCTCTACCAGATCTGATAAAAAGTTTTAAGTTAAATTTTAAAAATGGCCGAAAAAATGCAATTGTTGTTATTTAATTTATAAACAAATGTAAAAAAAGCAACCAAAATAGCATTAAAAAAATTTCCTTTGAATTGCATTCGAAAGCTGGCATCGATATCTACACTTTGAAAAAAGAATTTTTCATTTTGGACTCAATGGCATAAAATGGCGGGCATCTCAAATTTTAGATAACAAATGCAATTTAGGCCACTGGGTTCAGTATTTTGACACCAATTTTTCAGGATCTTTTTGTAACATTAAAAGGTATATTTTCTGAAAGTTTGATGCAAATTGGTCTAGTTGACCGTCTTGGGTTCTAAAATGAAAAAAATTCTGTTTTTTTCTCGTTTTTTCAGTTTTGTAGGTTATGTACGTACTTCAGAGTACCCAAAGAACCCAGAGTCAATTTATTAGAAATTTTATTACGAAGAGACTAGTTTTTAGTTTGCCCCGATCCGACTTATAGAACCGGAGTTATTCATATTTTAAGGTCGAAAAACGCGGTAAAATTTTTTTAATTGTTTATAACAAAAGTAGCACAAGGCTCACGAGGTTCAAAACTTATGAATATACTCCTGGTGATACCCCAAACAGGATAAAATCATAATCTTGCTGTTACCAGACTGTGCAAATTAAAATGCTTTTTTTACTGCACTACTAGCATTTTCCGTTTTCTACATTGTAGTTTTTTTATAATATTATTTATTTCTTCTTTTGCACTTATATGCTCTAATATTAAGCGGCTTAAACAAAACTCCTTTTGAAGTTTGTCTTCTCGACAAGAGAGCATCATAAAATGTCGCGCCATATTTGCTTGATTTTGATGCATCAGATGCTTATATGATTCGAAAATGAACATTAAACAAGCTACATCACGATTCGCATCAGACTATTTTGAATACTTGACCTGCATCATCGAAGCATCGATGCTTTTTTGAAGTTACCCCTACATACACTCTGGCTTCCGTAAAAACCATAGCTGCGAAACTGTTGTATTGAAGGTGACTTCAGATCTTCGTTCAGTCCTCGATCATGGTGATGTAGGATTACTTGTTCTTCTTGATTTCTCCAAAGCTTTTGACTCTGTAGCGTTTGACTCGCGTTTGCTTTCCAAACTTAAGACATTCTATAATATTTCTTGTTCTACCATCAGACTTTTCTCCTCTATTCTGTCAATAGGTTACGGTGTGTTCGTCATAACGGGGTTGCGTCTTCATTCCTACCAGTACTTGTAGGGGTTCTACAAGGCTCGGTCCTCTCCTTTTCTCCCTGTATGTTAACGATGTTACCTCCGTTATTCCACGCTGCTCATTTCATCTGTATGCTGATGATCTTCAGTTGTACACCTCGTGTCCTCCTAGTAAAATCAAATCTTGCATCTCAAATCTTAATGATTTTCTGTCCCAACTAAAAGAGTGGAGTTCTTCCAATTTTCTCAAATTAAATCCTAATAAGTCCAAATCACTCATCCTTAAACGTCCCAATAGGTACCTGGACAATATTTCAAATATTCCCCTTCCCTTTGTTGAATGTGTCAATAATCTTAGAATTATTATTAATGACAGACTATCCTGCTGTGATCATGTCTCACTTATACTCTCCAAGATCTATGGCACATTGCGTAAACTTTGGGTCTATGATAACCTCTTACCACAATCTATTCGTGCCAAGCTGGTTAAAACTCTCGTGGTGCCACATTTTCTTTGTGGTGCCCTTGTTTACATATCTTTTGACTCATCCTGTTGCCAACGTCTTAAGGTAGCATTTAATGATAGTCTGCGGTATATTTTTCACTTGAGACGCTCGGATCATGTGTCTGACATACAAAATTCATTATTAGGTCATGACATTTTTCGTCTTCTTGACATCATGGCACTGGTCCTCTTACATAAAGCATTTTATGCTAAAAGTCCTGGGGCCAGTTCACGCAATTCGACGTCGACTGAAAACGACACATTAAATGTCGTTTTGGGTTTACGCAAGTCGACGTTTTATATTTGTCGTTTTAAAAGTGTCGTTAATCTTCTCGACGCCAAAGTTGGTGTCGAATTTTGCTCTTAGTGTGTTAAAAAACTAGTTGTGGTACCAATTAACTGAAAAATTAAATTCAAACGGATCGAAAATATAATTATAATGGGTAGTAAAAAGTATCTCATAAATAAATAAAGTAAAAAATTACAATTGTATTAAACATATTTTAGATATGGCGAGGTTTTAAACATAACATAAAAAAGCATTAGTGGCAAATATGAATTCAATTGCTAAGACTGGTTGTGGATTGTATGAAGTTTTCCATTTAACGCCACGTTATATCAACAGTATGTTTGGAAGTGTCCCACATGCGAGATCATATGGACCTGGCTCTGGCAGCAGTAATCAAAATGTGCTTCTTCGATAAATAGACCTTTACCAGAAATAGTCTCATGGATGAATGACAATGAAGACAATTTCATTAGCTTATTAAAAGATTCAAATTCTGCGGGTGGAAACAAAATTATTCCATCTAAGCCTCTAAGCCTACGGATCAAGCAGCTACTGCCAAAGTATGTTACGCTTCCATTAGCGACAACAGGAAAATAAACATTTTTATCTCCTGAAGCACACATTATTCTTGAAGAAGAGCTGCAAGAGAAGAAATAATTTCACACAAAACCGTCTTGCAGTTCTGAACGTGCAAAATACAATAGAAAAGAATAAACTACGTGCGCTGATTATATACTAAGTAGATATGGACAAACGCGAGGCAAATTAACTTCCAGTTACGGCACCACTAGCTGGGTGCGCTAGTATCGCAGGGTTTTATGCTCCGCTATACATGGTTAGTTTCCGAAATAAACTTTTTCTTGTTCATGTGAAAGCCCTTTGCGCATTTGAAAAAAAATCAGAAGCTGCGGCTTTGATTTTAGTGGCTGCGGATCTAAAAATAGATTTCTATATGAGGAGTGTTCGAACAAAAGGTTACATTTCCATCGTTGCTTTTTTTCAGAAATCACTAAAATGTGATTAAAAGAGTTAGCATATTTTTTTAAAATATAATGTTTATGCAGAAATATACATTGAAAAAGTTACCTAACAAACACTATTTGGCCCATTTAAAAACTTTCATATTAATGGAGCGGAGTTTGAAATTTGGAAATGTTACCTTTTGTCAGTAAAACTTGGAAATGTCACTTTTTGAAACGGAAACGTTACCTTTTGAAAGAATTAAAATAAAAGCTTGTGAAATATTACATAGGGAAATGTCCCTTTTTGCTAGAACTACAGAAACATTTTTATAAAGCAGTGGAAATGTTCCTTTTTGTTTGAAAATCGACATTTTAACGTAGATTTTCTAGCGGAATTGTTGCTATTTGATACCCCAAATTCAACTAGAATGTGTAGTTCATAGATTTATGTACATTTCTGCAAAAAAACGCAAAAAACCCAAAAGTGGAAATGTTACCTTTTGTTCGAACACTCTCTCATATGCTTGCTCCTGTTGTTTTGTGCAGGAAGGGCAAGGAGGATGAAAAAATGATGATTTCGTGGCCGATGGGTGAAATTTGACAATGAGGGCATGAAATGAATGGGCGAGATAATTTTAATGGGAAATTTGGCATCAAGCGTTTTTTATTATGTTGAAAAAATTGAAATGGGTTTTCAGGGATTATTTCATTTTTTTAACGAATTTTGAATGACGAATTTTTAGATTTTTTTCTCAGGGATTTTAGTTCGTAGAAATTTGAAATTTTTACGGATAATTGATATACATACATATATAAAATAATAAATTAATTTTTATTTTTGATTTTATTTATCGTTATTTATGTGGCATGGCCAAGTCCAACCCTTTGCACCGTTAGTGCGTTATGTCCTTCAAGTCAGGATGCTATATCTACTAATAAGTTTAGGTTAGTCTGGATAGTGCGTCAGTAAATTTCGATGAACCTTGGGTTTATCTGTGAGGTGTTATATGGTCCCAGCAACACCGACTGTGTGTTCTATTTATCAACGAAGGGGAGGTATGTAGTGGGCCTGGGATAGGCCGAGTTGGCTAGTCTTGGGAATTTGCATGTAGGTAAAAGCGGTAAAAATTAACGAGGGCTGCTACATTTCTACAGTGGCTTGAAGAGTATATAGAGGAGTAAAAGGGTGCTATCGCCAATGAACCTTCTTCGTTTTGCACCTTGTCCAGTCAAGGCAAGCTAATTTTTTAGGGTAATATCGGTTCGCGCCACGCAACCGTCAAAAACAATAAAATTTAAAGTTGTTTATTACAACAAAAGCTAAGGATTTAGGACGAGTTTATTTTAACGACGAGTTAAAACAAATTGAGAGGAATTAAACAAATTATAGTAATTACGACCAGACGCATTTTGATAAAGACTAAACCGAAACTGAAGCTCTGTTCTTTAATTTAATTTTTCCAAAGATGAAAGAAAAGCTTACACCTGACTTACTTTATATTAATAATGTTACAATATTGCTAACTAAGCGTCTGGGTAGCCGGATTCTCCCGAAGTATCGATGTCATCGATGGTGGCTCGTGAACTTTTGGTTGAGGTCATGTGTCGTATGGGGTGTGGCCGTGGGAATAGAACTTTTACCCAGATATACGAGTTACGTTCAATACAATTCAATACAAGGCGGAATGTAGGAATTGTAGATTGTAGTCAGGGCAGCTGACTGAAGGAGGAGCTTGCATCTTTTGAGAAATCTCAGGCATTGATAAGCTTGTTTGGCGATTTGGAATATGTGATTACTCCATCGCAGATCTGGGACCTTATTCTCTATTACAATATTGTCATATTTTTTTAATGAAATGCCGAAACCGTATTTTCTATTACAATATTGTCATTCATTTTACATGAAAGTTTAACAATATTGGCAAATTTTTACTTGAAAGCTGTTTCGTTTTCGGATCGGATTTAACAATATTGTAATAGGAAATAGGGGGCCTGATTATGTGTAAATTTACGAATCCACCAAGGCATTTGCTCGCAGGCTTTTGGCGTGAAAATGACGTAAAAAGATGATGTTTCAGATGTGCATAGCTGCGATATGCAATTTCTTCATGACGTCAATTTGCCCGCGAGCAAATGTTTATTTGCCTTGGTGGATTTGTACCTTAAGATGTTAAGAGATGAGTCAGCTATTGGGTTCTTTTTGCCCCCTGAAGTAAAGAGAAGGATGGTACAATTTTTCGTAGGGATGAGAGTTCACACTCTATTCGACAATGTCTGGTACGTGCTTGTTTTATATTTAGGAAGGCGTAGAAGTAGGCACAACTATGAATTGGGTTGGAGGGGATTGAGAGCAGATCCCTAATGAATATTAGAAAGAGATCAGGTGAGAGAATCGACCCTTGGGGAACGCCCGCCGTAATTCGACGTCATCCAATACTATCTTAATTGAACAGCCACAAACGGAGCTCTCAAATCAGTTCTTTAGAACTGAGATGTAAGTTAATTTTACAGTTTTACATTAGGCGTCGAATTTTTCACTTTCTCCGTTGCCTGCATAACTATACTCTCAATTTTCTGCCAAAATGTATGTAGTTTTGAAGAGGGGCGGTTTTTCAACTCAGTGATTTGCAAAGTAATTACTGTTAAGAAAATGACAAGCATTTAAAAAAATTTACCCTTGAACCAAAAAAAAAAAATATTAAAAATGAATGAAAATATTGTCGAATTATTTATAGAACTTATTATTAAACTAGCTGAAGTGGATTTGATGTTTAATAGTGGGCCTATACGAAAGTGGCTCTAGTCCGTCGCACTTTGATCTTTGAATGAAACGGCCGACGTGGGCACCTTTCCAGCGGCTTCCCTTTGTTTTAAGGATAAAAGTGTATGGGAACTAAGCTCGCGCGAACAAAGTTTGTGTCGTGTGGACGGACTATAAGGCTCACATGCCCAACAACCCAGTATGATGAATATTGAATATCACGAATACCTTTCAATTTTCGGTTAAATTATAGGTACATACTAGAGTTATTTGTTCTCGACTTTTCTTCGTCTGTTCTTCTAGTACTAAAACCAAGCACCTTCATTAAAACTGGTCGTCCAAGCAAGAGCCTGCGATCCCTCATCATGCTTATAATTACACAATATTTCTACATCTACAAATTTCTTTTTTGATTTTGGCTCCCGTTACAACCTAAACATCAAGAATTCCCACTTGTCTTTTTGTTGCACAAAACAAGTGTGTTTTTGTGCTGAGGCACCGGCCACTAATTATGGGTTTTCACGGCAGGCTACCAGTTGTATAATAAGTTTTATATATACATGTACATAATATACCAAAATTCTTAGTTTTTGGTAATTATTTACTATATCACCCCCCTTTCAGGGAGTAGGCGTGGGGGTAATAAGGGAGGTTGACCTGAACACGTTTCTTTTGGAATTAGCCCTTGGTCATCCCTTAAAAAGTTATTCACTGTTGAAATTTTGTAAAAATCACCTTTTTACAAGTATTATTTTATGACTTTAATAAGCAGTTATTGCAGTAACGACTTTGACGGTGGATTGTAAGACCCAAAAACTCTCCCACCCAACCTCTACCTCATTCTCGAATTGGGCACAATCTTTTATTGCTGCTCCCAGAGCAAAGGACCGTATATAAAAACATTTAAAAAAATCTTTCAAAATCGGAACTTTTCTTCCTTCATTGACGACTACCTAATCTTGAGAAATATGAAGTAGAGTTTTAAACGATAATTCTGATATTCTTTATTATAATTCTATTATTGTAAGTAAACACATATTTAAATTAACCCAAACTAAATGGCTTAAATTTTCTCTGTAAGCAATCCTTACTAATATTATAAATGCGAAAGTAACTCTGTCTGTCTGTCTGTATGTTACGCTTTCACGCCTAAACCGCTGCGCCGATTTTGATGAAATTTGCAACAGACATAGCTTAGACCTTGGAGACGGACATAGGCTACTTTTTTTTGGAGAAAAAAGGGTTGAAGGGGGTGAAATGGGGTTCAATTAGTTGTAAGGGGACTTTTTTTCTTTTCTTTTTTTCTATTGTATAAAAAGTATTGTATAAAAGTATAAAAGTAACTGACTGAGAGACAACGCACAACTTAAGCCGCTAGAGCTAAAGGGCTGAAATTTTTAACAGTGCATCCCTAGCGATTTTTCGAAATTCATCCCCTAAGGGAGTGAAATAGGGTCAACTCAAAACCGCTGGAGCTATAAGGCTGAAATTTTGACAGTGCATCCCTATAATGACGTGGACATCCACTAAGAAGCGATATATATATTATGGGGACATCCATTATAACGCGATTTTTCGAAATTTATCCCCTAAGGGGGTGAAATAGGGTTTACCCAAACCGGTAAAGCTATAGGGCTGTAATTTTGACAGTGCATCCCTATAATGGCGTGGTCTTCCACTATAAAGCGACTTTTCGAAATTCATCCCCTAAGGGGGTGAAATAGGGTTTACTGAAACCGGTAAAGCTATAGGGCTATAATTTTGACAGTGCATCCCTATAACGGCGTGGACATCCACTATAAAACGATTTTTCGAAATTCATCCCCTAAAGGGGTGAAATAGGGTTTACCCAAACCGGTAAAGCTATAGGGCTGTAATTTTGACAGTGCATCCCTATAACGGCGTGGACATCCACTATAAAAGGATTTTTCGAAATTCATACCCTAAGGGGGTGAAATAGGGTTTACCCAAACCGGTAAAGCTATAGGGCTGTAATTTTGACAGTGCATCCCTATAACGGCGTGGACATCCACTATAAAACGATTTTTCGAAATTCATCCCCTAAGGGGGTGAAATAGGGTCTACCCAAACTGGTAAAGCTATAGGGCTATAATTTTGACAGTGCATCCCTATAATGGCGTGGTATTCCACTATAAAGCGATTTTTCGAAATTCATCCCCTAAGGGGGTGAAATAGGGTTTACCCAAACCGGTAAAGCTATAGGGCTGTAATTTTGACAGTGCATTCCTATAATGGCGTGGTCTTCCACTATAAAGCGATTTTTCGAAATTCATCCCCTAAGGGGGTGAAATAGGGTTTACCCAAACCGGTAAAGCTATAGGGCTGTAATTTTGACAGTGCATCCCTATAATGGCGTGGTCTTCCACTATTAAAGCGATTTTTTGGAAATTCATCCCCTAAGGGAGTGAAATGGGGTTTACCCAAACCGCTGGAGCTATAGGGCTGAAATTTTGACAGTGCATCCCTTTAATGACGTGGACATCCACTAAGAAGCGATTTTTCGAAATTCATCCCCTAAGGGGGTGAAATGGGGTTAACACACACCGCTGAAGCTGAAGGGCTTTAATTTTGACCGTGCATCTTTATAATGACGTGGACATCCACTTAGGAGCGATTTTTTGAAATTTCTCCCCTAAGGGGGTTAAATGGGGGGGGGGGGCATTTTCGAAATGCATCCCCTAACGCAGTGAAATGGGGTTACTAAACTACTGGATCTATAGGGCTAAAATTTCGACAATGCATCCCTATAATGACGTGGACATCCACTAAGAGGCGATTACTCGAAATTCATCCCCTAAGGGGGTGAAATGGGGTTAACCCAAACCTCTGAAGCTGAAGGGCTGAAATTTTGACAGTGCATCCCTATAATCACGTAGAAATAAACGACTTGAAATTCACTTTAATATTCATTTGTGGTTGCTTCATAATTTCTTGCACCCACGTAAATAGGCGAACAAACTTAACGAACGTTCGTCAAACCCTAAAATGTCACTTCTCTTGATGACATATACATGCCAATCTCTGCTTCAAAACTTGCAGATTTGTTGAGCAGAGGTGATATACGCAGCAATTTGTTTACCATATTTATTAAAAAAATGCACTATAATAAACCCTTTTAGGGATAATAACAGCTGACTTTTTTTTTTTTTGAAGGAAAACATTGCACATAATAAACAGTTTTTATTTAAAGGCGTTGCAAGGCACGCGGGTTTTATGCTAGTAATAAAATAAATACACAAAAGCTTGAATTTTTGCTCAAAAAAAACCTATTTAATTTTTCTCAAACTAAAAAAAACGCGATGCAAAATTTCATATTAAATCTCTCTTCCCATTCATTAATTCATTGTTAAATTTCAGCCACTGACCAAGAAATCATCGTAGTTTCAGCCCACCCACCCCCTTCCAAATAAAACAAAAGGAATACCCGCGCAGGAATCTATTTTTAGATCCGAAACTTTTGGCTTTTCTTCTAACATGCGTCAAGGGCTTTGAAATGCTTTTTTAAATTCAGGCGCAAACCCGCTTTTTTTCAATTTTTACTAAAAAATAACAAAATTAAAAAATGTGTCTATTTTATGATTATTATGCACTTATAAAGAAATATTATTATTTATATTATTAAACTAATGTTGAAAACCCATTCCCATTTATTTTGGAGGTTTAAAACAGAAATTCCTATCACCAAAACTTAAATCGGTACAACTATCGCCATCTAACAAACCAGCTGGAAAGATGTTTGTCCATATCTAGTTACTCTATAATCAATGCTACGTGATAGTCGAAAAATAAAACTGCTCCAAGAAGAGTTTAGTTAGAAAAACCACAATGTAGAAAAATAAATACAGGTTAAGATTTGTTTATGAATCTTTTTAGATAATTGTAGTATATATTATGTGTTACTCTTCCCGCTTATGGACAATGTTAAAAGTAATAGTATTATTATAGCGGTTCCATGAAATTTTGCATACTTTTTGGCGGCAATTATTTTATGAAAACGACATTCGACGCGTCGACTTACGTGAACCCAAATTCAACGTCGTTGAAACTAATGCCGTTTTCATAAAGGCACCAAAAAAGGAGGATTGTCATCGACTACCATAAGTTAAACGAAAACACTGTTAATGACAAATTTCCTATCCCAAATATAGATGGAATATTAGATAAGTTAGGGAAGCCCAATATTTCACAACCCTAGACCTTGCAAAAGGGTTCCACCAAATATTGGTGAAAGAAGAAGATAGAAAGAAAACGGCATTTTCGACCCCTTACGGTCATTATGAATATGTTAGAATGCCATTTGGCCTAAAGAATGCCCCAGCGACATTCCAAAGGCTTCGAGAATTCATCAATACTATTTGTGTCGTATATTTAGACGACATTTTAATTTTCAGTACGTCTCTAAATGAACATATTCTCAACATTAAAAAAGTATTTAACAAGCTAAGGGAAGCTGGATTAAAAATCCAAATTGACAAATGTTATTTCCTCACAAAAGAGACAGAGTATTAGGACATGTGTTGACCCCCGAAGGAGTTAAACCAAATCCCAACAAAGTTAAACTAATAAAAGATTTAAAACTACCAAAGAGTCAAAAGCAAATTAAGTCTTTTCTTGGGATAACAGGCTATTACCGTAAATTCATAAAAGATTACGCAAAAATAGCCCACCCTATCACCAGATTTCTAAATAAAGATATAAAGATCAATGTGAATGACCTAAATTATATCTCAGTGTTTGAGAAATTAAAAGATATAATAACTAATTACCCGATTTTAAGATACCCAGACTACAACAAAAAATTCAAGTTAGTCACCGACGCTAGCAATTTTGCCATTGGTGCAGTCCTTATTCAAGATGGGCATCCTATATATTATGCCTCCAGAACTCTTAACGATCATGAAAAGAACTATTCCACAATAATTGAGAAGGAACTGTTAGCGATCGTGTGGGGAACAAAGTATTTCAGACCCTTTTTATAAGATCGAGAATTTGACTTACAAACGGATCATCAACCCATTAGTAGTTCCATGCAAAAAATTGTGGAAAGAATATTAATCCACGTCTCCAAAGATGGTTAATACAATTAGGGGAGTATAATATAAAAATTGATTATATAAAAGGCAAGGAAAACAAAGTTGCCGATTTCCTTAACAGGATAAATAAAGATACTGTAACGGTCAGTTTTTTGCACAGAATCCCTAAATAAACTACTTGACTCAAAATCACTGTCGGGAATGAAATCTAGAAGTTGTTCGGAAAAAAAGTAGGCGAAGAGAAAAAAAAGAGGAGGAAAAAAGGAAAAAATGGAGTGATGGGGAGATTGGTAAAACATCAATAAAATTGAATTTTCGAGATTTTTAAAGTTTTTTTTTTGAAGCCAATTTTGCAATAGCGGGGGACTCTAATGTGAAAGAATTTTCTTTTAACTAAAAATTAATAAAAGTAAATAAACGGAGCCGAATATTTTTGAAAGAAATTTTAAGTGTAAATTTTAATTCTATTTAAAAGTGATATTATCCATGACACAAGATCTGTTTTGAACAGAATTCAGCGTTGAAAGGAAGCCATCGAAAGCTCTGTTCCCAAGTCTCATCAATAGGTGCTTCGCCTACATATATGTATTTAGCAGAATTTTGTTAAAAACTACAAGCAGTGCTGAACGAGTTATGATGTCGTTATATTGCCGTCAGATCTCGTCAATTACTTAATTCTGGTATCTCGGTAATAGTATTAGAAACAGGTGTACTGGTTTCGTAGAGTCTTCAAGATGGTCCTTCGATTTCTGCACTTCTAGTTTATTGATTTGTAGAGTCTGGATCAAGGCCATTTTTTTTAAATTTTCCTTTTTTATTGCTTGAAGAATAAATTAACAGGGACGCCGAAATGTTCCATCTAATATGGGGGAACTTCAATTTTCACCAATGCAATAGAGAAGATTTGATGAATTTAGATAGCAACCATATTTCAGCGGAAAATATAGTCTTACAACTTTTGGATGAGATTAAATTAGAACCGAAAGTTGAAACTTCTGTGAAGATAGAAAAAGTAATTGACTGTGATAACATTGAACAAGAGAAACCAACCGCTACGAAGACGTCGTCATCTTTAATTTGTTTTATTTACAACAAAATATAAGGTATCGACATAAAAAGCATTATTAAAAAAATCGAAAATATAATACACTATTTGTATTGTGAAAAATACAAAACAAACATACACAACAGAATAAAATATTTAGTTATGCTTTAATTTATTAATATACAATAATTTTAAGTGTCGTTAGTAATAATTTTGATCTTATTTATAATTGTTTGTAAATTTGTTTGCTCCTTGTTGGAAATTTTTTTTTTTTTGTTTCCTGGCAATTTGTTCTCCGTTAAATTGAACCATTTATTTGTGATATCTTGTGAAAAAAACGGGACGTTTTGGTACCAACGCGACCCTTTTTTCAGATTAATGTTTTGGAAGTTGAGTATATTTAAGTGGTTCCATTTGACAATGATTCTGGTCCCATGCCATTGACTATTGATTGTACCTGTTTGTGTTCTGGTGTTGATAAGTGTAGCGGAAATAAACCAATAAATTTAATGTTTATAATGTTGAAATCGATTTGTTAGATTTTTTTTGGAATGGTTGTGGCGGAATTTATTTCACCTCCGGGTTCTTAGGTGGTGTATTTATTTCCTTGTCAGGTGATGGTTATCCATACTATACTCTGGCAAGGGAACGGACTACCCTGACACGACTCAGATGATGCCCGAAGGATGATTGGAACTGAAGAGAAATTTGCATAGTCCCAGGTAAATGGTGAACCATGAGAAGTATAGGCCCGGCCACACACCCCACGACCCCAACAGGCGAGCTAGTGAACTCAGTGTGGCCGGCAGCATATCCCCCTAACAGAAGAATCGGCGATTGGGGAGGATACGAGTTCCGATTGTCTGGGATTGCGCACTTGGTCAGGCTTTTCCGGGCTTCTGGCTAAGTGGGGCAATACCTCGCATAAATGGTGCCCATTGCATACTCGCGCCATTATGCTGTTACATAAATAGCGCCCAACGCGGCTTTTACAGCCCGTTAACAGTCCTACACGGACCTTGAAGTTAAAATTTTTCTGGTGTTTATAACCCCTTGTACCTTCACGGACAAAGTTTGATTATGGTTCACCACACTTACCAAGCGCTCGCTGAGGGCTAAGGTAGAACCGTGAGGTTTTTGAATTGTTTTTCAGCATGATTGTCCAAATTTTATGTGATTTTTTCGTTGTTTTTACCTTTAGGTCTTCCTTTCCCAAGTAACGCGGTAGCTTCTTCGTTTTGAAATGTCTTCGAACCATGCTGACCTGCACGGCTTGCTAACAAGCGAGTGGTCGCTTGGCTATGTGTGAAGGTGTAGTAGTGGTTCACCCCTGTCCTGTTTCTGTGGTCGGCGACTCTGGTATCAGGCGTGATACCGCTTGCCACTGCGTCGGTTCGTGAACAGGATCTTCATTTAATTTTTCCTGGTGGACGTTGATGTTGGTACAAGGGCTTAACCGTCTCTGGTATCAGGCGTGTTACCGCCTGCCACTGCGCCCCTTGCCCTCCTGATGGTCCATCCAGCTTTTTAAATTCCATTTTTTGTTTATGTCCTGCGTCCCACAGGGACACAGCGAACAACTTCGAAATTTGTTTTATTTTTGAAGAAGTTTCCCTTTCGTGGCGATGCAAATTTGTATTTTTTTCCGTCCTTTTGGGTGCGAACCTGAAGCTGTGTCGGCGGTGTGGATGACACTTGGTGATGACTGTGATTCATAGTCTTCACCAACTGACATCGAGGACATCGACACGCGAGAGTCCGTAGAGGGAATGGAGTCCCGCGCTCAACCATTCCAAAAATATTGTTGAATTAGAGCATACACGTACTAATACATTTTTATTGCTACCCACTAATCGCTGTTGATTTTTAGCTTTTTCAAAAAAAAGAAGGTTATACAGAGGCTCTGTCCGTCTGAGACCTTCTTTCATCTCTGAAAGTACTGCCGCTACAGACTTGGGCCATATCTCAAAATGTAGCTCTTGGTCAAAAGACCAAAAACTGAGAAAATGGTCTGGAAATTTCAATCAGAAGTATATTTAACAACAAAAAAGAGATTTCTACTACAGTCCATATATCGGTAGCCTAGAGGTAAGGCGCTGGGAACCAATCCCCGGGGAACCAAGTTCAATCCTCGGCCGCAAAATGGTGAAATACATTTTTTTTTTACTTCGGTGTAACATGTTTTGATTCTATTTCTCACTAAATTATATTATTTAATAATGAGACTCAGGAGAACATAAACATTTACTTAATTAAAAGTGCAAAAATATCATTTTCTTGATAAACATTTCATAGGCACTGAACAAATTACTTTATTGTTGTAAATCTGGCCGATGGGGGAGTGGGTAGAGCGTCGGATCCTCGGTTCAGCGGAGTGTGACGCTTGCAGGTTCGATCCCTGACCGGGGCAGGCCGGTTGTTTTCTTTTTCTCTTTTTCTTCTTTCTGAAATGATTTATTAACATATTGGTCAGCCACCGATAGTACTTGACATGGCGCAAAGGGCTAAGGAGAAGTACTCTCGGCTGTGGGCTCTGTGGGGTGCGAGTTCGATCCTTGGGCTCGCGGTGCTATTTTTTTCTATATATCGACAAAATAATTATTTTTTAATTTCCTTCGGAGAATTTTGTTTCATATTAAACAAGTTTTCGACGTGAATACGTCTGTAAATTTGCTTCCAGAACAAAAGCCGATGAGAACGAAATTATAGCGAAATTTGCAGCTCAAAAAACTATTGTTTATATCGAATAAAGAAATATACCATGGCGTGGATGAAGAATTAAAGAATTTTATTGTTTACATTTAATTTCCCTGATACCAATGGCAACTTAACTTTTTATATGCCTTATACTATCTTGATCTGTATGTGTGTATAGTGTAAACAAATCTTACGACTTGATTTTGATCCAGTTCCATATAACCGATCAACTGCAAATTTTGCACATACGTATAGTTCGCATGACAATGCAATCTGCAATCAAATTTTGCAATTGCGCTCCCCGACCCCAGACATGGGTATGAAATGAAAAAGTGTGACAAGTAGAATACACTTCGCTATGTGGCGTCATTCAAAACACAAAATGCGACCGACACAAAATGGCGGCTTCCTTTTTCTTTACAACGCCCTTGGTATGGGAATCAAATGAAAGTGTATGACGAGTATAGTACAGTAAGCTATCGACTTCACAATAAATAGTTCTTTTAATTTCCCTCGGAGAATTTTGTTTTATATTAAAAAGTTTTTATTCGTCCGAAAATACGCAAAAACTATATAGCTCCTGCTTCGATTTTTATCCTTGCTCGACGGGGCGGCGTGTTATACTTCTCAGAATGGATTTTAAAAAAAATTAAAAACCGACTTAAAAAAAACCGCACAAAATGCACAAAAAAGGATGAAATAATTGTTTGTGATTATTAACAACACCAATTCAATCAGAATGGATCTAGAAAGAAGAATCACTTTTGAAGACGGTGCTAACACCTGTGGGTGATGTATTAAGGGCATAAACCTAACAAATAAATGAAAACAATTATTCCCGAAGCAAGAGTTAGTGCAATCAAAGTCAACTACTCTGGCACCGTCTTCAAAAGTGATTCTTCTTTCTAGATCCATTCTGATTGGATTCATGTTGTTAAGAATTACCAACAATTATTTCATCCTTTTTTGTGCATTTTGTGCGGCTTTTTTCTGAAGTCTACGCTGAATCGAGGATCCGACGCTCTACCCACTCCCCCATCGGCCGGCTGCCAAATTTAGAACAAGAAAGTAATTTGTTCGGTGCCTATGAAATGTTTAAGTTGAACCAATTTTAACAGTTTTTTATGCCTAACTTCGATCTCCGTTATCAGAATTTAGAAAAAATTGTGGCAATAAACCTATTAATTCATGCTTATGTAAAAAGGTACATTCCAATGCTAGTATGTATAAAGTTTCGAAGGAAGTACTGAATTATGACAATAGATTTTCTATTATTTATGAAATGTATTTTGTATATTTTATGGAAATTGATAATCATAGATAAAACGAAGAGTAATGTAATATTGCCATAGATGGTGTTTACTATTCTTTGGCAGATGGGGTGCAATTAAAATATATCAATTCTTTCAAATTCTTGAGGGGCAGTTATTGGTGTTGGTCTCATTGCGTAGTGGGGTACTTGTGTGCGTGCACGTGCATATGCTATGGATAAACAGGTGCCTGTGTTTTTCAATAGATGTTCTACATTTAAAGAAAAGTGAAGTGCGTGCGTGATTTTTTCTTTAAAAATAAAAAAAAGTTAAATTGAAGTGTAAATTAATACAAAAGGTGCGGTAAGCCGAATTTTTAACAATAATGTATGTTTAAGTAAAATAAAACACCTAATTCTGTTGTGCAAAGTGATTTTAGATTTGCCTCCAATCCAAAGACAAATATTTAGATTCGTTTTATATAGTGTTTACAGGTTTACAGATCCGGTGGGTCGGAAGTGAGTGCGGATTTGAGACTTTGCGATTTCGAAGTCTTCAAAAGTGATTCTTCTTTCTAGATCCATTCTGATTGGATTAATGTTGTTAAGAATTACAAACAATTATTTCATCCTTTTTTGTGCATTTTGTGCGGTAAATTTTTTTTTATTATTTTTAAATTACCTTATCAAACCGCCGAAAAATATGGAACATTCCGAAAAGAAAGGGATATTGAGAAATTTCCCAAAACCTCGATAGAGACCCCGATAAAACTTAGATCTTGAGATTGAGTATGGGGAAGAACTATATAGCTCATTAAAAAAACACGGCTATTAGCTATTTGAAAGTAAAAATAATTATATTTTATACAAAGTAGCAGTTGTAATGGAATATAAAGTTGTGATCATTTTAGTTTTCTTCTAAATATCAATAAAACATTATTGTAAAATATTTGATTAGAGCCTATTATACATTAAATTTTTATTATTTCAGATTAGTTGTTTTACAACAAACTGCTACGATTTTGTCAGGTAAAATTTGTTCGTTTTGTGTTTGTATTAAATCAGCTGTTTTCACAGCTATTCATTATTATATAAATACATGTAATAAAATTTCTAGTACAAAGATCTAGAACAAAGTATACCTCGAAAAAAATACTCGATAGCGCAAAAAACAGAAGCAGCCGAACGACGTCGTACTCTTCGCATCGCGTCGCAGCGAAATAGACGTAGTAATAATGAATACCGTCACACACAACGACAAGTAGATGCAGAAACTCATAAAATTGCACGTGAGCATGAGCATCGTCGTCGGCAAGAGCAAGAAAGAGATGCTGTAGCCCGCACATTTGCTCGTATGGAAGAAGATCGCCGTCGGCAAGAGCAGGACCTAAATACTCAAGCCCGCAGACTTGCTCATACGGATGAAGATCGCCGTCGGCAAGAGCAAGAAAGAGAGGCTGTAGCCCGCACATTTGCTCGTATGGAAGAAGATCGCCGTCGGCAAGAGCAGGACCTAAATACTCAAGCCCGCAGACTTGCTCATACGGATGAAGATCGCCGTCGGCAAGAGCAAGAAAGAGAGGCTGTAGCCCGCACATTTGCTCGTATGGAAGAAGATCGCCGTCGGCAAGAGCAGGACCTAAATACTCAAGCCTGCAGACTTGCTCGTACGGATGAAGATCGCCGTCGGCAAGAGCAGAACTTAGATACTCAAGCCCGCAGACGTGCTCGCAATGACTAGGGTCGCCATCGGGAAGAGCAAGCTCAAAACACTCGAGCACGTCTACTTAATCGAGAAAATTTGAACCAGTCCTGGCACAGTGCCAGTTCAACTTGTCTTAATACGATCAAGGAAGGCCCAACAGTATCATGCAATTGCTGTGAAGGACTTTGGTTCGCACGGTCTATAAAAACAATGTCCTTACAGCAACTTGAAACTAAACCAGCAGATTTCAAAATTAAAATTGGATTTATATCCCAGTCAAAAGGGTTATGTAATCTATGTGGGACGTGTTATTCGGCGATTAAAGGGAACAAAATTCCGAATTTATGCCTCACTAATGGCCTTTCATTTCCATCGATCGCCATTGAAGTCTCACGCCTTACTAAGCTCGAGGCACGTTTAGTTTCACCTCGTCATGTGTTTCAATGTATTTGGGCTGTTTACGGAATTCGTGGTCAATATCGAACGAAAGGGCAGATTGTAAATGTGCCTGTCTCTATTGAAACGACTGTCTCATCATTGCCAAGACAAGTCAATAACTCGGGGTGCGCATTCATTCGCCTTGCCAGACAAATGCATGTTTTGTCAAACTATGCTTCCGAAAATATACGTCCACAGCTCGTCTATGATGCTGCTCGTCGCCTCTCAGCTTCACCTCTTTCACCTAATTTCACTTAGTTCCAACAGGATGCAAGAAGTTCAAAGAGTTGGTACACAAATTCATGATATCGATGGAATTTTATTAGGATCACAATGGGCTGAATAAGGTAATGCAAGTGTTGTAGGACATAATATTCAAAATATTATGATTGAGGCGCCAGATGATAGTGAGGAATTAAATCCGGGCGGTACTGAGACATTGATATCTGCTGAGATTCAACAATTGGACTCTGTAGAAGGAATTCGTTTGGCTCCTGCCGAAGGAAATCGGCCGATTTCTGTACTTTTCGATAAAGATTCTCCGTTTTTAGCATTTCCAAAACTATTCGGAGGGGAAAGGTTATCAGGCAAAATTAACGCTGCAGGAAAGGAAAAGGAACTCAGCAAAACTGAACTCTTTAAATCAGCGGTGTCCAACACCATCGCCACTAGCCACATGTGGCGAATAGACTATGTGAATGTGGCGAATGCAACATTGAAAAATTTTTAGCAAGAAATGTCATATTTCTTCGAGTAATAAAAAAAATTAGCTAGTTTCTAAACCAATTTCTTAAAGGTTTTTGTTACAAATTTTACCAGGTTTTTAAAAAAACCCCAAGCAATTTTATTTGTTCGGGTTCCTTCAAGCCCTCTCTCAGGAGCCGAAGGAGTACATTTGAAAACTTTTAAAAAAAAATTCAATCATAGTAGGCATTTTTATATTTATTTTCCGTTAATGATTTTAAGTTGAGTTTCACGCGTTATTTCTTGCAATGTCGAACTAAGTGACTCGCTATTTTTACTAATATATTTAATTTATATCAAAAAAATTTCACCATAAAAATGGATAAATATTTTAAACGACGCACAGTGGTCTGAAATCCCCAAAACCTGGACAAAATTAATTTACTACCGTAAGAAAAGTTATTTTTTTTATGAAAATCGGTATATAGGGGTTTTCGGGGTCGCTGAGCAAGAATCCGTTATCAGATTTTCAAAAAACAAAATAGCGGATCCAATATGGCGACCAACTTTATAAAAAATTAAGCAAATTTGATGAAAACCGGTATATGGGGGTTTTCGCGGTCGCTGAGTAAGAATCCGTTATCAAATTTTCAAAAAACAAAATGGCGGATCCAATATGGCGACCAGCTTTATGAAAATTTAAGCAAATTTGATAAAAATTGGTATATCCGTTATCAGATTTTGAAAAAAAAAAAAAAAAAAATGGCGCATCCAATTTGGCGACCAACTTTGTTCATATTTAATTGAATTGAATGAAATTATGCAATAATGGCTGTTCGGAGTAGCTAATTATTAATCCGTCATTAGATTTTTACTAAACAAAATAGTGGATCCAATATGGCGGCCAATTTTGTTTTTTTGAATTAAATGAAAATATGTAATACGGACGTTTTGTGGTTGCTCAGTAATAATTTTTAACGAAAATGTACTACAATTGTTAATGAAAATAAACTTTTTTTATTTAATTTAACAATTATTAAATTAATTTTAGATGCAAACTTTTTTTCAAGTTCAAATATATTAGCAAAGATTTGTTGTAAATAATTTGTTATAAAGATGAAAAAAAAGTTAATATATAGCGCCTGAAAAGGACGTTCAAAACTATACGTTGAGCAAATATGTAGTATCTCGTGGATTTTTCTATTTCTTGTTGAGTGGTGCCTTTGCCGGCACTGCGACCTATTTATTTGGTCTATTGTGCCATCCCCGTCTTTAAAAACCATCAAGGTTAAGGCTTCTAATATAGCCTAAAACTGATTTAGGATTTCTGTCCCAAATGTCCCTGGGGGTAGGGTAGTCCCGATAGAGGAGGGTCAATCTCTTCCTCGCTGTAGCCTCACAGTCGAACAGCAAGCGCTCCGCAGAACCGACAGCTACAATCAGCCACCAGACCTATTTTGTTTAGACGGTAGTTAAGCGAACAGTGGCTCGTCAAGAGCTCTATTATTATTTTTAGCTCCCACCTGTTGAGATGTAAAAGTTTTCCCGCTTTAGCTTTATCGATTTGGATGAATCTTTTAGCTTGACGAGCACCCTGGGTGTTTGTCAAGCTATGAAGAAACAGCTGGTCGATTTTTGATGGCCGTTCTAACGTGGTAGCTTGCTAAGCTACAGAAAGGTTCCGGACAGCTAGGTGATGAGTTTGCGCCTACTCTAGCCAGGCTGTCGGCAATTTTATTACCAATGTGACCTTCGTGGCCTGGAATCCACATCAGCGTGACACTGTTGTTCCTGCTTAAGAATTTCAGAGATCGGAGACAATCCAGGACAGTCTTTGATGACAGGCTGTGAGATTTAATGGCCAGCAATGCAGCTTGACTGTCGGAGAAAATAACAATGTTAGAGCTATTTGAAGCTCTATTAAGACTCTATACAAGTCTGAGCACACACCTGGATGGCAAGCACCTCGGCCTGAAACACAGTGGGGGTTATGCCCACAGCCATGGATATTTTGCTCTATCGTGGATAGAATGACTTGGAGCAATCAGGAGCAGCTGATTTTTTTATATGTTTTGCAGAGATGATTAATAAACAATTACATGCGTTTTACTTAGTGGAAGTCGATGGAAGTTTGTACTTAGCCATCAATTTATAAGCCGAATCGTTAATCAAATCATCACAATTTACTACATATTTGATCATAAATAAACAATACAATTATTTATTTATGTTCATTTCAATAACACAGTATAATAACTTACTCTTAGGAGAAGAAACCTTTTTACAGAAAAGGAAACGGCCAAACGTACTGCAATCTACACGCAAAAACGTAACACGTGCTTTTGCTCCGAGAGAACGTGCTGCGTGTAGCGTGTTCGACACTCACTTTTCAAATGGAATACAAAAGAGGTTTCGAACATCTGCCTCTGGCCAAGGGCCTTGAAATACTCCAGGGGGGCCACTATACCTAACCTACGCGAAAAAGTACCTAAATAAAAACTTTCGTTTTGGTACTTTTGTTTTGGGGATTTCAGACCACTGTGCGACGTTCTAATAATCCAACTGAAGAAGAAGAAGGAAATAGTTCAACTCAATTAGAAAATAAAAAACGAAATTGGAAAAAAGTCTGCCGCAAATTTAATAATAAGTGGGAATTAGAATTTGCTGTGATCGAACAAGACCGAAAACTTGTATGTATATTGTGTAATAAAAATTTCAGTATCAACAAAGTGGACAGTTTAAAAAAGCATTATCAACAAATACATAGTGAGTTTGATAGGAAGTTTCCTATTGGTAAACAATTTAGAGCGAACGAAATAAATCAGTTAAAGTCAAAATTAAATGCACAGCAAAACTTTTTTAAACGATTTTTAACAACATCCGAACTTGTAACTTTGGCCAGTTAAAAAACGGCTTGGATTCTTGCACAAAAAAGAAAACCTTTTTCGGACGCCGAGTTAATTAAAGAGATTATCCTGTCTGTTATGGAAATTTTACTCGAAAATTATGAAGAAAATGTGAAAAATGACATAATGCAAAAAATTAAAAATGTGCAACTAAGCCACCAAACTATTGCTCGTAGAATGCAAGACTTGATGGAAAATATCAAAAGCCAATTGTTACAACATTTAAAAAATTGTATATGTTTTTCTTTAGCACTGGACGAATCATGTGATATCCGAGATACTGCACAGTTAATTTTTTGGATACGTCTTGTTTCAAATGACTTTGAAATATATGAAGAAAGGTTAACAATTCGTGGATTGAAAGACCGTACTAGAGCTATCGATATTTTTAAAACTTTTGAAAGTGTCGCTCAAGATTTTCAATTAGATATGACCAAATTAATATCCGTCACGACAGATGGTGCGCCAGCAATGGTTGGACAAAAATCTGGATTTGTAGGTATTTTGAAACAACAGACTAACGTATCTTTGGTAGCTTCATTCCATTGCATGATACATGTCGAAAATATTTGCGCTCAATTATCCAGAACAGAACTGACATTTTTAAAAATGTGATGGATACAGCTGTTAAAGTTGTTAATTATATTCGAAGTAGTGCTATGAACCATCGTCAGTTTTTTGAGCTATTGAAAGAAATTGATGACACTGAATTCAATGATCTTGTGTACTTTACAAATGTACGTTGGTTAAGTCGTGGAAAAGTTTTGCAACGATTTTCTTCACTGATTAGTCCTATTCGGGATTTTCTTGAAACGAAAAAAATGCTTACAAAATTTTCTATAATCGAAACAAATGAATGGCAATGCGACCTACAGTTTCTCACCATCATAACATTACATATTAATGAGTTGAATTTAAAACTTCAGGGAAAAGAAAAGCTAATATGTGATCTAGCGCAGCATGTACGAGAATTTATGTCTAAGTTAAAACTTTTTGTAATACACATGGAAAATCTTGATTTCACGCATTTCGTTAATATGGAAAAATATAAAGAAAATTATAAATTTAATAAACAGCGTTATGTCGGATGGTTGAAGGAGCTGCACGGAAAATTTGAAGATCGTTTTGTTGATATTGAAAAATTCAGACCGGTTTTCCAACTGATGCAAGATCCTTTCCATTTTGACATCACCAATTCCCAGTTATCTGAAGAAATCGCGAATATGCTAAGTTTAGACCGGCGTAACTTTGAATCAGATATGCTTTTACTTCAAAGCCAGAACGATTATCTCAGAAACGAAGAGTCAGTTTTATTAATGTGGACCCGCCTAATAAAGTCAAATGAGTTTTTGGCACTGAACTCCTGCCCCATCTAATGCATGGCTACTTAGTCTTTCCCTCGTTAGACGCTTCTTGTGCTCGGAAAATTGAAGTCGCATACAATGATTGCATACGCTTTATTTATAATCTACGACGGTATGATCACACTACGCCTTTTGTGAACAATGTCTTGGGGTGTTCCTTAAAAACTTATAAAGACCTGAGGTTGCTGATGTTTTTTCATGATATACTTAGACGGCGAAACTCTCTGAATACCTCCAGTTCTCGCAATCGCGTAGAAATAATAATGTAATTATTCCTCGGTTTCGTTCTATGCTAGGCCAACGTTCATACTTTGTTTATGCAGCTCTGCTTTGGAATACTCTTCCTTATAGTTTACAATTTATTGAATCAAGCTGTGTTTTTAAAAGGCGTCTTTTTGAATACTTAACGGGCAGACCGTCTTGAAGTGCAAATACTATCCATCTATCTACATATTTGCTTGCACTCTAGCTCTCTCAAACTGCAAATTTAATTTTTCTTTTTTTCTCTCTCTTTTTTTGCTCTTTCTGTAATAATTTGTTTATCTTTATTTTTTACTTTATCTTTGTTTTCTTAATTATTATTTATGTATACTATAAGATATATTTTAATGTTAGTTAGTAAGTAGGTTATTTTATTACTGTTAATTTTCCATTTTGTATTTTTTTATTTTTTTTTTTCCTTCGTTTATTGTACTAATTTAAGAATCTTTCTTTTGTACAAACAATGCTAATAAATAATAATAACTCTGGTATTGCAAAGCTGTTGAGTATGTTTGGAACAACATGGGTGTGTGAGTCCACTTTTTCAGCTGTAAATTTCATAAAATCGAAGTATCGATCCAATATTATTGACAAAAAATTGGAGGCAGAACTAAAATGTGCAGTTAACGTGGGTTTTATACCAGATTTTAAGGGCATGGTGCAAGAAAAAAATCGCCAAACATGACATTAAGAATTTTCTGATTTTTTTTTTTATCTTAATAATATCTACATTGATATATGTAATGAATTTAATCAAAAAAAAACGTTCATAAAACATACTTTTTATATTTATTTTTAATGTGGCGAATGAAATTATTTAGAAATAGCGATTGTGGCTACAAACGAATTTCTGTTGGACACCGCTGCTTTAAATCTTTGGTAAGGAGATCAGACAGAAGAGCAGCTGGATCAACTGAATTCATTCTTTATGCTGCAAAAGTTCTTGAAATTAGTAAAATTTCAAGTAATCACCAAATTTGTCTTCGTAAAAGAATAAATACTGGAGAGCAAATTGTCACGGCAGCACAAATTTCTAATCCCGACTTTGTGGATAGTATGCTGCGTGATGACAATGCATATCGCATTTTTCAAGGAATTAGAAATTCCTGTCATCATTGGCATCAAGAGGGACTGAGAGTACGAGCAATGGTGCGTCAATTTGGTTTACCGAATTTGTTCCAAACTCTCAGTGCTGCTGAAATTAAATGGCTGGAACTTATTGTTATCCTTAAGAAAGCTCTTGACGATGAGGAGATTTCTATAGAACAAGCAGGTGAAATTACTAAGCATGAAAAAGAAATTTTAATTCAGCGTGACCCTGTAACTTGTGCAAGATACTTTGACAACCGATTCCAAGCGCTAATGAAAACGTTCAAATGTTCAGAAGGCCCTTTAGGAGATCGAGAAATTCTTCACTACTTCTATAGAGTGGAATTTCAACATAGAGGCTCTCCTCATGTTCACATGATTCTCTGGGTCGGTAACGCTCCCATTTACAAAGAAAACGATGTTCAAAATGTTGAAGCAATATGTCAATTCATAGATGAACTGATCTCATGCTCAACAGACTATCCTGAAGAGGACTCTATTCATCAACTCTTGCCTCTAAATACACATTGTCATACTTCCACATGCAGGAAGAAAAGTAACAGAGGAATAAAATGTCGGTTTGGAATTACATTCTTTCCTATGGACCGCACACGAATTCTTACTCCTCTTTATATATCAGAAAATGAAATAAGGAGTTGTAAAAGTGAATTAAAACGGATCAAAATATATCTTGAGTCAGATGGACCTCTTGCATTAACCTCTTTCGATGAGTTTCTTAGAGCTCTTCATCTTGACAAAGAAACATATATTAATATAATCCGTTCTTCACTAGCGAGAGATCAAGTCTTCCTGCGTCGCCGGCCTTGTGAGATATTCATTAGTAATTACAATGAAAAAATACTCAGAATTCACAAGGCCAATATGGATATTCAGTTTCTCTTGGATGCTTGTTGTTGCTATGTAATTGACTACATTAACAAGAGTGACAAGGGTATGAGTGACGAGGGTATGAGTGACCTTATGAAGAGAGCACTGGAAGAACATCGATCAGGTAATCAAAGTCTTTCATCTCTCATGCGAAGACTTGGGTCGGAATTTCATAGAAACAGCGAGTTATCAGCTCAAGAAGCAGTTTACAACATTCTCCAAATCCCGATGAGCAAAGCTTCTGAGCAATGCCTTTTCGTTCAGACGGGTCCGCCTCATGAGCGATCGAGAATGTTATAATCGCCAAAACAGCTTAAAGAATTTGCAGATTCCAATTCAGAATCGTCTGAAATCTTTGTGGCTGGACTTATTGAGAAGCGCGCCCGGATTTCCCTGAAGATATCAGTCTGGCTTACTTCAGGGCTTGGTACGAATATTCGAAGTCGAAAAGATCGACTCGAAACCAGCTTGATGTGAATGAAGATTACATTCAAGATTGCGATGTGGAACACTCCAATCCATTCTTAAGTTTAAAACAAAATGCTGGTTTTGTGAAGAAGCGATCTTTTCCGAAAGTGATCCGATTCAGACGCTTTAATGTCGCTCAAGATCCAAACAATTATTACCGCGAAACAATCATGCTATATTTACCTTGGAGGAAGGAGAGTGAAGATCTTGTAGACTGTGAGGCCAAGTATCGAATAAAAATAGAACAGATTATCTTGAAACGAAGTGAATTCAATGCCTTCGATGATGAATTTCTCGAATCTCAAATGAGACGCGCCAATTCAAATCACGAAAATCGAAAATGACTATGATACTGATCGCCCCAATTACGATGAGTTTCAAAGATATGTTCTTCAAGATGGAATTGAACAAGTCAATGAATTTGGTGATTACGAGAGAAGATCATACTCAGAGAGATTCGTTCTTCCAAATCGTGTATCAAATGAAGACTTTTACAAGATGCTTTCTTCTCTAAACTTGGAACAACGTGATTTCATAACTCATGTTGTGTATCATTTCAAGTTCTCACAACAAGGCCCTTTATATCTCTATCTCAAAGGGGGTGCTGGGGTAGGAAAGTCTCATGTCATCAACACTCTCTACCAGGCTCTAATAAGAATTTTCAACTCAGAAGTTGGCGATGATCATGATAAACCTACCGTCCTTTTAACTGCTCCTACTGGGATATCTGCTTTCTATATTCTCGGGCAAACACTTCACACAGCTTTTCAGTTGCCAGTGAACCAAACACCGCCCATCAACTTTCAGACTCTGTATCAAATACAATGTCTACTTATTTATCATCGCTTAAGCTTGTCGTGATCGGAAGTACGGTCAGCGAGCAAGTTCTCCGAATGGTTGATAAGAGGCTAAGGGATATCTTCAATAAGAACAAAATGTTTGGAGGAATTTCCGTAATCGCTGTCGGAGATTTCTATCACTTACCTCCTGTCATGGCCATATCATTAATTTCCACTAAATCATATGACGCATTTGTCGAGCTTCTTCAAATACCTCTTTGGCATTATTTTAAGGTTCATGAGCTCACAACTATCATGAGACAAACAACAACAACAGCTCTTTGTAACTGAGGAACAATTACGGAAGCAGATGTTGGTCTTATGCACTCAAGACAAATGTCTGTCGGAAGAGAGTCAGCAGAAACCAATTCATCTTTTCTATAAGAATAAAGACGTTGATGATTTTAACACTCTAGCACTTCAGTCCATGCCGGGAGAAGCAGCGAAGAGTGATTCATGGGATATGGCAAGTGGAGAGGGAACTCCTAGTGGCAAACGAGCAATCCTCGAATCAGTGTCACGACCTACAGTTAAGCTTTCGGAAACTCTGGGCCTGGCAAAGAGCCTATACCCTAAAGTGGGTGGACAGTATGTAATGACTTGCAATCTTGATTGCTCGGATGGTCTCGTAAATGGCGTCGTTAGAATTTTAAGAAGAATTGATCGAGGTATCATACCTAATAGTCCATCAATGACAAAGCCATTACGAATATGGATTGAGTTCAAGACCCCACGATCTGGTCAGAAACTTCGACAGAAGCATCAGAATTTATTTTCAAATTTAGGAGTGGCGAATACTTGGACTCCAATCGAACCAGTGGCTTTAATAATCAAAAGAAAAGCCAACAGCAGCCTTCAAGTTATTAGAAAACAGTTTCCAGTAGTGCCTGCGGAAGCAATGACAATTCATAAGAGCCAAGATTCAACATACACAAATGTTGCTGTACACTTACAGGGAATATCTAAGAGATCCCTGCTGTACGTGTTCCATGTTCCCGAGCAACAACAGCAGCGGGTCTTTTCTTAATCGGTACATTTGAAAAGACCAAACCACCTTCTGCGACAGATGATTTGACACAGGAAATGAATCAGCATCAGAATTCAATGCTTTGTCCTCAATTCCTTTTTCTACGCTCTGTAACAGAGAATATTGGACAAATCATATTGCACAATGTGCAGTCTCTTCATAAGCATTCTCAGATTTACTCCACAGATAATGTGTTTATGAACTCCCAAGTAATACTAATGGCAGAGACTTGGACTACTGCAAATGATGAACCATTTCTTTCCGGACACTCGTTGATTGGCTCTGTCGATTGCACAGGTCGCCGCCCACCACGCAATGGGAGCGTGATGCTACTTGAAGGAAGGCTTTCGTGATTCTTCGTCATCCGCGTTGAACATATTCTCATGCGATACAGATGGCAGTGTTAGTGTCTCGAGCTTCATCTTAGAAGGAACTCTCATTGCTTCTGTGTATCGATCACCAAAAAGCACTTTTGAGAATCTCCGGAATTTTCTTTCCAATCTCCTGTTAGAATATCCAAATATGCCTACTGTGATTGCAGGATATTTCAATTATAATCTTCTTGCATCCGACGGTGATCACCTTCGATTATTTTAGCGGTATATGGATTGGAGTTAGTATCCCCATTGTCAGCCACAACCCGAAACGGTACTCAACTAGATGCCTTTTTTTCCAATTTAAGAAATACCAGTTCCGGACTGTATGTGTCATGTACAGGAGTACACATTCACGAACCAATCTGGATTCGTTATTTAGCCGAAAGAGTGTCGTGATAAAGCTTAGTGAAGGTTTGGCTTACATATCTGAGGTATGGAGCCTGCGTTAGAATATGACTTGAAAAACCTGAGTAACTGAATTTACCACTGCAGCTCTGTCAGCTAGTCCGATTCACCGCGTCCACGCCGTAACCCCTGGTTAATACAATCTAATTTGACAAGCTCCCCCATTCCATTATAATTCTATGTAAAATTAAGAATGCTTGGCTTTCCGCAAGCCCTTCTAGTATGGTTCCAGTCTTACTTTGCTGACAGGACCTACCAAGCTTGGTTCGTTTTCGTGGTTCCAAATCAGTAACCATTGAAGCGACATCCGGTGTCCCCCAAGGAAGTTATCTTGGCCCTCTTCTCTTTAGCTTATCAATTGATGACATTGTTCTCTTGCTAAGACACTGTAGAATATTGATTTACGCTGATGACATAAAATTTTACTGTCACATAAAGAGTATTGAGGAGTGCAAACTTTTGCAAGTTGACCTTGACACCTTTTATTCTTGGTGTGCTAACAACAACCTCGTTTTTAATATTAGTAAATGTGAAGTCATGACGTTTAGTAGGAGATGTGATCCTTTAATTTTCAACTACACCTTTTCTAATGAGGGTATCCCACGTGTTAGTTTTGTTAAAGATCTCGGGATTAGATTTGATAGTAAGTTGGAGTTTTCCACTCACATCAACTATATCTCTTCCACAGGTAGTTTAGTCCTGGGTTTTATAAAAAGGTGGTCCAAAGTATTTAAAAACCCTTGATCACTAAACACCTTTACATTTCTCTTGTTAGACCATTACTCGAATACGCGTCCAAGGTTTGGTCTCCTCATTACAATTCGCATGTTAGAACTATTGAATCGGTTCAACGAAGGTTTGTTCGATTCGCAATGAATCATCTTCCTTGGGAAAAAAATTAGTTCTTCCATCATATGAATCATGGCTTAAGTTACTCAACTTAAGCTCTTTTCATAAGCGTCGTGAGGTGGCCGATGTTGTATTTGTTCTTGTTCATCAGCTCCTTAATGGAAAGGTTGACTCTGGTTTTCTAAGCCGCCGTGCGTCGTTTAGAGAGAGTCGTTATAATCTGAGAGGATCACCTCTTTTACAAATCAACTCTTCTAACATGAATTACGGCAGATTTGAACCTGTCAATCGCATGTTCATTAACGTGAACAACAATATTAATATGCTTAGCGTGAGTATTAGTAGTGTCACTGTCAAGGACGCCTACCCTCTTCCGCATATAAATGGTCTACTTGGTCGCCTTCAAGACACCAAGTTCATCACCAGTTTTGACCTTGAGGATGCCTTCTGGCAAATTCCGTTAGAGATGAAGTCGCGAGAGCGGACAGCTTTTACTGTCCCTGGACGTCCACTGTACCAGTTCACAGTAATGCCTTTCGGCTTATGTAACGCCCCACAGCGCATGTGTCGCTTGATGGATAAGACCATCCCGGGCTATTTACGTGAAATCGTTTTTGTCTATCTGGACGACCTGTTCACCTGACTTTGACTCCCACCTAAAGCTTTTGGACGAAGTTGCCAGCTGTCTCCGTCGTGCGGGGTTAACAATCAATTTATCTAAAAGCAAATTTTGCGTGACTGAAGTGAAGTATCTCGGCTTCATAATTGGTGATGGGACTCTGAAAACCGATCCTAATAAGGTGACGGCCATCACGGACTTCCCGACTCCGAAGTCTCATAAGCAGACCTGGAGGTTTTTGGGTATGACCGGATGGTATCAGCGTTTCATTCCCAATTATGCGAGCGTGGCCTCTCCAATCTCGGATTGTTTGAAATCTAAATCTTTTAGTTGGACTGATGAGGCCCAGCAGGCGTTCGGGACTTTGAAAGTCACTCCAGATTTTTCGAAGCCTTTTTATATTCAGTGCGATGCCAGCAGGACTGGTGTAGGTAGTGTGCTTTTTCAAAAGGACATGGATGGCGAAGAACATCCGATTGCTTATTATGTCCAAGAAATTGAACGGAGCACAACGGAACTGCACCATTACTGAGCTCGAACGCTACGCAGCCGTGCTGAATATAAAAAAGTTTAGAGCTTATGTGGAGAGACAGACTTTCACGATCATTACTGACCATGCAAGTCTGAAATGGCTCATGAGCCAGAAGGAGCTTAACGGTCGTCTAGCACGGTGAAGTCTTAAGCTTCAGGGGTTCGACTTTACGATCGAACACCGTAAAGGCGCCCACAATGTGGTTCCCGATGCCTTGTCACGCGTGGATGGCGTTGACGAATTGTCCCTGTGCTTCGACGTGGACTTAAATGCCCCGTCCTTCAATTCCCCGAATTATCTGCGTCTGGTTGAAAGACTCAGGCAAGCCTCACCGCAGTTGCCAGACCTGCGAGTTGAAGATGGTTACGTTTTCAAGCGTACATCTCCACGTACTGGAAACCCGATTGCTGACGATCTAACCTGGAAGTTGTGGATTCCGATGGAACTGACCGCGTCTCTCATCGAATCGTCTCATTCGCCTCCCCAAGCATCGCATGGTGGAGTAGAGAAAACCCTAGCCAGATTGCGGTGCAAGTACTTTTGGCCAGGTATGGCAAAACAAGTACGGGAGTTCATCGCCAATTGTAAAGTCTGCAAGACCATCAAAGCCCCAAGTTCAGTACTTCGACCACCTATGGGAAGCCCCATGGATGCGTCGAGGCCGTTCCAATTTTTATACGTCGATTTCTTAGGCCCTTATCCCAGGTCGAAGAAAGGCCACACGGCAGTATTTGTTGTATTGGATGCATTCACCAAGTTTGTCTTCCTGCACCTCGTGTCCGCTGAGACCACGGCGGTGGCCGTCAAATTTCTTGAGCAAACTATTTTCCATACCTATGGAGTTCCGGAAACAGTCTTCTCCGACAATGGTCGGCAATTCACCTCCAAGGAGTTTGCTAAATTAATACATGATTATGGCGTACAACATGTGCGCACGGCTGTATATGCGCCGCACCCCAACGCTTCCGAGTGGGTGAATAGGTCCGTTCTCGCCGCTATTAGGGCGTACTTAAAGGAGGATCATCGTGAGGGGGGTAGACTTCTTTCGTCCATTGAATGTGCTCTTCGTAGTACCCACCACGAGGCGATTGGCATGTCCCCGTATCAGGCCCTGTTTGGTAGCCACATGATCCTGCACGGATCAGCATATCCCGTCCTGAAGAAACTGAACGTTTTCCAGGAGGGCGACATAGCTTTCTTGCCATTGACGGGCAAAATGCAGATGCTTCGTGAGCGGATCGCGCTAAATTTAGCCGCCGCACACTCAAGACATAAAACCCAATACAATTTACGGTGTCTTGTGGCAGTTTTCGTCCAGGAGATGAGGTTGACCGGAGAACTTTCCGGGTGAGTAACCGAGCGGGTCGTTTCAGCGCCAAGTTGGCACGCCGCACAGTGGGCCAAAACGATACTTGGGTGACCAAAAATCGATTTTCGTCATGTCATAGATTTTAAAAATTTTAATGCCATTCGATAGTAAACTAAATATATTATCATATGACAATAATTTTTTTTTAATTTTTACCCCCCTCTTTGTGTTTGGAATGGCTAAAGTCAGAGAACAATTTGAACAGCTCATTTTTTCTATGATTTCAAAGTCCTATTGTGAAAATGTTTGTATGAGGAGGTTGAATTGTTATTAATGAAACCACTTACTATACAGGAGGAGGTATTATTAGGCTAAGAAGTAATGATAGAAGTCAAATAGTTTTTTTAATAATAGCATTTTAATTAAGAAGGGCGATTTTTCGTTCAAATTTGTATTTATTTTTAACTTTACTAAAAAACTCCAGCGAATTCCACGTTCTAATTAGCATCAAATTAAACTAGAAACCCTCCTGCATCGATAACAAAAGAGTTTGGCTGCGACCACCTGCGACCTTCGGAGAAAATCGCATTTGAAGTAAAGTCTACCTTGTTGTCGCTGTCGACTAAAAAACCGGTTTTCAGGACAGAGAGTCGTTATAACTTTTTGAGCAGAAATTTTTGGCGTGAAAACTAACACATGCACAAATGTATCATCTTATCTTCTTCTTGTATGGGTCTGATGTTGAAAATATGTTTGTTATTCGCATTGGAGGGGGTGTGCACACATTGATATCCCGTGTACGGATAATAAAGTTACTCTCGGTTATAGAAATACCCATGTACGCCGAGAGCATCATAAAAAACCGGTTTTTTAGTGTTGACGTTATGATCCGTGTATGCCAGCCCAATACCAGAAAAAAGTGATAGATGAGCGACTAGTAGCCGACAGACACCATAAAACCAAATGTACTTTACAGGCGAAACCTACAAAACAAAACAACAAAAGTACGGTTAGTAATTCCGCGAATACGTTTCCGAACAGATATTTAGACAATAAGTGGTAGATGCAGGAGTAATTATTTGAAACAAAAAACCCAATTTTGGGAAAGGATACCTATGTAGGAACCTGATAGTTCAGTTCGCAATCGAGCATCGCGCCGTGAGTTGACTGATTATAGTTGTCGAAATACGTGTGAGAGTTTGTTTAAAAAAAATATATCGCTTACATTTATTTGGTATATAAATACTACGAAGAAATCATTATGCAGATTTTGTATAGTGAACTTTATAAAATAATCCGTGATAATAATGTTATGGAATCTCAAGAGTTTGTGCGTGTTTTTTCAAATTCGTACAATGTTAAAATTCCGGACGAAAAAAGAGTTCGGCGATTCTTTTGGATTTTTAAGAAAAAGTGGCAACTCAGTACATACTAGGAACGCAAGAAAGTTCGAACAACAGAATGAGTCGTGGTTGAATACAGTAATGGAAATCAGTGCTGAAGAGCTAAAATCTACCGTGTCATCTCAACCATCAACTTCAACATTTGCGACGCCTACATCTTTACCTTCTACATCAACATCGGAATTTTTTTCATCGACTGCGGAATCTTCTGCGTCAACATTGCAACCTTCTGCATCAACATTGCAACCTTCTGCATCAACATTGCAACCTTCTGCATCAACATTGCAACCTTCTGCATCAACATTACAACCTTCTGCATCAACATTACAACCTTCTGCATCAACATTGCAACCTTCTACGTCATCCGGCAGAGGCAGACCAGCTAAATCCCTCGATCAGTGCTCGGAAAAAACCAAGAAGCGAAAACTAAAAGAGCATAATCAACAATTATCAACGGAATTAATAAGCCAATCACTTTGCCAACGATATGCGTCCGAGAAACAAGTTAACAAAGCCTTTATTGTAAAAGCTGTTGATGAAGCCAGTCCAAACCGTGTGAGTCGAATTAAGGATAGTATCCCCACCCCAAAAGATCTGCCTGAGAAATTCACTCCAGAGGAAGCTTTGTCCTTGTTTTTAGACTTGGGACTTTCTAAAGACAAGTACAGTTTTCTGAGAAATGAGTTGAAAAAGAGAAACCACGATGCTTTACCAAGCTATAACAAAATTGTCGCAGCAAAAAAAGAATGTTTGCCTGAAATGCTCCAAACTACCGAAACTTCCGCTTCAGTGCCTCTTCAAAATTTGCTTGATTCAACCGCGAACAGAATTCTAAAGATAAAATCACAGGAGGAAATCGAGGCCTTAGATGACACCACTTTAGTGTTAGTGAGTAAATGGGGATGTGATGGATCTTCGGGGCAAAGCGAATACAAGCAAAAAATTTCTGTAAATAATGACGAAAATATAACAGACGCCAATTTATTCGTAATGTCATTGGTTCCTCTTCGTTTAAAATGCAGTACTTCGGAAGACTTAGTGTGGAGAAATCCTCGTCCATCATCTGCACACTTTTGTAGACCTATTAAATTTAAATATGAAAAGGAAACAAAAGAATTGGTTCAAAGTGAAGTTGACCTCTTGAAACAAGAAATAAATGCTTTACTGCCGACGAAATGCTTAGTTAACGGCAAAGAAATAGAAGTAATTCATAGGCTTCACTTAACAATGTGTGATGGCAGAGTAACTCAATTTGTAACAGACACCAAATCATCGGCAACTTGTACTATTTGCCAAAAAAATCCAAAAGATTTTCGAAATACGGAAGAAGAATGCGATGTTGAAGAAAACTATCAATACGGGCTTTCGCCCCTTCATGCAAGGATTCTATTTATGGAATTTACATTGCACATGAGTTACGACTTGAGTTTCACTGATGAGGGTGTACGAAACAACCCTGATAATAAGCAAAAGAGACAGCAGGGGAAATACAGGATACAACAAGAATTCAGACGACAACTTGGTTTAATTATAGATACACCTAAGCAAGGATTTGGAAGTACGAATGACGGCAACACAGCGAGGAGATTTTTTGAATACCCGGACATAACAGCGGATATTACCAAAATAGACGTGGAAATTATAAAGAGATTTAAGACTATATTAAATGTTCTTTCTTGTGGTCTTCCTATAAATGCCGAAAAATTTGGAATATATGCAGAACAAACAGAAATATTGCTAAATGAGAAATATGCATGGAAAAAATTATCAGCAACAGTCCACAAAGTTTTAAGGCATGGGAAAAATATAATACTTCACTGTCTTTTGCCAATTGGCGAACTGTCGGAAGAAGCCCAGGAAGCCAAAAATAAAGAATACAAGCGCTACAGATAACACAACACCAGAAAAATTTCAAGGACAGAGCAAAACGTTGATCTCATGAATATGCTGCTTATCTCATCAGATGCATACATCTCATCATTTCGGAGAATACGAAACAAACGTTTAAGAAGCAGGGAATATCCAGAGGAAATGGCCTATTTACTAGACACAGATGAAAATATAGATAATATGTTTGAAAGTGTTCCAGCAAACTGACTGCTATTTGAGTATATATGTATAATTTTTATTTTTGTAAAATTTTTGTTTTAATTAAATATTGTTATGGAGATAATAAAATTTAAAGATTAAGTTAAAAATGTCGTTAAAACTTTTTAAATAACATTAATAAATTCATTTTTTAACAACTTCAAATTTTGTTGATTTATTTTGAGGCACCCTGTAAACCAATTGAACTTTTTTTTTATCAATTAAGGGGTAATAATGTCAATATTTATTTCCCAAAGTTTCATTATGATATCTCTAACACAACAAAAGTTACAGATTTTTGACACCCAACAAGTCGTTTTGGCCCACTGTGCGCCGGTTCTTGAAAGCTAGGATACGAAAAAAAGTTGGAATTAGCTTGTACGAGCTGGAGGATTTGGGCGATAAAAGCATAGGCGTGTATCACGCTAAGGACTTACGCCCATGAAGTTTCATCGAAGCAAGCGCTCCTCTGAGTAGCCCTAAAAAGGCATCTCGCCGGCTTCACCGGTTAATGATAGGGTACCCGCCGTAGTCCGCTTAGGTAGCTTCCCTAGCGGATGGTACACCTCCTTGTTTCTCTTGGCCGTCTGGGGCCAAGCTTTCATGAAGTATTCATCCGGATCTGCCAGACCAGACCCACCCGGAGGCATAGCCTTCTCGGATTTTCTTTTACCCGTCGGTCAGTCTGGAGAATTCGTCTCGGTGAACTGGGTGTCTGTCGTTTCACCGGGGTGAGCCGAAGGCAATGTAGTATTGCTGGAGATTGTGCCGATGGAGCGAAAGCACTCTGGGTTTGCGGGTAAATATTTGGAGACGTATAGATATCAGTAGGGGGACAATGTGGTATTGTCTTCCGCCTGATATTTGTAACTTCAGATATTCCTCCGGGAGATTCTTCAGGCTGGTCATCACGAAGCCAATTTTGCAATAGCCGGGGACTCTAATGTGACAGAATTTTCTTTTAACTAAAAATGAATAAAAGTAAATAAACAAAGCCGAATATTTTTGAAAGAAATTAAACCTATTTAAAAGTGATATTATCCATGACACAAGATCTGTTTTGAACAGAATTCAGCGTTGAAAGGAAGCCATCGAAAGCTCTGTTCCCAAAGTCTCATCAATAGGGGCTTCGCCTATGTTTAGCAGAATTTTGTTAAAAACTACAAGCAGTGCTGAACGAGTTATGTTGTCGTTATATTGCCGTCAGATCTAGTCAATTACTTAATTCTGGTATCTCGGTAATAGTATTAGAAACAGGTGTACTGGTTTCGTAGGGTTTTCAAGATGGTCCTTCGATTTCTGCACTTCTAGTTTATTGATTTGTAGAGTCTGGATCAAGGCCACTTTTTTTAATTTTCCTTTTTTATTGCTTGAAGAATAAATTAACAGGGCCGCCGAAATGTTCCATCTAATGGAACTTCAATTTTCACCAATGCAATAGAGAAGATTTGATGAATTCAGATAGCAACCATATTTCAGCGGAAAATATAGTCTTACAACCTTTGGATGAGATTAAATTAGAACCGAAAATTGAAACCTCTGTGAAGATAGAAAAAGTAATTGACTGTGATAACATTGAACAAGAGAAACCAACCGCTACGAAGACGTCGTCATCTTTAATTTGTTTTATTTACAACAAAATATAAGGTATCGACATAAAAAGCATTATTAAAAAAATCGAAAATATAAAATATACACAATACAAATAAAAAAAAAAAAAACAATACAAAACAAACATACACAACAGAACATAAAATATTTAGTTATGCTTTAATTTATTAATCTATATTAATAAAAGAAAGTGTGTGTCTGTGTGTTTGTGTATCTGTGTGTCTGCTTGTGCGTACCGTCACGCATTGTAGCCAAACTAGAAGAGATAGAAATCTGATTTTTTTTGTAGATGCATAGATACCCCAGAAGGTGGAAGTAAATTTCTGTTTTTCGCTATTTTGATTAGTTTTTTTTTATTTAATTAATTAATTAATACGATTTTTCACCATTTTTTACGCTCTACGCCTGATATCTCGACTAATGTATATCGTAGAACATTATTAATGCCACCAATTGAAAGATTAGACAATTCTGGTTTAAAATTATTTGTTCAAATCTCAGAAAGGCCTGAAAAAAAAATACTGTCCGAAGAAAAAAGGTAAAACTTCAAATAAGGCAGCAAAAGTAGTAAAGCAAATTTTCAGAAACTGAGTTTTTATGATACGTTTGCCGTAGGTATACAAAGTAATAAAATTAACGGACTGTATTCCCTCGAAGTTTTTTACCTGTTTCATCTGTTCCCTGGGTTTTTGTTTTTTACGGTGAGTCATTAGGAAAGGGTGCAAAGCAATAAAAAAGAGGGCTTTTCCTGTTGCATCCTGAATGAATTGGTAACATCAGATAGTATGTTATGGTACGAGTATTTAAATATCAGTTATTTTAGAAATATGCTCAATTTAAAATTGAGCACGCTGGTATTTGGTCATTATCCGTACAAGTGTTATTTTTTTAAATAATTTTTTGGATTTTTTTATGTGATAGAAAAAAATTAACATTAGCCTGGTGGTGTTTGTTTTAATTTTTAAAAGTTTAACAGTGCCAGTGTTTTTTTAAACAATTAAAGTGTATTTGAGAAAGTAAGTACACTTTAATGGTTTGCAATTGCAAACAAATTGGTTTGCATATTGTTTTTAAATATTTTATTTTTATAATTGTAATTTATTATTGTTGTTGTAGTATCAATCAGGTTGTATTCTTTGGTTCATTTGTTAATTTAGTTTATTATTATTTAGCTTATTTCGTTTATTATTGTTTAGCTTCCCCTTGAAAAAACATAGTATTTGTGAATAGGTTCAGTTACTAGCGTTAGGTTTTTAATTTTTGGAGGACAACGAAAAGAAACTATGCGTCGCAAAGAAAAGCAAGAAGAGCAACAGACAGAAGAATACAAGAAGCTGAAACTACACACAATAGGGAATCTAGGTTACGCCATAGCAGGGAAAGGGCAAAAAGAAGAAGAGGAACTGAGAGTACACCTAAGAGAGAATCAAGATTAGAACATCACAGAGAAATCGCAAGAAGAAGAAAAGCATCTGAAAGTACGCTCGACAGACAATCAAGACTAAAAAGCCAAAGCCAAATATAGATAGAAGAAGAAGAGAATCGGAGAGGCGAGACGGAGACAGGACGCAGAGTCACATCGAAGCAGAAGAGCAGCTGAAGACAGCTCTGAAAGGGAGGCACGACTGCATAAGAATGCACAAATGCAAAGAAGAAGAAGAGAAGCTAAAGACACCTCTGAAAGAGAGGCGAGACAGCAACAGAATGCAGACTCACATCAAAGCAGCAGAGAAGTTGAGGACACCCTGCAAGAGATGCGAGACAGCAGAGAAATAGAACTAGAACAGCTGCCGTTCGAGTTTCGTTGTGGAGAAGTTTTAAAAATCAGGCCCATCAGCAGATTATGCCTCTGATCCTGCATGCATGATAGGGTCTATGTGCATCTCGTGCCAGCATTGTGAGGCAAAGAAATGGAAAGGAGAAACTGAAAGTATGTGTTGTAATGGAGGTAAGGTTCGACTGCCGCCATTACTTGATCCTCCTGACCCATGGGAATTTTTCTCGAAGGAAATTCGAGAGAAGCAAAGCATTTTCAGTCCAATATAAGAAAATACAACTCATGCTTCCAAATGAGGTCTTTCGGTACTACTAAGGAAATCCGAGAACCAGGATATATGCCAACATTTAAAGTTCAAGGTCAAGTATAACATCGTATCGGAAGTCTAAACCCTCTACAAGATAAAGAGCCAAAATGCTTGCAAATTTATTTTGTGGGTGATAACGAACAGCAAGCTGGACAAGAGAAAGCATGGTACTTCAATTACAGGAAATGCTTCATAATCATAACAACTACGTCCGCAGTTTTAAATCAGCACTGGATAAAATGAGACCTGGTAATTTTGGCCGACAAAACACCTATCGGTGAGCACGAGCGGCGGTTTAACACACCAACAGCAGCAGAAGTGGCTGTAATTATGGCAGGAGAACAACATGGGTCAAGAGACATTGTCCTAGAAGAACGGAATGGAATCATCAAGAGAATTCCCGATACACATAGGTCGTATGATACGCTACAGTATCCGCTCATTTTTTGGCAAGGCGAGGATGGCTATAATTTTGGTTTGAGATAAACGAATCCAATCACCGGAGTACCACAAAATAACAAAATTTCTGCAATGGACTTCTATGCGTTCAGGATCATGTTTCGCCATTCAAGTTTTAATATTATACTGCGAAGCAAAGATCTGTTCCATCAATACATAGTGGACATGTATGCTAAAATTGAATCGGAACGACTCAGATACATCCGATTAAATCAGAGGACTCTTAGAGTGGAGCAGTATGCACATTTGCGGGATGCTGTGATAAGTCACGAAACAAGCGTACCAATGCCTCGGCTTCCTTAAGAGATGCAAGTTTCTCCTTCATCCAACTGCCTTGGCTACAATCTACAAGTCCTACATTCGGCCACGCCTCGAATACAACTCGTATATCTGGGCTGGCGCCCCTAAAACCACCTTGGCTTGGCTAGACAAGGTGCAAAACCGCGCCATCAAACTCATTGGCGATAGCACCCTTTGCATTGATCCTTTAAGCCACCGTAGGAATGTAGCAGCGCTCAGCAAGTTTTACCGCTATTTTCATAGCGACTGCTCCACTGAAATCAAAAACCTCCTGCCTACACGGCAATCTTTCTCCCGCAACACAAGACTAGCCAACTCGGCTCACCCCTTCACCCTTCAGCCCTCCCCTTCACGCACATTACGTTTTAGCTGTTTATAAATAGAACAACTCGATTGTGGAACTCTCTTCCGCAGTCGGTGTTTCCGAGCTCATATAACATCTCAGAGTTCAAACGCAAGGTTCATCGACATCTACTCATGCACCCTCCAGACCCCTAACCTATCCTATCTCATTTTTCCTTCAGATCAAGCTTACTACTATACGCTGCACCATGACTTGTAAGACATGACGGACTAGTAGTACAAAGGGTGACTCCTAAGCTTCATCTTGCCACAAAAAAAAAAATAAAAAAAAAAAAAAATGATAGAAATGTTTCTGACGTCGGACAGTTGATAATCTTGCCTTCTAGCTTTACGGGGGGTCCCAGATACACAAACTAGAAAGGATGGATACTCACTCTATCGTCGAAGATCACCACAAGATGGAGGATTTTGTGCTAATATCAATTTCAAAGGAAGAGAAAACACATGGAACAGTAGGAATAAAACATGGAATCGTCGAAAACAAGGACAAGTGGTGCCATAGCAGCCCACCATACGGTCCTGCGACGCACTTGGTCGCATTTACACTGTTCATCCAAACAACTCCGAATGCTTCCCTCTACGTCTCTTATTGCATGAGGTAAGGGGCCCAACATCATTTATAGAGTTGAAAACAGTTGACGGAACAATTTGCGAAACCTTCAAAGAGTCTTGCCGTCTTAGAGGACTTCTTGAGGATGATGATCATTGGAACAAAGCGTTAGAAGAAGCAGCTTCATCTCGAGCTCCTAGGATTTTACGGAACCTGTTTGCCGTTATGCTACAAACATGCTCGGTAGCCGATCCGCAACAGTTATGGATGAATCACAGGGAGAGCCTGTCTGAAGACATTTTACACGAAACGCGCATATAGCAACAGGATATGTATTTGGATTACAGTTGCGACATCTTTAACAAAACTCTAATCTACATTGAGGACAATATAATTGTTCAAATACTTTCACAGCGAGGAATTTCTCCTTGGTTACTGTTAAATTTGTCTGCTCAAGGTCCAATCACCAAATCACCGTTAGGATATTTAACGCCCTTTTCATTTCAGATTGACAACATTAATTTACAAAGAAAGGGTCAAATTTATACATGCCTTGGAATCACGTAGGAAAGGAAGCATAGTCATTCGGGTACAGTAGACACTCAACAACATAAATCATTATCATATCTGGCGTGCTTGGAAATTAACCAGCAATACATTACATCATTATTGATATTTACTAATCTAAATTTAAGTTTATTAATCGAACATTCACTTAAAATTTACGATATTAAAATTTTACTCTGGTAACACCTATCACCTCACACATGCTTACGTATAAAATTGCATCCATACTTCTATCATCGAAGCAAGATCACTTCACGTTACGGTTTTCCTTTGTATCCCCTCTTGAATTGAATTCAAGCAAACTGATAAAAATTGTTGCGCACGAAGCGATCGCTCTCTTGGTACCAGATCATCATCGAGGTAAGTTGCTTTGAACATGGATATTTTAATTTTTCCTCCTTTTCCCTTTTCCTAAATTCCTTCTGTTGTTGGGTATCGACCATCAACAGAATTATTAACCTATTCCTTTTGTTGTTGGGTATAGACCATCAACAAATTATTAAACTTTCCTTCTGTTGTTGGGTATCGACCATCAACAAATCAATCCTTGTTCCGTTTTTTTCTTTCCATATAATACCAAGTTCAAGGCCAACTTCAGAAATCAGGTGAGTACCTTATTCAGAGCATACATATATATTTCAATTTTTCATACATATAAATTTCTCGCTTTATTTGGTGATTTGGTGAAGTAATTCCCAACAATTTTCTCGTCATTTATTTCAAAGTTTCTTTTGGTTTTGTCGGATTTAGTGATCAACGTGGTAGAGGTTTCGATGCAATTCAATTAATAACTATATTATATATATTTTCTAACTATAATAATAACTATATTATATATATTTATAGCATATTATATATATTTTCTTTCATTGAATTTACTTTGTCGTTGAATTTAAATTAACTAACTGAATTAATTAACTAATCCTAACAATAATTATATCAGATAACCATTTTTACTTATAGGTATCATATGACCATTTTTAATTTCCAGAATTAATATTGAAATTTTTGAATTCACGAATTTATTGAAGTTATTAAAATAAAATTGAATTGTTCTAAATGAATTTATACTCTTTTATTCAGGTGTTCGGCAATTAGAAGCCAATTGCGTCCGAGAAATTCCTCTATTCTTTTGAAGTTTTTAATACAAAAACATATGGTCCTTCGAGCCGGATTAGTTTAATTTGCAGCAAAGACTCGTCCGATGAATTCCCTAATTTTATGAGTTTTTTGATACAAAAACAATAATATTGTTAGGCGGAACAGATCTCAGAAGCCTTGGACTTCTACAACCTATTCGAAGACACGATTCAATTAGACCTAATGAAGAACTCTTGGAAACAAACTATGAAACAACCGCATACATAGAAGAAAATGAGCCCAAATTGGTCCCAGATCAAAAAGAAGCGTATGACAAAATTACAAGGGCAGTTTTTGATCGACAGGGTGGTATTTTCTATTTGGATGCTCCTGGTGGAACAGGGAAGACATTTCTTATCAATCTACTTTTGGCTAAAGTGCGACAGACCAATGAAATTGCTGTGGCTGTTGCTTCTTCGGGCATTGCCGCAACTTTATTGACAGGAGGAAGAACGGCTCACTCTGCCTTCAAATTACCATTGAATCTGGCAAGTGCTGAGACCGCTACATGCAACATTTCGAAAAATTCGGGAAAGGCAAAGGTTCTTCGGAATTGCAAGCTCATTGTCTGGGATGAGGGTACTATGTCGCACAAAGCTGCCTTCGAAGCACTTGATGTCACCTTGAGAGACTTGAGAGGTAAAGATGATATCATGGGGGGAGTCACCTTGGTTTTGGCTGGAGACTTTCGACAGACACTTCCAGTTATACCCCGTGGAACCAGAGCAGATAAAATGCAGGCCTGTTTAAAATCTTCATACATTTGGAATGACATTCATAAACTTGCATTATCAACAAACATGCGAGTTTATGTTAACGGTGATCCCTCTGCCCAACAATTTGCAGACAATTTACTTCAACTAGGAAATGGAGCCGTGCCGTCACATCCAGATGGATCTATAGAATTAGGACATATTGGAAGAATTGTGAAAACCCAACAAGAGCTGAAATATGCAGTGTTTCCAAATGTAGCAGAACACTTTATCAATCATGCTTGGTTGTGTGAAAGAGCAATTCTTTCCCCAAGAAACGAAGATGTCAACGCTATCAATAAACAACTTTTTTAGGATTTACCCGGTGTAGCACAAATTTATAAATCTATAGATACTACATGTGTCACAGATGAGACTGTCAATTACCCGACTGAGTTTTTAAACACGTTAGAACCACCTGGAGTACCCTCTCATATTTTGGAGCTAAAGATTGGTGTACCAATTATGCTGCTTAGGAATTTACACCCTCCTTCACTATGCAATGGTACGCGACTCTCTGTTAAAAAACTAATGCCAAACATTATTGAAGCCACTATTATGACTGGACAAGCCGCTGGCGAAGATGTATTCATTCCTAGAATCCCAATTATACCTACAGACATTCCTTTTCAGTTTAAACGTCTTCAGTTCCCTGTGCGTCTGAGTTTCGCCATGAGCATCAACAAGTCACAAGGGCAATCACTGAAAGTTGTTGAGCTCGATCTGGTAAAGCCATGTTTCTCCCACGGACAGCTGTATGTGGGTTATGCAAGAGTGGGTGAAGCTGAAAATCTTCATATCTTAGCTCCAAATGCCAGAACATTAAATATAGTTTATCCTGAAGCTCTTTGAAAAATACCGTAACACCTGTTCCATGTCTAATTATATAGTGCTTTTTATACCCCCCCCCCCCCCGCCATCACCCTTCTTCTGGTTAGGACAATATTAGTGTTTAGTACTATCGCCTCGCTAAAACATAACACACACACTTTTAATGTTGCCGATGTTCGTCTCAAGCCGAAATTAAAAAACAGAGAGGACATGTGTGCGCAATGTATTTATTAAATTTTTTTAGGGCCACCAAACTGTACATTTTGGTGGCGCCATATTTCCAAAATTGATGACCTTTTTGTCGCTTTTTTTGGGGAAAAACAATTTGGAGAGCGCCATGATCGAAACTCTAATCTCCTGGCATAACAAAACCTACGCGGATGATTCTGAATATTTTTGGCTAGGTGTCTATTGTGCACGTAGTAGAAAATATTTCATCATCGAATCATTTTTCATCCATCATCTTAACATATTTAAATTTTAATAAGTTTTGTAAATTGTTTTTTTTTTTTTTTTTTTTTTTTCATTATACCTTTTACCGGACTGGGCACACATAATTTTTTTATTAAAAGGCGTTGCAACGCACGCGGGTTTTTGCTAGTATACAATAATTCTAAGTGTCGTTAGTAATAATTTTGATCTTATTTATAATTGTTTGTAAATTTGTTTGCTCCTTGTTGGGAAATTTTTTTTTCTTGTTGTTTCCAGGCAATTTGTTCTCCGTTAAATTGAACCATTTATTTGTGATATCTTGTGTAAAAAAACGGGACGTTTTGGTACCAACGCGACCCTTTTTTCAGATTAATGTTTTGGAAGTTGAGTATATTTAAGTGGTTCCATTTGACAATGATTCTTGTCCCATGCCATTGACTATTGATTGTATCTTTTTGTGTTCTGGTGTTGATAAGTGTAGCGGAAATAAACCAATAAATTTAATGTTTATAATGGTGAAATCGATTTGTTAGATTTTTTTTGGAATGGTTGTGGCGGAATTTATTTCTCCTCCGGGCTCTTAGGTGGTGTATTTATTTCCTTGTCAGGTGATGGTTATCCATACTATCCTCTGGCAAGGGAACGGACTACCCTGACACGGCTCAGACGATGCCCGAAGGATGATTGGAACTGAAGAGAAATTTGCATAGTCCCAGGTAAATGGTGAACCATGAGAAGTATAGGCCCGGCCACACGCCCCACGACCCCAACCGGCGAGCTAGTGAACTCAGTGTGGCCGGCAGCATATTCCCCTAACAGAAGAATCGGGAATCGAATTGGGGAGGATACGCGTTCCGATTGGTTTTATGTCCGGGATTGCGCACTTGGTCAGGCTTTTCCGGGCTTCTGGCTAAGTGGGGCAATACCTCGCATAAATGGCGAACATTGCATACTCGCGCCATTATACAATTCTACTGTTACAATTCTAATGAAATAAACGCGGTTACAGTAGGGAAACAGTTAGTTCAGAGAAAATAAAACAGGTGTAGTATCGAAAATTTGGATACTAATGGTAAACAAAATATATTAGATGCTGAAAATTTGAGCATGGACCTTAGGAATATGTTTGTTAACAACCTCGAAAGTTCGGGTAACGATTCTACCCATGAATCAATCGAAGTTCACACAGTACACTCCCAGGAGGACGAGTTAAACGATCACATCCCAATATTAGAAACCGTGGTAAATAGATTTAAAACGCAATTAATATTAATGGAAAGTAAGGACAAAGAGTATGAAATGATATTCGAAAATCGTCGAATTTATATAGAACAAAAAGACTTAGATGAAGGTTATGTATCAGATATATTAAGAAGATTTGTAAACAAGGGTAAAATACTTACTTCTCATCCAACTCGATACTCCGTCGAAGTTAGCTCGCCCCTTGGTAACTCGGATCACAATTTAGTCAGGGCTGATTTCCCATATCCATCTTCTACTCCAAACCAACGCAGTTCCTAAAAAAACTGTCTGGCACTATGGGAAAGCCAACTAGTTGGGACTTTTTTTTATACGCTTTTTCCAAGCCACCGACTGGAATTTGTGTTTCCGCAGTGCAAGTACGAACTATGCCGCTTCCTGTATTACTAAAATAATACGGGCAGGAATGTGTTTGTTCATTCCTCACTCTACCATATCTATAAAGCCTAGGCCAAATAGATGGTTCAATGGAGAATGTAGGAACGCAATTCAAGCCAAGGAAGCCGCTTATAGAGCGTACAAACGTTCCCCAAACGAGTCACTTCGGCGTGAGTATATCAAGTCGAGAAATTCCTGTAACTCCATCATCAGGAAGGTCAAAGTATCATTTGACAACCAATTGAGAAGTAAGATCCTTAACACCCACGTAGGCAGCAAAAACTTCTGGGCCTTGGTAACTTCCATTAAGAAGAATTTTACCTCTTCCTCACCCCTCCATTCTTTAGTGGAAAGGAGGTGATAACAGAAAGCAAATCCAAGGCCGATTTATTGGCATCTCTGTTCGCCTCAAATTCTTCGTTACCCTTAGCTGATACGTCACCACCGGTCCTCGATCGCAACGCCCATTCAATGGACGGACAATGGAGGACGGTGTTTACAGCTGTCAGACGTTCAGTGATTTTTTTCCTTTCACCAACCAAAACACTCTGATAATAATCTCCTCCAATTAATAAGCTCATTCCAGGAATGAAATCTAAATGGTTTGGTCTAGCATCAGCCAACTGAAGATTTAAGGTTCCGCGAAACTCTGGGTTAGGGGCCGTTAAGACGTCTATACAGATTTCGGGTACTTCCACAGCTTTAAAGGTAAAATATTTATTATTGTATTGACCTTTTAACTTTACTTCAACACAATTATAAACTTTATCCGGGGGAATCTCATTCTTGATTGGGGCCGCAAGAATCGTGTCGAGTTCAATGAAACCAAAACCAAGTATTCTCCAACAAAACCTGCACCAACCTTCCCTCTATTTCAGTGGGCGAGGATAATATAACAGCTGATCCATATCTTAACATCCTCGGCGTGACTCTTTCCAACGATCTGCGATGGAATAATCACATACTCCAAGTCACCAAACAAGCGTATCAATGCCTCGGCTTCTTTAAGAGATGTAAGTTTCTCCTTCATCCAGCAGCCTTGGCTACAATATACAAGTCCTACATTCGGCCACGCCTTGAATACAACTCGTATATCTGGGCAGGCGCCCCTAAAACCACCTTGGCTTAGCTAGACAAGGTGCAAAACCGCGTCATCAAACTCATTGGCGATAACACCCTTCGCATCGATTCTTTAAGCCACCGTAGGAATGTAGCAGCGCTTAGCAAGTTTTACCGTTATTATCATAGCGACTGCTCCACTGAAATCAAAAACCTCCTGCCTACACAGCAATTTTTTTCCCGCAACACAAGACTAGCCAACTCGGCTCACCCCTTCACCCTACAACCCTCCCCTTCACGCACATTACGTTTTAGTAGTTCGTTTATAAATAGAACAACTCGATTGTGGAGTTCTCTTCCGCAGTCGGTGTTTCCAAGCTCATATAACATCTCAGAGTTCAAACGCAAGGTTCATCGACATCTACTCATGCACCCTCCAGACCCCTAACCTATCCTATTTCATGTTTCCTTCAGATCAAGCTACTACTATACACTGCACCATGACTTGTAAGACATGACGGACTAGTAGTACAAAGGGTGACTCCTAAGCTTCATCTAACCACAAAAAAAAAAATATATATACTCTGAACTGAATGATCACGAGTATAACAAATTGCAAAAAAAGATAATCGAACTTTTTCCTTGCAATAACAAATTAGTAGTTATCTCGCTACAGATATAGTAGAAGAAGAAAATATAATTAGGCAAATAGCTAAATATCATGTAAGTGAGGTAGGCCATACAGGTATCGACGCTACTTACGGAGGTTTAAAGAAGCATATTTATCATCCGAATTTAAAAAGATTAATTCAGATAAGTGCGATCATTGTACTAGTGGAAAATACGATAGAAATCCTATTAAAGCCAAATTTCAATATACAGAAACTCCTTAAAAGATTTATGAAATAATACACGTTGATGTTTATACAAATAGTAAACATTCGTTCGTAAACTTCATTGATAAATTCTCCAAACACGGCATCAGCTTCTATCTTGAGGATAGAAATAGCTTGACTTTGGTGGAGAAACTAAGGCTTTTCATATCCATAAAAGGAAAAATGGAAAAATTAGTCTTCGATAACGAGTTTAATGCAATTGCGTAAAGCAATTCTGTTCCGATGGGGGAATAGAACATCACATTACCAAACCCAATAGCCACACAGGTAATGAAAATATAGAGCGACTAAATAATACCATTTCCGAAAAAATTAGGGTTTTAAACTTGACTCAAAAACTTCCAATCCGTGTACAAATGATAAAAGCAATAGAATTCTATAACAAATCATATCACTCTACTATTAAAGCCACACCTTTAGAAGTTCAGGAAGGAAAAGTCGAAGATCAAGTTATCTTCGAAAGACTACATCAAAGCAAACAAAAAATGCTCGAAAAACGAAATGCAGAACGTGAAAATTGCATAGAAAATAGGAAGGTAGGATTTATTAAGAATTATAAAAGTATTCGTCACAAAGAAGAACCAAAATTCAGACAATACCCACTTGACAATATTCATACCTCTAACATTAAACGACCATTGAAATTTTCAGACAAAACGGAAAATGAAAGTATGGATGCTATTACCAATAGTAATGCTACTGATAACGCCAGCTCAACAGACGATAACAGTGGAGAAGATTAATACCGGTTTAGGATACGCAGAAATTAGAGTAAATGAAGTAGACATAGTTGATAAATTTGAGGTAATCCTTCATATTATTAATCTCAATGAAATATTAGCAGTAGTAAATAGTTTAGAGAATTCCTTTAAGTTACTAGAATTAAAAGAACACCAAAACTTAATTGATGCAGAATTAGATAATATAAGAAATAAAATAAGGACAATATTACCTCATAGGAGCAAGAGAGGATTAATTAATCTGGGTGGAAAAATAATGAAATGGTTGTATGGTACTATGGATAGTGATGATAGAGAAGAGATAGAGAATCATCTTTCAGTAGTCGATAAAAATAACCATGCTGTTATAACCAACGTAAATCAGCAAATTAGAATCAACACTAGTTTTAATAAAACTTTCATACAGTTAAAGAATATATAATAGAATCAGATAGATCAAAAATATTAAAAAAGCTTAATCATTTAAATGAAACAAACAGAAGAGTACTAAGAGAAGGCATATTTTTGGACCAAATGTTTAAGTTAAATATTAATAAAAGCAGAATAGAACACATACAGGATAATATTGCTTCAGCTAGATTAGGACTATTGTACCCCAATATTTTGACTGACGAGGAAATCAATAAGTATGACATCGATTTTAAAAAACTATTGAATATTAGATTAGCTGTAGCTAAATGTAGAGATGATGAAATCATATTTGCAATCAAGATACCATTTAAAACCATTAAAGTAGACAAGAATTTTATAATACCTATCTCGAATTTATATAACAAATCAATTCATTCAGACCTAGAATATGTAGTCAACTTAAACAATAGAACCTATGTATATGAAGAAAATAAATGTCTAAAAGAATTAAAATTAAGTAAAAGTTGCGTTGTGTTCAGAAACTGTAAATTAGTATCGAAAAATTATGAAAAATATATACAGGGTGTCCCACATAAACTTACAAAGCGGCCGGCTGTGGATAGGTCTTGGATAGACGAACAAAAAATCGTATGGGTGGGGGGGGGGAAATCGTAACGGTTTAGCCGCTAGGGCGTTTTGAAGTTTTTTTGCTACAGTTTTACATATCACCCTGTATTTTTGTAACCGTATAACCTATTTTCATGGTTATGGTACCAATGCACGCAGAATTCCTCCACCTATCTACAACGGTAAAAACAATGGTCCTATCTTACCAACTTTTGGAGTTATGAATCGCCAAAGTCAAAATTTTGTTATTTTTTCACTAAAATTTCAACTAAAACCACCTTTTTCTCCAAAAAATACGTGATAAACCAATATTTTTTTTTAAAAAAATTGGAAAGTTTGGACAATTTCCTATGAATAATGTATTATAACTTTTACGCTAGGGCCTTTACTTTTGAAGTTGTAAGCAATTTTAATGTTAAAATTTGCCTAATTTGGTGCTTATTTGGTACTATTCGATAAAGCTCAGATGGAAAAGTACTAAAGAAGGACGAAATACAGCCAATTTCAACATTAAAAATGCTTATAACTTCAAAACTGGAGGCCGTAGCGTATAAGTTGTATTACATTATTCATAGGAAATTGTCCAAGCTTTCCAATTTTTTTTAAAAAAATATTGGTTTACCACGTATTTTTTGGAGAAAAAGGTGGTTTTAGTTGAAATTTTAGTGAAAAAATAACAAAATTTTGACTTTGGCGATTCATAACTCCAAAAGTTGGTAAGATAGGACCATTGTTTTTACCGTTGTAGATAGGTGGAGGAATTCTGCGTGCACTGGTACCATAACCATGAAAATAGGTTATACGGTTACAACAATACAGGGTGATATGTAAAACTGTAGCAAAAAAACTTCAAAACGCCCTAGCGGCTAAACCGTTACGATTTCCCCCCCCCCCACCCATACGATTTTTTGTTCGTCTATCCAAGACCTATCCACAGCCGGCCGCTTTGTAAGTTTATGTGGGACACCCTGTATATCCAGAAGAAAATATTTTAATTTAATTAATTTAAGAAATAAAACATTGAAATCGACATTGAAATGATTGTGACAAAAGAAAAATCAATCTCAATGGAAATTATATTGTTAACCTTAATAATTGCTCTTTGTATATTAATAATCCTTACTAATATTATAAATGCGAAAGTAACTCTGTCTGTCTGTCTGTCTGTCTGTCTGTCTGTATGTTACGCTTTCACGCCTAAACCGCTGGACCGATCTTGATGAAATTTGCAACAGACATAGTTTAGACCTTGGAGACGGACATAGGCTACTTTTTTTGGAGAACAAAGGGTTGAAGGGGGTGAAATGGGGTTCAATTAGTTGTAAGGGGATTTTTTTTCTTTACTTTTTTTCTATTGTATAAAATGTAACTGACTGACAGACAACGCACAACCTAAACCGCTAGAGCTAAAGGGCTGAAATTTTTGACAGTGCATCCCTAGCGATTTTTCGAAATTCATCCCCTAAGGAGGTGAAATAGGGTCAACTCAAAACCGCTGGAACTATAAGGCTGAAATTTGGACAGTGCATCCCTATAATGGCGTGCTGGACTTATAGGGCTGAAATTTTGACAGTGCATCCCCTTAATGACGTGGACATCCACTAAGAAGCGATTTTTCGAAATTCATCCCCTAAGGGGGTGAAATGGGGTTTTTCCAAACCGCTATAGCTATAGGGCTGAAATTTTGACAGTGCATCCCTATAATGGCGTGGACATCCACTATAAAGCGATTTTTCGAAATTCATCCCCTAAGGGGGTGAAATAGGGTTTACCCAAACCGGTAAAGCTATAGGGCTGTAATTTTGACAGTGCATCCCTATAATGGCGTGGTCTTCCACTATTAAAGCGATTTTTGGAAATTCATCCCCTAAGGGAGTGAAATGGGGTTTACCCAAACCGCAGGAGCTCCAGGGCTGAAATTTTGACAGTGCATCCCTTTAATGACGTGGACATCCACTAAGAAGCGATTTTTCGAAATTCATCCCCTAAGGGGGTGAAATGGGGTTTTTTCTAAACCGCTAAATTTATAGGGCTGAAATTTTGACAGTCCATCCCTATAATGGCGTGGACGTCCACTATAAAGCGATTTTTCGAAATTCATCCCCTAAGGGGGTGAAATGGGGTTTTTCCAAACCGCTATAGATATAGGGCTGAAATTTTGACAGGGCATCCCTATAATGTCGTGGACATCCACTATAAAGCGATTTTTCGAAATTTATCCCTAAGGGGGTGAAATAGGGTTTACCCAAACCGCTGGAGCTATAGGGCTGAAATTTTGACAGTGCATCCCTTTCATGACGTGGACATCCACTAAGAAGCGATTTTTCGAAATTCATCCCCTAAGGGGGTTAAATGGGGTTAACCCAAACCGCTGGAGCTGAAAGGCTTTAATTTTGACAGTGCATCTCTATAATGACGTGGACATTCACTAAGAAGCGATTTTTCGAAATTCATCCCCTAACGCAGTGAAATGGGGTTACCAAACTACTGGAGCTATAGGGCTGAAATTTCGACAGTGCATCCCTATAATTACGTGGACATCCACTAAGAGGCGATTACTCGAAATTCATCCCCTAAGGGGGTGAAATGGAGTTAATCCAAACCTCTGAAGCTGAAGGGCTGAAATTTTGACAGTGCATCCCTATAATCACGTAGAAATGAATGACTTGAAATTCACTTTATTTAATATTCATTTGTGATTGCTTCATAATTTCTTGCACCCACGTAAATAGGCCAACAAACTTAACGAACGTTTGTCAAACCCTAAAATGTCACTTCTCTTGATGACATATACATGCCAATCTCTGCTTCAAAACTTGCAGATTTGTTGAGCAGAGGTGATATACGCAGCAATTTGTTTACCATATTTATTAAAAAAATGCACTATAATAAACGCTTTTAGGGATAATAACAGCTGACTTTTTTGTTTGTTTTTTTTTTTAAGGAAAACATTGCACATAATAAACAGTTTTTATTTAAAGGCGTTGCAAGGCACGCGGGTTTTATGCTAGTCTATACATATAAATAAAGCAGAGCCCGCTGTCATTCCGTCTGTTTGTCCGGGATAAACGCAAAAGGTCCTGCACTGATTATATTAATTTTCTCCAAATTTATTAAAAATAACCTAACTTAGATTATAGGCTATTTAAATTTCTAATATTTAGTCCCTAAAAGAAATTATTAATAACTTTTACTTCGTTGGCGAAGGGGTTGGTGGAGGAATATTTTTGTTTACATATGAAAAGGCGGTTGTGAGATTAGGTTTCATATTTTACCCAAGTCTCTATAGTAACCAAAAAATTGCTCATTATTTTAACCAATAACCAAAAATTGCTCAATTTTCTCTAAAGAAGAACAAGAATATGTTATTATTCATGAAAACTTTTAACAAATAAATAAAAATAGAATAGTGAAAAAGGCATAAATTAAAATAAATTACTTTAGAATTTGGAAGATGCGACAAATTCGAAATAGAAGTTTGATGGCCTCAAATAGAGGGCCATCTTTCGATCGGTCTGGATCTCTGCCCGGGTGGACCTCATTTCTCCGCTACTCGTGGGTATCAGATACGGAGGTGAATAAAAAACAAAAAAATGAAGAACAAAATAAAAAAACGGCGGAAACAAAAGAGGAAGCTGCCAAACAGGAGGCCGAAAAGCAAATAAGAGCGGCTGAGCTAGCCGCGCTAGCTCTTTTTGGGAGACGGGCGAGGGTGGCCAGGTCACCGCCGTCACGGCGGGAAGGCACCACCCAGCCTCTCCTAGAAATAGAAGAGACAAATGACCCGGACGCGGAGGATCAGGTTGGAGCTGAAGTGGCGGCCGCGATATCAGCAGAGCCTTTGGCAACGGAGGAGGAGCGTGGATCCAACCCGTACACTGAAGACGTGAGGCGGCTGGAAACAGCCGCAAAGAAGGTCGGCGATCGACTCGGGGCCATGAAGGCCCTGCTCTCTGGGATGGTGGCATCAACACAGAAGCAGAAGAACGTGAACAACGAGATCAAGCAGGGGCTGCCGAAGCTCCAACATCTTGTCGACATGGCGGCCTTGGATATCCAAGAGGTGCAAAAAATAAAAAAAATCTTGGCCGAAGCCCCTGAACGGGCCCTCCCAACAGCCGCGGGCGGCAGCAAGAGGAAGGCTACAAGCTCCCCCAAAGTTGAGGCGGTGAGGAGCTCCAAGAAGCCGTCGCTCAGCCAGCGAACACTGCGCAGCCCGCGACAGTTGTTCAGCCCGCGACCGAGGCCCAGTGGTCAGAGGTTGTGGCAAAGAAGAAAAGAATGAAGGAAAAAGCGGCGAAGGCGGTCGCGGAGAAAGAGAAAGACCACCCGAAGCTCGGCGGAAGCAAGGAGAGGAGGAGGAGGAGGCGCAGAGGAGGGAGGAAGAAAAAGCCCGACGCAGTGCTCCTGACCCCCTCCCATCCCTGAAGGATGCACCTACTCGGAAGTGGTAAAGGCGATCCGAGATAGGGTCGAGCCGTCTAAACTCGAGGTCGAGGTGAGGGCCGTCCGGCAGACTAGAGCCGGGGGAGTGCTGCTAGAGCTGGGACGTGCCACCGCCGAAAATAAGGCGACACTGGCAAGTGCCCTAAGATCGGCTGTGGGGGGCACAAGCACCATCAGGGAGCTGACAGCGAAGTCTCTGCTGGAGATCAAAGACTTCGATAGCTGGACCTCAGCGGAAGAAATTGAACGGGCGCTGAGGGGGTCGCTCCCTGATTACGCGGGGGAGATCCAGGTGTCCGTGACAAGGCCAAACGCGAGGGAACAGCGCCTGGCCTTTGTCAGACTCGAGGAGGATGCCGCGGAGAAGATCCTGGCGGGTGGGCGTGTACTCATCGGCTTCGTGAGGTGCCAGGTGAGACGCGGTGTGGAGGTGAAGCGCTGCTTCCGCTGCCTCGGGTACGGGCACCTGAGCTCGGCCTGTAAGGGACCGGATAGGAGCAGGCTGTGCTATCGATGCGGCGCGGCGGATCATAAGGGCGCGGGATGTACAGCCGACCCCTCGTGCTTCCTATGTTCCTCGGGGAATATGGAAGACACGAACCACATGGCGGGGTCGAAAGGCTGTAAAGTCTTCAAGGAGATTCTCAACAAGACTTCGCGATGACCCAAGTGCTCCAGGGAAATCTCCACAGGAGTAGGACGGCCCATGACCTCCTAGCACAGCTCTGCATCGAGAAAAGTGCTGATATTGTTCTTATCAGCGAACAGTATCGAGCAAGGGCTGGGTTGGCATGCTGACGACCTCGGCACTACGGCCATCTGGATCCCAAACCCACGAAACTTCTTTATCGAGGGAGTGGGATCCAGGTGCGGTTTCGTCTGGGTGAGGCACAACGCCACCACTTACGTGAGCGTGTACCTCACCCCAAGCGATCGGATAGACGCCTTCCAGGAGAAATTGGATGACCTGGAAGACTTCCTTCGGGAGGTACAGGGACATCTGGTGGTCGCCGGGGACTTTGACGCCAGAGCTGTCGAATGGGGGGAGGCCCGGCCTAACTCCCGCGGAAGGAGGGTGATGGACATGGTGTCCCGGCTGGGACTCGTGGTGCTGAACACCGGTTCCACACACCTTCAGAAGGCCGGGCCATAGGGGACAATTCCGGATGTCTCCCTAGCCAACGAACAACTGGCAGCGCGAGTGGTAGACTGGAAGGTGATCGAAGATTACACGGGAAGCGATCACCAGTACATCATGTTCCGAGTACATGATGTGCGGCCGGCTGCCACTACCTGTCTTACGCGCCCCCCCAGATGGAACGTCAGAGAAATGAACCTCACGACGTTCTCCGCAGCTCTAGAGCGTGCTCAGACATCCCTACCCGCCGCTCCCGAAGGTCTATCGCCATCCGAGCGAGCTGATCGGGTGACCGCACGGGCTATGCGAGTCATCCAGATCGCTTGCGAAGAAGCAGTGCCGCGACGAGGATCGAGTCGTCGAGGCCGTCCTGCCTACTGGTGGACGGACGAGATCGCGGAGCTCAGCAGGACGTGTCTTCGACTTCGCCGGCAAGCCCAAAGAGCGAGAGCCCGCGACATACACGCAGCCCCTTTGGCCGCAGCGTTCCATGCGGCCAAGAAATCCCTGAAGCAAGCCATCAGAAACAGCCAACGGAGATGCTGGAGGGCCCTCATGCGGGATGTGGACCGAGATCCGTGGGGACTAGGGTACAGGATCGTCACAAGGTGGCTCGGGGCTTTCACCCAAGGATCCCCTATGGATCCAGCCACCTTGGGCGATATTGTGGATACTCTCTTCCCCACCCATCCGCGGCGACCGTCCGAGCGACCACTGCCCTCGGATCTGGAAACCCCCCCCCCCCCCCTTCAGTGAAGAGGAGCTTATAGTGGCCGCTCGTTCGATGCGTAACCGGAAGGCTCCTGGTCCAGACGGCCTTCCAGCAGAAATAGTGAAGGCAGTAGCTTCCAGTCACCCCTCTCTCTTGCTGGACATGTACAACTCGTGCCTGAAGGCGGGCAGATTTCCTGCCCGCTGGAAAGTCGCACGTCTTGTACTGATCAGCAAGGGTGGGGGGGCGACAGAAACGGCGGCGTCCTACAGACCTCTGTGTATGCTGGACACGACCGGGAAGCTACTGGAGAAACTCCTACGGCCTCGCCTTCACGAGGCCGTACGCGCGGCGGGAGACTTGGCAGCCAGACAGTTCGGCTTCCGACCGGGCCGCTCTACTATTGATGCGGTCCAACAGGTGGTCGAGGCTGCCAGGTCAACGGAGCGGGGGAATCACTTCTCCCGGCACGTGTGCCTCCTGGCCACTTTGGACGTCAAAAACGCGTTCAATTCGGTCAGGTGGGACAGGGCGTTGAGGGTGATGGTGCGCGACTTCAGACTTCCTCAGTACCTGCAAAGGATGATGGGGGACTATCTGAATGAGCGCTTCATCGAGTACGAGACCACCGATGGCTTGCTTAGAAGGGAGATTACATCCGGGGCCGCCCAGGGCTCTATTTTGGAGCCCGACATCTGGAACATCTCCTATGGCGGGCTCCTGCGTTTGGAGATGCCTGAGGGTGTTTGCCAGGTTGGGTATGCAGACGACGTCGCAGTGATTATCACTGCGAGGGACGTCGATGCAGCGCAGATGCGCCTCAACCAGGCAATGCGTATAATATCCTCCTGGATGGACGACTGCGGGCAGCTCACAAAACGGAGATCGTGTTGCTTACGAAGAAGCGAATCAACACGGTGGGAAATTTCGAGGTGGGAACCGCGATAATCGAATCGTCGAGGGCTGTAAAGTACCTCGGAGTGATGCTTGATAACAAGTTATCCTTCGACCTACTGGCCCAGGAGAGATTGTCCGTTCGCCGAGAAAGGAGCAGGGTGGGCAAAAAGGAGGCGGCGAGGGCTGCTAGGGCCCACACGATGGAGGTCTGGCAAACGCGCTGGGAAGGTGACACTAGGGGCAGGTGGACAGCCCGCCTGATCGGCCACCTGATCACCTGGGTGAACAGGGAGTTCGGGGAGGTGGATTACTACCTTACCCAGTTTCTGACGGGGCACGGTCTATTCCGTGCGTACCTGAAGAAGATGGGTAAGGTGGCGGATGCCGCATGCCCCTACGGGGACTCAGCTTCGGACGACGCCCACCATACATTCTTTGAATGCACGAGGTGGGCGGACGACAGAAACGCGATGGAAGAGGAGCTCGGAAGCGTGACCCCCGACACAGTTGTCAGGGTTATGCTCCGAGGCCCCGCGGAATGGAGGAAGGTGGGGTGTTTTGTCCAGACCATCCTGATTAATAAGAAATCGGAGACTGATATCCGATCAGTCTCCGCGGAGCCCTAGCATGCTTCTGCCAAATGGGAGGGACGCAAGTCTTGTTGATGCCGCGCCGGTTGAGGGGACCAAGGGTCTTGTTGGTGACGCCCGCCTGAAGTAATACCTCACGGGGGTGCCGGGCGGGTCAAACGTCACCGAAAGGGGTGGTGAGTTTAGTCAGTAGGAATCTGACACTACCGTCTGAGTGCGGATCCTCAGCGGTGTCTATGGAAGATTCTCACCACCCCTCGTACAAAAAAAAAATTATTATTATTATTTACAGTTAACAAACAAAAACCAGCCTACTATTACTATTTACTTCACTATTAACTTGAAAGAAATCACAAAAAAAACATTCATATTAAATGTAGGTACCATAAATTTAATAAAATATTATAAAGCGCTTACTGTTTTCTTTTTTTATTTGTATATATATTATGACACGTTTTCTTAAAAAAATTTAACAAAAATTTAAAAAATTCAGCTACTAGTTGAATCCTACTTCAATTTTGTTATTTTAGCATAATTACAAACATCTTTATTCGTTATAACCGTTATAACTGTAATTATTTAAGTTTTCTGCTTAAAGTTGAAAAACTTCCTTGTTTCAGTTTTCTGCGGAAAGTGTTGCAAATTGTTAAAAGCGCTATTGTAAAATCAAAATAATAATTATAATAAGTGAAATAAATAATAATTTAATAATAATCAGTGAAATAAATAATAATTTAAAGGTAAGTGGATAAATTGTAATTACGATTTTTAAAATTTCTATGTTTTTTTATATAAATAAAATATTTTTTATTTTGCTTCTATTTAGGATATTCAACGAAATTATGAGATTACACGAATTTTTAAGTTTAGTAAATAATAGGGAAAAATTAATAGATTTTTTAATCAATAAATAATGAATTAAAATGCCCTAAATGTGGCCACGTTATAAAATTAAATTTAAGTACCTTAGTTTTTAAGTGTAATTATAAATATTATATTAAAAATATACACAAAAAAAGAGTTCGGAAAATGTGTACTTTTTCCCAAACGGCCAAAAAAAAATACATGGTTTTCCAAAAGCAAGCTATCAATAGTAAAAGTAAGCATGTTCGTCGCGCATTTCGTGATGATTAAGCCGCCACGACATTATTTTTTAAAAAGAAAACTTCAATTAAATAATAATACCGTTGTGGATTGGCAAAGCTTTTGTCGGGAGGTAATTTAATAATTTTTTTCATTATTGTTTTTATTTATTTTTGATAATTTGTAATTATATTTAATTATCATTCTAATTAGGTGTGCACTTATTGGGTAGAGTCCCAATATCCGAAAATTGGCGGGGTAGGAGCTACAGTTGAAATAGACGAAGCCAAAATTGGGAAGAGGAAATACAACCGCGGACGGATAATCGATGGAAAATGGATTTTTGGGGGTATCGAACGGGGAATCGGGCGAGTTTTTATAGTCCCTGTCGCTAACCGCACAAGAGAAATTTTAGTAGACATTATAAAACAATATATTCTACCTGCGACGACTATAATTTCTGATATGTGGAGGGCATATGACACGATAGAGAGAGAAGGTTTCATACACTTCACTGTGAACCACTCTCAAAATTTTGTCGACCCTCAAACAGGTAAGTTTTAAATAATATTAATTTAATTAAAGTATTTAATATATAAAATAATAGTAACACTAAAAATGTAATCATATATATTTCTAATTATAGGCGCCCATACGCAAAATATAGAGCGGCTTTGGCGTGAAGTCCGTGCTAATATACCAAGGTTTGGCACAAAAGAAGCACATTTAAAAGGATATTTAAACGAATTTTTATTTAAACGAGAATTCCAATCAAATGAACGGATTAAAAAATTTTTGAATTGGTAAGCGAATTATATCCGCCATTAAAATAAAATAATAAAACTGCACATATCATTAAAAATGTCCTTTTCAGGGCAACCAATCGGTCCTTTTCAGGACTACCAAATTATTAATTAAAGAGTAAATTTTATTTGCATTATAATATTTTATTAAATTTATGGTACATTTTAATATGAATGTTTTTTTTTGTGTTAATAGTGAAGTAAATAATAGTGAAATAATAGTGAAGTAAATAATAGTGAAGTTAATAGTGAAGTAAATAGTAATAGTAGGCTGGTTTTTGTTTGTTAACTGTTAATAATAATAATAACATTAATTACCATAAAAGCTATTATTTGTTTTTTTTCCCCAATTATAAATCATCCTATAGGCTCTTCTAAAATTAGGAACTCCCCAGGCGAATCTTAGCATTGGTATACATGCGCAAGGATTCAGGAAATCCGTGAAAGTTGTACTGATTTCGAACGTGAAATTACAGATTACTCCACAACAAAAGTTGTAATAGAAAAATTAGGTATGTTTTATATGGAATCCCCCTGAATCCCCCCGAAAATGTGCTTATACCTAGGATACCTATAATTCCGAGTAGTTATCCCTTTAAATTCAAACGCTTACAATTCCCTGTTACCTTATGTTTCGCGATGACGATTAATAAGTCTCAGGGCCAAACATTAGGAAAAGCGGGAATTGATTTAAGTAAAAATTGCTTTACTCATGGACAACTATACGTTGCATGCTCTCGAGTCAGCAACTCAACAAACTTAATAATTTATGCCCCAAACAATAAAACGCAAAACATTGTCTATAGAGAGGCATTAAAATAAAAGTGTTGTTATAAGAGCAATTTTGAAAAATTATTAAAAAATAATTTCGGTTAAGTCCGGTCCACGCCGGCTAATTTGAGTTTGATATGCTTGCCCAGTTGTCTATTGTACGTCTTTCGATTGGAGTCGCTTAACATCAAATTTAAAAAAAAGTATTTTAATAGGTACCTATTCAAAATAAATTTTTGAAGATTTGTTCTTTTACCTCTTTATACTTTTTTCCTACCATGGACTGTGCACACATAGTCTTTTTTTATTTAAAGGCGTTGCAACGCACGCGGGTTTTTTGCTAGTCCAACATATAGTAATAGAAATCAAGAATTTAAAGAAAATTTTATTATAAGCCCTAATGAGTTTAACAATAAAATAAATATTAATAAGTTGACCTTCGAAGAAGTTGCACTGAACCTAGAAAAGAATATTGAGGAAATTCATGAACTAAAATACCACAAAATAATTAATTACAGTGTAGGAACTTTTACTATTATATTAAGGGTTATAATAATCCTTTCACTGGTTTACTTGTTTTTAAAACATAAAAAATTTAAAGTTAACATTATTAACAGGATTCAGGAGAATCCAAATATAAGGAGGGGAAGAGTTACATCAGAGATTTTCCCACATTTTGAAAATCTGGATCATGTTCCCAAAACTAAAAACCTTAGCTCAGCTAAAAGAGATTCGTGGCAGGAAATGATCCAGACATACAACATAAAGCTTGAAGGAAAATCATATTATGAAACTGAGGAAGAAAAAGCTTTATCAGCAGAAATGCTATTAAGAATTCATATTTTCCCGTAATTAAGAATAATAGAGAAAATCCTCAGGGCAGTTCTTTCGTGGTCTCTCTAAAGAGTAGACATATTGCATAAGTTAATTAACTTAAGTTAATTTTGTAAATTTGTTTTGAATAAATAGTTTTGCCGGGAAACTTACGTTTTCTATCATTTATTTATTTAAAAAAAAAAAATATTTTTTCCTCCGAAGAGAAAACTAAAAAGTTAAGTCAGACGACGCTTTTGCCTTAGAGAAGCATTTGATGAAATGTAGATGCCGAAATCTGACTACCTTGCAGGAAATTTTTAATTATAGACTAGCTGGGACTTGGTACGCCTCGCTGCACCCATAAGCCAATAAAAACCATCCATTGCCTAGTTTTCTATTTTGGTATTTTTCTAGAGATGAAGTGCCTCAAAGAACGGGTTCATGTAAATTTAATGCAAATCTTCAAAATGTAACTATTCATAATCTCTAACGAAAGAATCAATTATTATTTCTGTACAATTTCGAGACATTAGATTCAATATGCTTTTATATTAAGTTTGAATGGTAGAACACAATAAGCAATGTAGTATACTCAATATACCGTTACATCCATGGCGGCCGTCTCAAAACCTGGTACGCCTCACTGCACCCATAAGCCAGTAGTAGCCAATTAAAACCATCCATTGACTTGGTATTTTCGAGATATGAATTTTACACAGATGAAGTGCCTCAAAGAACGGATGCATGGGTCTTGAGACGTCCGCCATGGATCTAACAGCATTTCTATTGTATTCTACTCATCATACCCTTTCATTTGATACCCATGTCGAAGGGGTAAAAAAGAAGTTGTAGTCCGCCCTCTTGAGCATATGACACGATAGAGAGAGAAGGTTTCATACACTTCACTGTGAACCACTCTCAAAATTTTGTCGACCCTCAAACAGGTAAGTTTTAAATAATATTAATTTAATTAAAGTATTTAATATATAAAATAATAGTAACACTAAAAATGTAATCATATATATTTCTAATTATAGGCGCCCATACGCAAAATATAGAGCGGCTTTGGCGTGAAGTCCGTGCTAATATACCAAGGTTTGGCACAAAAGAAGCACATTTAAAAGGATATTTAAACGAATTTTTATTTAAACGAGAATTCCAATCAAATGAACGGATTAAAAATTTTTTGAATTGGTAAGCGAATTATATCCGCCATTAAAATAAAATAATAAAACTGCACATATCATTAAAAATGTCCTTTTCAGGGCAACCAATCGGTCCTTTTCAGGACTACCAAATTATTAATTAAAGAGTAAATTTTATTTGCATTATAATATTTTATTAAATTTATGGTACATTTTAATATGAATGTTTTTTTTTTGTGTTAATAGTGAAGTAAATAATAGTGAAATAATAGTGAAGTAAATAATAGTGAAGTTAATAGTGAAGTAAATAGTAATAGTAGGCTGGTTTTTGTTTGTTAACTGTTAATAATAATAATAACATTAATTACCATAAAAGCTATTATTTGTTTTTTTTCCCCAATTATAAATCATCCTATAGGCTCTTCTAAAATTAGGAACTCCCCAGGCGAATCTTAGCATTGGTATACATGCGCAAGGATTCAGGAAATCCGTGAAAGTTGTACTGATTTCGAACGTGAAATTACAGATTACTCCACAACAAAAGTTGTAATAGAAAAATTAGGTATGTTTTATATGGAATCCCCCTGAATCCCCCCGAAAATGTGCTTATACCTAGGATACCTATAATTCCGAGTAGTTATCCCTTTAAATTCAAACGCTTACAATTCCCTGTTACCTTATGTTTCGCGATGACGATTAATAAGTCTCAGGGCCAAACATTAGGAAAAGCGGGAATTGATTTAAGTAAAAATTGCTTTACTCATGGACAACTATACGTTGCATGCTCTCGAGTCAGCAACTCAACAAACTTAATAATTTATGCCCCAAACAATAAAACGCAAAACATTGTCTATAGAGAGGCATTAAAATAAAAGTGTTGTTATAAGAGCAATTTTGAAAAATTATTAAAAAATAATTTCGGTTAAGTCCGGTCCACGCCGGCTAATTTGAGTTTGATATGCTTGCCCAGTTGTCTATTGTACGTCTTTCGATTGGAGTCGCTTAACATCAAATTTAAAAAAAAGTATTTTAATAGGTACCTATTCAAAATAAATTTTTGAAGATTTGTTCTTTTACCTCTTTATACTTTTTTCCTACCATGGACTGTGCACACATAGTCTTTTTTTATTTAAAGGCGTTGCAACGCACGCGGGTTTTTTGCTAGTCCAACATATAGTAATAGAAATCAAGAATTTAAAGAAAATTTTATTATAAGCCCTAATGAGTTTAACAATAAAATAAATATTAATAAGTTGACCTTCGAAGAAGTTGCACTGAACCTAGAAAAGAATATTGAGGAAATTCATGAACTAAAATACCACAAAATAATTAATTACAGTGTAGGAACTTTTACTATTATATTAAGGGTTATAATAATCCTTTCACTGGTTTACTTGTTTTTAAAACATAAAAAATTTAAAGTTAACATTATTAACAGGATTCAGGAGAATCCAAATATAAGGAGGGGAAGAGTTACATCAGAGATTTTCCCACATTTTGAAAATCTGGATCATGTTCCCAAAACTAAAAACCTTAGCTCAGCTAAAAGAGATTCGTGGCAGGAAATGATCCAGACATACAACATAAAGCTTGAAGGAAAATCATATTATGAAACTGAGGAAGAAAAAGCTTTATCAGCAGAAATGCTATTAAGAATTCATATTTTCCCGTAATTAAGAATAATAGAGAAAATCCTCAGGGCAGTTCTTTCGTGGTCTCTCTAAAGAGTAGACATATTGCATAAGTTAATTAACTTAAGTTAATTTTGTAAATTTGTTTTGAATAAATAGTTTTGCCGGGAAACTTACGTTTTCTATCATTTATTTATTTAAAAAAAAAAATATTTTTTCCTCCGAAGAGAAAACTAAAAAGTTAAGTCAGACGACGCTTTTGCCTTAGAGAAGCATTTGATGAAATGTAGATGCCGAAATCTGACTACCTTGCAGGAAATTTTTAATTATAGACTAGCTGGGACTTGGTACGCCTCGCTGCACCCATAAGCCAATAAAAACCATCCATTGCCTAGTTTTCTATTTTGGTATTTTTCTAGAGATGAAGTGCCTCAAAGAACGGGTTCATGTAAATTTAATGCAAATCTTCAAAATGTAACTATTCATAATCTCTAACGAAAGAATCAATTATTATTTCTGTACAATTTCGAGACATTAGATTCAATATGCTTTTATATTAAGTTTGAATGGTAGAACACAATAAGCAATGTAGTATACTCAATATACCGTTACATCCATGGCGGCCGTCTCAAAACCTGGTACGCCTCACTGCACCCATAAGCCAGTAGTAGCCAATTAAAACCATCCATTGACTTGGTATTTTCGAGATATGAATTTTACACAGATGAAGTGCCTCAAAGAACGGATGCATGGGTCTTGAGACGGCCGCCATGGATCTAACAGCATTTCTATTGTATTCTACTCATCATACCCTTTCATTTGATACCCATGTCGAAGGGGTAAAAAAGAAGTTGTAGTCCGCCCTCTTGAGACGGCCTCCATGGATCTAACGGTATATTGAGTACACTGAGGAGTTTGGCCGTAGACAGCGAAGTGAACGGACGTGTGCTGGCCCGGTCTGTCAAACACGCCCCGTTAAAAACAAAATAAACAACAACAACAAAACAAAAGTGGAAAAAAATACGCGCGGCAGTGTAAAGCGAAGGCCTCATCACCCTTTCTACAGACAAGCGACCGACGAACAGCACAAGTAAGTTCCCTTTGCTTCCTACCCTCACTCGATTCTCGGACCTGCAAGTGTCGCACCCGAAATCTGTCGGTCGACGAAATTTGCCCCGTCTGAAAAGGCATAACACTTTAACGTAAGCAAATTTCGTTGACTCTGATGGTTGCGGTAGATGTAATTCCGGGAAATATCTCTAAGAATGTGGCGATTGAACCCGCGCAATCGAAGTCCCGTTACAAGTCAAGCTTTGTTATTGACCTCTGTAACATTCGTGGACTTCATACGAACTTCTCTTTTGTTGAGTGCCACTTATTAAACTTTAAACCCCCAATCCTCGCACTTTTAGTGAAACCCAAATATCACCCGATAATGACTTAAGTCAATATCAGATATCGGGGTACACTTTAGTGCATGCCCATAGGGGCATTGCCATCTACGTTAGGGATGACGTGGCTCATTATAAAATATGCAAAACCACTTCTTCAGTTTTTAACTCACTTTGGATTAAAATCATCATCCAAAACCACGTCATATTCTTTTGCTTCCTATACAGAAGCCCTAACATAAGTAACGAAGCCTCCACTTCATCATTTGACACTATTTCCGAACAAATCTCGTGATTTTTATCGTCCAATCCTGAGTGTGAAATCATCGTTGCGGGTGATTTCAATGTTCACAATGTAAACTGGCTGACTTACTCAAATGGCACCAGTGTTTCTGGCAAGGACGTCGAGCTCTTTGCAGACATCAATAACTTGCGTCAAATTGTGGATCATCCCACAAGAGTCCCTGATGTTGCTGATCAAGGAAAATATCTCCTTGATCTTTTCCTTACTTCTCATCCAGCACGATATACCGTCACAGTTGATTCACCTCTCGGCAATTCGGACCACTGCTTAGTTAGCGCTAGCTTCCCATTCAAATTTCCCACCCCTCCCAAACCAGTCAGAAGAACTGTATGGCATTATGGGAAGGCCAATTAGCTGGGGCGTACTAATTTTTTCCAATCTACTGACTGCAACCAGTGTTTCCGTAATAAAAACGTCAACTTCGCCGCTATCCGTATCACTAGAATCATACAGGCAGGAATGCATTTGTTCATTCCTCATTCTACTAAATCTGTGAAGGCTAGGCCTGTAGGGACATCGTCTCCTAAAAGAACTGTGTGGCACTATGGGAAACCCAACTGGTTGGGTCTTTTCGCTTATTCGCCAAGCCACTGACTGGGATTTGTGTTTCCATAATGCGAACTATGCGGCCTTCTGTGTCACCAAAATTATACGAGCGGGAGTAATAAAACTCGAGACACGACGAGATAAAAAAAATAATAAATTTGAAACGTTATAAATTTCTCTTTATTGATATTTTCACAATTAAAATCGACTTTATTCTTGTGAGTTTAAATCAGAACTAAGCTTTCTTTATTTTACATTAAAAATGATACTTTAAAAATTGATCAAAATTGCTTACGCTGAATTAATTACAATTGGGCTATGGGATTGCTTATTCGGCAAATTAATTGAAAATTTAAAAGTTGGGAAATTCAAGAAAAATGTTATTAATACATTTGGTCAGCACGTCTGGTTGGTTTCCGGCACGTGTTGCATGTAGGACATGTAACTCGGGTATGCGCTTGTTCATCCCCCACTCTACCAAATCTGTGATCTGTCAATGGGGAATGTATGAACGCAATCAAAGCTAAAAAGGCCGCATATAGAGCATACAGACGTTCGCCTGACGAGCCACTTCGTCATGAGTCAAATTGAGGAACTCCTGTAATTCCATCATCAGGAAAGTCAAATCATCATTTGATGATAGATAGAGAAGTAAGATTCTTAACTCCACAACAGGCAGCAAACATTTCTGGTCCTTGGTAACTGCCATCAAGAAGAATTTTACTTCCTCCTCAACACCTCCTTTTATTCACAACAAGGAATTGATAACAGAAAGCAAACCCAAGGCCGACCTTTTAGCGTCTCGGTACCCCGCAAATTCTTCTTTACCCGATCCGGCTATGTCACCCCCACTCTTCACCTTTGGCTAAACCCCTGCGCAAACTTTTTGCCCTGTCTTACTTCTCCCGACTTTTGGAAACTAGTTCATGTTCAGCCAATCCCAAAAAAAGGTGAAGCCAGAGACCCTTTCAACTAACGCCCAATAGCAATAACTTCTGTTCTCTCCAAAATTATGGAGACAATAATCAATAGAAGGTTAATGAAATATATAGAATCTAACTGTTCGGGGCTATGGTAGCCTGTTTGAACAATTCAGTGATTATAACAATAACTTAGAGTGAAAGACTGCGGCAGTAATTCAACTTGTCAATTTATTTCAAAGTTCAATTTCACAAAATTCGCTAATTATTAAGTTAACTAAATCTAAATTTAAATCGATTCAACTTCACTATATACTTATGTTTATTTATTATACTTTCAAGCTTAGAAATTCCTGTAGTTGTAGATGGCCCTGACTTTAGCTTCTCTGCAGTTGGTGTGAATCTCTGCTATTCTGCAATCGGTATGAATATCTCTTCCAGCTATTCCGTGTATTCAATTTATTGGATTTTGTACATTAGCATCAATCCGACTAATGTATTCAATAGTTTCCTGAAATTTGAACTAATAGTTAGTTGTTAGTCACATTAAACTCAGGGCGATTAATGTAACCGTGAAATTATATCAGCTCAATACGGCTAATATATTAGAAATTCGCATTACCTAAAATTCGTATAATGCGATCGAGATGAGACCACTAGCTGCAAATAGCGACTTCTTCTACCATCAAACCGTGTACAAGATCAAGAGTGATCTGAAGCTTTTGGGCAACGCGCTCCGGTATTTATTTGCTCCACTGTAATGCGTCAGTGGAACCTGGTGGGGAGCTTTAGAACTTGTTGTGGATCGTGTTTCCTTAGCGGAGCTTGGTGGGGAGCTTCAGAACTTGTTGTGGATCGTGTTTCCTATGTGTGCGTCAGTGTTGACACTTGGCTGTCAGTTCTGTCTGCTCGGTAGGTTTTATGATTATTTTTATATATATATTTTAATTTAATTATTTTTTTCTCCCTTTAGGGTTTTAATCAGGGATCGTAAATTACTGTTATATTTGTATTTTTGACTTAAAAAATCAAATAGTAAATGTTGTCTGATCTGCATAAAATTTATACTGGATACTCAGAGTAGCGAGTTCTACGCGGTGGTGGGGTTACTTTTAAATTGTAGACTTTTATTATAAAAGTAAAGTTTAATAGTTAAAATTAATTTAAATTTTTTAAATAAACAATAACAGTTATATTTAACTAAAAAAGTTTTAGGTCATTAAAAACTCTTATTTTTGTTTTTTATTTTTAAAGTCTTCCAAAACTCTTATGGGAAGACTTTTATTTTTAAAATCAAAAATAACTGTTAAAAAGACTGTCTTGCATAAAAGTCTTTCTAAGATTTTTATTTTTCCAGTTTTTTCTATAAAAGTCTTTGAAGACTTTTATTTTTAAAATATAAATATAAAAGTCTTTTGCTGAAAACAGATAAATAGTCCATTCAAACCGTTAAGAAAATCGAACCCTACAGGTTTTTGGGGTCGCTGATCGCGAAAATCGGGGTCCTGCGGTCCTAAAACATGGGCGTCACCCTTGAAAATGCAAAAAACACCCCTTTTTAGGGGTTTTTCGCGATTATTTCGATAATAATGAAAACTAATGCAATGAAATACACTTTTTTTAATATTTATTTGCGAAGGTGGTTGATTTGTACTAAATCAACGCGAACTTTATGATAAGGGGTGATCCTAAAGGGTTGAAACCACCCCTAAATCGGCTACAAATAGAAACTAGTTGAGATGTGGGTTCGACCCTTTCGGTCCACACGATCTACTCAAGGGGGTGAAATAGGGTCAACTCGGGGGCCTCGGTAGTCTAGAGGTAAGGCGCCTGACTGCTATCCCCAGAGATCCCGGGTTCGAATCCCGGTGGTGCCACGGTCCTTCGCCTTTCCCACCTAACTTTCCTTCTTTCTTCTTCCCTCTTTACATTCCTGATTCCCCTGTCATAGCCTTCCCTAGTCCTTCCCCGCTCCACCAAGCGCATGCCATCGGTTGGTTGATGAGATTCAACTCGTTTCAGGAGGCATAACACTCCAGCGAGTTGTTCTCGACGCCCCGATGTCAGAGTCGCGAAATGGTTGTGAGTAGGTGGAATCAAATATCGCGGCTAGGTTGTGACAGTTACTTCCTTCTCTTCTGTCTATCTTCCGGCTAGAGCTGCTGTTCGACATTGCACTCTATACGAATAAAAATAGATTGTCGACAGTACAAAGGGACTTTCCCTAAGCCTCTAGTCTGTCACATAAAAAAAAAAAAAAAAAAAAAAACTCAAAACCGCTGGAACTATAGGGTTGAAATTTTGACAGTGCATCCCTATAATGATGTGGACATCCACTAAGAAGCGATTTTTCGAAATTCTTCCCCTAAGGGGGTGAAATGAGGTTTGCCCAAACCGCTGGAGCTTATAGGGCTGAAATTTTGACAGTGCATCCCTTTAATGACGTGGACATCCACTAAAAAGCGATTTTTCGAAATTCATTCCCTAAGGGGGTGAAATGGGGTTTCTCCAAACCGTTAAAGCTATAGGGCTGAAATTTTGACAGTGCATCCCTTTAATGACGTGGACATCCGCTAAAAAGCGATTTTTCGAAATTCAACCCCTAAGGGGGTGAAATGGGGTTTCTCCAAACCGTTAAAGCTATAGGGCTGAAATTTTGACAGTGCATCCCTTTCATGACGTGGACATCCACTAAAAAGCGATTTTTCGAAATTCATCCACTAAGGGGGTGAAATGGGGTTTCTCCAAACCGTTACAGCTATAGGGCTGAAATTTTGACAGTGCATCCCTATAATGGCGTGGACATCCACTATAATGCGATTTTTCGAAATTCATCCCCTAAGGGGGTGAAATAGGGTTTACCCAAACCGCTGGAGCTATAGGGCTGAAATTTGGACAGTGTATCCCTTTAATGACGTGGACATCCACTAAGATTCGATTTTTCGAAATTCATCCCCTAACGGGGTGAAATGGGGTTACCAAACTACTAATTTAAGTAGAAATTAAACAGGGAGCCAAAAAATTCAAAAATATAAAATCAGCCGCACCAATTTATCCACCTAATAAATCATTTTTTACATAGTTTTAGTTAGAATTTCTATAGCCTGATCAACGTGCTAGGCTTTAAGCACAATATCACAATTCGATGGTGAAGAATGGAAACCTCCTATGTCAATTTTTGGCATTTTTGAGTTAGTGGTGTCAAAAATTCAACGTAAACTTTATACATCGGATGCAAAAACCGTCTATATCGAAATAAAACGGCAAACTATTTAAACTTGTGTACCTCCTATGTCAGTTCGTAAATGCTGCTGCACTTAACTTCTATGTCAATTTGGGAGGTTTTGCCTTAGTAGTAGGCGGTTGGTATTACAATTGTTTTGCTGCGAAAAACTTCTTTGTCACTATGTCAGCTGGAGTATTAATTACCGCTTAAAAGTGACTTTTGTATTCGTCGGTGTAATTTATGTGATTTAAATAGGCCATTTTCATTATTAAAGTACAGAAATGCTATCCAGAGGTAAAATATTGGCTAATCTTGCCATAGCAAGTAAAAATAATAATTCCAATGCAAACCAGTCGGAATATAATGCGGTGAGTAATTTTTAGCCTTAATTTTTAAAGGGTCCAGTACTTGAAGCAATTTAAACATGTCGGTACTAATATAAAATTTAAACAACATTAAATTTTTCTGGTTTAACAGCGTAACTACCAAGATATGAACAATGCAGTAGCTGAGACTTGTTCGTTGGTTCCTGGAGTTTATAGCATTGTCGATGACGGCATGTTAATATTATCCGAACAGGAACGAATATTATTACCATTTCATCAAGAATTAATAGGCGAAGAGATAGAACAGCAAAATATTCAAAACAGCATCGGTTTGCAGCTTGACACAGAGGAAGTTAGTGAAACAAATATTTTTGTGGAAGTTGATAGCCTTATCTCTAATTTTTGCGAATCGGCAAATTCAAATATTAATCTAAAAACAGCAGATTTACAAGAAAACATAGCAACTATAAATCAAGAAATAGAGGAACTTAGAAATGCCCCTGATTATCTACCTGAAGAGGACAGTGTACGGCCAAATGAAGAAGACGATATCGCCACTGACCAAGAAGATTCAGACTACGTTCCTAACCCAGAAGAATCTGAATCTATTGATGAACGTAAGATAAGGAAAACTGATACAACTAGGACAAGAAAAAGGAAAGGTGATAGGAAAGAATGGCAACGATATAAACGTCAAATTTTAAGAAAAGAAGGTAAAAGCTATGTTAGCCGATTGAAAATATCAGGAGAAAAAGACATAGAAAAAGTAGTAAAGGAAAGACAAATTGGACCTCGCTGTAAATCTCAGTACTGTTTGAAGTCGAAGAAACGTCTTTGCAACGATATTCCAGAAGGATTGCGACAGGAGCTGTTTACTCACTTTTGGTCAAATCTTTCGTGGGAAGAAAGAAAAATTTACATAAGTTCCCTAGTAAATTGCGAAGTGCCTAAACAAAAACGTCGTGCAGAATCAGGAGACAGAAGAGGATCCTTGTTTCATTATTTTTTAAAAATAAATAATGAAAAGAAAGAGGTGTGTAGAGACATGTTTTGTAACACGTTTGCACTAGGGGAATGGAGCGTTAAAAACTGGTCCAAAAATGTATTGCATGGGATGAAGAACAGTCCAAAAACCAAACATCCAGCTAATAAAGAAAAACCAACAGGAAAAAAGCAAGAATCTGCAGAGGAACAAGAAACTGGATATGAAGAAAAACTGATACTAGTTGTACCGTCAATAAAAACCCAGCAAAACAAGAAAATGCCACTGGATCTAACAATCGAAGTCGTCTTAGCAAAAGCAAAGAGTTTGCAGAGAACTTCATAAAAATGCTTCCCAAAATGGAGGCTCATTATTGTCGTAAAGATACAAAAAAATTATACCTGGAAACAACTTTTCAGTCACTTATGCATCTTTATAGAGTGTACAAAAGTAAGTGTGAAGAAGAAAATATAAAAATGCTTAGCAGATTTACCTTCACAGAAATTTTGAACGAGTTAAACGTTTCTTTATTTCAACCTAAAAAAGACCAGTGCGACACTTGTTGCAAGTACAGAGTCGGCAGTTTGTCGGAGAAAGCTTATATAGACCACAAAAAAGCTAAGGACAGAGCAAGAGAAGAAAAAAGTAAAGACAAAACAGAGGCTATTTCTAAGCTTTGCAAAGTGTTTTCTGCAGATGTGGAGGCAGTAAAACTTGCACCATTTTTAATGGCATCTGCTATTTACTTTAAAACCAAACTCTGTTGCCATAATTACACAGTTTATGACTTAGAAAGCCGCGAGGTTGATTGTTATTGGTGGAACGAAGCAGAGGGTGATCTTAAAGCGGAAATATTCGCATCCCTTCTTGGAAATCATTTGCAACTCGTTATAGATAAATGGCCAGAAGAGTATCCCCGAGTGATTAAAATGTGGAGTGATGGCTGCATGTATCAAAATAAAAATAAAACGTTATCTAATGCCCTGCTAGAGTTAGCAATTAAAAACAATTTTGTAATCCATCAGAAGTACTTACAAGTCGGTCACACACAAATGGAAGTAGATTCTGTCCATGCTGCCATTGAACGAAAATTAAAAAATCGAGAAATTCATTTACCATCCGATTACATAGCTGCAACTAAGGAAGCAAGAAGTCAAGAACGAGAAAACAATGAAGAATCAGCGAACAGGAAACAAAAAATTTTGTATCCCCCCTACAGGGCACATTATATAACCTATGACTTCTTTAAAGATTATACCACTCTGCTTGGCCAACGATATTCTTCAATAAGGCCTGGAAATAAAACGAATGATCCAACCGTTAACGACGTTTGCCATTTTGTGTATCTACCTTCAGGTATAATACAATACCGATTAAGCTTTGATGACGAACTAAAGCCTTTACCTCGACGAGCAAAGCAAGTACCATCTGGAATTACGTATCCTCAGCTTTTTGAATCACGACTAAAAATTAAAGCTACCAAATGGGAGCATCTTCAACAGTTAAAATCTGTACTTCCTCAGGCTGTTCACTACTTTTATGATAATCTTCCGCAGTAAAAGCCAGTATTTCTTTATTATTTTTTTCTACGATATTTGAGGTTCAGTTATGTTATTTTTATTCATTTGTAGAACTTTTAAAAATAAAAATAATTCCTCTTGACTACATTTTTTTCCAATTTCGTAGCTATTAGAACCTCCTATGTCACCATTTCTTAACTGAACAGTTAGATGAAAACCTTCTATGTCATTTTTTTTAAAGAAATAACTGGAGTAGACCCATAATACATTATTAGTTGTTTAGTTTACTACAAATATGGTCTAATAAACCAAAGTCGATAATATAGCACCACTACCTAAATTAATAACCAGTTTTTTTTGTCCCCTGAAAAGTTAAGTTTTCTGACATAGAAGGTTTCCATTCTTCACCATCGAATTGTTTTTATAGTGTAATTTTCGAACTACGATAGCTATTTTATTTGTTTTCAGCAAAAGACTGACCTGCCTAAATGTCATTGTAAAAAAACGGAACACCCCATTATTCAGAAGTAACTCAAATACATTAGGGTACATATTTCCAATTATTGTGTGATTGTCGTTTTTATCCTGCATTTTGACTTTATTTAAAAATTCCACGAAAAGAAATATTTCAACATGTATTTTTTATTTTGCTTCGGTTTAGGGGTGGTTTAACCCCTTTAAAAAAGGGTTTAAAGTGAAATTTTCAAAATGTTTCAATTAATAAAAATGGAAAATAAAATTTTAATGCAAAACAATAAATGTCAATTTTTTTTCAATTACAATTTTAATGCAGGGGTAGTTTCACCCCCTTAAGGGTTTAAAATAATAAATTTATGGCTGATAATACCTTTTGAACCAAATTTCAAGCAAAAAGCAAAAAACAAAAAAAATTTCTAATTTTTTTTATATAAAGTCGATTTTTATAATTGTGGGGGTAGTTTGAACCCTTTAAGGCTTGAAAATAATTTAGTTTTGCCTGACAGTACGCCCACAATCGTATAAGCGTATACTTGAAGAAAAAATTTTTTACAATTTTTTCTATTTGTAGCCGATTTAGGGGTGGTTTCAACCCTTTAGGATCACCCCTTATCATAAAGTTCGCGTTGATTTAGTACAAATCAACCACCTTCGCAAATAAATATTAAAAAAAGTGTATTTCATTGCATTAGTTTTCATTATTATCGAAATAATCGCGAAAAACCCCTAAAAAGGGGTGTTTTTTGCATTTTTAAGGGTGACGACCAAGTTTTAGGACCGCAGGACCCCGATTTTTGTGATCAGCGACCCCAAAAACCTTTAGGGTTCGATTTTCTTAACGGTTTGAATGGACTATTTATCTGTTTTCAGCAAAAGACTTTTATAGAAAAAACTGGAAAAATAAAAATCTTAGAAAGGCTTTTATGCAAGACCGAAAAAAATAAAAGTCTTTTTTAACAGTTATTTTTGATTTTAAAAATAAAAGTCAATTTTAATTATTATTTCGAACAAAAAAAGAAAAAAATCTTTAATAACAATTTTAAAAGATTTAAAACAATACTAGTCAAAGATAATAGTTAAAAATAACTTTAAATATTTTTGGTAAAATTTAACTGTTACTGTTGTTTTATATCATATAAGTTTCAAAATAATGATTATTTTCTGATTTTTTCGATATAAGTTATAACAGTTACGATCCCTGGTTTTAATGGGAGCCTCCTGACGATGTTGCGGTGGAGAGTTGGATTTTGTTGTCTCGGGTTGTCAGATAAGTATTTTATTTATAAAGATTAATACTTTGTGGTAATTTTAGTTTCTTTTAGGGCAGCTGCTGCTGGACGATGTTTCCCTTTGTTTGGAAGAAATTTTGTATGATGAGGATCCTTTTAAATGGTAAGTATATTAAAATATATGACCTCATAATTATTGTTATGTATTTTTTAGGTAATTATTAGAAGATCGAACATCCTCCGGGGCCTTGAAGCGTTAGCTTCAATAGACGGCTGTTGATGATGCCCTTGACATATATTTTATTATTATTGTTTTTTTTTTTTTCATATTATTATTTTGAATAAATTACACAATTTACTTGATTTTGGCTGGGTTTTTATTTATCATGCAACAATCTTGAGTTTTTTTTATTTTTTTTTTAATTCAATTTTAATTCTTGGTGTTGTTTATTGTTGTTGTTGGTTTTTTTTTTTGCTTCCCTTTAAGTGCGTTGGTGGAATGCCCTGGTTGAAGGGATTTCCTTGGGGGATGTAGCACCACTCGACATGTTCTCTCTTTATTTAGGGTGAATCGTAGGATGTTCCCTTCGAAGGATGTGCGGTATGATTTTTTGGCGCACATAATTTTCGCCCATGGGAGTGGAAGGGCCTTAATTTTCTTCCATAAGGCGGGTTCCACTATGACATTGGGCGGTGGTTGGTTGCGGCGCATTCGATACTCGTCCAGGGTGATTTTTTTTCGTGGGTTAGGTGGCGTAGCCTCTGAGGTAGTTCTGACCTTCGATGTTGGGACCTTTTGGGGTTGCGTCCGTCGACGAATTTCTGGGCCGCATGCTGTGGCTTCAAAGGGTTGTATGGGCCGCTGAGGTGATGTCGGGGCCGATAATAATTTTTCCTTGATCGGTCTTGGCGGTGTTGATAGTTTGGGCACGTCATCTATCCACAGGTAATCCATTTTAAAATAATAATAAAATTATTGAAAATATAAGAAAGAAAAATAAACTTGTCGGTTCCTTGCACTATGCGTGGGAAATGAACGAGGTAAAGGAGGTTGCTCTCTGACGATTTCGTTAACGGTTTCCTTAGTCGATAGTATAGTGAGTTTCGAAAATTGTTTAAAGTTGGTTTGGATCTATGATTTGATATTTGTAATTACTTAAAGCCTAGTTTCCTGATTTATTTGATGATTTGAATGTTTGTATAATTTGTAAAATCGTTAAATATGAGGATTACTGTAACTATGGAGCTGCATTTTGTTTACTGTCACTTATGGGGAGAAGAGCTAATTTGGTTATTGGTCGCCGATTTATTGAGTTCTTCATCTTTATGTCTGCTGTTCGTACCAACCCGTCAGAGCCAGGGTATACTTTGGTCACTCGGCCTAGAGGCCAATTAAGTGACGATAAGCGATCATCCTTGACTAAAACTAAATCTCCTTCTTTTAGGTTTGGTTGGATTTGTAACCATTTGGGGCGCTGCTGTAGCCTAGACATGTATTCTCTGGACCATCGTTTCCAGAATTGTTGTGCTAGATTCTGGGTGAGTTGCCAACGGTTCAGATGAGTGAGCTTCTTTTCAAGTAGATCAGCTTGTGGAGGTGCTAGCAGCGCATCGCCAATGAGGAAGTGGCCTGGAGTCAGTGCGCTTAAGTCAGTTGGGTCTTCAGTAATTGGGCACAAGGGACGAGAATTTAAACATGATTCAATCTGACACAGAGTTGTCGCCATTTCTTCAAAGGTCAGGTTTACGTTTCCGACAGTGCGCCGTAGATGGTGTTTAGTCGATTTGACTCCGGCCTCCCAAAGGCCGCCGAAATGAGGGGCGTGCGCTGGATTGAAATGCCAAGTTATTCCATCATAAGATACTCGTTCTGCTAGTTGAGCTTGTTGGCGTGCTATCTCTTTGAGGTATGCGTTGGCACCAATGAAGTTAGTTCCGCAGTCGCTATACAGGTGTTGAGGCGCTCCTCGGCGACCTACAAATCGTTGGAAGGCTGCTAAAAATGCTTGAGTGGATAGTTCACTCACGAGCTCGAGGTGGATAGCTTTAACTGCTAGACATACAAACACCGCGATGTAGCCTTTGGTTGTGGGGGCTCCTCTCCTTTTGCTAGTTTTAATGCTAATGGGGCCACAGTAATCGATGCCAGTATGGGAAAATGGTCTTGACACATTGACCCTTGGCTGTGGTAAACTTCCCATTAGTTGAGTGTTGGTTTTTGAGCGGAGGCGAAAACATATAATACATCGTAGAAGCAACTTTCGAATGGTGTTTCGACCGTCTAAAACCCAGAATTTTTTTCTTATTAGTGATAAAGTTAGCTGAGTTCCCCCATGCAAGCTTATGCAATGGTAGTGGTTGATGATGAGGGTGCTCAGGTGGCTAGATTTTCCCAGAATGATTGGATGTTGTTCGTCATAGCTGATGTTAGCGTTCTGGAGACGTCCGCCAACCCTTAAAAGTCCGTTTCTGTCGAGGAATGGGGCGAGGTTCTTGATTTTGCTGCCAGTGGGTAAAGTGTTATGCTCTTGTAAGTGAGTAATATCCTTGCGAAAATGTGTTTGTTGATGGAACTTGAGCGACATGCACGGTTTTTTTTGCTTCTAATTCGGTGTCGAGTGGTTCCTTTAGCCGGGGCCAATGGTTGCAATGCTTGCTTAACCATTTGGGTCCGTTCCACCAGAGGGAGGAGTTCAGTAGCTCGATTGGTGAAATTCCTCTTGAAGCGAGATCTGCAGGGTTGTCTTCTGACGATACATGATGCCATGGTGCATTTTCAATTAAGCTGAAAATCTCGCTTGTCCGGTTTGCCACGAATGTGGTCCACTTTCTTGGTTGTCCTCTCAACCATGAAAGTACAATTGATTAGTCTGTCCACATATGAATTGGTATACTATGCTCCAGTTGAAGAGCCTTCCGTATATGCCGTACTAATTTTGCTGCCAGCACTGCACCGCACAGTTCTAACCTAGGTATGGATATTTGTTTAATTGGTGCGACCTTTGACTTAGATGCGATTAAATGAACGTTGACGATGGTGTCTGGAGATTGAACCCTCAAATATAACGCCGCTGCGTAGGCGTTTTGTGATGCGTCGCTGAAGGCGTGTAATTGGATGTCGCTACTCCCTTTGGTTGTGCCAAACCATCGCGGAATTCGCAGTTCTTCCAATAGTGGTAATTGCCTCTTTAATGTTAACCACGTCTGCTGTGTTTGTGTAGGGACCGGTTCATCCCATCCGCAACCGAGCATCCATAGTGACTGCATCAGGACTTTGGCGGTGACTATAATTGGGGAAATCCAACCCAGAGGATCGTACAGCTTTGCGATTTCGGACAGTAGTTCTCGTTTACTGGTCACGATTTGTTCGGATGAAATGGTGATTCGATAGCTGAAGGTGTCGGATGATGGATGCCAAATGATGCCCAGTGATTTGATGCCTTGATCCAAGCTGAGATCCACGGAATTGGGTAATGCTTTGTCGTGGTCTGGAATTTCACTTAAAACAGCCTGACTGTTCGAGAGCCATTTTTTCAGCTTAAAGCCTCCATGCTTCATAAGTGTCTCGATCTGTTGGTAAATGGTGATTGCTTTTAACTCGGAGTCGGCTCCAGTTAACAATTCATCCACATAAAAATCGTTTAATACGATTTTTGATGCTATCGGATACATGTCTCGCTCATCTTCTGCTAGCTGTTGAATTGTTCGTATTGCTAGATACGGAGCACTGGTTACACCGAACGTTACCGTGGTTAGGCAGTAATCCTTTAAGGGTTCTGATGGGGAATCTCGCCATATAATTTTTTGATATTTGACATCATCAGGGTGAATCATGATTTGGCGATACATCTTGACGATATCTGCGATGAGTACAACCTTAAATTTCCTCCATCGATTTAGGACGGCCGTCAATTCATTTTGTAGAGTGGGTCCAGTGAGTAGAACATCGTTGAGGGAGTATCCAGAGCTGCTTTTCCTTGAGGCATCAAACACCACTCGGAGGTGGGTTGAAGTGCTGTCCTTAAATACCGCATGATGAGGCAGATAATAGCTAGCACAAGACCACGTATTGTTTTGGTAAGTTTTTTCGTCATCAGATTTCTCTGCAGGAATCATATGCCCTAGCTCTAAATATTCCTTTATGCATGTGGTATATTCGTCTTTTAGTGATGGGTTGGACATGAATCTTCGTTCAAGGCTTCGAAAACTTCCGAGCGCGGTTGCGCGAGAGCATCCTAACGACCTCTTATGGGATTCATCGATGAATGGTAGACGTACGCAGTATCTTCCATCGTCCAAGCGTTTATGGGTTGTTTTGTACATCGTTTCACAAGCTTGTTCTTCTTGGGTGAGGTTTGTGATCGTGGGGACTTCCTCAACAAGCCAAAACTTTTGGATTTGTTGACTGAGAGTGGTTAATGATAATATGGATGAAAATGCGTTGACCTTGGTTGATTTACAATCTTCTCTACAGGTTTCTCCACTTAGTATCCAGCCGAGAATTGTATTTTGAGCCACGGGTTGACCCTTTAGACCCTTGCGAAGATTAGGTAAGAGAAGTGACCCATAGATCTCTGCCCCAAGAATGACGTCAATGCGGCCTGGACGATCGAATGTAGGGTCAGCCAGCTTGAGCCCTTGTATGTGATTCCACTCGGTTGATGTGATAGGTTGGGATGGTAATCGACTGGTTAAGTTCTTGAACACTAACGCTGTCACTTCTATCGTAGAGTTGTGTGATGGGACTACTAGAGCTGTTTCCACCATGGTCTCGGCTGTCCCCACTTCAACCTGTCCTACTCCGAATATTGGTGCGGTGATACGCCTTTTGGGCAACGCTAATGTTTGAACGGCGTATTCAGTTATAAATGATGACTGTGAGCCTGGGTCAAGGAGTGCTCTGAAGGTTCGTTGTATACCATGCGTTCCTTGCAATGTTATGAGGGCTGTATAGAGAAGGACTTCTCTATGTGTTGAGGAATGCAATGCGTTTACCTGGACTTGCGGGACGGTCGTTTGAGTTATACTAGCGATGTCTCGCGTATGTGGAGTCGTGTGGATTGGACTTGCCTCTGGTTTAATGGGATTGACATGGAGAAGCGAATGATGCCGTTTCTTGCAATGGATGCAGGTATGTCTACTAGGACAGGCTGAGGCACGATGTCCGCGTCCTAGGCAGTTAATACATAGGCCACTACGTCGCACGATGACGTTCTTTTCGGTGAAAGGGAGCGCGATGAACTGTGGACAATTCCTCAATGAATGGTCCTTTCCGCAATGCGCACATGTAGAAGTCTGATTAACGACGAATGACTGAATTCGGGAGATAGGTTTGCTTTGCTGGATGATTTTAGTTGGCTTTGATTTTGTTGAATCGATAGCCTCCAGCGTACGAAAGCGAGTTTCTAGGAATTGCTTTAGAGTGTCGAAAGAAGGTAGCTTATTATCACTGGCGATTTGTTGTTCCCAGAGCTGCAAGGAATCTCTAGGCAATTTCCTAGTCACGATATAAATTAGCATTAGATCAAAGATATCCTGTACATCTAGATTCTGTAGATTTTGGACACTTTCCGTGGTAGTGTCGAGTAATTTTTTAACTGAATCGGCGTTTTCGCTAGCTTGGGCCTGGTTAAACAATTTGTCAAGTTGAACGTGTACTAACATTCTTTTATTGTCAAACCGTTCCTTCAAAATATTCCAAGCTGTCTCATAATTGAGGTCTGTGATTGCGAAGCCTTGAATGAGTCGCACAGCCTCACCATGGGTACTTGCCTTCAAGTAATGTAGTTTTTCGGCATTAGACAAGTTTCTCTTAGTATGTATGAGGGCCACAAATAGATCGTGGAATGACGTCCACTCGGCATAGTTTCCGGAAAAGCTTGGTAATGAAATGCGAGGGAGTTTTAGCGAAGTATCTACGCCTGGATCAATATTTGCGTTTGATCCAGGGGAACCCGATGGAGTATAATTTTGTATCGGAGGGCTGGTTCTCGAAGCTTCTGCTGATGATATCAGGTCTTCCAATTCACCCACGTGAAGCAGGTAGATTTCCTCTGTTTCCATGAAGGTTGGTCCTGATACATAGTCAGCTACGACTTCGATGGGTTTTTCCTCTGCAGCCGCATCTAACAAGGTGGAATGATTAATTGAAATTTGTTCCCACAACGAGTTCACGCGAACAAGACGCCTTTTAAGGTACGGGGTCGTCTTTCGTGTTTTCGAGTCCTTTCCATAATTTCTGAGAGAGTTTTGTAGCTCCTCGACTAATAATTCTTGTTTTTTTACAAGTTTGTCCATGATTGGATTTAACGATAGTTCGATAATAATTTCTATTTAAGACTTTGCTAAGGCAGCTGGCAGTTCTCTAAGCCACGTTAAATCACTGAATATATTTATTATACCGGAATCTTGACTAAGATCCGGCTCGAAGGACCAAATGTTCGGGGCTATGGTAGCCTGTTTGAACAATTCAGTGATTATAACAATAACTTAGAGTGAAAGACTGCGGCAGTAATTCAACTTGTCAATTTATTTCAAAGTTCAATTTCACAAAATTCGCTAATTATTAAGTTAACTAAATCTAAATTTAAATCGATTCAACTTCACTATATACTTATGTTTATTTATTATACTTTCAAGCTTAGAAATTCCTGTAGTTGTAGATGGCCCTGACTTTAGCTTCTCTGCAGTTGGTGTGAATCTCTGCTATTCTGCAATCGGTATGAATATCTCTTCCAGCTATTCCGTGTATTCAATTTATTGGATTTTGTACATTAGCATCAATCCGACTAATGTATTCAATAGTTTCCTGAAATTTGAACTAATAGTTAGTTGTTAGTCACATTAAACTCAGGGCGATTAATGTAACCGTGAAATTATATCAGCTCAATACGGCTAATATATTAGAAATTCGCATTACCTAAAATTCGTATAATGCGATCGAGATGAGACCACTAGCTGCAAATAGCGACTTCTTCTACCATCAAACCGTGTAGAAGATCAAGAGTGATCTGAAGCTTTTGGGCAACGCGCTCCGGTATTTATTTGTCCGCTGTAATGCGTCAGTGGAACCTGGTGGGGAGCTTTAGAACTTGTTGTGGATCGTGTTTCCTTAGCGGAGCTTGGTGGGGAGCTTCAGAACTTGTTGTGGATCGTGTTTCCTATGTGTGCGTCAGTGTTGACACTTGGCTGTCAGTTCTGTCTGCTCGGTAGGTTTTATGATTATTTTTATATTCTTTATATTTACTTCTACTAACTAAAGTTCAAAATATCCCCATCTCGGATCACACCAGAAACGTGTTCAACAAGATCAATGCTTGGATTAAAAATTTAGATGGTAACTTTCATAGAGGCAAATCTGTAGAATGTTAAAAGTCCTCCAACTTAATGTCCAAAGTCTGCTTAAAAATTTAAATGAAATTGAAATGTTCTTGAACACGAATAGTATTGATATCTATGTTGCGGTTGAAACCTGGCTCTTGCCATCGGATCAGGTTAAACTGAGCAACTACAATATTGTAAGAAAGGACAGACATGATGGCTATGGAGGCACGGCCATCGCGATAAAAAAAATATCTCCTTTAAGGTTCTGGCTCCTAATAATATTTTAAACTCATGTGCCATTACTACACTGAATTTGGATTTCAATTTTACCATTTTTTCGGTATATGCCAGGGGTGGGCACGCATGAGGTTAATGAGAGCCGCATGTGGGTTTTTCATAATTGTAAAGAGCCGCATTATATTGTGGCGACTGCGTACAAACTTAATTATTAAGTTTCACACAAAGTCGCACAACATATTCCGAAAACGATAAACACGATCAATCGGAACACTATCTCAATCACCGAACTCAAAGTTCAGTGATCTTCCCGTGTCCCGTTCCGTCCCGATCGTGTTTATCGAGATAGCCAAGGGGTGGTTTCAACCCTTTAGGATCACCCCTTATCATAAAGTTCGCGTTGATTTAGTACAAATCAACCACCTTCGCAAATAAATATTAAAAAAAGTGTATTTCATTGCATTAGTTTTCATTATTATCGAAATAATCGCGAAAAACCCCTAAAAAGGGGTGTTTTTTGCATTTTTAAGGGTGACGACCAAGTTTTAGGACCGCAGGACCCCGATTTTTGTGATCAGCGACCCCAAAAACCTTTAGGGTTCGATTTTCTTAACGGTTTGAATGGACTATTTATCTGTTTTCAGCAAAAGACTTTTATAGAAAAAACTGGAAAAATAAAAATCTTAGAAAGGCTTTTATGCAAGACCGAAAAAAATAAAAGTCTTTTTTAACAGTTATTTTTGATTTTAAAAATAAAAGTCAATTTTAATTATTATTTCGAACAAAAAAAGAAAAAAATCTTTAATAACAATTTTAAAAGATTTAAAACAATACTAGTCAAAGATAATAGTTAAAAATAACTTTAAATATTTTTGGTAAAATTTAACTGTTACTGTTGTTTTATATCATATAAGTTTCAAAATAATGATTATTTTCTGATTTTTTCGATATAAGTTATAACAGTTACGATCCCTGGTTTTAATGGGAGCCTCCTGACGATGTTGCGGTGGAGAGTTGGATTTTGTTGTCTCGGGTTGTCAGATAAGTATTTTATTTATAAAGATTAATACTTTGTGGTAATTTTAGTTTCTTTTAGGGCAGCTGCTGCTGGACGATGTTTCCCTTTGTTTGGAAGAAATTTTGTATGATGAGGATCCTTTTAAATGGTAAGTATATTAAAATATATGACCTCATAATTATTGTTATGTATTTTTTAGGTAATTATTAGAAGATCGAACATCCTCCGGGGCCTTGAAGCGTTAGCTTCAATAGACGGCTGTTGATGATGCCCTTGACATATATTTTATTATTATTGTTTTTTTTTTCATATTATTATTTTGAATAAATTACACAATTTACTTGATTTTGGCTGGGTTTTTATTTATCATGCAACAATCTTGAGTTTTTTTTATTTTTTTTTTAATTCAATTTTAATTCTTGGTGTTGTTTATTGTTGTTGTTGGTTTTTTTTTTTGCTTCCCTTTAAGTGCGTTGGTGGAATGCCCTGGTTGAAGGGATTTCCTTGGGGGATGTAGCACCACTCGACATGTTCTCTCTTTATTTAGGGTGAATCGTAGGATGTTCCCTTCGAAGGATGTGCGGTATGATTTTTTGGCGCACATAATTTTCGCCCATGGGAGTGGAAGGGCCTTAATTTTCTTCCATAAGGCGGGTTCCACTATGACATTGGGCGGTGGTTGGTTGCGGCGCATTCGATACTCGTCCAGGGTGATTTTTTTTCGTGGGTTAGGTGGCGTAGCCTCTGAGGTAGTTCTGACCTTCGATGTTGGGACCTTTTGGGGTTGCGTCCGTCGACGAATTTCTGGGCCGCATGCTGTGGCTTCAAAGGGTTGTATGGCCGCTGAGGTGATGTCGGGGCCGATAATAATTTTTCCTTGATCGGTCTTGGCGGTGTTGATAGTTTGGGCACGTCATCTATCCACAGGTAATCCATTTTAAAATAATAATAAAATTATTGAAAATATAAGAAAGAAAAATAAACTTGTCGGTTCCTTGCACTATGCGTGGGAAATGAACGAGGTAAAGGAGGTTGCTCTCTGACGATTTCGTTAACGGTTTCCTTAGTCGATAGTATAGTGAGTTTCGAAAATTGTTTAAAGTTGGTTTGGATCTATGATTTGATATTTGTAATTACTTAAAGCCTAGTTTCCTGATTTATTTGATGATTTGAATGTTTGTATAATTTGTAAAATCGTTAAATATGAGGATTACTGTAACTATGGAGCTGCATTTTGTTTACTGTCACTTATGGGGAGAAGAGCTAATTTGGTTATTGGTCGCCGATTTATTGAGTTCTTCATCTTTATGTCTGCTGTTCGTACCAACCCGTCAGAGCCAGGGTATACTTTGGTCACTCGGCCTAGAGGCCAATTAAGTGACGATAAGCGATCATCCTTGACTAAAACTAAATCTCCTTCTTTTAGGTTTGGTTGGATTTGTAACCATTTGGGGCGCTGCTGTAGCCTAGACATGTATTCTCTGGACCATCGTTTCCAGAATTGTTGTGCTAGATTCTGGGTGAGTTGCCAACGGTTCAGATGAGTGAGCTTCTTTTCAAGTAGATCAGCTTGTGGAGGTGCTAGCAGCGCATCGCCAATGAGGAAGTGGCCTGGAGTCAGTGCGCTTAAGTCAGTTGGGTCTTCAGTAATTGGGCACAAGGGACGAGAATTTAAACATGATTCAATCTGACACAGAGTTGTCGCCATTTCTTCAAAGGTCAGGTTTACGTTTCCGACAGTGCGCCGTAGATGGTGTTTAGTCGATTTGACTCCGGCCTCCCAAAAGCCGCCGAAATGAGGGGCGTGCGCTGGATTGAAATGCCAAGTTATTCCATCATAAGATACTCGTTCTGCTAGTTGAGCTTGTTGGCGTGCTATCTCTTTGAGGTATGCGTTGGCACCAATGAAGTTAGTTCCGCAGTCGCTATACAGGTGTTGAGGCGCTCCTCGGCGACCTACAAATCGTTGGAAGGCTGCTAAAAATGCTTGAGTGGATAGTTCACTCACGAGCTCGAGGTGGATAGCTTTAACTGCTAGACATACAAACACCGCGATGTAGCCTTTGGTTGTGGGGGCTCCTCTCCTTTTGCTAGTTTTAATGCTAATGGGGCCACAGTAATCGATGCCAGTATGGGAAAATGGTCTTGACACATTGACCCTTGGCTGTGGTAAACTTCCCATTAGTTGAGTGTTGGTTTTTGAGCGAAGGCGAAAACATATAATACATCGTAGAAGCAACTTTCGAATGGTGTTTCGACCGTCTAAAACCCAGAATTTTTTTCTTATTAGTGATAAAGTTAGCTGAGTTCCCCCATGCAAGCTTATGCAATGGTAGTGGTTGATGATGAGGGTGCTCAGGTGGCTAGATTTTCCCAGAATGATTGGATGTTGTTCGTCATAGCTGATGTTAGCGTTCTGGAGACGTCCGCCAACCCTTAAAAGTCCGTTTCTGTCGAGGAATGGGGCGAGGTTCTTGATTTTGCTGCCAGTGGGTAAAGTGTTATGCTCTTGTAAGTGAGTAATATCCTTGCGAAAATGTGTTTGTTGATGGAACTTGAGCGACATGCACGGTTTTTTTTGCTTCTAATTCGGTGTCGAGTGGTTCCTTTAGCCGGGGCCAATGGTTGCAATGCTTGCTTAACCATTTGGGTCCGTTCCACCAGAGGGAGGAGTTCAGTAGCTCGATTGGTGAAATTCCTCTTGAAGCGAGATCTGCAGGGTTGTCTTCTGACGATACATGATGCCATGGTGCATTTTCAATTAAGCTGAAAATCTCGCTTGTCCGGTTTGCCACGAATGTGGTCCACTTTCTTGGTTGTCCTCTCAACCATGAAAGTACAATTGATTAGTCTGTCCACATATGAATTGGTATACTATGCTCCAGTTGAAGAGCCTTCCGTATATGCCGTACTAATTTTGCTGCCAGCACTGCACCGCACAGTTCTAACCTAGGTATGGATATTTGTTTAATTGGTGCGACCTTTGACTTAGATGCGATTAAATGAACGTTGACGATGGTGTCTGGAGATTGAACCCTCAAATATAACGCCGCTGCGTAGGCGTTTTGTGATGCGTCGCTGAAGGCGTGTAATTGGATGTCGCTACTCCCTTTGGTTGTGCCAAACCATCGCGGAATTCGCAGTTCTTCCAATAGTGGTAATTGCCTCTTTAATGTTAACCACGTCTGCTGTGTTTGTGTAGGGACCGGTTCATCCCATCCGCAACCGAGCATCCATAGTGACTGCATCAGGACTTTGGCGGTGACTATAATTGGGGAAATCCAACCCAGAGGATCGTACAGCTTTGCGATTTCGGACAGTAGTTCTCGTTTACTGGTCACGATTTGTTCGGATGAAATGGTGATTCGATAGCTGAAGGTGTCGGATGATGGATGCCAAATGATGCCCAGTGATTTGATGCCTTGATCCAAGCTGAGATCCACGGAATTGGGTAATGCTTTGTCGTGGTCTGGAATTTCACTTAAAACAGCCTGACTGTTCGAGAGCCATTTTTTCAGCTTAAAGCCTCCATGCTTCATAAGTGTCTCGATCTGTTGGTAAATGGTGATTGCTTTTAACTCGGAGTCGGCTCCAGTTAACAATTCATCCACATAAAAATCGTTTAATACGATTTTTGATGCTATCGGATACATGTCTCGCTCATCTTCTGCTAGCTGTTGAATTGTTCGTATTGCTAGATACGGAGCACTGGTTACACCGAACGTTACCGTGGTTAGGCAGTAATCCTTTAAGGGTTCTGATGGGGAATCTCGCCATATAATTTTTTGATATTTGACATCATCAGGGTGAATCATGATTTGGCGATACATCTTGACGATATCTGCGATGAGTACAACCTTAAATTTCCTCCATCGATTTAGGACGGCCGTCAATTCATTTTGTAGAGTGGGTCCAGTGAGTAGAACATCGTTGAGGGAGTATCCAGAGCTGCTTTTCCTTGAGGCATCAAACACCACTCGGAGGTGGGTTGAAGTGCTGTCCTTAAATACCGCATGATGAGGCAGATAATAGCTAGCACAAGACCACGTATTGTTTTGGTAAGTTTTTTCGTCATCAGATTTCTCTGCAGGAATCATATGCCCTAGCTCTAAATATTCCTTTATGCATGTGGTATATTCGTCTTTTAGTGATGGGTTGGACATGAATCTTCGTTCAAGGCTTCGAAAACTTCCGAGCGCGGTTGCGCGAGAGCATCCTAACGACCTCTTATGGGATTCATCGATGAATGGTAGACGTACGCAGTATCTTCCATCGTCCAAGCGTTTATGGGTTGTTTTGTACATCGTTTCACAAGCTTGTTCTTCTTGGGTGAGGTTTGTGATCGTGGGGACTTCCTCAACAAGCCAAAACTTTTGGATTTGTTGACTGAGAGTGGTTAATGATAATATGGATGAAAATGCGTTGACCTTGGTTGATTTACAATCTTCTCTACAGGTTTCTCCACTTAGTATCCAGCCGAGAATTGTATTTTGAGCCACGGGTTGACCCTTTAGACCCTTGCGAAGATTAGGTAAGAGAAGTGACCCATAGATCTCTGCCCCAAGAATGACGTCAATGCGGCCTGGACGATCGAATGTAGGGTCAGCCAGCTTGAGCCCTTGTATGTGATTCCACTCGGTTGATGTGATAGGTTGGGATGGTAATCGACTGGTTAAGTTCTTGAACACTAACGCTGTCACTTCTATCGTAGAGTTGTGTGATGGGACTACTAGAGCTGTTTCCACCATGGTCTCGGCTGTCCCCACTTCAACCTGTCCTACTCCGAATATTGGTGCGGTGATACGCCTTTTGGGCAACGCTAATGTTTGAACGGCGTATTCAGTTATAAATGATGACTGTGAGCCTGGGTCAAGGAGTGCTCTGAAGGTTCGTTGTATACCATGCGTTCCTTGCAATGTTATGAGGGCTGTATAGAGAAGGACTTCTCTATGTGTTGAGGAATGCAATGCGTTTACCTGGACTTGCGGGACGGTCGTTTGAGTTATACTAGCGATGTCTCGCGTATGTGGAGTCGTGTGGATTGGACTTGCCTCTGGTTTAATGGGATTGACATGGAGAAGCGAATGATGCCGTTTCTTGCAATGGATGCAGGTATGTCTACTAGGACAGGCTGAGGCACGATGTCCGCGTCCTAGGCAGTTAATACATAGGCCACTACGTCGCACGATGACGTTCTTTTCGGTGAAAGGGAGCGCGATGAACTGTGGACAATTCCTCAATGAATGGTCCTTTCCGCAATGCGCACATGTAGAAGTCTGATTAACGACGAATGACTGAATTCGGGAGATAGGTTTGCTTTGCTGGATGCTTTTAGTTGGCTTTGATTTTGTTGAATCGATAGCCTCCAGCGTACGAAAGCGAGTTTCTAGGAATTGCTTTAGAGTGTCGAAAGAAGGTAGCTTATTATCACTGGCGATTTGTTGTTCCCAGAGCTGCAAGGAATCTCTAGGCAATTTCCTAGTCACGATATAAATTAGCATTAGATCAAAGATATCCTGTACATCTAGATTCTGTAGATTTTGGACACTTTCCGTGGTAGTGTCGAGTAATTTTTTAACTGAATCGGCGTTTTCGCTAGCTTGGGCCTGGTTAAACAATTTGTCAAGTTGAACGTGTACTAACATTCTTTTATTGTCAAACCGTTCCTTCAAAATATTCCAAGCTGTCTCATAATTGAGGTCTGTGATTGCGAAGCCTTGAATGAGTCGCACAGCCTCACCATGGGTACTTGCCTTCAAGTAATGTAGTTTTTCGGCATTAGACAAGTTTCTCTTAGTATGTATGAGGGCCACAAATAGATCGTGGAATGACGTCCACTCGGCATAGTTTCCGGAAAAGCTTGGTAATGAAATGCGAGGGAGTTTTAGCGAAGTATCTACGCCTGGATCAATATTTGCGTTTGATCCAGGGGAACCCGATGGAGTATAATTTTGTATCGGAGGGCTGGTTCTCGAAGCTTCTGCTGATGATATCAGGTCTTCCAATTCACCCACGTGAAGCAGGTAGATTTCCTCTGTTTCCATGAAGGTTGGTCCTGATACATAGTCAGCTACGACTTCGATGGGTTTTTCCTCTGCAGCCGCATCTAACAAGGTGGAATGATTAATTGAAATTTGTTCCCACAACGAGTTCACGCGAACAAAACGCCTTTTAAGGTACGGGGTCGTCTTTCGTGTTTTCGAGTCCTTTCCATAATTTCTGAGAGAGTTTTGTAGCTCCTCGACTAATAATTCTTGTTTTTTTACAAGTTTGTCCATGATTGGATTTAACGATAGTTCGATAATAATTTCTATTTAAGACTTTGCTAAGGCAGCTGGCAGTTCTCTAAGCCACGTTAAATCACTGAATATATTTATTATACCGGAATCTTGACTAAGATCCGGCTCGAAGGACCAAATGTTCGGGGCTATGGTAGCCTGTTTGAACAATTCAGTGATTATAACAATAACTTAGAGTGAAAGACTGCGGCAGTAATTCAACTTGTCAATTTATTTCAAAGTTCAATTTCACAAAATTCGCTAATTATTAAGTTAACTAAATCTAAATTTAAATCGATTCAACTTCACTATATACTTATGTTTATTTATTATACTTTCAAGCTTAGAAATTCCTGTAGTTGTAGATGGCCCTGACTTTAGCTTCTCTGCAGTTGGTGTGAATCTCTGCTATTCTGCAATCGGTATGAATATCTCTTCCAGCTATTCCGTGTATTCAATTTATTGGATTTTGTACATTAGCATCAATCCGACTAATGTATTCAATAGTTTCCTGAAATTTGAACTAATAGTTAGTTGTTAGTCACATTAAACTCAGGGCGATTAATGTAACCGTGAAATTATATCAGCTCAATACGGCTAATATATTAGAAATTCGCATTACCTAAAATTCGTATAATGCGATCGAGATGAGACCACTAGCTGCAAATAGCGACTTCTTCTACCATCAAACCGTGTAGAAGATCAAGAGTGATCTGAAGCTTTTGGGCAACGCGCTCCGGTATTTATTTGTCCGCTGTAATGCGTCAGTGGAACCTGGTGGGGAGCTTTAGAACTTGTTGTGGATCGTGTTTCCTTAGCGGAGCTTGGTGGGGAGCTTCAGAACTTGTTGTGGATCGTGTTTCCTATGTGTGCGTCAGTGTTGACACTTGGCTGTCAGTTCTGTCTGCTCGGTAGGTTTTATGATTATTTTTATATTCTTTATATTTACTTCTACTAACTAAAGTTCAAAATATCCCCATCTCGGATCACACCAGAAACGTGTTCAACAAGATCAATGCTTGGATTAAAAATTTAGATGGTAACTTTCATAGAGGCAAATCTGTAGAATGTTAAAAGTCCTCCAACTTAATGTCCAAAGTCTGCTTAAAAATTTAAATGAAATTGAAATGTTCTTGAACACGAATAGTATTGATATCTATGTTGCGGTTGAAACCTGGCTCTTGCCATCGGATCAGGTTAAACTGAGCAACTACAATATTGTAAGAAAGGACAGACATGATGGCTATGGAGGCACGGCCATCGCGATAAAAAAAATATCTCCTTTAAGGTTCTGGCTCCTAATAATATTTTAAACTCATGTGCCATTACTACACTGAATTTGGATTTCAATTTTACCATTTTTTCGGTATATGCCAGGGGTGGGCACGCATGAGGTTAATGAGAGCCGCATGTGGGTTTTTCATAATTGTAAAGAGCCGCATTATATTGTGGCGACTGCGTACAAACTTAATTATTAAGTTTCACACAAAGTCGCACAACATATTCCGAAAACGATAAACACGATCAATCGGAACACTATCTCAATCACCGAACTCAAAGTTCAGTGATCTTCCCGTGTCCCGTTCCGTCCCGATCGTGTTTATCGAGATAGCCAATTTCCGGCATCTCCAATTTACACAGTCTGTCCAAAACTTCCTGGCGAACAAACTCAAGTCCCGTCGCGCACAATAAAATTGTATTATATACATAACTAAAACATTATAAATATATATAAATTAATCAGCCGAAATTACAGTGTCAAGAAACCATTATATTGTGATAATAAAGTGTATAACAATAAACTAACTAACCTATTATTTTATAAAAACGCATGGTGCGATAAAACCATCAATGGTGACCCTGAACGCTACACGCGGAGCGGTGTAATTTCTTTACCAATAAAATATTATTTTTAAAAAAAAGTGGCTCATTTGCGGATTATCACACAGCAATCAGTGAAATAAAGGAAGGAATCGTATTTTAATGCTATTACCTTTTTTTTTTAGATTAACTTTCCAGGCAATAGTAATAACATTACATCAATTTTTCCGTTATCATAGAAGGTGTTCAAGTTTCATACTAGAATACTCTGGAAAAAGGCAAATAAATCATTCTCTCAACATATATGCATTAAACAAAGTGCGTGCCATTTACGAAATGTAGATTGGAAACATTCAGTTAACTACTAAAAAAAAACATAATTCGAGGCGAAAAAAATATAATTCTGGGCATGCTGCTGAAGTAACAAAAGGCTTTGGTCGATCAAAAAAAGAAGGCAATTTAACAAAGGAATCCAGACACTTCGAGGGAACAAAAAAACTCCAGATAACAATTATTAAAATTTTTAAATTAAAATTAATGTTAAGCTAACTTTAAATCGGTGTGGGATTAATTTTTTTTTAATAACTATATTTTTTTTTGCTCACCAATATTTAGATACATATTTTTTTCTTATTTATACATATATACAAATATTTTGATTTTTTTATATATAATTATTTCCATAACCAATATTCATATTATTTTGATATACAAATCACTCGAATCATTTACACCTTACACGAATTCGGATTTTATGGTGTTTTGGTTTAAATTTAAGTGATTTCTATTTGTTTTAAGTTTATTATTTTTTTTGATATACAAGTCATTCGATTTATTTATACGAATTTGGATTTTAGGATGTTTTGATTTAAATTTAAGTGATTTTTACTTGCTTTAAGTCTATCATTATTTTTTTGTGATATACAAATCACTCGATACATGTACACGAAGTCGGATTTTAGAGTGTTTTGGTTTAAATTTAAGTGATTTCTACTTCTCTAAGTATATTTTTTTTTTGCTATACAAATCTCACTTTCGTGTTTATATAATACATTATATAATTTTTATTATTACACCGAGAGAAATAAGGTGTTTTTGAGTCACTTTCGCTATTTTTTTCTTGTGCGATAATTAAGATTAGGGTGTTTTTAAAGGATTTCAATTTTCCTCTACCTTGATTTGATTTTGGTAGTTTCTTTGTATTTATATTAAAAAAATTTTTTTACAAAATGTCAAGGACCGAGGGCTCATCCAACGAACAGGACGTTCAAATGGAAACGCCAGGACTAGATGGACCAAAGCCCGGAACTTCGGGAGTAGAGGGCATCAAATTATCGAAACTCGATATCCCGAAGTTCTGGGTACACCAGCCCGCCTCCTGGTTCTACCAAGCGGACATAATGTTCAAGATGGCGGGCATTAAGTCAGACTGTACCAAAGTGTACAATGTTATGGCCGCACTACCGGAGGAGGCGGTAACGGCGATGCGGCTAAGTACGGTGGACTACGCCAGCTCCTCCTATGAAGAATTAAAGCAGCATCTGCTCGAGAAATACGGGACTTCGGAGAAGCGCAGACTCGAGCAGTTGCTATCAGTGCAAGAGCCTGGAGATCGGAAACCTTCCGAGTTCCTCCAGGCTCTCAAGGCACTAGCGGGTGGATCGTCAGCGGTCAACGACGATCTGATTCGGAACCTGTGGGAGCGGAGGCTACCACAGGCCATCCAGATCACGTTGGCCACCTCCGCTGACCAAACCCTAGCCGGGCTGGCTGCCACGGCGGACAAGGTATGGGAGGTGCTGCCTCATGGAGGCGCCTCATACGCGTCCGCCGTCCACGCAACACCTGCCAAGACGGAGCCCACATTGGTGGCGCTGCAAAGCGCCATCAATAGGCTGACGGCCCGGCTAGATAAGCTGGACCGCAACCCGCGGAAGCCGAGAAGCCGAACACCTGCCAATCGACAGGGCGGCTCTCGTCAGCCCTCGGCCACTCGTCCACAAGGGGCCAATCAACTCAGAGGTAGCCTGTGCTACTTCCATTACCGCTTCGGTAAGGAAGCACGCACATGCAAGGCACCCTGCAGTTTCAGTGGTGGTGGCGCCAAGTCGGCGAAGAAACCACACACCACCACTAAAAAAAACTAAAGAGTCAGGGGGTCGACATGAGCGAGCATATAACCGGCCGCTCATATCGTTTATTCGTCAGAGACACCAACAATCGGATGGACTTTCTGATTGATTCGGGCTCTGACGTTTCAATTGTTCCCGCCAAGGCGTTCCCGGCCCATAACGGTAGCCCGAACGTCCTTCTGTACGCGGCCAACGGATCACTGATCCGAACTTTCGGCACAAAGTTGCTTGAACTTGAACTCGGCTTACGCCGACGATATGTTTACAACTTTATCATAGCCGACACCACTAAAGCCATTATCGGGGCGGACTTCTTAACGAAGTTCAAATTGTCAGTCGATTTTGAATATCGGCATTTAGTCGACAAGCGCACGAAGTTTCGCATTAACGTGTGCGCTACCGTCGACTACAACCCCGAAACATTTCCATGCCGAGTTATTGGCATATACAAAGAGCTATTAACGAAGTACGCTTCGTTAACAAAACCGCCCAATTTTAACCTTCCGGTTAAACACAATGTGCAACACCACATTGTAACTAAAGGGCAATTACCATTTGTCACCGCTCGGCGACTCCATCCGGAGAAACTGAAGGTGGCAAAGTTAGAGTTCGACCATATGGTCCAATTGGGGATTTGTCGACCTTCGTCGTCCCCCGCAGCATCTCCGCTTCATCTGGTTCCTAAACGGGACTCTCATGATTGGAGGCCATGCGGCGACTACCGTCGCCTTAATGCTGTCACTGTGCCGGATAGATATCCGATCCCGCATATACAGAATTTCTCTGTGAATCTTCACGGCTGCACAATATTTTCAAAGGTTGACTTGGTACGTGCATACCATCACATACCAATCGCCCCAGAAGACGTGCATAAGACTGCACTCATTACGCCATTCGGCCTATATGAGTTTACACGTATGCCATTCGGCTTACGGAATGCAGCACAAACCTTTCAAAGGTTCATAAATGAAGTTACGAGGGATCTCGACTTCGTTTATGTATACTTGGACGATATACTCATCGCCAGTAAAACCGAGGATGAACATATCGTTCACCTCGAAGAGCTCTTTAAACGCCTCGATAGCTTCGGTTTAACCATCAAGCTAGAGAAATGCGTTTTTGGTGCAACAGAGATTAAGTTTCTAAGCCACCGCATCACAAAGGATGGAATACTTCCATCCTCCGATCGGGTTCAGGCTATCGTTGATCTCGCACCTCCAACTTCTGTCAAATCGATCCAGAAGTTTTTGGGAATGGTGAATTTCTATCACCGATTTATCCCAAAATTGGCTGAACAGTTGGTGCCTATAAACGAGCATTTGAGAGACCTTCTCAACCGCTCACGTGCCAATAAAGTTTTTGACTGGCCAGCAGAATGTCAGGCGGCATTCCTCAAGGTGAAAACCTCGATGGCTGAAGCAACTCTGCTGAACCATCCAATCGAGGATGCAAAATACAGTCTTACGACTGACGCCTCTGATTATGCAATCGGAGGCGTTTTGGAACAATTCAACGGTCATCGGTGGCAACCTCTAGCTTTTTATTCCAAAAAGCTGTCACCAACAGAACGGAAGTACTCTGCATTCGATCGCGAACTTCTCGCAATCTATGCAGCGATCAAACACTTCCGTTACTTCGTTGAAGGACGCAATTTCGTGGTCTATACTGATCACAAACCACTGGTTCGCGCCCTTCACACAAAGACCGAACGATCCCCTCGACAGACCAGACATTTGGGTCTAATCTCTCAGTTTACCACAGACATCAGACATGTGTCTGGTAAACAAAACGTTGTCGCAGACAACTTGTCGCGCTCACTAGCAACCGACAACGTCGACTCGGTCACCTTCGACCTGCCTACACTGGCTCAGGCTCAACAAGGTGACACAGAGCTAAAGTCTCTACAAGAGCACCCCAGCAACGGCTCACGGGTAAAACTAGTCCTCACACCAATACCATTTACCGCCCATCAGGTGTGGTGTGAAAATAGTATAGGCATTCCAAGGCCTTACATACCCACTTCCTTACGGAGACTAGCGTTCAACTCCGAACATAGTCTCTCTCATCCTGGTATTCGTGCAACAAGACGAGCCGTTACCAAGAAATACTTCTGGCCATCGATCAATAAAGACTGCAATGAGTGGTCTCGATCATGCCTAGGTTGCCAAAAGTCCAAAGTTTCACGGCATACCAAATCTCCATTGGAAGCTTTCAAACTTCCAAATAATAGATTTGACCATATCCATATGGATATGGTGGGACCCCTACCCCCATCTCGTGGATACTCTTATATCTTAACGATAGTCGATAGATTCACGCGATGGCCTGAAGCATACCCAATTCGGGATATCTCAGCTTCAACAGTGGCAAAGAAATTCGTCACTGAATTTGTCCCACGATTCGGCGTACCACTCGAGATCACAACCGATCAAGGTACGCAGTTCGAATCGAAACTATTCAATGAAGTTGCTAAATTACTCGGCACTCATAGAATCCGGACCACCGCCTACCATCCACAAGCAAACGGGATGGTTGAACGGTTCCACAGGCAACTTAAAGCAGCCTTAATGGCAAGGGACAACACTACTCATTGGAGTGAAGACTTGCCCTTTGTCTTGTTAGGCATACGCACGGCAATTAAGACCGACTTACAATGCTCACCAGCCGAGCTCGTATACGGTCAGAATCTGAGACTTCCCAATTCGATTTCTATCCCAACGGATGAGAATCCAATTGAAGAATCAGAATTCCTCTCTCGCCTTCGTTCTCATATGCAGAACATTAAGGCAATACATCCTCGGCAACCCGTCCAAAAGGATGTCTATGTGCCAGAAGCCCTGGAGAACGCCGACTACGTTTTCATACGAGTCGACAGAGTTCGAAAACCTTTCGAACCTCCATACGAGGGCCCATATGAAGTAATCAAACGATTACGAAAACACTTCGTTGTCAAATTGAACGGCACAACCAAGTCAATATCCATTGACAGGCTAAAGCCAGCCTTCGGTTGCGACCGCGACAACGAAGCTAAGCCGTCTAAAGCGGTAACATTCCGTTAACGCTACGCTGGGGGGGGAGTATGTGGCGACTGCGTACAAACTTAATTATTAAGTTTCACACAAAGTCGCACAACATATTCCGAAAACGATAAACACGATCAATCGGAACACTATCTCAATCACCGAACTCAAAGTTCAGTGATCTTCCCGTGTCCCGTTCCGTCCCGATCGTGTTTATCGAGATAGCCAATTTCCGGCATCTCCAATTTACACAGTCTGTCCAAAACTTCCTGGCGAACAAACTCAAGTCCCGTCGCGCACAATAAAATTGTATTATATACATAACTAAAACATTATAAATATATATAAATTAATCAGCTGAAATTACAGTGTCAAGAAACCATTATATTGTGATAATAAAGTGTATAACAATAAACTAACTAACCTATTATTTTATAAAAACGCATGGTGCGATAAAACCATCAATATGTTATATGTATTATGTAATTTCAAAAATCAAAAATTAAGAGCATTTCCACACCCGTCTGGAATATTCAATAATTTAAAGAGATACGTTTGGAGCCGAACTTGATTCAACGAAGAGCCGCATGCGGCTCTAAGAGCCGCATTTGCCCACCGTTGGTATATGCGGAAACAAATAGAAATTCTCTCTTTGAAAAGGAGATTTCTAATTTAATCAATTTTACTAACTCTTATCAGAAAGTTATTATAGCTGGAGATTTTAATGCCAGAAATATGGCTTGGGGTGATTGCATTACGAATGGGAGGGGTCGCATTCTCCATAGGATCACCAACAGTGCGGGTTTTACTAATCACAATGCCTTAGGTCCCACTTGTATTACCAGGAAAATTAATCCTTCCTCTTCTGTTATTGACCTCTTTTTTGCTAATTTTTCGGATTTCACCTTTAGTAGTCGGATCAGAATGGCTTCCCTTAGTGGGAGTCCGCATTTACCTATCATAATTGAAATGAACCCAGTCAGAATTCTTAACGTACCTAAACGAGTCGTGTCCACTTCCAAAGTTTTAACCAACCTAAAAAATTTATCTTTTAATCAAGATGAATACCACACAATCATCGAAAAAATTTCTGAAATTATCAGACAGGCCACCTTTATATGCAAAGGTGATGCAATCAATTTTATTCCAAAACCATGGTGGAATACGACTCTACATAAGTTATTCAGACTTAAGTCCAATGCTCTAACTAAGTATTATAAGTATAAGAATTCGAGGGACCTTGTTGAACACAACAGACTCAATGCTATCTTCATAAGAACCAAAAAATTGGCAAAAAGAGAATCTTGGTCTAATTTTATTCAAGAACTGTGTCACAAATCTCAAATCAACAAGTTTTGGGACATCATCAAAAGATTTAAGGGACGCCATCACAACTCTGAATTCATTTTTAAAAATTTATCTCCGAGTGGCTATCTTGATCTATTATGTAGCAAGCTTACCAACCCTTCCCTTATTCCTAATCTCCACCCCATTGACAATCACACTTCAGTGAACTGGTCTGTCTCTGACTTATTGGAATTACTTAAATCCAAGTCCTCAAATTCTGCTCCTGGTCATGATTGCATAACCTTTGGTATGATCAAAAGCCTTTCACTCAGTGGTATGGAAGCTCTGGTTTCCTTTTTAAAGAATATCTTCTTATCCGGGAAGCCTTTGGTTGAATGGCTTACCATTAAAATTTTCCCCTTATTAAAAGGTGGGAAAAATCCTCTTCTCCTCGATAGCTATAGACCAATATCTCTTATTTGTGTACCCATCAAAATAATAAATTCCTTTATCAAAATTCACATTGACAAGATGGTCGAAACAAATAATCTTCTTCCCATCCACTCCTTTGCCTACAGAAAAGGACGTTCCGCCTCCTCCTGTTTGGGAGTTATCCAGCAAACCATTACTCACATGAAACGCCATCATAAGGTTGTTGCCATGCTGACCCTGGATTTGGACAGTGCGTATGACGGGGTGGACCTGGGCATTCTTTACACCATTTTATTATCTTTTAACATTCCACTCATTTATATAAACTGGATTATTAATTTCTTCAGCAACAGGAAATTATGTCTTCTTGACAATATCAGAGCTGCACCTGGTGGACTTCCCCAGGGTAGCTCCCTCAGTCCTATTCTTTTCAATTTATACTCCGCTGCACTACATGAGGTGGAGAAGTGGGATGTTAACATTTTCCAATTCGCAGATGACTTCTGTTTTATTGCTGCTGGCGATTCCAATCTCATTGCTCAATCTAAACTTCAAACCGCATTTTACGATTTCTTCTCAATTACAAAAAAACTCAAACTTTCTATTAATTTCTCTAAATCAAAAGCTATGTTCTTTAATAATAATAAACAAATAAACCTTTCTATTGATAATATCATTATACCAAGTGTTTCTAATCTTAAATTCGTTGGTTGGATTTTCACTCGCAACTTAAAGAGTAAACTACAACTCAATGAAGCTCTTTCTGCGATGGACTCCAATCATAGAGTCATTTCCATACTCAGTAAAAAGAAATTTGGTGCTGCTCCTTCAAGTACTTTGCTACTTTTTCGGTCGCTCATTAGATCTAAATTAGAATATGCCAGAGCTCTTTCCTTTCAGGAATCGCTGTCCTTTGAAAATAGAATTGGTACCATCTGCAATAACTTTTTAAGAAGATGCCTGGGTCTTACTAAATCTACCCCTAATCACACCTTATATGCCCTTGCTAATGAATTACCAACTGATCTTAGAGCTGAACTCATCACCACGAAAGAATTGGCCAGGATCCTTCTCTTTGAGCCTACTTTTATCAACTCTTTTGACACTATCTCACCTTTTTCACCTTTCGAGAAAGTCTTCGTCAAGTATAGAGAGTTATTTGACATCCTTAACACGGTTCGGGTATGTCCTGTTGCTGCCCCCAATTTCTCTTTTGACCTAACCATTTTAAGTGGTTTAGGTAATAAAACTCAGATACCTACACCTATCATTCTCAAACTAATGAAGGAAAAGAGAAATACGTTTAGTGAAAACTCACTTGTAGTTGCCACTGATGCTTCCATCAGTCGCAATACGGTGGGCATTGGTATACATTTTCAAAGAGACTTTGAAGATCTTATGTATAGATCCTTTTGGCTTATGTCCACCCTGTCCGCCGAACTGTCTGCAATTGACTTAGCCCTGAAAAACATAACCTCTACTTGCATCAAAGATGTGATCATTATTACTGACAGTCTAAACAGCTGTTTGACCTTAAAAGGAAATAAGCAACTACACTCGCACCTCATTAGTTCCATTTATGAGTCAGGGAATAAGCTAAACAGTGTGAAATTTCTTTGGGTTCCTTCACACTGCAAAATACCTGAAAACGAACGTGCAGACACACTTGCTGGACAGGCTATATCAGAAGGTGTGATTTTTCAACATAAGCTCTCTTTCATGGATTTAACCTTAAATGTTAAGTCTAAAATACACCAAGAATGGATTAGGAGATTCCAAACTATTTCGTCCAATAAAGGCAAATTTTTTGCCAATATCTTCCCATCTCCCCCTGCACTACCTTGGTTTAATAAGGTAGCTCTTTCTCCGAAGATTTTTCGTATGTTGAACAGAATTCTGACGGGGCACACTTATGATGATGTCAGACTTGCCTCTTGGAGACTTAGGGTAAACCCTCAATGTGAGTTTTGCACAGTTGATAATGACGCAGAACATATCATTCTTAGATGCACTAGATTTCAGGTATTCAGATCTAAATACCCATTATTGATTAATGAAAACAATCTGTTAACTGTCCTTTCTCCTTTTAACTTAGATAATATCTCCACTCTGGCTAGCTTTTTGTCTGAGGCGGGTATCTCCATCTAATTTTGATTTAGTCAAGGTCTATATCTATGTTTCTACTTCTTTACATTCATCCATGACGTGGACTAGCAATCCGAAATCAATGATCATTTTCTTCCGTCAGTTTGAGACTTGTCATTTTTATTTCCTTTATATGTATCGGCACTCTCTTAATTTTAATTTAATATATACTTTCATTAAAATTTGTTAGCTATGATCACTTATTTTTGTATAAGTTTGTAAGCATCTATCAACTATTCCACACTCTGGATCATCAACACATGTCTACTGTTCAGAGAGAGAGTCAACTCAAAACACGTTAAGCAAGATTTTTGGTCTATATAGCCGCAAGGCTGGACCAGTAAGAAACCCTGTGGTCAGGGTTCACTAGCCTAGGCTAGTAAACTTTTAAAAACAACAACAACAATTATTTTTATATATATATTTTAATTTAATTATTTTTTTCTCCCTTTAGGGTTTTAATGGGAGCCTCCTGACGATGTTGCGGTGGAGAGTTGGATTTTGTTGTCTCGGGTTGTCAGATAAGTATTTTATTTATAAAGATTAATACTTTGTGGTAATTTTAGTTTCTTTTAGGGCAGCTGCTGCTGGACGATGTTTCCCTTGGTTTGGAAGAAATTTTGTATGCGGAGGATCCTTTTAAATGGTAAGAATATTAAAAGATATGACCTCATAATTATTGTTATGTATTTTTTAGGTAATTATTAGAAGATCGAACACTAACCAAATTATTCACGACAGTCAATACGGCTTCAAACCAAAACGGTCTACTGGCGATCTGCTTGTGTGTTTAACCGAGCATATCAACCAAAGCATTCACAGCTTTGGTGAGTTTGATCTGGTTGCTCTAGATATATCAAAGGCTTTTGACAGAGTAAGGCACCCTGCTCTGTTGAATAAACTCCAAGCTATTGGTATACACTTAGTTCTAAGGAACTGGATTAAAAGCTTTCTTTCAAGCCGTTCAATCAAGGTAGTATTGGATGGCGTCAAATCCAACCCACATGTCATTTCGGCCGGAGATTCCCAGGGGTCAATTCTCTCGCCTACCCTCTTTCTCATATTTATTAATGACCTGCTCTCAATCCCCTCCAACCCCCTTCACTGCTTCGCTGATGACGGTACTTTGCATTTCTTTTACTCCTTCGACAATATAAGACAAGTACCTGCCAGACCTTGTCTTTACCACCATTACCTGATGTCCACTTCGATCAACCGGGATATCGAATCGATTTATTCATTGGCGCGAAATGAACGGCGTCGAATTCAATGCCACAAAAACGAAGTACTGTCTGATGCTCAACAAAAATTGTAACGACCTTCCTCCTATATCAGTGTATAAAGAGTATCTAACGGCTGACTCAACTCTCAACATCCTAGGGGTAACTTTAACGGATCATCTGCGATGAAATGATCACATATTCCAAATCGCCAAACAAGCCTAACAATGTCTTGGATTTCTTAAGAAATGCAAGTTCCTCCTCCAAACAGCTGCCTTGACTATTATCTACAAATCCTACATTCGGCCCGCTTTGAATACAACTCGTATATCTGGGCAGGCGCCCCAAAAACCTCCTTGGCTTGTATCTATAAGGTGCAAAATCGTGCCCTCAAACTCATTGGTGATGGCCCCTTTCGTGCCCCCATAGACACCTTAAGCCACCGCAGGAATGTAGCAGCCCTCTCCGTAATTTATCGCTACTACCATGGCGACTGTTACACTGAAATTCACGACCTCCTGTCTGCATGGCGATATTTTTCCCGCAACACAACACTAGCTCGCTCGGCTCACCCACATACCCTATAGCCCCCCCCGTTCGCGCACAACACGGTCTAGAAGTTCGTTTATGAAAAGAACAGCTCGAATCAATAATCTCCCGCAGTTAGTATTTCCGAACTCGTACAACACCTTAGAGTTCAAACGTGAGGCTCATCGTAATTTTCTTCTACACCCTCCAGACCCCCTCTGACCTTTCCTATTCTCCTCTATTCTTCAAACCAAACTTACTACTAGACAACGCACCATGGACTTAACGATATGACGGACTGGTGGTATAAAGGGTTACTCCTAAGCTTGGTTTTTTCATTAAAAAAAAGATATATGTATGTATGAATCTAAAGGCGAAAAGGTTACACCGGGTTTCAAGGTGACGAACGACCGTGTAACATTATTTATGTGTAACAATGCTTCTGACGACCAAATGGTAAAATCTATAATGGTTTCTAAATCAGTCCATCCTCGGAAATGAAGATTGTCGGTGCATTACTGGCGAAACAAAGCAGAACATCTGTCATTTCTTGTTCTTGCTCTTACTTACTCTTGATATAAGCTTGCACTAGAAAGGCGTGTTTTAGTTTTGTTTTAAATAGAAATATATATCGACAAATATATCGACGTTAGGGAGCCGTGGAAACTTTTTAAAATCTTGGACTGCATTAATCCAATAAAATCACCCATCAGTGAAATAAAATAGCAGCCAAAAAATATGGCCGCAGACCATTGCAAGTGAAAGATTTGAAAGTGGTCAAAGTCAAAGTGACTGCATATATTACAATATAGCCAACAACAATAATAAGTATTCAAAATGCTAAACTTCACGTATTTTAAATATTCATAGAATTAAAAATTACCGAAAATTTCGAATCAACAAACTGAAAAACAATTACCAAATTACCAAAAATTGTGATCGATTGTTTAAAAAAAATATAAAACATAAGAAAAAATATTTCTAAAATTAATTGATGAATCTTCAGATTTACTTACTAAAGCTTTAGTTCTAGCTTCTTAAACTCTACATTTTTAAATAGACATACCCTCGTCAACAACCTGAATTTAATCTAGCAATTACACCATGCATACCCTTTTATAAATGCTTGATTTCTAAATGGTATTCAAGTTCACATTTTATCTTTTCAAAAAAGCATACATACATAATATATCCAAATAGGGATACGTCTTATAGGGTAGGGGTTCGGTCTCATGAGGAAAACAGTCTCTATTTTTTAGTAGAGTAGTAAAGTTAAAATATGTGATGTGTTGTTAGATTCATTAATATAAATTTAATATTTGTTCCGTAAAAAGAAACATTATTTTTTATATTTAGAAGTAATAAATTTACTTTAATTCTTTTATATGGTAATGTGAAGATTATAATTTTAGGTTTTTGTTGATTAGAAATTGTAAGATAGCTTCGAAAGAATTTGGCTAACAGATTTCCAGCACTTTCGTGAAAGGTTAACATTTTGAGAAGCTTTATAGTCAATAAACCAATCAATAGAAAATATTTTGCAATCATTTTAACACATGTAGATGTAGAATTACACTGTTGTTAAATCACTTCCAAAAGTAGTAAATCGAATAGAAAATAATAGAACAAGAGGTAGTACTAACGCCTTCAACAAATGCTGGCTGATTCCAGTGATATCCAGTGATCATCTTGTCCAAAACTTTAGATTCTGAACCAAGTTTTTCAGTAAAAAATAGTGCCCAGTTCCATCGCTTTGTCAACAAATTCATCGTCCCACCAGATCACTACTTGATTTCTCTTGATATAACGGCACTCTTTACTAACATCCCCAATGAACTCGTCATAGAAGGTATAAAAAAGAGATGGCCAACTATTGCAAAGTTCACTCAAGTTCCCCTTTCTGAAATGATTATTGCAATTAATCTCATATTAAATTCAACTTTTTTTACCTTCAACGATAAAATTTACCATCAAGTTGACGGTTCACCAATGGGCTCGCTTATTTCCCCGCCCTTTGCGGAAATTGCCCTCCGGGACCATGAGAATGAATGTTTGAATAAACTCCCCTTGCATGTTCATAAATATAACAGATACGTCGATGATGTTTTTGTATCGTACCAAAAGATCAAATTGACACAATCTTAGACGTTTTTAACAACTACCACCCACGTCTTTCATTCACACACGAGATTGAAGTTGATGGCAAAGTTAGTTTTCTAGATTTGATGGTCATCAGAACCAGAAAAAACAAAATAATTACTAACTGGTACAGAAAACCTACTTACTCTGGTCGTGTTTTACATTTTATGTCACTTCATCCGACACATCAAAAACGCGCCATTGTCTTCGGACTTGTGGATAAGGCCATCTCTTTATCTCACCCGTTATTCCATACAGAAAATATAAAAATTATCAAAAATATTTTGTTGAACAACACATATCCTCTGTGGTTCATCAACAAATATACCACCCAACGCACATAGGTCGATTTGACCAATTTAGGCGGCCAAAAGTGAATTTACAAAAATGTACATGGTAGCAAAACAAGTTATTACCTGCCTAGTAAATAGTTCCAGGAACAATACCTAACCCTTCGCATCCCTTGTATTGCAAGGCAGAGCGCCTACAAGTAGTTGGACTTTGAATGTCGCCCGTGGTCTACGTGCAGAAGGAAGAAGTGGCGACCGGATTAAGTATCGCCGAGTGTATGTCGTCTAACGATTCTAGTGCTGTTGCAACTCGGGTAGAAATTTTCTCAAATTTCTCAATCAAGGAACCCGTATTGGTCACAACAGAGTTCAGGGTGTCAGACAACGTGTCAAGCCGGGCATTGATGGACTGGACGTCATCGGCTAGCATTTGAAAATGCAAGATGTTGCTGGAGAAGGAGTTAAGACGATCCATGACTCTTTCGTGATCAACGAGAAAAGCGTCAGAGATGTCTTTCATCATTCTCAGCACATGACAGGGTTTGATGTCAGAGCAATCGCCACAAGCGGGCCCTCTAGGAGCCGAAGATTTGCTACTGACCTTGAGGCAAGAAGGATGGAAAACGCCTCCACAAGCCCCATCACAGGAAATCCCGTCACGGGCGATTTCCGAAGAACACCTCTTGCATAGTTGATCCGCCATGACGAAAACAATGATATAAATTGATAGGTATGTTATTATATTGTTATGAAAATACTATTGAGAATATAAGTCAAAAAAATTGATTTCAAGCGACTTTTTAAAACCATTCAAATTAAATATTTTTAGTCAAAAAAACTTGATTCCTTTCTGTTGATTATAGCTGTTCAGTGTCTCGAGTTGAAGAAATTCCTTTGGACAACAACAAATCTGACGGAGAGGAAACACTTCCATAAGATGCACACAGCCGCACTCTCGCGCATTCGATTTGCGCGCACTAACACGCTGTAATCAATTTCTTGTAAAATAAACTTGAATTGGAGTATTTATTTATGTAGTTGTATTTTTATACACGAAATACGGTGTAAAACATTTTTCTACTTTTTTTTCAATCTGGCAATTCATGACGTTCTTATTCCACTACATTAAATAATCATATATAAAAAACACACTTCCTGAGTTTGGTGTAGTGAACTGCACTGAATTGTATGGTATTTTATTGGAAGCTTTTTGACGTTTCAGAATTATGAACGGAAATGCAATTAAAAATACACACTTTTCACTTAATTATAATTATTTAGATTTGATTATTTCACATTATAGGATTTAATTATGAGTTTAGTTCATTTTTTAATCATTAATTAACACGATACAGTTGATCTGTTTTCCTGCGATACGAGACACGATACCGGACGATAACTGTAACTTTTAACTTTTTTAACTGAGGAGCTGGCGAACAAAACCGGAGTAGTCCACTCAAATTTCAAAATCATTTTTTTCCCGAATCGTGGTGCCCAAGACCTTTTGCGTCTATTCCTGTTAATATTTTGAATCAAAACCGGCTCTACGTTAGCCAAAACAAGCTTTTAAAAGTGCGTTTTCAAACAAAACCGGATCAGTTCGACATCCAACATACAAGAGAGCTTCTATCTGAGACAAATCAGCTTCTACGCATTGTGTATTACAGACATTGAGACGCGACACCCTTATTTTTACGTGTGGACTGAAAATATTGCAAAAAGAGGATCTACAGAAATATCATCAGCGTTATTGAGTCACTTGCTCTCCCTCGACTTGAATGAGATTGAAGTTTTACGTATTTTCGCAGATGGATGCGGAGGGCAAAATAAAAATTCCCACGTGATACATACATTAATCTTTTGGCTCAAAAATCATGCTCCTTCTAATCTCGATCAAATTATTGTGACTTTTCCTGTGCGAGGGCATAGTTATTTGCCTGCAGACAGGGTCTTTGGTAGGGTGGAGAAAGACTTACGAAAAAAACCTTTATTGCTCAGACCCCAAGAATATCACGAAATTTATGCTAAGCATGGTAAAGTCAAGGTTCTCTCCGAGGATTGGAATTTGCTCGACATAAAAGGACTGGAAACGCATTACAAAAAACTGGAATGTATTCGTGATGCCAAAAGGGTTATAATAAAGAAAAAAATAGCAAACCAGGTTGACTCTGAGGGTACTCCAATTCGAAGTCGTGGTCGTGGTTCTAGACGTGGTCGGGGAAGAGTTGCTTGTAATTCAACGGCTTCACTGACGCACTTTACGTGCGGTGTCAGAACTTGAAATAACTATAACAGAGACGAAAATACTGTACCTTATACAAACCTTCTAAAGCAGGGACTAAACCATCCATCACTACTTAGAAGAATGCCTTCAGTAAATGGGATTAAACCTCAAAAGAAAAAAGACGTTGAGAGTATTTTGGTAGCGCAGTTTGGTAATAAATGGGTCGAGCATCCAGAAATAGAATGGTATAAAGAGGTATTACAGACTACGTCAGGACCTACAGATACTATTGAGAATAATGAAGCAGATGAATGTGCTGACGTTGAAGGTTGCGAATGTCTGGAACTTGATATTACGGAAGTTGTAACCTGATTTTTTCAAACAAAATACAATAAACCTTTCAAATATCTATACTTTTTGTTTGATTTGAAGTTCCTCTTTTATAGAAAACCGGATTTGTCGATACTAATAAAACCGGACTTGTCACAAGTTTGCAATCAGAACCGGATAAGTCCACCTTTTTCAAACAAAACCAGATTAGTCCATTTTTATTTCTTGAATAACTTCTAGAATATTACAGTTAAGAAAATAATAATTACTGATTCAACAATAGATCTAATCCACCTACCTATAATAGTGTAATGTTATGTTATTAATCATTTCCATATATTGATATTAGTTTTTTACCCAGTGTGTAAAATTTATTTTTGCGGACTAATCCGGTTTTGTTCGCCAGCTCCTCAACTATGTACATTAGAATTTTCTCAATTGCCTTTCCAAACTAATCTAATAGCTCCTTCGAAAAAAATATTAAAGTAATAATAAAACAGTTAGACATTGAATTGAGAGTAGATAACAATTCCAGAATAGTGACAAATTAGTACAGAAAACCAACTTGGTCAGGTAGAGTTTTGAATTTTTACTCGCACCACAAACTATCACAAAAAATCGCGATGGTTTTCAACTTAGTTGATAAAGCTGTAGATTTTTCAAATGAAAGGTTCCATACAGACAACTTGGAAATTGTAAAAACCACTCTACGAAACAACAACTATCCGGATGAGTTTGTCAAAAAATATGTTGAACTGAGTTTGTCAAAAAATATGTTGACAGGATAAACCAAAAAAAACCAACTCTCAAAAAGAATCAGAACATAGACAAATAATTTCATTACCTTTTATAAATAGAACTTCACAAAAAATTAGCCAATCTTTGAGAAAATATAATATTAGTACAGTTTTCTACAATAACAACAAAAACACCATATTTTTTGACAAACTTAAGGATAAAAACAAAACAATGTTTGAATCGAATGCTGTATACAAAATTAGCTGTAAAGACTGCGACAAACTGTACATAGGACAAACGAAAAGATATCTTAAAAAAAGAATATTATGAACATGGCTATAATATTAGAGAGGAACCAGAAAAACATACGTCACTAACGAAACACAGGATAAAATACAATCACACAATTAACTACGAAGGCATCAAAGTAATAGAAAGGGAGAAAAATTATAGAAAAAGACTGACCAAAGAAATGATCAACATTGTAAAACACAAGATTGCGATGAATGGAAGGAGTGATGTGGATGGGTTGAGTGTGATTTATCATAGTCTTTTGAAATAATCAATTGAGAAAAAAAGGTCGCTGTTTTACTGACATTCTCTGATTAAAAGTTTCGGCTTGGTCATGGTTGGAGATATCGCGACACCTCAGTCCTACACGTTACACGCAACTAGTCAAAAGTGTTCCGTCCGAAAAATGACAAAGTTTATGTTTTTACTTGTTTATTTATTATTATTGTCTTTTATTTATTACGACGTTGTTATTCGACTGATTTTGACCAAAGATGATAGTTTTTAAAGAACAGGTATGAAAAATGAATGAATATTAATTTTATATGACTGATTGTTAATTGAGCAATTTTTATATTGAAAAAATTATATGGTTGTAGCTCTGAAGAGGCGTAAGCGAATTACGCGAAACGTTAGCTGGTATTGAATAAAAACAAGTCCTGAGCAGTGAAAAAGATTTTCTTTTTTCTTCTTCGTTCCTCAAGGTCACTTAGAGAAGGAAGTCTTGATATTGTCATTTCTAAGGAACATCCTCAGGCGATTTCAAATAAATTATATAAATTCTCATATTTTAAAACGAACTTAAAACAACGATGGACCAAAGCGAATAATATGAAAGACAAGTATTTGAAAAACAACAATTCTTGGCTTGATGGGACATTTGAAATACCTATATCGACGCAAAGTCGTCCAGGTCGGCCCTGCAAATCATTTCGTGAATCGAGCGTGAGAACTAAGAGGAAGTTCGTTCTGTCGTGGAAGATGGATTAATAGTTCATGCTGCCAAAGTAATTTTACAAAAAAAGTGGAAAAAGAAATGCAAGAATAGTCCTACAAGACATCACAAATTCTCCAGCAAGTGCAAGTGAATATAAAAAACGGCTTTCCAAAACAAAGGAAGATGTAGCTCCCCTAACCCCTCAGCGAGCGCTTTTAATGTTTGTCGAAGCAGATTTGACAAAACGTCAATATGAAATAATAAGGGCAACAAATAAAAAATTTTACCCGTGCTACGATCTACTGTTAAAAGCGAAACAGGAATGTTATCCTCCCAAGGAAACAATACGTGTTACTGCTACCTGTGTTGAAAGTGAGTTACAGTGCCTAATTGATCTTACCGTTAGGCGCTTATCACTTTACTTGGAAGAAGTCTTAGTAACACTTAACGAGGCTGAAAGAAATACTCTGCAGATAATTTGCAAATGGGGTTGTGACGGTTCACAGCAAGCACAGTATAAGCAGAGATTTAGCAACGGCGATGCGGAATCAGACGCAAATATATTTTTAAGTTCTTTTGTGCCCTTAAAAATTGTGTGTGGAGAAGAAAAGAAAAAAGTTGTTTGGCAAAACCCCACACCGTCTTCTCCACGATATTGTCGCCCAATAAGAATTAGATTCGTGAAAGAATTTAAAGATGTCACCAAACAAGAAGTAAGTTACGTTGAAGACAGTGTGAAGTCACTTGCCACCACAGAAGTGGACCTAAAGGGTGACAAATTATATTTCAAGCATATTTTTTAAATGACCATGGTAGACGGTAAAGTCTACAATGCAGCAACCGACACAACATCAACGAGAAAGTGTTACATTTGTGGTGCTACATCAAAAGATTTTAACAATTTAACCAAAAAAAAAATAAAGTCAGCTTACAAACTTTAGAGTTAAATAAAATAAAAAGAAATTAAATACAATTTTATGGAGTCAGTTTAAATTGAATTGATTTACCATAAAGCCGATACTGCTTGAAATTAATGGTTTGTGAGTTTATGCAAACCATGTAAAATTTCTGGAGCTTTTAATGCGAAAAAGTAGAGTTCAAAGGTCCGTTTGTAGTGTCGACTGACCTAGCAGCTTCAGTGCAATGTGGAATATTATTATCCAGTCAGAAAGATAATCGCGAACTACGAGTATGTGCAAAATTGGAAGTTGATCGGTTATATTTTCTACTTTTTTGGTAAAAAAAAAAATTACTTTAGAATAAAAAAACGTACATCAAAAAATCATTTTTTCCTACTTACAGACATTGCAGTGCTTTAAAAAAATATTTAAAAAAATTGTCTGTAAGTAGGAAAAAATGATTTTTTGATGTACTTTTTTTTCTAAAATACTTCAATGCTGGCAAATATGAAAATAGTAAGCCCCATATTGCAACTTTTTTATTATTTATTTCTTACGTTACACTGAATATTTTCTTTCCATCAGTTCAGTATAAAGCGGTTGTTGTTGTAACTTCGAAACGTCCAAAATGTAATACACAGTGAAGCAAATTATTAGCAATCCTTGGCTTTGGATACAAGATTTAATCGGTAATGTAAATTTATGGCCCAAATTCATTCGGGAAATATTTTGAGATAAAAATTTCAAAGACCATAACCGAATGATTGTAGTTAATTTCGCGTATGTAAATGGTATATCAAGTGATTTCTTAGAAGAGGTTCTAAGTTTTACTTTAAAAAAATCATTTAGTAAAAAAAGAAGACGGGAATTGAAACAAAGGTTTAAATATTTTAACGATCCGGTAGCTATATTAAATTAAAGTAATGCAATCTATCTAAATTATAATTTTTTTAATTTACAGCGACTTGGATACATCCGGTGGAGTCTCGTATATAGCTATAACGTACATTTTAAAAGAATGGTTGATTTAAATTTAAATAATTTTATTAAAAAATAATTTTTAATTTAAATTTTTTATTTGTTTTATAAAGGTGGATATAATTCCGCTATTACTTTGAAAAATTGCTTTATTCGGTCATTAATTTCAATTTTTCTTTTAAAAAAATATTCTGAAAAATAACCAACTAAATGGACGTCAGAGGTACCATATCTTGGTATGTTTGAGCGCACTTCTCGCCAAATTCGCTCAATATTTTGCGTATGAGCACCTTAAATTAAAGCAATATGCAATAAAATTTTTGAATTTAATAATGTTATACAAATTTCTTACCTGTATCTGGATCGATAAAATTTATTGAGTGGTTTACAGTTAAATGATTGTACGAATGTTAATTTAGGCTACTATAAGCACGCCAACAATCTGAAATTATTAAATTAAGTTTGGAACAGGAATAATAAATATACGGCCACTTCTCCATGTTGATAGAAAACAACAACAGGATGCGAATGAAAGAGAAAAGGATAAACCTTATACAAGTAAGAATCAACCCAACACAACAAGAGAAAATAGCGAAGATCACATCCCTAGCACCGATCAAACCACGCACACATTCGTCACAAGTCAAAACGTTCACGCACTTCTGTCTACAGCATTAGTAGCAACCAAGGGCAAACATGGAGAGAGGCATGTTCTACGGTGTCTCATAGATCCAGGCTCACAATCTTCATTTATCACTCAAGCTGCCTGCCAAAGGTTGGGGGCCAGCTGCACATCGACATCAATTACGATCACTGGAGTAAACACCAGCACTGCGGGAAGCGCAAGCAAGCAAACTACGTTGCAATTGCAAGGATGCAATTCAGACACCCCACAAATCGAGGAAACCTTCTTGGTTCTTCAAAAAATAACAGATCCACTTCCAAAATATAAGATCCAAACATGGGATCTCGGACACATAGTGGGACTCCCATTAGCCGATTCATCTTTTTGGAGACCAGGACGAATAGACGCCCTACTAGGAGTTAACGCATATACACAAAGTCTACTGGAAGGAGTAATACGAACAACAAAAACAGCCCCAGTAGCTATCAACACGATCTTCGGTTGGATCATACTCGGTCCAACAGCTATTGTACCACAGAACAATTCCGTCCTTTTCGCAGTCACAACAGAAACCCTAAGTCAACAGATCTCGAAGTTTTGGGAAATCGAAGAAATCCCATCAACATGCATGCTCACGGAGGAAGAGGAACAATGCCAAGAATTGTATAAAAACTCACACAAACGCCTTAGTGATGGCAGATATCAAGTAAAACTACCATTTAAAAACAACGAGTTGCCGATATTAGGCGAATCCAAACAACAAGCCTTTAAACGATTCAATGCTCTGCAAAGGAAATTTCAGAAATTCCCTGAGCTAGCCAAAAACTACACATCATGTCTAAACGAATACTTGGAATTGGGTCACATGGAAATGGTGAAATCATCAGAAGACGGAGATCTACAATACTACATCCCGCACCACGCTGTGTTCAAAAACAGCACTACCACGAAACTACGAGTGGTGTTTGATGCCTCATGCAAAACTTCTACCGGAAAATCTTTAAATGAGTGTCTAGCAAAGGGACCTACCCTACAAAAAAAACTTTTTTCAATTCTGTTAAATTGGCGCAAACATAAAATTGTTATAACAGGAGACATCGAGAAAATGTATCGCATGATTTGGATTCATCCAGATCACCGCAATTTCCAAAGAATAATTTGGCAACATCCCAATGAAGGAAGTTCACAAGAATATAAACTTAAAACAGTCACCTTCGGCACAACATCCGCTCCATATTTAGCAGTCAGGACGCTACATCAGCTGGCAGAGGATGAAAAAACTAGATGGCCCCTAGCTTCAAGAGCTACTTTGACAAACTTCTACGTTGATGATCTGCTAACAGGTGCAGATAATGTAACCGATGCGAAAAATCTACAATTAGAGATGATAAACATGATGAAATCAGGGGGATTCAATTTAAGAAAGTGGGCAAGTAATCATTCAGCCTTACTGTGTCATTTACCAAAGGAGTCCCTTCAATCATCGGACAGCCTACGACTCGGCGAAGAAGAACATATAAAAACCCTAGGTATTCGATGGCACCCATCAACAGACAACTTTACGTTTAAGTTAACAGCATACCCACAGAACAAGACCTTTACAAAACGAACATTGCTATCAGAAATAGCTTCTCTTTATGATCCTTTAGGATGGCTGTCACCAATAATTATTGTAGCAAAAATATTGATACAGGAACTGTGGATCACAGGTTGTTCTTGGGATACGCAAGTCACTTCTTCTATGGCCAACAAATGGGCAGAATTCAAAGGGGATTTGCAAAATTTAAATCAATTGAAGATTCCTAGATGGATTCGTTACAGTCCAAGTGCGCAAGTCCAATTGCATGGATTTTGTGATGCCTCAAACAAAGCGTATGCGGCAGTTGTTTACCTTCGAGTTGAAGTTAACAATCAAACATTTTGCACGTTGTTAACTTCCAAGACCAAGGTAGCTCCAGTCAAACCGACAACGACACCACGATTAGAGCTAAATGCAGCGTTAATATTGGCACGACTTATTAAAACTATCAGAAAAGACATGGAATTTGAAAACGTGCCAGCAATTGCCTGGACAGACTCCACAATAGTTTTACAATGGATTAAGGAGCATCCATCGCGTTGGAAAACGTATGTCGCCAACAGAGTTGTGGAAATACAAGACACACTAAAATACGAAAATTGGTATCACATTTCAACAAACCAAAACCCAGCAGATGTTGCCTCAAGAGGAACCACAGTCCTAAATCTTCAATCAAATTGTCTGTGGTGGAAGGGCCCGGACTGGCTAAGTTGTCCTAAAGACAAGTGGCCAAGGTTTGAAAAAACCTCCAATAACACAGATTTAGAAGCTAAGAAACCAACATGTCTCACAATCAACACTGCGATAGATGACGACATATTGTTAAGGTATTCGTCCTTTACGCGACTAATAAGAGTCCTCGCCACGATACTTCGATTTGTTAAAAGGTGTCGAAGAACATCTGTACAGCAGTTCAAGTTTCTATCGACCAACGATTGGATCCAAGCTGAAGGTATAGTGTTTCGCTTAGTACAACAAAGGGTTTTCAAGGAAGAATATAGTAATTTAGCGAATAACGTTCCATTACACAGCAAGAGCAAGCTCCACCAACTCAATCCGTTCATAGACGAGCATGGGATAATCAGAGTTGGAGGCCGCTTACAAAATGCCAACATAACATTTAACGCGAGGCATACTTTCATATTGCCAAAGGATCATCACGTAACTCGCCTACTCATTGATAAAATTCATAAGGAAACAATGCATGGAGGGTGTTCCTTAGTACTAGCTACAAGTCGTCAAAAATTTTGGATATTAGATGCTAGGCGCGTCATAACAAGCCAAATTCATAGATGCCTCATATGTGCACGTCATCGAAAAGAAAAAATCACCCAGTTAATGGGCAACTTACCTCATGCACGAGTAAATATAAGCAGACCCTTCAGTAGAGTGGGTATCGATTATGCCGGGCCAATCACAATAAAAACATCAAATTGTCGAAAGGCAAAACAACTCAAGGCATATTTTTGCATATTTGTATGCATGGCTACAAGAGCAGTTCACATTGAACCAGTGTCATCATTGGCATCAGAGGCCTTCCTCGCTGCGTTAAAACGATTTGTTTCTCGAAGAGGACTATATTTTGATATATTTTCAGATTGTGGGACGAATTTCGTTGGAGGTAAAACTCAACTCGAAAAAGACCTACGAAAGGCTATTACAGAATCAACACCAATAGCCGCAGAATACTTATCGTCTAAAGCAATAAAGTGGCATTTTAATCCACCCGCGGCCCCGCACTTTGGCGGAATATGGGAGGCTGGAGTAAAGTCCATTAAATATCATCTCCGTAGAAGCTTAGGTAATGCCATTTGCACATTTGAAGAGTTGACCACCATATTGGCCCAAATTGAATGTTGTTTAAACTCTCGACCGTTATCATACATCAGCAACGATCCAAACGATATATTTATATTAACACCAGGACATTTCCTAATTGGAGAAGCTCTCAATGCAATTCCAGAACCAGATTTTACAGATGAAAAATTACCTCCTCTGCAAAGATGGAAACATCTCCAACAGCGAGTTGGACAATTTTGGAAAAATTGGTCCAGGAATTACCTTCATCAGCTTCAAAATCGCCCTAAATGGTTAACGCCAAAGAAAAACTTAAAGATAGGAGACATCGTTTTAATACAAAATGAAAATGCTCCTCCAACATATTGGCCACTGGGTAAAGTGGAACAAGTATACCCAGGTCAAGATGGACTCATTAGAGTAGCACAAGTAAGAACGCAAAACAGTACCTTCAAAAGACCAGTTTCAAAATTAAGCCTATTGCCAGTAGAGTCCTCATCAGTATTAGAAGGGACAACAAACATGGTATAAGGTTACGCGTTACTCGTGTGCGTGTTCTGTCTTGTGTCGTCTTGTATATATAAAAAAAAAAAACATAATCTAACAGTTTAATTTCTAGGAATACTACGGACCAGATGGAGTGGTAACAATTTTAGAAGAAATTTATTTCTCGCCACCAGGAAGTCCTAATCCAAGAGCCTTCGAGACAAGTCCTGAGAAGGTTCCCAACGTTTCGGAAAGGGATAATGAACCATCAACGTGCAGGAAAGTCACTGAAGGTTCCAGACCAACCATAACCACCCATACCCATCCTTGTTTAAAGGAGCCTGCCGTGATCAACGGAGCATGGAGAACGAATTTAGAGGTACTACGTCCAACTACCACCATCAAAGAGTTCCACATGAGGATGGAGAACACCTTTCAACGTTTCGTAACAAAAGAAGGCGTCAGCATCTATATAACAAGCTAGGTAAACAGGCGCATCAATCCGGAAGAAATAAAGAAACGGCGAAACCGCACGAAGACCATCAACCTACCAGATCGGTATCAGGTGCGACTTCGCATTAAGGCAGATGATACAATGTTATTCTTCCATTACCACAAGAGAGGGCTTGTTAAGCGCCTTCAAAAACAAAATATCATGTTGAACAAGGATGTTCAACGGGGGGGAGAATGTTAAGCTCAACAATTTAACCTTAGAATTAAATAACAACTTAACATTTAAATAAAAATTGAATTAATTAAAAAAGACAATTTAACATTAGAATTAAAACACTTAACATTAAATAAAACTGAATTAATTAAAATAACAAAAAAAATATTTTTGAAAACATTTGTAAAGTTTAAATTTTTTATTTGATGCAAATGATTCACATGCAACATTTGTCCACTAGATACAAAAACTCAATTATTGTTCAGTTAAAACCAGACTTTGATTTGAGTCTGGGCAGTTTTTATAACAGCCAAATTTTTGTACGAAATAGACAAAGCCACATCTATGCCAAACCAGGACATGGTGAGCAAATGCTATTTCGTTATTTCTTTGGGTGTGGGTATTTAACAAAATAAAATTAAAAACTAATGCAAATATTTGTTTTTTTTTTTTTGTTTTGTTGGTATTCATGTTTTTTTTAGCCAGGGCCAACCAACTGGCATAGGGCGGGACATTTACAAGATTTCGTACTCTCTCAAAACACCACGGAGCAAACGCTTCCTAGTGTACTAAGTATACAACGCACTTAAATGCTCAACAAGAGTCATTATTCGTCAAATGCTAGTAACCTAGGGAGAGCACCAAAGGAGAGCAAACAGGAATAATCACAGCACCACACCAAACTTGCACTTTCTACGTTTTCTCTCTACGCAGCCACATTGGCTGCGCTACAATATAAATAATAATATTGCATGGTTCCCAGAATGTTGTGAGAATACGCAGCACGCCTTCTCCACAGCCAAGTTCCACAAGAACAGACTTCGTAACACCAAGGAGAAAAAGTGCCTACGTAGGCCCTCACGAAGTGAAATGGATGACTTCGATTCTTCTGTTGTAAGAAGAATTATAGATACATTTCGTCTTAGTGAAGGGCGACAATGTACTATTACGAGAAAAGCTCAGAGAGAAACTTAATTATGAAGGTAGTGATACTTCTTTGTGGAGACTAATAAAAAGACTACGAGAAACTACTGCCAAATTTGCCTACGCATTCAGTTGTTTATTTGGATAACGCTGCATATCACAAAGTAAAATCAAGCAAAATTCCTACCTCTGCAAGTTTCAAGAGTGAAATGATTTCTTGGCTTACAGAGAAAAGAATTTCGTTTGAAAACAATTCTACAAAGAAGGATTCGTACGACGTTATATGCAGACATCGAGAACAACATCTTGAATATGGTATAGATGGTCTGGACTGTACCGGCAAAGATTGCGGAAGGGTACTACCGCAAGTCCTTCTAGTGCGCTTTTTTAAGCATCATAAGTCATAGCCAACAAAAATAATTAAAACCAAATAGACAAATAAAATCAGTGCCATAACAGTGCCATAACTTAACAAACGTGCCATCAAAACAATAACCAGTTAAAATTAAAAATGCATGCATAAATATGAAATTTCCATCTTCAGCGCTTTTTATAATAAATTATTTGATTATTTGATTATTTAAAAGAAAATCAATTAAAACAAAGAAAAGTGAAATTTAGTGTGCGTAGTGAAGCGAAAAAAAGCCAGAAATTCCATCAACGCCGAACTGACGGACAGCAAGTAAGTTCCCGTTTCCACTTCTCCCGCTCCCCCAGCTAGACAACGCCGGCGCTGCAACAAATATCGGCCAGCTGGTGGGAGTCGTCTTGCTTAAGCAGGCATAACACTGCAGCAAGGCCATTCCCATAAGCTCCGATGGTTGCGTTACCGGCCGAGTCTGCCACAAACGAGGTCATGAACCTTGCGCAGGAAAGGCCCCTCAACAAGAACAAATATTTCTCTTTTGTTTTCTGTAATATTAGGGGTCTCCATGCGAATTTCCTTCCTGTAATGTGCTATCTCGATATTTATGCCCCGAGTCGCCATGTATATTAAGAATGACGTGGCGTTTCAAAAGGTGCAGAATAGTACATCCTCTGAATTTAATCATTTATGGAATAAAATTATATTTAATCATTTATGGAATAAAATTATTCTTCGTAACCACGTCATATTCTTCTGTTTTCTATACAGAAGCCCAAATATCAGTTAATGCAGCCCCCACATTAGCCTTCGATGCTCTCTCTCTGAACAAATCTCCGGATTTTTATCTTCCCACTCGGAGTGTCAAATCATTGTTGCGGGTGATCTCAACGTTCATAATGTCAATTGGCTAAATTACAGAGGGTGGCCAAATTATTATACTCAAGCAAAATTTGTATTTTTGTAATATTTTATTTGAACATATTTCAAATATAATTGAACATTTGCAACTTCAGTTTATTCCTTATCTATACTAAAAATAATAAAAAAAAATATTTTAATATTTAGTAACTCCTCCTTTTGCTGCTATTACAGCTTGGATGCGACGTGGCATACTTTCAATGCATGATACAGCTACCTGTTGCAGTTTCGGAATGTTGTGCCATGCTTTGATTATGTTTTCAATCAACTAACTTTTATTGGTTACAATTTTTTCTTTGGCTATTTCAGTTTTAAGCACTGGCCACACATTTTCGATGGGATTCAGGTCAGGGGAGTTACCAGGCCAGTTCAAAGTGTTGATATTATTATCTTTTAAATATTTGGTGATAGATTTGGCCATGTGACAGGGTGCAGAATTATGCATAAATATGAAATTTCCATCTGGGAATCATTCTGCTGTCTGTGGGGCCAGTCTTTCTATCAAAACTTTCTTGTACTTGTACTTTTATTACAAAAAAATCAGTTGAGTATAATAATTTGGCCACCCTCTGTACTCTAAAGGCACCAATGCTTTTGGCAAAGACGCCGAGATCTTTGCAGACCTAAACAATTTGCACCAAATCGTGAACTGTGCAACGCGAGTTCCGAATGTTGAAGGTCACGGAGCCCATCTGTTTGACCTATTTCTAACTTCCCATCCAACTCGATACTCCGTCGAAATTACCTCACCTCTTGGTAACTCGGACCACAAACTAGTCAGCGCTGATTTCCAATATCCATCTTCTACTCCAAACGAACGCAGTTCCTAAAAAAACTGTCTGGCACTATGGGAAAGCCAACTAGTTGGGACTTATCCGCTTTTCCAAGCCACCGACTGGAATTTGTGTTTCCGCAGTGCCAGTGCGAACTACGCTTCCTGTATTACCAAAATAATACGGGCAGGAATGTGTTTGTTCATTCCTCATTCTACCATATCTATAAAGCCAAGGCCAATGGGGAGTGTAGGAACGCAATTCAAGCCAAGGAAGCCGCTTATAGAGCGTACAAACATTCCCCCAACGAGTCACGTCGGTGTGAGTATATCAAGTCGAGAAACTCCTGTAATTCCAAGAAGGTCAAAGTATTATTTGACGACAAGTTGAGAAGTAAGATCCTCCACACTCATGTAGCCAACAAAAATTTCTGATCCTGGGTAACTTCCATCAAGAAGAATTTTACCTCTTCCTCAACTCCTCCATTCATTAATGGAAAGGAGGTGATAACAGAAAGCAAATCCAAGGCCGATTTATTGGCATCTCTGTTCGCCTCAAATTCTTCTGTGCCCGAAGCTGATACGTCACCACCGGTCCTCGATCGAAACGCCCATTCAATGGACGGAATTTTATTCAGAGAGGTGTACAAATGTCTCAAAGAGCTTGACGTCAACAAATCCACTGGCCCCGATAATATTCCCCCTATGGTACTCAAGAAATGTGCTTCACCTTTGGCTAAACCTCTGCGCAAACGTTTTGGCCTTTTTTATTTCTCCGGAGTTTATCCCAACTCTTGGAAACTAGCTCATGTTCAGCCCATTCCCAAAAAAGGTGAAGCCAGCGACCCTTTAAACTACCGCCCAATAGCAATAACTTCTTTTCTCTCCAAAATCAAGGAGACAATAATCAATAGAAGGCTGATGAAATATCTAGGATCTAACCATCTCATTCACGACAGGCAGTAAAAGGTCTACTGGCGAACTTCTTGTGTGTCTGACTGAACACATCAAACAAAGCATCCATGGCTTCGGTGAGTCTGGTCTAGTTGGTCTGGATATCTCTAAGGCCTTCGATAAAGTATGGCATCCTGCTCTGCTGTCTAAACTCCAAGCTATTGGTATCGACTCAGTTCTAAGGAACTGGATTCAGAGCTTTCTTTCTGGTCGTTCAATCAAGGGAGTATTGGATGGCGTTGAGTCCAACCATCACCTTATTTCGGCCGGAGTTCCCCAAACGACGATTCTCTCACCTACTCCCTTTCTTATAATCATTAATGATCTGCTCTCAATCCCATCCAATCCACTTCATGGTTTTGCCGATGACGGTCCTCAGCATTACTCATACACCTCCGGCAACATAGGACAAACAAGTGCCAGACCTTGTTTCTTCGAACGTGAAATCATGTCCAACTCTCTTAACGCGGACATTAAACTCATTCTTGATTGGGGCCGCAAGAACCGGGTTGAGTTCAACGAAACCAAAACCAAGTACTGTCTATTCTCCACTTAAACCTGCACCAACCTTCCCTCCATTTCAGTGGGCAAGGATAATATAACAGCTGATCCATATCTTAACATCCTCGGTGTGACTTTAAACAACGATTTGCGCTGGAATAACCACATACTCCAAGTCACCAAACAAGCGTATCAATGCCTCGGCTTCCTCAAGAGATGCAAGTTTCTCCTTCATCCAGCTGCATTGGCTACAATCTAGAAGGCCTACATTCGGCCCCGCCTTGAATACAACTCGTATATCTGAGCGGACGCGCCCAAAACCACCTTGGCTTGGCTAGACAAGGTGCAAAACCGCGCCTTCAAATTCAATGGCGATAGAACCCTTTGCTCCTCTATCGATCCTTTAAGCCACCGTAGGAATGTAGCAGCGCTCAGCAAGTTTTACCGCTATTACCATAGCAACTGCTCCACTGAAATCAAAAACCTTCTGCCTACACGGCAATTTTTTCCCGCAACACAAGACTAGCCAACTCGGCTCACTCCTTCACCCTGCAGCCCTCCGTTTCACACACATTACGGTATAGCAGTTCATTTATAAATAGAACAACTCGATTGTGGAACTCTCTTCCGCAATCAGCTCATATAACATCTCAGCTCATTCCGAGCTCATATAACATCTCAGAGTTCAAACGCAAGGTTCACTGACATTTACTCATGCACCCTCCAGACTCCTAACATATCCTATCCCATCTATCCTTCAGATCAAGCTTACTACTACTCATTGCACCATGACTTATACGACATGACGGACTAGTAGTACAAAGGGTGACTCTTAAGCTTAATCTTACCACAAAAAAAGATGCACTTCTGGAAAGTCATGGCCATTCCGTTTTGAGGTAAGAATTAAAAAGTTAAAATTATATTTTTCATTCATCTACTATCTTTTCCTGTTCCAGGCTGCCACCATATCAGCTCCAATTAAATCCCGTTGATATGATTTGGGGTATATTAAAGAGACGAGTTGCTGCACAAAATATTGTGTATAAAGAAGCTTGGCTCTTAGAAATAGGTAATAAGGAATTTTCAGCTATAACGGAGGTGGACTAGAAAAATAGCTGCAGGCATGTTCAGGACATCGAGAAGGATTATTTATGAAAAGTAAATAAAGGATTATTTACTTATGTTTTTCAATTCAAATAGAATAATAATTAATTTAGGAGAGGACTCTGATGGCACCGATGGAGATAAAGAATGGTAAAAAACCCAGACAGACTTGTAAATTTGTAATTATAAACAATTTTAATAAACTTTAAGTAAAATATTTAAATTATGTATTATATGTTTTTCACTTTATTGCAAGAAAAAAAAATTTAATAGGAAGATTTAAATAAACTATATTTAAAATATTTACTGCGGATTTTTATTTTATTTGCAAATTTCTACCAATTATTCATTGGAAAACCATAATTTTCGTTTTCGAGTCGAGATTTTTTAAGTCACTGTGTGATGTACAAAAGCTCTTATAAAAAACAGAGTCGTCGTAATATATCCCACATGTTGTCACAAATTATATGTGAATTGCTGATAATTATTTTGCGTGCGCCGTTGGCCTTCATTTATGGAGCTTAATTTCTCAATTAGAGAGGAAGAGAAATTTACCCTTTTTACACCAACATTCGCCAGATGTCTTCTTCTTCTTATTTTATTTATTCGACTTCTAATACAATTACAAAAGAAACAATTCAACTTATAATAACTTGTTTTACAATTATTAATGGACTATAATGTTCAGGCCATTTGACTTAATTTATTTTAATACTGCCAAGCTTTGTGCGATAACTATAATAAATTCAGCGCATTTGCGACTGATGCGCCCTAATATTCTTAATATTCCCTCAGTGGGGTAAAAAAAAAACTTACATCTAACCTAACCTAACAAAACGTCATCTAAAAATAACGAGTGTACTAGAGCGAAGCTCCAAACACAAGAGCTGACGTGTTCTATCACAGTATAAACGATAGCAGGTTTTCTTTATGTATTAGATTATAGGGTAGTATGCCTTATACATGACATGTTAATTTTTTTATATTCAATAAGACATATTTAATAATACATGTAAGCATAGTCCTCAGATATAATGGAGGGTATGTTTACAGTATAACAAAAGTTCATAACAAAAATAATGTAATAGAATTCATTTTTATATTATTCTTAAAGTAGACAAGATTATTAAGTTCAAAATATGATTATTATAGTTATTCCGAAAATACAATTAAGATGTTAAAAATAAGAAGAAAAAAAATACAAGTTCGATAGCAAAAGTTATTATTCATGTATAACAAAATCTATAATGATATCAAAAGAGCTCAGATAATAATTCTCATGAAGATATAAGAAAGAGAAAATAAAAATTTACCTTCTATTTTGAGAAAGGGCAAAACTTCCTTCATAAAATCTCGGGATTACATTAATTTCATTAACCGGTTCAAATAAGTGGCTTGAACTGGGATTGCATAAACTTAAAGGGGTGATATCGCATCTTTCCGATAGGGGGACAGCGGTGTCTCTTCTGTATATTTCATTCAAAAGGATGTTCTCATGATTTTCAAGATTATTTAATATTTTTATGGTCAGTTTAATAGCATAAGTTAATAATGGAGTTACTTTAGCTTTATCATAAATATTTTTATTAGAAAATCTTTTATTTTCAGATTTAAAGTAGAGATTGGTACAGGCTCTAAGAATCTTTCTTTCAAATCGTTCAATCTCTTTCCCTACAGAGGGGGAGATTGAAAACATATAGGAAAACCGTAAAGTAAAGTAGGTCTAATCAATTGTTTATAAATTAAAAGTTTAGATTTAATTTGTAAGGATTCATTTCTTAAAAGTGGCATGAGGGCTTTAGAGACTTTAACTGCTGTAGTAAGAGCTTTTCTGCCTTGTAAGTTAGGTTTAAGTAAATTATTAAAAGATACTCCGAGGTATTTCAGTTCATTAGTGATTTTAATTGGTGCGTTATCTATAAAGAGTTTAATATTTTTACATTTTTTAACAATATTATTAATTCCCCTTCCAGAGGCGTTTCTAAAACAAATCATTTCTGATTTGCTGGAGTTTATTTTAATTCCCCAGTCAGTATAAAATTTATTAATAATCGTAATGTGTTCTTGAACAACCTTGCGTGCCATATCAGGGGTCCTTGCGCTGCCATATACTACGGTGTCGTCTGCATAAAGGTTTGAGGTAGAGTACAGATTATTAGAGTTATAATGAACGTGTGGAAAATCAGCAAGAAACAGATTATAAAGTTTTGGGCCCATCAGGGAGCCTTGTGGTACGCCGGAGTGAACCCAAACCTTTTCTGACGATGCTTTACCAAAAGAGAAAATTAGACTACGGTCTTCTAGAAAACTGGAGATTATTCTTACCCAAGTAAGCGGTATACCAAGAGTTAATAATTTATAAATAAGGCCGTTCAGCCACACTGTATCAAAGGCCTTTTCAATGTCCATTGCGCAAGCAATTGTAGTTTCTTTATTCCGAAGATTAGTGGAAATGTCACAATGAATCTTAAGAAGGGCATGTTATGACTATTCATAAAGCCGAATTGGAAGTTCGGAATAATTCTATCTTTAGAAATGGTGTAGTCTAATTCTTCGGCACTTATTCTTTCATAAAGTTTGCCTATGTTTGATAACATCTGAATTGGTCTGAAATTATTAATTTCTTTCGCTCCTGGTTTCTTAGGGATTGGCTTTAGCTTAGCGATTTTCCATGCTTTCGGAAAATAACCGTTATTGATACAGTTATTAAATAAAATTACTAAGACTTTGACTATTTCTTGCGGAAATTTTTTGATCAGAAAGTTAGATATGTTATCAGGACCCATGGTTTTTTTGTTGTTTAGGATCTTAATAAGACTTTCTACTTTCCTTAAGTTAGTAAAAGTACTCTGGTCATTCGGTTCAAGGGCGGAATTATTCCGGTCAAACGTTGTGATGCGGTAAAACTGACCAACAAAGATGCTGTTTCTATTAGAAAATTCATTAATCGATAATTTGACTTCATTTAAGAGATCGGGACAAGAGTTGGGTTTTTTAACTTCATATAACTTTTTATAAAATTTACCAAATGCGTCAGCTATTTTATAATCATCTCTCACCAATTCACCGTTTAAAATAATTGCTTCTTCTTTATTAAATTTATGGTTGCCAATAATGTTATAAATGATTTTAAAAGCCAAAGGGCCAGGACGGATCATTTTCAATCTAGATTGGAAGACCTTATTATTAAAGATTCTGATTTTGTCTTGAAGGATTTTATCAAGGCAATTAATTTTAGAATTTAGGAATTTATATTCATGATTGTTACGGTTGAGATATTTATGAAATAACATTTTAAGCTTTTTACACCATTTATGTTTAATGGAGGACAGTCTTCTGATTTCTATGGGGAAATCAAGGGTTTTTGGCTTTTGATCTCTGATAAAATAGGTTTCATTAAGATCATTTATTGCGCTTGTAAGTTTTTGAATCCAATAATCTATCTCATTATTTTTTAGGTTACCGATAATAGGAGGTGAGTTGTTACTAATTTCGAAGGATAAGTCATTTTTCCAATTTGTCCAATTTTTCATTTTTTATAAACTGGAGGGTATCTTGACCAATAGATACTGTTAAGTGAACTGCGAAGTGGTCAGAAAATGAAGCAACCGTTTTGCATGAGAATGTATTTAAAAGTCTATAATTTCTAGGTAATGAAGAAAGAAAAAGTCAATAACGGATTCGCTTTCCGGGAAGGTACAGCTATCCGGGCTAACTAAAGAGAGGTTGGATCTACTGCTATTGTTTATAAGCCAATCATAAAGAGTCTTACCATTTGTATTAATCCTAAGATCTCCCCAAAAAGAATGACGGCTGTTCCAATCACCACCAATGATGATATCTCCGTAATTGTTAGCTAAGTTATTAATGAAATCTAATGTTTTTAAGAAATTTTCTTTATTACAAGAAGAAGAAATGTAGATGCTGCCAATGATTAGAGATTTATTAAAATTACGTTTATTTTTAAGTTTTAGTTGTATGAATACCGTTTCTGTGTTAATATCGAAATAAACCACCCGAAAGTCAAGTTGCCTTTTAATGAGTATAGCGACGCCAACTCCTGAATCATTTCTGACAACCTTATAACCGTTAACTATTAAATTATGACGCTTTTTAAGTCTTGTTTCAGACACCAGAATAATGTCAGGGAAACCATTATCACTTATTAGATTAAGTAAATCTAATCTTCTTTTGGTAGATCTAATAGAACTGGCATTAATTTCAAGTATATTAATTTTATGGTTAGGCATTATTAATCCTTATGTTTATGAGGCATTTTACTGTCTCAGCTAATTGAGTAATAGAATCATTAAGTTTAAGCATCATATTGTGCATAAGCTGAAATTGCTCTTGAATATTTAAAGTGTTTTCCCTGACATTATTCCGATCCGTGTTTTCTATAAGAACATCCGCAAATGTTTTATTTTCTTTTAAGAGGTAAGTCGGTTTGGAAGGCATAGCTCTTTTCTTTTTATTTTCCACATATTGTTTGTAGTTTGGGCAACCTCTGTAGTCAGCAGAGTGGCTCATTCCACAATTAACACAACTTGGTTCAGTCTCGCCTTTAATGGTTTCGCAATTGTTTGGACCCGGAGCATGTACTTTAGTGCATTTTACGCATCTGAAATCGTTAAAGCAGTATGCAGCATTTTAAGAGCTCACTATTATCTTGATTAGGCGCTACTTTTAATAACATAATGTCTAAAGAGATCATTAATTTTTTTGAAGCAGTTGGAGTTTGGTTATGGCACGACGTGGAGTAACATCTCCCACAGAAAGTTGAAACTTTTAATCTCATCTTTATTGTACAATCCTATAAAAATTAAAGCTTTTTTCTTTAGAATTCAGTTCTAAAGTAATTTAATATTTAGGGCCGTTTTCACGATCTCCGGTTAAACTGTCAGTAAATTTCCAGTTTCTAAACTGATAGTTAATTTAACTGTGACCGTAAAGTGCCAGTAAAAAAATTTCATTTTCACCAACTATCAGTTAACAAACTTGAAGTTAAAGTAAAAATGTGCTAGTTTTCATATAACAGTACATCAAATGTCAAAAGTGTTCCTTTTATATTAAAATACACTTGTAAAGTGGAAAAATGTCAACGCCAATGTGAAACTTTCAGTTAAATTAGTTAAAAAGGAGAAATTCGTCCGGTTAAATTAACTTCCAGTTGTAAATTAACTGACAGATTGACTCTAACTAGAGATTGTGAAATGGCATTTTTAACTAACTGCTGGTTATTGTTGCAGTTAAAGTTTAACCGGAGATTGTGAAAACGGCCCCTAGTGAATTAAAAAATTTATTCGAAAAGTTCTAGTTAAGTGCCTTTTTTTCCTTTTACACGGAAGGCACACTTTTTTACACAAAGTGCATGTTCCGGTTGGCGCGGCTGACGAGCCCCGCTCGTGATGCCTAAGCCCGGCACAGCAGAAAAATTTGACACAAGTAGAAGATCACGCATCTTCAAAAAAAGCAGCAAAACTTCCTTACTTATTCCTCATAAAGATAGGAGGAATTTAGTGAGTGCATCGAGTATGTCTAACATTCCAAACAAAGAAGACAAAGTAATCTCCACGAGATCATCCCCAACCCAGACTGATGAGAGTGATTTAACCACAGACATCGGTATTAAAAGAAAATCATCTTCAAATAACCTGGAAAATCAACCTAGTTCTTCAAGAAGCGGTTCTTTCCTTCCTGACATCGAGGGAACCAATATTGAAAACAGAGCAGAACCTAGCGTCACAACGTGACTTTGGAAAAGACTTCGCATCTTCTGAAAATGCTAATATTGATAGCAACCCTTGGATAATTATATCTAACAAAAGATATAAAAAAGGTGAAATTAATGAATTTAACTCTTATAAGAAAAATAATACTAACAATATTTCTAGACATATCAGCAAACCTAACCCTAGTTATAGTCATAATAGATTTAGTAGTCTAGATAACCTCGAAAATGTCGAGCCTCTTGACTCAAATATTGTTACCAATAATATTAATCCTAACAATAAAAATAAAAATAGTTCTAACAACTTTGTTACTCAGATTAGTTCGGATAATATTTTTGATACCGTAAATTTTTCTAATGATAAAAAAAGCCCTTCAACTTCTTATACGATAGGGAGACAACACCCCTCTTCTGTACACAACGTAAAAGTATCTAACCCAAAACCCAAATTTCAACCCCCTATCCTGGCCAAAAATTTAAACCTAAAAAAATGGTCCGATCTCTTCAAAGAGGAAAGAATTGACTTTCTGTTTGCTAAAGGTAAAGGTGATTTTACTAAAATTTATGTAAGGGACTTACAAAGCAAGTTAAAAGTTATCGAATTCCTTAAGGATAAAAAAATTAAAGGCTTTACATATTCTAGTAAGGAAGAAAAACCTATTTCTCTCCTTATTAAGGATATCAACCGCTCGTTTGACATGGACGAAATATTGAATGAACTTAAAACCCTTTTTCCACACATAAATAATATAAAAATCTCAAAATTCGCCAGATGTCACGACCATAGAAATATAAACTAAATACGGAATGGCTGTAAGCCAGATTGAGCGTACCATAGTTCCTGATGTATTTAGCTTACTGGGCTAGTAGTAGTCAGGCTGTGCAGGCGTAGATATGTAAGTAAATACGTAAATTTTGAAATTCCTGGTTAAATTCTATTCCCCCGGATATTGATTTAGCACGTCACCATTCACTCAAGAAGCTACCCTGCTTTTGGCGGGATGTAAACAAACCTATTCGGTAATTTGTGTCCCTCTTCCACACTTATCCGATAATTCGTGATGAATTTCTCCAGAAGCTCCATTTGCACGAATTGCAATTTGATTGTTTTCTCCACATTGATTTAGTTTCTAGGCCACTGGCTGCTTAAAATTCCCTTTGAGGTGACGTGATCAGGCTGGATGTTCGTCTTCCTTTCGGAATCCGGCTGGAAGGACCAAAATGTGCCGTGATCACTTGGATGTAGGTAGATTTGAAAGTCAATGATATGAGAATTCAAAGTCCAGTTCAAAACACTAACCTTTCAATGAACACAAGTTTATTGTTATAAATAACTACTTCAATTATAGAGTTTAATATTTTTAACATTCACTGTAAGTCAATTTTCAAGTCATTAAATAAAAAACATTTGTAGGGTTTAGTTTACATAAAAAATTGATAGTTTAAGTCATTTGTACTTCCTAATTGAAGAACAGAATGTACCATGGCAAATAAAGTATAGATTGAAGCCGTTAACAGAACAATGCAAGATTTAAAAAGTAATAACCAGTTCTTTGGTGGAGTAACTGTTTTATTCGCAGGAGACTTCAGGCAAACTTTGCCAGTTGTCACGAGAGCAACACGAGCCGATGAAGTTAATGCCTATCTAAAACGATCAGTCATTTGGAGACAAATTAAAAAACTTCATTTAAAACAAAATATGAGAGTGCAATCAGAAAACTCCGAATTCAGTACTATTCTCCTAAGCATAGGAGATGGAAAATGTTCTGAGATTAATGATAATCATGACATTTAGCTGCCGGCTGCTCTTTGTAAGGTCGTAACGGACAGGTAAACGTTAATAAGCGGCATTTATGGTATGCAGAATATCCACTCAAGAGAAGATTCATGGTTGTGCGAAAGATCAATAATGGCGCCGCGAAATGATCAAGTGTGTATTCTGAATGATCATATGTTACAAAAGATTCCTGGTCACTCAACAACTTATCTTTCCATAAATTCGATATGCAATCCAGATGAAGCAATGCATTATACGGTCGAATTATTGAACAGCATTGTACATAATCGAAGTTGTCATCATAACGGGCTGCGGTAAGGGAGACACAGTATTTATACCAAGGATACCCATAATTCCATCTAATTATCCATTTCAATTTAAAAGATTGCAATGCCCTATAAATGTCAGTTTTGCAACTTCTTCTTTAACGGCTCTACAACCGGGATCCGGTCCTGGCCTCGCGCGTCAGTTTTGCAATGGCAATAAATAAATCCCAAGGACAAATCTTACGAAGAGCAGGCGTAGATTTGACCAAGGGTTGTTTTACACACAGCCAACTATACGTAGCATCGTTTATAAAGAAGCGTTACAGTTAAGCGTTTGGACGGCGCCATGAGCAAAGTTCGCAAAAGCGCGTCAAATCCTCGGTATAGCGAAATCTACGGGGACGATTTTTAATATGTTTGGCTAGATGCTTATTGTGCACGTAGTACAAAATTTTTCATCATAGAATCTTAAAAATTTGTAACATATTTTTTATAAGTAACTCTAAATTTTTATATGTAAGGTATCCAAAAACAATTTGTGCACATTTGTTCTTTTTTTACTATTCCTGTTTCATACCATGAGCTATGAACACATATTTTTTTTATTAAGAGGCGTTGCAACGCCACTCCACTGAGTTTTAGGCATTCTAAGCAGTTACACTACCATTCCATCGGAGTGGGGATGAAGGTGCGTAGTCCTGGTCTTTTTCACTCCTAGTCTTCTTCTTAAAAAACTTGAGATTCAAAGTTTTTCCATTGGTCACAATGAACCTAATGAGGAACACCAAATCTGCAGATCCAATTGTTCACTAATTCTTCTACAACAGTGATTCTGGATTTGGAAAGGCATAAGCTTCGGGCCACTTACTGAAGCAATCTATGACTATCAAAATTTAACGATTTCCTCGCTCTGACGCTGTAAAAAGTCCCGCGGCATCGATTGCAATTTTTTCAAATGGGGCCCCCATGTTGTATTGCTCTATTTCTCCTTTTGTTCTTACTCAAGGACTCTTGCTGCTGGCACAGGTTGTGCATTTACGACACTAGTCTGCAACATCGTCCGGCATGTGAAGCCAGTAGAACCTTTCTCCTATATTTTACAAAGTTTTGTTGACTCCGAGATGTCCTCCTGACGCGACATTATGAGAATATCTCTTATTCTAAAGCGAGGGACCAACACCTGCATTCGATGAGAGGTACCGTCAGCAGTTTCCCATTTGCGCTTTAATACCCCTCGCTCGATGCGTAATGAATCCCATTGGGCTGAACAGCTCTTCAGCATTTCGCTTCTCTCTGCAATGTCCTTCCATTCAGGCTTTTCCTCGTATTCCTTCTGTTATGTCTGCTCTAAATCAAGTTTATTTCTAACTATCTCAAAATATTACAATAGATAACAATCAAAATATTACAGGCTACTATGATTAGGACTATGACGACTCTAACTGAGTTCATGAACTACAAGTGCTTCCTTGTATTCATAACCCCTCCCTTTCCTATTTTGTTGTACTGTCGAAGCGGACCCTTTTTAAGCGGAGACGATCGGACCTACGTGGGGCTTGATGCGTATGTTCTGTAACACTTGTTTCCTTAGAATTACTAACTGCAGGGATGGCTGGAGGAGATGCAATCCTATGAGGAGATGACGATTCTGATGACGATTCCTCACGTTGTTCGTCAATTTTTGCGGGCGGGCAAATTGTGAACTCTTCCTCGTTATTTATCCTGGGTCTCAGCTGATTGCAGTGTCGCTTCCAGATGCCGTGTTCTGTTCGTACCAAGTACATCATCCTTCCCAGAGGTCTAGAAATTTCTGCCTTAATCCATTTCTCACCTTTCCCGTAATTTCTAGCGAAGACTGGTTGCATCGTCGCGAAATGTCTCTTGGGCTTATTTTCCCAAAGTCTTCCATGAGTAGTTGTGCTTGGTAACAGTAGAGATAATAAGTTGCGAGATTGATGTCCATGAAGTAGTTCTGCTGGGGACTTACCGGTCTGCGGATTCGGAGTTTGTCTGTAAGTGCTGAGATATTGAAGAAGCGCTAACTGTTTATCTTGATTTTTGTTCAGATTTCTGGAAATTGCTTCTTTGAATGTTCTTACGAAGCGTTCGGCTTCACCATTGGACGCTGGATGGAATGGAGCAGTAGTTATATGTTGAATGCCATTTGTGTTGCAGAATTTTTGAAAATCTACTGAAGTAAATTGTGTACCGTTGTCAGATACTATCGTTGTAGGTAGTCCTTCTAAGGCAAAGATGCCTTCTATTGCTTTAATGACTGTGGTAGATGATATATTTGGCAAGCGGACGACGAAGGGAAACTTGGAGTATGCGTCTACTATTATTAACCAATTTTCACCAAGGAAAGGACCGGCTAGGTCGATATGAATTCTGTCCCACGGTGTGGTTGATGCTGGCCACGGGCTATAATTTCGATGGGGCATGCTGCTTTTCGTTTGGCAGCTTTGACAGGACATCGTCTTTTCTTTAATTGCTTCGTCTATTCCTGGCCACCAACAATATCTTCGTGCTAGTTGCTTTGTTCCGACTATTCCCCAATGACCTTGATGTAACATGTTAGCTACCTTTTTTGTAAGTCTTGAGGGATAACTACTCGTGGATGCTCTGACATGAGTAAAATGACACCGCTGTGGTGACTTAACATAAGGCGTCTGATGAAATATGGTTGCAAGTGTTGATTATTTTCATCTAGTTTGTTAGGCCAACCTTCTAAAATAAAGTTGCATACTTTGCGTAATATAGGATCCTGCGACGTATGATGAGCGATTAGTTTTGCATTTACCGGAAAAGAAGCGATGTTGTCTTGCATCTCAAGGTCTATCTCCCCGCATACTTCGTCTGATTCGTCAAATTCATGATCAGGTCCTGCTGGTAATCTTGACAATGCATCTGCATTTGCATGCTTGTCTGTGGATCGATATTTAATAACGTAATTATATCCCATAAGTGTGACGGCCCATCTCTGTAAACGGTGTATGGCTGTAGTTGGAAGTTGTTTGCTAGGATGAAATAGCGAAACTAGAGGTTTATGATCGGTTAGTAGTATGAAGCGTCTTCCGTACAGGTACTGGTGAAATTTTTTTATGCCAAAAACAATTGAGAGAGCTTCTTTCTCAATTTGGCTGTAGTTACGTTGAGCTCTATCTAAAGTTTTGGAGGCATATGCTATCGGCTTCTCAGATTTATCTGGATAAATTTGACTGATGACTGCTCCGATGCCGTAAGATGAGGCATCTGTTGCCAAACAAATGGTGTACGAGTCGTTGAAATGCACGAGTTGTGTTGCTTGGATGATTCTTTCTTTTAATTCTTGAAAGGCTGCTTCTCGGTTGCTGTTCCACAAAAATTTGACATTTTTCCTACGAAGTTCATTCAGCGGTTCGGCTACCTGTGCGAAATCATTAATAAACTTATTATAATAATTAATTTTACCGAGGAAAGCCTGCAACTCCTTGAGATTTCTCGGACGTGCGATATTTTTAATTGCCTCAAGCTTGGATTTTGCTGGGTAAATTCCTGTGGCTGACAGCGTATGACCTAGGTATTCCACCTCTGTTTGAAGAAACTGGCATTTGCTTCGCTCACATACTAGTCCGTTTTCGCGTAACTTCTGAAAAACGGTTTCTAAATTTTTTTGATGTTTTTCGTCATCTTCACCAGTGACAATGATGTCATCCTGGTAGTTGACACAATCAGGCACGTCTACTATGATCTGCTCGATAATCCTTTGAAAAATGGCAGGAGCCGAAGCGACTCCAAATTGAAGGCGTTGACATTGGTACAAGCCAAATATTGTATTTACAACCATGAACTGTTTTGATTCATCATCCAGCTCAATTTGTAGGTAAGCGTTCGAGAGATCTAATTTGGAGAATTTTTTCCCTTTCCTGAGTTTGTGGTAAAGGTCTTCTACCTTCGGTATATGGTATTGTTCTACTTCTAGTTGACTATTTAAGGCTTTAAAGTCGCCGCAGATTCTAAGTTTTCCACTCTTTTTTGGTATAATTACGATTGGTGTTGCCCATGAGCTGGTTTTAATCGGCTTCCATATCCCTTGGTTAACTAGGTTACCTATTTCTTTTTGAAGCTGGTCATTTAAAGCGTAAGGAATTGGACGAGCTTTGTAAAATTTTGGCCTTGCGCTTTGCTTTAGGTATAGCGTTGCTTTGAAAGTGGTGCATTTGCCTACTTCTGGACGGAATAAATCTTCGTATTTGTCACAAATTTCTTTTATTTGCTTGTTGATTGCGATGGATTCTAACTGGTGTACTATGAGGCTGGAGCTTGTTGAAGGTTCGACAATATCTAATCCGAAAGCTTCGAACCAGTCGATTCCAAATATGTTTGGGCTTTCATTTACTGCAACTATGAGTAATGGTAGTGTTCGTTTCTGTATTTTAAACGAAACTTCGACGTTTATCGTGCCTAAGACAGGGATTTGCTCATTCCCGTAGGCCTTTAAAGTGCATCTTGCTGGTGATAATTGAGGCGCACCCAGCTTTTCGTATGTTGACTGGTTGATAATGGAACAGGTGGCGCCTGTATCAAGAAGAAACTGAAAATGTTGTTTATTTATGCTGACAACTACAAAAACTTTACGTCCTTGGCGGTTTACATTACCTTTGAGGTTAAAAATCTGTTCCACATACCTTGTGATGTGTTCATTCTTTCTACGCTCATTATTCTTCGGATTAAAACTCTCTGCACCAATGTTCCGATTTGATTGATTTTTGTACTCACCTTGACTTAAGCAGACTGGGGAAATGTGGCCTTTTCTTCCACACTTTCTGCATATTGCATTGTAAAATTTGCACGATTTTCTTTCATGGTGCTTGCCGCATCCGTTGCATGACATATGTAAGTGCGTTGCTTTGACTTGTATACTTGATATACTTGCTGTTTGTTAGTCTTTGCTCTCGATTCTGAGAGCGTCTGCGGTGATGATCATTGGCGCTTCGGATTTGATAAATTTCGCTGACGTCTGGCAGGACGCCCTTGATTATTTGCGAAGTTCTTTTAGTTGCTTCGTATGTTTCTGCAATTTGAAGAACTTCTTCCAACGATGGATTGCTCTTCTGTAAGGCAGCAGTTCGTACAGTGTCGTGAGGGGTATGGAGAATAATAATATCTCTTATTAATTCGTCTGAGTATTCAATTTTATCTGTTGAACATATATATTTGCAGTCCCGTGCTAACCCCTTTAAATCAGCAACCCATTCAGCATATGATTGATTTGGTTTCATCACACAACGATAGAATTCATATCTGGCTTGGAGAACGTGAGTTTTCTCATCGAAATGCTCCGTTAATTTCTTTATTATGTCTTTGTATTGCTGTTGTTCAATTTTCGCACTTCCAAATAGTTTCTGTATTAAGTCGTAAAGCGAGCCACACCACGAAAGGAAATATGCTCGTTTTCTATTTTCGTCTGTTACAGCGTATGCTGCAAAATGTTGTTGCATCTGGGCAACGTACGTATTCCAGCGATGTGTACTTTTATCAAATTTGTGGAATGGAGGCACTGAAACATTACCTGTACTTGAGGTAATTGCTAACTTGCTATATTGCTCCATCCACTGTTTTTGATCTGCCAGCATTTGTTCCATCCATTTTTTGTTGCTGGATAATAATTCTTTCATTATTTGTTCTGACATAATGGCCTCGTTGTTTTGTTTTTGTTTTTTTTTTATGTTTTTTTTCTCGTCGCCAACTGTTATGTCTGCTCTAAATCAAGTTTATTTCTAACTATCTCAAAATATTACAATAGATAACAATCAAAATATTACAGGCTACTATGATTAGGGCTATGACGACTCTAACTGAGTTCATGAACTACAAGTGCTTCCTTGTATTCATAACACCTTCCATGTCAGAATTTGAAGAAATATCTGGGTCGTCATGTTAGGCGTCTCGGAGTCGTGGGCTCAACTGTCTTTGCGCTTTTGCAACTTTGTCTCTATACGCCCCGCAATGTTTGTAATCTGGTACGCATGGTCGCCGGGAGCGTGCATCTGCATTTCCATGGTTTCTTACATTTCTATGGCCTATATTGAAGACGTAGGACTGAAGTCTCGATCCATCTTGCCCCTTGTCCTTAAGGATTTTTGAATTACATCAACCATTTTAATGCTGCATGATCCGATCAAAGAATGAAGTTTTGAACATAGAGATGCTTGTGTAAGTGCTTAGTTGAGTTCACGACTGCCAACTATTCTCCTCTCATGACACAGTAATTCCTCTACGATTTTGACAGCGCTCTACTGTAGTAAGCTATGACCTTTTCCTGTCCTTCGAAGTTTTGTGACAGCACTACACCAATACCGACATTTCTCGCGTCTGTATCCAATATGAAGTTTTCGCCTGGCTTCGGATATGTGAGTATTGGTGCCTGATAAAGTCCTCGCTGTAGTGTCTTGAAATTTTCCACGCACTTATCTGTCCAGATAAATGGGTTTCCTTTTTATGTCAGTTTATGTAATTCCTTGGCTATGTCGGCAAAATTCCTGACAAAACGCCTATAATAAGTGGCAAGTCCCAAGAAGCTTCGAAGTTCTTGTTTATCCTTCGGTGTGGGCCCATTCTTAACCCGCCGTCTGCTACTGGGGTATTTCAATACCCCAGACTTTTTTAAAATCTGCATATTTCTTCTTATTCTTGCATGAATTATTAAAAATTAAAAATATTGAAAGTTATTCTTTGGCTATTAGTCCAGTTGTCAGAGACTTTGACCCAGCACAAAATGTGATATGGCTGAAAATTGGGTCATAGGTACTTTTTGGGGTGTAGAACACAATAAAAAAACCTTTGCTGCTCTAAAGTGTATGCTAACTTCACAATTTCGAAAACAAATTCGAAAATGTGGTTTTCGCGTTATATCTCGAAAAAGAAAAAAAAAATCGAAAAACTAATATCACCACGTGAAAGAGCGGAAAATTCTACTAAAAGATATGTTATAACTTATTAAAAAAATGTTTGTTTATTATTATAAAAAATTATTACAAATAAGAAAGCGAGTTCGAAAATTCGACGCGCGCCAAATCCCAGAATTCAAATATTCAAGCGAGGCGTTCGGGGAAAAATTGAAATATCTTTGCCTAAAATCCACCAACAACAAAAAACAACAAAAGCATTTTAAAGAGGACACTCTAAGCTTTTTAAGGAAGTCATTAGTTTTTAATTTTATTGTTTTTTTCCCATAGAAAAGTTGACCGGAAGTTATAATTTCTAAGATTTTTACTGATTTTTATAAAACTGATTCCTGCAACTTAAAGTTAAACTTTAAAAAATTATTAAATATATAAAATGAAAGATAAAATCCTGAGCTTTAAGAATATATTATTCATTTTTTGATTAAGCATTCAGGTTAAAAGCAAACATTAATTAAAAACGCGTTAAAAACAAAGAGCATGCTTTGAAATATCATGAAGAAAAAAGACGCGCCCAGCGTCGCCCCGGCAGCAATGAGTGTTTTTTGAGCCGTGTTTGTTTTGCTGCGCAATAATAAAGACATGCAATATTTTCAGCAGCAAAAGACGCGCTCCAAAAACACAGCTGACGGCGTCGCTGCGCGCGTCTTTTTTCTTCATGATATTTCAAAGCATGCTCTTTGTTTTTAACGCGTTTTTAATTAATGTTTGCTTTTAACCTGAATGCTTAATCAAAAAATGAATAATATATTCTTAAAGCTCAGGATTTTATCTTTCATTTTATATATTTAATAATTTTTTAAAGTTTAACTTTAAGTTGCAGGAATCAGTTTTATAAAAATCAGTAAAAATCTTAGAAATTATAACTTCCGGTCAACTTTTCTATGGGAAAAAAACAATAAAATTAAAAACTAATGACTTCCTTAAAAAGCTTAGAGTGTCCTCTTTAAAATGCTTTTGTTGTTTTTTGTTGTTGGTGGATTTTAGGCAAAGATATTTCAATTTTTCCCCGAACGCCTCGCTTGAATATTTGAATTCTGGGATTTGGCGCGCGTCGAATTTTCGAACTCGCTTTCTTATTTGTAATAATTTTTTATAATAATAAACAAACATTTTTTTAATAAGTTATAACATATCTTTTAGTAGAATTTTCCGCTCTTTCACGTGGTGATATTAGTTTTTCGATTTTTTTTTTCTTTTTCGAGATATAACGCGAAAACCACATTTTCGAATTTGTTTTCGAAATTGTGAAGTTAGCATACACTTTAGAGCAGCAAAGGTTTTTTTATTGTGTTCTACACCCCAAAAAGTACCTATGACCCAATTTTCAGCGATATCACATTTTGTGCTGGCTTTCAGTCTAAATTTGACTCTGGCAACTGGACTATATTAAAACAAATAAAAATTAAAGTTAACACTTAAAAGAGCAAACCCAAATTTTGTTAGATTTTTTAAAGCATTTTTAGTACCCTAAAGTATACAAGGAAACGAAATACCCCATGTAGCAGACTATGTACACAAAAAACCATGTAGCATACGGCGGGTTAACTGCTGACGCACTTTTTAGGGCTGAGCTTCAGTTGGGCAGCTCTCAACTTTTGGAAAACCTCGCGTAGATTGCCCAGATGTTCCTATAAACCTTTACGACGATGATATCGTTCAAATAAACCAGACCGGTCTTCCATGTCAGTCCTCGCAAGACGCATTCCATCAGTCGTTCGAATGTTCCTGGAGCATTACACAGTCCAAACAGCATAACTGTAAACTGCCACAAGCCGCAAGCCGAGACTGCTTTTTCTCGGCCTTCGGGGTCAATTTCGACTTGCCAGTAACCTTGCTCTTAAGGTGCAAGGTGGAAAACCATTGAGCTCCAGACAAAGTATCCAGTGTGTCGTCAATACGAGGTAATGGGTAGCTATCCTTTTTAGTGATGTCATTTAACCGCCGATAATCCACACAAAACCTTGTGCTACCATCTTTCTTTCTGACTAGAGCCACGGGAGACATCCAAGCGCTCCTCGACTCCTTTTGAAGGCTTTGTTTTCTCATATCCGCAATCATATTGGCTGCTTCTTCCCACTTGGCTAGTGGTAGTCTTCTCGGCGGTGGCTTGATTGGCTGGGCATCTTTGGAGTCTATCTTATGTTGAACGATGTTCGTTTTCCCAAAGTCGTCATTTCTCATGACAAAGATATCCCTATAATCCCCCACTAATTTTCTTGCCTGGAGATATTGTTTTTGTTAGAGACAACTAGTTGAGAGCACTGTGTTTACTAATTAATTTTGTGGTCGCTGGCTTTGGTTTGGCCACCGTTTCCATGTTAGCGCACTCCACTGATGTAATTTGTTCTGGTGGTTTTCCTTCCCCTAAAACCATATCTTTCTTCAATCGTATTTCTCGTTCTTTGGTATTTAGCACTCTCATGAATACCTTCATCTTGTCATCGATGCTCTCTAGACATTTTCCAATTGCTATGGTTTTTATTTGTTCTGTTTTCTCTGGTTCGATGAGGTAGAATCGGTAGCTCCAGGGATCACCATCGACTATCGCTCGCACTAATTTCTCAGCACACGGAGGAAGTTCGGTATCTTCACGAACGACGACTTGAAGCTTCGAATAACAAGTGGATCATGGGTCATTGGAATCTCCTTGCTGTCATATATCAGTATTCCATCTCCGATGTCTAGTAGAATTTTATTTGTTTTCATAAAGTCAAGCCCGAGAATACACTCGTCTATTATATCAGTTACCAGCAACGTTTTCAGTCTGTATTGGTGGGCGTCTTTCAGCCACTTCTTACCGACCACGTCAGCCCGGATGACAGATTTTGAAGTTCCAGTATCTTTGGTTATTGTGCATTTTTCGGCTCCAATCTTTCCATCGATGACAAGGCTGTTGTCACTACGCTGCAGTTGTTTGATAGTGATGATGATACCAGGGGCTTCGATTTCCCCGACTAACTCCCGCCCCATGGAGTTAGTCTTTATTCGTTTCTCTGCTGCTGTCTAAGGGGAGGCACGGAGTCATTTTTTTCTGCTTACCTCTGGTCACCTTTCTGTCGATGTCCTCATTTTTCACAACAAGTTGCGCTATTCCTATTCTCGGGAGATTCCGCTCTCCTTCGCTTTCTACAATTCCTTTGTAGATGACCCGGCTCACTACAGTTCCAGCATCGGAGTCGACCGCGTACTTCCGTTGTATTCATTCGGTTGCAAATGTCCTCTGCCGTGTGGATTTCCCTGAGGTGGACTGCACTCCTTGTAGCTTGTTTTGCTGCTGCGTATGCCAGAGCATATGCCAAAACTTCTGTGGTGTTATTTCCGGTCAATCTGGCTGCCTGTTGCAGATCCTGACCGGTAAGAGTTAAGAAAAGCCTCTCTTACTACTTCATTGATGTAGTCTTGACCGAAACTAAAACAAGCCAGATGCACTAGACTCTCGATACAGGCGCATAACTGTTGTAATGTTTCTGCTGACCTTTGAAGTCTATTTCCAAGTTGAAGTCTATAATCCTCTTCGCTGATTCCTCCCTGATCCCCGTAGCGCATTTCCAACGCCTGAACCAAGAACCCGTAATTGTCTCAATGCTCTGCAGGTGTGGACTGTAGTATTTCTGCTACTGTGCCCCTTAGTGATAACGTTAAGGTCATTGCTTTCTTCTTCTCGGCCCAGTAATTACCCGCTGCTGCTGCTTCAAATTGGAGCTTGCAAATAGGCCATGGACTTGCCGTCGAAAGTTGGTGTCTGCAGTTTCCCAACTCCGATGCGATGCCGTCGCTTGCTAATATATCATTACCCTTTTTAGATCGGTTCGGACAGTATCTAGTTCAATCTTTATCTTTTCTTCATTTTCCTTTATGGAATTTTTCATTCATGGATCTTTTCATTCATGGAATTTTCGAGTTTTTCCAGATCATTTTTTACATTTTCTACTTTGCTATTCAGCTGGTTACTCTGTTCTTCCATAGAGTCTTTGAGCTCTGCAATCAAATGCTCATAAGCTACCGTCAACAATTTTTGTTCATCTTTTAACGCCAACACCTCCGCCTTGATCTCATTTGTCGGACGTTCTTGCGGTTCCTTCATCTCCGCTGATAACCATTCTGTTCTTTCCTCATCTCTGCTAATGACCGTTCGTGCGCTTCCTTCATCTCGGCTGTCGAACGCCTTCATCACCATCATCACATCCATGTCTTAATAAATTCTGCCTCCTTCATCACCATCAATGTCTTAATAAGTTCGGCCATACTCACTGTTGCCTCTTCTGCCTTTGCTTCCACCTCGTCTTCGAACATGTAAGTTTCTGGATCCTCACCCTCGTTTAGTGATGAGCAAACGCAAGAACAAGGCAAGACAAGTATATTGTTGTTCAGTCTGTCTTGTTCTTGCAGGCATAACTAAGTCTTGTTCTTGTTCTTGCAAGCATAACTAAGTCTTGTTCTTGCTAAATGTGCAAGAACAAGACAAGACTGCAAAAACAAGACCATTTTTGCCCATCACTACTAGACAGTGACAACCCCTACCTAAATCATTTCGGCAAGTTTTGCTTCGAAATGCAGAAATATTGATTGTGAATCTCGTTGGAGCAAAGTGATTATGTACTTATGTACAAATGCATACTAAATATATACACATGTATATTATATATCATAATTACATAAAAATCAGATTGATATTTTTTGTCTTTAAAAGAAGGAATTTTCTTGATGATTTTGCAAGAAGTCTAGTTCTGGGTCTTGTTCTTGCACAGTTAGTCTTGTTCCTGTTCTTGCAAGCATAACTAAGTCTTGTTCTTGTTCTTGCTAAATGTGCAACAACAAGACAAGACTGCAAGAACAAGACAAGACTGCAAGAACAAGACCATTTTTGCTCATCACTACCCTCGTTTACCATAGCTTCTCAAAGCTGGGCGGTTAGGGAATTTTTGGCTCCCACCGAAGACAACGAGCGTTTACTTCATTCTCTTTTAAGTTCCAGTACGTAATTCCACTAATTTTCGACCCATTTTATTATTGTGATGATTTTTCCGCCATCTGTTGGAAATTTTATGAACTGTTATTTGGTTGGAGTTTGAGTTAACGATTTATGTGCTAAACTAAAATTGGACTAGAATGGAACGGACGATAATGGAAAACAAAGTTTCTCAAACTTGCCAGAAGGTAAGAATATTCCACCATTGACTAGAAAATGGGCGAAAGTTCTAGACGTTAGATAAGAGGGGAGCTTGGATATATAAATGTGGTGGAAACGGCATTTGGAAAGTCAGTTTGATTTGAAAAGCGATGAAAGTGTTCTCAAGTGATAAAAGTGACCTAAAGCAAAAAGTGGTAATTCGTTCGACAAATGAGATCAAGGTGGAGATGTTGGCGTTAAAAGATGAACAAAAATTGTAAACGCTTATGAGCGTTTGATTTTAGAGCTCAAAGACTCTAAGGAAGAACAGAGGAATCAGCTGAATAGCAAAATAGAAAATGTAAGAAATGACTGGAACAACACGAATGAAAATCTCGAAAATTTCATAAAGATATATCAGCAACGGCACCGCACGAAGTCATCGGAGTTAGGAAACTGCAGCCAACTTTCAACGGCCTTTTTACCAGCTCCATTTCGAAGCAGCAGCAGCGGGTAATTACTGGACCGAAAAGAAGAAGCAATGACCTTACTACAGTCCATACCTGCAGAGCATTGAGACAATTACGGGTTCTTGGTTCAGGCGTTGGACATGCACTACGGGGATCAGCAAATGTAACAGGATTATCGACTTCAACTTCGAAATAGACTTCAAAGGCCAGCAGAAACATTACAACAATTATGCGCCTGTATCGAGAGTCTAGTGCATCTGGCTTGTTTTAGTTTCGGTCAAGACTACATCAATGAAGTAGCAAGAGAGGCTTTTCTTAACTCTTACCGGTCAGGATCTGCAACAGGCAGCCAGATTGACCGGAAATAACACCACAGAAGTTTTGGCATATGCTCTGGCATACGCAGCAGCGGAGCAAGCTACAAGGAGTGCAGTCCACCTCAGGGAAATCCACACGGCAGAGGACATTTGCAACCGAATGAATACAACGGAAGTACGCGGTCGACTCCGATGCTGGAACTGTAGTGAGCCGGGTCATCTACAAAGGAATTGTAGAAAGCGAAGGAGAGCGGAATCTCCCGAGAATAGGAATAGCGCAACTTGTTGTGAAAAATGAGGACATCGACAGAAAGGTGACCAGAGGTAAGCAGAAAAAAATGACTCCGTGCCTCCCCTTAGACAGCAGCAGAGAAACGAATAAAGACTAACTCCATGGGGCGGGAGTTAGTCGGGGAAATCGAAGCCCCTGGTATCATCATCACTATCAAACAACTGCAGCGTAGTGACAACAGCCTTGTCATCGATGGAAAGATTGGAGCCGAAAAATGCACAATAACCAAAGATACTGGAACTTCAAAATCTGTCATCCGGGCTGACGTGGTCGGTAAGAAGTGGCTGAAAGACGCCCACCAATACAGACTGAAAACGTTGCTGGTAACTGATATAATAGACGAGTGTATTCTCGGGCTTGACTTTATGAAAACAAATAAAATTCTACTAGACATCGGAGATGGAATACTGATATATGACAGCAAGGAGATTCCAATGACCCATGATCCACTTGTTATTCGAAGCTTCAAGTCGTCGTTCGTGAAGATACCGAACTTCCTCCGTGTGCTGAGAAATTAGTGCGAGCGATAGTCGATGGTGATCCCTGGAGCTACCGATTCTACCTCATCGAACCAGAGAAAACAGAACAAATAAAAACCATAGCAATTGGAAAATGTCTAGAGAGCATCGATGACAAGATGGAGGTATTCATGAGAGTGCTAAATACCAAAGAACGAGAAATACGATTGAAGAAAGATATGGTTTTAGGGAAAGGAAAACCACCAGAACAAATTACATCAGTGGAGTGCGCCAACATGGAAACGGTGGCAAAACCAAAGCCAGCGACTACAAAATTAATTAGTAAACACAGTGCTCTCAACTAGTTGTCTCTAACAAAAACAATATCTCCAGGCAAGAAAATTAGTGGGGGATTTTAGTGATATATTTGTCATGAGAAATGACGACTTTGGGAAAACGAACATCGTTCAACATAAGATCGACTCCAAAGATGGTCAGCCAATCAAGCCACCGCCGAGGAGACTACCACTAGCCAAGCGAGAAGAAGCAGCCAATATGATTGCGGATATGAGAAAACAAAGCCTTAAAAAGGAGTCGAGGAGCGCTTGGATGTCTCCCGTGGCTCTAGTCAGAGAGAAAGATGGTAGCACAAGGTTTTGTGTGGATTATCGGCGGTTAAATGACATCACTAAAAAGGATAGCTACCCATTACCTCGTATCGACGGCACAGTGGATACTTTGTATGGAGCTCAATGGTTTTCCACCTTGCACCTTAAGAGCGGCTTCTGGCAAGTCGAAATTGACCCCGAAGGCCGAGAAAAAGCAGTCTTCGGCTTGCGGCTTGTGGCAGTTTACAGTTACGCCGTTTGGACTGTGTAATGCTCCAGGAACATTCGAACGACTGATGGAATGCGTCTTGCGAGGACTGACATGGAAGACCGGTCTGGTTTATTTGAACGATATCATCGTCGTTGGCAAAGGTTTCTAGGAACATCTGGGCAATCTACGCGAGGTTTTCCAAAAGTTGAGAGCTGCCCAACTGAAGCTCAGCCCTAAAAAGTGCGTCAGCAGTTAAGAATGGGCCCACACCGAAGGATAAACAAGAACTTCGAAGCTTCTTGGGACTTGCCACTTATTATAGGCGTTTTGTCAGGAATTTTGCCGACATAGCCAAGGAATTACATAAACTGACATAAAAAGGAAACCCATTTATCTGGACAGATAAGTGCGTGGAAAATTTCAAGACACTAAAGCGAGGACTTTATCAGGCACCAATACTCACATATCCGAAGCCAGGCGAAAACTTCATATTGGATACAGACGCGAGAAATGTCGGTATTGGTGTAGTGCTGTCACAAAACTTCGAAGGACAGGAAAAGCTCATAGCTTACTACAGTAGAGCGCTGTCAAAATCGTAGAGGAATTGCTGTGTCACGAGAGGAGAATTGTTGGCAATCGTGGATTCAACTAAGCACTTACACAAGTATCTCTATGGGCAAAACTTCATTCTTTGATCGGATCATGCAGCATTAAAATGGTTGATGTAATTCAAAAATCCTTAAGGACAAGGGGCAAGATGGATCGAGAGACTTCAGTCCTACGTCTTCAATATAGGCCACAGAAATGGAAGAAACCATGGAAATGCAGATGCACGCTCCCGGCGACCATGCGTACCAGACTGCAAACATTGTGGACGTATCGAGGAAAAGTGTCAAAGGACGACAGTTGGGCCAACGACAGGATGGGATGACCAGGGACTCCGAGACACCCAGCGCGACGACCCGGATTTGATTAAAAACTAACAATTAGAACTTATTATTGTATGGAAAGAGTAGTATGTAGTAGGGAGTAGTATCTTTTATTTTTTATTAATACGCTTTTATTAGCTTCATTTGTAACTATGTAATAAAATCTTGTAAGTTAAATTTGACCCACTTCCCGGTTTTCGATTGAGCTGAAATTTTGCATTTGGATGACAATGTAATCTGACTATTTTGTAAAAAAAATCAAGATGACGGGACCAGGATGGCGGCTGAATTTTGCAATTGTGTTCGCCGACCCCCCGACATGGGTATGAAATGGATGGGTATGCCAACTACAATACAATTAGCTGCGTAGCGTAATTCTTAATTCAAACTAGCGGCCAACACAAAATAGCGGAATCTGATGATTGAGCCAAGTAGCATAAAGAGCTAGAGTTCATTTAATGATGTAGACTATGTGGTCCCACCGAAGCCAAGGTGGGAAAAGTGCTGACTGATTGGATTTCAAAGTGTATTTTAATTTTTAATGTAAAATTTTTATTGCTCCAGCCATCTGACACCATTTTAAATCTAACATGGTGGTGACAAGAAAATGGTAGAAGCCATTGTAGACTAAAAAGTAGAAAATAAAATATATACCTAGTATAAAAAAACCAAAAAATTCGCTTTTAATTTAAAATGAACTAAAAAGTAAAAAATAATGTTTAATGTAAAATTTTTGTTGCTCCAGCCAGTATATGGGAACAACCTACGTTTCGAAATGTAAAAAAAGCGTGGGGGGCTAACGAAAAGTTCCAATGTTAATAAAATAAGGAAATAGGTAAGGACCCATGAGGATCTATCTAACTATCCCTGTTTTTATTCATTCTTGTTTATAAAAAACGAGAAATGACAACCTCAGAAAGACATAAAATATCCAAAATGACAGAATATTTATTTTCCATTTGTTCCTCTACCGACTGAACGCAGCATGAACCATATGAACACGACGTCGCAATGGAGGCCTGCAGGGCGAACGACAAAGCGAACTGTCTAAACAGGCACATATTAATCGGTAAAAATTAATCATTCAATCATGATTAAGACTAGATTTCATAATAAATAATCCTCCTGATGATTAGATTTTATCCAAGATTATTCGATGTAATCTTGATTAGTGTTTGATTTAATCATGATTGATTCAATCATGATTGGTTTTAAACATAGTTTTTAGTCTGATCGAAAGATTAGTTGATTATGCCCAACACTGGGGGTAGATTTGCACCCTTAAGGGTTTAAAATAATTTAATGAACTAAACAACTTCAAATTGGGACTTATGGGTTTAGTTCATCATGAAATTAGGAAGAGTGCTTTTAACAGTCCAAATATGTATCAGAAAAATGTTGTATTAGTTATTGATAATGCGCCTTGTCATGCCTTTTCATCCCTACATCGAAGAAGTGTTTCAGGAAAATGAATTTGTTGGTCATCGATTACTTAGACTTGGACCCCATAGTCCAATGTTTAATGCTATCCGAGCACGATTAGTCAAGCTAACGTTAAAAGAGAATTAGCAAGTCAAAGGCCACAAACTCTAACCGGTTAAGTCTGGGCTAATATGACTCAAGCCGAATATCGTTTACAATGGTCACACACCATCTTAACTAATGATAAAAGAAATCAAATAGATGTGAACTGCACAAAATATATCGCCCATCGTTCAAAGATTCATACCCGATACATTAAATATGATGGATGCTCGTTTTCAAATAATGTTTTTATATTGTTATCTCTGTTTATTTATACTAAACTTATTAAAAATAATTAATACTTTAATCTTTACTGATAGTAGTTCATTTATTACTTCAAATAGTTTGGTCCCAATTTGAAATTGTTTGTTCCCAATCTGAAATTGTTTATTCCCAATATGAAATTGTTTAGTCCCAATTTGAAATTGGTTAGTCCCAATTTGAAATTGTATAGTACCAATTTGAAGTTGAAAAGGTATAGTAGATTTAAAACTGGTGAATTTTTATGCCGTCTCCTGCAAAGCAGGCCATGATGCAAACATAAAAACTGGTGCTGCACGAACGCAAGAAAAAAAGAAAATGAGTGCGCATGAAAACTTTCTTCTTACTTCTTTTCTAATCTGCACATGCGATTAAAATATTTGAATGTTTTTGACCAGGCCCTTACAGAAATGAGCTGTTGCTTCGTTCTAAACTTTTGGAGCAGTCGTCGAACAAACCCTAGGTCTCTTTCGATTCTCGAATATAACAGTGTTTGTTTACAAGTCGCAACGTGTTTATAGGATTCACATTTTAATTTAATTACTCGCTCTCCACGCATGTTCGTGTCCTTCTATTCCGCTGAATACTAGTACAATAAATATTTGTTTTGTCAGTAGCATTTGTGTTTCTCTTACGGCCGCGTAAATATCACTCGCAATTACGTGTTCGGTTTTTTAATAACAAGTGACTTTTGTTTGTGCCATTGTTATAAAATGACGACTATAGACAATATTGTCGAAGACAGCAAGTTTTCGATGACTAGTTCGGACATTGTTATAACAATGCCATTGTTATAAAATTCGTGTAATGCGATCAAACTGGGATCACTAGCTGTTTGTAGCAATTTCTTCTACCTCAGGGCGTGTAGAAGATCAAGAGTGATCCCAGTTTGATCGCATTACACGAATTTTAGGTAATGCGAATTCCTAGTATATTAGCCGTATTGAGCTCATAGAATTGCACGGTTACATTAGCCGCCCTGAGCTAGATAAGTCGGGGCCACATACAGCTGCGGGAACGTCAAAGCTCGGAACATAACTTTTTTTATACAAAATATTGAGTACATATTGAATTTGAATGAATTAAAATTTAGATTAAGTTAGAAGTAGTGATTAGTAAATTTAGTGTAAAAACGAATTTGGAATAAATTAATAGCTTGAGTTTACGCAGCAGTCTTTCTTTCTGAGTTATTGTTGTAATCACTGAGTTCTTCAGACAGGCTATCATAGCCCCCAACGTTATAACAAAGCATACTCAGTGGTTACAGCGTATCTTAGAGAACTGCTTGCAATTATCAAGGCCTGCAAAATAATTTATTAACATAATTATCGCTAAATCTAATCAAGGAGAAACTGGTAAAAAAGCAAGAGTTATTTGAGGATCTGCAAACCTCCCTCAGGGATTACGGAAAAGATTCGAAAACAAGAAAGACGACCCAGTACCTTAAAAGGTGGCTTACTCGCGTAACTTCATTATGGGAGCAGATCGCAAGCAACCATTCTACCCCTTTAGATGTGGCTGCAGAAGAAACCCCTATTGAAGCCGTAACCGAGTACATCTTCACTTGGGTGAATTGGAGGTCCTGATAACACCGCCAGAAGCTTCTATCCATAGCACCCCCGTAGAAAGCTGTGTGCCAGCGTGTTCACGTGAATCAAATCAAAACATTGATTCCGGAGAAAGCACCTCGTTGAAACTCCCTCGTATTTCTCTGCCAAGCTTTTCCGGAAATTATGCCGAGTGGACCTCCATGATCTTTTAGTGGCCCTTATACACAATAAGAAAAATCTGTCCAACGCCGAGAAATTACACTATTTGAAGGCAAGTACCCACGGTGAGGCCGCGCGACTTATTCAGGGATTTGCGATCGCGGACAACAATTATGAAACAGCGTGGAATATCTTGAAGGAGCGTTTCGATAATAAAAGAAGGTTGGTGCACGTTCAGCTCGACAAATTGTTTAACCAAGCCCAAGCTATGGAAACCGCCGAATCTGTGAAAAGATTACTCGATACCACTACAGAAAGTGTACAAAATCTGCAAAATTTAAATGTACAAGATATCTTTGATTTAATGCTATTTATATAGTGATTAGGAAATTGCCTAGAGACTCCTTGCAACTCTAGGAACAGCAACTCGCCAGTGATAATAAGCTACCTTCTTTCGACACTCTAAAGCAATTCCTAGAAACTCGTTTTCGCACGTTGGAGGCCATCGACTCGACAAAATCGAAACCTATCAAAGCCATCCAACAATCCAAACCTATCTCCAGAGTCCAATCATTCGTCGTCAATCGAACTTCCACACGTGTGCACTGCGGAAAGAACCATTCAGTGAGGAATTGTCCACAGTTCACCGCGCTTCCCTACACCGAAAAGAACAACATCGTACGACGCAATGGTCTGTGCATCAATTTCCTAGGACGCGGGCATCGCTCATCAACCTGTCCCAGTAAACACACCATGCCGACATCTCGAAATCCCATCGACTCCAAGGCAGGCTGAAACCATACGACTCTCCAGGCACGAGATGTTACTACTATAACTCAAACTTCTATACCGCAAAAACAGGTAAACGCGTTGCATTCCTCATCACATAAAGAAGTTCTTCTCTACACAGCCATCATAACATTAAAAGGAACAAACGGAATACAGAAACCCTTTAGAGCACTCCTTGACCCCGGATCACAGTCATCATTTATATCGGAACACGCCGTTCAAACCCTAGCGTTGACAAAAAGACGTATCACCGCACCAATATTCGGAGTAGGACAAGTTGAAGTAACATAGCTGAGACTATGGTAGAAACGGTTCTAGTGGTTCCATCACACAACTATACGATGGATGTAACAGCGTTAGTATTCAAGAATTTAACTAGTCCATTGCCATCTCAACTTATCACGTCAACCCAGTGGAATCACATACAAGGGCTCAAACTAATCGTCCAGGTCGCATCGACGTCATCCTTGGTGCAGAGATTTATGGATCACTTCTCCTACCCAACCTTCGCAAGGGTCTGAAGGGTAAACCTATTGCTCAAAATACAATTCTCGGCTGGATTCTAGGTGGAGAATGCTGCAAAGAAGATTGTAACCCAATCAAAGTCAACTCGTTCTCATCAGTACTGTCTCTAACTACTCTCAGTCAACAAATCCAGAAATTTTGGTTGAGGAAGTCCCCACGACCACGAAACTCAGCTAAGAAGAACAGGCTTGTGAGATGATCTACAAAACAACGCATAACAGCTTAGTCGATGGAAGATACTGCGTACGCCTACCATTTATCGATGAATCCCATAAGCTATCATTAGGATACTTTCGCGCAACAGCTATCGGAAGTTTTCGCAGCCTCGAACGGAAATTCATGCCAAACCCAACATTAAAGGACGAATATACCGCATGCATCAAGGAGTATTTAGAATTGGGACATATGATTCCTGCACAGTCCGACGACGAGAAAACACAACAAAACTACACGTGGTCTTGTACCAGCTACTATTTACCGCATCATGCAGTATTTAACGATAGCACTTCATCTCACCTTCGTGTAGTGTTTGACGCCTCAAGAAAAAACAGCTCCGGGTACTCCCTCAACGATGTTCTATTCACTGGACCCACTCTACAAAATGAACTAATTGCTGTCCTAAATAGATGGAGGAAATACAAGGTTGTACTCATCGCAGACATCGTCAAAATGTATCGCCAAATCACGATCCGCTCTGATGATATTAAATATCAAAAAATTGTATAGCGTGATTTCCCCGCAGACCCATTAAAGGATTACTGCTTAACCACGGTAACATTCGGCGTAACCTGTGCTCCGTATCTAGCAATACGAACAATTCAACAGTTAGCAGAAGATGAACGTGACACCTATCCAGTAGCATCAAAAATCGCATTAAACGACTTCTATGTTGATGATTTATTAACTGGTGCCGATTCTGAGCTAGTATTATCATCTACCAGCAGATCCAAACTCTCATGCAACACAGAGGCTTTAAGCTGAAAAAATGGCTCTCAAATAATCAAACCGTTTTAAAGGAAATCCCAGACACCGACAAGGCACTACCCAACTGCGTGGATCTCAGCCTAGACCAAGGTGTCAAATCACTGGGCATTATTTGGCATCCATCATCTGACACCTTCAGCTATCGAATCACCATATCATCTGAGCGAATAGTGACTAGCAAGCGAGAACTACTATCCGAAATTGCAAAGCTTTACGATCCTCTGGGCTGGATTGCTCCAATTATAATAACCGCTAAAATCCTGATGCAGGCTCTGTGGATACTCGGCTGTGAATGGGATGAGCCGGTCCCTCCAAAGATTCAGCAGACGTGGACAACATTAAAAGGCCAATTACCTCTACTGTAAAAGTTACGAATCCCACGATGGTTTGGCACTACCAAAGAACATATCGACATCCAACTACATGCCTTTAGCGACGCATCACAAAACGCCTACGCAGCAGCGTTATATTTGAGGGTTCAATCTCCAGATAACGATATAAACGTTCACTTAATCGCGTCCAAGTCAAAAGTCGCACCGATTAAACAGGTGTCTATACCGAGGTTAGAACTATGCGGAGCTGTACTGGCATTAAACCCAGTACGGCATATTTACGAATCTTTGCAACTTAAGGATAATGTATCAATCCATATGTGGACAGACTCATCGATTGTGCTTTCATGGCTGAAAGGACAACCAAGAAAATGGGCCACGTTTGTGGCAAACCGGACAAGGGAAATTTTAAATTTGATTGAAAATGCACCATGGCATCCTGTTTCCTTAGAAGACAACCCTGCAGACCTCGCTTCAAGAGGAATCTCACCAAGCTTCTACAATGCATTACATGTTTTCGCCTCCGCGCAAAAACCAACACTCAACGTTTTATCGCTACTATCATAGTGACTGTTCCTCCGAGTTAAAAGCTCTCCTGCCTCCACGGCAATCTTATACCCGCAACACCAGATTAGCCCACTCGTCTCATTCCCTTCACCTGCAGCTACCCCTTTCACGCACTCAACAGGATATGAATTCGTTTGTTAATAGAACAACTCGGCTGTGGAATAATCTCTCGCAGTCAGTATTTCCGAACTCCTACAACATCCAAGAGTTCAAACGCAGGGTTCATCACCACCTTCTTCAATATCCCCCCGTACCTTTTAATCCTTAACCTATACCCCCCCTTATCCCTCCCCCGTACTAAGCTTACTGCTAGACATTGCACCATGACGTGACAAATGACATGACGGACTAGTAGTACAAAGGGTGACTCCTAAGCTTAGCACTGCCACATAAAAAAAAAAAAAAAAAAAACTCAACTAGTGGGAAGTTTACCGTAGCCGAGGGTCAACGTGTCAAGACTGTGGCCCCATTGACATTAAAACTAGCAAAAGGAGAGGATCCCCCGCTACTAAAGGCTACATCGCGGTGTTTGTGTGCTTAGCAGTAAAAGCTATCCACCTCGAACTTGTGAGTGAATTATCCACTCAAGCATTCTTAGCAGCCTTTCAACGATTTGTAGGACGCCGAGGAGCACCTCAGCACCTTTATAGCTACCTCAAGGAGATAGCACGACAACAAGCTCAACTTGCGGAACGAGTATCTCATGATGGAATAAAGTGGCATTTCAACCCACCGTACGCCCCTCATTTCGGCGGCCTTTGGTAGGCCGGAGTCAAATCGACTAAACACCATCTGCGTCGAATTGTCGAAAACGTAAACCTAACCTTTGAAGAGATGGCGACAACTCTGTGTCAGATTGAATCATGCTTGAACTCTCGTCCCTTGTGCCCGATTACTGAAGACCCAACTGACTTAAGTGCACTAGCTCCAGGGTACTTCCTCATTGGCGATGCTCTTCTAGAGCCTCCACAAGCTGATCTACTGGCGAAGAAGCTCACTCATCTGAATCGTTGCCAACTCACTCAGCACCTAGCACAACAGTTCTGGAAACGGTGGTCCACAGAATATATATCTAGGCTACAACAACGCCCCAAATGGGATACAAGAAACAACCGAACGTGAAGGAAGGAGCTTTAGTTTTAGTCAAAGATGATCGCTTATCATCACTTAATTGGCCTCTAGGTCAAGTGATCAAAGTATACCCAGGCTCTGACGGTTTGGTGCGAACAGCGGACACAAAAATGAAGGAATCAATAAATCGACAACCAATAGCCAAATTGGCTCTTCTCCATATAACCAACAGTGAATAGAATGCAGCTCCATAATAATAATAATCCTCCCATTTAACGATTTTCATAATTTATAGTAACATTTAAAACCATTAAAGTAAATAAGGAAACTAGGCCTTAAGCAACTACAGAATATAGTTATACCAAATCATAGACCCAAACCAACTATGTATAAACAATTTTCGAAACTCACAATATCGACTGAAGAAAACTGTTAACGAAATTGTCAAAAGGATATCTCTACTAAATCGTTCATTTCCCGAGCACAGTGCAAGGAACCAACAAGTGTTTTTTATTTTTATTTTATTTTTTCTATGTCAAATGGATTACTTATGGATAGACGATGTGCCCAAGTTATCAGCGCCGCCGAGATCGGAGTCAATAAAGAAAAAATTATTATCGGCCCCAACCTCACCTCAGCAACCGAACATCAAAAAACCGTTTGAAGCCACAGCATGCGGCCCAGAAATTCGGCGACGGACGCAACCACAAAGAGTCCCAACATCAAAAGCCAGGACTGCATCAGAGGCTACTAAACATACCCCACAAAAGAAGAAAATCACCCTGGATGAATACAGTGAACGCCGCAGTGCAAATGGTTTTTCCACTATATCTCCGAAACGGTAAATCCTACAGAAAACTTGCAAGGACTTTTTGTTTAGAATTAAATTATCTACAAATTATTAGTTAGAAATTTTGTGGTAAAATGAATAATGGAATGTTTTACAAGGTACGAGTTGGTTAAAAATGAAATTCTTTGAATAATAACATGTATTAGTTACTTCAATTTTTTGAAATAACTTGTTTTAGGGCTGCAAAAAAGTGCTTCATTCGGGTATGCTAATTATCTAGCAAAATACGGACGTGTTCATTTTGTGAGTAAAGTTTGAAAAAGTTTGAATTATTTTAGTGTAATTTCGAAATTGTAATTTCAATTTTATTTTACTAAAATTTTCAAAATTGTAAAAGTGTACGTAGTTATTCAGTTGTGCTATCTACCGAAATAAAAAATATTATTTCCGTGGCGAAGTTTTGCTGTAATTTTGAAGTGTTTATTGTATGTACTTTATTTGTAGTAAAAAAGTTTGTTAAAGTGGATACTGTGCTATTTCATTATGAATAACTGTTTCATATGTGATAAATCTGTTACCGAAGGTAAATCGGTAGTTGTGAAAGAAAAAGGGATAAAAACTCTAATTGATCGAGTAATTGCCAAGGGACATAAGGATCATGAGCAGTTCCTACGGACTGTTTCGGAGGTTAGTTTACATTCTAGTTGTTATAGAACTTATTCTGATAGTCGTGCGGATAAGGGCGTTCCTTGTCATAGTACTTCAGTATCTTCTGCACTGGAAGCTCCTTTGATTGACTTTAATTTTGTTACCAACTGTTTCATTTGCTCTGAGGCGATTATTGATCAATCAAAAGTGACTCTAAATCGACAACGACGTGTTTGTAATGTATGTAACAATTCATTTAGAAATACTGTTTTGATTTTATGTAATAGTCTTTCAGATGAGTTCGCGGTCCCAATTAAGAATCCTTTTAAAAAGGTCCCAGATTTAGCTGCTGTTGGAGCTAAATATCATTATGATTGCAGCAAAATTGGTTTACTTAAAAAATAAACAAAAAATAAAAATCCTATAGATGAAGCTATAGAATTCATTTTTTCTTACTTGGCTGAAAATAGTGAAGAGCGCCAGTTCCATATGGCTGAATTAATTGAAGCAATAAAAGGAGACTTCGTTCCTGACAGGCGTACGGTTAAAGAACGGTTACTGCAGAAATATGGTGATGAAATTATGATTTACGATGAGCGAGGTCGCGAATCCATTATATGTTTTAAAGGGGTTTTCCATAAAATCAAGCCACAAATATTATCTCCTAATAAAAAGAACGATGAACGGGAGAAAAGAATTCAAAAAATCAAAGAAGCAGCTGGTATAATTTTAGAAGATATTCGTTCTCAACATTATGAGATTAACAAGTATCCACCATCCGACGAATTTTTAAAGGATGTTGAAAGTTTGGGGGGCGAACGGCTAACAAAGACCTTGGAAGGTGGTGACACCCGATTTGTCACTACTGTAAAAATCCGAGAAGATCCACTGCATACAAACACCTAGCAGACCTGTTAGCAAGTCCTAATCCCACCTCCCCGCGGTGCCCCCTGGGGTACTTCTTCGGAAGGAGCTAACGGGAGACGGGCGAATGGCGAGCTCTCTGCGCCACAAAACAGAGTTTTAAGTCGGTTGGGCTGAGGGTTAGCAACCCGCTCCCATAAAAAACACCATTGCTACGAATCGGCAAACAATGCCTCGGAACCGGATGGACAACACGACGACGACCTTTGCTTTTCGAACAAGGACACGAATCGGATCATGGAATGTGAGAACAATGCTTGCTGAGGGACGGCTGGATGAAGTCCTCAACGAGATGAATCGATATAAAATCAAGATCATGGGACTTAGCGAGACCAGATGGCCCGATGCGGGGGAACATATCTGCCCAAATGGTGAGTCCTTCTTATATTCTGGGAGAAATGAAACTGAAAGCCGTAGGAGTGGCGTTGGCGTAATACTCACCAAAGAAGCCAGGTCCAGCCTCATTAGCTGGTCACCAGTTTCTGAGAGGATTATTACCGTGCGCCTGCGTACCAGGCTAAGAAGTACTACGGTAGTCCAATGCTATGCTCCAACTGAAGACGCAGAAGATGACATCAAAGACGAGTTCTATATGCGACTGAATGAGGTTTTTCGCTCTATTCCAAGGGGAGACATCATTGTATTAATGGGTGACTTAAACGCACAAATCGGCCGCGACAACACCGGTCTTGAACAAACAATTGGAAAACAAGGCCTAAGCCAAGTTACCAATAACAATGGTGAGCTTTTCGTTGACTTTTGTAGTTCCCATCAACTAATGGTAGGTGGAACTTACTTTTGCCACAAGAAGATACACAAAGAGACCGGGGTATCACCCGATGGTAGAACGAGAAATCAGATAGATCACGTGGCCGTCAGCCGCAGATGGAGAACCATTCTGGAGGATGTCAGGAGCTTCAGGGGAGCGGACACTGGAAGCGACCACCATTTGGTAGTAGCAACTATTCGCCTTAGAATCGCTGCAATCAGAAACGTTCAACGCGATGTTATAAACCGTAGACGGTTTAACGTTGACCTTCTGCAGGAGACCGCTAAAAAGCGAGAATTTGCTGGAAACCTGCAGCAAATATTAAACCAGCAAACCGTTTCTGACGACACAAATATTGAAGAGCTGTGGAGTAGAACAAAGGGAGCTATATTGACGGCTGCGGAAACGAGCGTCGGTTATGTCCAGAGAAACAGGCAACATTGGATCTCGGACACTACCTGGCAAAAAATAGAACGCAGGAGGGCCCTCAAAAATAACGTAAACTCTACAAGCGACCCGGAAAGACGTCACCAACTTGAACGGGAATATTCCCAATTACACCGGGAAGTAAAGAGAAGTGTGCGGCGTGATAAAAGGCAGCAGATAAATGAGCTCGCAGAAAAAGCGGAAAACGCGGCAAACACAGGCAACAGTAAAGTGCTGTACCAAATTACTAAACAGCTCTCGGGAAAGCACTCTACTAAAAAGCATGCCGTAAAGAGTGCGGATGGGAGGCTGCTGTGCAGCGACGAGGAGCAACTCCAAAGATGGAGAGATTACTTCTTCGCCGCCCTGAATGGTTCACTTGCACAGGAACCTCAGGAAAACAGCAACAATGCACAGCCGATAAGAATCAACACCCGGGCCCCATCCAAGACGGAAATAGTAACCGCAATTCATGCGATGGCCAATGGTAAAGCAGCTGGAAAAGATGGCATCCCGGCAGAATTGTTGAAAGCCAATTCAAGCCTCATAGCAGATGCGCTTCAGCCAATCCTGGAAATAGCATGGAACACCTGTACCTTTCCGGAGGATTGGACGGAAGGTATCATAGTCAAAATACCCAAAAAGGGGGGACCTAACAATATGCGACAACTGGAGAGGCATCTGTCTATTATCTACTGTGGGTAAAATCTTGTCCCACGTTATATTATCAAGGATAAGAGAGGCAGTAGACCGAACGCTTAGAAGGCAGCAGGCCGGATTCAGGAAGGGCCGCTCATGTATAGACCATATTAACACCTTGAGAATCATAGTGGAGCAGTCTACTGAATTCCGATCCCCCCTTTACCTAGCTTTCGTAGATTATGAGAAAGCGTTCGACTCGGTTAATAGGAGCTTTATATGGCAGGCATTACGGCGACGTGGACTGCCTGATAAAATAATAGAATTGATAAAAGCCCTTTACAACAATTCCAAATGCAGAGCTCTCCATAATGGAAGATTATCCGACAGCTTCGAGGTGAATTTAGGAGTACGACAAGGATGTCTACTTTCGCCATTACTATTTCTTATAGTAATAAATGACATCCTTGTCGACGCTCTAGATAATAGAACAGGCGGCATACAATGGGGTTTGCTAGACCGCCTTAAGGACCTCGACTACGCGGATGATATCTGTTTGCTGGCCCACAGACATCAGGAGCTAAAAAACATGTTAAACAATTTGGCAACAGAAAGTAGTCTAGCAGGCTTAAGGCTGAATCCGAACAAAACCAAAGAAATGCGGATAAATGCAAACACACTTGAACGAACTGCGCTGAATAACCGTGACGTGGAACTGGTAGATAAATTCTGCTACCTCGGTAGCATTATTACCGAAAATGGCGGTACAGAAGAAGACGTCAGTTCCAGAATAAATAAAGCACGAGGCGCATATGCATGCCTGTTCCGCATATGGAGATCAACGGAGATCTCAACTAACACCAAATTGCGGCTGTTCAACTCCAACGTTAAGGCAGTTCTTTTTTCGGTTGCGAAACATGGAAAGTCACCCAATTCATCACAGGGCGCCTACAAGTCTTCATCAACAGATGCCTGCGTCGTATCCTAAAAATCCGCTGGCCAGATAGAATTTCAAATGAAGAGCTATGGCGCCGTGCCGGCCAAGAAAGGATAGACGACCAAATCAGGCGAAGGAAATGGAATTGGGTTGGCCACACCTTGCGACGCGATAACGAAAACCTAGCCAAACAGGCCCTTGACTGGAACCCGCAAGGATCCCGTCGAGTTGGAAGACCTAGAACAACGTGGAGGAGGACCCTACTAGCAGAGGCCGCAACAACTGGGAGATCCTGGTCAGAGCTGAGAGCTGTCGCGCAAAACAGAGTCCGCTGGAGGGCAACTGTTTCCGCCCTATGTCCCATGAGGGATTAAAGGGGCACAAAGAAGAAGAAAGAAGAAGTTGAAAGTTTAGTTCCTGAATCTTTATCAGTCTTTCTGTCAGAAATAATTTGTAAGGGAAAACGGGGATCGCTAGATGCATTACAAAGAAAGTGTACTGCAATTGCTCACTCCATTATTGCAGTTACTCGACCTGTTTCTTTTATATCTCCTTTGTTACTTGGAATTGGTGCTTTTTTATATAAAAAGTATGGTTCCAGCAATCTAGGTTCTTTCATCGTTAGGTTTTTTCGCATCCTATACATCGGTAATGCTGTTTGACGATTGTTGTGCATTTCGCCCTGCGCGTAAAATTTTACCACACGCATTTTCACAGTTTGTTTTTGACAATGCAGATTTTAACACCAATACAATTGATGTTAGAAATACGTTTGATGCAATGGGAGGTATTCAATGTGTCACACCTTACAATGGTCTCGAGGCTGACAGTAGTTTGCCACGAGTTCCCAAAAGGTTGTCAGCTTCCGCTAAGTATAATCTCGGCTTGATACCTGTTGGCTCCTACTGTAAAGGAAAGACATCAGGATTGAGTACAATCAAAGTGTCAGAAATTGAAGGTTTAAGAGAATTGAACCAAAAAATTGTTCCAATGCCTACTGACCTGTTGTGGCTATATGGTAAATGGTCTTGCATTGACAATATCGGCGGATGGAATGGATTGATCGAAGCAACTGTTGAGAAACCGTTTGCAAAAAGTAGAATTTTATATTTACCTTTTATAAACGCTCCACCAAGTGAATATGACACTATTTTGACCTCACTTATTTACTCCATTGATAAATGTAAAGCTTCTAATCAAACTGCCTGCATAGTGACATTCGATGAGCCTTTGTATTGGAAAGCTCGAGATATCGTAGCCGCTGCTGATCCTGGTACTGACTTATCTAAAGTAATAGTTCGATTGGGTGGATTCCATTTACTAATGTCGTTTATCGGCGGGACTGGAAATATTATATCCGGTAGCGGACTGGAAGATATATTCAAATTGTCTTACGCTGAGAATTGTGTTAAACATATAATTTCGGGAAAGGCCTACGGAAGAGCAGTGCGTGCCCATTTATTGTTGCATTTATCGCTAACAAAAATAATCATGGATTTTGTGGAATTCACTGATGAGGAACGAGATTTCATGGATGAAGCTGTTACAGATAGCGACAGACCTAGGGTATTTGAGACAATAGAAAAACCCCTATTTAAAAAAATTGCCAAAAATTTTGAGGAAACTTTGAACATGTTGGAGAAAAGAGGACCAACAGCAAAACTGTGGATTCAATACCATAGATTGGTCACTCTTATGAAACATTTCATAGAAGCTGAGCGCTCAGGCAATTGGTCATTGCATTTGGAAACCATTAAAAAAATGCTCCCACTATTTCACGTGAGTGGTCACTTTCTATATGCCAAGTCTGCTCATCTTTATGTACAAGATATGGTAGATCTGGAGAAAAAACTGACTGCAGAAGAATTCCACTTTTTTACAGTTTTAGGTGGCTTCACTCTGCGACGAACAGACAAATTTTGGAGCGGAATAATGTCGGATCAAACAATTGAACAGACTCTAATGAGGATGATAAAATCGTCTGGAGGATTGACGCACGGTCGAGGTATTACTGAAAGTACACTTGCAACATGGACACAAGGTATGGTGCGTTTGCAAGATGTATGCGAGCAAGTAACGGAGTACTGTCATATTTCGATGGATACTTCTGAGCAACACGTTGATTATAAAGATGCACGTGTATGGCGGGATAACGAAGATACTGAAAAAATTGATCATTGGCTAGCATCTCACGATCCTTTTATAGATCGTTTGGAGTTAATATCTATTGCCACTGGAATAGTTGCTTCCGAAAATATCAATTGCCATCGTGCCATGGAGATTGGGGAATCTTTGATTAAAAACATGTTAGGATCGAATTTCCAAAATTTATCATTAAAAAGAAGAAATAAAGTTCTTTCTCTAAGCGCTATGTCCTGTACAATTGAGTAACAACCTCAATCTCCTGTTGTTATTAATCCTTTGCTTTTATTTCAACGTATGTGTATTTCTAAGGAATCAGTAGGTGATTTGAAGAAATACTTACAATATGAACTGGCACCATTTCCATTGTCATTGTTTTCGGAGGAAGGCATGAGGAAAGGGACTAAATCAACATTGTTTAAGGCTTTCTTACCAGTGGAAAGATCAGCAGATGCAAGAACAAAAACTCATTTTGTCATTGACGGCGGTTTTCTTCTTCACAAGGTGGTTTGGGAAAGGAATTCATCCGTTCAACAGATTTGCAATAAATATATAAAATATGTTCAAAGACATTATGGCTCCTCTACAAGTATCATATTCGACGGTTATTCTGATGATGTAGACATCGCAGGAACGAAATCCTGAGAGCGTATGCGACGGACGAAAAAAGAAAAATCGACGGAAGTGATATTCGACCACAATACGATCCTTGCAATATCACAAGAGCAATTTCTCGGTAATGAACACAATAAAAATAATTTTATTAATATTTTAAAAAAAGAGTTGTCTGAAAAGCGCTTTTTTGCCGACCAGGCTGAATCAGATGCAGATTTACTCATTGTTTCTACTGCTCTTAGATCATCAGGATCATTCGACTCTGTAACAATATTGTTGCAGAAGATATTGATATTCTTGTATTGCTCACTGCTCTTGGAAGAACATACTCTAATGTTTACTTTCTAAAACCAGCAAAAGGGCGTTCCGATGAACAATTTTATTGCTCATCAAGTTTTATGCATGGAGATATGATTGTGAATAATTTGTTATTTCTTCATGCTTTCTCAGGCTTATGGCAAGGGTAAACATCAGCACCTTATGGCATGGGTAAACTGAAGTTTATCACAGTCTTCGAAAAAAATCCACAGCTAGCTTCAGTAATTGCATTATTTCTTAAAGAAAAAGTCGACTCGAATTTGCTTCGTGCTGTTGGCGAACGTTATTTTAATGCTCTTTATGGCGGTGATAATAAAGATGCAACGCTCGACGATCTTCGATATAAAAGATTTGCAAAATAGGCTACACGAAATAATTTCAATTTGTGTACACTTCCGCCAACACAAGATTCTGCACGTATGCACACCTACCGAGTGTACCACCAAGTACAAACTTGGCTCGGAAGATACAACGATCCAGAAGAATGGGGCTGGAAAAAAACATCACGCATGTTTATGCCAGTGCAAAATACAAAACCTGCAGCTCCTCCAGAGCTTTTGAAGTTAATATTTTGTCGTTGTAAAGGTAAATGCGGTGCAGCTTGTGGGTGTCGCAAATCTGGATTAAAATGTTCCACCGTATGCGAAAATTGCTGTGGTGAGACTTGCAGCAATGTAATGAAAATTTCAAAATTAATAATTGAAGACGAGATGGAAGACGAATTTCCAACCTTGACACCATTGCACTCTGTTAGAATTCCTCAGCAAATCGCAAAATACCCACATCATGAACCACAACCTGGCCCTTCAAAATCAGCAAGAATGGAGTAGAAATACATCGTGGAGTAGGCCTTTTGGGGATACCACATTAAAAAAATGCGCCAACCAACTCTACCTCAGGCAGGTGGTGTGGAAATGAGTTGTAAAACCTGCAAATTTTAGTCATATGTGAATAAAACACTTTTTTGCAGCCCTAAAATAAGTTATTTCAAAAAATTGAAGTAACTAATACATGTTATTATTCAAAGAATTTCATTTTTAACCAACTCGTACCTTGTAAAAAATCAAAATACAAAATAATCAACATTTCACGTTTTGGCCAGAAAGGGCCTAGGCGGTTAAGGGGTCAAATGTGCCTTAAGCCAAAACATTTTTCTGCTTCGGCCATTCGAAAGGACATGTTTTGAAACTTCTATACGAATTTTTTCAGATTTTTTTGAAAAGCATATTTTGCACTAGAGATAATTTAATGATTTTCAACATAATATTTTTTTCATCATAATATTATCAAACATAAAATCTGAAAAAATTCACACGTATTGTTTATCTCAAAACAAGTATTCAGATATTTTTTTTTTTGATTTTTTTGGCGCGAAATTCAGATGTAAAAAAACATTTGAAAAATTATTTTTGCATTATTTCTCAGATTCATAGTACTGTTCTGAAATTTTGAGGGATGATTACCTACGAGCAGCTGATAAACATATATTTTTTTCAGATGTGTTCGACGTTATCAGTATAAAAAGAAATAAAAATCATATTTTTCAAAATTTGAATTTCCCTCTAAAAACTGAATAAAAACGTTATGGAAAATCGTATTTGGAAAAAATAATGCAATTACAACATGTAATAACAATTATATTTATCGAAATTACACAACAAACATGTTTTTCGAGTTTCATCTCCTATTACAAACCAATATGTACAGATGATTAATCGTCCTCTTCACTGTCTTCATTAATAACAGGTATAAACGTTTCGACTGTAAAAATTTTGCTCAAGATCTCTGCGGGCCTGATTATTTTTGATAAATAACGCGCATAAGATAAATAGTAGATAATTGCAGCTACGTGTGCGCAACATCCAATTGTTCGTCTGCCATTCGGGCATTCACAACATTAAGTTATTAGTAGTATTAGCAATAAATTAATGAAAATGACCCACAAACAATGCCCGTTACTGTGCTCTACCCCCTTAAAGCAAAATAAATAAAAAAAATGCATTCAAACTTTGATTTTTATTAAACAAAAAAAAAACAACAACAATGTTTTGCACTTATATTAAAGCTGACGCTTTAAGGCTCCGGAGAATGTTCAGTCTCATAAAGCGTTTCCTAAAAAATGTAAATATTATTTAGTACTACCAATAAATAGCAGAGCGCGTTGCCCCAAAAGCTTAGATCACTCTTGATCTTCTACACGCCCTGATGGTAGAAGAAATTGCTACAAACAGCTAGTGATCCCAGTTTGATCGCATTACACGAATTTTAGGTAAAGCGAATTCCTAGTATATTTGCCGTATTGAGCTAATAGAATTGCATGGTTACATTAGTCGCCCTGAGTTAATGTAATCTTCCTATAACTAACTCTTGGTTTACATTTCAGAGAAACTATTAAACACATTAGTCGGCTTGAGCTAATGTAAAAAATCCAACAAAATTAAATTTATTGATTTTACGTTAGCAGATATCCACACCAACTTCAGAGACGATAAAGTCAGGTCCACATACAGCTGCGGGAACATCAAAGCTCGGAATATAACTTCTTTATATAAAAATATTAAGTACATACATATTGAATTTGAATGAATTTAAACCTAGATTAAGTTAGAAGTAGTGATTATTAAATTTCGTGTAAAAATCGAATTTGGAATAAATTAATAACTTGAATTTACGCAGCAGTCTTTCACTCTGAGTTATTGTTGTAATCACTGAGTTCTTCAGACAGGCTATCATAGCCCCCAACAGATACTGTCGTAATCCTGACAACCCACGGCAATACAACAATGCATTTTATCTTTACAATGAAAATACAAAAATAACAGTAGGTATGTAAATTGTTCTTCAAAAATACTCTAGGAATTAATGACAGACCCATTCGGACTGTCTTGGAGAAGAAGATTAATGGAATTACTATTGAAGATATGAGAGGAAAACACCAGCATCATAAAATGATGGATGAAAAAATTAAGAACTCAGTGCGTGAGCACATTAACTCCATTCCTAGAATGGAGAGTCATTACACGCGTGCAAATTCTTCTCAGGAATATATTTCAGGAGATCAATGTCTTGCTGATTTGTATAGAGATTACAAAAGGATGCGTGAAGACAAAAATGAACCAACTGCTAATTTGACAATGTATAGTCAAATTTTCTCAAAACAATTTAATATTTCATTTTTTTCTCCTAAGAAAGACCTTTGTAATTTATGCGAAAAGTTTAAAAATTCACCTAATGACGAAGAACTAAAAAAAAAGTAGAGGAACATACTAAAGAAAAACTTCTGAGTCGTAGTTCAAAGGAAGAAAACAAGAAGCTTATTTCTGAAAACTTTGTCGCAGCCACCTTTGATTTGCAAGCTGTTCTTCCAAGTCCTATAGGAAATGCTTCGCTGTTCTACTATAAATCCAAAATTAACTCGTATAATTTTACAATTTCTCAGCTTGGAGCAGACAATGTGCAATGATATTTTTGGCATGAGGGAGAGGGTCTAAGAGGCGCTAACGAAATCGGATCGTGCCTCTTACTGTATTTAGAAAAACTAGCCGCCGATAAAGAAAATATTGAAATTACTTTTTATTCTGACAATTGCTGCGGTCAAAATAAAAACCGCTATATAATTGCCTTGTTTTTGTAGGCAGTATGGAATTTAATATAAAAAGTATAACCCATAAATTCTTCATCGTTGGGCATACCCAAAACGAGGGTGACACTGTGCATTCGGTAATCGAAAAAGAAATAAAGAAAGCTAAAAAGGGTGGACCAATATACACTGACTCAAAAATGTGTTGCAATGTTTTGGAAATTCAATTATTTGTCCTATCCTATTCACACAAGGATCGGAAGATGTATGAATGGGATAATGTAGTTTTTACTAAAAACTACATTATCCCAGTCATCCTGCGCCCAATATTTGTGTAATAAGTCAAGGACAAACAATTTAATTTCCAAAACATTGCAACACATTTTTGAGTGAGTGTATATTCCTCAACAGTATTCAATGTTAATTAGGACGGCCAAAAAACGCGGAAATCCGTATAATGTCAATGAGTTGTCACATGAAAATTTTTTTGATTTGAAGAACTTAAGTAACAAAATTGTTACGTTTGCAAAGTAAACCGATGGAAATGTTATTCAACTGAATCAGATGAAAATAATTAAGTATGAAACAGAAAATCCGTTTAGTTTCAAATATAAGTACTCTTACAGTCAAGAAAACTTCAATACGGTTGTTGTTAAACAAAACAGAAATGGACAGGCCAAGAATGATACTATCCTTAAACTAGAAAGGCTGACATTGATAATTAATGAAAGAAAAAAAAATGATTGCATGTCCTAGGTTAATTCGAAACTCATTCCCTAACATTATCAATATTTTTTTACCTCATTATAAATTTGTTATTTGGACTCATTGTAAAATGTTGAAAATAAAATCACTGTTAAAATAAAATCGCAATAGACACATCAACATGAAAACTAAAAAATTCGATCAGAAAAAACGTCATAATTCAAAACAAAAGTAATTTTTTTATCTTTAAGAAGGCAAATGCTTTCAAAAATAATAAAAAGATAGCAAAAGGTTAATTTAAAGATGTTATGGATTTTTTCCCCATTTTGAAACTTAAACTTTTTCAATGTTTAAAAAATGTCAATTTCATATTTCCTCTCCTGTGAAATATAACAATTTCGAGTTGTGCCACTATTCTTGCCGAGAGGCGACATTAAGCCAATGTGCAACTACGGATGTGTTGTAAATTAAAGCATTATTATACAGAACCCCTTTTTTCTTTAACTAAACAATAATGTTCTTTTTAAAAAATGCCGCAATTGATACCTCTTACATATATTTCGTTCTTAGCATATTTCTTTTTGCCGCACTCGTTTATGAGAATCATAAAACATGGAAATTCCATAACTACATTGATCCCTTTGTCGGATCGAAAAACAAGTCTTATGGTTTTATGACCATGTTTGTTTCAAGGATGTGAGAGGTATCAATTGTCCATGGGTCTGTATTTTTTAAGAAAGGAAATCAGTTCTTGATGTACAAGTAAGATTTCAAGAGTCAGTCAATTTTCAGACTTCAAACCAAATGTTTCAAAATCGCAAATAAAGCGTATTTTTATTCAGAAATAGTGCTGTTCGGTGAACAGAGGACCTAAAATATGACAAAAGAATAAAAGATTGAATTAAAAAAGGGAACAAAGGCCAGCGACTCCATAGGGCTACCATAGGGCATCTACATTCATGCGGAAGAACACCAATAAAGAATGCTGTAACGGATAAATATGAAGTATTTTTTATTGTTGTAGAAATTATTTAAATACATTTATATCGATCGTACTTACCAAGGATAATTACAAGTTATAAACAATGTCCACTGCACCACTTTGTTTACCATCACTATCTAAATGTCTTCTTCTTCTTTATTTATTCGACTTCAAATACAATTACAAAAGAAACAATTCAACTTATAATAACTTGTTTTACAATTATTAATGGACTATAATGTTCAGGCCATTTGGCTTAATTTATTTTAATACTGCCAAGCTTTGTGCGATAACTATAATAAATTCAGCGCATTTGCGACTGATGCGCCCTAAATTCTTAATATTCCCTCAGTGGGGTAAAAAAAAACTTACATCTAACCTAACCTAAAGAAAACATCATCTAAAAATAACGAGTGTACTAGAGCGAAGCTCCATACGCAAGAGCTGACGTGTTCTATCACAGTATAAACTGTATATGATAGCAGGTTTTCTTTATGTATTAGATTATAGGGTAGTATGCCCTATACATGACATGTTAATTTTTTATATTCAATAAGACATATTTAATAATACATGTAAGCATAGTCCTCAGATATAATGGAGGGTATGTTTACAGTATAACAAAAGTTCATAACAAGAATAATGTAATAGAATTCATTTTTATATTATTCTTAAAGTAGACAAGATTATTAAGTTCAAAATAATATGATTATTATAGTTATTCCAAAAATACAATTAAGTTGTTAAAAATAAGAAAAAAAAATACAAATTCGATAGCAAAAGTTATTATTCATGTATAACAAAATCTATAATGATATCAAAAGAGCTCAGATAATATTTCTCATGAAGATATAAGAAAGAGAAAATAAAAATTTACCTTCTATTTTGAGAAAGGGCAAAACTTCCTTCATAAAATCTCGGGATTACATTAATTTCATTAACCGGTTCAAATAAGTGGCTTGAACTGGGATTGCATAAACCTAAAGGGGTGATATAGAATCTTTCCGATAGGGGGACAGCGGTGTCTCTTCTGAATATTTCATTCAAAAGGATATTCTCATGATTTTCAAGATTATTTAATATTTTTAGGGTCAGTTTAATAGCATAAGTTAATAATGGAGTTATTTTAGCTTTATCATAAATATTTTTATTAGAAAATCTTTTATTTTCAGATTTAAAGTAGAGATTGGTACAGGCTCTAAGAATCTTTCTTTCAAATCGTTCAATCTCTTTCCCTACAGAGGGGGAGATTGAAAACCATATAGGAAAACCGTAAAGTAAAATAGGTCTAATCAATTGTTTATAAATTGAAAGTTTAGATTTAATTGGTAAGGATACATTTCTTAAAAGTGGCATGAGGGCTTTAGAGACTTTAGTAAGAGCTTTTCTGCCTTGTAAGTTAGGTTTAAGTAAATTATTAAAAGATACTCCGAGGTATTTTGTTAAGTGCAACTTCCATCCTTTGAAATTTCACTTAATGTTGTGGGCAATTATCCGCACTAAATTACACGGTTTTATAATAATAAATCTTTATTACGATAAATTCACTTTATTAATGATATTTAAACTTTTAACTAACTATAAAAGATTTTAAAGAAAAACTTAATTCAAATCCGAACAATATTCGCGTGTTTCTAGTAAGGGGTTCAAACTGGTAATGAATGAACGGATAAAATCTAAGTCTTAGGAACTTTATTATCAAAGTAAGCTAAATCTTAAGTCTAAGAATCTTATCTCTAGTTCTGATGAAATTATGAAATTCGATATGGTGCGATGTTAAGTTTTGATGACGAAGAAAATATATGTGGAGCGGATGTTTATGATACGTAGAATGTATTATATGTGGAGCGGATGTTTATGATACATAGAATGTGCTGTGTGCACATAACACCTCCCCCCTTAGTCGTAGGATTAGGAACTAATCCGAAGTAGAAAATCCATAGGTAACATCGGTTCTTGAAGAATTTAGAGATCGCCTGCTATTTATCCTTTGAATCCTTGGTATTTGCCGCAAGGGTAGCTCGATTTGTTCACTATGTCGTTCATGTATTACCAAAGGTGAGACGTTCCTATCCTCTGCAGAAGATCGGGTTGTTGGAGTAGATGTAACGCTTTTATCTCCGGAATTAAAACAATGATTATAAACAGCAACCAGGCAGCCTGATGATCTCCTAGGTTGATCACGTTTCGTGCAACATAATAATTTTATACATGTATATAATCCAATATAAGAGAAGAGTTTGTGAAGGATGAATATTCCCATGAACGTTGCTATAACCTTTATCGCTAGGACGTACCAGTACTGATGCCTTACGATGTGTGGTTTATTTAGAAGGTCATCAATGTGATCATCTAGGATGTCTAACCTATGTGAAGCTTGCTTGAGGTCGTCTAATCGAACGTTGGTAAGATGGATCGGAGAGAGATACAAGTTATTCTTGGAATTGGTAGAGTTCTCCTTTTGACAGCAGTCATCTTCGAGTATGTTGATTTCAGGAATGATGTTGTGATAGTTTATCGTTATTTTCCTGCCAGCAATTAGTTGGTTGAGTTTTTAATATGCCCTACATCCGTCTTCAAGGGTTAAGATTCCAGTATTTTGGATGATCTTGTCGAATACTTCTACTTCAGGGCAGTCTATTGTAAGTCTATCGGGACTGCTTAAAACGAAAATCCATTGATTATATTTTAAAGGGTGCCATACTTCGATGTTTCCTTTCACCATGTGAGTTTTACAATCTTCAGGAATTTTATTTTTAATTGATGTTAAAAATGTAGTTTCGCATGTAGGTTTCTCCAGTGTTGAGTAGATTTCGTGAGTTTCGCAGATCATGTCATCTTCAGCTATATTTTGGCATTGCGTGAAATCTCGCAGGTTCACGTACTGTAACTTATTAATTGAAATTGCGATAGAAGGATATAAAGGGTCTATAAAGGCATAAACATAGGAGTCTTGTGGAATTGGTAGTGGAAATAATTTATAAACATTAAATAGAGGGGTTTGAATTATAAAAACTAATCTATCGTTTTGGTAATATACTCTTAATCTAGATAAATCTAGCAACTTATAAGCATTATTATATTCTAAAGCTAATGGAAAGTTCTTTCCATCTGAAAGTAATTTAATATTATTATTTAATACGTCTATGAGTTGTTTAGGGGTGATAATAACAGGATGCAATATATTAGTTTTTGCAAATAGAATAGCATTAATTAATTGATCAAATTGTTCATTCATTTCGTTTACAAGGTAAGTTAATTTATTCATATGATCAGTAACAACAAGTGATCCCTCTAAAATAGTTTCAGAGTGAATAGTATTATTTATGAATTTATTAATTGTATTTATGTTTTCATTAAAAATCCTTTCATTCTCTTTAAGAGAGTTAATTGATTCGTTAAAATTAGAAATAGTGCTTTTAACCACCTGAATCTGTTCTTTCATGAGATTTTGAACATTCTTGTCGTCTTCTTCTACTTTCTTAATGGCATCGTTATAATACTGCGCATCGTCGACATCAGGGGTTCCGAATAACCAGTTTAATGCATAGCTTCCGGCATTGAAAAGTCCGCGCTTGTTTCTACGATGATTGATTAAATGTGCAAGGGTTTCTTCCTTTTGGCGGAGTTTGGGTATTTGTATAGATAAGAAATCAAGAGTCTGCGCGCAATGGAAAGCGTATGTTTTTAGCGCATTACCGCGGCATAGATGAAGTGATTTTTCATAAATGTTTTCGATTAAAGAGAGTTTCTTATTATAAAAGGATATGTTTGTATATGTAATGATTTGCCAGAAATCAGAGTAAAGTCTCACGTGTCCCAAATGTTCGTAGAAAAGTCCACTGCCTTTAATTACGGGCTCTATTTTGAAGTGTTCCGCTTTAATTAGGGAAATGAGGCACCTGTAACGAGATAGGCGAGTTTTAAACGATTTTTATGAACCGTAGTTTGTTTGCCTTTACATTGAATAGTGATATTTTGATTATTATGAAGTTTAATTATTTTATAAGGTCCTTTAAAGTTTGGGGAAAGCTTTTTTGATAGTCCTACTTTTGTTTGGCTATCTTCCAAATAAACGTAATCATTTACTTTAAAGTTATGAGTATTGATATTTCGATCGTGGTTGATCTTTGATTTTTGTTTAGCGTCGAGTAAATTATCTCTTGCTATTTGATGACTTCGGTTTAGTCTGTATTTTAGTTGGTCATGGTAAGATTCGTAAGTGTATTTGAATTCTGGGGTTGAAGTGATAGAAGTAGGTAAAATTGGTTTATGTCCGAACAAAAGCTCGTAAGGAGTAAATTTAGTAGAAGCATGTACATGTGTGTTATATGAGAACATCGCGAGTGGAATATATTTATCCCAATCGGTTTGTTTGTCATTTATGTAATGTTTCAAATAGTCTTTGAGAGTGGAATGAGATCGTTCTAGCGCTCCATTTGATTGAGGATGGTATGCAGTAGTGAAGTAATGCTTTATTTGAAATAATTTAGTGAAAAAAATAAAATAAAAAAGAAAGACTATTGGCTACGGATTCGGCACAGTGGTTGGCTAATGGTATAGCATATGACAATTTGGTTAGATCGTCTTGCATTGTGAGGATATATTTGAATCCATTTTCAGATAATGGTAGGGGTCCTACAATATCTAGAGCTAATTTTTCGAATGGTTGATTGCTTGTGCTTGTAATCTCCATAGGTGCTTTATAAGTTTTACGGAGAGTTTTATTTGTTTGACATGAAACACATTGTTTGATATGTAGTTTTATGTCACTTCGCATCTTAGACCATTTGTAATTCCGTCGGATACGTTTCATCATTCTGTGAAATCCACAATGACCAGAGATTGGAGAGTCGTGATATTCTTTCAAAATTAACGGAATTTGTTCTTTTGGTGGGTGAACGATAACATTTTTATGGATCGTTATTTTTATTTTAGAATTTCTAAATACAAACAGTATTATGTCTTTGCATTTTTGATAGTTAAATTGATTGAAATCATCCACAGGGTTAGCAATTGAGATGGATTTTACATTATCCTTTTCTAATTGAATGCGTAGATTTTGCATGGTATAGAAAAAGTCAGCATATAAGGGTTTGTCATAAAAGTTTTGTTTAAGAAAGCAGTGATAATAAGTTTGTTGATTATTATTCTTGGTTTTGTAATTGGAATAAAGCTCATGAGGCATATTTTTAATTACTTCGAAATCAGTGGATTTGGTTTCTTTGGTTTCGATGTATGAAATAATAACTTCGTTTTCTTGTGGAATACGAGAAAGACAATCGGCATTAGTATTTACGCGGCCTGGTTTATACATAACCTCATAATCGTATTCTTCTAATTTTAGTCTCCATCTGACTAATTTCGAACCAGGGTCCTTGATGTTGAAAAGCCAATTTAATGGTCTATGATCAGTAATGATTTTGAAGTGTCGGCCGTATAGATACGGTCTAAAATGGTTAGTAGCCCAAACAACAGCTAATAGTTCTCGCTCAGTAGTACTATAGTTTGATTCGGCTCTATTAAGCGTTCTACTAGCAAAGGCTATTGGTAGGTCAGAACCAACGATACCCTGACTTAGAACGGCTCCGATCGCAAAGCTCGATGCGTCGGTCGTAAGGATAAACTCTTTGGAGAAGTCTGGATATTGCAGTATCGGTTCAGAAATGAGTTTTTGTTTTAAAGTGTTAAAAGATTCTTCTTGTTCTTCTTTCCATACGAATGGTATATTTTTCTTGAGAAGATTTGTTAAGGGTTTTGTGATTAAAGAAAAATTTTCAATGAAACGTCGATAATAACCGACAAGACCTAAAAAGGATTTAATTTCCTTTGGGTTACGTGGATTAGGGTATTTCAATATAACCTGGATTTTATCTGGATTTGGTTTTACTCCTTGACTAGTAATAATGTGACCCAAATAAGCAACTTCAGTGCGCATAAACTCACACTTGTCCGGTTGTAATTTTAAGTTATGTGACCGAATTCTTTTGAAAACATCCCTTAATTTTGTTTCGTGAACTTGAATATTGGGAGCGTAAATGACTATATCGTCAAGATATACAAAACAATGAAGACCTTGGAGACCAGTTAAAACAGCATCCATAAGTCTCTGGAACCTAGCGGGTGCGTTTTTTAGTCCAAATGGCATTCGAACGAATTCGAAGTGCCCAGTAGGAGCAGAAAATGCAGTTTTGTGACAATCTTCTGGCTTCATCTCAATCTGATGGAAGCCTGAAGCTAAATCCAGTGTAGTGAAGTATGCAGAATGACTTAATTGATCAAGAATATCAGAGATGTTGGGGAGCGGATATGCGTCTCCAACTGTTACTTCGTTGAGCTTTCTGTAGTCAACTACGACGCGCCATTTCTGTTTCCCGGATGCGTCCAATTTCTTTTTTACCACCCATAGGAGAGCTGACCAAGGTGATACAGAGGGTTTAATGATTCCTTGATTAAGCATTTTAGATATTTGAGAGTTTACTTCCTCTTTATGAATTTGAAGATAGCGATAAGTTTTCGCAGCGATTGGTGCAGAATTATTAGTAATGATTTCATGTTTTATAGTAGAAGTTGAAGAGAGGATGTCTCCCTTCAAATAAAATATGTCGTTGAATTCTTTACATACGTTCAAGAGTGATTCCTTTTCTTCGGAATTTAAATGAGAGATTCGAAGATTTTGCATGAGTTCATTTATTCTTGATTCCTTTGCAATAAGAGGAAAAGTTTGTGAATTAGTAATAAATACAGATTTTGAATCTATAGAACTAGAATTTGAATTGGGAATTAGTGTTTGATTCTTATCAGCTTTTGTTGGATTGAGACTGCTGAATTCGATTGGAATAGGTTCTAGTTTTAATTTGATTTGGTTTAATTTAAATTTTTCTTCCGTTGTATTTAAAATAGTGGCAAGAGCTTTTGAATTAGAATTGACTTTAGTGAAAGCCCTACAAAGATAAATACCTTTTCCTATGGAAGTGTCTGGAATAGTTCCTTCCTTTATAGAAGGATTCAGAACCTCTACTTCAATTAAAGTTTCAGTTCTAGGTTCTAGGAGTTGTACATTATGATAAGAGAATTGATTATGATAAGGATTACACATGATCGGAACTGAGTTATTCTTTATTCTTAGAGCATCGATTTCATAATCAACGATAGCTTTGTTTGGTTTAAGGAAATCGTTTCCTAATATTCCATCAAACGGAATATTGGAATTTTCGCTGATAGCGTGGAAACAGTGTTTAAAAGATGCATTTATGTTGAAATTTAAATTTAAGTCGATACATCCAATAGTTTTTATTGAATGACTAGGGCTAATGCCTTTTATATTGATTTGCCAATTTTTATTTATTGCCGTTTGTCGAGCAAGAGAATTCGCTTTAATGACAGATACGTTAGCTCCTGTATCGATAAGGAGTTTGAGGTTTAATGTTTTTGATTCAGTGCAGGATATAGAAATATAAGATGAAGTTTTTTCAGTAAAAAGAACAACTTTGTATTGGTTACCATTATTTAAAGAGAATTTTCCACCAGGGCAACCTCTGCTGGTTTTGGACTCATGTTTTTTGAGTTATGAAAGTATTGTTTTTTGCGACTATTATTATATTGTCGTTTTCTACATTCTGTAATTAAATGGCCTTTAGATTTGCAGTAATTACAGACTTTAATTTGTTGATGCTTTTCAGGCTCGTGATTAGAATGTTGTGTTGTGTGCTTAGAAGGATCTTGAGTTGTGCGATTACCAGTTTGAATGACCCTTACTGAATTACCGAGTTTGTGAGGAGTTTTCATGTTATAAAAGTTTTTGCTAAAATTGTTTCTTGGATTATGAAAGTTGTTGCTAAAATTATTTCTTGAATGGTACATGTTTTGCACCTGTTCTTCAGCGATTGCAATTGAAATAGCTTCGTTTAGAGTTTTTAATTCTCGAACGCGAAGTACGTTACTTATATGCGATAGTGAAAAGTATATAAAACGATTGAGTGCAATTTCGCTTCATAATTCTAATCTTCCTTCGAGTGACGTTTCACTTGGATTTTGCTGTTGAGTAGCATTGATAGTCCTTTTCAGACAAGTTTCAACTCGAAAGACAAACTGAGTCACCGATTCGTTATTGTTTTGTTTTAGATTAGTGAGCTCGCAGAGCAATTGAGAGTAATGTTTACGATCCTGGTACATAGTTTTGAGAAAGTTTTTCAACTCGTCCCAGGTTTGAAAAGTACGATTTATGCAAGCTGCTTTAGCTTTTCCTGAGATTTGCATGATAATATAGTCTAAAAGAATATATTTTTGATTTGTAGTGGCCAAAGCAAATGCTTTGTTGCAGTCTGCAATAAAAGCACATAATTCATCACGTGATCCGTCGAAAGGTTTTATAAATCGGATTAAAAATGTAATGGGAAGACCGTCATCTAAATTAATAGTTTCAATATCTTCAACTTCAGCTTCTTGATTTGGCTGCATTGGTTCATCCATTTTGGAATGATTTGTTTTGCAAAATTATTTATATATAGTGTGGGTGTACACGAGAATTTTAAAGAATGCGTAAGAATGCAAGGCAAAAATTATTCAATTAGTTAAAAGCACTTTCACTTTGATTTATAATTTTCACTTAAATTTGAATGAATTCTCCGATCATATCACACAATTTCAATAAAAGTATAAATTTATTTTATTTATTTTCGGAATTATTATTATAATTAATTATTATATAATATAAATCTCACAAAATTTCTTGGGAAAATTTGGGAAAAGATTTTAGGATATCGCAAAACAATTACTCACAGTATTAAATGTGTTATTTTCATCTTCTTCTAAGGTAGATCCTCCAATATTTATTTCACTTCTGACACCAGTTGTTAAGTGCAACTTCTATCCTTTGAAATTTCACTTAATGTTGTGGGCAATTATCCGCACTAAATTACACGGTTTTATAATAATAAATCTTTATTACGATAAATTCACTTTATTAATGATATTTAAACTTTTAACTAACTATAAAAGATTTTAAAGAAAAACTTAATTCAAATCCGAACAATATTCGCGTGTTTCTAGTAAGGGGTTCAAACTGGTAATGAATGAACGGATAAAATCTAAGTCTTAGGAACTTTATTATCAAAGTAAGCTAAATCTTAAGTCTAAGAATCTTATCTCTAGTTCTGACGAAATTATGAAATTCGATATGGTGCGATGTTAAGTTTTGATGACGAAGAAAATATATGTGGAGCGGATGTTTATGATACGTAGAATGTATTATATGTGGAGCGGATGTTTATGATACATAGAATGTGCTGTGTGCACATAACAATTTCAGTTCATTAGTGATTTTAATTGGTGCGTTATCTATAAAGAGTTTAATATTTCTCCACGAGATCATCCCCAACCCACACTGATGAGAGTGATTTAACCACAGACATCGGTATTAAAAGAAAATTATCTTCAAATAACCTGGAAAATCAACCTAGTTCTTCAAGAAGCGGTTCTTTCCTTCCTGACATCGAGGGAACCAATATTGAAAACAGAGCAGAACCTAGCATCATGGCGTCACAACGTGACTTTGGAAAAGACTTCGCATCTTCTGAAAATGCTAATATTGATAGCAACCCTTGGATAAATTATATCTAACAAAAGATATAAAAAAGGTGAAATTAATGAATTTAACTCTTATAAGAAAAATAATACTAACAATATTTCTAGACATATCAGCAAACCTAACCCTAGTTATAGTCATAATAGATTTAGTAGTCTAGATAACCTCGAAAATATCGAATCTCTTGACTCAAATATTGTTACCAATAATATTAACCCTAACAATAAAAATAAAAATAGTTCTAACAACTTTGTTACTCGGATTAGTTCGGATAATATTTTTAATACCGTAAATTTTTCTAATGATAAAAAAACCCTTGAACTTCTTATACGATAGGGAGACAACACCCCTCTTCTGTACATAACGTAAAAGTATCTAACCCAAAACCCAAACTTCAACCCCCTATCCTGGCCAAAAATTTAAACCTAAAAAAATGGTCCGATCTCTTCAAAGAGGAAAGAATTGACTTTCTGTTTGCTAAAGGTAAAGGTGATTTTACTAAAATTTATGTAAGGGACTTACAAAGCAAGTTAAAGGTTATCGAATTCCTTAAGGATAAAAAAATTAAAGGCTTTACATATTCTAGTAAGGAAGAAAAACCTATTTCTCTCCTTATTAAGGATATCAACCGCTCGTTTGACACGGACGAAATATTGAATGAACTTAAAACCCTTTTTCCACACATAAATATTATAAAAATCTCAAAATTCGAGACTAATGCTTCAAAAAAATTAATGATCTCTTTAGACATTATGTTATTAAAAGTAGCGCCTAATCAAGATATTAGTGAGCTCTTAAAATTAAAATACCTAGCCCACCAAAAAATCAAAATAGAAAGACTTATTAATAAAGATAATATTCAATGTTTTAATTGCCAAGCCTTCGGGCACAGGGCTGCATACTGGGGTGGCAGCACGTAAGTCGTTTCAATCGACTTCTCCATACAAAAATTCAAGATTTTTGTATGGAGAAGTCGATTGAAACGACTTACGTGCTGCCACCCCTGCTTTAACGACTTCAGATGCGTAAAATGCACTAAAGTACATGCTCCGGGTCCAAACAATTGCGAAACCATTAAAGGGGAGATTGAACCAAGTTATCCTAATTGTGGAATGAGCCACCCTGCTAACTACAGAGGTTGCCCAAACTACAAACAATATGTTGAAAATAAAAAGAAAAGAGCTATGCCTTCCAAACCGACTTACCTCTTAAAAGAAAATAAAACATTTGCGGATGTTCTTAAAGAAAACACGGATCGAAATAATATCAGGGAAAACACTTTAAATATTCAAGAACAATTTCAGCTTATGCACAATATGATGCTTAAACTTAATGATTCTATTACTCAATTAGCTGAGACAGTAAAATGCCTCATAAACATTAGGATTAATAATGCCTAACCATAAAATTAATATACTTGAAATTAATGCCAGTTCTATTAGATCTACCAAAAGAAGATTAGATTTACTTAATCTAATAAGTGATAATGGTTTCCCTGACATTATTCTGGTGTCTGAAACAAGACTTAAAAAGCGTCATAATTTAGTTGTCAGAAATGATTCAGGAGTTGGCGTCGCTATACTCATTAGGCCCCCATCCACGGTCAAACAAATCGTCAAATTCCTGGCCAACATCGAAAAAATTGCAAGTGTGCGTGTATAAAATACAAGTTTTCGAAGTTGGCCGCTGTTTGAAGAAAATATTTGTCTGGTTTAATATTTCCTTCAAACAGCTTAAATGTGTGTGTGAGTTTTGCCTGTGTGCCATGTAAAGTTCGCTTTGTTTACAGTAGATTATATGAAATGTCGCTCGGGATGTTTGAAGAAAGTTTTCCTCGTTGATGGCCAAAAATGTCAAAGCATAAATGTGTGCGCTGTTTGTCGAAAATTGGTTTGACGATTTGTTTGACCGTGGATGGGGGCCTATTAAAAGGCAACTTGACTTTCGGGTAGTTTATTTCGATATTAACACAGAAGCGGTATTCATACAACTAAAACTTAAAAATAAACGTAATTTTAATAAATCTCTAATCATTGGCAGCATCTACATTTCTTCTTCTTGTAATAAAGAAAATTTCTTAAAAACATTAGATTTCATTAATAACTTAGCTAACAATTACGGAGATATCATCATTGGTGGTGATTGGAACAGCCGTCATTCTTTTTGGGGAGATCTTAGGATTAATACAAATGGTAAGACTCTTTATGATTGGCTTATAAACAATAGCAGTAGATCCAACCTCTCCTTAGTTAACCCGGATAGCTGTACCTTCCCGGAAAGCGAATCCGTTATTGACTTTTTTCTTTCTTCATTACCTAGAAATTATAGACTTTTTAAATACATTCTCATGCAAAACGGTTGCTTCATTTTCTGACCACTTCGCAGTTCACTTAACAGTATCTATTGGTCAAGATACCCTCCAGTTTATAAAAAATGAAAAAGTCTTTAACTTCCAAAGTGTTAATTGGACAAATTGGAAAAATGACTTATCCTTCGAAATTAGTAACAACTCACCTCCTATTATCGGTAACCTAAAAAATAATGAGATAGATTTTGGATTCAAAAACTTACAAGCGCAATAAATGATCTTAATGAAACCTATTTTATCAGAGATCAAAAGCCAAAAAACCCTTGATTTCTCCATAGAAATCAGAAGACTGCCCTCCATTAAACATAAATGGTGTAAAAAGCTTAAAATGTTATTTCATAAATATCTCAACCGAAACAATCATGAATATAAATTCCTAAATTCTAAAATTAAATGCCTTGATAAAATCCTTCAAGACAAAATCAGAATCTTTAATAATAAGGTCTTCCAATCTAGATTGAAAATGATCCGTCCTGGCCCTTTGGCTTTTAAAAACATTTATAACATTATTGGCAACCGTAAATTTAATAAAGAAGAAGCAATTATTTTAAACGGTGAATTGGTGAGAGATGATTATAAAATAGCTGACGCATTTGGTGAATTTTATAAAAAGTTATATGAATTTAAAAAACCCAACTCTTGTCCCGATCTCTTAAACGAAGTCGAATTATCGATTAATGAATTTTCTAATAGAAACAGCATCTTTGTTGGTCAGTTTTACCACATCACAACGTTTGACCGGAATAATTCCGCCCTTGAACCGAATGACCAGAGTACTTTTACTAACTTAAGGAAAGTAGAAAGTCTTATTAAGATCCTAAACAACAAAAAAATCATGGGTCCTGATAACATATCTAACTTTCTGATCAAAAAATTTCCGCAAGAAATAGTCAAAGTCTTAGTAATTTTATTTAATAACTGTATCAATAACGGTTATTTTCCGAAAGCATGGAAAATCGCTAAGCTAAAGCCAATCCCTAAGAAACCAGGAGCGAAAGAAATTAATAATTTCAGACCAATTCAGATGTTATCAAACATAGGCAAACTTTATGAAAGAATAAGTGCCGAAGAATTAGACTACACCATTTCTAAAGATAGAATTATTCCGAACTTCCAATTCGGCTTTATGAAAAGTCATAGTATACTACACATGCACTTCTTAAGATTCATAGTGACATTTCCACTAATCTTTGGAATAAAGAAACTACAATTGCTTGCGCAATGGACATTGAAAAGGCCTTTGATACAGTGTGGCTGAACGGCCTTATTTATAAATTATTAACTCTTGGTATACCGCTTACTTGGGTAAGAATAATCTCCAGTTTTCTAGAAGACCGTAGTCTAATTTTCTCTTTTGGTAAAGCATCGTCAGAAAAGGTTTGGGTCCACTCCGGCGTACCACAAGGCTCCCTGATGGGCCCAAAACTTTATAATCTGTTTCTTGCTGATTTACCACACGTTCATTATAACTCTAATAATCTGTACTCTACCTCAATCCTTTATGCAGACGACACCTTAGTATATGGCAGCGCAAGGACCCCAGATATGGCACGCAAGGTTGTTCAAGAACACATTACGATTATTAATAAATTTTATACTGACTGGGGAGTTAAAATAAACTCCAGCAAATCAGAAATGATTTGTTTTAGAAACGCCTCTGGAAGGGGAATTAATAATATTGTTAAAAAATGTAAAAATATTAAACTATCTAAATGTCACTTGGCAGAAAGACAATACACTAAAATAAAAAAAAACTTGAGGAAACTCAACCCGAGTGGAGTCTTGGATTAATAAGATCCACAAATGGTAAAAATCTTGACTAAAGAAAAAGTACCATGCTCCTCCCCCGCCCAGGGAAAGCCGACTTCACCTCGGATTTATCAATAGTAATCCGTTTTCAACAGCTATTTTTCCAGAAATAAAACGGTCAACATATCCGAAAAATAAAGAAACCGGGGTGATCAAGTAAATGGTAGAGGCAGTGGCGATCACTTTTCCCTTGGCGATCAACCAAACACAACATCCTTGGTGAGTGCGATCAACTATTATTTTAAAACCAAATCTTATAATTCTGAAAATTTACTGTAATTAAATAAAACATCCTTAAATTAGAGATATTTAATACTTGAGTGAAGAATGAAAATGAAGAACTGGGGGTAGCGGGTTAAGAAGGGTCTGGCGGCCCCCACAGGGTTTGATAAAATCGACCCCAAAACCTTGAAGAGGACCAAAAAAAAAAGTTTTTTGAGATTTTTTTCGCCCCCATGGACCCCCACTAAAACCCCATAAACGAAAAAAATGTGTTTTTTATATTTGATTTTTTTTTTCGAGCGTGTAAATCAATTTACAAGCGGTTTCAACGCTACTTAACATTTGTTTGGGGTGTGTAGATGTCCCCTGATTTTTTTCAGATTTTACTGTTATGTTTAATCGAGTGAAATATCGCTTTGAAACCAAAAAAGTCGGTAAAAATCGCGTTTTTCAAAAACAAGCCCATGGGATTTGAGTGTAGACTTGATCAAATATAACGGCCCCAATACGGTTGAAAGATACACTCTTCCCCTACAAAATAGCGTCAATCACAGCCCATTTGGTTGCGTGTAGCCGCCGACTTTTGAACTTGAGTAAAACGAGAATTTTGAAAGTATAAAATTTTGAACTCTAAAATAAGTCGAAGTTTATCTAAACAAAAAATTACAAAAAATAATATATATTAGGGGTTTTCGAGGTCGCTGAACCAGAATATGATGTCAAAATTAGGATAAAATCTATTGCTAATCTTCGTCACTGTCTTCGTTTATAACTGGTTCGACTCTCTCAACGTGGGTACCCCTTAAGGGGGCTAATTAGGGGCCATCCATAAATTACGTCACACTTTAGGGGGGAGGGAGGGGGTCGGCGAAGTGTGACATTGTTTGACAAGGGGTGGGGGGGGTCTTAAATTTTGTTACGTCACATTTCAAAATCTAATATATCTAAATATAGTAATACTGTTCATTACGCGAAGGATACGTTCCGTTGAATTTTATGTTAATTTTATTAAAAAATAATTTAAATAGAAATATATTTAATTTCGGAACTGCTGCTTTAGTTTAATAACTTCTAGATGCAAAATTGCACAATATGTGACGTCACACTAGGGCGGAGGGGGTCTCCCAAATGTGACCAGCTGTGACAAGGACGGGGGGGTGAAAAAATCATGAAATTCGTGTGACGTAACTTATGGATAGCCCCTTAAGGGTTGAAAAAAATATTTTTTTTGCTGATAATACCTATTGAACAAAACAAACCAAAAGCAAATAAAAACTTGCAATTTTTTTATATAAAGTTGATTTTTATTATTGTACGGGAAGTTTTAACCCCTTAAGGTTTGAAAATAATTTATTTTTACCTGACAGCACGCCCACAATCGAATTTGAAGCATAAACTTGAAAAAAAAAAGATTTCACTATAAACCCCTTTGTACAGAGGTTAAACCACCCCTAAAGAGAAAAAAAAAATAAAAAATATATTGAGAAATATTTCATTTGGTGGAATCTTTAAATAAACTCTGGGGTGGTATTACGTAAGTTGTTTCAATCGACATTTGATCAAGATCATTCAAGATTTTTGTATGGAGAGGTCGATTGAAACAACTTACGTAATACCACCCCTGCATTTTTGTAAAAACGACAATCACACAATAATTGTGTAATATGTATGTAATTTATTTGAGGTACTTCTGAATAATGGGGTGGTCCGTTTTTTTACAATGACATTTAGACAGGTAAAAACGGAGGCAACGTAATAACCACCGGAGGCAATGTAAGCACCCGAATTTGTTTTTTAGTTTTTAATTGCAGTTACTTGGAAGTTGAAGTAATAAACTAAATCGTAGACCTAGGCGTTGTCTTAGATAATAAGTTAAACTTTAACCTACACTACGATAGTATTACTGCCAGAGCTAATAAACTCCTTGGTTTTATAAAAAGAAGGGCTAAGGAATTTGATAACATCTCTACAGTACACAGCCAGAAGTGTCTAAGTGCAAAATATGTGTTTCGAGATAATCGCCTTCAAAGATTCTTTTAGATACAGAATTGTGCACAAAACCACTTTTGTCGCTCCAATAGCTCAGCAACCACAGCTCAGTTTAAGACAAGAATTATACCAATGATTAAGAATAAAATACTGAATACAAAAATGCAATAAACTCAAAATCGTCAAATTTGCACTTAAGCACTTCTGGCTTTTTACTGTAGATCTGGGTCACAAAAGCTCTTTTCACTGGTTCGCCCAATCCTGGAATACGCGTGCCCTGTCTGGGATCCCATATTTCACGCCAGTAGCAACAGGATAGAATCCATTCAAAAGCAATTTCTCCTGTTCGCACTAAGAAATCTATATAACCCCGCTGATTATCATAGTCTTCCACACTATACAGACAGGCTCAAAGTTTTGGATCTTGCCTCACCTTGGATATTCTAAACGGCGATCTCAAGGTGAAGTTCTTGTCGGATAGGATAATACTCAATGAAGTAGTTCGGCGTACTAGGCACACGAAACTACTTGAGGAGTGGGCGAACAAAACGGCACATGTCCATGGTTGGGCGTTTTCAGTGTTTTGACGGAATCGTGTTCATTACACTAAACTGCAACTAATTTCAATCTCAGACACTTCAAAAATTACTTTCATGTAATATTTTCTGTTTCCCTGCAGAAAGGCATATGTCCTACGAATATTCATATTTTTTAACCATTCGTTAATGTGGATTTTCAAAAGGGCACGTATTTCATACAAAAAAGTTTTTAATCAACAATGGAAGTTCATTGCACCTCACCTGGGGCTCTAATTACATCGATTTGTATGTGCATCATAAAATGCACTAAAAATGCACTAAAATTTACCTCACTTTTGCCTCCCACGGCCCCAAAACAAGCCGTAGGGGGCACTATGACCCCTTAAAATTTGCGTAACAGTCCCTACTATTAGGAAAAAAATACCAGAAAAATCCCCCCTTGCCTCTAAGGGGGCCAGGGAGCTCCCTAAAAGGCTAAAAACAAAAAAAAAACATGTCCAGTTGGGTTCCTGCAAAAGGACACATGTCCATTCAAGGGTTTAACAAAACGGGACATGTCCCAGTTGTGTCCCTGCAAAAGGGCACATGTCCATTTTTGTTTTAATTTTTTCTCTTAAAGTATTAAACATATTTAAAAAAAATTTTTCCGTCTGAATGAGTTCAAATAGTAGCACAACCTACCATACTCATAAATAGTTAATGTGATCAGTTCAGAGGCAGAAACAGTTTTTTGCGATTTCTGAACAATTTGCAAAACTGGACATGTGCCGTTTTGTTCGCCCACTCCTCACTTAAGGAATATTCTCATCGCACCGACTACGCAAGGAACGAGCCCATTAATAGATGTTGCATGGTCTTCAATGATCATAATCAATGCTTTCCCCATCCCACTAACAAACTGTCCTACAAAAGAAAGTTAATACTAATGATGAAATCCCAAACTCCCGTTACTACTTAATCAATAAAATTAGTATAGTAGATTTAGCCTAATAGCCTAGCCCAATTATACCTGTACCTGACTTAGCATCTAATATAATTAATTAAGCTATTTAAAAAGTGTACTTAGATTTAAGTGTTCCCTTTATATCTGTTTAAGCCACTTGTAAATTAAAGACAATATTGTATCTTCTAAATATAGCTAGCTATACTGTACCTGACTAGCATAATTTTATAATTAATTTTAATTTTGTTATATTTAAATGTAAATGTGCCTTGTTTGGCAAAATAAATAAATAAATAAATAATTTAGTGAGGAATGTAATGTGATGTACGATTATACAAAAAGGATTTTTTTAAAAAATGAAGTCAGTTTGAAATTAAATACGAGAGTGTTCATAACATCCTTTCGTTATTTCAAATAATAAAGATAAAATAGTGAGACATTGTGATTTGCTGTGCTGTGGATTATTGTTTTATAATTTTAATAATAAAATAAATAAATAATTCGTGGTATTAAATACTACAGTGTTAGATTCTTCCGACACCCACAATCGAATTTTTTAGGACCGCGGGACCTCGATTTTCGTGATCAGCGACCCCAAAAACGTTTAGGGTTCGATTTTCTTAACGGTGTTATTTTGGAACACCCTAACGCACGTTTTGAATGGACTACGAAGTGCACAGTACTCCAACCCACGTGCTAACAATTTCTCTCTTTTTGTAAGCAGCCTCCGTCCTGTGCACACGCTACGTTCGTTATAAAATTGGTTTGTTGTTCTGTCATACGTCATTTATTTAAAGTTTAATGTGCATGTTTTAATATTTTTCCTCGGTTATAACAAATTCAGAAATCGGTGAAAGGTGAAAAAGTAGTTCACTTGGTAAGTACCTATATTAAATAGTTGTATAAAAAGTATCAAGTATAAAAATAGTTGTATATTAAATAGTTGTAAGAAATTCTTAGTATATTTGCACGTCATATCTTTTTTTAAGCTAAAACGGAGATGCCACCGAAAAAACCAAAACTTCCAAGAGATGAACGATGCGCAAAATGCAACAAACTTTTGCGATACGACACCGGAAAAAACAAGTTATTACTTCCGAAGAACGTGCCAACTTATTTTCTGTTCTGCTGAGCAAGGATGTGACCATAGGAGACTTTTTTTACGCAAAATGTGGTCGTTCAACTCGTCCAGTCAGTGAGGATCCAAATCTTCCATCGACGAGCCACGATCATCATGTATCCCCGCCACCAGATGCCGATGCCCAGGTTCTGATGCCCGTGGATCCATGTCTACCATCGACGAGCCACGATTTTCAGGAAACTCTTCCGCAAGATGGTGATCCCGTGGAGAGACAATTATCACAGCTGTCCAACTTATCAGCATCAGACGATTTGTCTCAGGCTACACAACCTCTACAGTCTTCTCAACTACCCTCGCCACAACCCTCGGAATCTTCGGAATCGCAGTCATCGCAATCTTTTGGTGACCCATCTTACGTTGTCCGTTAAAGAGAACCGACTCAACGGGAAACAATCGAGATGCCTTTCAAAAGAGTTGTCGCGACTCACAAATATTGTTGCGTTTGTCTTGATCGGGATAAAAACTATGTCGTCGTTCCGTTCAAAGCTCGATTACAGGTATTTATAAGTTCAAGAATTTTCATTCCGAAAAGCAATCGTTGTTGTCCAGAACATCTTATCAGTGATCGATTCTACGTAGATGAAATTCCGAGATTGCATATTGTTTCAAGTACGTGTAATATTGACTCCGACGAATTGACATCATTTTTAAACAGTCTCTCTGAAAATTGTAATAACAGTATATTAGATAGAGTAGATGATAACAATTTATCCGAAGAACGCATAAAATCGCTCACTGGTTTCACAGTTGGACAAATCAAATTTTTTAAAAACTTGTTAGTCTCCATGCGGAGTTCTGAAAATCGCAGCGTTAATCAAGCTCTTTTCGTTTTTCTTTTAAATTGAGAACCGGATCTTCCAACTGTATAACTGCGTCAATTTTCGATATTAAATACGACCAAAATGTATCAGATTATTGCGAATCAGTTTTGAAAGCGTTTCAGAAAACGTTTTGCCACTTCGTTTCGGCAGATGGATATGTGATTGATGTTTACGGGCCGTACGAGGGAACTATGAATGATGCGAAGATCATGAAAGATGTACTCGAAGATCCAAACGGGTTGAGATCAATTCTCGAAAAAGGTGATGTTTTTATACTTGATAGAGGGTTTAGGGATGTCAAAGAGTGGTTAGAATCTGAAGGGTTTGTTGTGTTGATGCCAGCGTTGAAAGGGAAAAGAAAACAACTCCCAACAATAGAAGCAAACGAAAGTCGATTTGTCACGAAACTGAGGTGGGTGGTAGAGGCTGTTCATGGTATTATTGGTACTAAATTCAGATTGTTGCATAATCAATTTGACAACAAGATGTTGACATCTGCGATGCTTTATTGCAAAGTAGCCAAGTTTTTGGTTAATGAGTTCGGAAAAAGACTGAATTATGATACCGATTTACAAGATGAAATAGCCGAGCAAATGTTGTTGAAAAAAGATGTTGATAACTCTTTAGCTGAAGTAGTGGAAGAAGAGAACTGGAATAGTAAGAAAAGGATCTTCATACCATTAACATCAAACGATGTAACAAACTTTCCTGAAATGACAGAAAAAGATTTGAAAGTGTGAAATTGAATAATTAAATTTATAACGAAGAAAATCGTATTTTTTCTTTTATCTGTTGTCCGTGCCGGTGTACGAAGTGGAGTGAGTGGCTGTGGAATGATCGGAAAGCTAATTAAGAAGCTGTGAACGACACGGATTGATTCAAGTCAAGATTTGTCCATGAAGCTAACTGGCAAAGTCAGACTGATATCCAAGTGAACCGAGTTCGATCCCCGACCGATGCAAGCACGGCTTCAAGTTGATTTATTTTATTATTTTTGGAGATTTTATTTACTTTCATCATTCGTGTTTATGGGAAATATTTTTTTGCGTAGAAAATTCAAGACCAGCAAACCGCTGTCGAAACAGGGTCCCTCGAGCCGGATATATAGAAAAGCAGAATTTAGAGTGAAATCCATAGAATAGGATATATAGAAAAGCATAATTTAGAGTGAAATCCAAATTTGAAACAAGTTCGAATGAAAACCGTGAGTGTTTAACTGAAAAAACTAAACGAATAAGTGAAAGTGAATGAGAGAATTAAATTAGTGGTGAAGCAAACTATGTACCTAGTTATCGCGATAAAAGAAGGAAAGATTAACGGTCGTCCTTAACCGTATTGATAACGGTAACGGTCAGAACGGTACAAGAACAGGTCATAACGGGACAGGTGATAGCGGTCCTCACGGTACGGTATGATACGAAACCTACGATGAGTGTACTGATATTTTAACAGAATCATCTAGGAACCTTAAAAGTGAGTTCTAACGACCATTGAAACGGACAAAATCTAACGGCTGTGAAATTTTAGCGAAGCGAAAAGGTGAACCGTCAAAACCAACGACAATCCAAAAACGATAATTCAATTTAAATGCTAATCATGTAAAGTTTAAAACTAGTGTCGTTGTTTAATCAGTTTAATCCCAAGATAACGTATTTTTAATCTAAAACCTTAAGGTTCAACACTAACACAATCCAACGGTTTAATGTAAAGCGCTCTTGTTTGTAGTGCTAAAATTCAAGATTCGGAATTCATAATAGAACAGAAGTGACTAAACCTGAAGCTTATGATTATACACCACCACAAATCGCAGTAAATGAATCCAACCAGTGACACATTGTAAGAATAAAGTTTCACACAAACCAAACATTTTGGTGAGTTTTAAAATGTGGTTATACATAAAATAAAAACATTATTCGGAGTGAACTAAATATTGGCTCACAGAAATTAAAACATTTTTTATGTTTGTTTTGAGTTAAACTTCAAATGTAAAAAATAATAATTTAAATTCTAAAATATATTTACCTAAAATAAAACATTTTTTTTTTTTTGAAGCGAACTCTTAAGTATATTTACAAAAACATACACATATAGATACATACATACACTGCCGGTCACTTGAAATCACTTTAAATTTTCACATGAACCGCGCTGGGATGATAGAATTCTTTGGAAACCACTTCCACAAAATTTTTTAGCTCTTTTTATGTGAAAACACAAAGGATAGGAATTTCTGTTTTTTGAATTTTAGTCGTTTTTACAATGGGACACTTGATTACCCTCAACAGTTTGTTTTGATCGTTCAAGTTACAACGTGCTTCAATATAAACAAAATAGTATTTTTTGGTGTTGTTGCCAGTCGTCTAAAGACGTGATTAGTACTTTTACTACACTAGAACAAATATGGGACGGGGAAAAACATTAAATAAAGTCGAAATTGAAAAAATTGTTGCTTTCAAACAAGAACAGTATTCCAACAGGCAAATCGCCCAAAAAATTGGCAGAGATCCTTGGGCCATCAATAATTTTTTTAAAAACCAAGAAAATTATGGAAGAAACCGAAGAGGACGCACTGCACGAGCGACAACGGAGCGAGAACGAAGGGCAATTTTGCGTGAAGCGTCAAATTCTGCTGCTTCTGCAGCAAAAATAAAGGCGAAAACAGCGACTTCTGCAAGTGTACGAACAGTACGAAGAATAATTCAACAGTGTCCGCATCTTAAACGGCAAAAACTCCACAAGAAACCTCATTTACTTGAGAATCACAAAATTGCTAGACTACAATTTTGCAGAAGTCATCTTGCTTGGAAAGACGAGTGGCAACAAGTCATCTTCTCGGACGAAAAGAAGTTCAATCTGGATGGTCCTGATGGGTTCCAGCATTATTTCCACGATTTGAGGAAGTCGGAGTTGTTTTTATCCCGTCGTCACAGCACTGTTGGTTGTGTTATGGTATGGGCTGCCATTTCGTTTTATGGTGCGATAGATTTGGTCATTTTGGAAGGTCGACAGACCGGGGAAAAGTACAAAGAGCTGCTGGAAGTAGAAACGATACATTTCTCCGAAATGTTTGAAGGTCGGAGATGGATTTTCCAACATGACAACGCACCTATTCATACATCAGGTTGTGTAAAGCAGTGGTTTCGCGGAAACAACATAGACATTCTAGGGATGCTTTTGAGAACATACCGGTGAGCTTCATGCAAAACTTGTACCAATCTATACCAAATAGACTTTTTGAAGTGGTCCGTAACAACGGAGGTCATACGAAGTATTAGTAATAAAAAAATTTGAAAAACATTAAAAATTTGGCTTGTTATTATCTATTCTCACAGGTGAGGGTAATCAAGTGTCCCATTGTAAAAACGACTAAAATCCAAAAAACCGCAATTGCCATCCTTTTTTTCCGATTTTTTTTTTAGTAATCAGAAATCACATAAAAAGAGCTAAAAAATTTTGTGGAAGTGGTTTCCAAGAAATTCTATCATCCCAGTGCGATTCATGTGAAAATTTAAAGTGAGGGTAATCAAGTGACCGGCAGTGTATATATGTATATAGTTAAAATTTTAAAATCAAGTCCTAATGGAAGAAAACATTTTTTTGTGTGTGACAAATTTTTTATAAGCATTCCTATATGTATTTGAAATCAAGTGTCTTAAAATAAAGTATTTTTTAAAATTAAAACTTTGTGCATCGTAAAGCCAATTCCACACATTCATAACAGCTGGCATGAAATTATCAGATAGTGAAACATGACATCGCCTAAGACCGGGATCACGCACACGAGCTCATACTAAGGTGAAGAACTCTTCGATACAGTGTGCTAAGCTGCGATAAACTAGCATCAAGAAAGGAAGCCCAATTACTGGATATGTCGGACGCCAAGGGAAAAGTCAAGAACAAGGATGGACATTTACTCGAGCTATTCGGTATCAGCAGGCTGGAAGAATGGGAATTCGTTGATCGCAAGAACTCATTCCACCAGAATTCATTTCTACCAGGAACATCAGAATACCCTCAGTTAGAAGTCTCATTGGAAACCACCCAAATCCAGCGAGGACAGTCTTCAATTCAAGTCGAGCTGAAATCTATTCGAGCAGCGTAAGCTGAAATCTATTGGAGCAGCAGTAGCTGAAGTCTATTAGGGCAGCGTAAGCTGAAATCTATTGGAGCAGTAGTAGCTAAAATCTATTCGGGCAGCGTAAGCTGAAATCTATTGGAGCAGCAGTAGCTGAAATCCATTCGGGCAGCGTAAGCTGAAATCATTGGAGCAGTAGTAGCTAAAATCTATTCGGGCAGCGTAAGCTGAAATCTATTGGAGCAGCAATAGCTGAAATCCATTCGGGCAGCGTAAGCTGAAATCTATTGGAGCAGTAGTAGCTAAAATCTATTCGGGCAGCGTAAGCTGAAATCTATTGGAGCAGCAGTAGCTGAAATCCATTCGGGCAGCGTAAGCTGAAATCTATTGGAGCAGTAGTAGCTAAAATCTATTCGGGCAGCGTAAGCTGAAATCTATTGGAGCAGCATTAGCTGAAATCCATTCGGGCAGCGTAAGCTGAAATCTATTGGAGCAGCATTAGCTGAAATCCATTCGGGCAGCGTAAGCTGAAATCTATTGGAGCAGTAGTAGCTAAAATCTATTCGGGCAGCGTAAGCTGAAATCTATTGGAGCAGCATTAGCTGAAATCCATTCGGGCAGCGTAAGCTGAAATCTATTGGAGCAGCATTAGCTGAAGTCTATTCGGGCAGCGTAAGCTGAAATCTATTGGAGCAGTAGTAGCTAAAATCTATTCGGGCAGCGTAAGCTGAAATCTATTGGAGCAGCAGTAGCTGAAATCTATTCGGGCAGCGTAAGCTGAAATCTATTGGAGCAGCAGTAGCTAAAATCTATTCGGGCAGCGTAAGCTGAAATCTATTGGAGCAGCAGTAGCTGAAATCTATTCGGGCAGCGTAAGCTGAAATCTATTGGAGCAGTAGTAGCTAAAATCTATTCGGGCAGCGTAAGCTGAAATCTATTGGAGCAGCATTAGCTGAAATCCATTCGGGCAGCGTAAGCTGAAATCTATTGGAGCAGCATTAGCTGAAGTCTATTCGGGCAGCGTAAGCTGAAATCTATTGGAGCAGTAGTAGCTAAAATCTATTCGGGCAGCGTAAGCTGAAATCTATTGGAGCAGCAGTAGCTGAAATCTATTCGGGCAGCGTAAGCTGAAATCTATTGGAGCAGCAGTAGCTAAAATCTATTCGGGCAGCGTAAGCTGAAATCTATTGGAGCAGCAGTAGCTGAAATCTATTCGGGCAGCGTAAGCTGAAATCTATTGGAGCAGTAGTAGCTAAAATCTATTCGGGCAGCGTAAGCTGAAATCTATTGGAGCAGCGTAAACCAGGAACTTATCGAATCACCAATAGGTACTAAAACGGATATTGAAAATGATAAGAAGCACCGAACGAAAACAAGTGATCAAGATGGTATACTCTCAAAAAGATCTTTTAGCGTTTGTGGGCTTTATCATGTGCACCCGGGCTGTTGAGAAAGCCATCTTACAGGTCATGGCTGCGGTCTCGCAGTGGACTTCGACGAGGCTGAGATGCGTGAAATTCGACGCATAATCAATGAAAACGCTGAGGAACGGCTGAACAACCTCACACCAAACACAATAATCAACCAGGCCCCGAAACCAACCATCAAGCGAAGAGCTAGAACAACCGAACTCGAAAGGTTACACCCATCACTAAGAAGCCTAAATCTTTTTAAAGCAGGTCACGGTGCAACTAATAAAAGACGCTATAGCAACTTCGTGCTATAGCTACTTCGCATAAGATAAGCCTGCAATTAAAGTCAGGACGAGTTGACAGAAGGAACAACAGGACAAACACGATAAGGGGTCGTCCATAAATTACGTGAGGCGTTTAGGAGGAGGAGGGGGTCGAGCCGAATCTCACCAAATCTCACGTGGGAGAGGGGGGGGTCTCGAAAAATATCACGTAGTTTTTTGCCGCAATAAACTGTGAAGAATTTCGAGAAAACTGGGTTAAATTAATAGTACGGGTAAATTAAACCGAAAAAATCGAAGTTAGCGGAAATAATTAGGTACAGGCAAAAAATTGGCAGAAACCTTCCTTTTAGGGTTCTTAAAAGGAGGTTATAAAGTCTACTGATTTTCTACCCCGAGAACTTTTCATGGGGTTTTAGCCCTCACTACAGATATTTTTCGATTTTCTGCAATTTTTTTACAATATTTTCAAACATCTTTAGTTTCTTTAATACCATATCTATAAATGAGAAAATCTTTAAAATCGCCTTTTTGGACCCGCACTTAGATTTCATTCGCGAAAATCTTGGTGCAGTATCAAAGAACATGGTGAAAGGTTTTATCAATACATATTGCACATAGAGAGACGAAAAGTATACTGATGTTATTTCTATATTTAAAGCAATAGCAATAGCAGTTAGGTGTAAAAATTTCACCACGGCCGTTTACACTGTATTTGTCCACTGTTTCAAATACTATCCAACTGGAACATCCAAAAAAGTAATGAAAATATTTTAAATATCTGGGGATGAAAAGTGTATGACTTGATGAAAAATTCTTATCATTTATAACATGACCTGGGAAAAACTGGCAAAGTAACATATGCATTCACTTATACGACCATTTTTAGATAGATTGCCACTCTAGGATGAACTAGTGTGGTGGCCTGGAAGCTGGTAGAAAATAAAAAGGCACAAAAGTTCAGTTAAAGAACCTGGAACCAGGTGCCATCCTAAATGTGATTATGCACGTAGCTAATCCCACTGCAGATATCCTGGTGTACAGGCGGCTCAAACGCCAAGTTGAGAAGCTGGCTGTGACTTTAGATTCTACATTTTTAAGGACATTCAGTCACTGATTTTTTACCCTAAGGTGACATCTATAGAAGAATGCTCCGAAGTTTGTATACCTCTAGAATCATAAATGGCTCTAACATTACCATTTAAACAGTCAAGCCGTTTCTCGGGAAACGCGAATCAGCAAAGGAACAAAGATATTGGCGATTGGTGAGAAATGAAATTAATGGAGAATTACACCGCATGCGACCGCTGTAACCCGTGCCGACCGAATCTGTTTGTGCCTCAATTATTCACTGGTTTCCAGTGAAAATTTACTGCTTGAACCATTGCTTAACACAATAGGAAAACAGTAAAATTTTCACTGGTTGAACCAGTGAGCAAAAGCAATCATTAATCATTTTCCCAAGCGAGCTTCCCATCTAAGTACTTAAATGCTGCTGACCTCCGCAATTCAACGAGAACCGGTTTATTGAGTTTGCTAAATGAAACACTTAAAGATTTTCATCGAACTCATAAGCGCAAAGGGTTCTGATCGGTCGACCGGCTCACAATCGATAGTTTTGGTTGTACATCCGCAGTTTGGTTGTACATCCGCATTTGGCTCATTTGTTAAAAAAAAAAGAAAATCTTCGACACTTGCAATTGAATAAAAAAATATCATTGGGATTAATACAAAAAAATGGGAAAAAATCGAAAAATACCGATTTTGGAGGCTAAAATTCCCTAGAAAAGAAGTTCCCGCAGTGGAAAATCGTGAGACTTTAATGCCTTTTATTACGAACCTTAAAACGAAGATCTCTGTCCATTTATAGCCTTTGACTAACAAAATTACACAAAAATAGAAAAATACCCATTTTGAGGGCTAGAACACCCTTAAAAGCTTCTCGTCGTAGAAAATCGGTAGCTTTACAACACTTTATTAAGAACCTTAAAAGAAGCTCTATGCCAATTTTCAGTCTGTACCTCATTATTTCCGATATTATTCCTGTACTATTATAAAAACAACATATTTCTCCATTAAAATATGGCTAAATCTTACACAAAAATATTCATCGATAGGTTTGTATTATACTAAATATGGCAATTCTTACATCGTTTTTTTATCCTCCGTCTTTGATTTTAAAAGGGGGAAAGCATGTACTGACTTAAGAGATATGAATTTCGTTCATAGAAGAATTCTGTACTCTTTTTGAGTAATGTAAATAGTTTAGATATTTATGTAAAAGCCTGTGTAGGTAATTTATTTGTTTGATTTTGATGAATCATTATGTGTTCCTTTGTTTCAAAATATAAAAATGCATTTTGGGGGTAGGGGTAGCAAATTAATACGTAAAATGGTTTAGAATAGTCATTCGTGCAAGTGGTGTTGAAAGGGACAGATCCAGTTTTAGTTTCGGTTTGAGTGTTAATATTTATAAAAAGTGTTAATATTTATAAAAAAAAAGAATTAAAGATAAATTTTTAGTTAATATTTTATTTAAACGGATTCAATTCAGAAAAAAACAATTACTCAAAATATTCGCGGAGAACCAACCAACGGTGGGCGCATGGTTTTAAAGTCAAACTGTAAGTAAGTTTAATTTAATTATTAAAAATTGGCCAGGTCGCTGGACATTTCCCACAATCAAGTAAAAAGAACACGAGAGTTACGTTTTTTGATTAAAATGGGATAAATTTAAAAAAAACTTTATTGGTAAAATTGTACTCTTGGGAGTACTTCTTTATTAAACGGATTGAATCTTAAGACTAACATTTTAATAATTATAATTTTACTTCTGACATAAAATTGATTTTTGCTAACGAATTGGTTATCACCAACTCGTTCAGATTATAATTTTCTCAGTGAAGTAAAGCTTCATATTTCTTCTGGGTATTTTAACTTTAGTTTAGTTTGGTTGATGGTAACATGTTTATGATAAGAGTTTTTATCACCTTTTTTATAAAAAACAACAACAATTTCGATTTTCAAGTTCACTTTAATGTGATTCGACAACAACTAACTGATTATAAAATTCATTTGACTCCAAGTCCAAATTTATTGAGAACAATAGCAAAAGGCAACGTTAAATTCTTATTGTTACATTATGATATGCAAATATTTTGTAAATGTATTGATTTTATAAATGAGAAATGAAAAAATGTGTGAGATGAACGACAATATTGGAAAAATTATGAAATTTATAATAATGCAATTAAATGATAAATACTAAAGAGCATAATACATATGCGTGTGTTATCCATAACCTTTAGGCTCGTAAACGATTTTTTGCTCGACGGCTTTTAGCTTTTAGTAAGCGTATTACGCACGATTATTTAACCAATATTAATATGCAAAGTACAAAAGAAGTCGCGCGTAATATGTGAGCATACACGCTTTAAAATATGCATTTTAATTCTCGTTTATTACGAAATGATACGTTGGAAGTTTCTCCTAGAAAACGCCGATGAAAGTGCATGATTATGAGGGTAATATGTATGATTACGCGTTCTAATGCGAGAAAAATGCATTACATTCGCACGCATTCAATGAAGAGCGATATTAGTTTTTTTTAACGGTATTTTGCCAGTCTCTCATGTCTTCATCGTGATGTTTTGATTTCAGGGAAACACTAAGGCTTCCAGGGGTGCTTCGGCCGAGGCTGGGATGAGCGCTCAGAGTGTTCAAAACGTGGAATGTGCAGGTCAGGCTGGGACTACAAGGGATCAAGATCTTGACGACGACCCTCAATCGGCGGGTTAGTATTTGCCTTCCTTCGTATGCCCGACAGTTTCTTCCTTTTTTCTCTTTTGAAATCAAAATGTTCTTCGCTCCACAGGTGCTCCGAAACGGAAAACTCACCCTCTTGTGATCAGCGACGATGAGGATGAAGTCAAGTCGAACTTTACGTGTTCGGTTGTGCGTCTCACTCCAGCACAAGACCTTATGAAGGAAAACATAGCTAAACTACGTGTGGAGCTGGATTTAATGGAAAGGCGCAAAGGGTCTCTCGTCGCTGACGGCACCGAACACGAGAAAGCACGAAGGTTGCGGCGACAAATCGATGATTATGAAAAGAAGCTCAAACATAAAGAAAAACAGAGAGTGTACGCTATCAAGCACAGGGAAAATAAGAGGCAGAAAATAATCGAATTATGTGCTAAGGATCCCGATGTAGCGAAGTCGTTGGCGCCTCGTGCTGGCCCTGGACGCCCACGTCAGCCTGAATTGCTAAAAGCAATAGTTGATATAGCTATGTTTGGTGCATCTGCTGAAGAGCGACGTCGCTGTGAGATAGTTCGCACTATCCATACGCTTTCAGAGCTCACTGATAAATTAATTGTGCTGGGATTCAATATCTCACGAAGTGCCACATTATATCCGACTGCTGCCTAGACGAGCAGATACGCGTGGCTAAGCGCCACGTAGTGACTGTCCCGGTAAAGTTAAGTCGTCCTGAAGCTGACCATCATAAAGCACACCAAGATCAATACTTTTGTGTGACCTCCATAAGGTCGCTGGAGACGGAAGCCTCAATACTTGGCCCTCACTCTGTGATTTTTTTATCTCAGGATGAAAAAGCGCCTGTTCCTATAGGACTCACAGCGGCAAACAAGCAAGCGCCCTTGCTAATGCACGTGGAATATAAAGTGTCGCTGCCAGATCACGACTTTGTGATTGCTTCAAGGCACAAGTTGATTCCGAGCGTATATGCTTTGTGAAGTGGAACCGAATGAGATGGGACGACCAGAAGCCGTCTCATACAGTGGACCAACCTATATAGCAATCAGAAGCGGCAAGCACTCTTCGTCAACTGCAACTAGTCACGCACAAGACTTGGACACTCTTTTAACCCTTGAGCCTTTTACCAATTTTGTGAAGAACGGAGGCGGTAAAATTAAGCCTGTCCTTATTATTACAAGCGATGGTGGTCCCGACCAGAACCCACGATACGTCAAAGTGATCGCACACGCAATAGAAAATTTCAAGAAATATGATCTGGACGCAATATTCATTGTGATCTGGGATATCAAGATTCCACCGAATTATGTCCTAATATCGCTGGATGTGGTATCATTATTCACCAATATTCCAAAAAAGTTAGTTATACAGGTGATAAAAGATGAATGGCCAATAATCTCACGATTTACAAATCTACAATTGGATATACTCTTGGAGATGATTAAGTTCTTGTTCAATACAAGTTAATTTAAGTTGAATGGTGATATTTACCTACAATTAGATGGAACTGCTATGGGTAATCCAGCTAGTCCATGCATCGCCAATATAGTAATGAACTTCTTAATAAAACACACCTTAGAAAAACTAGATTTCTCTACCCCCTTTTTCAGACTCTATGTAGATGATTCGATTGTGGCTGTTCCGAATGACAAGGTTGACATGGTGGTATATTATTTTAATAGTTTCAATAAACAACTACAGTTCACGGTAGAAATGGAGACCAACAATGGTCTTCCCTTCCTGGATGTATATTTTCTTAGGAACGACGATGGGAGTTTAGATACGAATTGGTATAGAAAACCGTCCAGTTCAGGCAGCATTTTGAATTTCCTGTCAGTATGCCCACTACAACAAAAACGCAACGTGATTCTCAACATGATGAGCAAAATTCATAACATATGCGGCGAAAAACATATTAAGGAGAATATTAATATCATGAAGGCTATATTGAAAAATAACAACTACCCAAAGTTTTTTGTGTGCAGAGTCATAGAACAATATATGTCTAAGAGAAATAATAATAATAATAACGCAATGTCAATGACAAGTAGATCTGTGGATAATGTAAAATACATCAGACTCCCATATTTGACACCCGTCGCGTATAAATTAAGAAGTTTGATAACAACATACTCCAAGGATACTAGGGTAATTTTTTATAATACTAAAAAAGTGCATAATTTATTCACGAGACTAAAAGACCCTGACCCACCAGAAACACATTCTAATATAGTTTACCAAATACAATGTAAAATGTGTAATGCCTGTTATATTGGTCAAACACGGCAATTTTTAAAAAATAGACTATATCAACATAGGCATGACTGCAAAAGTACCAATGTCAACAAAAAAGAGAAAACAGCCTTAACCAGACACCATTTCGAGGAGGAAAATCATATTTTCGATTTCGATAACACTAAAATATTAGACTATGAGGTGAACTGGTTTAAGCGCAATATTAGTGAAATGATACACATACAGTTGAATGATAACAGCATCAATTTTCGGACAGACACTTCTCAATTAAGTCCATTGTACATGACACTAATACAGGCCTACAAGCGTAGATGATAGTTGGAGGTTTTTTGATTATGCAGTAATGCAATAACCATTTGCTGGACCTTTTCTGTAGTGTCTTGTTGTTTGTCTTTTTTAAAGTTTTTTAAAGTGTATTTCAAAGTTTTTAAAATGTAGTTCTGGTCCCTCTTAAACGTTAATTTTAGGATTAAGATTCCAAAAAAGATTGTTGCAGATAAATGCTTGAATTTGTTTAATTTTGAGGTATACATGTTTCGATTATTGCTGATTAGTTAATTTCATGTGTTTTTCTAATTGTTAGCCCTGACGAAGCGTTAAATAAAACGTGAAACGTTGGCGAAAGAATAAATGACGGTGTTTCATTTACTGGTTTTGTAATCGGGAAGTTTGGCCTATACCAGCGACATACAACTGTAGTTTTGGAAGTTACACGAAACCGCTATAGCAAAAATTATTGTGACTAATGCCCCTGGCAGAAGCGCTTTCAATAGAGTAGAGAGGCGCATGGCCCCACTTAGTCGAGAGCTTACGGGTGTTATACTTCCGCATGACTCTTTCGGTACACATCTTGACTCCAGCGGGAGAACTAGAGAAGGATAATTTCAAAAAGACAGGGGAAATTTTGGGTGGAATATGGTCTGCAGTGTGCATTGACGGACACGAAGTACATATTGGCTAAATACGTAGACCCAAATAATGCAACTTCCAGCGTCGCAGACCTACCAGGCGAAAAATTTTATAATGTATTATTTTTGAGATTTTTTATATTTTACTGAAATTTTTACGTGCGCGAATGTCTTCAAATGTACTTTGATTTAAAGCTAAAAAAAATTAATTGTTGTTAATTATGGTTTAGGTTGTGAAATGCGATCACCAGGACTGCTGCCGCCCAGGCCGAAGTGCTCTGCATATGATTCTTCACGACCGTTTTCTGCCACCTCCATACCCCATCACTCAGGTTGAAGGGCATCCGACGGTCCCGGACCCTGAAGAGCATGACGGAAAGTCATTTGCTCCCTTCTTGATTCGCCACTGCCTTTCGTTCCAACCTTCGCACTCCTTCATCAGCATGCCCTATGACCTCTATTGCCCAGGGGTTCGTGGTAATCTAGTAAAGAGATGTTGCAGTACATGCGGTTGCTACTTTTCTTCGATCAAAAGAGATACAGAGCGCCGCACACTGGGGCAGAAAGCACTTTTTTGGTTCAAAAGTTTCTAGAGATCACAATTTTTAACCAATTTAGATAATTTTTTTTTTATTTTGAAGGTAAGATGATTTGTAAGATATCTGTGGAAGCAGAATTTTGATTTTTCCTTCCAAATATGCCTCAAATTTGTTTTGTTTTTAGCCATTTTTTTGCCTCCCACGGCCCCAAAACAAGTCGTAGGGGCCAGTGCGCAACCTTAAGGGCTGTGAATTGTAAAATGCACTTATGCACTTTATAATATTACCTCCCACGGCCCCAAAAAAATCGTAGGAGACTTGGAGACCCCTTAAAATTTTCGTAATAACGTACAACAATAATAAAATAATATAAAAATCCGCATTTGCCTCTAAGGGGGTCAAAAAGGGTCCTGAAAGTTTGCCATACCCATGTCTAAATTATAAAACTAGTTAATTTGATTGTAATAATTAATAATCAATCAAAAAAATGTCATTGTACCTCACCTGGGGCTCTAATTACATCAAATTGTCTCATTTTATCGCATAGATCAAAGCTTATTATTGATAGTAAAGTGTTATCTAGCACAAATTAATTACATTTGAGGTTAGGTGCAACATATTTGGAAGGGAAAATCAAAATTCGGCTTCCACAGATATCTTACAAATCATCTTACCTTCAAAATAAAAAAAAACTAACTAAATTGGTTAAAAATTGTGATCTCTAGAAACTTTTGAACCAAAAAAGTGCTTTCTGCCCCAGTGTGCGCCGGCGTGCGGTCCACAATGCACCAGCGCGCAAAGTGCGACCCTTACGGATTGTCACACGTCGAGCTACTGAGCTTCTGTGTGCAAGCGAGAACGGTTTAGAATGGTTAAATCAGAACGAGGTTGAAGGAGCAGACGATTTTATAGAAAATCACATGGACATGTTGGTTCCAGTAGTCACTCTTGAGACCACACATGAGTGCCCGTGGACTGACTTAGAGTGAATATTCTTAAATACTTTTCTTAAATAAAAATAATTAAGCAAATTGTTGATTTTAGGGATTGATGGATTTGCTCAGGAGGACAAAGTATCACCGATACGACATTTTTATAAATAGTTTTATTCGCGACAGAAACCCAACTTTACATTATAAATTAGGCTGTCTTCCAAAACACAGTGATATATGTAATAATTTAATGCCAAGGGCGGTCGTTTTTTCGAGTCGCCTCTCCGATAAGGTGCCCTTACTTCTGCAGGAAATCTAAGGAGATCTCCCAATGAAGGTGGGATCTCAACGTATTCCATCCCTCGGTTTGAGGGCTCAGACTGCCCTCCCTGAAGAAGGATCCCGAAAACTTTCCTTGGGACCACATTCGACACCTTGAAGCATGGATCCAAAAATATCTAACTGGCCTTGTAGGTCGTTCTTTGGGGAACTCCCCAGAAATGTGTGGAGCGTTAAGAAGTGTTCCATCTTCAAAAGTTTTTTAAGGTAATTTTATATTGATTCCACGAGCTCGGCGAGAAAGGACGCCCATGGCAGGGCTCCGTATCACCAATGCAAGGCTAATTCAAACCGAAGTTCGCCTAGTATCTGCAGTCCATCGTTAGAAGTACATTCACGCAGTACCATTCATAACTTCAGCACGATTGTTTACACATTACGATTGCGGTTTTTATCGAGTTTAGATCCCCCGTATTTAGTCTGCTCCACGCATCTCGAGCAGGATGTGGCCTAAGGCCATGTACGATCGGTCTTAGAGTCAGTGCTCCTTGCTTGTGCATAGACTTGGCTAGCTACAAACAAAGCCTTCAAAAGTGCCATCAAAATTTTATTCTTTGCTCGAAATTGCTTCTCACATTTCATTTTGGCGCTCTTACACCTGGCGCCTAGAGCGACCGCTCCACTCGCTCTACCCGAGTATAAAGTTGCCGGATCCTGAGTATTACAAACCTGCTCCATTTGATATGTTACTAAAAGCTGGACCAACTCTTTCGCTTCTTGGCATTGGTCAAATCAAACTATCTCAAGGTAGCCAAGATTTGTTCTTGCAAAAATCCAAATTAGGCTGGATTTTAGAAGGAGAATGTAGTCCCGCTTGTAATCCTAAAGTATCTTCATGTTTTTAAATGACATTCAATTTAATTTAGAGAAATTCTGGGATATCGAAGAACGTACCACAAAACGTATATATTCAATAGAAGAGAGAAAATGCGAAAAGAATTTTCAAAAATATACACGTCGGGATGAATCTGGTTGGTATGTAGTCGCAATACCCTTTAAAAATGATTCTTGTGATCTAGGCGAATCACGAAATTTAGCTTTAAAATTTTTAACCAATCTTTAGCATTTCAAACATTTGAATTTGAACATGAATATACAAAGATAGTGGAAGAATATATCCAGTTTGGTCAATGTCTTTGACAAACGTAAACTCTAATGATGGATATTATTTACCCCATTTAGCCGTTGTTAAAGAAAATTGTATTACCACAAAATTACGCACGGTTTTCCATGCGTCATGTCAGCCAAAACCACAAATGGCAAATCTTTGAACGACAATCTAATGACGGGTACTATTATACAAGAAGATTTATTTGCACTTTTAATTAGATTCAGATTATTTGCCTATGTAATCGTGTCAGGAATAGAAAAAATGTATAGGCAATTTCTAATAAAAGAAGAGGATAGAAAATTCCGAAAATGATTGTAGATCGCCAAGGGTGAAATTAAAGACTTTCAAGTAAATACAGTTACATTTGGATTAGCCCCTTCTTCTTACCGCGCCATAAGATGTTTACATCAATTAGCCAATGATAAAAGTGGTCGGTTCCCTTTAGCTTCATCGGTATTAAAAAACGACCTTTATGTAGAAAATGTTTTAACCGGGGTTAATACAATCGAAGAGGGGCAAAGGCTTTGTTATGAATTAATTGAAATTTTAAAATCTGCCAATATTCAATTACGTCAATGGGCCTCAAACAATCCTATTATTTTGGAAAAAGTCTCTAAAAAAATTTCGATAGAAATTTTAATTTAGATAGAGAACATACTTTAAAAACCTTAGGAATTTGTTGGAACGCAACTAAAGATTTATTTATTTATACAACGAAGCCATTGCCCTCCCAGACAAAATTCACTAAAAGAATAATTTTATCCGAAATTGCAAAAATGTTCGATCCAATTGTATTTTTTGCTAAAAGAATAATACAGGATATCTGACAAGCTAAAGTTGAATGGGATGAATCCATACCTATGCACATCAGTGGTGGTTCCTCTTTGGAAGCAAAGGAAGCACTGCTTCTCTTGACCCAATAGGCAACATCCTAAAAAATAAATTTAAATATTAGGGGCATTTCACGTGAAGCGGACAACGAAAAAAATGTGAGATTCTGAAATTCATTCACTTTCGGCCTAACTGTACTTCTGGAAGGTGTGAATGTGAACACCTATTTTTTTTGTATTCTGTGGCTTAGTTGTCAAGTTATGGGCTTCTAAAGAATTTATGTAATGGAAGTACGGTTTTTTCGGAAGCGGTTTTTCGAATTTAAGGTACTAGTACCGTTTAGAATTTAGAAAAAATCAATTTTTTTTTTACATTTTATGAATCCTTATACCTTCAAAATTCACCTCCTAAAATTTTGTAGTGATATTTTAAAAAATAAGGAAATTACAGCGATTTGAATGCGCGCGCCTTTTCGACGCTCTACCGGCAGTTTACCCAGTTAGGCAGCGGCTTTCTAACCTGTGCCTTGACGCCATTACAGTGTTGGCTTGTTCTCACGTGGAAGTGTACAGAAGCATTAAAAATGGGTAAAAACTCATACGGAAAAGGCAGTAGAGCAACACGTTCCAAATCAAAAAACACTTTGAGAAGCTCTCACGAATTTTTTGGAAACCAGCATACTTCTGAGCATAGTACAGAGTATACTAGTGCTTCAGCTAAGAAATTATCGACAAGTGATCTTGACGTAAAACTCGACGAGGGCCATTCTTACAGCATAATGTCGTTTTCCCTCGTTTTTTCGGCGTTGGCGAGTATACTACAGTGCAAGACGTGTGGAAAAGATGTAAAGTTTACCAAAACCGGGATTCGTGGACTTGGATTCAAAATCAATATTGAGTGTGAGTGTGGTGATCAACAAATAAATTCGTGTAACGTAATCAACAAATCGTTTGAAATAAATCGCCGCATTGTTTTTGTTATGCGACTGCTTGGTATTGGCCGTAACGGCTTAGATCTCTTCTGTGCACTCATGGATTTAACAGCTTCTTTTACTAAAAGTGCCTACTACAGATTATTAGAGAATGTGGAAATAGCAGCAAAGTCTATCGGTGAAATTTGTTTGAAAAAAGCAGGCGAAGAAGAAAAGCGTAAAAACAAAGAAGCGAGGATGAGTTGGTGGTCTCGGGAGACGGAACTTGGTCAAAACGAGGTTACAGTTCTTTGCTCGGCGTTTCAACCGTGATTGGTAAATATTCAGGCAAAATTTTAGATTTTTTTGTTTCCTCGAAAAACTGTAAAACTTGCGAAATTATGTTGTCAAAATTAAATCAGGTCGATTTTCATATATGGTATGAGACTGAGCACAAAGATACTTGTAATGCAAATTATGAAGGTAGCTCCGGAGGAATGGAAGTGCAAGGTATTACTGAAATTTTTAAAAACTCAATAAAGTTGCATAATGCTAAATATGCGTACTACATCGGTGACGGTGATTCGAAAACTTTTACCAATCTATCCAAAGCTAAACCGTATGGCGATTTTGTAGTGCAAAAGCTTGAGTGTGTTTTACACGTAGGTAAAAGAATGTTTCGACAACTAACAGAAGTTAAAAAAACGATAACGCAATTGCGAAAACTAAAAAAAAAATGAAGAAAAAAAAGCCGAAGAGCAGTCTAAAAAAGTTGAGAAGTCGCCGAAAGAAGAAAGACCACGTAAAAAAAGAAAACTAAATAAATCCGATCCACCCCCACCTCCCGTGGTAAAAACTCAAGATTTATCTGGGAAAGTTATAAAAAAAATGTCAATATACTACGGATTGGCCATCCAAAGGCACCCAGATTCTGTAGCTGATATGCAAAAATAAATATGGTCAACCTTTTACCATATGATTTCCACCGACGAAAATCCGCAACATCAATTTTGCGATCCGAATTGGTGCCAGTTCTTGAAGGCGCAAAAAGACGGGATCGCATACACACATAAGCCAGCCTTAAATGCCGAGGTCCAAGAATATGTCAAACCTATTTTTGAAAGGTTGACCAATGAAGAATTATTAAAACGATGCCTGGGAAAGAATAACCAAAATAATAACGAATGTTATAATAAGACACTTTGGGCTATAATTCCTAATCATACGTTTGTTGGGCGTGAAGTTACTGAATTAGCTGTAAATATATCATTGGCTATTTTTAATGAAGGAAGAATGACTCTCTTGAAAATGATGGAGGTGATGGGATGCATTATTGGAAGTTCCGCCTACCACTGGGCGCAGGCGAAAGACAATGAGAGGATCTCGATGGCTGAAAGAGCAAGTATGGCAGCAACGAAGGAAGCACGTTTGGGAAGAAAATCTACTCAACAAGAACAAGAGCAAGGTTTCATAGACTCTGGCGTACTTCTATATGGAGCAGGAATCGCGGACTGACCAATTGTAAGGATTAAAATACGATTATTCTTAAAATATTCTTAAAATTTTTCTTCAAAAACTTTAAACGCGTTTTACTCAAAATAGGATTTTTTCAAACGGTGCAGACTTATTCTCCGCAACTACTCGATGGATTTTTTTCATTTTCGATGCATTTGTTTACTTTTGATGTCCTCTACCGTAATCCACCAAAAAATTTAAGAAAAACTAAAAAAAAAATTTGGCAAGTGAAAAAAGGTGAAAAAAACAGTATTTTTTTTTCATTGTTTTGTTTACAAAGACGCCAATTTTTTTTTTTTTTTTTTTTTCAATTTTTCTTAAATTTTCTGGTGGATTACGATGTAAACCACCTTCCTTTATAAAATGCTTCTTGAAATTTCTGTTTCAGACTTGCCATTTTGGAGATTAACCCCGGACAGTGCGAGGCTCTAATTTTCGAGGACTTGACTATGACGTCATATAGCAATAAATGTTCAATGAAAATAAAATTTAAAAAAATTTTTTTTACTGCCAAAATTTGTACTAACTACAGGAAAAAAATTTCATAATATTTTAAAATAAAGGAAACGAGAAAAAAAATGTTAAAAATTGGTCATTTTTTAGCCTTCTAAACGGTACTAGTACCTTAACAAATTTTAGTAAACTATTAAACTGAAGTGGTTTCTATAGGAAATTCACTGTTCTTTTTAATTATGAAATCAGATTTGAGATTTTATTTTTTTTTTCTTATAGAAACCCGGAAGTAAACATTTCAAATCAGTATTTTAATAAATTCGACCATTTTATTTTTAATCACTTTAATTTTAAAAAATACCTTAAAGAATATAGATAATACACTGAAAGTTTCAAGATGAGATCTACTTTAGTTTAGGAGATAGATGAATTCAAGTACATCGATGTCGCACTGAGCGTGGTACCTGGTGCTTACTTACTTCGGCTCCTTGCTTACATACATAACAAACCTGACTCTACTTGTATAAACGGTAAAACCAGGACCAGTCTTATTATCGCGATCCAACAGGAAGGTCTACCTATTGATCGGGACACTCTGTTAACACTTTACACGGAGTATTATAAGCATTACCAAATTACCGCGGAACAACTAAGCAAGGACCTCTCCGCATACGCTTCTCATGTCAGATCCCTGCATGTGTCGCAGCTACAAAAAAGCCGCGACGAAAGGAATAGATACTATCGTCCATAACTAGTTTTTTCCGTCGCACCCTTTCCCCTTTCCACCCATAACCAAAAACCCAACTTGCCTGAAGACATAAGAATTTTTTACCACAATTGCAGTGGTATGAGAGGAAAAATAAGAAATCTCTTCATTGATGCGAAATCATGTCTTTTCAATATTCTTGTGATCACCGAAACGTGGTTAAATAATACATTTCTAAACGAGGAGATCTTGGATAATAACTGGACTATCTATCGTTGCGATAGAGACTATCACACTACCGGGCACTCGAGAGGGGGAGGTGTCCTAATAGCCGTCAAAGACCCTCTAAACAGTGTATTGATCACCACGAATCGATCACAATTCGAGAATGTTTTCATTCGTGTCAAATCTGGCAAAAAACACATAGTTATGGGCGCTGTTTATATACCCCCTAATTCTAACGAATCAAAGTATGATGATTTTGTAAATACACTAAAAGAAGTTCTCCAATCACTTGACTGCCACAAGCATGACGAGGTGCTCATACTGGGAGATTTCAACCGTCCTAACATATCCTTTACTCTTGACGACGATAATAATTTCCTACCCATTAATGTCACACACGCTATTGACATGAAGCTGATTGATAATTTTTACGCCAATGATCTGCAGCAAGTGATAAGGCAACCGAACACTAGTGGAAATTGGTTAGACCTGGCTTTCACTAATCTATATGACGAGGTGAACGTCTTCCCCGCCAGCGATGAGGAGAACCTTTTTTCTAACACGCCTCACCATTCTGCGTGGATATTAGAACTTAGCTACACTGTCACCCTGCATCGTGCATCTCACAACAATGCAATTGTTTTTGATTTCAAAAACGCAGACTATCGCCCATGTTCCACATTTCACATTTTGTGAATTTGAAGGATGAAAATGAAATTAGGTGTTCTGAAATTCGAACGAAATTGAAAAGTGAAATTAAAATTTCGAAGATGAAAATTGGTGTTCTGCATTTCGTTTTGTTCCGGATTTAAACCGAAATGAATTCATGTTTGACATATCAGTGGAATTGGCTCAGAAAAGACAAAAGTTAAAAGAAGCTGTGAAAATGTAAGAAAAATGTTTTGTTATATGATAATTAATGCAGTAATGGTCATTTTTTAGGGGAAAACACAAGAATTCTAGGCAAGAGAAATTGTTTTTAGAGTTTATGGAAAAAAATACTGACTTGGCCAAAGGTTTTTTAAAAGGAGATAAAAGTCGTTCGGACTCCCTGTGGACAACTTTAATGGATATTTTAAACAGCGAGGGCCCGCCAAAAAAAGATGCAAGTGGGTGGAGGAAGGTAATAATTTTACTTAAATTAAAAAAAAACATGAAGAAAATTGTTATTTTCAGGTGTGGTTTGATTGGAAATGTAATATCAGGAAAAAACTAGCGCATAATAAAAGAGAGGTGAAAGCAACTGGTGGTGGTTTAAATAACATTCTACCCATTACAACAGTGGAGGACGCTATTGCGAAAATCGCTGGAATTTACAGCGTTGTTGAGGGAATAAAAGGTGGAAAATCATTTGGTGTTACTCAGAAGGAAAGCGAGATTAATGATACGGTAATAGAGAAAAATACCAATGAAGAAGTACTACAAGAAATAACAAATGCTGAGAATACTATAAACATATCTGCTTCGTCTTCACATGAACCACATATAAGAACCTCACGAAAATCACAAAACAGCATTGAAAAATATATGGAAACACAAAAAGACACGTTTCATAAAATATTAATCAAATTAAATGAATCTATAGATATTGCGAGCGATAACAGAACAAGTTTAAAACGCATTTACAGGGCCTTAGAGAAACAAACTGAAACAATAAAAGAACAGAACATAGAAACTAGTCGTCACCACCTTGAAATTGAGAAAATGTTGTTGGAAAAAAATGAAATAAAAAAAAGAAGAATAGAAATAGAAGAAATTAAACTAGACATCGAGACCAGAAAATAAGAAAACGCATAAGGAAAAAATAAGAAATTAGTTTTTTTTTTGTTTTTGAATTTAATATGTTGTAGTGAATTTTTTTAATTTATGAATTAGTTGTATTTTGAATTTGTTTTTGAATATTTTTTTTAATAATAAAAAATTACAATTCAGAGCAAAAGATTTATTTTTAAAATATTTCATAAAAGGCTTTGTGCAATAGCATCTCTTATTCTGGTTGCCTCTACTACATAAGCTCCATAATTTTCGTCTTCAAAATAGACCTCTGTTGATTCATTCATTTCTTCATTTAAATCCGCATTGTATTCCTTGCACACATTGTGAATAGCACAACAGACATTAAACATTTTCACTACTTTTTGAGGATCATAGTATAAGGTGTTAAGTAAACACCGAAAACGTATTTTCAGATTTCCAATTGTCCGCTCTATAACATTTCTTGCTGCTGAGTGCTTTTTGTTGAAATTCGATTGAGTTGATGCCGGTGGTGCAAATTTGTATGGGGTTATTAAAAAGGGCTCCAATGCAAATCCGGCATCTCCAAGTAGCCAAGACCCACGTTCCCCGCTTTCAAATCTTTCCAAGAAATGATTTCTAGCATCACTCATATACCAAATAAGGGCATCATGACTGGAACCGGGATGAGCGGCATCAACAGCCCTTATTTTCATTTTATAGTCACAAATCTGCAAATGAAACTCATTTTATTTATTAATAACGTTAAAAAATACATTAGTTACTACTACAGAGTTAATGCTGTAATAACCTTTCCTATTATAGTAAAGGTTGCAATCACGGTGAGGCTTAGCAATTTTAACATGCGTACCATCCACGCATCCTACTACTCCTGGTAGTCCATATTTTTCCAGAAAAAATCTTTTGGAATCGCGCTTTTCCTCCTCTGTCAACTTTAATTGTATCCAGTTTGCACATAATTTCCTTTCCAAAAGATTTAGAATTTCATTAATTACTTTGGAAATTGTTGATCTAGCTAAAACAATATCAATATCCTTGCCGACGGATCTTTGGTAGCTTCCTTCAGCTAAGAAACGAAGCGTGGCTGCCAATTTGTATATTGCTGGAATCGATGATGGTTTAATTGCTGGTTCTATCTCTCCCAGGATATATAAAAAAGCTTCCTTGTTTACTCTAAAACTTTGTTTGAAGCTGAAAAAATTATATACATTAGCTTAGTGGAAGCTGTTCAGTTAACAAACGATGCACATACAGTTCTTCCGGAAGATCCAATACATTTGACTTTTCCCGAAGGATTTTTCTTTTAATTTTTAATTTTTGATTTTCCTCTCGTGCTATTACACTTGCTAAAACTACAGCATCCATTTTTAATTCACAAATGTTTTGTAATCAATTTATTTTATTTAGTAAAATATCGTCCACAATTTGAAGAATATCAGCTGTTAGTTGTCAGTAGTAAATTGACTCTTCGAAAGTGATTTCGAAAAATTTGAAAACGATCGGAATTCAGAACACCAAGTTTCAATTCGAGTGAAATTGAATGTCGATTTCAAATTCATTTCGAGTGAAATGCAGAACATGGGCGTATAATAGTATTTGCTTTGAATTATCCCATATTGACTGGATAAATAGGTTATCGGGTGATAATCTAGACCAGTTGGTATCATGCTTCTACAACATTATTCTCAGCTCCATCGACAAACACGTACCCAAAATTAAAAAAAGGGATAAATTATCGGAGCCATGGTTGGACAAAAATACTAGATCACTGCGTAATCAAAGAAACAAATTGTACCGCACGATAAGAAGACAAACGGATGTTGACGATGAATTAAGATCTGAACACTCCAGACTAGCATCTGAATTCACTTTTAGGTCACGTGAGGCCTATACTACATACATAAACAAAGTCGGAGAAAATATCTTAAAGGACCCTAAGAAATTCTTCGATTTCGTTAACACAAAGCGAAAGACCTCATAGTATCCGGCAACAATGACGAATGGGAGAGCTTCCTCCTCGTGCCCCCAAGATATATGTAACATGTTTGCCGTGAGATTTAGTGAAGTCTTCGCTCCCAAATCTAACACAACGCACACTGACCCCACTTGTACTGAATCAACGATCATTAACAATCTATCTCTGTCAGGTGACGAAATAAGAGCAGGTTTAAACAATCTTGATATTAATAAAGGTCAATGCCCCGACAATCTACCTGCGAGCTTCCTGCAGCGCTGTTCAAATGAATTAGTATTTCCTCTTCATCTTGTAACGGTCGGTTGTAACATTTATTTTGGTTGGGAAATTTATTTTGAAAACACCTTGTAGCTAATGGGAAATTTTGTAGAAAATCACTTTGGAGGTATTGGGAAAATTAAAACGAGGGATGCGAGAAAATTTTGGGAGAACGAAAAATATATTTGAAGGGGACGAATTTTGTTTTTGAGAAGTTTTTTAGGAAAAGAAAGGATGTTGGAAGAACCCCCTAACCAGCAGTTAGTTTTTTTGTAATTTTTGTTGAACGAGAAGAAAAACCAAAAAGTAATTGGGTTTTGAGGAAAGAGTTGGTGGTGTCCAATTAAGGGCAAAAGAAATATTCAATTAAAGCCAATATAAAACTTTGCTGGTGGAAAGACAAAGGTTTTGAAGAACCAATTGCATCCCTAGTCCAGGGTGTTTAGAAGTGATTCGAGGAACTGGTTACAAGTCTGAAGGACCGGTTTTGAGGGAGATACAGGCGTTCATCTGAAGGACCCTAGCTGTTCTTATTGAAGTAAAGACTGCGTCTGAAGGACGATATGATGGTCGGCAGGGAGTGGCAGTAAGACCCGCATCACTCAGAACGGAGAAGTTGGCTGGATTCAATGGTGACTAGATTTGATTTCAATGACTGGATTGTATGTTGAGGCTCCCGTAAGTACCTATTAAATTAGTTAGATTCTGAACCAAGAGGTGACAGGAAAGCGCGTGTTTGTCATCGCCGCTCGACTTCTATTAAATATATGTAAGACACGGGGAGAGGCGAACCATATCAGGCATAGGTGACGCGAGGTGGGCACTATTGGCTACCCCGAATTACTCCCGGAAGAAATAAAAATATATGTTCCTTTTTATCATAATAATATTTCTGTATTTGTTTTTGTATTAAAATCTATATTTTTTTTTGCCTAGTACATGGTATAATATTTATTTATTTATTTGCCAAACAAGGCATACTTAAACCTACTACAGAATTATACAAAGCATTTATGATTAAGGTAAAAATACTTAAGTCTATGCTATATAATAATAATAGCTTAAGTCTATGCTTATTTATGGTAGTAATTGTGATGTTAGAAGGGATATAATTTTTTGTTTAAAGGATGTTTTTTTAATGTGGGGTGAGAAGCAAGCACTATGGCTGTTAAAAGTCATACAACATCTGTTGACGGGTTCGTTCTTTGCATATTCGGTCCGATGAGGGTATTCTTTAAGCATTTTGGTATGCCTATTGTGACGAACTTCGGTATTGAACTTGATTCTATCGGACAGGAACTGCACCTTAATGTTATCGTTTAGGACGTCCAAAGTTAAGCACGAGATAAGCACTTTCCTCCGATGTGACAGCGACATGAGTTCTAACTTCTTGAGTCTGTCTGTGTAGGGCGGTAAGTTGAAAAAGTCGCGAGGGTCGTGTAGGTTTCTCAGACCGAAGAGGAGAAATTTTTTCTGTATTGATTCCAACCTACTGCTGCTTACCTGGAATATAGGGTCCCAGATCGGGCACGCATATTCCAAGATAGGGCGGACGAGCGAACAGAAAAGAGTTTTTGTGACCCGAACGTTATTGAATTCTCGGGCTCTTCTCTTTATAAAGCCCAGAAGCTTGTTGGCTCTCGCAGCAATATTATCGTAGTGCAAGTTGAAATTTAATTTATTGTCTAGAACAATACCTAGATCTACAACTTGATCGACACGGTCTAATGCCTTGTCGTTGAGATAATATTCCTGTAGCTGGGTGATTCTTTTGCGGGAGAAGGTAATAACATGACATTTGCTGATGTTCAGTTCTAATTTATTGGTAGTACACCAGTCTTACAACGCGTTTAGCTTTGTTTGAAAGAAAGTAACATCGATCGGGGACCTTATGACATTATAAATTTTGAGGTCGTCGGCATAGAAGAGATGCGGAATATTTTCTAGTGTATCCGACAGGTCTGAGATAAATATATTGAATAACAGAGGGCCTAGATGGCTACCCTGAGGGACCCCGGAAGTTACTGAGATTTCTTTTGACAGAAATCCTTGGAATCTGACAACTTGAGTTCTGTTGTCGAGATATGATTTAATCCATTCCAGGGCAGGACCTGATATTCCAAATTTTAGTAGTTTTTTACTTAAAATATGGTGATCAACACGATCGAAGGCTTTGCTGAAGTCAGTATAGACCGTATCTATTTGATGACCCTTCTCCATAGCACATAGTAGATTGGAGGTTAGAATCATAAGGTTTGTAGTAGTCGATCGTCCCTTTCTGAAACCATGTTGCTGGACATGGGTCGATTAGAGGGGCAATCTTATCGTAAACAAGTTTCTCGAAAAGTTTAGGAATAGTTGATAAGATGGCAATACCCCTGTATTTTTCCACCGAGTGCTTATTAGATGTTTTATGGATCGGAGTAAGATAGGATTTTTTCCATATCTTAGGGAACTTTCCTGTCGATAATGATTTGTTGAAGATAATATGGAGGGGAACCAAAATTTGATTTGAACAGCCCTGCAAAAACAAAGGAGGCAGGTTGTCAGGACCATGACCTTTATTGATGTTGAGATTGTTTATACCGGTCATTACATCGTCAAGGGATAGAGATAAATCAGTTATAGAAATTCTAGTGTCATTGCGCGTACTTACTGGGTCAGTGTGTACTACATTAGACTTTGGGCAAAAGACTTCAATGAATTTGTCAGCAAACATGTTGCAAATTTCTTGGGGACATGAAGATTGTTTTCTGCCGTTTGTCATAGTCGTTGGATAGCCTAGGGTCTTTCGTTTTATGTTAACGAAATCGAAAAATTTTCTAGGATTCTGAATAATGTTATCCCCGACAGAGTCAAGATATGTTGTATAGGCCTCACGCGACCTAAGAGTAAATTCTGAGGCTAACCTAGTGTATGCTAATTTCTGTTCCGCATCTACATTAGGGTTGTTCCTAATCAGTTTATATAATTTATTTCTCTGATTACGAAGTTTTCGAATATTTTTATCCAGCCATGGTTCAGATAATTTATCCCTTTTTTTGATTCTGGGAACATATTTGTCAATAATGTTGAAAATAATAGTGTAAAATGAAGACACTATCTCGTCAATATCATTACCCAATAGCCTATTTTCCCAGTCAACTAGAGATAATTCGAAGCTGATGCTGTAAAAGTTCGCATTCTTAAAATCATAAATAATTGAATTATTGTATGAAGTGCTGTGTTTAGAGATTGTGAAATTAATCTCTAGGATCCATGCGGAGTGGTGGACAGAATTGCTAAATAGGTTTTCCTCAGGCGAAGCAGGCAGAAGGTTTAGCTCCTCATGTGAATTAGTGAAAATTAGGTCTAACCATTTTCCAGAAGAATTAGGGGTTCTGATAATTTGGTGTAGACCGTTGCCATAAAAAGTGTCGATAAGCTTTATATCGATGGAATTTATGACATTGATCGGAAGTAAATTATTATCTTCCACGTCAGGAGTGAATGAGAGATTAGGGCGGTTAAAATCTCCTAAAACGAAAATTTCATCGCTTTCGCGTAGGGAATTATTAATATCATCTAAAATATGTAATAAATCGTCATATTCAGATTCGTCAGAGTTTGGGGGTATGTAGAACGTGCCGATAACGATATGTCTGTTGTCCGATTTGACTCGTATGAAAACATGGTCAAATGAGTGTGCACGATCAGTCTTGATCAGTTCACTATTTAAAGATACTTTGACTGCAATAAGAACACCTCCCCCTCTTGAGAGACCGGTGGCGTTGTAGTCTCTATCACATCTATATATTGTCCAATTGCAGTCTAAGATCTCCTCATTTAGAAATGTATCGTTTAACCATGTTTCTGTGATTACAAGGACATTGAAATTACACGATTTTGAGTCAATAAAAAGATTGTTAATTTTGCCTCTCATACCACTACAATTGTGATAAAAGATGTCCGCGCGAGGGTTTGGGTTAATTGAGATTTGGATGTCTGTTGGTGAGGTGGCTAGTTAGGGGCGATAATATCTAGTCATTTCATCACGACTTTTTTGCAGCTTAGATACATGTAGTGATCTTACATGCGAAGCATAACTGGAGAGATCATTGCTTACTTGTTGGGACGTTACCTGATATTGCTCATGATACGTAGTATATAGTTTGAGCAGAGTGTTACGATCCGTAGGAAGACCTTCTTGCTGGATCGAAATTAAGAGGCTCGTCCTGGTCTTACCATTAATGCATGTAGAGTCGGGTTTATCGTGCATATAAGCTAGAAAGAGTCTTACGTTATCGTAGATCCTACTTTCTCTAAGACGAGAAAGTAAGTACCGACCATCTGGGGAGTCTGCAGAAATCAAAGTGTTTTTCACAACCGGAGGTTGTAAAGGGTCCAAGAAGTGAGGTTTGACGGCTGTGATGATATTTTTAGAAGAACCTGCCTGGATTGATGTATTTTTTGTGGCTGTACTTGGTTCCGAGATAATGACAGAAGGGTTGTTGTTAGGAATTTCGTTCACATCGGCATAAGAATGACCGCCTACGATAATGTGGCTACGGGAAAAATTAGGATATGGACCTGTTTTATTCTTTATTGCTGTAGTGACGACATGAGGTGATGTATTAGTTGTATTAGTACTACGAGTGGTATTATAAATATTGCGGGAAGTAGGTGATAGAAAGGGAACATTAATTTTAGTAGTGGTGTTAGTAGTTTTAGTTTTATTATGTGCGCTATTTACATTTGCACTTGGACTAATTCTACTCTGAGTTGTTTTAGACTTAGACTTAGTTTTAGTATTTGTTAGTGTCTTATTTCTAAAAATCTTAGATTTGCTACTTGAGTTGGAATTCCACCGACGGACGTAGAGTTAAATTCTTCCATCTGAAAGAGTCCGATGTTGCATTGAAGAACAGCCATTCGTATCTATTGGGCATGCATACTTTAAAGTTCTTTATTGATATTTTACGGGACGGCACAATTTTACAACTGCATAGCTCAATAGAGAAACGAGTTTTAAAAAGATTGTATACCCAAGTGGAATCTGCTTGGACTGGTGCTTCTCTCAGGAAATAAGCAGATACGCTATCCACGCGTGTTGATTGTTTAAGCGTGCCTCTCTTACTGCTTCGGGATACATCGTGGAGCTGTTTCCTATCCTTTCCTGGTCGCGTTTTCTTTTTTGCATTCGCTGCTCTAATTTTATCCAACCTAATTTTCCATTCATCAACGGACCAAGTTGTTCCAAATTGATGTATATATTCTTGAGGAAGGTGAATAGGTGGAAGATTCCGAGTTATTGATTGTATAGAGAGAGTTTGAGTGTGTAGCTGGGTTAAATTAGGAGGGCCAAGTTCAAAATTATCGCTGCAGCTAGTTCTTGTTCTGGGCTGTTGAACTCTTTCTAGTTCATCTAGAAGAGAAGTTATTTCCTCTGCCCGATCAGGGTTCGCAATCGCTTCGTCTGTTTGGGTGGGTGGCTTTCTATTGTCGACATTATTAAGTGATCCAAGGTAGGACAGCTCGGTTTCCAAAAGATTAAAATGTTTTCTCAGGTCATCCTTAAGTTCCCATATCTTGTCGTCAAGGAGAGAGAATTTTTCGAAACATTCGGTGGCTTTTGAAATTAGATGAATCAGTTCGTCATTTTGGCAGCCACTATCCGAGGTGAGCTTAATTTTTTTTAAGCTTGAATTGATGGTGTTAAGCTCAAACTTGATGAAATTGGATAATTCGTTGACAATATTATCGCTTGGCTTCGATAGATTGTCAAGTTTCGACTTGATTACCTCGTAATTTCTGATGTAGCTCTGGTAATTATCTTCTGTGCGATCAACGGAGCCCGAAAGCTCATCAATATTTTGTAGTACGAGCTGTGTGTTCTTTTCGGAGCTATGGGCTTTGGCCTTACAAGTTTCTAAGTCTTCTTTCATTTCATTAACCGTCTCAGACAAGCTAATTAGATTATTATTATTAGTCTTTATTGCTAATAATACATGTGTAAGGTTTATTGACTTGCAGTCGGCACAGAAGAATTTAAAAGATTTTTTAAATTCGTTTAAATATCTTGCAGCAGTAGAGGAAAGCCCAATACAAGATGTATGGAAATAATTATCACAGATTCCGTTGCATGCTATTAATTCGCCTTCGTCAGCAGAAGAATTAACGGCGCGGCATGTATCACTTTGGCACTTATACATGTCGAACGAATGAAATGATGACACAATTAATGTTATGTTATAATTATGATTACACAATTAATGGTATGAGTTCAAAATCCAAATGAAATTTAGCTGCGGCAACCGATGAGAAATTAGGTTTTATTTATTATTTTAACTTATTTTTTCTTGATTATAGATAATTTAAGACACACAAGAACTTTCACTGTCACTAAATCGTTATATGTAATTAAAAGGGAGGTTTAAATTAAAGATTATGTCAATAGAGGCGAAAAACGGTAGAGAAGCCGGACAACACGACTGTATCGGTCGACAGTTAAAACAAACTAAATTGTTGATATTAGAGTTATCATATTATAATTAAACAAGGGTTATCGTCATATAACATTTAGTTATTACATATAACATTTAGTTAATATTTTACTTAATTATAATTTTTTTTGTGGGATTCGTTTGTAAATTCCACTGGAACTTATGATTGTATGTGTTTGTACAAAGCGGGGAGTACTGGTACCATTACTGCGCGTTTTTTTTTTGTTTTCTTTAGTCTTCATACATATGTACCTATGATAATGATGTATTAATTTTGTTGAATTTGAGCGTTTAATTTGATATCTGACAAGGATCTGTAGTTATTGTCGTGGAAGTTTGACGTAGATTATTATTCATTGTATTGTTTGTTATGATGATTGTTCCTGTAATAGACAGGATTATTAAATGATTATAAATAGAATGTCCGTGTGTTAGATTTTTTTTGTGGAATGGTTGGGGCGGATGTCATTTCTTTTCAGGGTTCCTAAATAGTGCATTTTCCTGAAGCTGATAGTCTTCAATACTATGAGCTGTCAGGGAAACGGATTGCAATGACACGGCTCAGGCGAGGCCCGAGGGATGATTGGAACTGAAGATGAATTTGCCTAGTCACAGGTAAGTGGTGAACCATACTGCGTATAGGCCCGGCCACACACTCCACGACCCCCCGGCGAGCTAGTGAACTCCGTGTGGCCGGCCTAGGAGTTCCGGAATTTTTTTTCTTATGTATGGTATTGACTCCTTGGTCATGCTTTTCCGGGCTTCTGGCTAGGGGGCAATACCTCGCATAAGTGGCGCCCAATATATAGTCGCGCCATTATGCCCTTACAATCTTATCTTTAACAAATCGCTCTCGTTGGGAAGTTTCCCAAATTTCTGGAAGAAATTCTTCTTAACACCAATCCATAAATCATCCGACAAGAAATTAGTGGATAATTATAGGGGCATTGCTATCCTATCCACAAATCCTAAACTCTTCGAAAAGCTTGTGCACGACAAGATTGCACCACTTATAGATCCTAACATTAACGAGCAACAACACGGTTTCAGAAAGGGGCGTTCGACCACTTCAAATCTAATGATTCTTATCTCTGAACTCTTATGTGGTATGGAGAACGGCCATCAAATTGATGCTATCTACACGGACTTTAGCAAGGCCTTTGATCGTGTGGACCACCATATTTTGATTACTAAGTTATTCAAATTTGGAATTAACGGCCGTGCCCTGGAATGGATAAAATCATATCTTAGCGGTAGAACTCAGGTCGTCAGATTTCAAGGATTCTTATCCCAAGAAATCGAAGTTACTTCCGGTGTCCCCCAGGGAAGTCATCTTGGTCCGCTCTTGTTTAACATCTTTATCTCCGATCTGTCTCACAAATTAAATAATATACCACATCTCTTTTATGCAGACGACCTGAAAATATATTGTGTATAACACCAATGAGTTGCAACTTAACACTAGCAAATGCCATGCAATAACCTTCTCCCGGAAAAAAAGCGTACAACTGCAGCAATACTATCTTGACAACAAGTTATTAAACCATGTTGATCAAATCGTAGACCTAGGCGTTGTCTTAGATAATAAGTTAAACTTTAACCTATACTACGATAGTATTACCAGCGAGCAATAATAACAAGAGTGATTAGGTAGAGCTCAAGGCCAAGTAAAAGAGTTAAACATATGAAAGAGATAAACCATAATATTAAGTAAAAATTCTCAAAAAAAAAACAAACGCGAGATGGTCATACACTAAAAGCAAAAAGCACTGGAGTATGAAGGAAACGGAAGATGTTCCTTTTTCCCCTATTGGAAGGTTTACATTCAAATGGAAGTAACATTGGAACAAAGCACGTTTAGTCGGTATAAATGTTAAGAATGTATGCGTTAAAATTTCGTGTTGGTACAGCATTTCTGTTATTTCACTTACAGTTGCATTGTCAGTAAAAAAAGCGGAGCACGTGTAGTCGGTATAAATGTTGAGAATGTATGCGTTAAAATTTCGTGTTGGTACAGCATTTTTATAGTTATCCAGTGTACTTATAAAGTGCATATTTAAAAACGTCTTTATTAAGACGATTTATAAAAGTGATTTTAATTAACATTGAGAGTGACTTACATTATCATATAGAAGTGAACCAATTAAATTTGAGTGAGAGTAGATTTAAAAACGTGAATTAACGTTTTAAATAAAATAACAATATTAATAATATTTATAACAATTGTGAGTATTAAAATATTGAAAAATGTCTTTATTAAGAAGACGTACAATGAGTGTCATAAGTGAGTTAACATCAAAAATGTTATACTTCAACTTCAATATCTCAAGATTACAAACTCATGGAAGAACGTACACCTTGATTTGAAATCTTCCGATATCATTAACCAAAAGATTTATAAACAAATATGAAAAAGTCCGTTTTTAGTGTTGAGGTATTGAAGTTGAATATTGAATTTTTAAGTGTTGACACAGTTTTAACGCTCACTGTTCATATTATAATTCAAATAATTGTGTAAAAACTATTTAGAAACGAATTTATGAAAGTGGATTTATACAGGGTATACCCGCTAAGTTTACAAAGCGGCCGGCTGTTGATAAGTAATTCTTAATCTGTCTGGTGGAGTTTGACTCTTTACGTTATTATCGCAGCAGTTAAAAAGAATCAACCAAACCTGCATAAAGCTGGGCTAATTGGTTTTATTGGTTGGACAAACAAGAAATCGTGTGAGCAGGAGGAAATGGTAACGGTTTAGCCATTAGGGCGTTTTGAATTTTTTTTCTAGATTTTTTCATATCACCCTATATTTATGTAATACTATAACCTATTTTAATGAATAAGGCATCAGTGTACGCTGGATACTCCTACCTATTTCACACTACCAACAAATATGTAGTTAAACTACAACTTTTTCCCAAAATTAGAAAGCTTGGAGTAGCTCCTATGAATAATGTTGAAAGTGTTTATACTACGGCCTTTACTATTAAGTTATAACAAATTTTGACGCTAATTATGTATTAGTAGGAACTTTTCGACATAAGCTTATAGGCTAGTCGGCGAGGCATTTGCATGGTCATTTTGGCCCATAGGCGAGATTATTATTGGAATCGATTCGTTTCAGAGTATAGTTTGACACCCTAAGTTTGCCCACAATTTGGTTCACCGCATAACTTTTTAATAAATTTATTGTGAATAAAACAGGCAATTTTTTTTTCCTGGCAACTTTTAGAATAACATATTTTTTGGGAAAGCCCTTCGTAATGAAATTCTCTAAAAAATAAGCCCTGTTAGAAGTCCCTAGGTGCAAGTGTGATCTTGCAAACAGCTTCCAAAGTGTTGAATTCACGTGACTTTCACTATTTGTTTACAGATGGCTGAAAATTCTTATAGGTAGTGTTTATGTAGTCCCGGCAATGTACAAACAATTTCAATAACGTCGGTTCACTACTATTGGAGTAATAAACCATCAACTTCTTTCTTTACCATTGCTGCCAATTTTTGTGAGATTGGTTTATAATTGGGAAATTCATTTAGAAAACTTAAAAACCAATTGAAAATGACACCCCGTTGGAATTTTTGGAAAATCACAAATCGATTTTATGGTTGTCTACGTACGTACCTACCTTTTTATACGGGACATCAATAACCATACTTGTTATATTTTTACTTTAGAAAATTAGCTTCTGCATATCTAAAAGTTGCTATTTTTTAAAAATAATGAATGGATAACAATGTAGGAACGTTTTTCACAGTGAGATGTTTCTAATCTCGTATAAAATGGGAGTTGCTTAGAAAACCTCATAAAATCGACAAAATTTGCGAAAAAGTCGCAGTCAAATCACGTGAATTCGTTGGTTGTTGAATGATATTAGTTCCGTTTTTAGCCAAATGTTCACGGGTAACGATGACGTTGTGCGACGGTGTGTTATCGTGGTGCAAGGTGCGGCCCACAAATCCGGTCTTTTTGGCGAATTGCTTCACGCAAGGGTCTCAAAACCCCCAAATAATACTCCATGTTGACGGTCTGACCTTGTGGAAGGATTTATGATACACTACACCCTTGTAATCCTTTGTAATCGATGTCGATGTCCTGCCACTGCGTTCACTGATAAACGACTGTTTTCTTCTGAATATCATTGCCGAAACACTTCTCTATCATTGCCGTCGCATCAATTTTTAATGCAAAATTTAGTATAAACTCGTTGTTGCAAATTCAATTCTATTTTTACAATTGGACAAAATCGAAAACTTGCACCAAGCAGATGTACTTAATACGGCGTCACTTTAACAATAAGTAAAACGCCTTACTCCTATGACTGTTACCATTACCCTCCCCCGCCATTCATTGTTTGTCCAACCAAAGCCGGCCGCTTTACGGGTATACCCTGTATATTATAATTAAAATAATTGTGATAAGATAAATAGGAAATTTGCTTTTGAACTGTTTATTGTATTTTGAAAGTGGAAAGTGGGAATTCATTAATAATTAATCTAAAACATGAGCCCGCTAAGGTATCAGTGTGTAGTTGAAAATTGTATTTGGGATAAGAAGCAGCCGTTATTCCAGTTTCCAAAAGACGAAAATGGGTAAGTACACTTTGTATGTACATATATGTAATGACGGAAATTATTTACATAATAATTATTCCAAACAGCGCATTGCTTTGGCTTCAAATAATAGGCAAAGAGCATTTGCTTAACGACGTCAAAAAGCAAAACTCCATAAAGATTTGTGGAGCACATTTCTCCAGCGAAATGTTGAACAAAAACGGACGTCGCCTTCGACCTGGAGCTATTCCAAATTGCCAACTCAACAAAAGCCGTTCTGATTTGGAACTATTTTGGTATTTTATTTCACATGTCAATGTAATATTACTTCTTTATAGATTAAGACAAGGACTAATCTTCTCTTTCTTTTCTTTCTTTTTTCGCTATTTCTAATTATTTCAACATATCCATTACTATCCATACCATACCTATTTTCTTTTTCTTTCTTTATCTTTCCACATTTTTATCATTTTAACATTTGCCTTACCTATCCATTTCATTCTTCATTTCTTATTTTCGTTCGTTGAAATTTTTGTTGCGTGTAATATAGGAAATTAATTTGACAGATAAAGAAACCATGAGAGCCGAACCGAAAGAGGAAACTATTTTGACAGACGAAAACTTAGGAGAAGATCAACCAGCCATCTTCACAAATCTGGATAGTCAAAAGGAGGAGACTATCGCAGAATGCGATGCCCGGAAAATTGAAGTGCTTTCAGTAATAAATTTACCAAATCGCAATGATAAACCGAAGAACGTAGCATTGAAAAGAAATTTACAATGGGAAGACAGAGAGGAAAACATTCCCAAACCAAAGAAGAGAAAAGTCATTGCCACCACCCAAACTGAGCGTTCATTATCACTATGTACGCCCAGAAAAAGTAAATTGAAAGAACAGATAAAAGAGCTTCAGAAGCAAATTGAAGAAAAAAATAAAATTATAAGCACCCTACAAAAGAAAAGAACAAGGGAAAGCTTATACGTGAGGCACATGATTTGCTACCAAAAGACTTAGCAAAATTTGTTGAATGCCAAATTAAAAATTCCATGAGGAAAAAGAAAGGTCAATATTATGAACATGACCTAAAGCAGTCTGCGTTAAGCTTATACTTTTTAGCGCCCACTGCTTATAATTTTTTGGCGAAAACAATAATATTACCAGCTGCATCAACGTTAAGGAGTTATGTAAAAAGCTGGCCTTCAGGGCCAGGATTAAATGATGCTTACTTCAAAGCATTACAGCTTAAAATAGAAACACTGCCAGAAATAGCAAAATATTGCATAGTTGCGTTTGACGAAATGGCAATTAAAGAAAACCTGTTCTACGATAGAAAGAAAGGTGAGATTATAGGCCTCGAAGATAACGGACTAACAAAAAATAACTTGGTAGCCAAAAATGCTTTTGTTTTGATGGCCAGAGGCATAACCCATAATTATAAACATTTCTTGGGTTATATTTTCGTTAACACGACTTGTCCCAGTGCTCAAGCAAGAGACTTAGTACTAGAAACAATAAATAAATTGCAACAAGTTGGGCTTCATCGGCAGGCTATAGTATGCGACCAAGGATCAAACTTTATTGGAGTCGCAAAATTATTAAATATTACTGCAGCGAAAACATCATTTCAAGTAAATCATGAGGATATATTATTCTTCTTTGATCCGCCACACTTAATAAAGAGTTTAAGAAACAATTTACTTACGAAAAATTTCTTGTTTGAAAAATATAAAACTGCAAAGTGGCAAGATATAAGAAAATTTGCAGAATGGGACAGAGAGCACACTTTCAGGTTAGCTCCCAAACTAAGCCCAGAGCATATAAATCCGAATTCATTTCAAAAAATGAAAGTAAAATTAGCTACGCAGGTGATTAGTGCAAGTGTGGCAGCAGGAATTTACACACAAGTCAGCACAAATCAATGCTCTTTAACGGCTATTTATACAGCCGAGCTTCTAGAAAAATTTGATACATTGTTTGATATTTTCAACTCTTTAACATTTTCGGAAGCAAAAGAGTTCAGAAGACCTTTTAACGGAACAGGAAAGCAATTGGATCATTTAACCAATATGCAAAAGTTCTTGCGAGAGTTAAGAATTGTAGACAAACAGAACAAGGACGTTACAAATTCCGTTAAGTTCGTAATGGGGTGGCAAATTGCTATTACTAGCCTATTAAGTCTACAGGAAAAACTGAAATCCAAAGGAATAGATTTTCTTCTAAGAAGAAATCTAAATCAAGACGGGCTGGAAAATGGCTTCGCATTAATCCGACGTCGAGGAGGTAGTAATCATAACCCCACGGCGCACAGTGGGCTAGATTCTAAAAAAAGTGGACAAAAATCAAAATAAAAATTTTTTAATTGCCCTTTTCTATAGGAATTATTTTATAGAGGTGGATCCCCTGGACGTTTTTCCGAAAAATGGGGCGGGTAGCTTTAAAGCCTGCGGATCTGAGGCATTCCGAAGTTAGATACTTTGGACATATCTGCATTTGCGTGTCTTCACCGCGAAAAACACTTCCTACGTTAAATCCCAATAACTTTATATCTGAGTGTGTAATATTAATTAAGTTCAATGGAGAGTGATCCTGAAGGTATGTAGAAAATTTTTATGTGTTTTACCGTTATAAAATAATAATACATGCTAATATAAGAGAATGATCAATAACCACGAAAAAAAATTTTTTTTTTTTTTTTAATAATTAGCCTTAAATTGTAAAAATAGTTTATTGCCCACTACCGCCCGGCATAGTTTTAACGCGATTTTGTAGGAAATTCTTTATATAATGAGAATTCGAAAGATTTGGGTGCCAAAACTTGCCAATTCATATTTTGTACGGCGTGAATCGCGTGCTTTCGTGAAAAAACGTTAAAACTCGTACGTAGTGTTACCATGTGAAATTTTCGGAAAAATGTATGAAAATTTAATTTATTACATTTAATTAACGCTTGGTGAAATGTCTGAAGACGCCCAGGAGGCGCGTAACAAAGATTTTAAAAAATATCGTGAGCATTTTGCTAGAAAAACTTCTACACAAGGAAATATGGAGGATGTATGCAATCGTCTTCTCGTCACATCCGACCCTTATATTTCGAGCATGTGCCGGAAATACCCTAAATGTAATAACAGTTTGTCTGGCGAAGCTTTGAGGTTGCTTCAGACATCCGACACAGAGACTAGCAGGGACTTAAGTAAAGCAATCGTACCATTTGAGTCCGCTAGTAGCGACCAAGGTTCCGATTAAGGAATTATATTTAATGTACATACAGTCCCCGAAATAATTATAGGTTCACATAAAAAATTTAACGCTTTGCCGATTTAAATTTTTCTGAACCGTTATAAAGAGAGTAGTGCGATTGTATTCCATTCTTCCATAGTTATACATAAAAAACTTAAATTTAACTTAATATATTGTTAATCTTTACACGATACAAAAATTCTGTGTTTTTATTAAGTTTTTGGGGTTTTCATGGGTGAACCTATAATTATTTCGGTGACTGTATATACGTAAAGTTTATAAATGTATGTATGATTATTTTAAAGTAATTAATTTTAATTAAAAATAAAAATAAAAAAAATTAAAAATAAACCATTTGCTTTTTACAATTCTTTTGTTCTCAGAATATGCGAGTCTTTGTAAAATCCGTCCACCATATTGGATCCGCCATTTTGTTTTTGATAGTTTTAATAAAGGATTTGTGATCAGCGATGTGAAACACCCATGTAGCCAAAATTTCGAATGTATAAGACAACGCATTATATTTTTGTCCACTTTTTTCCTAATCTAGCCCACTGTGCGGCGTATCAATTTTCATGCACCTTCAAAAAAATATTTAGCATGAAATTTTTACAAATATGTAAAGGAACAAACTGCGAACCGGATAAAACTTTACATTTACCACTTGTAAATAGGCAGTTAATAGAGTTCGCAGAGGCAATACAACCAAATTCGGCCCCCAGTTTAATTATAAAGACCGATTTCAGTGATATGGATATCGGAGAAGAAAATGCTATGTTTTATTTTGCCGGATGGCTCTCGAAAAAGCACAAAGAAAATCATAAATGTGAGGCCATCGAATTACCGCAAGATAAAGTGGACAGGGCATTCACAGTGTTTAAAACTTATGACAATGGAAATTTAGTTACGCCCACCAAACGATTTATGGATGAGCTAAAAAACATAGACAAGAAGTTTGCAGAACATTTTGAGCTTCTTATTGAAAGCACTAACATTGAGGATAAATTGTATGAAATATTAGAAAAAGAATTCAATTTTAAATGTTGCGAAGCGTCAAATAAGGAATACCTCCTACGATTGTATATTAGAGCTCGGATCTATTATACAATCAAATTCTTTAATAAAGATATTCGAAAAAGCAATAACAGACGCAAAATACTTACACTAAGTCATTTGTAAGAAACCTGGCCTGAAACAAAAGCAGGGGCATATGAAATCTCACCAAAGATTACCATTAGATCAGTTGATGCTAAGTACAGGTGAACTCTCAACTTTGTTGGGATAACTTCATCGTGCTTGGTTGAAAATTGTTGGTAAATATGTACAAGACCACATTAAGTTAGAACCAAGAAATGTAATAAATTTTTCAATAACACTGTTTATCAATGCACTGAGTCATTTCTAAGAAATTAATGACGTATAAAAAAAAATATATATGAAACAGAAGCAGGGGCATATGACGGCTGAACTAAGATTACCATTACATCAGTTGATGCTAAGTACAGGTGAACTCTCAACTTTGTTGGGATAACTTCATCGTGCTTAGTTGAATAGAAGAGCACATCGAGCAATCAAGAAATGTAACATGTAAGTTTATTAATAACACTATGGAATCCGTTTTATTTAATTCCTTTTGACAATTTTCGATAAAACTGCAACAAAAGCTACGGGAACCAGACAACCAAACGAAACCAACTTGGCGGATTAAAAAAAATGTAAAATGACAATAATCATGCAAATTTCGTTTTTATTTTATACGGTTAAATAAAAACACAATAATTTATTATCTTTGGATAATATTAATTAATTTTTATTAAAACTTGGATTGAACTCTTCGGAGTCAATCTTTACTTTCTAACAGTGGTCTTAAGACTGAATTATTACATTTAATTTTGTAACGAGCAACCGAAATATCGCTGCTTACAAACACAAAGAATCAAAATATACATTTTTGCGGTATAAGCAATAATTCTGCATTTATAAAATATTTCAAGAAATTGGAAAACGGAAAACCATTTCCGGTAAATTGCTTCGTTTGCAAAATCATATTCAGTTTTTATATGGAGTTAAAATATTTAAAGGAAAAACCTTTTCCGGTTAATTGCTTGGTTAGCAATTCAATCATGGGAAAGTTGAAATTAAATTTGATAATTATAATGACATGTTGCATCGTGTTGCGATGCAACTTGATTTTGGTCATCAGTGGAGTTCAAGGACGTAACTCCTCCCTCCTTTGATCGAGGACTACCGTGAGTTATGTTTTTAATTTTTATTCCCAATTTTTTGTGTTTGCAAGTCAACGTTACAGTTAATATGAGTATAATAACAAATATTAGAGAAAAAATACTTCCATATATATAATCATTCTTTTGGTAGGTTAATTCTTTAATTTCTTTAATATTGTCAATTTGATTTATCTGAATGTCTTCGAATATTATCTTTCTATTAGAGTTTTTCATATCTTCCATATAATTTGTAACTGTAAAACTATGCTTAAATTCCTTTTGATAATTACTTAAAATATTATTATCAATTTTTATACTACAATTAATAAAGTTAATTAGATAGTTGCCCTGTAATTTAAATTTACGTTCATCACAACTGCTATTAAAGTTTGTGTTGTTTTGGTTTTTAACTAATATTATTCCTCTGTCTATTTCTATAACTTCTGATTCGTTATTAAAAATTTTTAAACAATTTTTCTTAATCAAACAGTTATTACATAGTTTTAAATTTTTCAAATCTTTATTTGCTTCGTAATTATAAACTCGATCTTCAAATTTTACGATTTCCTGTGGATTAAACATTAGTTCTCTCCGGCTTTCGTCGGTTATTGGAATAAGTATTGATTTTTGTAAGGTAATCATATCCTTTGGGATTCTAATTAAAAAAATTACGTTTCCGTTGTTATCAATTGCTGTTCCCAACTTAATATTTTCTAATTTGTAGAAATCTATTTTATATTCTAAAATTTCTTCATTTGTTAATATGTTGCTATGAATAATACCTTATCTCGAAGATGCTATATTGTTTTGAATATGTTCTATGTTATCTTCCAATATCTTTAATTTTAATATAAAGTCTATATAAATTGTTTGTTTGTATAGCATTTTATTAGAATCGTCAATTTCATTAATTGCTTTTAGTATTGTAGACCTATCCTTTTCGATTGTTTCTTTTAGCAACATAAATGTTTCGTTAAAGTTATTATTAATTTTAACTTGAGAATTTAGATTTTGTATTAGGTTATGGTTGTTTGTGTCAACTACATGAAAATGTTGTTCAATTTCGTATCTGTCGGTACTGTCCATAGTACCCCAAAGCCATTTTTGTATTGTTCCAACAAAATTAATTAAACCTCGCTTTTGACGATGAGGAATTATTGTTTGAATTTTATTTCTAATGCTATTTACCTGATATAGTAAAGCCACTGATTTTTCTTTTAAGTCTGATTTCTTTATGTTTTCTTCCAAATTGTCTAGTATAGTTAAAATTTCTGCAGTGTTAACGATATGTATAATAGTGTCATAGGTTTTTACTATGTTAACATTTTCTAGTTTTATTTCTGTATATCCAGAATTGCTGACAACTTTTTCAATTATGAGATGACCCTGGATTTTGGTGAACATCAGCAGTAACAGGAATATTACGAACATCCAACTCGCCTGAAAATTTATTTTGTCTTTTAATATTAGATGAATGTATGTTATGTAGGTTACTTTTAACAAATCTAGGTTGTTCTTTATGCCTAACACTTTTATAATTTTTGATATATCCTTCTACTCTATTTTCTATATAGTTCCCTCTACTTGTGTTTCTTTTTTCTATATACCTAGCATTTTCTTTACAAAGATTTTCATAAATAGTATCTTTATTACATCTTCCCTCTTGAATATTGATGGGTTTTTCTTTTGTAGTTGAATGGTAGCTGTTATTATACCATTCAATTGCTTTACTAATTTTTTCTTTTATGTTCAGTTCTTTATTTTCTATACCAAGGATTCTAATTTTTTCACTTAGTGTATTATGGAAACGTTCTATGTCAGAGTTTCCAGTGTGGTTATTTGATTTAACTAAATGAAATGCTATATTTTCATTCCTCATATAATCTTTAATATTGATACTCTTAAATTCATTATCTGTAATTAACTTCTTTATATTACCTCTTTGTGATTTAAATTCTCTTAGTTTTTCAATAATTGTTTGGTTATTCCTATCTTCAAGGTAATAAGCTGTAGTAAATTTAGAAAACCTATCTATAAATGTTAAAAAGTTAGCTTTTGAATTTGTATAAATATCCATGTGTATAATTTCTTTGATATCTTTAGGGGTTTCAGTAGATTTAAATTTTTCTTTAATCGGATTTCTGTCGTATTTAACGCGATTGCAGATATTGCAATTGTTAATATATTTGTGTATTAAAGTTTTAAGATTGGGGTGATATATGAATTTCTTTAACCCTTCATAGTTCTCGTTTATCCCTGTGTGTCCCGTTTCATATTTATGATATTTTTGAATATATCTATAAGCTTCTTCTTCTGTGTCTATATCTTTGGCATGATATGAACATTTAAAAAATTTTATGGTTTGTATGTTGTCATATAATTGTATAATTTTCTGTTGAAGTTTATTATATTCATGATCACTTAGGTCAGTGAATATACCTATTTTCCCGACTCTGATATATCTTCGTAATATATCAGACAAATTGTTTTCTACATCTTCGGGGTTTATATATATTTTTATATTTTTATGTTTTTTTTTCGTGTTCTATTGTTTTATTATTAGTTAATATTATTTGGGTTTTAAAACGATTTACAGCAGTATGTAATATAGGGATATGATTATGTAAATTTTCCTCTTGAGAATGAATTGTATTGTCAATGTCATTATCATTAATATTGTTTTCCATTGACATAATAGATATTTCTTCAGGGATTTCATCTTGTTCAATTATTTGTCTCTCTAGTATTGGCATTTCTCTATTTTGATCAATATTTTGAAATTCACCGTCTTCTCTTTGGAGTATGGGCATTTCTCGATTTTCATTGATATTTTGAAACTCACTGTCTTGTCTTTGGAGTATGGGCATTTCTCGATTTTCATTGATATTTTGAAATTCGCTGTCTTGTCTTTGGAGTATGGGCATATCAATAAATTCATTAGGAGTGTTTACTTCAGCTACATTAATTTCGTTGGTTTCTACATTTATTCTACTGAGAAAGTCGGCTACCTTGTTCGTATTAGGTAATTTAAGTTTAAGTATTTCTTCTATTTTTTTTGTATTTGGTTTAACTCCTTCAGAAGTAAGAATATGCCCAAGATACTCTGCTTCTCTTCGAAAAAATTTACATTTATCGAATTGGATTTTCAGATTATGTTCTTGCAATTTATTAAATATTTTCCTTATACTGTTTATATGTTCACTTAATGTTGTACTGAATATTAAAATATCATCCAAGTACACAACGCATATTTTATTAATATAGTCTCTCAAAACAGAATTCATAAGGCGTTGAAAAGTCGCCGGTGCGTTTTCCAAGCCGAAGGGCATTCTCACAAACTCATAATGTCCTTGAGGCGTAGAAAAGGCTGTCTTTTTCTGGTCTTCCTCTTTCACCAGAATTTGATGAAAACCTTTTGCTAAGTCAAGGGTTGTAAAGTATTGCGCTCTGCCCAGTTTATCTAAAATGTTGTCAATGTTTGGAATAGGGAATTTGTCATCGATCGTGATTTCATTAAGTTTACGATAATCGATAACAATTCTCCATTTCCGTTTTCCCGAGTTGTCCATCTTTTTGGGCACAATCCATAGAGGGCTATTGTAGGGCGAGTTACTTTCCTTTATGATTCCTTGCTTTAACATTTCCCCGATTTGTGTAGATATTTCGTTTTCGTGTACCTGGGGGTATCTATAGATTTTAGAAAATATCGGTTTGTCTGTAGTAGTAATTATTTGATGCTCTATTTTGGAAGTATTTGTTAGATGATCGCCTTCTTTGTAAAAATACGATTTTAGTAACCTAAACAACTGTGTTTTTTCTTCTAAATTTAAAGTTTCACAAAAATTTTCAAACTCGTTTTCGTTCACGGTATTAACTTCTAATTGGCAAATTTGTTCCAATTTATAAGGATAGGAATTGATAAATTTTATGTAAGTATTATTAATTTCTAACATATCATTTTTATTATCAACAATACCGTTCAATAGTTTAAGTATATTTTGTCCGATTATTGCATCATAAGAATTATAATGGAATTTTGTTAGTTTCCAAATCATAAATGCATTTTCGTTAAATTCTGTAGGTAATTTAGTTTTAATTTCTTTGTATATAGGTGTTCTATTATTAACAGAATTGATAATTAGTGGTTTATTTAAAAAATATCTTTTATATTGAGGTAATTTGTTTTCATTTAACAGAGAAATTGTAGATCCTGAATCAATTAAAGCTTTAATTTTATCGTCACCTATCGATAATTCTACTATCGGTAGGTAAAACTGTGAGGTGTTGACCGAAAATTTATTCGTACTTTTCATTAATTTTATCTAATATATTTCTTAAAGTTAAATAATATTCTCTTACTTGAAAATTTCTTGCTAATAGGGCTTCGTGGAATAGTTGATGGTAAGTCTCCTTAACGCCATATTCTTGAACTAATGCTGCCTTCATTTCTGTCCATGTTGCTTCGGGTCCCAGAGTACGGATTGTATTTAACGCTGGTCCTTGGATTTTGTTGATTATAATACGTTTATATACGTATTGTTTCACTTGAGGGTTTTCATTTAAAATTGGAAGTACTGTGTCAACTTCTCTGATGAATGAAGTTAGTGCGTATTCTCCATCTCCTCGAAACTCGTGTATACGCTGTGCGTCTTTTATTATATCATTAAGATTAATTGAAGTTCCGCTACCTCCTTGCGTTGATGGATTGTTCTGCTGTGCCATTATGTCAATTAAATGAACTCGGTTTAGATCAAATCTGTTGTAATCTTTCGAGTTCCTTGGCATATATCACACGGTTTCTATTCTTACTACACTTCTCAACACTTCAATTGTTTTATTGTACACTACTGGATTCACTCGGACAAGCACAAAATAAGAATGTTATTTAATTCACATACAAATGTTTACACATCCAATTTTCACTCAATTTAAAACACAAAATTTAAAAAAAAAAATACGAGTGTGCGTAGGACCACACTTTAGAAGTGTTAACTTCTATGGCTAGTCTAAATGTCCAAATCAATCTTAATACAGGACGATAAGGTTTAATATATTTTATTTAGGAATATTAAAGTTTATTTAATTGTTACTTATATGCACTCCCTCCAAAATGTGTTGCAATGTTTTGGAAATTAAACAATTTATCTTAAACTTATCACACAAAGATCGGACGATGGATGACTGGGATAATGTAGTTTTTAGTAAAAATAGTAGATAATACATATATAGTAATAAATACATAGTACATAGTTCATAGGAAAAATGTAGTATACATAGTACTTGTCGTCGGGTTGATGCAATAGTCACGAAACAGAAATTTGTGCTATTTTAAACATTGTGCAAATATGCAAAAAAGTCATATTATATTTAGTCAAAGTCACGGATCTAAATTTGGGAATCCACTGGATTCATTTTGAATTTTTTCAGAACATAGTACATAATATGTAGTACATTGTATATAGTACGTAATAGATAATATATAATACATAGAAAATAATATAACATACCAGTAGGGAATGGAATTACTGGAAAAACTACTTCTACAGAAGCAGTTCAGTACTTCCACCCAGTACAAAAAAGGCATTACATTAACACGGCGATGGCCTAGGCTGGGAAGTACTTTTTTTCCCTTCCATTTGGAAGTACCTTTACTACATTTATTACTAAACTCATAATGCAAAGTTATTATACTGTAAATTTTTATAATATAATTTAGTTGGCGTAGGCGTGAAGGGGTGGGGTAGCTTGAAGTAAAATTAAGCGATTTATATTTATATCATAAACATAAATTCAAATATATGTTTATACATTAAAGACATAAAACTTAATGGCTGAGACAACTGTGATGGTTAACAAAGAAAACGAGCAGCTACGAAGTTTTTCAACACGCTTTTTGCGCGAAATCAAACGCTTGGTCACCAAACCCATTCTCCTCTGCATTATTTGTAAGTCATTACAGAGAACACTAATTAAAGAAGTACTTCCAAATCGACTTCCCACAATAAATACCTGCGATTTTCCCTACTGGGATACTACCTCAGATATGTACGTAAAATACAGATGCCCAGTCGAATAGGCGAAACGCCGAAACGTATTCCATGTCGCCGAAAGCGATTAATCCAAGCAAAAGATTTAAATATTGCAGCCATTTAGTTGGCTAGAGCATGGCAACTTTTAGTCGAGGTCCAGCAACAGACATCAGCGATGGTCACGCGCATTTTTGGTTCGCACCTGTTTCTGGGCACTTGTGTCTATGCAGTTGGCTAGAGCATGGCAACTTTTGGTTTAGCTCCACATAGAAACAGCAGCGTATAATTCTATGTGTGCGTTGTGCGAGGAAAAATAGCCCGCGCTTGGTGGGTGGGATTGGGTTAGAATGTTGCAATGCAGAAGCTGCTCTCAGCATTCGTTTTATATTCTCGCGCCGCTCTCAAAATTCATGTCATATTCAGGGGTGCCACTTTGGCTCTATAGAGCCATTTGTGGCTCTTTATAAAAAAAAACTTTTAAAATTGGCTCTTTGGCTCTTTTTCAACTTAAATGGCTCTTTTGCCTTTTTCTTTCAACTTGATCTTGAATTTTAACTGATTTGGTTTTTCCTAATTACATACTCGCAAAGAATTTACCATTACTGTTACTGGATAAAAATTCAATATTTGATTTCAAGATTTGAAGATTTTAGAACTATCCTACAACTAATTTCTCTGGTCGACCATGCCTCCTACTCGTATGGTAAAGAAGAAGATTTGTTTTTGACATCTTATTGTTCGCGGTTTTCAATGTAATTCCTGTTGTGTTTGAATTTGGCTCTTTTTTATCAGCTTTGGCTCTTTTTCTCGGAAAATTTGGCTCCAAAATTTTTTGTTTAGTGGCAACCCTGGTCATATTCTCGCACGCCATCGCACACAGCAGCGAATGTATGAATGTATGCAGACCCGCTCTCAAAATCCATGGCATATTCACGCCGCTCTTTAGCATTCATTTCATCCTCTCGCACACATTCGCTGCTGTGTGCGATGGCGTGCGAGAATATGACATGAATTTTGAGAGCGGCGCGAAAATATAAAACGAATGCTGAGAGCAGCTTCTGCATTGCAACATTCTAACCCAATCCCACCCACCAAGGGCGGGCTATTTTGCCTCGCACCTCGCACACATATAATTATGCGCTGCTGTTTGTAAGTGGAGCTCAACTAAAAGTTTCCATGCTCTAGCCAGCTTCATAGGCACAAGTGCCCAGAAACGAGTGAACAACAAAGTGCGCGTGTCGCCAACATGTGTCCAGAAACGGGTGTAAGCAACAAAATGCGCGTGTCGCGAATTCTTTGTTTTACCCCCAGCGAAAAAGTGCCAAACGCGCCTAAAGAAGTTAACACTTCAAAAATTCTTTGGGTTTTGTAGATTCTACCGCGACTGCGCCAATTTCGTTTTTATTTTATACGGTTAAATAAAAACACAATAATTTATTATCTTTGGATAATATTAATTAATTTTTATTAAAACTTGGATTGAACTCTTCGGAGTCAATCTTTACTTTCTAACAGTGGTCTTAAGACTGAATTATTACATTTAATTTTGTAACGATCAACCGAAATATCGCTGCTTACAAACACAAAGAATCAAAATATACATTTTTGTGGTATAAGCAATAATTCTGCATTTATAAAATATTTCAAGAAATTGGAAAACGGAAAACCATTTCCGGTAAATTGCTTCGTTTGCAAAATCATATTCAGTTTTTATATGGAGTTAAAATATTTAAAGGAAAAACCTTTTCCGGTTAATTGCTTGGTTAGCAATTCAATCATGGGAAAGTTGAAATTAAATTTGATAATTATAATGACATGTTGCATCGTGTTGCGATGCAACTTGATTTTGGTCATCAGTGGAGTTCAAGGACGTAACTTGCATGGAAATTTTTATCGAAAGGTATATTAGTTCCGTTTATCAATAACACTGTATAATCTGTTTTAATTTTAGATAAAAAAAAAGTAATATGAACCTACCAGTACATCAACTTGGCGAAAATAGAAAATAAAAGGAGAAAATAAAAATGAAAATGCAATAGAGCGATATATTGCTAATAGATAAAACAACCAAGTGTTGTATATTGAGTGAAATGGGAAAAAGTAAAAAAAGAACTATTTAAAAGACATTTGATATCGTCGCATTTTATGCCAAAAAAAACAGCACTAATTAACCTTCATAGTTTATTTTTTTATTAGATGATGGAGAAGTGCTCTTTTTTTTGGGATATTACTTTTCAGATCTCTCCAGTAAGTGTAGACCTTGTCGTGGTTGGAGAGCTTAAAAGTATTTGCTAATTTTAAATAATATTATTGAATAGAAAGGGAAAACGATATTACAAATAATCGATATAAAAACTTTCAGAATTGATGATAATAAGTAGGCTTCAAAGACTTGAACTTGCACCCTTTTTCCTTTCAACTTACTCAATTATATTATTATATTATAATTTAGAAAGCAAATTCTTAACTAACATACACTTATTAGCTTATACGAAAAAATGAAACAATAAATTTATAATGAAACAACGATTTAATTTTCAATTTGAAGATGTAACATTTTTTCGTATCATATTTTGCTGCTGGAAAATTTTATTGTAGGAAGTTGTTTGTTTTTTGTGTGTTTGTTTTTTTAATTAATTTACCATCGAATTGGTGCTATTCTTGTGTAGCCATTTTCTCTGTGAAATAAAATTAAAAATAATACTTATATAATAATAATAAAAAGAAATCTTACTTAATGAGACCTTTTGCTTGACTAGGACTTAATGTTATCAATGGTGTTAGCCTAATTTCTGCTGATCCAAATCCCCAAATCTTGTGCCATAAAATCCAACACGAAAATACGTTCCAAAAACCCGTTTCCGTTGTAATTGTGCGATACGATTAAAATCTTCCTGTAAATTTCCATGTATTTTTGCTAATTTCAAGAAGTCACGATTCAATTCACATATTGGTATCAATACTTTATAAACTTCATTCATAGCTTCATACATTCCAGCTATTTGAAAAGCATTAGCTGCTTCTTCCATGCTTTTAGACCACTTTCAGTAAAATGATTGCCAAGGCATAATCCATCTTCGTCGGGGTTTAAGACATCCTCAAACACAGCAGATTCCATGAGGGAGTTTGGTGTTATCTTTTGAAAAGACCCAGCACCCACAGGGAGATGCGGCTGAGATGCAAGCATACTTAAATATTCTGCTACTAAGGAGGCACTATGCACGTAGCACATAGCAGCTTCAGTGTGATTGGCACCTTCCTTATGCTTTTTCGCCATATTTTCTAGCCATGTTAAGCGTAAGTCTGGATTGTTTTGATAGCCTTTGGCGATTCTATGCATTAAGACAAGAAGCATTTCAGGATCTTCTTGATATTCTTTCATTTTTACTGTATCAGAAAGGATCATATGCTGATTGAATAGTAGATCCTGGACTTGTTCGGGGAAGGATGTGGTTTGTAGATCTATATCAGATTCTGCATAGACAAGAATAGTTTTCAGGGCTCGACGAAGAGACTTTTCACTGAAAGTGGCACTTGTTCCGACTAGTGAACTTAAGGACATAGTTACTTGCATTTTAACGCGGGCAAAGTTCTGAAAAAATAATTTATAAATAACCAATTTTACAGTACAAATAAGCTACTTAAATTCCGAATTTTAAAATTCTGCCTCATTAGCAAGTACAATGACGCAGCCGCTTGAGACGTAACACCAGGAAGCTGTGATCCGCAATGCTTCAACAGCAGGAGGCATAAATCAGCACAAATATCAGTCTCCTCATCAAACAACAAGTTATGAAATTAAAATATTAATGATCTCTGCGTAGCAAATAAATTCTGCAGAGCTGGTGTGCTTTGATTCCGTGAAAGAGCATGCAATAGAACCTTAAACACGGTCGCTAATGAATTATGATGAACTTCAGAATTTGTTGAAACCTGAACAATTATCTCTAATACATCGAGTATCACTAAACATATTTCCGTTGCTAATGATCCTTCAATATAGTAATTCATTATAAATTTCCATTTTCATTCACTTAAAAGTAAACTTCTGGACTTATTGCATCCGATTTCGATGCCATTAAAATGAGAACTGTCAAAATATTTCCAGTTCACATTCCAGTCACTTCCCCGTCATTTTTTATCTTGCTTTCACACACTTTGCGTATTGTGTGAAAGTAGTTCCGCCTCCTTTTATCATAGATATTACATCTTTGATATTTTGACTTTTTCACTCCTACTGAAATTTTAATCGGCTGATCTCAAGGGCATTGAAACATTTTTGAAAATTTGTTCTAGCTCATCACTCTTATTATTATTGCTCGCTGGTATTACTGCCAGAGCTAATAAACTCCTTGGTTTTATAAAAAGAAGGGCTAAGAAATTTGATAACATCTGGGTCACAAAAACTCTTTTCTGCTCACTGGTTCGCCCAATCCTGGAATACGCGTGCCCTGTCTGGGATCCCATATTTCACGCCAGTAGCAACAGGATAGAATCCATTCAAAAGCAATTTCTCCTGTTCGCACTAAGAAATCTATATAACCCCGCTGATTATCATAGTCTTCCACACTATACATACAGGCTCAAAGGTTTGGATCTTTTACCGCTGTCATGCAGGAGAAAAATGCTCATCTCTTGCCTCACCTTGGATATTCTAAACAGCGATCTCAAGGTGAAGTTCTTGCCGGATAGGATAATACTCAATGAAGTAGTTCGGCGTACTAGGCACACGAAACTACTTAAGGAATATTCTCATCGCACCGACTACGCAAGGAACGAGCCCATTAATAGATGTTGCATGGTCTTCAATGATCATAATCAATGCTTTCCCCATCCCACTAACAAACTGTCCTACAAAAGAAAGTTAATACTAATGATGAAACCCCAAACTCCCGTTACTACTTAAGCAATAAAATTAGTATAGTAGATTTAGCCTAATAGCCTAGCCCAATTATACCTGTACCTGACTTAGCATCTAATGTGATAATTAATTAAGCTATTTAAAAAGTTTACTTAGATTTAAGTGTTCCCTTTATATCTGTTTAAGCCACTTGTAAATTAAAGACAATATTGTATCTTCTAAATATAGCTAGCTATACCTGTACCTGACTAGCATAATTTTATAATTAATTTTAATTTTGTTATATTTAAATGTAAATGTGCCTTGTTTGGCAAAATAAATAAATAAATAAATATAGTGCCCTCAGAAGCTGAGCTAGACGCAGCTTCTTCGGAGCTAAACAGCATGATGTTACAAGAGAAATTTTCTGTATCCACTATATTCTCTTGATTTTCTTGGTTTCGTTTTTTAGCTGTTCTGGCTTCGAGCAATATTAAATTTGCTCTTAAAATTTAGCTTCGAAGTTTTGTTTTTGACTCTTTTTATAATAGTCCATCCAAAACGCGCGTTTGGGTGTTCCAAAATAACACCGTTAAGAAAATCGAACCCTAAAGGTTTTTGGGGTCGCTGATCACGAAAATCAAGGTCCCGCGGTCCTGGGCGTTACCCTTAAAAATGCAAAAAACACCCCTTTTTAGGGATTTTTCGCGATTATTTCAATAATAATGAAAACTAATGCAATGAAATACACTATTTTTAATATTTATATGCGAAGGTGGTTGATTTGTACCAAATCAAGGGGAGCTTTATGATAAGGGGTAATCCTAAAGGGTTGAAACCACCCCTAAATCGACTAAAAATAAAAACAATGTATTTTTTTTTTTTTTTTCAAGTTAATGCTTCAAATTCGATTGTGGGCATACAAAAGCAAAAGCTAAAAATAAAAAAAAATGTTTGCAAATTTTTTAATAAAAAGTTGATTTTTATAATTGTAGGGGTAGTTTTACCCCCTTAAGGTTGAAAAATAATTTGTTTTTGCCTGACAGTATGCCCACAATCGAATTTGAAGCATAAACTTGAAAAAAAAATTTACATTATTTTCTATTTTTACCTTTCAGTTTCTCTTTGTATGATTTATTTATTAAAAGCTCGAAATGGCTTGAAATGGCCTGAACTATGTCCCAATACCAGAATGGCATCACAATGGGCCCAATGGCGTGCCTAAGTGGGCTCCCTGGTGGGGGCAGCCATTTCAACCTAACCTAACCTTCTCTTTGTATACATATATTTATATTCTTTTTTTTTTTTTTTTGAAGTATAACCGCTAATAATATACGAAATATAACTAATAACAACAATTGAAGTATACCCGCTGTTAATATATGAACTATAACCGATAATAGTAATTGAAATCTAACCGCTAATAACATATGAAATGTAACCACAATAATCTATGAAATATATAATATAAATATATGTTTTTCCGAATGATGACACAGTATACGAATATACGAGGGAAAAACCAAAATAAATAAATAAAAATAATCCAAAAAAATAGAAAAATAATAAGATTGAATATCTATAACTCGAAACTAAAGTAGAATTGTATACCATAATATTCATAACTAATAGGTACACATTGAATACATATCTAAAAGTAAATAAGCATTTTTTAACTATAACTAATCAATAAACAATAATAGTCAAATTTTTTTAATGATAAATAATTAAAAAGGAAACGCAGAGAAAATGAGCGGCTAGAGGTTCTTTAAAAAGGAGGGTTGATGCCCCCAGGAACTACAATGTTCCCCGCCTAAGGTAAGTGCTTTTTTTTTGTAAAAACGTAGTTATTTTGGGACCTCCCTTGATAACGGCAGGATGATCAGTAACCACCCCACTCCCCTAATTAATAGCCCCCTCTTGTTGGCCTCGATAGGCTCGTATCTCTCGACCACCGCCCCTCTTCTATAAAACGATATCAGGCACGAGTTTTATGTTTATAAACTGTCACTTTTCTGCATCCCTGTTCTGCGAACCCCACCCCACCCGGCGAGCTAGTTAGCACACCGCATGTCGTGCCAACGATCGGTGCAGCGGATGCACATGCTTCGGCAATACTTCTCGGCGGTCAAGCCTTCCCAGCCACCTCCTTGTCAGCCCCCTTTTCTGAGTTTCTTTTTTTTTGTGACGATAGTGGTTTTTCTAGATCTTTTGATTAGTTTCTTTTACTTCGTGCTACGGCACCCCCTATCCAGACAGTTACACTCCTTTAAAAACTTTTACACTTTTTAAAACACTTTCAACACTTGAAATTCTGATTAACTTTAACACTTCAGGAAACACTTTTGGCTGTTTTAAAATCAAACCGTCAAAATACAATAGGGCTGCGAATTTTAGAACGGGTGGCGGAACGCGCGAATTTGTTTTGGATGAAAACAATCCATTATTGGCGGTGGTAACTGAGCAAACCTTCTGTGTACCGAATGAGTTTGACAGCAGCAGGGATTTATTTGGCACTGAGCATGAGGTATGTACTAATTTTATTGTTAAATAATGTGACATCCTGAAATCTCGCTCCCAAACAGGCAAATAACGAAGGCGATATTGAAAAACATGTTGTGGAGTTGGAGGAATGCGATTCCGCGGATACCGAGTTCTCACCTGGAAACCCCACCTTGAGGCCAACAACTGGAAGGATCTCAAAACTTAGGGGAAAAGGTGCAACTGAAAAAGAGCTTCAAGAGTTGGAGGAATGCGATCCCGCGGATACCGAGTTGTCACCTGGAAACCCTACCCTGAGGCCATCAACTGGAAGGATCTCAAAACTTAGGGGAAAAGGTGCAACTGAAAAAGAGCTTCAAGAGTTGGAGGAATGCGATTCCGCGGATAGCGAGTTCTCACCTGGAAACCCTACTTTGAGGCCATCAACTGGAAGGATCTCAAAACTTAGGGGAAAAAGTGCAACTGAAAAAGGGATAAGTCTGTCGCGTAGCATGTTATGTAGGACTGCTGTAGCAACAATCACGACCACTGTGTTTTCAACTTTGAGACGGTTTTCTGAAATTCAGAAGTAATAAGAAATTTATTCACATGAGTAACTTCTCAACCCAACAACATACTTATGCCAACTACTGGAAATCGTCTTTTCCACACTCCAATCGTTCTTTCAACTAAAATTCGAGTTGAAATAAATGCTTTTTGGAAACGTTTTCAGCAGGGGACTGTGGATTCGACAAGGGGGTGATGAGGTAATTCTTACAGCAGTAACCTGCATCTCCCAATATTATGGAATCACCGAACTCTCCATCTTCCAGACGAATGCTTAATTGTCAAAAGTTCAAAATTCTCTGATCGTGATTGCTGCCAGGCCATCTACAAATATAAACAATTACACTAAAATTTATAATTATTATAATAGCATTGTCACCGAGCAACGATGTCTACTATTTTCATAGTGGCATCACACACTACTTGGGTGTTGAAGGAGAAGAATCCCTTCCTATTTCGAAACATTTCCGCACGAGGACCTCCTAGCGACTTAATTGGGATGTGAGTGCCTGAAAATTAAAAGCACAACGTATTTGTGAAATTAATACAAAGGTGATACAAATTTCTAACTCACCATCAATAATAATTCCTATTGTATGAGGAATTGTCGCAATTTCATAAAATTGCCTTTTGGACTCTCAATCCTGTCTCTGTCGAAGGAAATTTAATCCACTCTTGAGACAATTGAGCAATTGCCCTGGACACTCGTGATAGAACTCTTGAAGCAGTTGACTGAGAGATCCCAAAACAATCTGCGAGCACAATTTGAAAAGACCCGGTCGCGTAATATCTTAGCGTAATCAACAATTGCTGATAAGCAGATACTGAATAGTTGCGGGTGTCTGGATATTCAAGTTGTTCGCATAGTTGTGAAGCCAGCTCTTCCACTTTGTCTCTTGGCATTCGGAATCTTCTTTCGAATTCCTCACTGTCCAGGTGCTGGCAATTGTTACGGAAGTAAAATTTCTTCTTTTTTCGCTTCTTTTCCACGTTATTTTCCGAATCCGATTCCATTTCCTCGGAGGAGAAGGAGATCGTATCAAAAAGATCCAGACAATTTACTTTAACCACAGCGTCTGAAAGATCCAAAGCCGAAAATTCAGCAAAATATACAAGATTATACAATTTTTACATACCTAGAAATTCATTCATATCGGTGCTTAGTATTATATTATTTTTATTTTCACTCACTCAATTTTGACACTTCGAAACTTCAGAGGTTAGAAATCGGCGGATAAAATGATTACCAGGTCGAACTGGTAAACTTTATCCGAGTGCCGAAAATCGCGGTCGATGAATACGAAATATCCATGATATTTATGTTAGCGGTGAATACGGGCCTAAATGGAAAGGAATTTCATCACATCAATTTAGTAGTATGTGAATACATGCAGAAGCAATAATTTTGCATTTTAACTCGTAATAATACAGCCTTATTCTCGTTGTCGCATAGCCCAAGTGAGATTTTTCTTAGGCGGTGTCACGTCACTTTGAATATGGTATTCTCGTTGGCGAGTGACGAGGCTACGAGGTACGTTGTGAAATGGAACACATTTTCATTTGACAGTTGAGTTTGACATATTTTACAGTGCTATGTTTGTTGTGAAAAACACGTAAGAATTTGTAAACAAAAAGTTACGTTGCGTTTTGGTTTTTGGATGTTAATTTTGTATAATTTTTTAGGGAATATACAATCGAAAGATTTTTTGTTTCCCTTTTTTATGCTTCAATTTTGCTAAAGATAGAACTGTCGATACCTACAAACGTATCGACAAAATTGTCACTTGACACTTCCACCTAGTGAGAATTAGAATTCGACATTTGTCGATCTAGTCGCCAGGTGTCACTTATATTGACAATGAGAATACCAATTGAGGGTCGAATTGACATCTCTCACGGCACTCGACAACGAGAATAAGGCTGATAGTCTTACCTGGAGCGCGTTCAAAAACTTTACTATGGTAAACCACGAGGTAAGCTGTGGTTATGCTGCGTAACTTCACTTAACCACGAAAGTTTATGTTTAACCACGGAGGTTTTTGAACGCACCGTGGTTAACTACGGATTAAAAAAAAATGAAATTTTTATTTCCAAAAAATAGTCTCCGCTATTTTCTCAAATTATTTTGTATGTGTCCATTAATTATTTATTTTCAATAATTTCCCAAATCCCACTTTGATTTGTTCATTTTTATCATTAAAACAAATGTCAAAAAGTTGTTTTTATTCTTCTTCTTCTTAACTATCGCTAACCATGCTCCCGAGCATGGTTAAAATTTAACTACACCATGGTTAACCACGGGAGTTTTTGAACGCCAAAAAGTTATGCTCGTGGTTATGTTGTAGTTAACCACGGAGTTTTTGAACGACAAAAGTTTACCATAGTTAACCATGGTTAACCATAGTAAGGTTTTTGAACGCGCTCCTGGATATACAATAAGGGCAGGCAAGCAGGCGAATTTAACTTCAAAAGATTGAAACAAGTCGCTTTATTAATTTATTGATTACGATCTCGCAAGCAGATATACTGCACAATTGCACATGATCTTATCGTAGTTGCAAGAGCCCGTTTGTTTTTGTTTTGTTTTGCGTTTCTTTCTCGTTTCGCGGCATAATCGACTATGTGTTTTAACATATACTCGAGAAAGGGGTTCTAAGTATATTAAAATCTTTTGCACATGCGTATCTGTAGAAAAAAAAACCGGTGCCCCGGGCCACGATTATCCCGTGACAACTACCATGTTGCTTATTCGTTATGCAATGTATAATAAACACAATATACATATAATTTTGCAGTATTTTTATTTTTATTTTTATTTATTCTCAAATGTAACAATAACGGTGTGATTATTTATTCAGTATTTTTTATTTCCAATATACGGCGGAGCCGGCGACGCTTACTCACACATGCGCATAGGCCACGCCCACCACACACCGTTTCGGGACATTCTCTGTCCGCGCGCTCCGGTATAACCGATTTATAAGACGCTGTCACGTCAAAATTTACAAAGAATTCTTGTTTCGTTTAAGAATGGAATTTCTTAGTTAGGTGTAAACATAAACATAGATCAAGATTAATATCATATGCAATAACACTGATGTCACGAGAATTGTTTTCACTTTTTGTCTATACAACTCGGTAGCCTATTCATTAGCGGTTGGTTTACCTGCTTATTCATAAGGTGCAGTCTCTTGGATAAAAGCAAAAATTCTTAGCACATGCGAACTTCCAGCATTCTTCCTTACGCATAGTAGACTGCCTACCTGTTTTGCCTCTAAAGCGGTAAGCAAGTTCTAAAAGAGCATGCTGGGTAACTGGGGAGACCATGTTATTTTGTGATGTACAAAACAAAAACAATTTGATAAAGATACAGGCGTTAAAATAAATCCTTTGAGCGGTTTCAGAAATGTTTCGTGGGCGTGCCAACTCGGGGTTTTGGATGAAGTCATATTTGGAGATTGGGTGCGTGTGTATGTGTGCGTGATTGGTTTATTACGGTAACAATGAGCTGTTTAATTAATGTGGAATACTTTTGCGGTGAATAATCACCAGTAATTATGTTAATTGGTTGACAGGTCATCAGTCACCTGTAATTATCGTAAATGGCTGACCTTGGAATCTGCAGCAGACGGTTTAGACTGAGAGTTAAATCACGTGGGATGGAATGCAGGTCAATGCCATCAGTTGTTGCCTGTAATTTTGGAATCCAAGTCAAGGACATCAATCAATCACCTGTCAAGGCCATCAATCAATCAATCAATCACCTGTTGGTTGGCCCTGGAACCTAGGTCGCAGTCGTTGACCTTGAGACTGGTTTGCTGGGGTTCGGGAACTGGTTCGGGGTCGTTGGCTTGAGCAGGGTCTTTGGCGGGGACGGGGCGGGGTCCTCGGTCATGACTCTCGAACTGGTTTGGGGTCGGTGAGTTGGGGGTAGTCCATGTAGCAAGTGGAAGGAGCGAATTTGAAACGCGCCTAGCATTCCTGGCGTCGCCGAGTTAGCAATTTTTCTGGAAAAAAAGCCTTAGTTGCAGTTTTTTGCCAAAAAACTTAAAAAAATTAAAAACCATAAAAAAAATTTAAAAACCAGAATTTTAATGATTGGATATGGTAAAGAGAGTCTTAGAGCATACGTAAAAAAAAATACGAGTGTGCGTAGGACCACACTTTAGAAGTGTTAACTTCTATGGCTAGTCTAAATGTCCAAATCAATCTTAATACAGGACGATAAGGTTTAATATATTTTATTTAGGAATATTAAAGTTTATTTAATTGTTACTTATATGCACTCCCTCCAAAATGTGTTGCAATGTTTTGGAAATTAAACAATTTATCTTAAACTTATCACACAAAGATCGGACGATGGATGACTGGGATAATGTAGTTTTTAGTAAAAATAGTAGATAATACATATATAGTAATAAATACATAGTACATAGTTCATAGGAAAAATGTAGTATACATAGTACTTGTCGTCGGGTTGATGCAATAGTCACGAAACAGAAATTTGTGCTATTTTAAACATTGTGCAAATATGCAAAAAAGTCATATTATATTTAGTCAAAGTCACGGATCTAAATTTGGGAATCCACTGGATTCATTTTGAATTTTTTCAGAACATAGTACATAATATGTAGTACATTGTATATAGTACGTAATAGATAATATATAATACATAGAAAATAATATAACATACCAGTAGGGAATGGAATTACTGGAAAAACTACTTCTACAGAAGCAGTTCAGTACTTCCACCCAGTACAAAAAAGGCATTACATTAACACGGCGATGGCCTAGGCTGGGAAGTACTTTTTTTCCCTTCCATTTGGAAGTACCTTTACTACATTTATTACTAAACTCATAATGCAAAGTTATTATACTGTAAATTTTTATAATATAATTTAGTTGGCGTAGGCGTGAAGGGGTGGGGTAGCTTGAAGTAAAATTAAGCGATTTATATTTATATCATAAACATAAATTCAAATATATGTTTATACATTAAAGACATAAAACTTAATGGCTGAGACAACTGTGATGGTTAACAAAGAAAACGAGCAGCTACGAAGTTTTTCAACACGCTTTTTGCGCGAAATCAAACGCTTGGTCACCAAACCCATTCTCCTCTGCATTATTTGTAAGTCATTACAGAGAACACTAATTAAAGAAGTACTTCCAAATCGACTTCCCACAATAAATACCTGCGATTTTCCCTACTGGGATACTACCTCAGATATGTACGTAAAATACAGATGCCCAGTCGAATAGGCGAAACGCCGAAACGTATTCCATGTCGCCGAAAGCGATTAATCCAAGCAAAAGATTTAAATATTGCAGCCATTTAGTTGGCTAGAGCATGGCAACTTTTAGTCGAGGTCCAGCAACAGACATCAGCGATGGTCACGCGCATTTTTGGTTCGCACCTGTTTCTGGGCACTTGTGTCTATGCAGTTGGCTAGAGCATGGCAACTTTTGGTTTAGCTCCACATAGAAACAGCAGCGTATAATTCTATGTGTGCGTTGTGCGAGGAAAAATAGCCCGCGCTTGGTGGGTGGGATTGGGTTAGAATGTTGCAATGCAGAAGCTGCTCTCAGCATTCGTTTTATATTCTCGCGCCGCTCTCAAAATTCATGTCATATTCAGGGGTGCCACTTTGGCTCTATAGAGCCATTTGTGGCTCTTTATAAAAAAAAACTTTTAAAATTGGCTCTTTGGCTCTTTTTCAACTTAAATGGCTCTTTTGCCTTTTTCTTTCAACTTGATCTTGAATTTTAACTGATTTGGTTTTTCCTAATTACATACTCGCAAAGAATTTACCATTACTGTTACTGGATAAAAATTCAATATTTGATTTCAAGATTTGAAGATTTTAGAACTATCCTACAACTAATTTCTCTGGTCGACCATGCCTCCTACTCGTATGGTAAAGAAGAAGATTTGTTTTTGACATCTTATTGTTCGCGGTTTTCAATGTAATTCCTGTTGTGTTTGAATTTGGCTCTTTTTTATCAGCTTTGGCTCTTTTTCTCGGAAAATTTGGCTCCAAAATTTTTTGTTTAGTGGCAACCCTGGTCATATTCTCGCACGCCATCGCACACAGCAGCGAATGTATGAATGTATGCAGACCCGCTCTCAAAATCCATGGCATATTCACGGAGCTCTTTAGCATTCATTTCATCCTCTCGCACACATTCGCTGCTGTGTGCGATGGCGTGCGAGAATATGACATGAATTTTGAGAGCGGCGCGAGAATATAAAACGAATGCTGAGAGCAGCTTCTGCATTGCAACATTCTAACCCAATCCCACCCACCAAGGGCGGGCTATTTTGCCTCGCACCTCGCACACATATAATTATGCGCTGCTGTTTGTAAGTGGAGCTCAACTAAAAGTTTCCATGCTCTAGCCAGCTTCATAGGCACAAGTGCCCAGAAACGAGTGAACAACAAAGTGCGCGTGTCGCCAACATGTGTCCAGAAACGGGTGTAAGCAACAAAATGCGCGTGTCGCGAATTCTTTGTTTTACCCCCAGCGAAAAAGTGCCAAACGCGCCTAAAGAAGTTAACACTTCAAAAAATCAGGACCAGCATGGGAGTTTTTCTTTAGGCGCAGTAACAAATTTAACTTTTTAAATTCACTTAATTGCAAAATGCATAATGCAAAAACTATTTGACCGACACTGATCGGGTTTTGAATATAAGATAAACATACCTTTAACTATCTAATTCCAAAATTAAATTGGAAAATAATGGCCTCTTCTTTCCTTGTGATAACCTTAAAGTGAGTTACTGTTTTTAGCAGTTTTCCGCTATTTTGCAATGGAAAAATTCAAATTTCAAAAATCCACCTTTTAGCAAGTCCAATAACGAAAAAATCATGCAAACAACAAATTGTTTACCTAAAAGCCTTCGTTAAGAGATATTTAACAAGAAAGGTAAAAAAACAGGGAATTTTTAGTGAATTTTTCAGTTTTTGGGCTACAACAAATTTTCCTGGGAGTTTCATGCTTGCGCACCCCCTAGATAATGTTGGGGATGTCATTTCTGACCGATTCCACCAAAAAAATCCGTAGCATCACGCCAAAACCACTGGAAATGCTCCAGCGTCCGGACTATAACGGGTGTTGACGCAATGTGATTTCTGCCCAGTGCTCTGAATATCAAAGTGAAGAAATTCAAGTAAGGCGGGAGTACTATGACGCTCTCTGGTGTGTTCAGCTGAATTTGCTGAATTTACGTCAAAGGTCTTGCACCGATTCCAGAGAGATCATAGATGTGCCTATCCTCCATCTCCTCGTGGTTCCTGCCGGTAACAGGGCTTGTTCCTGGCTAACGGTGTAACGGTCGGTTATAAAATTTATTTTGGTTGGGAAAATTTTTTAGAAATTACTTTGTAGGTAATGGGAAAATTAAAACGAGGGATGCGAGAAAAAAATAGAGAGTGGAGTGAGGAAAAATTAGTCAGGAGTTGGGAGTTTTTTTTTTTTGTTTTTTAATATTTTTTGAGTGATTGTTCACAACTCACTTTGGTTCTCAGTAAATTCTCTTCGTTTATATCTACGGACAATTATGAAGTGAATAATTTATTGGTTTGTTTGTGTGAGAGGAAGTAGTATTCGAGTTAGCGTACACATTTGTAAACAATTTACCTTAATTTAATAAGTAATGTATTTATGTTTTAGGGGTTTTAATCTGTATTTTTGGACCTGTTTGTTGTTTCTGTTGAAGTAATTATATTGCATTCTTTTATTATTATAATATTAATGTTTAAACTATATTGAATTATATTTGAAATTGCACATGAATTACACCACACTAATCCATTACTTACTATACATTGATTCCTTGCTCTTGTGAGCACTTTAACTTGTGGTTGTTTTGACATAATTAATTATAAATGTTCTTAATTATCGTTGTACAAAGACATCGAACTGGCCAGGTCGACGTGTTTATTTTTCGTTAAGTACCCTATTCTCATTGTACGAGATAGTGCTCTCAGAGTTTGTACGGTTTCAGCCGCCGTTATCTATTATACATTATTAATTTTCCTAATTCTGTATCCTCACACGATCCAAACACATTTTTTTTGTTGAACACTTTATTGTGTACATTAAATATAATTTAATTTTAATATATTGTCACCAGGTCTTTTAATAGGCCTTATGGCCTAAACAGTTAAACAATTACTTCCAGGATGGTTGGGCTGGTTTCACTCTCGAGGCGTTTCTCGTGGTTGCATTTTATTTTGTTTTCCAGGTCCAATAACTACTTGGGTATCCACTATAACGCTCGTTAAGGAACGACCACGGGCGAAGAGAGACATGTAGAGGAACTTGAATCAACATTTAGGTAAGTGGTGAACCATGAAGCATATAGGCCCGGCCACACACTCCACGACCCCCGGCGAGCTAGTGAACTCCGTGTGGCCGGCCTAGGAGTTCCGGAATTTTTTTTCTTATGTATGGTATTGACTCCTTGGTCATGCTTTTCCGGGCTTCTGGCTAGGGGGCAATACCTCGCATAAGTGGCGCCCAATATATAGTCGCGCCATTATGCTCTTACAACGGAGAAAGGCTTTAGTGGTCTCTGGGGTAACCGGCCCCTTCGATCCATCTATCTTGGCACTCGAAATCGAAGAAACGCTTCGGATAATAATACTGACGGATCCTCTGGTTCGTCAGCCCAAATAGATTTAACAGTAGATAATAACAACCATAATGCTTCGCCCGACTCTGCTACTTTCCAATGCTCTGTCTGTTCCCGATCCTTCACAACGAAGTCCGGTTTGGGCCTTCACAAAAGAAGGGCTCACCCAGTTCTCCGAATGGAAATTCCACAGATACCGACCACATAAGGCAATTAACTATCGATGAAGCTTCGGCTTCATCAAGTTCCCATGCAGATGATCGTTTTATAGAGTATTTGTTGTCTCTTGGCTCGCCTCGGGAAAGGACCTATAGAAGCAGTCATCTGCATTCCATAGTAGAACAAGCAGTCACGACTGGCAAAGATAGTACACTAAGGCCGCTATTACATTAGGATGCCATGGCAGCGTAGCCAGCAACGTAGCCATCTGGAATATGTACATTTGCATTATGAGTATTAGACCTGGCGACGGCCTGGCCACGTATCCAGCCATAGTTACGTTGCTGGCTACGCTGCCATGGCATCCTAATGTAATAGCGTCCTATGTAGGTTGGCGTCATATCTTCACAGCATTTTGCCAATCAGAAGTACACGCGCTTCAGCACGTACCCAGCCGCAATCAATTCCGAATGACTGGAATAGAAGGAAAAAGCGTAGGCATGATTATGCGGAAACTCAAAGGAATAGGTGGAAACATCAGGGAAGGTGCATTAGATCGATCCTAGAGGGAACCAATGTGTCTCGTATACCTTCTCAGGAGACCATGAAACCCTTCTGGAGATAAATAATGGAGCAGGGAAGCACTCACTCGTCTGTCGACGATCCTCTGAGACCTGACCTAAATGAATCGTGGAGTCCAATAACGCCGGCGGAGATTGGAGCATCTAGGCTTAAAGTTTCAACGTCGCCAGGACCCGATGGCATAACTGCGAGGCAACTCAAAGCAGTGCCCGTCGACATATTGGCGCGAGTCTTTAACCTAATGCTCTGGTGTGGGAAAGTCCCAGCACACTTATTGGGTGCGAAGACTATCGTCATACCAAAGAATATAAACTCCTCCACTCCCAGGGATTTTAGGCCGATCACGATGCCGTCAGTTGTAGTGAGGCAGCTTCACAGTAATTTAGCTCGGCGAATTGCATCAGCAGTACCCTGGGACTCCCGTCAACGAGGTTTCGCACCGACTGACGGTTGTGCCGATAACACAACGCTGATCGAGCTATTGCGGCGGGGCCGCGTTGCAACCCACTCTTCCTGCTATGTGGCCATCCTTGATGTCCTTAAAGCATTCGATTCGGTTTCTCATGGAGCAATCTTTGAGACTCTGAAGTTTTTTGGTGCGCCGACTCGTATGATAGCCTATTTGAAATTTTTCTATGAATGCTCGCACACTCAGCTTGTGGACGATGGGTGGATATCGGAGAAACTTGTCCATAAAGGGGGGGTGTCAAACAAGGATATCCTTTATCCCCCATCCCATTTAACCTCGTCATCGATAGGCTATTGAGAAGGCTTCCAAAAGAAAAAGGATGCTCCATCGGCGTAGACAAAAACAGGGAGGGAGTTTGCTACCTATAAAGAATTTCAAGATACAATTCAACAAATTGAATTAACGTTTGGAGTAAAGTATACAATATAATTAGCAGAAGTTCAGGAAAGAACCTAGATCCTAAATGGCCATATCAATGGATCAATTTCTCTTGTGAGCGTTTTGGCATTTTTAAATCCCGAGGAAAAGGAGTAAAACCAAGTATTGCCAGGTGAGAATATAACATTGTAATATTAAGTATTAGATAATTTAACAAATTTACTAAGAAAAAGTGTGTACCCACAAGACTTCCAGAATACAAAAGTTATTTGAATGATAATAATTTTTATTTTGCATTCCAAGTTTAATAATCAATAATTTTTTACTTACATTTTTAGTTATTTTAATAATCATTGCAATACTCAGTAAAAAATATTTTTAAACAATTACTTGCATAATTACATGCAGTTGTAATTATTTCATTTTTAAAATTTTTTCAGATCAAAAAAGTGTGGATGTCCAGTTTTTTTTAATGCTAGCTTGCGCCAGGACAAATTTATAATCACTGATGCAAAAAATGAGCATAATCATTTACAGGTAAATTTTTCATTTGATTAGAATATGAACTAAAATGTGTAGCAAAATTTGATTTATTATACTTATTTTGTTTGATAGTCCTCAGAAAATATAAGCAGACGTGAAACAAAAGATGAAGAACAACGTAATGACGCACCAAAATTGAACACCTTCCAACCTTTTGCTTTAGATTTTGAAATGGCACATGAAAGGATACTCATTCCGGAAGTTGCTATTGAAGTAAGTATTAGTGTATTCAACGCTTGCCGCAGATCATGTAGGTATGTGCGAAAATTTGCACGCACGGCTGACTGAATTATGAACTAAAATGTGTAGCAAAATTTGATTTATTATACTTATTTTGTTTGATAGTCCTCAGAAAATATAAGCAGACGTGAAACAAAAGATGAAGAACAACGTAATGACGCACGTAAATTGAACACCTTCCAACCTTTTGCTTTAGATTTTGAAATGGCACATGAAAGGATGCTCATTCCGGAAGTTTCTATTGAAGTAAGTATTAGTGTATTCATGCATGCCGCAGATCATGTAGGTATGTGCAAAAATTTGCACGCACGGCTGACTGAATTATGAACTAAAATGTGTAGCAAAATTTGATTTATTATACTTATTTTGTTAGTCCTCAGAAAATATAATCAGACGTGAAACAAAAGATGAAGAACAACGTAACACCGTCCTTCAGAAATTTCCCTAGCGGAGTAGCCGTGCACCGTGTACCGTCCTTCAGAAATTTCCCTAGCGGGGTAGCCGTGTACCGTGTACCGTGCACGGTCCACGGTTGGTGGCCCCTATACACTGCCTTTAAAGAAAGTAGACAATACAATGATAGCAATTAAGCCAGGTGAATAGGGTGGCTGTAAAGTAGGCGTCCGCCAAATTAAATTCGACAAGCAAACGTTTATTATAATTGTATCTAGTAAGCACCTTCTACTAATCATCGTAATAACCAGTAATGATAGCTCTGCTAATTACTAGTAATTAAATCTTCACCTCCTAGATTTTAGGGAAATGTAAATAAAAGTAATTAAGCCAAAAGTAACAATCATAGATACCTTAACAGAGTACATTTAAAATTCATCCCTTCTCTCATAATTACCGCATTCCGTTTTCTCATTTCACCAAATACGAAAATTAAACGAAATTATATGAACATCATCTTGGCACTGCCAGTGCGCACTCTATATACAGCCGCAGTGCATTTTTCAGAAAATTCTGCTTGAAAATATCAAATTAAAAAACAAATTGTTGAAAAAATTAAAATAAAGAAGAAAAAAAATTTTTTTTTTGAATAATTTTTTTTTTTGGAGGCGTTGGGGCGCCGATGATTTGTTTGGTATGGCAGCTGCCATACCTGCCATACCCGTGTGCACGCCAGTGACCTTTAGGGCATTTCTTCTTCTTCTTTAACGGCTCTACAACCGGGATCCGGTCCTGTCCTCGCATTTAATTTTTTTTATTATTACAGATGAATAACATTAACTTATGAAGAACAGGTTCAATTACACACTTTCGGAACCACTTGATAAAAGAAGCTTGGTCATTTGGCTACAATGGACATTCATCAAAAACATAAACATCATCATATTTGGCCAAGATCGCCACATTAACCATCATCATATTACATCGTCATTAATATACTAATATAATTTAAGTTTATTATAATTAATTTTCAACTTACGATATTCATTCATAATTTACTCTGGTAACCCCATCACCTCAATACATGCCTACGTATAAATTCGCATTCCCACTCTTATCATCGAAGCAAAAATCACTTCAAACGTTACGGTTTTCTTTTGTATCCCCACTTGAAATTCAAGCAAACTATTAAATATTGTTGCGAACGAAACGCTCGCTCTCTCTGCACCGGAGCTTCACCGAGGTAAGTTGTCAACTTGAACTTGAACCTTTTTTCCTCCCTTTTAAATTCCCATATTAACATTCCGTTTGTTTTTGGGTTTCGACCATTAACAAACTACTAACTTTTCCTCTGTTGTTGGGTTTCGACCATCAACAGATTTAGTAATTTTCCTTGTTGTTGGGATTCGACCATCAACAAGGTTCACTAATATTTCGTTTGTTTTTGGGTTTCGACCATTAACAAACTACTAACTTTTCCTCTGTTGTTGGGTTTCGACCATCAACAGATTTAGTAATTTTCCTTGTTGTTGGGATTCGACCATCAACAAGGTTCACTAATATTTCGTTTGTTTTTGGGTTTCGACCATTAACAAACTACTAACTTTTCCTCTGTTGTTGGGTTTCGACCATCAACAGATTTATTAATTTTCCTTGTTGTTGGGATTCGACCATCAACAAGGTTTACTAATATTTCGTTACCATCAACACATTACTTCCTTTCCTTTGTTGTTTGCATACAACAGTAACTCCCCTTTTACATTATTATTCAAGTTCAAGGTCCCCTTTTACTATAAAGATCAGGTGAGTACCTCATTCCACATATTGATAAATTTTTACATTTCATATTTTTTCTCTCTTCATTTAATTTCGTGATTCGGTGAAGTATATTTTCCCATTATTTATCTTGTTATTCATTTTCCTTGAAAGTGAAAAAGTTCGCGATTTAGTGCTCAACGTTGTAGAGGTGTTTTTTTGTTGCAATTCGATAATTGCTTAAGGGGGTAGAGCACAGTAACGGGCATTGTTAAAAAACGTTTAAAATTTTTTTTGTTATGATATATGTTGCTATATTTCGATATATGTTGCTTCGCACATCCCTATGATTTTCACGCATTGTTGGATGGTGTGCATAATTCTGCGAAAACCAGTCGTCTGAGGCAAAAAACCCAAATATTCTCATCATCTATATGGTATTGGCTATCGCGTCACGTAGCCTTTTTTTTAGCATTTTTTGGCAACGAGAAAGAAAATCCTGAATTATACATACGTTTTTTCGGCACAAATTTCATGTTATGATTGTTAATAATTATTGAACAAAGCAAGATATTGACAAAATCCTACGTGACGCCAGAGGCACTCATCCATAAAAGAAGTGTGTCAAATTTCAAGTCAATTCGTTAATTAGATCTTGAGATATCATGTACACCGTTTTGAAAAACATCGTTTCGAGAAAAACGCGTTTGAACATTGCACTGTGGGACAGAGTCCCAAATTTCTGGCCAAAACGTGAAATCTTGATTATTTTGTGATGAAATTTCTAACTCGGTGGTTTTCGAGGTGGCTGATTTCCAATTTAAAGCAAAAAAAAGAAATGAATTTTTTGAAAATTTTACTGTAGTCTACCCCCTTAACTGATTTGTAACTAACATCGTTGATGAGGTGATGAAATTGAATTTATAGTTTCCAACATTGTTGAGGGTGATCTAAGTAAATTTTGAGTGAATCTTCACTTGAATAAATAGTTTTGTTAAACTTCTAATCTTTTTATTGAATCTTGAATTAATCAACTTACTAACTAAATTAATTAACTAACCCTAAATAACTAATTTATGAACTATTTTATATAAAATTTGATTTTCTTTATTTTGAATTACCAACATATTTATTATTATTTACATTAAATTATTGGATTGACTTAATGAATAAATTTGAAATGTTATAATTGAATCTTACTTCTTTTTTTTATTTTTATTTTTCTTTACATTTTTTACACAGATGTACTGCAATTAGAAGCCAAAAGGCGGCAATTAAATTTTCCTTTGTTATAAAGGTTGTAACAAAAACATATGGTCCTTCGAGCCGGATGTGCTTCTAAGTGCAGTGCATAGTGTTTAAAAAGAGTTAAGTGGAGGGAAAGTTCCTCATTTCATAGGATATTAATATCACACAGTTCTGTGAACCTAGTGCTCAAGACATTCTATTTCAAGACAAGGTGTTTTATGTCAAGCAATCAAACTCAAGAGATTATTTCAAACTATTTACTCGAGTGTTTCAAGTTGAATTTATTATTTTTTTTTTCGAGGCAAGTCCCTCACCCATAGCAAGGTCTTAAGCACCAAGCTAAATTCACAGGAGCCTATTCCTCAACTATACTATTTTCAGAGGCAAGTCCCTCATTTGAAATCAAATCAATTGAAAGGTTTTCATACCAACCCAATTTATTACACACTCGAGTTTCTCATTTATATCAACTTCTTCCACACCAAGTGTTTACAAGAGTTTAGTTCTTACATATCTTCTTCTTCTTTAACGGCTCTACAACCGGGATCCGGTCCTGGCCTCGCGCAACTGTTCTCTCCACCGGTCCCGATTCTGAGCCGATGTCATCCAGTTTGGCATCCCTAAACTCTGAGCGTCCTGGTCCACGCCATCCTTCCAGCGAAGGTTGGGCCTCCCTCGCTGTCGCACCCCATAGGTCTTACCGCAGAGAACTTTCCGAGCAGGCTCATCTTCACTCATACGAGCTAGATGCCCTGCCCACCGGAGCCTACCGAGCTTTATTTTCTTCACAACATCTATGTCGCGACAGCTCTCGTAGATCTCGTCATTGTAGAGTCTCCGGAATCGTCCTTCCTCACATACGGGGCCAACAATCCTCCGAAGTATTTTCCTCTCAAACACGCCCAAGAGGTTTGAGTGCTTTTTGCTAAGCACCCACGTTTCGGATGCATATGTGAGAACGGGTAAGACCATCGTCTTATATAGTAAAAGTTTAGACGTTATGGTTAGATATTTGGATTTGAAGAGCCTTGACAGACTATAGTAGGCTTTGTTGGCTTTTAGCAGTCGTGCGCGTATTTCTGGTTCCATGCTATTGTCGGCTGCTACTATTGACCCAAGGTAGGTAAATGATTTTACCACGTCAAACTCGTGTTCCGCTACCTTGATTGTGGGACCAATGTTAGGTGTTCTTCCAGACGAGGCCACCATGTACTTTGTTTTGCTTTCGTTAATGTGCGCAGTCCCAGATTTCCTGCCACTTGCTCAATCTGAGTGAAAGCTTCTTGTACAGCAGTTGTTGTTCTTCCAATGATGTCAATGTCGTCTGCGTAAGCCAGTAATTGGGTGGACTTGTGGAGGATTGTACCCCTTGATGTCACGCCCGAATCTCGGATCACTTTCTCCAACGCCAGGTTGAAAAGGAGGCAGGCCAGACCGTCCCCTTGTCGGAGTCCATTATAGATGTTGATTGGTCTGGACAGTGTTCCGGATACCTTTACTTGGCTTGACACATTGATCATGGTCAACCTACATAGTCTTGTCAGTTTGTTAGGGATGCCGAATTCTCTCATGGCTTTGTAGAGTTCTACCCTGGCTATGCTATCATAGGCGGCTTTAAAGTCTATGAAGAGGTGTTTGTGGGTTCAAAGTTCAAGATTTATTTTAATGAAACTCAAAAATTCGGATTCGTTATAATTTATTTTAAACTTCTAACAAGATTTCAAATCGCGTTTTTCTCGACAAAACTATTATACAATCTCAAATTGATTTCTAATTTACGGATCGATTTCACTTATTCAAATTGCTTTCTAATTTACAGATCGATTTCACTTCTGGATTTCCTGACTTCCTTTTCTAGAATAATTTTTCTTCAGTCCCCGTTTTTCTTCCCGTTTTTTGAATAAAACTATCGATACATACAGCCACTCGTGTAGTTGTTGATTTTCTGTCTCCCTTTTTAGTGAATACAAGAACCTTTGTTGGAGACATGATCTCGGTACTTTTTATTTATGATGTTGGTGGCGCCTGCGATGATAAATGTCAAATGTCACGTCAACATTCATCAAGAATTTAGGTCAGTAGGTAATTGGAGCATTTTGTTAGGATGGACGGAGAAATTTAGATAAGTTGTTACGTATATATATGTTGTATTCGATGCTTTGTTTATATTTTTAGATCTTCACGGAACATTCTCCCCGGCCTTGGCATCGTTGTAGCATAGATGCCAATAAATTCACCGTCCTATGCCAATAAATTCCACCTTCCTCTGCTGCACCTGGATGGATTTTGTAGGTCTTTGCTTCTTCGATCTGTGAAGATAAGAAAAATAGGGAGAGGGTTATAGCGCCCTTACTCGCTGTCGGGAATTCAAGGTGAGGAGTTATTTGAAAATTGTAATTTCGCTAATGCGTTTGTTCGGATGATGATGGGAATTGGGTTATTGTGTTTGTTATTAACGTGTTTGACTAGTAGGCTAGTGCAAATAGGTTTTTGGAAAAAAAAATTAATAGCAGGCAAGGCTCAGCAGTTAAATGTGGTCAAGGCTATAACTAAGAGGAAAAAAAACTTTTAAACACGAAAAAAGGGGAAATCTTAAAATGGGGATGCTATTTAGGGGTTGAAAACGGTTTTTTGTAATTTGCGGTGAAACATGACCTCCTAGTGGAAAACGCTTCATGCAAAAGTTGTAGATAATAAAAAAATCTATAACTTTTGTATATAACATATTTTGACATAACCTCAAATTCTATAAGAAAATGGCGGAAAACCGATTTTTCAGTTTTTAATTTTTTTCTCACGTAAAATTAATTCAATTTAAATGAAAATTTGTAAGAATATACCTTGTATTGTGTTAAATAAGCATGATTTTTTCTTGGTTTGAAAAACGAATGGTTTCCTAGATATTGACATTTTTCGAAAAAAATACCCTAATTTTGCAAGAACAACTTTATTGGTGTTTTTTCGGATTTCGATGTTCAAATAAGTGCTCAATTAACCGTTGAAATGTCTACTTTCAAATGGTCTATATATGTTAATACTTTATTCTTCAGTAAACTGCTTAAAATTAAGAAAAACCGAAAAAGGACTTTTCGGATCACGATTTTTCAATTTTACAACTTTTTTAAAATTTTGAATTATTTCCGTTAATGACGGTTAAATTTTAATGACAGAACTTATTTTCATATAATATTACTTAAATTAAATAAAGTTAATTACAGAAAATGGCACACACCATCCGCAACATTTTAAATAAATAAAAAATAAAAAAAAATATGTAGGCGTATAAATTTTGTTTCACTTGAATTACCCGCCCAAACCCAATTACCCGCCTTGGGTGGGCGATTTCAAGACTGGCAGACACCCCTTAAACGCACTCTACTAGTACGGGCCAAGATTTGTGATGCTGGCTTGTAGAAAAGCACGTGGTGATTAAGTTTGAAATCTAAATGAAAAAAATGTTTATCGACTAGAATCTGCTCTCGTCGTAAAATAACAAGGTGAAAATCTATGGTAGTATTTTTTCCTTGCATTCAACACTGTCGGTAACTCTTATGATTTTACTTTTATTACAAATTTTTGCACGATCATTATAATTTTAAGTTTTAGTATGGCGTATTATTTTAATGTGTGTGTTAATCTAACACTGTCTAGGAATTCCTTCAAAATAAATGTAAAATATGTACTGTAAATCGAAAATGTATTCCGGTTTTGCTGGAAAAGGAAAAAAAGACAATAGTGAAATCATTATTGAGCAACAAAAATTTATCAAGCTTAGCCAGTATTTTTTATAAAAAAGATGCAGACCAAATCTCTATTGCGAAAAATGGATCTCAACTTATAGCACATTTATAAAACTAACAAATTGAACAATTAATTATTTTAATTAAATTTAGGTTTTTTACATTGCGGATTTTCTTTTTCATCGATCGAAATTTCAAATTGGGTAGGCTCTTCAAAATTATCGATGTCATCGATGTCTTTATTTTCGATATCAAGACTCTTTGCTGGTTCTTCATCAATAAGCTCGTCTGAATCACTAACTTGTTCAAATATTACTTTGTCTCTATTTGAACAATTTTCATGACATTTAATGCATAAATTACTGCATTTTAAGCCATGTTTTCGACAACCACATCTTTGCGAATTACAACCACTTTCACAGATGCAACTTATGCATTTCAATAATTTCTGGGGAATCAACTCGGCACTGTCTGAAATGAATTTAGGCACGAGCCTACCTAAATGTTCATTCCACCCCCACTGCTTTGCTTTCTTATTAACAGACTCGTCGTCCAAATAACTAACCCAAGTTTGCAATTGGTAATAAGCTCTGTAGGAGTGTTGTGCAGCAGCTTCTTCAGTGGGGGGAAGTTTTTCTAACTTAAAAGTTGATTTGTGAGTTGCCTGCTGGTAAAGCTGAAATCGTCATTGATTTAATGATGTATCCCTTCTTTTACTTTGGTAAATACCAGCCAGCATCACAAATCTTGGCCCGTACTAGTAGAGTGCGTTTAAGGGGTGTCTGCCAGTCTTGAAATCGCCCACCCAAGGCGGGTAATTGGGTTTGGGCGGGTAATTCAAGTGAAACAAAATTTATACGCCTACATATTTTTTTTTATTTTTTATTTATTTAAAATGTTGCGGATGGTGTGTGCCATTTTCTGTAATTAACTTTATTTAATTTAAGTAATATTATATGAAAATAAGTTCTGTCATTAAAATTTAACCGTCATTAACGGAAATAATTCAAAATTTTAAAAAAGTTGTAAAATTGAAAAATCGTGATCCGAAAAGTCCTTTTTCGGTTTTTCTTAATTTTAAGCAGTTTACTGAAGAATAAAGTATTAACATATATAGACCATTTGAAAGTAGACATTTCAACGGTTAATTGAGCACTTATTTGAACATCGAAATCCGAAAAAACACCAATAAAGTTGTTCTTGCAAAATTAGGGTATTTTTTTCGAAAAATGTCAATATCTAGGAAACCATTCGTTTTTCAAACCAAGAAAAAATCATGCTTATTTAACACAATACAAGGTATATTCTTACAAATTTTCATTTAAATTGAATTAATTTTACGTGAGAAAAAAATTAAAAACTGAAAAATCGGTTTTCCGCCATTTTCTTATAGAATTTGAGGTTATGTCAAAATATGTTATATACAAAAGTTATAGATTTTTTTATTATCTACAACTTTTGCATGAAGCGTTTTCCAATAGGAGGTCATGTTTCACCGCAAATCACAAAAAACCGTTTTCAACCCCTAAATAGCATCCCCATTTTAAGATTTCCCCTTTTTTCGTGTTTAAAAGTTTTTTTTTCTCTTAGTTATAGCCTTGACCACATTTAACTGCTGAGCCTTGCCTGCTATTAATTTTTTTTTGTTTTGAAGCATTTAAATCGTATTTGCACTAGCCTATAGTGCTGATGTTGTTTGAGAATATTATAACTATGTATTGTTAGTTTTGTTTGTTTTGCATTGTATTTATGTTAACTTGAGCATTGTTTCGGTTCGCGATCGCGATCAGTTACTGGAAGTCGACAGATTTTCGCGATAGGGCGTTTGAGTGTTGTGTCTTTAGTTTTAACCATCACGACGCGTACAAGTCCATCTGAACCTGGGTGTGTTTCTATTATTCGTGCCATGGCCCAACGACAGGGCGGGATATTTTCTTCCTTTAGAATGACGAGATCTCCAACCTTGACGTTTTCCATCCTTCCTGCCCATTTGGGTCGCTGCTGTAGGCGGCATAAATATTCTGCATTCCATCTCTTCCAGAAGTCCTGATAGACACGTTGTAAAAATTGCCATCTATCCAATCGGTTGAGGCGAACATCCAAAAGTGAGGGTTCTGGTGGTGTCAGTAGTACGTCCCCTATTAGAAAGTGAGCGGGTGTTAGCGGATTTAGGTCACGAGGATCGCTACTTAATTCACAGAGCGGCCTTGAATTCAAGCAGGCTTCAATCTGAGCAAGAATGGTGTTGAATTCTTCATAGGTTAAATTTGCATTCCCTATCACTCGTTTCAAGTGATATTTCGTGCTTCGTACACCTGATTCCCATAACCCACCAAAATGGGGAGATGCGGGCGGGTTGAAATTGAACTTTACGCCTTCGTTTTCTATTGCTGCTGCAAGCTCGAAGTTTATTTCACCCAGCATTTCCTTTTGTTGTTTTGAAAGAAGCCGACTAGCTCCCACAAAATTAGTTCCGCAATCGCAATATAGTAAGTTACTGCAAAGTCCACGACGGGAACAAAATCTTCTAAAGGCAGCGATAAATCCTTCAGCGCTTAAATCAGTAACGAGTTCTATATGAAGCGCCTTTGTTGACATACAAATGAATAATGCAATAAATGCTTTGTACATTTTGGGATTTCGTCCCTTGTGTGTTTTCAACTGATACGGACCGCAGTAATCGACTCCCGTATGTGCAAACGGCCTACTAATTTGTACTCTGGGTGACGGTAGATCACCCATCAATTGTGTTTGTACAGTAGCTCTTTGTCTGTAACATGGAATGCACTTGTGTAAATTTTGTCTAATTGTGTTCCTTGCGTTCAGTAGCCAATAATCTTTTGCCAATACAGTCATTATCAGTTGTGGACCACCATGTAATGTGTCTTTATGAACTTTTTCTATGATCAGTTGTGTGACATAAGCCTTATCTGGTAAAATTATCGGATGTCTCTGATTGTATGGCAGCTCCGAGTGTCGCAATCGTCCGCCCACTCTTAGAAGTCCTTGGTTGTCTAGGAAAGGGGTTAACTTTAGAAGTTTGCTCTTACGCTCGATACCTTTATTGTTTTCTAGATTAATGATTTCATTTTCAAAGTATCTACGTTGAGTATTTTTTAACCAAAAAATCCGTGCATTGGACAGCTCTGACGCCTTAAGGTAACCGTTTTCTCTATTTTTTGAAGGTGTTCGTAGGTTATGTATAAAACGGTTGCAGTAAGCAGTTACTCGCAGTAACTTCGTGAGGGATGAGTATTTTGTTTCCATATTTTCTTCAATGGTTCCGTGATTTACGCAGATCCCCCGTTGTTCAAGATTAGTATAGATGGGCTCTTGAGGTTTCGGCCAATGGTTCTGAGTCTTCCACAACCACTTTGGCCCCTTCCACCACAAGTCGTGATTTTGAAGATCTGACGGGTACAATCCACGAGAGGCACAATCTGCCGGGTTTTCCTTTGACGATACGTGGGCCCATATATTTCTTCCAAGAATGTGATGAATGTGGGATACACGATTGGCAATGAAAGTAGTCCATTTGGAAGGATGTGCTCTTAGCCACGCAAGCACAATTTGCGAATCCGTCCATGCGAAGAGAGAGATAGGTTTATTAATGTGTAAGGCGTTCACAACATAGCGTAATAGTTTCGCAGCTAGCACCGCCCCACACAGTTCTAATCGGGGTAGAGATACAACCTTGGTTGGCGCTACCCTTGTTTTTGCCGTGATGAGAGCAACATGTCGTTGACCTATTTCATTGGTCGTACATATATATATGACCGCTGCATACGCTTTAATGGACGCGTCAGAGAAGGCGTGTATTTCTATAGCTGAATCACTCTCTGCAAAATTGATCCATCTGCTCATTTGTATTTGATTGATGTCCTTCATACGTTCTCTGTATGTGTTCCACTGTGATTTTATATCCGATGGGATTTCTTCGTCCCAGCTTACACCTGCTAGCCAAAGATCTTGAATCAGGATTTTCGCCAGTATTATGCATGGAGCCAACCAACCCAATGGATCAAAAAGTTTGGCTATTTCGGAAAGTATGTTTCTCTTAGACCAAGTTGGTTGACTATTTTCGGTTTTAATGGAGTATGTAAAGCAGTCGCTTTGCGGATTCCAGAAGATGCCTAGCGCTCGAACTGTTTCTTCGCCATTGAAATTGATTGGAAGATTAGTTTCTCGATGTTCTGTAGGTATAGATTCCAGGAGTTCATGATAATTAGATGTCCACTTCCGTAATGCAAATCCTCCAGCGTTCATAAGATTTGTAACTTCCCTTTGCGCCTGCAAGGCTAGATTTACGGTGTTTGCACCAGAGAGTAGGTCATCTACATAGAAATCTGTTAGTGCAATTTCAGAACCTAGGGGGTAATTGGTTTTTTCATCCAATGCCAGTTGATTCAGAACTCGAGTTGCCAGGTAAGGTGCGCTCTGTGTCCCAAACGTTACAGTGAGCAATTTGTAGTCTTCTGCTGGTAGTTCTGGGGACTCTCGCCAAACTATTCTTTGATATTCAGTGTACTCATCCTTTACTCTCACCTGCCGATACATCTTTTCAAGGTCGGCTGTGAAGACGATTTTATGTTTTCTCCAACGTATTAACAATGATATTAATTCGCCTTGCACTGTCGGTCCTTTGAGAAGCATGTCATTTAAAGAAATTCCACTTCTTGTTGCTCTGGAAGCATCAAAGACTACGCGCAACTTGGTGGTGGTACTGCTTTCCTTAATGACCCCATGATGAGGTAGATAACTGCAGGCATACGCATCTCTATTTTCCACATTTTTGATGTAACACTTGTCCCTAGTATCAACCTTGACCATATGCCCAAGTGTGATAAACTCTTTCAAACACTTGGTGTATTGTTGTTGTATAGCAGAATCCCTCTTAAGCCGATTTTCGGTTTGATAAAGTCGTTGAAGAGCGATGCTTCTTGATTCCCCAAGATAGTTAGAACTCGTTTCTTTCTTCATAGGCAATTCGACTTCATAGCGACCGTCCTCTAAGCGTTTGTGTGTATTCATAAATAGTTCTTCACACAATTCGTCCTCTTTGGTGTAAATTTTTTCACTTTGAATATCTTCTAATTCCCAAAATTTGGTTAGAGTTCGTTCCAGTTCGGCGCATACATGGAAGCTCGTTATATTGATGGAGTCATTCTTAGGTTCCGCAACTTCCCCTGAAAGAATCCAGCCTAGAACAGTCCTTTGTGCTATTGGGCTACCCGGTGGTCCTTTGATAAGTCCGTCCATGATGAGATGACAATAAACATCTGCTCCCAAAAGTAGATCTATCCTTCCGGAATTGTAAAAATGCGGATCTGCAAGCTCTAGTCCTTCTATGTGGTTCCAATCACGATGCACGATAGTTTTTGTTGGTAGTAATCGCGTCAATTTTCGTAAAACGAATCCCGATACGGCTACTTCTGCTTCCTCTTGCAATGGTTTGATTATGAAATTGACTCGATGGTGTACCTGATCAATGCAATTATCTCCGACTAAATGAATATTACCAATAACTATCCCTTTTTAATTTTAGATTTTGAACTGTCGACTCTGTAAGGAATGAAGCCTGTGATCCTGGATCGATCAAGGCTCGGACGATTTGCTCCTTTCCAGACGATGGAGATACTATTTTTACCAATGCTGTGGCCAATAAAATCTGTTCATTAGGAGCTTCACTCACCAGAAAAGAATTAAAAGTTGCATCATTCTGCAAATCGCCATTCGGAACAAACTCAGAAGCTATAGCCGATGAGTTGACATCGCTATGTGATTAGAACTGCGAGGTTCAAAGCCTTTGCCTTGATTATGAGGTTCTGCATTCGCTTGAAAACTCTGAGTACTTGTAGGGTGAACCTTTCGATAGTTAGATGACTCATGTTCCACGATTTCATTTGATTGACGGTGTAGAAGAGAATGATGTCGTCGTCTACAATGTTGACATCGGAATTGACTGGGACAATTTAACGATAAGTGACCAGAACCTAAACAATTCATACACAACCCTTTACCTTTAACAAACTCCATTCTTTTTCCAGTATTCAACGCTGCAAATTGAGGACACTGTCTAATATTATGACTATTTGCACAGAGTGGACATATAATTTGAGATGTGATGTGAAAGGATTGGGAATTTAACTTGAACCTTTGATTGGGACCTTTACTGTCTCTGATAGATGTGTCTTTATTGTGTGGTTTCTTTGTGAAAATCGCCTCCAAAGTGCGGAACCTTGCTTCTAAAAATTGCTTCAATTTGTCCCACGTTGGTAACTCCCTTGAGGTACTCACTTCCTGTTCCCATAACTGATGGGTTTCCGTTGGTAACCTCTGAACAATGAGATATACTACTATTGGATCCCATCCGGACGTATCGATTTTCAAATTGGTCAAAGCTTGTAAACATTCAGTTGTTGTATCCAGTAATCCCTTGACCCCTTGAGAAGATTCACTTGATACTAAACCTTGCGATAATAAAGTTTTTAGATGTAAATTAACCAGAACTCTTTTATTGTCGTAACGATTTTTTAGAAGATCCCACGCTGAGCGGTAATTACCATCAGTCACTTGAAGGTGTCTTAATAAATTTTCTGCTTCACCACTCACATGCAGTTTCAAATACTGCAACTTTTGAACTGGTGACATTGTTGTATTTTCATGCACCAAAGTCCTAAACAGGTCATGGAACGTAGGCCACTTGCGATAATCTCCGCAAAACTTCTCAAGTGATATTTTCGGTAATTTTATTGAATCCCAAGAATTGTCTTGCATACGTGTAGAAGATGATTGCACAGCATTAGCCGGTTCCGACATTTTGGATTCAAACTCTTTGGAGTATCTGTCTTTAATAACCGAAAAATATTTGAAAAAGAAATCTTCTACAATAAGATAAATTTCACCATTAAAATACTCGGATTCCTTGTCCGATAACTTTTCCACGCAGTATTTTTTGGCAAGAATTTCTCTGTGACGTAATTTAAAATCTGTCCAAAGCTCTTCGAAATCCTTTAATCTCTTCTCATAATAACTTTGAGTTCTTTTGTCTTTCCCATCCTTTCCGAAATTGGTGATGAATTTTTCAATAATTTCCTTTTGGGCCATTTGAATATTTATTAAGGCTTCCATTTTGTTATCTTCTTATACCGACACCAATAAATAAATGGATGGACTTACCAGAATATTCAGGATATGTGTATCTTGATAATCACGTTAAAATTGTTCACGATTTTTTATTCTTCATGCAAATTTACTGTTTTTTTTTCAGTTTCATTAGTTTTTCCAAACGCACTATTTTAAGATTTCACTGCTTCTCTTGGATTCACTGTTTTAAGTTTTCACTGTTTTTTAAGTTTTCAATTTTAGATTTCACTAATTTTTTCGATTTCCGTTATCCGGCTCGAAGGACCAAAAATGTGGGTTCAAAGTTCAAGATTTATTTTAATGAAACTCAAAAATTCGGATTCGTTATAATTTATTTTAAACTTCTAACAAGATTTCAAATCGCGTTTTTCTCGACAAAACTATTATACAATCTCAAATTGATTTCTAATTTACGGATCGATTTCACTTATTCAAATTGCTTTCTAATTTACAGATCGATTTCACTTCTGGATTTCCTGACTTCCTTTTCTAGAATAATTTTTCTTCAGTCCCCGTTTTTCTTCCCGTTTTTTGAATAAAACTATCGATACATACAGCCACTCGTGTAGTTGTTGATTTTCTGTCTCCCTTTTTAGTGAATACAAGAACCTTTGTTGGAGACATGATGTCGGTACTTTTTATTTATGATGTTGGTGGCGCCTGCGATGATAAATGTCAAATGTCACGTCAACATTCATCAAGAATTTAGGTCAGTAGGTAATTGGAGCATTTTGTTAGGATGGACGGAGAAATTTAGATAAGTTGTTACGTATATATATGTTCTATTCGATGCTTTGTTTATATTTTTAGATCTTCACGGAACAGTGTTGAATTGAGTTTTGAAACTCTAGACATTTTTCCATAGCCTGCCTCAAGGTGAAAATCTGATCAGTCGTTGATTTGCCTGGGCTGAAGCCACACTGGTAAAGGCCTATGAAGTTTCTGGCGTATGGGGCCATGCTGTTTTGTAGGATAGCGGAGAATATCTTATACACGGTACTCAACAACGTTATACCGCGATAATTAGTGCACGCTGTGATATCTCCTTTTTTGTGTACCGGACAGAGGATGCCTTTTCTCCAGTCTTCTGGCATCACTTCCTGCTCCCATACTTGCACAATTAATTCATGAATCGCTTGGTGTAATGTAGGCCCTCCATATTTAACCAGCTCCGCTGCGATGCCGTCTGCACCCGAGGCCTTGTTGTTTTTGAGCCGGCTGATGGCTCTGCTAACTTCTTCTATGCTTGGTGGCGGCAGCATAGCATTGTCATCAGATATTGGTGGAGCCTCCGAATCCTCAGTTAGCTCGCCATTTAGCAATTCATGAAAGTGCTCTTCCCATCGCTCCAAGATGCCTTTAGGATCGGTGATCAGATTACCTTCTTTGTCCTTGCAGTATGTGCAACGTGGTGTGAATTGCGTCATACTGCAAACTCTTTGGTAGAACTCCCGCGCCTGGTGCGGCCGTCGTTCTCTGTACTGTTCTAGCTCACAGACGAGATTTTTTTCCCAGGCTTCCTTTTTCCGTCTGTGAATTCTCTTTTCTTCTTTTCTGAGCTCTTTATAGTTCTCTTCGCGTGCCCGTGTTCTCTGAGACTGCTGCATGGCTCGGTACGCAGCATTCTTACGTTCAGTTGCCAGCTTGCATTCATTATCGAACCAGTCGTTCCGATCTTTACGACTTCTGCCTAAGATGGAATCAGCAGTACTAATGACAGTAGAGTAGTAAGGCGGGTCCAGTTCTCTTCAACGCCGGCATCTCATCCCCAGGACTTAGGGCGAGTTCTAATGCATGACCGTAGCTGTTTCTGGCCATTTCATTGCGTAGTGCAGCTGTGTTGATTCGAGCCTGATCAGCGGATACAAAGCTTTTCAGCGTTGTAATGCGCTCTCGGAGCACCATACCAACAAGATAGTGATCCGAGTCGAAGTTGGCACCTCGGTACGTTCGTACCGTCATCAGACCCGAAAGGTGGCGGCGGTCTATCAACACATGATCTATTTGGTTGCGAGTGGCTCCATCAGGAGATACCCAGGTGGCTTTATGGATATCTTTACGCGCAAATCTAGTACTTGCAACGACCAAGTTCTTACTTGCTGCCATCTCTACAACTCGCTGTCCATTGTCATTAGTGTTTTCATGCCAGCTGTGGTTGCCGACATATTGCCTGTATATGGGCTCCCGGCCTACTTTGGCGTTCAGATCTCCCAGTATGATTTTTACATCATACCTGGGGCAGGCATTAAGTTCCCGTTCAACTAATTCGAAGAATTCTTCTTTATCATCATCCGGGGACTCTTCTGTAGGTGCGTGAACGTTTATGAGGCTGATGTTCTTAAATTTACCTCGCACACGAAGGGAGCATAGCCTTTCGTTTATTGCTTTAAAGCCGATAATGGTAGGCTTCATTCTTTTGCTAACCATAAAACCTACTCCTAGAACATGGTGTTTTGTATGACAGCTGTAATATACGTCATACTCAGGTTTTTGCAAAACACCATTCTCTGTCCACCTCATCTCCTGAATGGCGTCTTACATATACACCTAATTTATTAAAGCTTAGTCCTCGATTTATATTTCAGGGAATAACGCCCTAACTTTGATCAAGTGCAAGTGGTACATTCGTGATACATTAATTCATAGTTGTTTTGAAGGTTTGTGATTGACTCAACATGGCTACCTACAGAAGCATCTTTTAATGAAGCCTTAAAATTGCAAAAGGTGCACATTGATCTTTTGAACAAGGCTATCTCCAACTATAAGAAGACTGCTCTTGTCAAAAGAACCAAGGAATACATATCCGAACGTATCACTAAATTTCGAGAACAATGGTCGCGAATAGAACAGAACCATATTCAGGTTGAATTAATGTTTGCCAGCTTAGTTGATAAACCAATTTGTGATTATTTTGTGAATGATATTTATTTAAATCTTGGGGATAAGTATTTTGAGTTTATAGGTGGAATAAGAACTGCCCTAAGCAAATTTGAGGAACAAACACCTCCACCAAGCCCTTCACCGCATGAGTCGACGCGCTTAAATTCATCATCAATGTCAACACAGCTGCTGCGACTTCCAAAAATATCACTTACCACCTTTTCAGGTTCTTATGAATCATGGCGCTCCTTTCATGATTTGTTCAACTCCTTAGTACATCAAAATCCCTCTCTTTCCAATGCACAAAAGCTGCATTATTCAAAATCTGTGTTATCTGGTGAAGCTGAGCATTTACTTCGACAGTTTCAAATAACAGATGCTAACTATGAAAAGGTATGGTCAATATTGCTCAACAGATATAATAATAGAGTTCTGGTCAATTCTCAACTCAAAAGTTTATTTAATCTGAAAGAAGTGTCTAGCGAATCGGTGAATTCTATTAAATTCTTAATGGATAGATCTAACGAGTGTTTGTGTGAATTGGAAGCTTTAGGTGTTAACACTTCTTATTGGGATCCCGTTCTTATTTATGTCATTGTTCAAAAGCTTCCTTCTGAAACTCATCGAATGTGGGAAACAGAACTTAATGGCACATCAACACTTCCAACGTTCGAAAAACTCAAGCAATTTCTCGAGAAGCGTTTCCGCATGCTTGAAGCTATTTCAGAACATAAAACTAATACTCAACAACGCCCTTATAGTGGATCAAATTCTAAATTCCTCACACACTTTGCTTCATCCTCGACGATCAGTACCTGCCCTTGCTGTAAGGAATCTCATACAATATCCGCATGTTCCAAATTTTCAAGTCTCTCTCATCAACAAAAGTATGACATTGTAAAGTCAAACAAATTCTGTTTTAACTGTCTTTCAAATTCTCACTCCACATTGAATTGCTCTAGTAAGTTTAGATGCAGAAAATGCGGTAAAACTCATCATACCTTACTGCACAGAAATTCTTTACAAAGTTCAACTCCCAATAAAGTACAACCTTCTAATATTTCTAGATCTTCTTCAGGGACATTAGCTCCCAACTCGAATAGTGCACATAGTTCCCCTAATAATACCGAAACTACGGTATTTCTCTCTACACAATCGTTCTGCTGTACTAAGCAGAAAAATCGTTTCTCTAAAACCCTTCTTTCCACTGCCTTGCTAAATGTTCCAACCAGAGCAGGTGTTGTGACTCTACGAGCTCTTGTTGACCCGGGATCACAAGTTTCTTTTGTTACTGAAAGAACAGCGAAACAACTTCAACTGAAAGGCTCCCCTGCTTCAGTAACACTTAATGGAGTATGTGAAACGCCAATTACCCAATCTCATAAACAAATAGAATTTTCTTTTCAGCCAAGAGATCTTTCAACTCAAGAGCAAGTTTCTGTGACGGCCCTAGTTGTTCCTTCAATCACAAATTTCTTGCCACCATCTCCACTTCCGAGAGATGGTTGGATCCATTAAACTAATCTTAATCTTGCTGACCCACAATCTGCCGGGAAAAATTGACTTACTACTTGGAGCCGATGTGTATTCAGATTTGATCTTAGATGGCCTAATTAAAGGCCCTAAAGGTACGCCTACAGCTCAAAATACCTTACTTGGTTGGCTTTTATTCGGACCAATAAATTCAAGAAGTAAAAAATCTACCATACAATCATCAATTACTCAAGCTATATCCCCACTTCCAAAACCAGAACAATCTTCATGTTTATCTGCTCTTAACACAGTCTCTGCAAATTGCTTTTCAAGTTTTGTTTCAAGATCCACTAAAAAAAATCGAAAACAATCCAATAACTTTATTAAAAAATCTTCCACTAATCCCATTACCACTGAGTACCAAAATACAATCACAACCACACTAACTAATTTTGGTCAACCTAATTACAAGGGTTTCTCCAAAAAAGTATAAACCATACTTAAATGGATCGCACTCACTACGATCAATAGCTCCTGTCTGCACACCTCGTCCCTTGGCATACATTCCAAGCCACTACCTATTACAGATTTTGAAAATATTTCAAATACTAGTCTTAACAAACCCTTATTTATACCTTTAACAGATGATAAGAAGACCATGGCGTCCTCGAAAACTGTTACATGTACAAAATTCAGCAATAGAATTAATGGCAAAACTAACGTATCAAATAAAACAATTGCAAATTTGAAAACAGATCGCTTGCCGATTACATCTCCAGAAACCTTACCTAAATTAAAATTAATTTCATCTCCTAATAATTGTAATGTCTTTCTTAGCTCATCTAAACCAATTTACTACACAAGTAATTCGTTAATCAATGCTAACTCATTAAATTTTCAAAATAATATGTTATCTACAATTAGCCCAAGGATACTGTGAAATACTCAACTGCTACGGAAAAACCGTTAGCAGTGAACGCATCGCAAGCATCTCAATACAAAAAACTATGTATTTCCAACGTCCACGCAACACCAGTTGCTACTAATAAAAACAAACGTCGCATAATGAAACCAAAATCAAGTGTTTCTTCGTAGTTTAGCTTTTCTTCAACAAAATCCTCATGTTCTATCTTTTCTAACAATATTCCACCCAGTCAATAAATGTCAGTGACTCAAACAATTCAACTTTAACCACTTCATCAAATAACTATTACCCCATTCAAACTCAATAATCCTCGAATTGCAGGTAAATTAATACAACCACCCACAACTGCGCACTGCGCAATCTCAGGAGATGATTTCATATCCTCCTTTAAAATCAGAAAAACCATAATTAACCTACATAACAACTGGCTATAATTTATGCCTTGAGATTCAGTGCCCACATAAAAGAATTCAACTTTCTTTATCGCCGTTAACTTATATGAAATACAATCATATAAATCCCACACATATAAAAACTGAAAAAAAATATTATTCTCTTTTAACATAATTGATAATTTCAACAGGTATCAAACCAATTACACGCCCTGTACATAAGGATTACACATTGCAATTCTGAAAATTGAATTTGAGTCCACTTCCTCATACATACATAACCTAATATCAGTTAAACAAATCGCATTTAATTTCAGTCCATCCACTCTGCTTCACTTTAAAATTTAGTTGTACAAATCTCCTCATTAACAGCCTCAATAGTCAATTATCCTTGAAATCAAGTAAATTCCTTGTAATAAAATTTTTCTAACAGTTGAATATTAACAATTCTGTTATCATAAAAGGTTCGCTCTCTCAAATCCCTTTGTTATCAATTAATTATTTGTTCCCGATATCTTTGAACAACTCATACCGATCATGGCATATACTAATGCAAACAAATAACATGGTACAAAGTTCAAAACAGTCGAGTCATAGGATCATCTTCTCTTACAAAGACGTGACCGAGATCGATAATGAGATAAAAATAAATTCAGGAAATAACTTTCATTGAGACAATTAAAATTCATATTTTGGGCCACTCAGTTGATTTCTCAAGATGCCAGTGAAAATTATATTCACTACACATTATATAGAAACCAATTAGTTGAGATGATAAAATTTCAATTTCATGCCTTTCTTAAGGATGAGATATTCCTGGTGGGATGAATTAACACAATTAGTTTGTATTGTTTTGCTTCCCTTTAGCCAATCCCATTGATCATTTACCAATTCAATTCTAGAATCATTGTTATTGTTTATTTACTACATAGTTTGAAACGATGTAGTGGAGTCAGATGAGCATCAAATTTTAGTGAAAAGGGAATTGTCTCGAGAGTAAAATTTTTTTTTTGGAACATGTTAGTTACATCGAATACTATACGAAATGGACATTTTCTACCTCTAGCAACCGCCGCTACGTAAGTTATCGGCCATTATGTCAAAAACTTACCATTTTGGTCGTTCTTTCTAAATATAGATGCGTATATCTCGGCATGTGTAGGTCCGAAAAAATCGAAAAAAATAGAGGTTGTTCGTTATGATATTGGCTACCAGCAGTTACAATATGAAACTTTTATGTCCACATATAACCTCAAAAAAATTCAAAAACTGAAGAAACTACTGAATTTTGGTTTTTTGGTGATAACTTCGGATATTTTTCGTGAAATTTGATGAAATTTTCAAAAGTTATACTTTATAATGAGAACAATAACTGGTTAAAATTTCAAGCCAAAATATCTAATACAAGGCTCAAAAATTGACTTCAAATTTGAAAATTGATGGGCCTATCAGTTTTGTGCATCGCTTCGTATGAGGTTCTTACTTTTTTTAAAGTGTAGCTTCTTTTATGCACTTTTGATGGTGAAAAAGAAAAATTTTTAAACTTGAAGAAAAGTGAAAAAAATCGAATCGACAATCGACAATTTTTGCATTTTTTCGTCAAATTTTTAGAAAAATTTGAGCTTTTTTTGGCAAAGCTCAATTTCTATTGTATTATTAATTCAATTTTGACATATGATGATCGAAAAATTGACTTTTATCAAAAACTGTGTATTTTTTCTAAAAAAATTGACGAAAAAATGCAAAAATTGTCGATTGTCGATTCGATTTTTTTCACTTTTCTTCAAGTTTAAAAATTTTTCTTTTTCACCATCAAAAGTGCATAAAAGAAGCTACACTTTAAAAAAAGTAAGAACCTCATACGAAGCGATGCACAAAACTGATAGGCCAATCAGTTTTCAAATTTGAAGTCAATTTTTGAGCCTTGTATTAGATATTTTGGCTTGAAATTTTAACCAGTTATTGTTCTCATTATAAAGTATAACTTTTGAAAATTTCATCAAATTTCACGAAAAATATCCGAAGTTATCACCAAAAAACCAAAATTCAGTAGTTTCTTCAGTTTTTGAATTTTTTTGAGGTTATATGTGGACATAAAAGTTTCATATTGTAACTGCTGGTAGCCAATATCATAACGAACAACCTCTATTTTTTTCGATTTTTTCGGACCTACACATGCCGAGATATACGCATCTATATTTAGAAAGAACGACCAAAATGGTAAGTTTTTGACATAACGGCCGATAACTTACGTAGCGGCGGTTGCTAGAGGTAGAAAATGTCCATTTCGTATAGTATTCGATGTAACTAACATGTTCCAAAAAAAAAATTTTACTCTCGAGACAATTCCTTATGTTTTGCTCATCTGACTCCACTAATGAAGATAATAACTATGCAGAAACGAAAAAATTTTTCATTTAAGTATCTTTCGCAAACGTCTCGTCGCAAAATACGTCTTCGGTTCAGCAATGGAGACACTGTTAAAATTAAAGTATTAGAAAGTGGATTAATAAAGGTCACTAAAATGTAAAATCGTTTATTGATTTATTGTTTGGCAAGTTCCTCTTCTTTAATTTTAATTTTCAATTCATCAACTTGGGTTTAAAAGGGTTCCTGAATCTCGTCATTGTTTCAGTTTATCTATTGTTTTCTCCTTCCTCTTCTCTTATTTAATTTAACACCTCAAGGTAAATTTACAGTTTTGAAACATACCAAAATATTTCAACGGGGGGGAGTATGTTCAATTCTTTCACAGCAAGGAATTTTTCTTGGTTATCCTTTGAATTCCGTCTGCTTAGAATCCAATCACCGAATCACCTTTAGGGCATTTAATTTTTTTTTATTATTACAGATGAATAACATTAACTTATGAAGAACAGGTTCAATTACACACTTTCGGAACCACTTGATAAAGGAAGCTTGGTCATTTGGCTACAATGGACATTCATCAAAAACATAAACATCATCATATTTGGCCAAGATCGCCACATTAACCATCATCATATTACATCGTCAATAATATATGTACTAATATAATTTAAGTTTATTATAATTAATTTTCAACATATTATAATTTTCATAATTTACTCTGGTAACCCCATCACCTCAATACATGCCTACGTACATATAAATTCGCATTCCCACTCTTATCATCGAAGCAAAAATCACTTCAAACTTTACGGTTTTCTTTTGTATCCCCACTTGAACTTGAAATTCAAGCAAACTATTAAATATTGTTGCGAACGAAACGCTCGCTCTCTCTGCACCGGAGCTTCACCGAGGTAAGTTGTCAACTTGAACTTGAACCTTTTTTCCTCCCTTTTAAATTCCTATATTAACATTCCGTTTGTTTTTGGGTTTCGACCATTAACAAACTACTAACTTTTCCTCTGTTGTTGGGTTTCGACCATCAACAGATTTAGTAATTTTCCTTGTTGTTGGAATTCGACCATCAACAAGGTTCACTAATATTTCGTTTTTGTTGTTGGGAGTCGACCATCAACACATTACTTCCTTTCCTTTGTTGTTTGCATACAACAGTAACTCCCCTTTTACATTATTATTCAAGTTCAAGGTCAACTATAAAGATCAGGTGAGTACCTCATTCCACATATTGATAAATTTTTACATTTCATATTTTTTCTCTCTTCATTTAATTTCGTGATTCGGTGAAGTATATTTTCCCATTATTTATCTTGTTATTCATTTTCCTTGAAAGTGAAAAAGTTCGCGATTTAGTGATCAACGTTGTAGAGGTGTTTTTTTGTTGCAATTCGATAATTGCTTAACTGATTTGTAACTAACATCGTTGATGAGGTGATTGAATTTATAGTTTCCAACATTGTTGAGGGTGATCTAAATAAATTTTGAGTGAATCTTCACTTGAATATAGTAGATTGTTCTACAAGTAAAGAAAAGTGATAGTTTTCCAGTGAGTGTAAATATTTAATTCGCAAGCGTGCGTAGCGAGCGAGTGGATTAAAATTTACACGAGCTGGAAAACTCACTTTTCTTAGCGCGTCGGTAATCGTATAGAAATGACGTACATTTAATATTGAAAATCAAAAATTGCAAAGAAAATATTAATACTTATATTGAAAATCAAAAATTGTAAAGAAATAATAATTGGTTAAAGTAGGCCATTTTCTGTTGACAATTAATCGTACTGTAATTAAAGTTATATCTAAAATCGTGAAGAAAAGTGTTGCTAACTAGAAAAGTATCACTTTTCTTTACGATTTTTTATTAAACAATGTACGTCATTTCTATACGATTCCCGAAAAAATACCTGTGTTAAACTTCTAATTTATCAGAATTTTTTTATCTTTTTATTGAATCTTGAATTAATCAACTTACTAACTAAATTAATTAACTAATTTATGAACTATTTTATATAAAATTTGATTTTCTTTATTTTGAATTACCAACATATTTACTATTATTTACATTAAATTATTGGATTGACTTAATGAATAAATTTGAAATGTTATAATTGAACCTTACTTCTTTTTTTTTTATTTTTTTTTTTATTTACTTTTTTTACACAGATGTACTGCAATTAGAAGCCAAAAGGCGGCAATTAAATTTTCCTTTGTTATAAAGGTTGTAACAAAAACAATGTGGGCTGCTTTTAAACAACTCCAAGTGTTCCACTTTGAGTATTAAAGGCCAGCCCAAACAAAAGAAAACTGTCGTTGAGGAGCAACAGGCCGTCCGTTGGGGTGTCTCACTCGGTCAAACGAATTTCAATACATAGGTATTACTTTCACTGCCGATGAAGGATCCTTTATTGCGAGAGCGACTTGATAAATTAACTAGAGCACCGCTTAAGCCTCAGCAGCCTTGCTCACGGTGATAACACTTCAATTTTATCACCAGCAATACAATGATAGGTGTCATGAACAGCTTTGACAAATTAGTCCGCTCCGCTGTTAGAAAATGGTTGATCCCCAACAAAGACACTCCAAACCCCTTTCACACTTCGATCGATGATGGTGGGCTTGGTATTCCCTCTATCCTTTGGTTGGCGCCTCTCCTGAGGCTGCAAAAGCTCAGAAGAATCCGCTGGCCGGCTCTGGGTGAATCCAGCACTGCAAACTCTTATATTGCCACGGAGATTGACAAATGTGAAAGAAGGCTTGAAACAAATGGTGGTATCGCGAGTAGCATGAGGGACATCTACGCCTTTTGGGCTGCTAGATTGCACGAGTCAGTGGATGGCTTAGGACTAAGGGAAGCAAATAAATGTAAGTCCGCACACCGATAGATTCGTGATCCAACTCAATTGCTAAGTGGCCGCGATTTTATTGGTTGTGTAAGGCTACGCATTAATGCGCTTCTTTCTAAGTCCAGGACAACCAGGGGGCGACACAGTATGGATAGAATCTGCCATGCTGGTTGTCTCACGCCAGAAACTTTAAACTATATAATCCATAGGTCCCCTGGCAGCAGGATAGCTCGACACGACAGGGTTGCTGCTGCTTATGTCAAAAGACGCCTGCGGAACAAGGGGTATATCGTCTACGACGAACCCCGCGTTCATACTTCAGAGGGTCTGAGGAAGCCCGATATTGTTGGAATTCTGGGGCAAGGGCCATCGTGCTAAACGCCCAGGTAGTTTCCGATTGTGGAAATCTGAACGATGCCCACAAGAGGAAAGTGGAAAAGTACAATTGTCACGAAGTCGTCGACTTCGTTATATCACACTTCACGTGTAACACTGTACAGGTTTCTGCCATCACTCTCAACTGGAGAGGAATATCGAGTGAAGCATCAGCGCAACAGCTAGTGGAGGTAGACGTTCTGAGAAAGCAAAACTTCGCCCTTGTTAATACCAGAGCGGCTATAGGTTCCCTTAGATGCTTCCGCATATTCAATCAGAGCACTGCTCTGAGGACTGGCATTGGATAAGTAAAAGAGGAAAGCAGAATATTATGGGTATTTTTATTAGAATTAGGAAGGAGCGTGCTACCTGCGCAACATCTCAGGTACAAGGTTGTCAGCATGAAGGAATTAGACCAAAGGCACTAATAAGTTTTGTAACTGGTATTCTGATGGGCAAAAAAACAAAAAAAAAATTGTAAGATTAAAAAATTTTTTACCATTCGTTTTTTTTTTTTTGTATTTAGTAAAATTTTTGTGATTTTAGTTTGCTTTAATTTTAAGTCATTTTTATAGTCACATTTTAAGAATATAGTCAAATAGTTATTAATTTAGTCATAGTTAAAATTTTAAGGGAATCGAGGAGACGTCTTCAGACCTGATAGACGTCGTTAGAATCGTGGTGGATATTTCCGATTTTTCACTTACGTTGGCATGTGAGCTGGATAAATTACTTCTACGTTTTCTTTTCCACAATGCCATCACCACGAAATAGGTTTATATGCGTATGTGGCAACGCTTACACATCGGACAGAGGCCTCAAACAACATCAAAGGAGGCACTGTCGTGGACCTGGTGTATCTGCTCCTAATAAATGTGACACATGTGAAAGGGAGTTCGAGACTTTTGCGGGATTGCGACAACACATGCATAAAGCAATTTATAATGCTGACTTAGAGCGGGAGACATTAACCTCGACTACGAGACTCGGGACTGAAGATGAAGAAAATGAACTCGCCAGAGCAGAAACAAATTTTGTAGGGGACATGAGTAGTTTTCTTCCTTACTTAGGGACGTTATCTACGCGTAGTCTGGACGCATTGAAAGGCAGACGCAAACAAGAAAGATATAAGCGCAAAGTTCTTCAATTTAGAGAGGAGCTTAGCACTACCAACGACAGGAATAATATCCCAAGCAGACCCGATCCAGGAGAGAATGAGAGGGCGCGACGCTTGGAGGAGGGGCTTATAACGGCCATCAACGACATCCTACCGGACAATCTGGACACGGCTGCGCGCTCAGTTAGGGCGAAGTTGCTGGGGACATCGCGGGAAGAGGCGTTTTCTGAGCTCGAATGCTGGTGCCGGGCTTTAATTGGGGTCAACAATGCTCGCCAATCTAGGGGCCCACGGAGGGTAGATGGACTTGCGCAGTCTCTGATCTCACAATTGGAAGATCTCAACTTATCTTCTCGTCGCCGGTGTGCCGTCGACTATCGTGTTCATCAACATTTATATAAAAGTAATCAGAAGGCTTTCGCTGCGAAATTGCTGGATGGTTCGATTTCAAATAACGAAGCTGTGTCAAACCAAATCTGGGGGAAATCAGGGCTATGTATACCCGAGTTTTCTGTACGGATGAAATAAATAAATAAATCTTAACCGCAACTTTGCAACTGCTCTTTAATGGCATACTGCTCGCGGAAAAAACTCTACTCGACGACTACAAGTGGATAGCAAGACGATTAATGTTGTCAAAGAAATGTACAGAGGATGTGAAACAGAACTTTTCTGCGAAAATGAGAAGGTGGGTAGATATACGATTAGCAGAGGTGTAAAGCAAGGCGGCCCACTCTCTCCATTCCTGTTTAACGCGGTTCTGGATGAGTTTCTCTGCAAGCTGGAAAAATTTTCAGGAATACGACTGGGAGATCCTAAGAATAAAGTTAGATGCATTACTTATGCAGAGGATTTAGTTATATTTGCCCCAGTTCCAGACGACGCCAATAAGATGCTACAACTATGTGCATCATTCCTAAAAGATAAAGGCATGTCTCTCAACTCAGCAAAATGTGTATCTCTCACTTTAAGAACGGTGTCCGCAAAGAAAAAGATCTGTACTGTGGAAGATCCAAACATTTTTCTGGATAGTATTCCCATTAAACCTATGTACATCGATTGGGGAAACAATAAAATATCGGGGTTTAAAATTCAGCAATGAAGCAGTAACACCGTCGGATCTAAGGACATTGGACATTCAGCTAGAGCGTGTAAGGAGAGCTCCTCTGAAGCCAGAACAAAAAATGTAAATAATAAAAGAGCACCTTATTCCGAGGTACATCGCTTATGCCCAACGTCCTAACATTTTATCGTCAACTTTAAAATCGATTGACAGAATGATCCGCTCGACTGTTAAAAAGATCATGCACCTTCCATTACACACTACAAACTCCTTGTTCTACGCAGCGGAAAAATATGGAGGCCTAGGAATTTTTAATTTCCGAGAAGCGATCCCTCCACTACCGCTGGGTAAACTGGAGAGGCTTCAAGAAAGGGGAGCTGAGCTGGAAGCTGTAATTAACTTGGGGGCTGGAAGGCTCGCCCTACTTCGTAATTTAATCAACCCTCACTGTTATTTGCTGAAGGGAAAAGAAGCAAAATTCTTTTATAGGGGTTGGTATTTACAGTCGGCTACTATTCGGCTTCCCGGTAAAGAAGGTTGTTTTAATAAATAATTTATTATCGGTTTTTGAGATAATAATTTTTTGTTATAAATTAATTTTCTAGTTGGAATAAAGTTCAAAGCTTGTGAGTATAAATAAAATTATGATGAATACAAATGGTTATGATAGCGTAATTTTAGATCACCATGCGCGTCGGCAATTCCAACATAGTTTGGGATCATTTTGAGAAAATTAATGAGGGAAGTTCTAAGTGCAAAGCTTGTGGAACGGTATTGAAAGCAAGCCGCACAAATAACTTGAAACAACATTTGGAGCGAATGCACAAATTTGTTATATCAAGTCAAGTGTCCGCCAATATTTCTTCGCCCTTGCTGCTTTCTCTCCCTCAAACACGACAAATTTCTAAATGTATTAAAGTTCAAATTGTGAAGTCAACGATAATTAGAGCATATGTTGGATTAGTCACTGAAGATGGCATTCTATTTAATACATTAAATTCAAACAATTTCAGGGCCATAATGGACCCAATTTGTGATGGGCTGTCTGAGGTTTCTGGTAAGAAATTCCGCATAAATGCATTAAATTGCAAGAAAGGTATGAAAGCAGTTGCAGAAACAGTCAAAAGATAATTACACGTGAAACAAAGGGGATGTTAGTATCTTTAAAAATAGATAGTGCTACGAGACTATCTCAAGTAGTTTTCAGGGTAAGTCTGCAATTCGTGACGGATGGGAGGATTTAAACTCGTTTGATTAGAATGGTGAATTTAAAAGGATTAATGGCAAAGAAAGTGGCAACAAGAATTTTGAAAATTTTAGATAGATATGAAATATCACTAACACAAATCGTGTCAATAACTTCCGACAACGGGGCCAATATGATAAAAACAGCGAGGTTACTTTCGCAAGTAAGTTTAATGGGAGAAGAAGCTGAACAAAATAATGAGCTTTATTTAAGAAATTTGGAGGATTTCGAAAACTTCAACGAATCGTGTTGTAGTGTAGTGTGCTTCTTGCAGCAGTAGATGCACATGTGAAATTACTTTATATTGATGTTGGTGCTAATGGAAAGGGATCTGACGGTGGAATTTTAAAGTGTAGTTCCTTCTATAATATGCTACAACAAAATAATTTGAATATACGAAAAGAGAAAACGCTACCTGGACGTTCACTTGGGGTACGAAAAATGGGACAATTAAATTCACATTTATGATAACAACTTTCTATCTTTTAGATACCATACTACTTTCTAGGCGATTCTGCATTTGGATTAAGTCCTTACATTATGAAGCCATTATGATAGAAATTCAAATCTGTCAGTGCCTCAAAAAATCTTCAACTACAGAATTTGCAGAGCTAGAATGGTTGTGGAAATGGCTTTCGGGAAGCTTGCTTCCCGATTTCGTATATTCCACAGACCTATTGATTTATCTTTAAAAACGACAGATTTATTGATAATAGCAGCGTGTGCGTTGCATAATTATCTGACAAAAGAAATAACAAGAAATATGAATTCGCCAGATTGTGCTGCCGAAGCAATGCCCGAAACATTTTCAAATGTTTACACACAGCAGCAAGGAGGCAGTGGATATAAATATGCCACAAGAATTAGAAACTAGTAGTAGTGATGATTCTTAGCTACTATTTCCAATTATTATAATTTTCCAAAGTAGTTAAATAACCCAAAATATAGATAATTCAGGGGTTTACATAAAATTCTAATTCATCCGACACGCGAAACTGGCTGGAAGCGAGTTATTCGTCGAGAAGTAACAACCTTCGCTGTTGACTTTTCACCCGTTATGTCGCGGACATGAAGTGACATAGAGTTTCGGTCAATAGCCCATTTCAAAGATATTTTAATACCCGTATTTCTGCTGTTTACTACGTTATCATATGAGCAACCGTTAAGGAGATATTAAAAAAAAATTGCGTTATTAGTTATTTCAGGCACGTGAAGTGCGAACTTTGGCGTTGTATTACTCGCAAACTATACAAGCGAGAACGATGACTAAGGGCTTATTCTAAAGGTAATCACTAGCACTATAAGTTTGGTAATCGGCATTAATCCACCCAAATTAATATCTTACGAGATAATCGCAAAAAACTGCATTCATCCTCAACCATCCGAACAAGTTCGAACTTTGAGCGGCCATAACTTTGAGCCAAATTAACTTACAGACCTCGTTAAGGGCTCATTTTGTAGATAATTTTATTCTCTAATGACTTTGTATTGATCATTTTCAGCTATCATTGCACACAACCGAGTTATTTGATATAAACGACCTCTACCTCTTTTTCAAGATGGCGGCTTTTCCCATCACACTGCGACCCCACAAACTTGGTTTTAAAATTGTCAGATGTACCCCAATAAATTCCAAAAAAAAAATTTTGACCATCATGAAATGCAATTTCATGCCCTTTTTTCGACTAATTGCACTGAGCTATTAGTCCCCAGGTAAATTGGGAATGAATGTTATATCTGATTTGTTCAACGTGACCTGCTGATTGTTTGACCGTTTAGTTTATGAATTTTCGACTAAAAACAAGGGAGTTATAAGGATACAGCAAAACCTATAATTCTGCATTTCGACTCAACAGGAGCGAACGTGAATAATCCAGATTTTCTCAAAAAGGACATCATATTTTACTATTGTTTAATATATAGAGGGATCCATTCTTCGATACCGATTGCAGAGTTGATAACATCACAGCATGATGTTATATCAATTTCGGTGTTCCTAAAAATATACAGAGGATTTGCAATAAAGGAATTGAATATGTGGCCACTTGTAAGGGCAGTGGTAATGGATTGGAGCTGGGCCCTCATGAATAGTGTGGTGAGTACCTGGAACGAAATGACCATGGAGAAATATCTGGTCGTAAGTTATAATTATTTAAAGGACAGCGTAATATGTACCAACAAATATTACGGTTTTATTGAGCTGCTGTGCACATATAATGCACAGGGTAAGCAAAGCAATAAGTAAAGATTATACGGAATTAGTTGGTATAAAACCATTTTTATTAGAATGCATGTCAATGCTAATATTATGTCGGACTTTTGACGAGATTAAGAGAAAGAGAAATAGAGAGTTCAGAGAAATAATAGAGGTACTCTTGACAAAGAGTGAGATTTCAATGAAAGCAGCGTTTGACTATCTGACATGTTTGAGAACACGCTGAAGAGTTCAAAAACATGTCAGATGAAGTTGAAATATTAAAAGAAAAAGAACGTGAACTCGGAGATGAGTTCATTAGATTATACGGGAAAAATAAGTCCGTATACGCGACCTCGCCCTTCTACAATTATTTTTGGAGGAAATTCGCTATGGCGAGTGATGTAATGAAAAAAAAAAGAAGAAAATATAAAAGAAAGCACCAACAAATATTTCGCACCACAATTTGCGGAATACTTAACAAAAACCTTTATGCCTTATTGTCTGCTTTGGAGTGGAATAATGTTAGAACTCGTGGATCCTGCGATTTCACGAGTTTCTAACGCATATGTATGTGGAATCACACAATAAAAGGTATAAATTACAAGTGCTGAAGGGCGAAAAATTAAACACCATTGGCGATGTTTGTCGGAGATTAAGACAATGAATATTTAGTTGCGGAAAATTCATTAAAAGGAATCGAAACAAAAGGAAAAATAAAAATTGAGGCGCAACCTTTATATCCCGATGCAGCGGGTAACCCATTCGAAATGGAAACATGGGGAAGAACTAAAAGAGAAATAGCAGCACAACAACCGAAAAGAAGAAAATACTATACACATATGGAAGGAAGAGAACTGATAAGAATCAGTAGGAGACTAAAGAATGCAGAAGAAAAACAGGAAGAAGGGAAATCAGACAGGAAAAAAAGAAGAAATGTGAAAATTGAGGCCTGCAAACCAAAGAAGCGAAAACAATGCAGGATCAAAAGATCAAATATTGAGGAACAAAAATCTAAAAATGTATCACCAGGAAATGCAACTAAGAGCTTAACACAACAAACAATATTTCATCAGCTCAATAATGGCCTTGTCGAAGATAGCTTATATTATTTCCTATCGAATTCCAAACTTATCAAAATAAGCTCTTACACGGCAAATGAATGTAGTTAGTCCAGTCAAAATAGACGAAAAAACGCCATAATTGGAAGATAATTCCGAAGTTGCTGAAAATTGGAACAGCCATTAAAAACATTATTATACGTAAGCTGTAGAGACTGCCACGCGATTGGGCGGCTGCAAACTTTTTTATTCAAGGTCAAAGGGTCAAAATATCAGTTTTTTGTAAATATATGCTAAACCGTACGTCTTATCAGAAAATTGTGTTTACAAAGTTTGTAGATTAGGCTATTATCTACAAAAAAATATATTATACATTTTCTCGTAGGAATTGCCATTTCTGAGATATTGTCGTTTTAATAAGTTAATAATAAAGTCATATTCTATCATTCCCGACTTGTAAGGTCATCAGAAGTTTAATAAATCCTTTGTTGGAGTACGCGGCTAATATTTTCAGGGGTGATTCCTGGATATATTTGGAGAAAAAAATTGTTCTTCTACAGAGGGCGGCTATCTCCGCTATCCACTAAGATACAGGGTGATTAGGGAATTTTTTTTTTTTTTTAAATTTACTGAAATTTTAATAACTCCTAAAGTAATTATGATAGAGTAGCCTAATTAGGCTCATCTTTTAGGTAAATGTGTATTCTTTTATTTGGTATAAAGCACAGCAACCTGAGTGACTCCGTTCAAAAAATATATAGGCTCAAACAATGCTTAGAATCTAGACCTGGCAGATTTCTTCGTTTTTCTCAGAAAATTCGTTACTAACAGTACATTTTTTTTGCTTTTCTGATGCACCAAACTATTACCTACTATATTTCCATACACAATAAGTGTTTATTTTGGGTAGTTTTGTAGGTAGTAGTAGTAGTTTTATCGTGTACAATTAAAAAGTTACTCGTCTTTCAACTGCGGCATAGTTCTAATACAGTTGAAAATTGCTGCAGACCATAAAAACAAAGGTCCCAAAAAACCCGTAAAAAAAATTATTCAATGGCAATGGTAAAATGCAGTTTTTTGCAATTACCTGTACTACTAAGAATTATCATTCATGACTTATCGACATTTTAAACATGTAATAAAAAGTCGAATTCTACACTCTTTGTTTTACACACCATCTCCGGGGAGGAGTATTTTTCTTTACCTGCTTCCTCCTGCAGGGATACCCCACAGCATGGGCGGTTTCTAGGTTTATTATGCTACTACTAAATTTACCAGGAACTTAATAATTAGAAGGATTGCATACAATAAGCGTGTTTTTTAGTTTTTTTACAATTTTTCACAAAGGGTTAGGCACTTGCCAAATACGCTGTATAAGCCAAAAATTGGATATTTACATTTTGTTAGTTAGTTGGTTAGTATTGAGTAATTTTTTAAAGTGAACAGACGTTCTTATTAATAGAATTTTATGTGAGGTTTTAAAAAAAAATTCAATATGTCACAAATTTGCTTCATTTGTAGTAAACCTGCTGAAAGTGAAATCGTGGTTGTTAAGCGTGGAATAAAAAGTTTAATTGATTCAAGTGTTAAAAGAGGTGATGGGTTTGTTGAATTCTTGAAAGACAAGCAATCTGTGACAATCCATGAGCAGTGTCGCAGAACTTATAATCGAAGGAGTAATATTGCTGAGGCTATAAGACAGCGAGGGATCGAACCGAGTACATCAGGGATTAGTCAACCTTGTACTAGATTCCGACCAGGTGAGTCAATTTTTGATTATAGGACACTTTGTTTATTTTGTGGTGATGAAGCAAATCAAAAGGTTGAAAACAAAAAACGGAAGAATCAGCGGCGTGTAATATTCCAAGTTCTGAGACCTTCGTTTAAACACCGTATTCTGGGGGTTGCTCGAGATCGTTCGGATGACTTATCAAAAGCTGTTATTTCTCGGGTACAGTATGAGTATGATTTAGTCGCTGCTGGGGCAAAATACCATTATAAATGTTATGTTTCTTTTTTAAGGGCTGGTCCAGTAGAACATAAAGTTGGTCGTCCTAAAGATAGTGCTGTTACTTTGGCGATGGAAGAAATATTTGCATATATTGAAAATAATGACGATTGTCAGTTTACATTGCAAGAACTAAAAGATATTTGCACAAGTGAAGTTCCATGTAGTCAAACAATTAAAAGAAGATTGAAGTCAAAGTATGGTAATAGTATTGTTATTACTGAGAAGCATGGAGACTTGACAATTTTCTGTTTTCTCGATAGTCAGTACGATGAACTGAAGCAAGCTTCGCACGATAACAAAAAACATAATGTAAAAGAAGAACAATTTAGGATACTGGACACTGCAGCAGCGATCCTTCGAGAAGATATCCAATCTGTAGTGTGCGACACTACAAATTACCCGCCTCCTAGTCAAATGTTTGACAATATCAACAGCGACATTCCAGAGTCACTTACTTATTTTTTGGAGCAAGTAATTTTAAAAAATAAAGTCCACAAACTGGAACATTTAAAATTAGTATGTTCGACTGTTAGCCACTGTATTATGGCTGCTGTTCGTCCTAGATCTTTTTGTTCGAGGTTGCAATTGGGTCTCTCCATTTTTTTCCATCGTCGATTCGCATCAAAACGCCTCATACAGATTTGTTCGGCTCTTGGTTTGTGTGCATCATATAATGATACGATGATGTATGAGGCTGCAGCAGTTCTCAATCGTCAGCCTGATATCTTACCACCAGAAAGCGGAACATTTTTGCAATATGTAGCAGATAATGCTGATATAAATGTATACACTTTAGACGGTCATAACACTCTCCACATCATGGGTATCATTCAAATCGTTACTCCTAAAAGTTCAGTTTTAGCAGAAGAGCCTATTTCACGAATGAAAGAAGTTGTTTCAGCAAAATATCTCGCGGCAAAAGCTCGTGTGCCAATGGGTCAGAATTTCTCAAACGGATCACCTGAAATTGATGAAAATTCATTTTCCCTTGAAATTGACCTTTTTCGATAGTGTTTATCATTCCTAAGGTAAATCCAAACTGAATTCGTTCAAAAATTTTTTTGTTAATTTTATTAACAACTAAAGATTTTCATCATTTTTTTTTTTAATTAATTTCGGGTGATCCAATTTTTCGATTTTAATCTTTCTTGCGGCAATTGAATCGTCATTTAACATAGATTTATCATGATTTTTTCCGATCCGAAAACTTGCATTTTTATATAATATTTTCATATTTGTTTATAACAAATTGGTAAACAAATGTGTTCTCCACCATATTTTGACTAGAAAAAAAAACCACATATACTTCCTTCAATTCTCTTTAATATTCCGTTGAGAAAAAAAATGGATCGCATTTTGAAAAAGGGTTATTCGAGGGTAATCATAGTCGCGCGAGGTGCCAAAGTTCGGCGTTCTTTCGCGCGTATGTATTTATTCATCACCGCGTACATGTTTCTCGCTATGTTAAAAGGATTTCTTGAGAAATTTCTTGAAAATTGAAATTCTTGAGAAATTTCTTGAGAAATCCTTCTAACATAGCAGAAACATGATGAATAAATACATACGCGCGAAAGAACGCCGTAACTTTGGCACCTCGCGCGACTATGATTACCCTCGAATAACCCTTTTTCAAAATGCGATCCATTTTTTTTCTCAACGGAATATTAAAGAGAATTGAAGGAAGTATATGTGGTTTTTTTTTCTAGTCAAAATATGGTGGAGAACACATTTGTTTACCAATTTGTTATAAACAAATATGAAAATATTATATAAAAATGCAAGTTTTCGGATCTGAAAAAATCATGATAAATCTATGTTAAATGACGATTCAATTGCCGCAAGAAAGATAAAAATCGAAAAATTGGATCACCCGAAACTAATTAAAAAAAAAAAATTATGAAAATCTTTAGTTGTTAATAAAATTAACAAAAAAAATTTTTGAACGAATTCAGTTTGGATTTACCTTAGGAATGATAAACACTATCGAAAAAAGTCAATTTCAAGAGAAAATGAATTTTCATCAATTTCAGGTGATCCGTTTGAGAAATTCTGACCCCAATACAATCAATCAAGGATCTGACTTATCAAAAGTTGTAATAAGACTTGGAGGTTTTCATTTACTCATGTCGTTTTTGGGAGCAATTGGTTATATTATGCAAGGGAGTGGTATCAAAGAGGTCCTGTCTTCTATTTATGCACCTAATTCATTAGATAAAATGCTCAATGGACGTGCTTACGCCAGAGCTGTCAGAGCTCATACATTACTTCATCTCACGTTAGCAACAATAGTATCGAAAGAACTCTCTATTGATAGTGATATAGATGAAAATCTTCAAAAAACTATTGATGAAGTAATAAATAGCACTATTTCGTATAGTGATATTGAAAATTGCAACGAAAAGGCTGAAGCATTACTTTACGAGTTCAATCAAAAATTAAAGCAATTTGAACGACGAGGTCCTACAGCAAAACTATGGATACAATATTTTCATATGGTATCGATTGCAAAGGAGTTTATAAGAGCTGAACGTATGGGAGATTGGCAAGCTCATTTGAATTGTGTTAAAGAATTGCTTCCTTATTTCCACTCATCAGGACATTTTCCTTACGCTAAATCTGCCCATTTATATCTTCAGGACATGCAGGATTTAGAAAATTTGATTGAACCTGGAGTTTTTAGTAGATTTAAACAAGGATTCTTCACTGTTAAACGGTCTACTCAGATATCATCATTGATCAATCGCTGATGAAATCAATGAAAACGGATGGAGGTGTTGCTCGTGGAAGAAGTACGCAAGACAGTGTCATGAGTAAATTGGTTTGTGGCATGCATGCAATGAATACTGTGTGTGAAGGGCTGGAGGATGTTGCTAATGTTAAAATGGACACAACAGATCAGCACGTAGATGCAAGTGATGCACGGGTAAAAAGAGATATTGCAGACATTCAAAAACTTCTTGAGTGGTTTTCATTACATCATCCTTTCCCTGAAGTTAAAAAGATAATGTCCATTGCAAGTGGAGTCGTCGGTGATGAAAGCATAAATTGTCATAATGCACGTGAAGTAGGAATCGCTTCTATGACTGGAATGATCGGCCACACTTTTAATAATATTAAATTGAAGCGTGCTGATAGAGTACTCCCTCTTTTAGCTATCAGTAGCTCTATAACGCTTCATGATGAAAAGGTACCTATAGATCCTCTATTATTATTTCAACGCATGAGTATTACGAAAACCTTAGAAGATGAACTTGAAAAATTCTTCGAATATGAATTAGCTCCTTATCCATTATCCCTCTTCGAAGCAATTGGAATGCGCAAAACACAAAAATCAGCCATTTATGATTTCTTTCAATGTGTTGAAATTGATAATACAAATGCCACGTATGTCATCGATGGAGGATATTTTTTTCACCGTGTTGTGTGGGATCGAGAAGAAACATTCGATGTTATTTTGGAGAAATACGTTGATTATCTACATAGACATTTCGGTCGCAATGTTATTGTAGTATTTGATGGTTATACTGATTTCAGGAAGAGTACCAAAGCCGCTGAGCAACGTCGTCGGGCAACTAAAACATCGACAGCTCCTGATGTCTTTTTTGACCAATGTATGACTGTTCCAACAAACCAACAACAATTTCTGGCTAATACTCATAACAAGTCGCGTTTCATTTCAATGCAGTGTGGAAAGTTAACAGCTGCTGGTATTTGTGCGAAACAAGCTGATAATGACGCTGACGTCCTCATAATTGAAACAGCTTTCGAACAGTTAAATACAACTATAGTTGTAGGTGAAGATGTGGACTTGTTAATAATACTGACTGCACGAACCCCTACTGATAAGATTATATATTTTTTAAAACCTGGAAAAGGTCAAGTAGGAACAAAAATGTATTCATCACAAAGTTTGACTTCATATCCGAAATGTCAAGCTCATATCTTGTTTTTGCATGCAATAACGGGTTGTGATACTACGTCAGCATTCTTCAAAAGAGGAAAAGCAAAAATATTTAAATTATTTGAAAAACGTGATGATTTAATTGATTGCGCTGAAGTATTCACGAAGATTGACTGTTCTTCAGACATCATCATCACTAACGGAATTCGGTTTCTTCTTGCTATATATGGAGCTCCAAAAAAAATTGATTCTATCGACAAGTATAGATATTTAACTTTTGTGAAAAATACGCGGAACAATAAAAGTGTGCAGTTATCCTGTATTCCTCCAACATCTGCTGCTGCTTATCAACATTTGTTTCGTGTCTACTATCAAGTGCAAGTGTGGCTAGGTAACGAGCTGGACCCTGAAGACTGGGGATGGGTATTCAAAGATAACAGCTTGGAGCCAATTCCGACTTTACTTCCGCCTGCTCCAGAAAAACTTCTCAAAACTATTTTTTGTAATTGTAAGAAAGGCTGCAATTATAATTGTGGCTGTAAAAAAGTCGGGTTATTTTGTTCACCAGTATGTACTAATTGCCAAGGCCAGTCTTGTTCCAATGTGGACTCCCATTCAGATGATGATGAAGAATGAAGTGATGTCTCATTCTATTTTCTTGGAGTAATCAATAGCAATCAAGCAGCAAGAGAGAAAGGTAAAAGGGAAGAAAGAAGAAACCGAAGAAGAACATATGGCTTTTGAGAAATAATTTGAATATATTTAATCATAGCCCAATTTATCAAACATCAATAGAAAATGTTATAATCAAAGTTATTCCATCCAAATATCGTGGATTAGAACAGGGGAAACCACGTAAAAAAAATGCGCCAAGTACTCTACCTCGTAGGTGGTGTGGAAAAGAGTGTAGAATTTGACTTTTTATTTCATTTTGAAAATGTCGATATGTCGTGCAAGTCACACAAAATCTAAATATCCAATTTTTGGCTTATACAGCGTATTTGGCAAGTGCCTAACCCTTTGTGAAAAATTGTAAAAAAACTAAAAAACACGCTTATTGTATGCAATCCTTCTAATTATTAAGTTCCTGGTAAATTTAGTAGTAGCATAATAAACCTAGAAACCGCCCATGCTGTGGGGTATGCCTGCAGGAGGAAGCAGGTAAAGAAAAATACTCCTCCCCGGAGATGGTGTGTAAAACAAAGAGTGTAGAATTCGACTTTTTATTACATGTTTAAAATGTCGATATTGCTAATGTCCTCTGTCCGGTACACAAAAAAGGAGATATCACAGCGTGCACTAATTATCGCGGTATAACGTTGTTGAGTACCGTGTATAAGATATTCTCCGCTATCCTACAAAACAGGATGGCCCCATACGCCAGAAACATCATAGGCCATTACCAGTGTGGCTTCAGCCCAGGCAAATCAACGACTGATCAGATTTTCACCTTGAGGCAGGCTATGGAAAAATGTCTAGAGTTTCAAAACTCAATTCAACACCTCTTCATAGACTTTAAAGCCGCCTATGATAGCATAGCCAGGGTAGAACTCTACAAAGCCATGAGAGAATTCGGCATCCCAAACAAACTGACAAGACTATGTAGGTTGACCATGATCAATGTGTCAAGCCAAGTAAAGGTATCCGGAACACTGTCCAGACCAATCAACATCTATAATGGACTCCGACAAGGGGACGGTCTGGCCTGCCTCCTTTTCAACCTGGCGTTGGAGAAAGTGATCCGAGATTCGGGCGTGACATCAAGGGGTACAATCCTCCACAAGTCCACCCAATTACTGGCTTACGCAGACGACATTGACATCATTGGAAGAACAACAACAGCTGTACAAGAAGCTGAGCGGCAGGAAATCTGGGACTGCACATTAACGAAAGCAAAACAAAGTACATGGTGGCCTCGTCTGGAAGAACACCTAACATTGGTCCCACAATCAAGGTAGCGGAACACGAGTTTGACGTGGTAAAATCATTTACCTACCTTGGGTCAATAGTAGCAGCCGACAATAGCATGGAGCCAGAAATACGCGCACGACTGCTAAAAGCCAACAAAGCCTACTATAGTCTGTCAAGGCTCTTCAAATCCAAATATCTAACCATAACGTCTAAACTTTTACTATATAAGACGATGGTCTTACCCGTTCTCACATATGCATCCGAAACGTGGGAGGAAAATACTTCGGAGGATTGTTGGCCCCGTATGTGAGGAAGGACGATTCCGGAGACTCTACAATGACGAGATCTACGAGCGCTGTCGCGACATAGATGTTGTGAAGAAAATAAAGCTCGGTAGGCTCCGGTGGGCAGGGCATCTAGCTCGTGTGAGTGAAGATGAGCCTGCTCGTAAAGTTCTCTGCGGTAAGACCTATGGGGTGCGACAGCGAGGGAGGCCCAACCTTCGCTGGAAGGATGGCGTGGACCAGGACGCTCAGAGTTTAGGGATGCCAAACTGGATGACATCGGCTCAGAATCGGGTCCGGTGGAGAGAACAGTTGCGCGAGGCCAGGACCGGATCCCGGTTGTAGAGCCGTTAAAGAAGAAGAAGAAGAAAATGTCGATAAGTCATGAATGATAATTCTTAGTAGGACAGGTAATTGCAAAAAACTGCATTTTACCATTGCCATTGAATAATTTTTTTTACGGGTTTTTTGGGACCCTTGTTTTTATGGTCTGCAGCAATTTTCAACTGTATTAGAACTATGCCGCAGTTGAAAGACGAGTAACTTTTTATTTGTTCACGATAAAACTACTACTACTACTACTACCTACAAAACTACCCAAAATAAACACTTATTGTGTATGGAAATATTGTAGGTAATAGTTTGGTGCATCAGAAAAGCAAAAAAAATGTACTGTTAGTAACGAATTTTCTGAGAAAAACGAAGAAATCTGCCAGGTCTAGATTCTAAGCATTGTTTGAGCCTATATATTTTTTGAACGGAGTCACTCAGGTTGCTGTGCTTTAACCAAATAAAAGAATACACAATTACCTAAAAGGCTACTCTATCATAATTACTTTAGGAGTTATTCAAATTTCAGTAAATTTAAAAAAAAAAAATTCACCCTGTATCTTAGTGGATAGTGGAGATAGCCGCCCTCTGTAGGACAATTTTTTTCTCCAAATATATCCAGGAATCACCCCTGAAAATATTAGCCGCGTACTCCAACAAAGGATTTATTAAACTTCTGATGACCTTTACAAGTCGGGAATGATAGAATATGAGTATTTTCACTTATTAAAACGACAATATCTCAGAAATGGAAATTCCTACGAGAAAATGTATAATATATTTTTTTGTAGATAATCGCCTAATCTACAAACTTTGTAAACACAATTTTCTGATAAGACGTACGGTTTAGCATATATTTGCAAAAAACTGATATTTTGACCCTTTGACCTTGAATAAAAAAGTTTGCAGCCGCCCAATCGCGTGGCAGTCTCTACAGCTTATGTATAATAATGTTTTTAACGGCTGTTCCAATTTTCAGCAACTTCGGAATTATCTTCCAGTCAAACCTCTAATTTGACTGGACTAAGTGTAATCTTTAGAAAGTTTGAAATAACAGCGAGTAATTTCCGTTATTTAGCCAGCAAAAATAGCTGGATTGATGGTGAAGTTGTTGACGCCTACGTAGCAACTACAATGGACAGATGGAGAGATAATATAACATATTTTCCAACTGACATTGGTGGAACTGTTCTCGGTGACTTCTGGCAAAAACGCCACGATAAAGGGATGAAACTTATGAGAGTAGAAGATGAATTAAAAGAAATATTATTATTTCCTGTTATCAAGGCCATTGGCGTCTTCTCATGATAAAACCTATAATTGGAAAGATTGTATTACTTGATCCCTATGAAAGAAGCAGTGACCTCAAAAGAGTGTTAGAAGCTTGGGATAAGTATATTCACGAATGCAACAATGAATCGAGTGTGAGTAAACTTAAACAAATGACGTGGACAGAAGAACATTGAACGTCCATTCCAAAGCACTTCGGATACCTCAAACTGTGCATTATATGTAGGGGAGACTGGGTACGGTTGAAACAATTTAGATTTCATTGTCCGTAGCATCGCTACTACCGAACCAAGCAGCGATTGAGACATGCTAAATTCAAGAGCATGTTTCCATCTACCAATTCGCAGTATTATTTGAGTGCCCGGTGTTTTGTAATTTGTGTAAAATCAAATTAAAAAAATAAATAAAATTGTTTCAACCGTCCACATGCCAGGGGCGGTTGAAACAGTGATTGGGGTCAATTGAAACACATGCAAATATAGGTTACAACTTATCAATAAAAATGAAAATTAACAACAATTAACATCAGTTGGGTATTTCTACCGTAGTTATGCCTGTTTCGTCAGCATTATATATATCTTGTGGCTCAAATTTGTTACGGTCCATGACAAACTCAAGCTTGAAATAGTCAAATTGTTATAAAAAGCATCTACATTGCATTTGTTAAAACTAGTTTCCCGTGAAAGGGTTGTAGCCTGCGCTCCCTGTACAGATAGTTCAGTTATAGCTAATGTGTTGGTGTTCATCGCCAGATGCATCTCGCTTTCGAATATATCTTAGAAGCGAACAGTGGTGCACTCCATGTTTCTCCGTCGCTTTTCGTAAAGAATCCCCTGCTTTTACCTTCTCATAGGCTTCTTTATATCTTGATAAATCCACCTGCCCCGCGAATTTTTCTTTCACGTTCCCTCGGCATCTACAGAGTAGGGAATTTAAATAAATAAATTGTTTCAACCGTACCCACAAAAAATGTTTCAACTGTACCCATGCCCCCATTTGATACAAAACAGTTTATAACAACGGCAACACTAATTTTACACAAATACTAATAGACGCTGTCATGTTCTAAAAACATTGATTCAAACAAAACAAAACCACTCAAAACTGTCAGTTAATGAAAAGTATAGTAAATTGAAAAAATTGTACTACAAAAATTCTTACTTTTGCTTGTGAAATTACAATGGGGTCCCTTGGAAGCAACCACAACCTGTAGTGATCGTCGCGCCACTTATATTCGTGTTCGAACTTGTCGTCTGCTTTGTTCGTTCTTTATACCCCTCCCCTTACTGCACACGATTCAAAAGATATTAACTCTGTTTCAACCGTCCTGTGTTTCAACCGTACCCAGTCTCCCCTAATGCATTATATTGAATGCATTGGGCAAAATATAGAATATAATTTGGAGTTTCATGGAATGATAAAAAAGTTTTCACTCGCTTTCCTCCGACTATCGCTCAAGTTTTCGGTATGATGTGATAGTCAGAGCGTAAAACACGTTCCGTGAAAGTCCCATCGCAATGGGGTAAGTCGTTTCCGAGATTAATCTAGACTAGTGATGAGCAAACGCAAGAGCAAGACAAGACTGATATATTCTTGGTCTTGTGAGCAAGGCTAAGCCTTGCAAAATTGCAAGACCAAGACAAGACTGCAAGACCAAGACCATTTTTGCTCTCATTAGTCCAGACAGATAAATACAGACAGATACAGGCAAACAAAAATTTTAAACATATACTTGAATTTGTTTAAATATCAGGTAACCATATCAGCCTAAAAAGGACAATTATTTTGAACTCACAAGCTGACACTCCAATTTTATTATAATATACATTATGTAGATTAATTTAAGTGTACACAAAGTTTCAGCCTTGCACAAGTTAGTCGACCGCCACCCAGCTCTCTTAAGTTATATTGTCTTCTACCTTTGTTTTTCCTTGTGAAAACAGTACCAAGATTTTTATTGCATGACGAATTTGTTTATGAATAGAGAGTAACGGTATTCACTTTATTTTTCAGATTGCGCAAACACGTAAAGTAGCGTGTACCAAAAGTCTCAGAGCTTCCTTAAGGGCGCTATGGGCGAAGGGAGGTTTGCGTGAAGCAGTTGAAGAATTGTTTCATGCTAAATATGCTAGTTTACCGACAAACTCCACCTCAATGGCTAATACAAACATTGTGCGAGTTGACAACCGCTGTTTTGAATTAGTCTCGGTTATTGGGGATGGAAATTGTCTCTTTCGGTGTTTATCGATGGGAATGTACAATACTCAAAATTGCCATTGCCTTTTGCGGCAACAAATCGTCGATTCACAGGCCTGCAAGGTTTTTTTCTTGACAATTTAATAGTCGTATTTTAAGTATTTTTTCGCGCTGAATCCGAATCCGTTGGCCAAATTGCCCTATCACGTCAGGATTTTGAGCAATCCTAACCTAAAAGTGCCAAAAAGCGTGTTTTTTGCACTTTTGCGCGTTAAATATCTCAAAACTATGGAATGATAGGGCAAATCTGACAACGGGATCGTTTTCAGCATGCCAAAATCTATAGAAAAGCATGTCGGAAGCGTGAAATTTGACAACACTTTTTTTGTAATACTGAAAAGAAAAACTTCTTGGCGCGAAATCGACGATTTTTATTAAGACATGTTATCATCGTTGCACCTCGTTTTTCGGGGGCTCGTATTTTAAGTATTTTTTCGCGCTGAATCCGAATCCGTTGGCCAAATTGCCCTATCACGTCAGGATTTTGAGCAATCCTAACCTAAAAGTGCCAAAAAGCGAACACGCTTTTTGGCACTTTTAGGTTAGGATTGCTTATAATCCTGACGTGATAGGGCAATTTGGGCAACGGATTCGGATTCAGCGCGAAAAAATACTTAAAATACGAGCCCCCGAAAAACGAGGTGCAACGATGATAACATGTCTTAATAAAAATCGTCGATTTCGCGCCAAGAAGTTTTTCTTTTCAGTATTACAAAAAAAGTGTTGTCAAATTTCACGCTTCCGACATGCTTTTTTATAGATTTTGGCATGCTGAAAACGATCCCGTTGTCAGATTTGCCCTATCATTCCATAGTTTTGAGATATTTAACGCGCAAAAGTGCAAAAAACACGCTTTTTGGCACTTTTAGGTTAGGATTGCTCAAAATCCTGACGTGATAGGGCAATTTGGCCAACGGATTCGGATTCAGCGCGAAAAAATACTTAAAATACGACTATTAAATTGAAAAGAAAAAAAAAACCGTTTTTTGCAGGCCTGTGTTATGTAGTAAAGAATTTTGACAAACATTTGTCTCATGTTGTGTCGAAATTCAATATGAAGACGCGGACGACTACAAACAAAGAATGGGAAAAGATCGTACATACGGTACTGATTTTGAGATAGGTATTTTAGCCACGTTTTCAAGAAAAAACTCCATTTATATACTTGTGAAAATGGCAAGTATAGAACGATTGCGAAAATCGTACCGGACGGAGGGGATGAAATAGATGATTCGGTTCATTTATTATTTACTGGAAATCAAAGAGAAGGGCATTTCGATTTCTTAAGAGAAATTGAAGAAAGCGATGAAAAACCGACGACAAAAAATGAAGATGTGTACAGCTTCAGTGACAATGAGGATAGTCTACGAAGTATTGAGCAATATAGAAGTAGGTCGTACACCCATAACAGTCAAAGTAATTTAATATTACCGACTGACTCACAAGAAGAGATAAAGGAAAATCTTGAAGATATCGCCATCACAACAAAAAGTACAACGGACTCAAGCAATATAAGTAGCACTAAATTTGAGGATCACACCCCTCCACGTTCTGGAAGTGAAAGTGATACCAAATATCTAGTAGATAGTAGCTGTATTCCATCAGATTCAGTTGGAGAGTTGGAGCTGGAGCATGAAGAAAAAAGAATTATTAATATAGTTAATGCAAATAAAAAGGAAATAACAGAAGAATACAATACGAATGACAAGGAAAAGGAACAAGAAAATATTACGCGTAATCAGGAGGTGAAGAGAAAAAAACCATCATATGCAATGAAAAACGGTTTTATTGAGGTGTTGACGAGCAAAGTAGCAACCGATGACGGTTATATAAATGTTCCAGAAATTAAATACGCAATACATTATTTAATGGAACAAGAAATAAAAGCGTCGTGTCCTTTGTCGTTTTATGGCAACATTCGAAGGAATGATTCCAGTTGGGTGATGTATGCCAGCTGCAGAGTTGCTAGTCATTCTGCAAGGTTTCGATTCGATATTTACGAGTTGAATGAACACACTATGAGGATCTACATCTCAAGCAACACGTTGTTGCCCTACAAACATCATGACAATGATGTAAAAGCTTGTCGTCCAGTACGAGGCAATCAACGGAAAAAGTTGTTACAGCTTTTGCTGTATAAGCCAGCACGCGTTCTTCAACTGGAGGAAATCAAAATAAGCGATACAGAATTAGTGGCAGACGGACACTTGCAAAACATCCAGAGTCTGTCTGAAGGTGTATGTGCGGAAAGGAAAAGACTGAAATCTCGAGATGTCGAGGACATTATAGTCTTACATTGATGATTCTATGAAAGAAGACCCTTTCATACGGCAAGTGTCTTTTCCGCTTCAAATTTTGTTGTACACAAAGGCGCAGTTAGGTGTGCTTGATACACCCAACGAAATAGCTATATGTGCATAAGTAGCTTATGCACTTTTCTTAACGCTTTCCAAAGTTACTTGGTTTTTAAATATGTATGTCAAAATATTTGCGCATTTATTCGGAATACAATTTTAATTTAAAGGCGTTTTTGTGGTCGTTGAAAGTACCGTTACATTGAATTGCTTTTCCGAATTGGGGTCAGTCGAAGGAAAGAATTATATGTGCAGAGTCGTTTGGATCGCAGTTTGATACGTAAGAGTGGGAAGCTATTGACTTTTTTTTTTTTTTCAAAACTAAATTTAATAAAGCAATAAAAACTATTGAATGGTAAGAAAAACGTTTTTTTTTTAAATTTGACTTTAATAACATGTTTTAGAAAAAAATGCCCCGAGGGACAACATTGTCTGAAATTGAGCAAGCTCGTATTCTTGCCTATAAAAAATCGGGTGTTGCAATTTCCGAAATAGCAGCTAAATTAACCAGACATAGAAATAAGATTTCAAATTTTTTGAAAAATCCCGGATCTTATGCTACTATCAAGAGGACAGGAGCTAAACCAAAAATTGACGCGAGAGGTAAAAGGGAAATTCGACGTCTCGCTGCAAGAAAAAATATGAGTGCCGCTCAAATTAAACGGGAACTATCATTAAACATTTCAAAGAGGAGAGTACAGCAAATTTTGCATGAAGATAGTAACCTTACATACCAAAGTCGGTTGGCCAAGCCTAAACTGTTGCCTCGTCATAAAACAGGGCGAATTAATTTTGCAGAAAAATACAAATTTTTCGATGAAGAGTGGCAATTTGTCATCTTCAGTGATGAAAAAAAATTTAATATGGACGGCCCTGATGGTTGCCAAAAGTATTGGCGAGATTTAAGAGCGCCACGTCAAAACCGCTACTCTCGCAATTTTCAAGGAGGATCGCTAATGGTATGGGCTGGGTTCGGGTATAAGGGAAAGACCCCTATTTGCTTTATTTCCCATAGAATGGATGCAAAACTGTATGTGGACTTACTCGACAGTGTGCTTATAAATTTTGGGGATGATATCTATGGTGAAACCTGGATTTTTCAGCAAGACAATGCAGCTATACATTCTGCAAAGTACACGAAAGCGTTTTTTCAGTCAAGGAAAATTCAGTTATTGCAGTGGCCGGCTATTAGTCCAGATTTAAATCCAATGGAAAATCTGTGGAGCATACTATCTCAGCAAGTCTACAGAAATGGGCGACAGTTTAATAGTTTAAAAGATTTAAAAAAAGCTATCCAAGAAGAATGGGATAAAATCGACCTATCCGTATTGCAGACATTAATAAATTCAATGCCACGTCGCTTGAATGACGTTATTATAAACAATGGAGGTCACACAAATTATTAAAATATGGAACTTACTTTTCTTTTGTAATATTTATACAGAATTAATATTATTTTAAATTATGCACATATAGTTATTTCCTTCGGAACTGGGAAAACTTTTTTTTAATACAAACAAAAAAAATGGAATAAAATAATTAAAGTAATTTTTAGTTTCCTTCTTATATCAGCACTCTAGTTAATAAATAAATTAGAGAAATTTTCTTTTAATCTGGCAAGTGACGAAAAAATTGAATATGCACATATAGCTATTTCGCTGGGTGTACAGCAAAACCTATAATTCTGCATTTCGACTCAACAGGAGCGAACGTGAATAATCCAGATTTTCTCAAAAAGGACATCATATTTTACTATTGTTTAATATATAGAGGGATCCATTCTTCGATACCGATTGCAGAGTTGATAACATCACAGCATGATGTTATATCAATTTCGGTGTTCCTAAAAAAATACAGAGAATTTGCAATAAAGGAATTGAATATGTGCCCACTTGTAAGGGCAGTGGTAATGGATTGGAGCTGGGCCCTCATGAATAGCGTGGTGAGTACCTGGAACGAAATGACCATGGAGAAATATCTGGTCGTAAGTTATAATTATTTAAAGGACAGCGTAATATGTACCAACAAATATTACGGTTTTATTGAAACGCTGTGCACATATAATGCACAGGGTAAGCAAAGCAATAAAAAGCAATAAGTAAAGATTATCCGGAATTAGTTGGTATAAAACCATTTTTATTAGAATGCATGTCAATGCTAATATTATGTCGGACTTTTGACGAGATTAAGAGAAAGAGAAATAGAGAGTTTAGAGAAATAATAGAGGTACTCTTGACAAAGAGTGAGATTTCAATGAAAGCAGCGTTTGACTATCTGACATGTTTGAGAACACGCTGAAGAGTTCAAAAACATGTCAGATGAAGTTGAAATATTAAAAGAAAAAGAACGTGAACTCGGAGATGAGTTCATTAGATTATACGGGAAAAATAAGTCAGTACACGCGACCTCGCCCTTCTACAATTATTTTTGGAGGAAATTCGCTATGGCGAGTGATGTAATGAAAAAAAAAGAAGAAAATATAAAAGAAAGCACCAACAAATATTTCGCACCACAATTTGCGGAATACTTAACAAAAACCTTTATGCCTTATTGTCTGCTTTGGAGTGGAATAATGTTAGAACTCGTGGATCCTGCGATTTCACGAGTTTCTAACGCATATGTTAATCAATCACACACTAAAAGGTATAAATTACAAGGGCTGAAGGGCGAAAAATTAAACACCATTGGCGATGTTTGTCGGAGATTAAGACAACATAATGAATATTTAGTTGCGGAAAATTCATTAAAAGGAATCAAAACAAAAGGAAAAATAAAAATTGAGGCGCAACCTTTATATCCCGATGCAGCGGGTAACCCATTCGAAATGGAAACATGGGGAAGAACTAAAAGAGAAATAGCGGCACAACAACCGAAAAGAAGAAAATACTATACACATATGGAAGGAAGAGAACTGATAAGAATCAGTAGGAGACTAAAGAATGCAGAAGAAAAACAGGAAGAAGGGAAATCAGACAGGAAAAAAAGAAGAAATGTGAAAATTGAGGCCTGCAAACCAAAGAAGCGAAAACAATGCAGGATCAAAAGATCAAATATTGAGGAACAAAAATCTAAAAATGTATCACCAGGAAATGCAAATAAGAGCATAACACAACAAACAATATTTCATTAGCTCAATAATGGCCTTGTCGAAGATAGCTTATATTATTTCCTATCGAATTCCAAACTTATCAAAATAAGCTCTTACACGGCAAATGAATGTAGTTAGTCCAGTCAAAATAGACGAAAAAACGCCATAATTGGAAGATAATTCCGAAGTTGCTGAAAATTGGAACAGCCGTTAAAAACATTATTATACGTAAGCTGTAGAGACTGCCACGCGATTGGGCGGCTGCAAAGTTTTTTATTCAAGGTCAAAGGGTCAAAATATCAGTTTTTTGCAAATATATGCTAAACCGTACGTCTTATCAGAAAATTGTATTTACAAAGTTTGTAGATTAGGCGATTATCTACAAAAAAATATATTATACATTTTCTCGTAGGAATTGCCATTTCTGAGATATTGTCGTTTTAATAAGTTAAAATACTCATATTCTATCATTCCCGACTTGTAAAGGTCATCAGAAGTTTAATAAATCCTTTGTTGGAGTACGCGGCTAATATTTTCAGGGGTGATTCCTGGATATATTTGGAGAAAAAAATTGTTCTACAGAGCGCGGCTATCTGAAATTTGAATAACTCCTAAAGTAATTATGATAGAGTAGCCTAATTAGGCTCATCTTTTAGGTAAATGTGTATTCTTTTATTTGGTATAAAGCACAGCAACCTGAGTGACTCCGTTCAAAAAATATATAGGCTCAAACAATGCTTAGAATCTAGACCTGGCAGATTTCTTCGTTTTTCTCAGAAAATTCGTTACTAACAGTACATTTTTTTTTGCTTTTCTGATGCACCAAACTATTACCTACAATATTTCCATACACAATAAGTGTTTATTTTGGGTAGTTTTGTAGGTAGTAGTAGTAGTAGTTTTATCGTGAACAATTAAAAAGTTACTCGTCTTTCAACTGCGGCATAGTTCTAATACAGTTGAAAATTGCTGCAGACCATAAAAACAAAGGTCCCAAAAAACCCGTAAAAAAAATTATTCAATGGCAATGGTAAAATGCAGTTTTTTGCAATTACCTGTACTACTAAGAATTATCATTCATGACTTATCGACATTTTAAAGATGTAATAAAAAGTCGAATTCTACACTCTTTGTTTTACACACCATCTCCGGGGAGGAGTATTTTTCTTTACCTGCTTCTTCCTGCAGGGATACCCCACATCATGGGCGGTTTCTAGGTTTATTATGCTACTACTAAATTTACCAGGAACTTAATAATTAGAAGGATTGCATACAATAAGCGTGTTTTTTAGTTTTTTTACAATTTTTCACAAAGGGTTAGGCACTTGCCAAATACGCTGTATAAGCCAAAAATTGGATATTTACATTTTGTTAGTTAGTTGGTTAGTATTGAGTAATTTTTTAAAGTGAACAGACGTTCTTATTAATAAAATTTTATGTGAGGTTTAAAAAAAAATTCAATATGTCACACATTTGCTTCATTTGTAGTAAACCTGCTGAAAGTGAAATCGTGGTTGTTAATCGTGGAATAAAAAGTTTAATTGATTCAAGTGTTAAAAGAGGTGATGGGTTTGTTGAATTCTTGAAAGACAAGCAATCTGTGACAATCCATGAGCAGTGTCGCAGAACTTATAATCGAAGGAGTAATATTGCTGAGGCTATAAGACAGCGAGGGATCGAACCGAGTACATCAGGGATTAGTCAACCTTGTACTAGATTCCGACCAGGTGAGTCAATTTTTGATTATAGGACACTTTGTTTATTTTGTGGTGATGAAGCAAATCAAAAGGTTGAAAACAAAAAACGGAAGAATCGGCGGCGTGTAATATTCCAAGTTCTGAGACCTTCGTTTAAACATCGTATTCTGGGGGTTGCTCGAGATCGTTCGGATGACTTATCAAAAGCTGTTATTTCTCGGGTACAGTATGAGAATGATTTAGTCGCTGCTGGGGCAAAATACCATTATAAATGTTATGTTTCTTTTTTAAGGGCTGGTCCAGTAGAACATAAAGTTGGTCGTCCTAAAGATAGTGCTGTTACTTTGGCGATGGAAGAAATATTTGCATATATTGAAAATAATGACGATTGTCAGTTTACATTGCAAGAACTAAAAGATATTTGCACAAGTGAAGTTCCATGTAGTCAAACAATTAAAAGAAGATTGAAGTCAAAGTATGGTAATAGTATTGTTATTACTGAGAAGCATGGAGACTTGACAATTTTCTGTTTTCTCGATAGTCAGTACGATGAACTGAAGCAAGCTTCGCACGATAACAAAAAACATAATGTAAAAGAAGAACAATTTAGGATACTGGACACTGCAGCAGCGATCCTTCGAGAAGATATCCAATCTGTAGTGTGCGACACTACAAATTACCCGCCTCCTAGTCAAATGTTTGACAATATCAACAGCGACATTCCAGAGTCACTTACTTATTTTTTGGAGCAAGTAATTTTAAAAAATAAAGTCCACAAACTGGAACATTTAAAATTAGTATGTTCGACTGTTAGCCACTGTATTATGGCTGCTGTTCGTCCTAGATCTTTTTGTTCGAGGTTGCAATTGGGTCTCTCCATTTTTTTCCATCGTCGATTCGCATCAAAACGCCTCATACAGATTTGTTCGGCTCTTGGTTTGTGTGCATCATATAATGATACGATGATGTATGAGGCTGCAGCAGTTCTCAATCGTCAGCCTGATATCTTACCACCAGAAAGCGGAACATTTTTGCAATATGTAGCAGATAATGCTGATATAAATGTATACACTTTAGACGGTCATAACACTCTCCACATCATGGGTATCATTCAAATCGTTACTCCTAAAAGTTCAGTTTTAGCAGAAGAGCCTATTTCACGAATGAAAGAAGTTGTTTCAGCAAAAGATCTCGCGGCAAAAGCTCGTGTGCCAATACGAGTGTATCAAAATAATGGTGTAGTAGGATATAGCAAAATAATTGCACATAATTTTTCTTATGGTGAAACAACTGTTTCTTTACTCCGAAAAACGGATATGGTATGGCTGTATGGGAAATGGAAAAATTTGTCCCTACCAGGGTGGAACGGTTATATTGAACGTTTATCAAGTAATGATATGAATTTTTCAATATCTCGAATTTTATTCTTACCATTTATTCATCAACCAGCGAGTAATTACAATACTATATATACTACTATATACTACTACTATACGAGTATACTATGTGCTTTGGAAAATGCAAAAAGTTATGGCCATGATGCATGCATTATTACTTTTGATCAACCGTTGTACGCAAAAGCTCGTGAAATCGTATCTGCAGCACCTCAAGGTTCTGACTTATCAAAAGTTGTAATAAGACTTGGAGGTTTTCATTTACTCATGTCGTCGCAATTTGAACGACGAGGTCCTACAGCAAAACTATGGATACAATATTTTCATATGGTATCAATTGCAAAGGAGTTTGTAAGAGCTGAACGTATGGGAGATTGGCAAGCTCATTTGAATTGTGTTAAAGAAATGCTTCCTTATTTCCACTCATCAGGACATTTTCCTTACGCTAAATCTGCCCATTTATATCTTCAGGACATGCAGGATTTAGAAAATTTGATTGAACCTGGAGTTTTTAGTAGATTTAAACAAGGATTCTTCACTGTTAAACGGTCTACTAAATTAAGTTGCGGAACTTGGACAGATATGATCATTGAGCAATCGCTGATGAAATCAATGAAAACGGATGGAGGTGTTGCTCGTGGAAGAAGTACGCAAGACAGTGTCATGAGTAAATGGGTTTGTGGCATGCATGCAATGAATACTGTGTGTGAAGGGCTGGAGGATGTTGCTAATGTTAAAATGGACACAACAGATCAGCACGTAGATGCAAGTGATGCTCGGGTAAAAAGAGATATTGCAGACATTCAAAAACTTCTTGAGTGGTTTTCATTACATCATCCTTTCCCTGAAGTTAAAAAGATAATGTCCATTGCAAGTGGAGTCGTCGGTGATGAAAGCATAAATTGTCATAATGCACGTGAAGTAGGAATCGCTTCTATGACTGGAATGATCGGCCACACTTTTAATAATATTAAATTGAAGCGTGCTGATAGAGTACTCCCTCTTTTAGCTATCAGTAGCTCTATAACGCTTCATGATGAAAAGGTACCTATAGATCCTCTATTATTATTTCAACGCATGAGTATTACGAAAACCTTAGAACATGAACTTGAAAAATTCTTCGAATATGAATTAGCTCCTTATCCATTATCCCTCTTCGATGCAATTGGAATGCGCAAAACACAAAAATCAGCCATTTATGATTTCTTTCAATGTGTTGAAATTGATAATACAAATGCCACGTATGTCATCGATGGAGGATATTTTTTACACCGTGTTGTGTGGGATCGAGAAGAAACATTCGATGTTATTTTGGAGAAATACGTTGATTATCTACATAGACATTTCGGTCGTAATGTTATTGTAGTATTTGATGGTTATACTGATTTCAGGAAGAGTACCAAAGCCGCTGAGCAACGTCGTCGGGCAACTAAAACATCGACAGCTCCTGATGTCCTTTTTGACCAATGTATGACTGTTCCAACAAACCAACAACAATTTCTGGCTAATACTCATAACAAGTCGCGTTTCATTTCAATGCTGTGTGGAAAGTTAACAGCTGCTGGTATTTGTGCGAAACAAGCTGATAATGACGCTGACGTCCTCATAATTGAAACAGCTTTAGAACAGTTAAATACAACTATAGTTGTAGGTGAAGATGTGGACTTGTTAATAATACTGACTGCACGAACCCCTACTGATAAGATTATATATTTTTTAAAACCTGGAAAAGGTCAAGTAGGAACAAAAATGTATTCATCACAAAGTTTGACTTCACATCCGAAATGTCAAGCTCATATCTTGTTTTTGCATGCAATAACGGGTTGTGATACTACGTCAGCATTCTTCAAAAGAGGAAAAGCAAAAATATTTAAATTATTTGAAAAACGTGATGATTTAATTGATTGCGCTGAAGTATTCACGAAGATTGACTGTTCTTCAGACATCATCATCACTAACGGAATTCGGTTTCTTCTTGCTATACATATATGGAGCTCCAAAAAAAAATGATTCTATCGACAAGTATAGATATTTAACTTTTGTGAAAAATACGCGGAACAATAAAAGTGTGCAGTTATCCTGTATTCCTCCAACATCTGCTGCTGCTTATCAACATTTGTTTCGTGTCTACTATCAAGTGTGGCTAGGTAACGAGCTGGACCCTGAAGACTGGGGATGGGTATTCAAAGATAACAGCTTGGAGCCAATTCCGACTTTACTTCCGCCTGCTCCAGAAAAACTTCTCAAAACTATTTTTTGTAATTGTAAGAAAGGCTGCAATTATAATTGTGGCTGTAAAAAAGTCGGGTTATTTTGTTCACCAGTATGTACTAATTGCCAAGGCCAGTCTTGTTCCAATGTGGACTCCCATTCAGATGATGATGAAGAATGAAGTGATGTCTCATTCTATTTTCTTGGAGTAATCAATAGCAATCAAGCAGCAAGAGAGAAAGGTAAAAGGGAAGAAAGAAGAAACCGAAGAAGAACATATGGCTTTTGAGAAATAATTTGAATATATTTAATCATAGCTCAATTTATTAAACATCAATAGAAAATGTTATAATCAAAGTTATTCCATCCAAATATCGTGGATTATACCTACAGGGGAAACCACGTAAAAAAAAATGCGCCAAGTACTCTACCTCGTAGGTGGTGTGGAAAAGAGTGTAGAATTTGACTTTTTATTACATTTTGAAAATGTCGATATGTCGTGCAAGTCACACAAAATCTAAATATCCAATTTCGAATTTCAATACATAGGTATTACTTTCACTGCCGATGAAGGATCCTTTATTGCGAGAGCGACTTGATAAATTAACTAGAGCACCGCTTAAGCCTCAGCAGCGGTTGCATGCCTTGCTCACGGTGATAACACTTCAATTTTATCACCAGCAATACAATGATAGGTGTCATGAACAGCTTTGACAAATTAGTCCGCTCCGCTGTTAGAAAATGGTTGGTCCCCAACAAAGACACTCCAAACCCCTTTCACACTTCGATCGATGATGGTGGGCTTGGTATTCCCTCTATCCTTTGGTTGGCGCCTCTCCTGAGGCTGCAAAAGCTCAGAAGAATCCGCTGGCCGGCTCTGGGTGAATCCAGCACTGCAAACTCTTATATTGCCACGGAGATTGACAAATGTGAAAGAAGGCTTGAAACAAATGGTGGTCTCGCGAGTAGCATGAGGGACATCGACGCCTTTTGGGCTGCTAGATTGCACGAGTCAGTGGATGGCTTAGGACTAAGGGAAGCAAATAAATGTAAGTCCGCACACCGATAGATTCGTGAACCAACTCAATTGCTAAGTGGCCGCGATTTTATTGGTTGTGTAAGGCTACGCATTAATGCGCTTATTTCTAAGTCCAGGACAACCAGGGGGCGACACAGTATGGATAGAATCTGCCATGCTGGTTGTCTCACGCCAGAAACTTTAAACTATATAATCCAACAATGCCATAGGTCCCCTGGCAGCAGGATAGCTCGACACGACAGGGTCGCTGCTTATGTCAAAAGACGCCTGCGGAACAAGGGGTATATCGTCTACGACGAACCCCGCGTTCATACTTCAGAGGGTCTGAGGAAGCCCGATATTGTTGGAATTCTGGGCAAGGGCCATCGTGCAAACGCCCAGGTAGTTTCCGATTGTGGAAATCTGAACGATGCCCACAAGAGGAAAGTGGAAAAGTATAATTGTCACGAAGTCGTCGACTTCGTTATATCACACTTCACGTGTAACACTGTACAGGTTTCTTCCATCACTCTCAACTGGAGAGGAATATCGAGTGAAGCATCAGCGCAACAGCTAGTAGAGTTAGACGTTCTGAGAAAGCAAAACTTCGCCCTTGTTAGTACCAGAGCGGCTATAGGTTCCCTTAGATGTTTCCGCACATTCAATCAGAGCACTGCTCTGAGGACTGGCATTGGATAAGTAAAAGAGGAAAGCAGAATATTATGGGTATTTTTATTAGAATTAGGAAGGAGCGTGCTACCTGCGCAACATCTCTGGTACAAGGTTGTCAGCATGAAGGAATTAGACCAAAGGCACTAATAAGTTTTGTAACTGGTATTCTGATGGCAAAAAAACAAAAAAAAATTGTAAGATTAAAAATTTTTTTACTTACCATTCGTTTTTTTTGTATTTAGTAAAATTTTTGTGATTTTAGTTTGCTTAAATTTTAAGTCATTTTTATAGTCACATTTTAAGAAAATAGTCAAATAGTTATTGATTTAGTCATAGTTAAAATTTTAAGGGAATCGAGGAGACGTCTTCAGACCTGATAGACGTCGTTAGAATCGTGGTGGATATTTCCGATTTTTCATGAATAAATTACTTCCACGCTTTCTTTTCCACAATGCCATCACCACGAAATAGGTTTATATGCGTATGTGGCAACGCTTACACATCGGACAGAGGCCTCAAACAACATCAAAGGAGGTACTGTCGTGAACCTGCTGTATCTGCTCCTAATAAATGTGATACATTTGAAAGGGAGTTCGAGACTTTTGCGGGATTGCGACAACACATGCATAAAGCAATTTATAATGCTGACTTAGAGCGGGAGACATTAACCTCGACTACGAGACTCTGGACTGGAGATGAAGAAAATGAACTCGCCAGAGCAGAAACAAATTTTGTAGGGGACATGAGTAGTTTTCTTCCTTACTTAGGGACGTTATCTACGCGTAGTCTGGACGCATTGAAAGGCAGACGCAAACAAGAAAGATATAAGCGCAAAGTTCTTCAATTTAGAGAGGAGCTTAGCACTACCAACGACAGGAATAATATCCCAAGCAGACCCGATCCAGGAGAGAATGAGAGGGCGCGACGCTTGGAGGAGGGGCTTATAACGGCCATCAACGACATCCTACCGGACAATCTGGACACGGCTGCGCGCTCAGTTAGGGCGAAGTTGCTGGGGACATCGCGGGAAGAGGCGTTTTCTGAGCTCGAATGCTGGTGCCAGGCTTTAATTGGGGTCAACAATGCTCGCCAATCTAGGGGCCCACGGAGGGTAGATGGACTTGCGCAGTCTCTGATCTCACAATTGGAAGATCTCAACTTATTTTCTCGTCGCCGGTGTGCCGTCGACTATCGTCTTCATCAACATTTATATAAAAGTAATCAGAAGGTTTTCGCTGCGAAATTGCTGGATGGTTCGATTTCAAATAACGAAGCTGTGTCAAACCAAATCTGGGGGAAATCAGGGCTATGTTTACCCGAGTTTTCTGTACGGATGAAATAAATAAATAAATCTCAACCGCAACTTTGCAACTGCTCTTTAATGGCATACTGCTCGCGGAAAAAACTCTACTCGACGACTACAAGTGGATAGCAATGTTGTCAGAGAAATGTACAGAGGATGTGAAACAGAACTTTTCTGCGAAAATGAGAAGGTGGGTAGATATACGATTAGCAGAGGTGTAAAGCAAGGCGGCCCACTCTCTCCATTCCTGTTTAACGCGGTTCTGGATGAGTTTCTCTGCAAGCTGGAAAAATTTTCAGGAATACGACTGGGAGATCCTAAGAATAAAGTTAAATGCATTACTTATGCAGAGGATTTAGTTATATTTGCCCCAGTTCCAGACGACGCCAATAAGATGCTACAACTATGTGCATCATTCCTAAAAGATAAAGGCATGTCTCTCAACTCAGCAAAACGTGTATCTCTCACTTTTAGAACGGTGTCCGCAAAGAAAAAGATCTGTACTGTGGAAGATCCAAACATTTTTCTGGATGGTATTCCCATTAAACCTATGTACATCGATTGGGGAAACAATAAAATATCGGGGTTTAAAATTCAGCAATGAAGGAGTAACACCGTCGGATCTAAGGACATTGGACATTCAGCTAGAGCGTGTAAGGAGAGCTCCTCTGAAGCCAGAACAAAAAATGTAAATAATAAAAGAGCACCTTATTCCGAGGTACATCGCTTATGCCCAACGTCCTAACATTTTATCGTCAACTTTAAAATCGATTGACAGAATGATCCGCTCGACTGTTAAAAAGATCATGCACCTTCCATTACACGCTACAAACTCCTTGTTCAACGCAGCGGAAAAATATGGAGGCCTAGGAATTTTTAATTTCCGAGAATCGATCCCTCCACTACTGCTGAGTAAACTGGAGAGGCTTCAAGAAAGGGGAGCTGAGCTGGAAGCTGCAATTAACTTGGGGGCTGGAAGGCTCGCCCTACTTCGAAATTTAATCAACCCTCACTGTTATTTGCTGAAGGGCAAAGAAGCAAAATTCTTTTATAGGGATTGGTATTTACAGTCGGCTACTATTCGGCTTCCGGGTAAAGAAGGTTGTTTTAATAAATAATTTATTGTCGGTTTTTGAGATAATAATTTTTTGTTATAAATTAATTTTCTAGTTGGAATAAAGCTCAAAGCTTGTGAGTATAAATAAAATTATGATGAATACAAGTGATTATGATAGCGTAATTTTAGATCACCATGCGCGTCGGCAATTCCAACATAGTTTGGGATCATTTTGAGAAAATTAATGAGGGAAGTGCTAAGTGCAAAGCTTGTGGAACGGTATTGAAAGCAAGCCGCACAAATAACTTGAAACAACATTTGGAGCGAATGCACAAATTTGTTATATCAAGTCAGGTGTCCGCCAATATTTCTTCGCCCTTGCTGCTTTCTCTCCCTCAAACACGACAAATTTCTAAATGTATTAAAGTTCAAATTGTGAAGTCAACGATAATTAGAGCATATGTTGGATTAGTCACTGAAGATGGCATTCTATTTAATACATTAAATTCAAACAATCTCAGGGCCATAATGGACCCAATTTGTGATGGGCTGTCTGAAGTTTCTGGTAAGAAATTCCGCCTAAATGCATTAAATTGCAAGAAAGCTGTGAAAGCAGTTGCAGAAACATTCGAAAGATAATTACACGTGAAACAAAGGGGATGTCAGTATCTTTAAAAATAGATAGTGCTACGAGACTATCTCAAGTAGTTTTCGGGGTAAGTCTGCAATTCGTGATGGATGGGAGGATTTAAACTCGTTTGATTGGAATGGTGAATTTAAAAGGATTAATGGCAAAGAAATTGGCAACAAGAATTTTGAAAATTTTAGATAGATATGAAATATCACTAACACAATTCGTGTCAATAACTTCCGACAACGGGGCCAATATGATAAAAACAGCGAGGTTACTTTCGCAAGTAAGTTTAATGGGAGAAGAAGCTGAACAAAATAATGAGCTTTATTTAAGAAAGGAGGATCTCGAAAACTTCAACGAATCTTCCCTAAAACTAGGAAGCATTCAGCACTGCCGTTGCGCTGCCCACACTTCTCAACTCTGCGCACTTGACATTACAAGAGATACTGATATAAGAAGAAACTTACCCCGGGTCTACACGAGATATATTTTCTGGTATGATATCTCTTTTGACATATGACAGAAAAATTTTTGTGGGCCAATTCTGTTATGACATTTCAGTTGAAAATAATTTTTAACAAAGCAGCATTGTGTTTTAAGTGCGAAAATCATCGGGAAAAAATGTCAAAAGTGAACAAAATCGTTAATTTTTTGAAAGTTCTTGAGGGAATTGAACATTTAGAAAAGCAAGAACATAAAGAATATAAAAAAAGCGTGAGTTTTGGGTAAATCCTTTTCTGTCTTCGTGAAAACCATAATTTAGAAACTCACCTTCTTAAGGATATACAGTGGAAGGAAATAGAATTTAAAAATTATTCTCGACGATTTAATATCGACGATTTTAACCATTTACTGGAACAGGTATATTTGGCATTTGTTCTCTTATTCAATTAAGGCAATATTAATATTTTTGTAAATATACCAGGTTAAAAATAAGATTCAGAAGAAAGATACACCTATGAGGTATGCCATCTCGGCGCGAATACGTCTTGCTCTAACTCTCCGATACCTAGCTTCTGGTGATTCTTTACGATCACTAGAATATATTTCTAGGGTATCAAGAAAAACAATGAGCTCCTTCCTACCAGAAGTTTTTAGTGCTATTTATACCTCATTACAACCAAAATATTTAAAGGTAAATTAATAATTTCCATTTTTTGTAAATATAAATTATAATAAAGAATAAACAATTTTTTCAGTTTCCCAGTTCTACACAGGAATGGGATAAAATTGCGGATGATTTTAATAATATGTGGAACTTCCCGCACACTCTTGGTGCAATCGACGGGAAGCATATACGCATCGTAGCACCTCCGAAGTCGGGAACTACCTTTTCCAATTACCTGAAGTTTTTTAGTGTTGTGCTTCTTGCAGCAGTAGATGCACATGTGAAATTACTTTATATTGATGTTGGTGCTGATGGAAAGGGATCTGACGGTGGAATTTTAAAGTGTAGTTCCTTCTATAATATGCTACAACAAAATAATTTGAATATACGAAAAGAGAAAACGCTACCTGGACGTTCACTTGAGGTACGAAAAATGGGACAATTAAATTCACATTTATGATAACAACTTTCTATCTTTTAGATACCATACTACTTTGTAGGCGATTCTGCATTTGGATTAAGTCCTTACATTATGAAGCCATATGATAGAAATTCAAATCTGTCAGTGCCTCAAAAAATCTTCAACTACAGAATTTGCAGAGCTAGAATGGTTGTGAAAATGGCTTTCGGGAAGCTTGCTTCCCGATTTCGTATATTCCACAGACCTATTGATTTATCTTTAGAAACGACAGATTTATTGATAATAGCAGCGTGTGCGTTGCATAATTATCTGAGAAAAGAAATAACAAGAAATATGAATTCGCCAGATTGTGCTGCCGAAGCAATGCCCGAAACATTTTCAAATGTTTACACACAGCAGCAAGGAGGCAGTGGATATAAATATGCCACAAGAATTAGAAAAAAAGTTCAGGAATACTGTACCTTAGAAGGAGCTATCGATCAACAGTGGTGAAAAAATTAAAAAAATTTAAATTAATTTAATATTTAACATAACAATAAATTCATTTATTTAATATCATACATCATAACAAACAAAATTCATAGTTTCACATAATTTCAATATTATTTTGTACTTCTTTGTAATATATATCTAACATAAAATTTAATTCATTCATTCAATATTATACATTAACACTATAGCAAAATAAAATAATTCATCCACTTTGAAAACAGTTCTTTTTTTAATTATAAAACTCATCTCCAACATCTGCTTCTACCATTGCCATTTCTAATATATTCGACTTCGAACTAGATAGTGATGATGTCCTCATAGGGCGCTGGAGCATTTCCAGTGGTTTTGGCGTGATGTAACGGACTTTTTTGGTGGAATCGGTCAGAAATGATTTCCTCAACAATATTTAGGGGGTGCGCGAGCATGAAACTCCCAGGAAAACTTTTGGTAGCCCAAAAACTGAAGTTCACTAAAAATTCCCTGTTTTTTGGCCTTTCTTGTTAAATATCTCTTAACGAAGGCTTCTGGGCGAAAAATTTGTTGAGCATGTTTTGTTCGTTATTAGATTTGCTAAAACTTACCCTAAGGTGGATTTTTGAAATTTGAATTTTTGCGTTGCAAAATAACCGAAAACCGCGAAAAAAAGTACCTCACTTTAAAGTTAGCACAAGGAAAGGAGAGACCATTATCTTCCAATTTAATTTTGGAATTAGATAGTTAAAGTCATGATTAACTTATATCCAAACCCGATCACGGTCGGTCAAATAGTTTTTGCATAATGAATTTTGCAATTAAGTGAATTTAACTCCCTAGCGGCTAAACCGTTACGATTCCGCCCCACCCCACCCATACGATTTTTTATTCGTCTATCCAAGACCTATCCACAGCCAGATGATCCGACTTTTTCACTGATACGCCCTGTATGTCTTACGTCATTTTGTCGTGACAGCCATATCAGATTTAAAATGACATCACACAGCTTACTGTATTACACTCGTCATACACTTTCACTTGATACACATACCGAGGGGGTCACGAACAAAAAGTTAATCCCCATTTTGTGTTGGGGAAGTAAAAAATAATTTTGAATGTTAAGTTTTTATTGCTGCAGCCACTTCATTAAATGTAAAAGTAGCGCGGGGCGCTAACGAAAAGTTGCTCTGGAGTATTAATAAAAATATAAAGAGAGCTCCCGCTTTTTCACATTTAACTAAGTGGCTGCAGGAATAAAAACTTAACATTCAAAATTATTTTATAAAACGCTTTCTCCTAGTCTATGATCGTAATTCAGTAGACTGCTCCTTTCTGAATTCTGCAAGTTGCTTATTGAGAGGTAGGGATGAAATAAAGAAAGTACAGGAACATGTTTCTGCAGATTCTGCAGTTTTTCTGAAATCGAAAAGAAGAACGATTACTCTTTTGTTTTTAATCTGTTTTAGAGCACTTTACAAACATCTAACGTTTACAACGAACACGGCAATCCCAGTTTTGACATTTCCATATTTCAAAAAATTGCTGCAGCAGGTTACAGCAGCTTGTAGCTTCTGCAAGTTTCTGCTTCTTACTGCAGGGTGGGGAAATGAGTATGGCAGCTGCAGTATAAGTACGGGAACAGAATTCTGTTAAGTAATTCGAAGCAACTTGCAGATTCTGCACTTTCTGCAGGTACGGGAACAGACCTAATATGTGGGACAAGATTTTTCCTACAGTAGATAACAATAGATGCCTCGCCTGTTGTCGCATATTGCAATTTGGTACAACACCTTACTGTTACCGGTGATTGCCGCGTTTTCCTCCTTTTCAGCGAGCTCACTTATTTGCTGTATTTTACCACCCCTGAGTCTTCTCCCGATGTGATTGTAGAATTCACGTTATTTATTCCTGCCTTCTATTTTTTACCAGGTTTTGGCAGAGATCTAGCGCTGCTGATTTCTTTTTACATAACTGATGTTTGCTTCCGCTGTTAATTATGATCTTGAAGTTTTTTTATACTGTTGATGTGTTCACTTATAGTCCAGGAGCCATGGGTTTTAACCTGACACTAAAATCAATAGAAATGATTTTTGTCACACGAGCAGTTTTTGAAGAGTACTTTAAGAAAAAAAAATTGTTCTGCACGCGAATAGCTAGGGAAAGTGGGGAAAATTCTCGGGAAAAGCCTGAAAAAGGGGAAAAAATCGAATCGAAAATCGTGAATTTTGAATTTTTTCGTCATTAACTCACGAAGAAGTAGAGAATGTCCATTTCGAATAGTCTTCGATGTAACTACTATGTTCCTAAAAAATGTTGAGACTGCACCCAATTCCTTTTTAATTAAAATCTGATGCTTATCCAGCTCCACAAGAACTTAAAAGCAACAGTTACAGAAAAACTTGATTCTATTAGTCCCCAGGTAAATTGGGAATGAATGTTATATCTGATTTGTTCAAACGTGACCTACTGAATGTTTGACCGTTTAGTTTATGAATTTTCGACCAAAAACAAGGGAGTTATAAGGATTTTAGTCGAGCGTTCATGTAAATTTTATGATATTCCGAGCTATTAGCGCAATGTGTCCAAAAACTGAACAGGTGTGCGAAACAAAACAACGTGACGCTAGCTTGGGTTAGAGGACATACAGGCATCGATGGGAACGAAAAGGCTGACAACCTGGCAAAACAGGGGTCAACCTCGGAATTCTGGGGACCGGAGCCATACTCTGCCATTGGCAGAGGGTTGGTAAGGAACTACATCGAGAAATGGGTCGCTGAGGAACACCGGAGACGGTGGGACGCTATGACCACGTGTAGGCAGGCTAAGATGGTGCTTACGTTGTCGATTACCGCAGCCAGAAGAAGGTGCCAGCATATGCAAAGGAGAACCCTCAGATGGTTGGTGGTGAAGTGGGAGGAGCGACTCCTGAATGCGCTTTTAGAGTATAACGAAATTCCTCTCAACTTCATAAAAATTTGTAGTTAGGATAAATAAATTATGTTTTTATTTAATTTATTCTTTTATTACGATTTTCCCGGATTCCCTTATTTTTTTTAAACATTTATTTAAGTTTTAAATTTAACGACTTTATTTTAAAACGGCGGTTAAATTATATAACCGAAAGTTTTTTTATTTCATCAATGAAAACTTATACTACGACAATTGATGTAAATTGACAATGAACACAATATAATAAGACTATTCAGTTAGACTATTAACGTAAAACTCATACATTTCTATTTTTTATTTTTCATGTCAATGAATCAGTGTATCTATGTTTGAATACATTTAATACTTGTACAGTGTAAGCGTACGTGATTGTGATTTCCCTAGAGTGTATTTCCAAAGTAGTAGTGAAAATGACGTAACGCACACTGTACTCCAAAATTGTAAGTACACGTATTTAAATTAGAAAATTAAACTCGCAATAAGATAACAACAAAATTAATGCGTAGCGACCGCTACATAACTCCCCCTTCAGCGTTAGCGTCTAAAAAAAAATATTAAAATCATGATTGAAAACTTACTTTACAATCGAAACCGAACTCTTTTCTTCGAACTACGTGTTACCGGCTTATTACTGTCTTCGTTTCTTTCTATGTGTGCCGGTTTAAGTCTATCAATAGATACTTTTACTACCTTCCCGTTAACATCTATCGAAAAATTTTTTTCTCCCCTTTTGATCACTCTATACGGTCCTTCATATGGATTTTGCAATGAACTTCTCATCCTATCCGTCCTCAGGAAAACAAATTCGCAGTCCCTTAATCCCTTTGGCACAAAGAAATCTTTCTTTTGTTCACGAGAGTCCGTTGGAACAATATTTCTCATATGCTTTCTTAGCATTGCCACAAAATCTGTTGGGTCTGATACAATCTCTGTGTCTCTTATGAAGAACTCTCCTGGGATTCTTAGCGCTTGACCGTATACTAACTCTGCTGGACTACACTTTAGATCTTCTTTTATTGTAGTTCGCATACCCAGCAAAATAGCTGGTAAATGCAGTAACCAGTTCGGATTATTCATCTTGGCTCTCAATGATTCTTTAAGCTGTCTATGAAGCCTCTCTACCATTCCATTCGCTTGCGGATGATATGCTGTTGTTCTGATCCTATGTGTACCCAAAAGCTTCGAGAATTCCTCAAACATTTTTCCTTCAAACTGACCTCCTTGGTCAGTGGTAACCGTCAATGGAATTCCGAATCTTGGAAAATACTGTTCGTACAATGTTCTAACTACCATCTGTGCAGTGATATTTTTAAGAGGATAGACTTCGGGCCACCTGGTGAAACGGTCCACGATCGTTAATAAATACGTGAATCCTTCTGCTGGCTGGAGTGGTCCAACTATGTCTATATGAATGTGTTCGAACCTTCCTGTTGGCGCCTTAAATTTTTCGACTGGGGATTTAGTATGTCTATAAATCTTGGCTTTCTGGCATTCTATGCATGTTTTCGCCCATAAATTAATTTCGCTGTTCATCCTAGGCCAAAAATATTTTCCTGTTATCAGCCTTCTTGTACTTCGAATACCTGGGTGTGCTAAATTATGTACAATGTTAAAAACTTCTCTTCGTAGAGTTTTTGGAATGAACGGTCTGTCTCTACCCGTTGAACATTCTAGCCAAATTTTATTACTTGTTGCAGGTACATCTTTTTCTATTAATATTATTCTTGAATTTCTACCAGAATCTTCCATTAAATACTTTAATTCTAAATCATCTTTCTGTTCTTCTGCAATAATTTCTAAATCTATTTTCTTTTCTTTAATCGCGTCACAATCCTTACTATCTGTCTCTACTCGGGATAATGTATCCGCTACTACGTTAGCTGTCCCTTTGATATATCTAATATCCGACGTAAATTGCGTAATGTAATCCAACTGTCTCGCCTGTCTTGGACTTCTTTCAGCTTTTGTCCATATTGCCGAAGTTAGCGGCTTGTGGTCTGCGAAAATTGTAAACTCACGACCTTCCAGAAAATGTCTAAAATGTTTAATTGCCAAATATATGGCTAAAAGTTCTCTATCGAAGGTTGAATATTTCGATTCCGCGGCGCTTAATTTTTTCGAATAAAATGCTAGTGGTTCAGGCCCATTCTTGCCTGTTTGCTCCAGCATTGCTCCTACAGCCACGTTCGATGCATCAACTGTTAAACTAAAAATCGCGTTCTCAGAGGGATGAACTAATAGAGTTGCTGAAGTAAATGCGTTCTTAGCTTTGACAAAAGCGTCCTCGCATTCCTTTGTCCACTCTAAATTTTTCACTTTCTTACCTTTTTTAAGCTCTTTGGCTAAATGACTATGAATTGGACTTAAAATTTCTGCTAGTCGAGGAATGAATCTATGGAAGTAGTTTATCATTCCTATAAACTGTTTTGCCTCTTTTACCGATTTGGGTGACGGAAAATTTCTAATTAATTTAACCCTGTCTTCTGATGGAAGTATTCCGTCCTTTGTAATTTTGTGGCTTAAAAATTCCAATGTATGAACACCAAAAAGACATTTCCCTGGATTAATGTTGATTCCAAATTTTTCAAGTCTTCCAAAAACTTTTTCCAAATGAGCTTTGTGCTCTTCTTCGTCCTTGCTTGCTACAAGAATGTCATCAATGTAAACGAAAATAAATTCAAGTCCGTTTAGTACTTGATCCATAAAACGTTGAAAAGTTTGGGCAGCGTTCCTAAGACCGAAGGGCATTCGAGTAAATTCGAATAAACCGAAAGGTGTAGTAATAGCTGTCTTGAAAATATCTTCCTCTGCCATAGGTATATGGTGATATGCTCTAACCAAATCAATTTTTGAAAATACCGTGCACCCATTCAAATTCAACGTGAAATTTTGGATGTGTGGAATTGGGTACCTATCTGGGATTGTTATTGCATTAAGTCTTCTATAATCACCACAAGGTCGCCAGTCTGAACAGTTCTTTTTCGGTACCATATGTAAAGCGGAAGAAGCTGAGGAAGAGGATGGTCTACATAAACCTAACTTAATCATATGGTCAAATTCCAATTTTGCTATTTTGAATTTATTGTTGTAAGTCTTCTAGGTCTGGAAAAAGGTAACTGACCTTTTGTTTGGACAGAGTGTACTATGTTGTGTAGTACTGGTAAGTCATAACGAGGTGGTTGGGTTAGTGAGGGAAATTTTGATAGTATTTTGCCGTATCCACTGTCAAAGGAACAATGCCTGGGTGATGGACTGTCTGCCTTAATCATAATTCCGTTAACACTCAACTCAGTATCGCCGTCGATTAAACGTTTCCTTTTAAGATCAACCAATAAATTAAATTGCGTAAGGAAATCTGCACCAATTATAGGTTTATTGACACTAGCTACTATAAATGGAAATGTTAAATCTCTTCTTAATCCGAAATCGATTTTCAACAGTTTATTTCCATATGTGTTTATCGTCGAACCATAAGCTGCTGAAAGAATAAAATTAGGATCTTTCTTGTATTTGCCAAAATAAACGTTAGGAACAACCGATAATTCAGCTCCTGTATCTATCAGAAATTTAAATTTATTTTCTTTATCAAAAACAAATAGTCTACATGACTTTCTTGGAATAACATTTTTACAACACGCTGAAGGGATACTTAGTTTTTTGAATTCTTATAACTACATGGTTTAACACATCTTTTGGCACGATAAGTGATATTAAGAAGAATACCGATTCAATTTTGAAGTACACCTGCAAATTAGATAGTGAAGATGGGAGTAAACATCGAAAAGTGATGGGAGTAAACTTCAAAAAAATGAATTTAAAGGAGTGTTCTTACATGGTTGTAGATGCATGGGATTTGATTGAAAGGAAGACTTTAAACAAAGCTTGGAACAAAATACTAAAACGGGAGAACGAAAATCCAATAACCGATACGGATGATTCTATTTTGAAAGATATAAATGAGCTAATGCCAAACATACCAATATGCCAGGAATGTGATGCTGATGATGTGAAAGAGTGGCTCACTTGTGACAGTAATGATCAAGGTTTTCAGATCATGTCGGATGACGAAATTGTTGACAACATATTGCAGACAAACGAACAGCAGGAAATGCAAGAAGATGAAACAGAAGAATACGTAGATGCGGAAAATGATCCCGGACCATCTCATGTGGAAGCATTTCAGGCCCTGGAAATAGCTCTCAAATGGTTCGAAAAACAAAAAGAGAGTGATACTGTGAGTTTACTACAATTAAAACGAATTCGTGATGTAGCAGCAATGAAGAGAAAAAATTGTTTACGCCAAATGACAATTAACAAATATTTTAAACTAAAGTAAAGATGATTAAGATTGCAATATTTTAATAATTAAAGAAAATATGTAAGTAGATATATATGTACGCACGAAAATGTATCTTTATTCTTTTAATAAACATTGATTTTTGTTGATAAGTTCGATTTGTATTTGTTGTTTTGAATAAAGACCTAACATTATGTGTTAATAATATGTATGTACAAAAATCACTTTTCTACATACATTCAATTATCCGGATTTTCAATTATCCGAATGCCTTACGACAACAATTAGTCCGGTTAATCGAGTCTCTACTATCTCCAAATTTAAAGTGAAACCAGCAAAAAGGCTTATTATTTTCTTTATGTCTGCTATTTGAACGACTTCTACTTCTTGATCTAAATCCGTGTTGAAAATTATTATTTTTATTATTAATAATAAGTCTCTTGATTAAATTTGCTAAATCTTCAATTTTATTCTCCAGTAAGGTTATTTTCTTTTTAACATCAAGGCTATTTGTGCTGAAATCTTCTTTGTTCAGGAAAGGATTTGCCGAATTGTTACCGATTGCCGAAATGAATTTAAATTTAGATGCTTCGAAAATCTTGTCTGCTAACAAAATCAAATCTTGAATATTCTGCTTTCCAGATGCCATTAGAGCAATATTTATATCCGAAGGCAGTTTCCGCATCCATAACTTCTTGATTAATTCTTTCCCTAAATGTGTTGATGTTCCAGCCAAAATGTCCATTGATCTGTAGAAGTCTGACGGTTTCCTGTCTCCCATCTCCGAGTTGGATAAGAGTTGCTCCAACTTATTCTCTTCAGATTCCGTGAAGCGTTGAATCAAGGTCGATTTAAAGGCCTCGTACTTGCCTTCCTGAGGTGGGTTTTGAATGAAATCCAAAACATTCATAATTATTTCTAAGGGAAGCGCCTGGATGACATGCTCATATTTCGTATCATCCAGCCTAACTCCCTTAGAATGAAATTGGCTTTCCGCCAAAACAAACCATGCTTCTGGATACGGTGACCAAAAGGAGGGTAGTTTAACGGCAGAAGCGTTGATTTCACTATTTGCAAAAGTATCCCCCGAATTTTGCACACTCATTATTTTCACACTATATAGGCACTAACGTAACACGAAATTCTTTTAAAATCAAAGAAAAGAGTTTCGATTCACTTAAAATTCGCGGAACTTCTTATAAATTAATTTCGCGGACGATAGCGTTGACGGAGGACTTTAACCGACCGTTAAATAAGGAAAATTTCGACTTTTAAAAGAAAAGATCATATAAATCAATTAAAGAAGAGAAATTAAATCAGAAATTCACTACTACCAGGAAAAGTTTTGTATTTTAAAAGAAAATTTTTGTGTTTTGTTTTTTTTTAAAAGAAATTAAAAATGGTGAAAATTATTAATTTAAAATGAACTTAACTCCCCTTAAAAGTTTTATTGAATCTTCTTTCTTCTTTTTTTTAAAAAACCTTCTTCTTAAAATTGTTCTTTTATTCTTTCTTCTTTCTTCTTATGAATTTTCTATTTTATTTTTGAATTAAAATCCTCTTCTTTTTTTGTAATACCTCAATCTTCTTTTTTAAAATTATAGGAAAAACTTCTTTCTTCGTTTCGGGGTCACCAGATGAAGTGGGAAAAAATAAAAAATAGAAATGTATTAGTTTTACGTTAATAGTCTAACTGAATAGTCTTATTATATTGTGTTCATTGTACATTAATTATCGTAGTATAAGTTTTCATTGATGAAATAAAAAAACTTTCGGTTATATAATTTAACCGCCGATTTAAAATAAAGTCGTTAAATTTAAAACTTAAGTAAATGTTTAAAAAAATATAAGAGAATCCGGAAAAAGCTTAATGAAAGAATAAATTAAATAAAATTATAATTTATTTATCCTAACTGCAAATTTTTATGAAGTTGAGAGGAATTTCGTTATACTCTAAAAGCGCATTCAGGAGTCGCTCCTCCCACTTCATCTGGTTAAATATTATTATTTATTTTTAAAACAACAAAATTAATGCGTAGCGACCGCTACAGGTGGCACTGATTACAGGACACGGATGTTTCAGGTATCACCTAAAAAGAATGGGAATTCTGGAGGATGACACCTGTCGGATGTGCCTGGAGGAACCTGAGACGGCCACACACATAGTGTGTCACTGTCCGGCGGTGGCGAGAAAAAGGGCTGCCGTAAATGGACTCCATTGGATGGAGGACATGAGGCAGACTCCCTTCAATCAGCTGCTTGCGATAACTAGGGGAGTCGAAGCAAGGGAGCAATGGGACAACCCACTGCAACCCCAAGAGGACTCTAGGCAGAGGGACGAAAAGGGACCCGCAAATAGTGGTCTGATTCTATATCCCTCGAAAATCTATATATATATATTGATGTGATATCAATTTTCCGAGATTTCCCGAGAATTTTCCCCACTTTCCCTAGCTATTCGCGTGCAGAACAATTTTGTTTCTTAAAGTACTCTTCGAAAACTGCTCGTGTGACAAAAATCATTTCGAGTGTCAGGTTTTAGTAAAGCGCCTGGACTATTAATGCTTTGCTGAATATTAAAATATTATCCAATGACACAATAGCCCAGTAGTCAGAGTACAATTTTAATGAATACTTTTAACTAAATGCTAACTCACTACATTAAAAAAATGTTTTTAGCGAGTAGAATATGTTAAAAAGAAGTTTCAGAAAATTGGTCGTACGCTATCTCTTAATACCACCCCTGAAACAAAAAAAATCCGTTTTTTGCAAATATCTCTTCAACAGTGTCTTATGATAATAAAATACAAAGGTTGTGGATTATAGCCATTACCTATCTACAAAAAAAAGATATTATACACATCTTCCATTTGTTTGGACAAAAAATTGTTTTAAAAATATATTACCACTAAGATAAAGGGTGTTTACGAAATAAGAAATGTACTTAAACTTAAATAACTCATAGACTAATTATCGTAGACCAACGTAATTAGGTTCATCTTTTAGGTAAATGTATTTAATTTAAAGAGCAGAAACTTGAATGACTCCGTTTAGAAGATATATAGCTTCAAACTATGAAAAAAATCTCAATATTTATCATTTTGCTCATGCTTTGAACCAACATATCTTCTAAGTTTTGTAAACACTATTTTAATTTGATAAGACTTAATATTGAGATATTTGCAAAAAAAACTATTTTTTTAATTTCATCGGTTGATAGATAACGTACGACCAATATTCCGAAACTTCTGTTTCATTTTGTTGTGTAAAACTATTATTAAAAGTTTCGCTAAAATTGTCTGTATTGTCAAATCAGATAAAAAAGAACAGGCTTGCCTATAGTGTAATAAATATTTACTTAAATAGAGCTCTTTGAGTTCAATAATTGGAATGATAAAAAAGTTTTCACTCGCTTTCCTCCGACTATCGCTCAAGTTTTCGGTATGATGTGATAGTCAGAGCGTAAAACACGTTCCGTGAAAGTCCCATCGCAATGGGGTAAGTCGTTTCCGAGATTAATCTAGACTAGTGATGAGCAAACGCAAGAGCAAGACAAGACTGATATATTCTTGGTCTTGTGAGCAAGGCTAAGCCTTGCAAAATTGCAAGACCAAGACAAGACTGCAAGACCAAGACCATTTTTGCTCTCATTAGTCCAGACAGATAAATACAGACAGATACAGGCAAACAAAAATTTTAAACATATACTTGAATTTGTTTAAATATCAGGTAACCATATCAGCCTAAAAAGGACAATTATTTTGAACTCACAAGCTGACACTCCAATTTTATTATAATATACATATGTAGATTAATTTAAGTGTACACAAAGTTTCAGCCTTGCACAAGTTAGTCGACCGCCACCCAGCTCTCTTAAGTTATATTGTCTTCTACCTTTGCTTTTTCCTTGTGAAAACAGTACCAAGATTTTTATTGCATGACGAATTTGTTTATGAATAGAGAGTAACGGTATTCACTTTATTTTTCAGATTGCGCAAACACGTAAAGTAGCGTGTACCAAAAGTCTCAGAGCTTCCTTAAGGGCGCTATGGGCGAAGGGAGGTTTGCGTGAAGCAGTTGAAGAATTGTTTCATGCTAAATATGCTAGTTTACCGACAAACTCCACCTCAATGGCTAATACAAACATTGTGCGAGTTGACAACCGCTGTTTTGAATTAGTCTCGGTTATTGGGGATGGAAATTGTCTCTTTCGGTGTTTATCGATGGGAATGTACAATACTCAAAATTGCCATTCACTTTTGCGGCAACAAATCGTCGATTATGTAGTAAAGAATTTTGACAAACATTTGGATACTCTTGTCTCATGTTGTGTCGAAATTCAATATGAAGACGCGGACGACTACAAACAAAAAATGGGAAAAGATCGTACATACGGTACTGATTTTGAGATATGTAGGTATTTTTAGCCACGTTTTCAAGAAAAAACTCCATTTATATACTTGTGAAAATGGCAAGTATAGAACGATTGCGAAAATCGTACCGGACGGAGGGGATGAAATAGATGATTCGGTTCATTTATTATTTACTGGAAATCAAAGAGAAGGGCATTTCGATTTCTTAAGAGAAATTGAAGAAAGCGATGAAAAACCGACGACAAAAAATGAAGATGTGTACAGCTTCAGTGACAATGAGGATAGTCTACGAAGTATTGAGCAATATAGAAGTAGGTCGTACACCCATAACAGTCAAAGTAATTTAATATTACCGATTGACTCACAAGAAGAGATAAAGGAAAATCTTGAAGATATCGCCATCACAACAAAAAGTACAACGGACTCAAGCTATATAAGTAGCACTAAATTTGAGGATCACACCCCTCCACGTTCTGGAAGTGAAAGTGATACCAAATATCTAGTAGATAGTAGCTGTATTCCATCAGATTCAGTTGGAGAGTTGGAGCTGGAGCATGAAGAAAAAAGAATTATTAATATAGTTAATGAAAATGAAAATGAAATAACAGAAGAATACAATACGAATGACAAGGAAAAGGAACAAGAAAATATTACGCCTAATCAGGAGGTGAAGAGAAAAAAACCATCATATGCAATGAAAAACGGTTTTATTGAGGTGTTGACGAGCAAAGTAGCAACCGATGACGGTTATATAAATGTTCCAGAAATTAAATACGCAATACATTATTTAATGGAACAAGAAATAAAAGCGTCGTGTCCTTTGTCGTTTTATGGCAACATTCGAAGGAATGATTCCAGTTGGGTGATGTATGCCAGCTGCAGAGTTGCTAGTCATTCTGCAAGGTTTCGATTCGATATTTACGAGTTGAATGAACACACTATGAGGATCTACATCTCAAGCAACACGTTGTTGCCCTACAAACATCATGACAATGATGTAAAAGCTTGTCGTCCAGTACGAGGCAATCAACGGAAAAAGTTGTTACAGCTTTTGCTGTATAAGCCAGCACGCGTTCTTCAACTGGAGGAAATCAAAATAAGCGATACAGAATTAGTGGCAGACGGACAATTGCAAAACATCCAGAGTCTGTCTGAAAGTGTATGTGCGGAAAGGAAAAGACTGAAATCTCGAAATGTCGAGGACATTATACAGTCTTACGTTGATGATTCTATGAAAGAAGACGCTTTCATACGGCAAGTGTCTTTTCCGCTTCAAATTTTGTTGTACACAAAGGCGCAGTTAGGTGTGCTTGATACAGCAAAACCTATAATTCTGCATTTCGACTCAACAGGAGCGAACGTGAATAATCCAGATTTTCTCAAAAAGGACATCATATTTTACTATTGTTTAATATATAGAGGGATCCATTCTTCGATACCGATTGCAGAGATGATAACATCACAGCTGATGTTATATTAATTTCGGTGTTCCTAAAAAAATACAGAGGATTTGCAATAAAAGAATTGAATATGTGGCCACTTGTAAGGGCAGTGGTAATGGATTGGAGCTGGGCCCTCATGAATAGCGTGGTGAGTACCTGGAACGAAATGACCATGGAGAAATATTTGGTCGTAAGTTATAATTATTTAAAGGACAGCGTAATATGTACCAACAAATATTACGGTTTTATTGAGCTGCTGTGCACATATAATGCACAGGGTAAGCAAAGCAATAAGTAAAGATTATCCGGAATTAGTTGGTATAAAACCATTTTTATTAGAATGCATGTCAATGCTAATATTATGTCGGACTTTTGACGAGATTAACCTGCTGTTCAGAGAAATAATAGAGGTACTCTTGACAAAGAGTGAGATTTCAATGAAAGCAGCGTTTGACTATCTGACATGTTTGAGAACACGCTGAAGAGTTCAAAAACATGTCAGATGAAGTTGAAATATTAAAAGAAAAAGAGATGAGTTCATTAAGTGGCCCCTAGACTATCAATAATATTGTGAAATAATATTGAGGAAAATATTGACGGTTTCCTTCTTTGCCCCAGATTATCAACATTATTGTGCAATAAATCAGTTCACGTCAGCCTTCGAATAGTAAACATGTTGAGTGAAATTGAAGCAAGTTGTGCAATATTAACTACAGACTGCAGCACTGTATTTATTTACATATTTTGTACAATAAATATCAAATCCATTTTGATCCGCTCAATATATTGTGCAATCCCTCAATATCACCCACAGACCGTCAATATTATTGAGCAAATCAAAATATTGCACAATATTATTGATAGTCTAGGGACCCCTTTAGATTATACGGGAAAAATAAGTCCGTATACGCGACCTCGCCCTTCTACAATTATTTTTGGAGGAAATTCGCTATGGCGAGTGATGTAATGAAAAAAAAGAAGAAAATATAAAAGAAAGCACCAACAAATATTTCGCACCACAATTTGCGGAATACTTAACAAAAACCTTTATGCCTTATTGTCTGCTTTGGAGTGGAATAATGTTAGAACTCGTGGATCCTGCGATTTCACGAGTTTCTAACGCATATGTGGAATCACACACTAAAAGGTATAAATTACAAGTGCTGAAGGGCGAAAAATTAAACACCATTGGCGATGTTTGTCGGAGATTAAGACAATGAATATTTAGTTGCGGAAAAATCATTAAAAGGAATCGAAACAAAAGGAAAAATAAAAATTGAGGCGCAACCTTTATATCCCGATGCAGCGGGTAACCCATTCGAAATGGAAACATGGGGAAGAACTAAAAGAGAAATAGCAGCACAACAACCGAAAAGAAGAAAATTCTATACACATATGGAAGGAAGAGAACTGATAAGAATCAGTAGGAGACTAAAGAATGCAGAAACAAAAACAGGAAGAAGGGAAATCAGACAGGAAAAAAAGAAGAAATGTGAAAATTGAGGCCTGCAAACCAAAGAAGCGAAAACAATGCAGGATCAAAAGATCAAATATTGAGGAACAAAAATCTAAAAATGTATCACCAGGAAATGCAACTGAGAGCATAACACAACAAACAATATTTCATCAGCTCAATAATGGCCTTGTCGAAGATAGCTTATATTATTTCCTATCGAATTCCAAACTTATCAAAATAAGCTCTTACACGGCAAATGAATGTAGTGTAATCTTTAGAAAGTTTGAAATAACAGCGAGTAATTTCCGTTGTTTAGCCAGCAAAAATAGCTGGATTGATGGTGAAGTTGTTGACGCCTACGTAGCAACTACAATGGACAGATGGAGAGATAATATAACATATTTTCCAACTGACATTGGTGGAACTGTTCTCGGTGACTTCTGGAAGAAACGCCACGATAAAGGGATGAAACTTATGAGAGTAGAAGATGAATTAAAAGAAATATTATTATTTCCTTATTGTTATCAAGGCCATTGGCGTCTTCTCATGATAAAACCTATAATTGGAAAGATTGTATTACTTGATCCCTATGAAAGAAGCAGTGACCTCAAAAGAGTGTTAGAAGCTTGGGATAAGTATATGTAACAATGAATCGAGTGTGAGTAAACTTAAACAAATGACGTGGACAGAAGAACATTGGAATGAACGTCCATTCCAAAGCACTTCGGATACCTCAAACTGTGCATTATATGTAATGCATTATATTGAATGCATTGGGCAAAATATAGAATATAATTTGGAGTTTCATCCTGGAAAATTCCGCGAAAATGTAGCAAAAACTCTGCTAATAAAATCCGAAAATGTAAGAGATAAATGCTTGCATTGTATAGGCAATATTTTAAAAAAAAGTAACGCCATACAATGTAAAACATGTAAAAGATGGCTACATAAAAAATGCATGCATGACAATGCAATAGATTCAGAAGAAGAAGGAAACAGGATGAGACTGAAGCCACCAAAAAGGAAAAAACTGGAAGAATCTTCAGCAGCAAAGGATTGTTTTGAATGTAGACTTTGTAAGAAGTACATTGAAAAAAAAAAACAAATATAATAAAAAAAGGAAGGGTTATACTTTTGCCGGCGGTTGGATCAGATAGCAGGAACAGAAGCAGATCCAGGAAAACCTGGATATTATTATCTTTTATGAAGATAATGTAACCTTTCAGGATTGAACTTCACTTTTTGACGTGAAGGATTGTTATTACTTTAAGTGGGCCAGTTTTATGCTGCGGATATGAGGCTGGGACAGTGACCAATTAAACAGATAATTTTTTTAAAATCTTCGAACGGGACATCCTAAGAAGAATATTTGGTACTATAACCAGATTAACCGAATTGCCACAAACGAAAATCTTGCCGAAATGTATGATAAAATAATTATAGTTGCATACATAAAATGAAATAGACTACGATAGCTCTCAGACACCTTAAACGAGATTCTGGAGAAAGAATACTAGTCAAAATTTTAAATGGTAGACTTGGAGACGATTGGAAGAATAGACTTCAAGAGGCCAGACCCTACAAAGACTGGTGTCTTTTTGGTCTATTTGTACGAGAAGTCCCGATTTCGATTGTACTTTTATGGGCAGAATTTTCTTGGGCACATTTTAGGGTTATTTTGTTCACAGTAAAAAAATGTTTTATGAGCCATATGGGGAGGATATACGTGGGAGGATATTGAGGAATATTCATTCATATTCAGAAAATGTTTATAAAAATAATATTCAGCACAAATAATATTTTAAAAAATAACGCGAAACCGCGACGGTCCTTTTTGGGGCCAAATCAGTGTTAGTGTCGCCGCGATTAAAACACAACCCACATTTTTAATGTTGCCAATGTTCGTCTCAAGCCGAAAAAAACAGAGATCATGCATATTTTGTTATTGAAATCTACTTCAAGCATACGTCAAGTACGCATGTAAACGTAATAATTTGCAATGTCGTTCAAGTGGATTTAAATTTTTAATGTGAAAAACGTATTTCGTATGAAAAGGCTTCCTAAATACCATAAGAAATAAATGGCATTGCAAGCTCACTTTTTCGATCTTTTCAAATAGCGCGGACTTGGAATCATCACTCCTCATATACATACATACTTCAAGAGAGGTTTCTCTGTGGAACAAAAGCAAATTATTACATATACATACATGCTTACTTGCGGTATACTTGAAGTAAATTTCAATAACAAAATATGCATAAGTCAAGTAAATCACAAAAATTTCGTTGAAATTAAGCATGTGTTTTTTTACTAGGAACATGAAGGTAAAAACTATAATTGATAAGTGATTTATTTTTGAAACAATGTTTAAAATTATCATATGGAGCTGATTTATGTTATAATAGGAAAGGTCAAATGTCACCCGGGGATGTTATGAACTTGAAATTTTTTGTGGTAGTTCCTAATACCACCCTTAATAAGTATGCAAAAATGCAGCGAGGCCTAAAGCCTCTAACTATTTGTTCCAAAATAATCATTTCTAGGGGGTGGTTTAAGGGTGTCCCACGGGGATGTTATGAACTTGAAATTTTTTGTGGTAGTTCCTAATATCACCCTTAATAAGTATGCAAAAATGCAGCGGGGCCTAAAGCCTCTAACTATTTGTTCCAAAATAATCATTTCTAGGGGGTTGTTTAAAGGTGCCACGCGGGGATGTTATGAACTTGAAATATTTTGGGGTAGTTCTTATTACCACCCTTAACAAGTGTACAAAATTTCAGCGGGGTTTAAAGCCTCTAACTATTTTTGCCAAAATAATCATTTCTAGGGGGTTGTTTTAGGGTGCCACCCGGGTATGTTATAAACTTGAAATTTTTTGGGGTAGCTCTTATCAAGTGTACAAAATTTCAGCGGGGTCTAAAGCCCCTAACTATTTTTTCCCAAAATACTCATTTCTAGGGGGTGAGTTAGAGGTAGGTTTAAAATTCGTGATTAATAATTTAATCAGTTTCAAAATTTAATGTTTTTTTTCTAAAATCGTTCGATAGAACGTTCGGAACTTCAGGCTCACGAATTGTTTGATTTACTGGTTCTAGAAACTCCATATTAAGGTAGTTAATCACAATCTGAAATGTGACGTATCTTTTCTTCAAAATCTGTGGTCAAAGGATCACCTAGAGAACAACTTTATTCAAAACATTAAGAAAGAAAAAAGAGTGACTTTCCCCAATAATACCCGAGATGGTCCGAAAAATCGATTTTTTTTTATTTAATATTTTTGATGTAGACAATAAGGGGAATGTGTGTGCAAGAGCGTTTTTCTCAATGACGAATACTTTTCAAGTTTCAAGGCTATACAACGGGCGACGCACAATGGGACCAAATCCAAAAAACTGGCCAAAAGTCAAATAGTGCTTTAAATGATCTCAAATTTTACACTCGGGGGTTTTCGGGGTCGCTGATTACGAATCTGGTGTCAAAATTGCGATTTTCAAAATGGCGGACTCAATATGGTTAACATAACCTCTCCCAATAGTCAAAAACTTTAGTAAATGATTCCAAAACATCTCACTTAGGGGTTTTCGGGGTCGCTGATGACGAATCCAGTGTCGAAATTGCGATTTTCAAACTAAAAGACTCTATTTTAATAACATAACCTCTTAATAAAATCAAAATTTTTTTTTAATATAATTTTTAATACTTTTTATTAATTTTTTTATAAGCAAGTTATTTTATTATGAAGTTATTGTTTATTAGAAAAAAGAAAATAAGAATTTTTAAGAATGCAATTGCGACGCTTGCTGCCATCCATTAGAGCGACGCAGAAAATACAAACCTACTGTTTCATCTGATAAATTTGACTTGCCACTGTCTGTTTTTGCGTGATTTCTGCTACCTAGCTTATTTTCCGACAGTTTTTCACTGGTTTTAATACGAGGAAGATCCGTGCGTTTTATTCAGAGTATTTTCTTCCGAGTGATTTACGTGTTATTTTTCGAGTGATTTCTGATCATAATGGATAAAAAAGGTGGAAGAGGAATTGCTAGAAAACCATCTCGCCATCTAAAAAAAAACTTTTCTGGAAATCGCTATACTGCTCAGAAAAGTGAAGATTTCGCCAGTACATCGGCTCAGAAACTTCGAGACAGAAACAGCACGGAAGCTAATGTTGATGAGGAGTTCGCTTACAGTATTATCAATTTTTTTGCTGTTTTTTCTGTGATTTCTTCATTTGTCATTTGCAAGGATTGCAAAAAGGAGGTGCGGTTCTCAAAAAAGTGTTCTCGTGGGTTAGGATTTAAAGTTTGCATCCTTTGTGACTGTGGTGAAAGGTGTATCGATTCATGTCCCTTGATTCAAAATTCGTATGAAATCAACCGCCGAATTGTGTTCGTTATACGGCTTCTTGGTGTTGGCAGAGAAGGGCTCCAATTGTTTTGCAGTTTAATGGATATTTGCAGTGGAATGGCAAGGAATACTTTTTACTCGTGCTTGGAAACTATTTATCACGCGTTGTCTACTGTTTATGATACCGTCATTTCAAAAGCTGTTTTCGAAGAGATCGAACTAAATACTAAAGCCGCGAACGTGTCGAAAAATCTCACAGTTTCCGGGGATGGAACATGGAAGAAGCGAGGATTTTCTTCTCTATTCGGTGCTGCGAGTCTGATCGGAAAATATTCTGGCAAAGTTGTTGATTCTATCGTGAAAAGCAAGTTTTGCCAAGCTTGCAATTTGTGGAAGTCAAAAAAAAAATTCCGAGCCTACAGCTTACGAAGAGTGGTACGAAAATCATACAGAGGATTGCACAATAAATCACTCTGGCAGTGCAGGAAAAATGGAGACTGACGCTATCTTCGAAATGTTTTTGAGATCCAAGGAAAAGTACGATGTTTGCTACGAAAAATACATTGGCGATGGTGACAGCAAAACTTTTAAAGGGATTTCGGATGCTTCCCCATACGGAAATGAGGTGACTGTGCTGAAAAAAGAGTGTGTTGATCATGTCGGAAAAAGAATGGGTGCCAGACTGAGAAATGTCAAGATGAACAAAGGCGTTGGCGGGAAGGGACAAGGTAAATTGACTGATAAAGTCATTGGTGAACTGACAGTGTATTACGGACTCGCAATTCGCAGGCATTCTGATTCTATCGAAGAAATGCGCAAAGCAATTTGGGCTACTTTCAATCATAAAAGTTCCACCGATAAAGATCCGTGACACGATTACTGTGCAGCAGGTGAAAATAGCTGGTGTCGCTGGCAGCAAGCGAAAGCAAAAGGTACACTTCGGTCATTCAAACATGAACCACCTCTCAATAACACAGTTTTGGAGATCATCAAGCCAATTTATGAAGCCCTGACAGCCGAAGATCTACTGAGTAGATGTTTAGGAGCCGAGACCCAAAATAATAATGAATCCCTCAATTCACTTATTTGGACATTCTCACCGAAACATTTACATTCAGGAAGTACAGTTGTAGAAATTTCCAACTACCTTGCTGTTATTATCTTCAACAAGGGATATACGCAAATTTTAAAAGTGCTGGAAACGATGGGAGTGACAATCGGGCTGACTGCAAGCATGTACGCCGACTCACGAGACGACGATCTCATCGCACGATCCGAGCATCGCATGACGGACGCAGCCAAGGGGGCGAAAATTGAACGAAAAGAGCAGATTTCGGCCTTGAACGAGTTTTATGAGAAAGAAGAGGGGGCAATGTATGGTCCTGGAATCGCTGATTAACCGTAAGTTACATCATTTGTAAGTTCCATGTTTGTAAATCTTTAAACTCGTTTTTCTCGAAACCATTTTTTTTGGGACGGTGGACACGATTCACAAAAAACCACTTGTCCAATTGACTTGAAATTTTACAAGGCTACTAAGCAAATGTATAGGTATGGCCTTATCTAGGATTATGGCGAAAGCATTTGTTTAACTAATGTTTTTAATGCAAAATATAAACAAAAACAGGGCAAAAAATCGTCATTTTTTTCAAACGTCTGATTTATATTGAAGAAAAAATTTGTTTTCTTATTCCCTAGAAGAGGCGATAGCAGGAGGTCTTACGATTACAAAATGGGTTACACTTTGTGTTTCAGAATATTTAAACCGGAGATATCATGTCCACCATGGAGCAGCTATTTTCGGCAGGCTCAAGTTCAAGGCGTCGAATGAACCATTATTAGCAAAGATATTTTTAATATTAAAAACGAAAATTATTCTTCAAAACCTGTAGAAAAACTTGCTAAAAACCTGGAATAAAAATATTGAAAGGCTTTTCATTTACAACGATTTGAAAACATCGACATTTCGGACCGCCTCGGGTAGAATACCCCCTTAATAATTGCTAAGGATGCGTCGATAGCAGAAAATGTAACGGGCATTGGGGTCACCTTTAAAAATCAAAACTGTGATTTAAAACTCCGCTCCTTCTGGTAAATGTCAACATTAACTGCTGAACTGCTCGCAATAAAAACAGCGCTAATCCAGTCGCAAAAACTAACGTTTAAAGAGCTCATCATTCTTACAGATAGCTTAAACAGCTGTGTGGCCCTGCAAAAAGGCTCCAACAACTACCTAGTCACTGAGATACAAAAACTATCTCTAAGCTTTGACTCGGTACTCATTCTCTGGATGCCCTCTCATAAAGGAATAATTGAAAACGAGGTGGCTGACTCTCTAGCCAATGAGGCAAGATTATCAGGAGAAGTCCTGACTCACAATCTGAATTTTCAAGACTTCATCATCAGAGTGAACAACAAACTCAGGTTAGAATGGAACAGATTATATCATGAAGCTTCACAGACCAAATGCAATTTTTTGCCACAATTTTCCCGTCACCCCCACTCACCCCCTGGTTCTACAATTTAAGCCTATCACCCAAACTATTTAGAATCTTAAATCGCATTCTAACAGGACACACATATGACGATGCTAGGCTAGCCTCGTGGCGACTCATTCCCAATGACACCTGTAGTATTTACAATATCAGAAATGACCGAGATCATATAATACTTGGATGTAAAAGATTCGAGTCAGTCAGAAGAAAATATAAGGACCTTGGCTTGGCAACCAATTTATCTCAGTTTCTGACTCCGTTTAATACCGAAAAACTAAGAACAATTGCCAATTTTCTATCTGAAACCAACTTATTTATCTAAGAGGTAGCGTCTGAAACTACATTATGGTGTACTATGAGCAAAGGATTCTAACTGTTGTTATAGTTTTTAAGCTTAAGTCAATTGACATTAAAGGTCAATTGAGACCTCCTTTTGGGTACTCCCAATAACTCTAGCTTTCCGTCAACAAACATATAATATGAGTTCCAAATGTAATTTTCCGGTAAATGACAGGAGTGTTTTACAATTTTGTGCACTTGAATAATCTTAGTATGTAATCATAATTTATCAGTTTTGTTAGTAATTTTATAAAACCTTGACTGACATCACTAAACTAGTGACTATGACGACGGTTGCTGTGGCCTAGCAACTTGAGATTTAAACAGAGAGAGAGAGTTTCAAAATTATATTTGGCAGCCAACATTTATCTAAAACAACGAATTTTCATGGTTATATGTATGGCTGAAAGGCCAGGACCATTAAAAGGACTCTAAGTGCCACGCTAGCTCACTACTAGCAAAAAAACAACAACAACAAGATAAAAATGGTATTATATTCATCCTAGATTCAGGAGCAACAGATCACATCATCAATCGAGAAGATCTTGTGGAAAATTTCGACAATCTACAGTCTGCAGTTAAAATATTAGTGGCGAAAAATGATGTGTTTGTCTATGCAACCAAGAGAGGATCACTTGATGTCGTTAGCAATTTAGGGCTACCTGTAACCTTGCAAAATGTACTTTACTGCTCAGAAGTTCCATACAGTCTATTATCTGTGAGAAAAATGCAAGAAGCTGGTTTGGGCATTTATTTTGATAAGGAAGGAGTTAGTATCAATAAAGCTGGTAAGGTCATCATGACATGTAAGCTACTGAACAATTTACATAGTATTAATTTTGCCGTAAATACAAAAAGAATTGCTAATTTTAATAGTAGGGGAGAGTCCCCCAAGGTGGACATCCCCCCAAGGTGGACACCCTGCGAAATTTTTTTTGTATCAGGTAGTACCACTGTGCGCTTCATGTCGTTATTACAGTTTGTGAAGACGCAGTTTTTGGTTATGTCATGATGTGTCAAGTCCTGGCTGTTTGTCCGCTGCACTACACAGTACGAGAAAGGCACTCTGAAAGTTTTGAAGAGGCTTCCAATAACTGGGATTAAATGATCGAAAACACTGTTTCCGAAAAGGGAAATACCCTTGTGACTCTGCTTACGTACTAAACAAACATATTCTGAACAGATTTGCATGATGTTGCTAGTAGATAATTTTTATCGTGTTTTCCAAAGAAATTGCGTTCTGACCCTAAGGTGGACACTTTTTTTACCCTAAGGTGGACACTTGCTTTTTTTATTAAAATTTGTGCACATACGATTTCAATTTATATTTATGAATGTTGGAAGAGAAATACACACACAGGTATGTGACTCACACAGTGTCCGCAGTCACACACAGTGAGTATAGTGCCGTTGCGACAGTCATCGGGGCCCCGGGGCAAAAAATCGATCTACTTCCTCCTAAATGCAGGAGTATATGTTTTGAAACAATAGGTTTTTTAATTTTGCCAGGATGTCATCGTACAAACGGAAAACGGATTTTGCAAATATTGATTTTGCCAAATTGGCAAAGGCCGTACAAGCTATAAAAAAAGAAAATTTCGCACTTTCAACAGCAGCAAAACAATTCAAAATACCCAGGAATAGTTTGAGAAGATACCTTACCAAAATGGACACAGAAGAAAATATCGATTTTTGTACGATTAATGAAGAAGAATTGATTGTTTTATTACAACAAAACATTTCATACAAAGGCCTTTCAATAAAAAGATGGTGCGTTATTGAATTTTCTGATTCAGTTTGATAATGTATTAATGTGATATTTTTTACAGATTTTCACACCCGTGCAAGAAACCACTCTCGTTCAATATATTCAAAAGTGCGCTGATTTTTATTATGGACTGACAATCAAGGAATTAAAAAAATTAGCATATGAATTCGCATTGAAACTACAAGTTGAATGTCCACAAGAATGGCACAATAACCACTCGGCTGGTAAAAGGTGGTACCAAAATTTCATGGATCGTCATAAAGAACTGAGCTTGAGAACACCAGAGCACATACATATGTATCATTACATCGAGTGAAAGGATTTTGCGAAGAAAATGTTAAAAATACTTCGGTAATTTTTCTTATCGATCTGTATGATACAGACCAAAAGTTTGAATACGCTAGGAAAAAAAAAGTTTTTGTCAAGTTTATTTGTTGATTTTACAAAATCAAATGACTTCATTTATATGAGTTGTTTGTATCTGCACTTTTTACAGGCATTTTATATGTATTTAACTGAAATTGAATCAAATATAATTTGAAACCATTTTCTTTTAGAATATTAAAACTTTTGGCCTGTATTGTTATGTGTGCGGAATGGTCAATTGCAATAGTCATTTTTTTAGATCATCTGAATGACATGCTCGAGATGAAATTTGACCCCTCTCGTATTTACAATATGGACGAAACCGGGTTTCCAACGGTACCTACCAGAACCGATAAGGTCATTGCAACAAAAGGAACCAGAAGAGTTGGCCAAGTGGCAACTGCAGAAAGAGGCACTTCGGTCAGCTTGGCTTTAACTGTTAATGCTGCAGGAAATTCAATTCCACCCATGTTTTTATTTCCATACAAAAAAATGCAATCATGTTTTATGGACAATGCTACACCAGGGTCAATTGGATTTGCAAACGGTGGCTGGATGACACAAGAAATTTTCGTTAAATACATGGAACATTTTCTTCAACACTCACACTCTACACTGGACAACCCGACACTCTTACTTCTCGATAATCACACATCACATATGGCTATTGAAGCACTGAACTTAGCTACTGCAAATGGTGTACACATGCTAACTTTTCCACCGCATTGTTCGCATCGAATGCAACCGCTCGATGTTAGTGTATTTTACCCAGTCAAAAACGTTTACAAATCTTTGGTTGCAGCATGGCATCAGAATAATGTTAATAAATCTTTCGAAGTTCGTCACATTGTTGGAATCGTCAAAGATGTTCTTGATGTTGCTCTTTTACCAAAAACTATAAAATCTGGATTTCAAGCTGCTGGGATTTACTCTTTTAATCCACATATTTTTACTGAAAGTGATTTTTTGGCCTCAAAACTCAGTGTGGAAGCTGAAACCGAAGAAATAGTTGATGCAGAAAACCAGCTCATAGATTTTGTTTCAAAAGATAAAACATCCGTTTCAGCTGATAAAGAAATTTGCTCTTCAGAGCCTTCAACTTCTACTTCTGCGCCTTCTTCAAATTTATCCGAAGTACTATCAGTAATTGGTCCGTTGCAGAAAAAAGCAGCGACGAAGAAAAGTAATAGAGGTCGAAAGGCAATGCAAAGTTGCATCCTTACGTCATCAGAAAATATTGCAGCTTTGAAAGATAAAAAACGCATGCACGAAGAACATAATCCGAAGGTGCCAGCTAGAAAAGCTATGAAAAAGGCAGCGAAAAATTCAAAGCAGCCATTGGCACCTGAACCAACGCGAAAATCTTTGAGAAAGTCAAATCCACCAGCTAAGCAAGAATCTTCGGAAGATGAAGATTTTTGTATAATTTGTTTGAAAAATATGCCTTCATCACTTACGAAATTTAATTCGATCGCGTGCAACGTTTGTCAAAGGGAGGTGCACTTGAAATGTGTCAAAATGCGCGGCTCTTGGTACACTTGTTCTCAGTGAAACTCCGATGATTCTAATTAAAACCTTTTTTTTGTCTATTTAACGTTTGGAATTCCCTTATTTTGTAATAAATTTCTTTATATCTTTTGTAATAAATTTCTAAATATCGAAGATTGAATAAAATGATCAAAACATTAATTTTCGGATTATTTTTGCAACTTTTGGAGTGGATTTCTCAAAGGTGTCCACCTTGGGGGACCTTTTTTTGGTGTTTATTACCACTTGTGCCTTCACGGACAACGTTTGATTTTTTTTATGGTTCACCACATTTACCAAGCGCTCGCTAGGGCTAAGGTAGTACCGCGAGGCCTTAGTCCTTGTCTGCTTTTTTCGATTTTTTTTTCAGCATCATTGTCCAAATTCTATGTGAATTTTTCTTTGTTTTCGCTTTTAGGCTTACCCTTTATCTTCTGCGGTAACTTCTTCTTTTTGGAGTAGCTTCGAACCATGCTGACCTGCACGGCTTGCTAACAAGCGAGTGGTCGCTTGGCTATGCGTGCCGGTGGAGTAGTGGTTCCTCTTTGTCCTGTTTCTTGGTCGGTGTCTTTGTTAACAGGCGTGATACCGTCTGACACTGCGGCGGTCCATGAACAGGATCCTCTTTTAATTTTCCTGGTGGAAGTTGAAGTTGGTACAAGGGCTTAACGGTCTCTGGTATCAGGCGTGTTACCGAAATTTTTTAATATTTTTAAGATCAAATAAAATTTTGGTTATAATTGATAATATCGAAATTGTGTTCCATGAACAGTTAGCTTATAAATCAAGGTTTCAGGAAATGTATAATTGTACAAGATATGTAATGCTGTTTGGATTTTACGGTTGTTTAAAAGATTGGTGTCCACCTTGGGGTACTCTCCCCTACTATAAATAAAACTGATTATGAATCATGGCATCGACGATTAGGGCATATAAGTGAAAGCAAATTTTTGGAACTTAAAAATAATAATATGGTAGAAGATTTAGATCACATTAGTCATATTTCTCCTAAGGATAGTTTATGTGAGCCATGCATTAATGGTAAACAGGCGCGATTACCATTTAATAAAATTAAAGATAAAAATTATATTAAAAGGCCACTATTTAATATACATTCAGACGTTGCTGGTCCAATTACTCCTACTACAGTAGATAATAAAAACTACTTCGTATTGTTCTTGGATGAATTCACTCATTATTGTGTAACTTATTTAATAACGCATAAATCCAATGTTTTCTCAGTTTTTAAAGATTATATTGCAAGAAGTGAGGCGCGTTTTAATTTAAAAGTAGTTAATTTATACATAGATAATGATCGAGAATATCTGTCATCTGAAATGAAAAATTATTGTGTAGAAAAAGGCATTGCTTTTCACCTAACAGTTCCACGAACTCCTCAGCAAAATGGTGTAGCAGAAAGAATGGTCAGAACGATAACTGAAAAAGCTCGGTCAATGGTATCAGGTGCAAAATTAAATAAAATTTTCTGGGGTGAAGCAGTTCTTACTGCAACATACTTGATTAATTTGTCACCTACTAAAGCTTTGAAGATAGTTAAAACACCATATGAAATGTGGCATAGTAAAAAGCCACAATTAAAATACTTAAGGGTTTTTGGTTCGGCTGTTTATATCCATAATAAAGTTAGAAAAACAAAATTTGATGAAAAGTCAATGAATGGTATATTAGTTGGATATGAACCAAATGGTTATAAAGTGTGGGATGTAGTAAACGAAAAGTTTATTGTAGTAAGGGACGTAATATTAGATGAAATTAATTTTATGGAAACTAGGCCTGCAATTGACATTGAAGGGAATGAAATTCAAAAATCCCTAGGTGAAACTGATGCATCTGACCTAAGGTCAAAATCAGTACATAGTTAGGCTACTTACACACCAAACTCGACATCGACACGACATTACAAAACGTCCATCGACAAAAAATTTTTTGTCGAATATTCGTACACCAAATTCGACACCTAATGAACAAGAATTTCATGTCGTGTCATGTTGAATTCAGTGTGTACGGAGATTCGACACTCGACACAACGGAAGTCACTGCATAAGTACTCGACGTGTCGAAAGTCGTCGTTCGACGTTTTTCCTCGTGTCGCCTTCAGTGGATATAAACTGATTTGAATGTGAAGCCCTTCGTCGGTAACAGTTTTTTTCCTTGTCGAGTTCTGTCGTGTCGTGTCGATGTCGAATTCAGTGTGAATACACTCGTTTAATAATAAATGGGTGTCACAACAAAAAATCTTGTCGTGTCGATTTCAGTGTGAATAGACCCGCTTAACGATAAGAATAGATGTGTGTCGCGACAGAAAAATGTTGTCGAATTTCGTCGTGTCATGTCGATGTCGAGTTTGGTGTGTAAGCAGCCTTAAAGAGCAGAGTTCTGATAAGTGTAAATCAGAAGAACTAGAACCTAGTAAGAAAAATGCCAGAATAAATGTAGAAACAAATAAATCTGTAATAGAAACAGATAAGTTTTCAGAGTTCTCAAAGAACAGTAATGATGACAAAAGACCAATATCTCCGGGAATTAGGAGTGAAAGGATCAGAAACCGTCCTGATGTATCTTACAATAAATATGACATAGCAGATGATTGTTTAATGTGTGCTAAATCTCTAGATTGTAGTTTTCCCGCTTCTTATAAAGAAATAGAGAATCGAGATGATAGAGTTCCATGGGGACAGGCAATAAAAGATGAAATTAGTTCACTTTTAATCAATAAAACATGGGACTTAGTAACGAAACCGAAAACGAAAGTTTTAGATTCATATAATATTAGCTTTTTCAAACCAAAATAATTTATTAGTGCATCATATGGATGTAAAAACGGCTTTTCTAAACGGCACATTAAAAGAGGAAATATATATGAAAGTTCCTGAAGGTGTTACTTGTAAAGACAATCAGGTTTGTAAATTAAATAAAGCTTTATATAAGCAGCAAGATGCTGGTTTGAAACATTTGAAAAAGCTACATATATTGGAGAAAGGATTTAGAAATTCTCCAGTTGATAGGTGCATTTATATGCTAGATAAGGGAAATATATCTGAAAATATTTATGTAGTACTATATGTAGATGACTTAGGGCATTTTCGAGAATTCACCATGGCAGCTACCAGTTGAACCAGAAGTTAATCTACCACGTTCAAAAATTGATTACTTGCCATAAGTCACCACTCAACATGTTCTACTATTCACCGGCAAGGTAACCAGGGTCTTACCAACAGGATAAAAGGGTAAGTAATCGATGGTAGATTAACTTCTGGTTCGACTGGTAGCTACCATGATGAATTCTCGAAAATGCCCTTAGTGATTGCTACAGCTAGTATAAAGACAATGCACATGTAGCTTTAAATGTGTAACGGTCGGTTGTAACATTTATTTTGGTTGGGAAATTTATTTTGAAATCACCTTGTAGGTAATGGGAAATTTTGTAGAAAATCACTTTGGAGGTATTGGGAAAATTAAAACGAGGGATGCGAGAAAATTTTGGGGGAACGAAAAATATTTTTGAAGGGGACGAATTTTGTTTTTTTGAGGAGTTTTTTTGAAAAGAAAGGAGGTTGGAAGAACCCCCTAACCAGCAGTTAGTTTTTTTGTAATTTTTGTTGAACGAGAAGAAAAACCAAAAAGTAATTGGGTTTTGAGGAAAGAGTTGGTGGTGTCCAATTAAGGGCAAAAGAAATATTCAATTAAAGCCAAAATAAAACTTTGCTGATGGAAAGACAAAGGTTTTGAAGAACCAATTGCATCCCTAGTCCAGGGTGTTTAGAAGTGATTCGAGGAACTGGTTACAAGTCTGAAAGACCGGGTTTGAGGGAGATAAAGGCGTTCATCTGAAGGACCCTAGCTGTTCCTATTGAAGTAAAGACTGCGTCTAAAGGACGATATGATGGTCGGCAGGGAGTGACAGTAAGACCCGCATCACTCAGAACGGAGAAGTTGGCTGGATTCAATGGTGACTAGATTTGATTTCAATGACTGGATTGTATGTTGAGGCTCCCGTAAGTACCTATTAAATTAGTTAGATTCTGAACCAAGAGGTGACCGGAAAGAGCGTGTTTGTCATCGCCGCTCGACTTCTATTAAATATATGTAAGACACGGGGAGAGGCGAACCATATCAGGCATAGGTGACGCGAGGTGGGCACTATTGGCTACCCCGAATTACTCCCGGAAGAAATAAAAATATATATTCCTTTTTATTATAGTAATATTTCTGTATTTGTTTTTGTATTAAAATCTATATTTTTTTTTGCCTAGTACATGGTATAAATTGTTGATATTAGAGTTATCATATTATAATTAAACAAGGGTTATCGTCATATAACATTTAGTTATTACATATAACATTTAGTTAATATTTTACTTAATTATAATTTTTTTGGTGGGATTCGTTTGTAAATTCCACTGGAACTTATGTTTGTATGTGTTTGTACAAAGCGGGGAGTACTGGTACCATTACTGCGCGTTTTTTTTCTTTAGTCTTCATACATATGTACCTATGATAATGATGTATTAATTTTGTTGAATTTGAGCGTTTAATTTGATATCTGACTAGGATCTGTATTTATTGTCGTGGAAGTTTGACGTAGATGATTATTCATTGTATTGTTTGTTATGATGATTGTTCCTGTAATAGACAGGATTATTAAATGATTATAAATAGAATGTCCGTGTGTTAGATTTTTTTGTGGAATGGTTGGGGCGGATGTCATTTCTTTTCAGGGTTCTTAAACAGTGCCTTTTCCTGAAGCTGATAGTCTTCAATACTATGAGCTGTCAGGGAAATGGACTGCAATGACACGCCTCAGGCGAGGCCCGAGGGATGATTGGAACTGAAGATGAATTTGCCTAGTCACAGGTAAGTGGTGAACCATACTACGTATAGGCCCGGCCACACACCCCACGACCCCCCGGCGAGCTAGTGAACTCCGTGTGGCCGGCAGCATATCCCCCTGACATTAGTATCGGCGGTTGGGGAGGATAGGAGTTCCGGAATTTTTTCTTATGTATGGTATTGACTCCTTGGTCATGCTTTTCCGGGCTTCTGGCTAGGGGGGAATACCTCGCATAAGTGGTGCCCAATATATAGTCGCGCCATTATGCTGCTACATAAGTGGCGCCCAACGCGGCTTTTAAAGCCCGTTAATAGTCCTACACGGACTTTGAAGTTTAAATTTTTTTGGTGTTTATTACCACTTGTGCCTTCACGGACAACGTTTGAATTTTTTTATGGTTCACCACATTTACCAAGCGCTCGCTAGGGCTAAGATAGTACCGCGAGGCCTTAGTCCTTGTCTGGTTTTTTCGATTTTTTTTTCAGCATCATTGTCCAAATTCTATGTGAATTTTTCTTTGTTTTCGCTTTTAGGCCTACCCTTTGTCTTCTGCGGTAACTTCTTCTTTTTGGAGTAGCTTCGAACCATGCTGACCTGCACGGCTTGCTAACAAGCGAGTGGTCGCTTGGCTATGCGTGCCGGTGGAGTAGTGGTTCCTCTTTGTCCTGTTTCTTGGTCGGTGGCTTTGTTAACAGGCGTGATACCGTCTGACACTGCGGCGATCCATGAACAGGATCCTCTTTTAATTTTCCTGGTGGAAGTTGAAGTTGGTACAAGGGCTTAACCGTCTCTGGTATCAGGCGTGTTACCGCCTGCCACTGCGCCCCTTGCCCTCCTGATGGTCCATCCAGCTTTTTTTTAATTCTATTTTTTTGTTTATGTCCCGAGTTTTTTCCCGTCTGTTCCTCCCTCCTGATTGATTTTCCGAAAGGTAGCTCAGTTGGGTTGGGCAGCGGTTCATTTCCAATTTTTTTTATTTTGTCGAAGAAGTTTCCCTTTCGGGGCGATGCGACTTTGAATTTTTGTTTCCGTCCTTCTTTCGAGTGCGGACCTGAAGCTGTGTCGGCGACGTTGATGACACTTGGTGATGACTATGCTTCATAGTTTTCACCAACTGACATCGAGGACATCGACACGCGAGAGTCCTGAGGGGAATTGTTATCTGTCTCAACCATTCCTAACTTATGTTTGAATCAAAGCATACAATCACTCATCTACACTAAAATATATATACACTAATACAAACTTATTGTTTTATCACTACACACTAATCGGTGTTGATTTTGTTTCTTTGAGGTACACTCACATTAGTATTACTGTTTATTTGATTTGTTCATACACACTGTGTTACACTTATTATAGCGGATTTTTTTTTTTGCTGTAAGTAGGTACGTAGGGTACAAATTTTTTTGGAAATCTATTTTGGGCACAAAATTTTCTTTCTTCGAACTTTCTTTGCGTGTTAGTTATAAAAACGTATATGGAACGGTGTTAACATCCTAGGTAATCATGGGCGATACGTGCGGACGCACCTATTATGGCCTGCCCATCGTTCATAAGGTGCTACGAAGGCCACGTTGTATGTCATCTTTATCTCCCCTCTCTAAGGAGTTTGTTCCAAAAAGGGGATATACTCCATCATCGTATAGTGCGCATGCTACCCCTACGGCAGATCATGTTCCAACACCTGACGAGAGCTTTGCGGTGAGGTACGCCATGGATATTATAAGTCGTTTAAATGAAGACCCGAGATCTTTTGATACAATTGCCTCGAGAGCATGGAATTATTTTGAATGTTTTAATAATAATCCCTTCGTGATAAGTCTTATCATGGAGATTTTTTTCAACAAATCTATCGATGAACCGAACTTCTGTTATACGGGCGCGAAACTGTATGGGTTATTGAACTCGATGAATTCGGGGAATAATAGTGTTTTTGTGGGGCTGGTAAGGTTGAAACTGGCTTATTACCGTGAGAGATTTAGGGATTTCAAGACATCCGACGGTCGCCTGGAGAAAGGTATCCTAGTATTTTTGACGGAATTGTACTGGCACTTACCGAAGAGCGGTTGGCTTAAGAAGGAAATGGCCCAGACTATTGGGGTTACAATGAACCAGATACTTCGGGAACCAAGCCCTGAAAATATCCAGTGTGTTAGTCACGCCCTTAACATGACAGGACCAGTGTTAGCACTGTACTGTCCCGCTGAACTCTACATTTTACGAAAGGGATTAAAGAAAGTTAAGTCGGCGATAACGACTACTCCCATCCATGACAGGGGCTCAGGCAACCGATAAGCTTTTCTTGCTAGATTTTATTGCACTTTAACTTTGCGTTATATATATATTCATCATCGTTTTATATGGTTTTATTTCATTTTGTTAATTTGTTCCCTTAATTCGTTCTGGTTTGTATTAATTGCGATGGCAGTACTATATAAACCTTTGATTCGATTAGTTCATCACCGGTATTATGCGTTATTGTTAAATTACTAGGTGTACATTAGTCTTATTTCTTAGGAATGGGAGTAACCTTGATATAGGGGCAAAATTTGTCCTACGAGTTACTTTCCTGGAATTTATTTCTTTAAGCGCCTTTGGAAACATCTCGATCCATTTTAGTTAATTCCTCTTCGGTCAGTCTGGTGAATTTCTCTCAGCAGACTGTTTGGCTGTCGTTCCACCGGGGGGAGTCAAAGGCAATGTGGTATTGCTGGAGACTGGCCCGATGGAGCGAAAGCAAACTGGGTTTGTACGTAAATGTTTGGAGACTTGTGGATGTCCGTCGGGGGACAATGTGGTATTGTCTTCCGCCTGTTATTCGCAACTCCAAATATTTCTCCGGGAGATCTTCCAGACTGGCCATCGCAAATTACGATTGCAACTATGGCCTAAATTACAGTTAGCTTTTCATCCGCTCTTTTTATTACCAGGCAGTTCATGTATGCCCGGCTAGCTCACTAGAACATGAGACTCCTATTCTCAGGTCGTGAGTCGAGTCCCACATTGGCGCCAAAAATATTAGACCTACGGCGACCGTTTTTTCGGTTCCTCACTGCCTCGCGAGTCGGCCTTGTGGACCCGAGGGTATGTAACGGTCGGTTGTAACATTTATTTTGGTTGGGAAATATATTTTGAAATCACCTTGTAGGTAATGGGAAATTTTGTAGAAAATCACTTTGGAGGTATTGGGAAAATTAAAACGAGGGATGCGAGAAAATTTTGGGGGAACGAAAAATATTTTTGAAGGGGACGAATTTTGTTTTTTTGAGGAGTTTTTTTTTTTTGAAAAGAAAGGAGGTTGGAAGAACCCCCTAACCAGCAGTTAGTTTTTTTTTTGTAATTTTTGTTGAACGAGAAGAAAAACCAAAAAGTAATTGGGTTTTGAGGAAAGAGTTGGTGGTGTCCAATTAAGGGCAAAAGAAATATTCAATTAAAGCCAAAATAAAACTTTGCTGGTGGAAAGACAAAGGTTTTGAAGAACCAATTGCATCCCTAGTCCAGGGTGTTTAGAAGTGATTCGAGGAACTGGTTACAAGTCTGAAGGACCGGTTTTGAGGGAGATAAAGGCGTTCATCTGAAGGCTAGCCCTAGCTGTTCCTATTGAAGTAAAGACTGCGTCTGAAGGACGATATTATGGTCGGCAGGGAGTGGCAGTAAGACCCGCATCACTCAGAACGGAGAAGTTGGCTGGATTCAATGGTGACTAGATTTGATTTCAATGACTGGATTGTATGTTGAGGCTCCCGTAAGTACCTATTAAATTAGTTAGATTCTGAACCAAGAGGTGACCGGAAAGAGCGTGTTGGTCATCGCCGCTCTACTTCTATTAAATATATGTAAGACACGGGGAGAGGCGAACCATATCAGGCATAGGTGACGCGAGGTGGGCACTATTGGCTACCCCGAATTACTCCCGGAAGAAATAAAAATATATATTCCTTTTTATTATAGTAATATTTCTGTATTTTTTTTTTGTATTAAAATCTATATTTTTTTTTGCCTAGTACCTACATGGTATAAATTGTTGATATTAGAGTTATCATATTATAATTAAACAAGGGTTATCGTCATATAACATTTAGTTATTACATATAACATTTAGTTAATATTTTACTTAATTATAATTTTTTTTTGTGGGATTCGTTTGTAAATTCCACTGGAACTTATGTTTGTATGTGTTTGTACAAAGCGGGGAGTACTGGTACCATTACTGCGCGTTTGTTTTTCTTTAGTCTTCATACATATGTACCTATGAAAATGATGTATTAATTTTGTTGAGTTTGAGCGTTTAATTGATATCTGACAAGGATCTGTATTTATTGTCGTGGAAGTTTGACGTAGATGATTATTCATTGTATTGTTTGTTATGATGATTGTTCCTGTAATAGACAGGATTATTAAATGATTATAAATAGAATGTCCGTGTGTTAGATTTTTTTGTGGAATGGTTGGGGCGGATGTCATTTCTTTTCAGAGTTCTTAAACAGTGCCTTTTCCTGAAGCTGATAGTCTTCAATACTATGAGCTGTCAGGGAAATGGATTGCAATGACACGGCTCAGGCGAGGCCCGAGGGATGATTGGAACTGAAGATGAATTTGCCTAGTCACAGGTAAGTGGTGAACCATACTGCGTAGAGGCCCGGCCACACACCCCACGACCCCCGGCGAGCTAGTGAACTCCTCGCGCCATTATGCTGCTACAAATGTTATCTAATGAACAAGTTTAGTATGACAGACTTAAAAGACATTAAACTATTTTTAGGAATTAAAATTACAAAAATAGAAAATACGTTCACTTTAGATCAAAGTGCATTCATAAAAACAATTTTGAACAAATTTAACATGTTAGACTGTAAAGCAACTAGTACACCACTTGAAAGTAAATTAAATTTTATAGCTTTAAACTCAGATGAAAAATATGATGCCCCCTGTAGAAGTCTTGTAGGGTGCCTGATGTAAGTTATGTTATGTACAAGGCCAGATTTGAGTACAGCTGTAAATATTTTAAGTAGATTTTTAAATAAGAACAATATAGAACTTTGGAAATGTTTAAAGAGGGTGCTTAGGTATTTAAAAGGTTCTACAGATATTAAATTAAAATATACAAAATGTGATTTTAATGATCTATTAGGTGGTTACGTTGATTCCGATTGGGGAGGAAGTGATGTAACTGATAGAACAAGTACTACAGGTTACCTATTCAAACTTTTTGATCGTTGTACAATTTCTTGGTGTACAAGAAAACAATTATCAGTTGCAGCTTCATCAACTGAAGCTGAATATATGGCTCTCTTTGAAGGTGTTAGAGAAGCTTTATGGTTAAAGTCTTTGGCAGTCAGTATAAAAATTGATATGTCCAAACCAATCGTAATATACGAAGATAACAATGGTTGTATAAGTATAGCCAGTAATTCAACGAGCCACAAACACATACAAAAATACCATTTGTCTAGAGAACAAATTGAGAAAAATGAAATAAAATTAATTTATATTCCAACTTTATATTCAGTTTCCATAAGATTTTATATAGAGTACCTTTTAATATAAAACTATTTTTGTTTCATTTAAAATAACCTTTCCCAATAAAGATAAACAAAAATAACTTCATAGAGTACAAAATTGATGAATAAAAATTGTCAAATGAGGAAAATGTTCCGGATGTAGATGAAATCGATAACGCAGACGGGAACGAGAAAGTTGATGAGGCATGTAATTTATCTGAAGGTGAAGAAGAAGAAAAATAAACCAGTGAAGAAATGCAAAGTCCGGTAAGTGAAAAATATTCCAGCTGTAAAGATGATGTCACCAGTTCATCGGATCAAGTGGATGTGGATGATAAAACAAAGTCAACTCAGAGGCGTGGAACACCCAAAATCAACCGAACAGGGAAAAGAGGTCGTCCAAAGAAAATAAAACAACAAGTAAATTTTGCAATTAATAACATTAATATTAATCCAATTTCTTTTAAGGAAGCTATGACCGGAGAAGATGTTGACAAATGGACACAAGCAATAAACGATGAAAAGTTGTCACTAGAAAGAAATATAGAACGTGGATAGTAATAAATCGCCCAAGTAACAAGAATATTTTAACGAATAAATGGGTATTTAACAAAAAGATGAAGCCAGATGGATCCATAGATAGATATAAAGCCAGATTGGTAGTTAGAGGTTTTCAGCAGGTAGAAGGCATAGATTATCATGCGATCTTCGCGCCAGTTGCACGTTATGAGACGCTGAGGGCTTTATTTTCTGTGAGTGCTAAAGAAAAATTGGAAATTCACCATATGGATGTGATAACAGCTTTTGTTCAAGGAGATTTGAAAAAGAAAATTTACATGGAAATACCTGAAACTCCAAATTTAACTATTAATAAGAATAAAGTTTGCAAATTACTTAGACCACTCTATGGATTGAACCAATCCGGCAAACAATGGCATGAAAAACTAACCCACTACCTGGAGCAACTTGGTATGCGTGGATCTAAAGCTGATCAGTGCTCTACATCATGAAAGAAGGCAGTAGGAAAATCATAATAGCAATTTACGTAGATGATATTGTCTTGGCTGCAAACTGCAATGAATATTTAACAGAAATAAAAAGGAAACTATCACAAAAGTTTCAAATGAAAGACCTTGGCGAAATAAGCTACTTGTTAGGTATGTCCGTAAAAAATGATATGGAGAAAGGCGTCATCGAAATTAATCAAAAATTATACGTGCAAAACCAATTAAGACTATTCAACATGGAAAACGCAAAACCAACAGCAACACCAATGGAGTGAAATTTCTTGGCCGAAATAAATTAATTAAATTTGACTAAAGAAGAAGTAGTAGAAATGAGAAATAAGCCGTACCGTGAATTAATCGGAGCATTGCAGTACTTAGCGCAAACAACTCGTCCTGATATCAGTTTTTCAGTAAACGTACTTAGTAGATACACATCTAATCCTTCGAGATCATATTGGGTAGCTGCAAAAAGAATCTTGAGATACCTCAAAGGCACAATGGACTATAAAATTAGATATGAACGAATTGAAGATGAAATGGTAGCCTTCGCCGACTCGGACTGGGCAAGTGACCCAAAATATCGAAAATCTTGTTCTGGATATGTCCTAATGATGTGTAACGGACCAGTAATATGGGAGGCTGAGTATGTTGCTCTTTCGGAAACGACTATAGAAGTCGTATACATATATGCGCAAGCTGCTAAGTGACATGGGATTATCCCCAACAAAAGGTACTATAGTAAGATGCGATAATCAGAGCTGCATTCAATAACAGTGCTACACATGATAAATCAAAACATATCGATATAAGATACCATTACTGTAAGCAAATGTTGAAGGAAGACATCATCCATATCAAGTATGTCCCATCAGAAGAAAACATTGCTGATATGTATTATGACCAAGGCCCTTTCAAAAATTAAACATGAAAATTGCGTTGAATTAATTAACTTAAAGGAAAAAAATAATTAAAAATGGAAAAAAATGTGAATATAATTTTGATGTAAATAAGATGTATATGTTACAGGTGAAAAATGTAAAGCACCTTGAAGGAGGAATGTTAGAATTTATATATAATAGAAAGAGACGAATCAATGTGCTTCACGTTTGTCACCTTCACACTTTTGAGTTCCTGGCGCCCTATGCGTAACAGGACTGCATTTTGTATCTCTTTATATTAGTCGAATAAACTTGTGTTAACATCCACAATTTATGTGAACTAGTGCATAGAAAAGGAAATTTACCTCATAGCGTCCATTTTGTTTTTATCTTCATGTGGGCTTATCTTGATGCCTTCTGCATCTTGATAAATTATCTCAAATTTTCTAGCCCATCCACTTAATTTAAAATTGTTTTTATTGTTAATTGACTAAAGTTTGGTTCATTCTTCCATTTTAGTAGACAAATTTTTGCCATTAAATTTCCTTTTCACTTTTCCTTCACACCTCATGTTAATTATTTTTTGATTGTAAAAACTTATCTTGCTTCTTGTCTTTATGTGATTTATGTTAATCAAAATTAAGTGCTTATTTGTGAAAAATTCTTCTGTTTTAAGTAATTTTAATTTTCCATTTCAATGTACACTTGTTATTTCTTTTAATTTATTGCCTTTCTCTTATTTATTTTTATTTTTTAATTTTTATATTTATATTTATTTTCATTTATTTTAATTTTATTTTAATTTAATTTTAATTTTATTCTTTCAATTTTTAACCTGAACGCCTTAAAGTAAATCAAGATTGGCAATTCATATTTCCACACTACAGTGCACAGTTAATTTTTATATTTTCTCGTCTGGAGTGACTCTCATCTGATATCTTAGGCTTAAGCTTCTTCTGGATGTTTTTTTTGCAAATGTGCTTGGATATACCACTAAAGTCCTTCTAATTCCATGAGTTTTTACGTTGGTCTTGCATGAAATTCTTCCTTCCTCCTCACTTTTTGTTCCCATAAATTGTTTTTCCCATCTGGTTTAAAATTAATTCAGTAAGGCCGGGTACACACGTTCCGGTATACCGGTCCGGTTTACCGGTACAGGTGACCTGTACAGGTAAACCGGAGCGTGTGTGCCAGTCGCTGCAGGCAAACCTGCACAGGCATAACGACCTGCACAGGCGACCGGAGAAGAATCGAAATTCAATTCTTTCTACCTGTGCAGGCATGTAGACTGAGCGTGTGTATGGGTCACTCCGGTACGCCTGTACAGTTTTTAGGTTAGTTGTGGCTAGCTAGAGTAGCACAATACTCGTAGTCCTAGCGAAGTGACCGGGGTGCTTTTGGACCCAACATCTTACCAGAAGAAAGAAAGGATATCCTACTTCCATATATGGTTTCAAGCTGCTTTACAGAATATGTACGTGATAGTACTTTGTAAACATGGGGAGTAATAGAAGTTCTCATAACTGTATTTTCCTTTTGTATTAGGGGAGTAACAAGTGACAACAGGTGTTGGTAGACTTCTTCATTCATCCGCAAATAATTGCGGTAATCCGTAGAATCTGAACTTAACTCTTTTAGTAGTCTTGTATGAGCGTACTTATTTCTCTTTGTAAGCCAATCTTTACACCAGGTTTTGCGTTTTCGTTTCTTTTTACACTTCATGACCATTAACAAACCGACTAAAGCGATCGCGTCGTCATTTTCTTTGCTTGCCATCTCTCGACTGATATAAAACCTTCCGGTTTACCGTAGCGTGTGTGTGCTCTAGCCTGTACAGGTATACCTTTCCGATTTACCTGTGCAGGTTTACCGGACGGGTATACCGGAACGTGTGTATCCGGCCTAATGGAGAAGAATAAAACTAGCACTGCTGGGGAGTGCAAGAAAAAGGTTGTCACTGTACCTGCAACAAGATCTCCCAACAGGCTTAGCGTCAGACCGTCAGTGTTTAGCGCCAGGTCTTCTTCTGTTAGAGAGTTAAAAGCTAAGAAAAGCTCTCCCATGTCTCGTTCACAAGAATCAAAACACAGCCCTTCATCGAATTCTGCCTTAGCCTCAACTCGCGATAGGACTGAAACTGCTACTCCTACTCTTAGTATATCACCATCACCTAAGAATATTATCATATTAACCCCACCTGTTCCTGCCTCCATACATTCAGTCTCTCAGAGCACAATTATTCCGACCAGCGTTGACTATAACCAAATGACTCTATATGAGGAGTGACTTTTCAAAAGGCCTTATTTCCATTTTTTACTTTAGAGCAAATTTCGATGGAATCCAGTAGCAAGGCTAAATTATCACCTATTCACGTTAATAGGACGAAAGAAAAGTCCTTCGTTCCTATAAAAAAATGGATACTAATATAGATTTTTTTTTTCAAAACAGGCATATTCCCATGTATGAAATAAACGGTGTATTTAATTGAACAAAACGCCACATTTCCTGCGTGAATTTGTAGTATTTTAAAAGATTTCAAGCAAAAGACTTTAAAAAAAAAAATGTAATAAAGTCATTTTTCCTATGGATGTCCATACAAAAGGTCTTATTTCCAAACTTTTCACACAAAAGGGCATATTTCCAAACTATTTTTTGTTTTTAATGAAGTCGCACTTACAATATTTTTCATCTACCACTGTAAAAATATAGTTATATTAGGACAAACTATATTGATGCAAAAAAAATAACAATTTTGCATATTTTGGACGTACCACAGAAATTTGCGGTTTCTGAAAATTTAATCTAAATGGAAATAAGGCCTTTTGAAAAGTCACTCCTCATATGATGACGAGGATGAGGGTGAGCCAAACAAAAGTGTCAACCCTCTAAACTAAGGCTAGGCAAGTTATTACAGTCGGTTCAAGGTGTGGAGAAACTCACAAAAATAAATTCTGACAAATTCAGAGCGATTTTTAAGAAAGCCTGTGAAGCCAATTCTTTCCTCAAAAACAATCCACTTGCTCCAGAATTTAGAACGTTTATCCCCTTGAATTCAATTGCCACCCCTCTATTACTCCATGGAATAGATCAGGATATGAATGAGGACGAGCTACGACTCGATTTCGAGACGTGCAACCCATCCTACAAATTTCTAAAGGTGTTTCGAATCATGTGAAGAAACCCTGAGTCGGACACTCGTAATTGGTTCAGAACCAACAAAATTAAAATCTTTGTAAGGGGGAAGAAAATTCCCGATAAACTGAGGTTGCACTTCAATGTATTAAAAGTCAACAAATTCGTTCCGTCACCCATAAGATGTTACAAATGCCAAAGATTTGGTCATATTGGTAAAGTATGCAAATCAACGAGCGGAGCTTGTGGGAGATGTGCGAACGCAAAGTGTCAGGCTGGGAGACAGTGTAAAAACAAAGAGCTATGTGTAAACTGTGGGGGACTTCATGCTTCATATGACAGATCCTGTCCTACGTGGCTCAAGGAGAAGGAAGTCACCAAGATTATGCGGCTAGGCAATTATAACAGACATGACGCCTGGAGGATCTTAAACACCAGGAAAAGGGCTCACAAAACGCAGAGATACCATCCTCAGCAGGGCGTTTTGTCGAGAAACCCCTCACCCCCAGGAATTAGACCTTCACCCCCTCCACTGTTTGCTAATGTAGTAAAGCAAAAAAATCCCTCTCAAAAGTCGAGACAGGTGATTAGCCCACAACCATGTGTATTCCCACCTCAAAATCGCTCCATAATCGAACTAGTCCGCAACTTTGAGAGAGAATCAGAGAAGCTATCACATCAAATGTTTGATAATGACACTCAAAGGCACCTAATCTCTGAGTTCACGAGGAACACATTAAAAAAACTGACAATGGAATTTGAAAAAATTATAATATCAATCTTTTACCGATTCATCTGAGCCTGAAGAAGACTTCTTCAGTTTGTACACCAGGAACTACTTTTTCAACTGGTTTTTCCCAACGTTTGACGACTCCTTCTATGTTGATTTTGGGTCGTCGAAAAGCTCGTTCGCAGAGAGCACATACAAAATTTCCGATAAATGGCCGAAAAATGTCAGATTTCCATTTCGCGGTTACTAACTTTACGTTTATGTGTACTTTTTTGTTTTTTTGCAACGGATTGCAACACTTAGGCAGAGCTGGCATTGTTGACTAACTTGTTATTTGACACACAAAAACTTGCAAACGACTGAATTAAAAAGGTTAACAAACGAACGAAAAGAAAAGTGTATTGTAAAGAAACGCATTCGTGTTTATCCTGATTTGCTGAGCGTCTAGCGCCGCGCTGTTTTTTCCGCGCGCCGCGCTGTTTTTTCCGTGCGCCGCGGTGTTTTTTTCGTGCGCGGCATCACATAAACATTAATAACTTTTTCAGGGATTGAGTGCCACTAATTTTTTAAACGGATTATGAAGGTTTATTAAATAAGCTTCATTGTAGTTTTTGTCTGACATTTTTCCGAGGTTGAGAACATAGTTTTTTTCCATTTTGCAACTTATTTTTGCAATAAACAAATGTTGCAATTTATATTTTTTTGGCGCAAAGTAGTCTATCTTTAAGTTTAACGTTTCCTCTGTAAATCAAGACTAATTCCATGTAATTCGATTGACTGGAACCGGAGTTATGCATGTTTTTAAAAAAAAAGTCAAAAAAGTTCAATTGTTAATAACTTTTGAAATGTTGAAAAAAAAAATGAAACTTTGCAATTAATTTTTATTCATCCAAGGCTACCGATTCCACCTATTTGCAAAAAAATTTATAAACATTTTAATTTTAGTGGCCCAGTTGAGGAATTTTGACTCCTTACTAATAATTTTATATGCTCAACTAAGAAATCAAGACCTCAATTATTCTACAACGTGCACAACGGGCATCCTAAAATCCAGCTCGTCAACTTAAATATAAAAAAAATTTACAGTTATAAATCATACCATTATACCTCACATACCTTTTTCAATAGTTTCATCTCTGTCACTTATACTCTCAAATCAACAATATATAAATCTGTTCATCTGATATAAATTAAAATCTGTCTGCTTACGATCCGCGTACTTGAGCGGCGGGGCTAGCCGACGACAGTTACATACTTCTTGGCACTCAAACTCTTACGTCAATGAGTTTGGCGGGATCGGATTGTTCATCGCCTCCTCTCCTCACTTTAAAAAAAAATAAACGTTTGACTGCATCCTACATCATGGCTGATTCCAAGGGTAAAATTTCTTCCCAAAACTCCATACAATCTAACAGAACTTCTTTACGTAAGTAACTCTAAACAGAAAGACCTTACTAAAAAATCCACATTAAAATTACCACAGATTTCAAACTCAATTAGAGAAGAAGAGTCAAACTCTTCGATTAAAGAAGACATCAATATCATAAATAATCAACCGATAGTTTTACCTGCATCAATTCCTGAAGTGCATAAACTCACACCCTCCCATAGCAATAACTTGAACAGCCATAATTTAAATCAAATCCATTACGACGAAAATGACAATGGTCCCTTTGCAATCTCCATAAAAAAAATCAGGTTAGATTCCAAGGAATGGCTTCCATTAAATCCCAAGAAACTTGGCATGAAATTAACATCAATATGCGGAGTAGATCAAATTTTCAAAGTTGCCAATGATACCTGTAAAATAACCTTCAATACAGCATCACATGCTAATAACTTCATTATTAACTCGCCCCTTTCAGAAGACCATAAAGTCTTCATTCCCTTAAATTGGATTGCATCTCCGATCTTCCTACATGGAGTCGATGAAGAAATAACGGAGGATCAAATCTTAGAGTCTCTAAATATTTCCAACCCAGAATTTAAAATAATCGAAGTATTCAGGATTAAATGGCACAAATATATCGATGGCAAAAGAACATTATTCCCCACAAAAAAAATAAAAGTTTTCATAAAAAGTTCAATAATTCCTTCCTCTCTTAAAATTTTATATCTTTCATTTAAAACAACAACTGCCAGAGATATGGCCATATAACAAGATCCTGTAAAGTAAAATACTCAATCTGTGGGAGATGCGCGGGAAAAGACTGCAAAGGAGGCAAATCATGCAACAAAAAAGAGAGTTGCATAAACTGCAAAGGTAACTATGGGTCATATGATGTAGCATGTCCGTCATGGAGAAAGGAAAAAGAAATTGTCAAAATAATGCGTCAAGGCAACTTTTCCAGAGGAGATGCATGGAGAATCATAAAATCGAGATCTAGATCTACAATCCAGTCAAACCATGGTGATATCCATAACTTAATCAATAAAAACCAAAAAAAAAAAACACCAGATGAGGTTGAGGAGGCGAGGGCTGGTCCGATCTCGCAGGGCATAAAACTGTCCTCACCAACAAGAAAAAAGAAAAATCCTTTTAAGTCCCCGCAAAGAGGAACCCCTCCCAAACCCCTAAGTCACCTCCCCATCATGGAATTGAAATAAGCAAGTTTGACAAAACTCTTAAATTAGAATCAATCAAATTTCTAAACAATGTTTGTATCAATGAGACTGATAAAAAAATAGCTTCTGAAATAACCGATGAAACCCTTAAATCTTTGATACATAGATTGCTCCCAAAGATAGATGGCACCAAAATTATTGACTCAGCTGGAGTAACAGTTCAATCAAGATAATCCAAATCTTACAGTTAAATATACAAAGTCTATTAAAGAATCTTGATGAATTGGAGCAATTTATAACATTGTCCAATCCTGACATTATAGTAATTGCGGAGACATGGCTCAAGCCATCTGACCATGTTAAACTGCGGAACTATAATATTGTCAGAAAAGACAGAGCTGACGGTTATGGTGGTACCGCCATTGCAATACACAAAAGCATTCACTTTAAGGTACTTCACTTTCCTAACAAATTAAACTCGTGTTCAATTACCACCACCAATCTTAAGCTTAATATCAGCATTTTTTCAATCTACTCCAGTCAAAACTGCAGTAACATTGAATTCAAAAAAGAACTAAATATCATTCTAAAGTTTGTTAATACATCTCAGAAAACACTCATTCTTGGGAACTTCAATTTCAGAAATATGGCATTGGGTGACACCATTACAAATAGAAGGGGGGTGATTCTTGAGGAGGTCATGTCGAGCGGTGGTTTTGTCAACGTAAACAACAATAATCCAACCTGCATTACTAGAAAGGCCAATCCCACTGCCTCTATCATCGATCTATGCTTTGTTAACTTTATGGATTGCCTTATAGGTTCTAAGATTAGGCATGTATCAATTAGTGGCAGCCCTCACACACCAATATCCATCAAATTGGGAATAGATAGACCTATCATACCAAAAATCTGGAAAATCTCTTATACCAAAGCATTATCTGCAATAAAATCTCTAACCTTTGATGAACATGATGACTCTAACATTTTAGAAACGTTATATAACATTATTGACACAGCCTCATATATCACACCTGGCTCCAAATACAATCTCATACCAAAACCCGGCATTAATCTCTTAAATTTTGAAATGATTAAAAATCTCAATACATGTGCAAAAAAGCTTTCATTTCCAAACTTAAAGAGATCTTCACCACGAGTGATATTGAGATCAAAATTGTTCCGATAGAGATAATTGTTAATTGATAAATTGTTCCGATACCAAAACCAGGTAAAGCCCCCACCAGACTAAATAGCTACAGACCTATTTCATTAATTTGCACCCCTATGAAAATCATCAACATGTTCATCAAAGATTTCATTAATTCCAAAATTGAGAGACAAAATATACTTCCGAAAAACTCCTTTGCTTACAGGAAGAGTAGATCTTCGTCTACTTGTCTATCAATCATCTCTCAAAATATAAAGAACAAAATTAGGAATGGCAGAATTGTTGGAATTCTTACCCTTGACTAATACCCTTGACACACTGCAAAAACGAATGAGCATTCTTCCAACTTCATTGGCTTTCAATGATCATTCATTTTAGAAGCGACACACTGCATTTCTCAATGTTCATTGGAACTGTCAAAATAGAAACTTTACACAAACTGCTAAATATATGAACTGAAAGTGATTACATAGTGGTTTATACTTTTAAATTTAATAAAAATTATTAATTGAGGCCCAACAACAGTTATTTACAATGGAACCTACTACTTTTTAAAAAATTCTGAAATCTGAATGACAGTTTGACAGTTAGGTATTTCAGTTGGAAATTCTACTGGAAATTTCATGGAAAGTTGTTCGATAATTTCCCAATTTCACTTCCATCTTCATTGAATGAAGTTATTTTGACTTCATTCGATTGAATGACGAATGAAGCTGTTGAATGAACGTTGGACATGACATACTGGGCGCGAATGATCATTCATAGCCGAATGATACTGCAATGTTCATTCGATGCTGCAGTGTGTCAAGGGTATTAGATAATGCTTATGACAGAGTCGATCTAAGAAAATTATATATGACGCTCTTGGAAGTTGGGATACCTTTAATCTATATCAACTGGATTATGAAGTTCTTCAGTGAGAGGAGTCTCATTTTAGAAAATACGTCGGTAAAAGTGAATGGAGGAATTCCTCAGGGTAGTTCTTTGAGCCCAATTCTCTTTAATCTATACACCAAAAACCTACATGATGTCAATATGAATAATGTTGAAGTGTTTCAATTTGCAGATGATTTCTGCCTTTTAGCAGAAGGCTGTGATAAACTGGAGGTAGAATCTTCTCTTCAGCTTGCCTTAAATCAATTTCATAAAATAGCTTCAGACAATAATCAAAATATTAATATTAATAAATCTAATGTTATGCTTTTAAAAAAAAGGAAACCTTTATCCATCTTTTTGGATGAATCCTTAGTTCCAAATCCCAATAAAATAAAATTTATTGGATGGACCTTCACTAGCAATTTGAATAGCAGATTACAATATAAAGAAGCGGTTGATGCACTTCAAAAAAATCAAAGAGTAATTGACATTCTAAGTAAGAAGAAATTTGGGGCTAATCCCTCCAGCTGCCTATTGATGTACAGATCTCTAATCAGATCAAAAATGGAGTACTCAAGATCATTATCCTTTAATGAATCTAAAACACTTGAAAAAAAAATTAACACAATCTCTAATAGATTCTTAAGGAAGTGCCTTGGTTTAACTCCATCTACTCCAAACCATATAATTTATGCTTTAGCCAATGAATTACCCCCTTCACTGAGAGCTGAATTAATCACTTCAAAAGACACAGCTAGAATCAAAAAAATTGATCCCACTCTTATAAACTCATTAAACTTTAACACTCCTAACACACCCCTAGAAAGAGTCTGGTCTAAATACAGAGAAATTTTCGAACTCTTCAGCACTAACCCTGTTGAATTACCTCCAACTTCCAATTTAACAGTCGACACTTCCCTTCTTGATGGTCTTGGAAATAAAGGGAAATTGCCTAAAAACCTTATCCTGAAGTTATACAATGAGAAAAAACACTCTTTTCCGCGAGACTCTTTAATTATCTCTACAGATGCCTCCATCTCCAATAATATAGTCGGGTTGGGCATCTCCTTCTCTAATCCATCTGATGACATTATGTTGAGATCCTTTTAGTCTATGTCCATTTTATCTGCTGAACTCCACGCGATTAAATTCGCTCTTGAATTGGCAGGATTTTAACAACAGGGATTTAGTCATTCTAACTAACAGCCTTAATAGTTGCAAAGTATTAATTAACAAAAAATCGGACCATGTTGTTGCCCACATTCTACATAGTATAATGTCATTTAAATCTGTAAGGATCGTCTGGGTCCCATCACATGTAGGTATTCCTGAGAATGAAAAAGCGGATGATCTGGCATCTAGTGCCATTGAGTTTGGTTCAATCTTCCCGCATGATCCCAACTTCAAAGATCTTTCCTTAAACATCATGCACAAAATAAAAGCCGAATGGAACAGATCTTACCAACTACTGTCCACAAATAAAGGCAAGTTCTTTGCCTCTATTTTTCCGGACGTTCCATCTACACCTTGGTTCAGCGACATCAAATTAGAACCAAAATATTTTCTCATGATTAACAGAATCCTCTCGGGACATTCCTATAACGATGCCAGACTTGCTTCCTGGAAAATTATCCCAATTGATCAATGCAACACATGCAACACAAGTGCCTTAAATACACTAACATCAGATCAAAATTCTCCATTCTTAGGGTGAGTTGCACGAAATCATTGATTAAAGTTATTGTTAAAATTAACTTTAACAATAACAAAGTTGTTAAAGTTCCAGTTTTGTAAAAATGAGTTGCACCACCCAACCGTTTGTTAAAGTTATCGTTAACGGCTTCTTTGATTTAAATTTACATTTTTGTGTATTTATAAGTTTCACAGTTTGCGAGTTTATTGAAAATGGCACCCCTGCCTGGATCTATGGCAACTGTCATTAGTTAAAAATGACAATAACATTAACCGGGCGAATTTTACTGGTTAAAGTTAACGTTAAAATGTTACGTCATGTTAACAATTGTTAAACGGTGCAACTCCCGTTTTGTCTAACCGGAGATTTGACAACCGATTTAGCTTTTGTTACGGTTAAAGTTAGTTGGTGCAACTCACCCTTACTAATATTAATTCTCTAGGAGAAGTACTAACCCCCTTTCAAAAATCAACAATTCTTGAACTATCAAATTTTTTAAAAGAATCTGGGATCCTAATATAGTGCTGTTCGAGGAGTTTACGAAGGCTGCGAAGTTTGGATGTAACTCTTGAAAATCATATACTCACCTACCTACCTCCGCCTTAAAGATGCCCTTAACCTTACCACTTAACCTAATAAACTGTAGTGTCTCTGACCTGGGAAGGAAGAAGAAGACAAGGAGACTGTCAAAGAAGTGCGTGCGAATCAAGCAAGACAGCGACCTCGAGTTAATTAAGAATATCAATTTAAGAAATAATAATAATAATAATAACCGTTATATGAACGACGGAAATTTTAATAATAATAATAATAACCCGTCACTGTATCAACCACCTCAACAGTGGGGTTATCAAAATCAATATCCGGGAAATGATGGTAATCCTGGTTTCAGAAGTGCTAGTGGAAGCACTAATTTCAGAAGTGCTGGTGGAAGCACTAGTAGGGGAAGAAGATCAACAAAGAGGTGGGGAAGGAAACCCATGCAAAAGACAAATGTATTGTCGAATATAGTCGCACCAAGTAAACCACCGCCCGGCCAGCATTTGGCTAAAACCTCATCAGAGATTCAAAATGATCCGCTTGCTGACAAAGCGTACTTTTCCACACCATCTGAAGAATTTAGGCGGGTTGCGGATCGTCAAAAACTTTTATAGTGGATGCGAAATTTTTCCACAGCTATGCGAACAAACATATATAAGAGCTAGCTGTCTATCCCCTTCATATGGGAAAACTGTTCCACGTAGCGCCCATGACTATTATTTGGGAGTATTGGTTAATTATAGACTCCTACAATTAGAGAAATTAAATGGTAGAGAACTTAGTTATGCTGAGGATCAATTTCTTGATCAAATTCAAAGTTCGTCGTTCTCTGCACCAAAATCTATAAATTTATTTCTCTCAGGTCTTGGAAATACAAAGATTCCAAAAGGGCGTGAATTAGAATTTAGAATGTACCACCCAACGTTAGGTACTTGTGAAGTAACATACGGAGATTCCAGTTGGCGAATACCTGGATATTTTGGACAAATGGCTACTGCCGTTGGACAATATGCATCATATCCAGCAACTGGTGTTATGGCTCAGAGAATTTTAGAGGATCTTAGGAAAACGGCAAATCATCAACTACCGCAAAATTGGGACTTACCTCTGGCCATACGATATGAACGTCCCATAAATTCAAATTGCTTGGGATATTCAGCCAAGCAATTAAGTGCTGAACATCAAATGTTTTATTCAAACGTAGATTTGAGTTTGGATTCATTTGAGTTTGAAAATAGTGAAATAGCATTGAATCTAGAAGTAATGGCTGCTGTACAACTGCTCTAAGGTATTACTAGCTCCTCCTGAATCGCCGGAACCAACGTTATTGAGAACCTGAATATGCTCCATGTATACGAAGAATAACTAAATGAAATTCACACTATACACAATACAAGTGAAAATTTTAACCAAGTCAAGACTGCGAGAGCTATATTGGTGGCCGGGAATGGCAAAAGACGTTGAGGCATTTGTGAAAAATTGCGTAGCATGTCAAAATGCAGACAAAACAATGAAGCCAGTTACAAATCCTATGACTTGTGTTAAATACCCAGATGGGCCATGGGAAAAATTATGTATGGATATCATTGGCCCGACAGATGCATTACCAGGAACAATGAGATTTGGATTAACAGTTATGGACTATTACAGCAAGTGGCCTGAAGTCCAATTTTCGCCTACAGTGACATCATCAAAAGTGATAGAATTTTTAAATCAGCTATTCAGTAGAGAAGGGTATCCGAAGGAGATTGTTACTGATAATGGTAGTCAATTTATTTCACGAGAGTTTGAAAATTTCTTAAAGATAAAAGGCATAAAACACATTCGTTCATCAAATTACTATCCACGATCAAATGGAGAAATAGAAAGATTTAATCGAACCCTGGGAGAGTGCATAAAAATCGCTGTAGCAAATAATGTTCCAGTTTTCGATTATTGGCGAGAGTTTGTAACTGTTTACCGAGCAACACCACACGCAACAACCTTAGTTTCACCATCAAACTTGCTACATAAGAGAGAGATGCGTACTAAATTATCTTGGCCGGGCGAGAGTTTTAATTCCAAGGATGATGCAGTAAGAAAGAGAGTCATTCAAAAACAACAGGTAAGCCAGGACTACACGGATAAGAAACGTGCGGCAAAACTAACTACCTTTGAAGTTGGCGACTGGGTCCGCACAAGGTGTGATGCTCACGTCCCAAAAGGCTATATGAAGTATTCTGAGCCGAAGCAAATCTTGGAAAGAAAAGGCGACTTTACATTTTTGCTGTCTGATGATAGGATCTGGAACGCGTCAAAATGCGTACTATCAGAAGGACCCGTAGTGGAGAATGCGGCGAGGCCTGGTTCTGCCGTAGTAGAGAATGCAACGAATCCTAATTCTACCGTCGTCGAGGGATTGGCGGATGAAGGCAGACGACAGGGAAGACGTGAACGGAGGCCACCGCAGTGGCACGAGGATTACCAGATGGGGAATATCCAAGTTAACGAAGGGAGGAGATGTAGTGTCTCTGACCTGGGAAGGAAGAAGAAGACAAGGAGACTGTCAAAGAAGTGCGTGCGAATCAAGCAAGACAGCGACCTCGAGTTAATTAAGAATATCAATTTAAGAAATAATATATTATATAATAAACGTTAAGGATATACAGTCAGCGAAATTGATATAAAGGCACCCAACACTTCTATGTTTCAGAGCGTTTTCCTCAGCCCCATTTTGTTGTGGAACCCTGAATTTTAACATAGTTGCCTTTCTAGGGGTTGCGAATAAGTGGTAAAAAAATTATATCGCTAGCTCTCTTAATAACGGTAAAATGCATACCGGAAGTAAAAGCATTTCAATTTGAAGCATTTTTAGTGCGAAATTGATTTAAGTTCAGTAAAGAAAAAAGTGTTCTTATTGCCATAAATGAACTTTATTTAATATTTAATCGATTCTCCATTGTTTTTATGACTGGAAAAATTCTTTTTCTCATACTCGCCACTAATGTGTGGAGCATTTCTTCCGGAATTGAATTCCAAGCATGTTAAATGCTTATTTTGAGCGATTCTTCATTTTCAAACCGCCTTCCATGAGCATACACCTTTCTGACTACAATTCTCCATAAATCTTCTACCAGATTTAAACCCGTAGAGTGTGCCAGCCAATCCAAAAGTGGATACTTTTGCTCCTCAAACCACTTCATAGTAGCTCTTTCTTTATGGATAGGTGCACTATCCTATTGAAAGGTCCAATTATCGCCAAGCACTTCCTCTCCAAATGACACCAAAACGTCGTCCAAAAGTGAAATCTAGTGTGCAGCACACATTCGGCTAGTTATCCAACTAATTGGACTCTTGTATGAGCAGAAAAGCGGCCCAAACCATCACTGTGCCTTCTCCGAAATTTCGGCTCCAAGGAACTTCAGGTGTTTTCTTAAGATCATGCCAAAAGTATTGGCAGCCATCTGGCCCGTCCAGATTAAATTTTTTTTTTCATCAGAAAAAATAACATTTCGCCATTCCTTGTCCCATGACATTACATTCTCTGCAAATTTATTGGCATGATCTTAAGAAAACACCTGAAGTTCCTTGGAGCCGAAATTTCGGAGAAGGCACAGTGATGGTTTGGGCCGCTTTTCTGCTCATACAAGAGTCCAATTAGTTGGATAACTAGCCGAATATGTGCTGCACACTAGATTTCACTTTTGGACGACGTTTTGGTGTCATTTGGAGAGGAAGTGCTTGGCGATAATTGGACCTTTCAATAGGATAGTGCACCTATCCATAAAGAAAGAGCTACTATGAAGTGGTTTGAGGAGCAAAAGTATCCACTTTTGGATTGGCTGGCACACTCTACGGGTTTAAATCTGGTAGAAGATTTATGGAGAATTGTAGTCAGAAAGGTGTATGCTCATGGAAGGCGGTTTGAAAATGAAGAATCGCTCAAAATAAGCATTTAACATGCTTGGAATTCAATTCCGGAAGAAATGCTCCACACATTAGTGGCGAGTATGAGAAAAAGAATTTTTCCAGTCATAAAAACAATGGAGAATCGATTAAATATTAAATAAAGTTCATTTATGGCAATAAGAACACTTTTTTCTTTACTGAACTTAAATCAATTTCGCACTAAAAATGCTTCAAATTGAAATGCTTTTACTTCCGGTATGCATTTTACCGTTATTAAGAGAGCTAGCGATATAATTTTTTTACCACTTATTCGCAACCCCTAGAAAGGCAACTATGTTAAAATTCAGGGTTCCACAACAAAATGGGGCTGAGGAAAACGCTCTGAAACATAGAAGTGTTGGGTGCCTTTATATCAATTTCGCTGACTGTATATATTGTGTTTATTTGTAGACTTAACATAAACCATAATTTCAAACATCATCTACAACTTCCCTTACCTCTAGATTTTATATGTCTGGGCGCGTGTGACCTTTCTGGACTCCCTTGAATTTTTGTAATGTTAAATCGCCTTTTGAGATATCTAAGACACTGGAGGTCAACACATCCCTCCTAAAAAATGGTATGTAGACACATGGTGACCACCCTTAGACTTCAATTCCAATTAGTTTTAAGTAAATTTTAATGACTTATTGACGCCCTCTCTTGAGGTAGCTCATCACAGAGAGAGAGTCCATCAACAATTGACTACATTGAAATACAAGATGCATTCAATCAACTTATCACAGAGACAAAGTCTAATTACATTGACTAAAATTGAAATCGTGCTCCAAACAAAAGCTATTCCTGGATCTATTTAACGACACCCACCAAAGATTGCCTTTACAACTTCAACAACCTTGCATCGTGATGTCCTGGCTGAACCGGCCCATCTCCTAGGATTCAACCATCAATAGCATCACACATATGGCCTCAAATCAAGTGACTCTTAACACACAACTCTTAGATAAATAATTATTAAATCCAGCGGCCATATGTCTAGTTGAGTCAGCTCACCAACTATGACGGTTATATCATATGTAATCACTCTTTGAGCTATATACATTTTAAACTAACAAAGTGTCAATGGTTGATATGGTTGAAAAACCTTATACCAGTTATAGCCCTGGGGTTATACCATCGCCAAGGTGTTGAAAAGTTTAAAAATCAACAACAACAACAAATTTCCTTCACTATCTTTTCTCAAATTAAATTAAATCTATAAATAAAATTTTTTATTATGCTTAATTTTTGATAATTTCCTATTAGATTTTCCCTTTTCTCATTTTTCATTTAAAATTTTTTATGATCATCCAATCTTTAATTTTTAATCTTAATCTTGATCTTTGTTTTTTTACGAAGTATTGATGCCAATTTAACTTCTTTTTTGGTTATTGTGCTGTAATAGTCAAATTAAGAATTTGAATAGTGTTTATTGAAAATGTTTTCTAGTTTTTTGGTTATACTGGTATGATAATCAAATTAAGAATCTAAAATGTGATTATCGGAAAATTTTTCTAGTTTTTCTCGTCTCTTCATGCATAAGTGATTTAATCCTCCAGCCTTAAATATTACGTGTATAACCTCTAATTTATTGACTATTATCACAACTTATATTTTTCTCTTGTTTTTTTATTTTCACTGCAATCTGTAAAAATTTATGTTACACTCATGGCCTGTGCTCTCAGTAGTCTGTTAATTAATTAATTTATGTACCTAGCTTTATAATACCGGAAAAATATTTTTGGAATCTAGTCATACTACCCAATAACTCTTTGCAAGAAAAGTCCATCATCTCAATTTTACTTTTATTTAATTCAATTCTGGTCCCTAAGACTACCTCACCCTCTTAGCTTTTGCTCATCAAATTTTTTATAGTCTGTGGCGGTATTCCCAAGTGCTCTTCTCTAAGTAATCATTCCCAATTTTCAGATCACGTCGCGTTGCCCTGTCAATCCTGATCCCTTTCCTTTTACTGTCTCCTTTTCCTGGCTATAAATTCAATTGTATTAATAAACCATAGAGATCATTTGTAATCATTAACGTGTCTGTCTTGTTATCCAGCACCACCTTTTCAGCTCTACTCTGTCCGCTAGCGGTCCCACATTCCTTCAGTCTTCATTAGTTATACGTCTGCTTAAGTTCTCCAATTGCATCCACCGACTTTTTAGACAATTCACTTTTGCGCTGCTTCCCCCAAGACAGCTTAATCTTATAAAGCTTTTCCCACTCGGAGTTCCCAAAGTACACTATTCTACCTATCCCTAAATATCTTAAATCTACGGCCTTTACTTCTTTCCCCATCTTCCTAAATGGCACTTTAATGAAATTAAGTCTTCGACTTTTACCCCATTAGAATATTTTACTAAAATCCTCTCTGTTAAAAAGTTACTGCTCATAGTCTATTAAACTTTTATAGACAAGAAAATGTCTTACTAATTAAGGTAAACGTCTGTAATTTCTGTCTTATCAATAATTACATGTTAATTTTTCCACCTTTAATAGCTTCTAAAATTTTTCACACAGATACCTCTTTGACTGTGCACACGACGACACTTCTATTTCATTACTATTTGTATAGGATCCCTTAAAGACTTTACCTCTATATGATTTCCACCTTTCCCTTCACAGTTCTAATCCACTAAAATTTACCTCCCCCTCAACCAATCTGGCCTACTCTTCTGTTCAGCTGAGTCAGTTTATTAAAATTTATCTATTTTCCCCTGCTTACAAATTTTATACTAGGTTACCTAGTCTATTCTTTCATTTAAATTCAGTCCTTACATTTTACTACTAGTCTCTACAATCTTTTCCAGTTTTCACCTAACAAAGGTTTAATTTCTCTACCTTAATACCATCCCTAAGATACACATACACCAATCCCACAAGAATCAACCATTTATTCTTCCAAATTAGAATCTTTATTTTATATTTTACATTATTCCCGTTTACTTCTCACTGCAATACCCTACATCCCTAGAGAGCCTTTACTCCCCCCTATTCAGTTATAATTTCTATTGGATTTATAACAATCCCAAAGGGAAATAATGTCTCCATCCAAAGCGTTAGATAAGACAAAAGTTGGGGAAAGCTCCGCAAAAGCCAAAATTAATACGGCAATAGCTGCCAAGAGAACCTCTAAAAGACTTGGAAGTAAGACAATAGAGTCACTACCTCATCCAAACACGTCAAGGGTGTCCATTATAAAAGACTCACCCAACACTATTAGAGCAGCTGTCTCTGACAAACCTAGTTGTCTGGTCTCAATGAAAAATGGAACAAAAGTTAATGAATCTCTTTCTGGAGACTGCACCCAAGAGCATCATAAAACCTCCGATCACGAGTTAATCAATAATCTATCAGTTCTTGATAGTTCAGACCATGGCAACTTTAATGGTGTTCTCTACAATAAACTGGACAAAGGCCCTTTCCATATTTTTGTCGCTGATATTAACAAGGAAAGAAAGGCCTTAAACCCACTTTCAATAGGTCGCATTTTGAAGGATTGTGAGGGAATTGAAGCCATCACTAGAGCGGCTTACAGCAAAGTCAAAATATCCTTCAAAGACGCGTCCTCTGCCAACATTTTCATGAAAAGCAATATACTTGGCCCCAACTTGAGAAGTTACATACCTCTTGGTGCAGTCGCCACACCCATTATGATTAACGGGGTAGACTTGGACATCAATGAAGTAGAACTCATGGAAGCCCTAAGAAGAGGCAACCCAGAGTGGTCTTTCAGAAAAGTCTTCAGAATCAAATGGAAAAAAAAGATTGGTGACGAGTGTGTCTTTGCGGACACGGGTAGAGTCAAAATTTACATAGGTGGTAAAATCTTCCCTGAGCATCTCAAAATTCACTACACTTCCTTCACGGTAAGCAAATTTGTTCCTTCTCCGTCTAGGTGTTACAGATGTCAACGTTTTGGACATATTAGTAACTTTTGCAAAGCCAAAACAGCCATCTGTGGAAAATGTGCCAATCCTGATTGTAGTGAAGGCAATGGATGCAAAAAAGCTCCAAAGTGTGCAAACTGCAAAGGTCAACATGCAGCTTTTGATGCATCCTGCCTTATATGGAGAAGAGAATTAGACCTAGTTCAAATTATGAGAAGAGGCTCGCACTCAAGGCATGACGCTTGGAGGATTTATAAAATCAAAAATAGAATACCAATCATCCCTAATCCTAAACCAAATCCCTTTAATTCTAACATTCTAACTGCAAAGCCAGCTTGGAACCTGGTAGCTTCCCTACCAGAAAGAAAGTGTAAGGAAAGTCAGAAATTAAAATTTATAAATAAGTCCACCATTGATCCGTCAAAGACTCCTGTCTCTTCAGACATAAGCAACTTAATAAAGAAATTTAAAGAAGATTACCTTTCACTACTAAACAATGTATCTGACAAGGAAAAACAGAGCAACGTGCTACCTAAATCCACAATAAAAGTATTAGATGACCTAATTAGGGAATGCAGAAAATCCTCAGTTGGCACACTTACAAGAGAACCGGATTCAAACCCAGAATGTTGAAATTTCTACAAATCAATATCCAGAGTCTAAAAAAAACCTTGACTCGCTAGTGCATTTCCTCAGTTTAAATGATATCGACATTTTAATTATAGCCGAGACCTGGCTCTTGCCAACGGAGCAGGTCAAGATTCCGGGCTTTAATGTGATCTGTAAGTCTAGACAAGATGGCTTTGGCGGCACAGCTATAGCCATTAAAAACAATATTATGTTCAGGGAAATTCAGTGTGGGAATCACCTAGAGCCTTGTGGGATCACCACAACCAATCTCGTGAGAAACCTCACACTTTTCTGAATCTACGTCACAGCCAACATGAGCAACCTCCTCTTTAAAAATGCGTTAATAAAAATAGGTAACTTAGCTTTTCAATTCCCTAGAGCCATTATAGCAGGGGCTATAATGCACGAAATGTGGAGTGGGGTGACTCCTTAACCAACCGTCGCGGACAGATCCTTTTGGATACCATGTCCAGCCTTGGGTTCACTAATTTAAACAACGCCTTTCCCACTTGTATATTCAGATCTGCCCATCACTCCAAGTCCATTATTGACCTTTTTTCATGAACTTCTCTGACTCAGATGCTAGATCCAATCCTAAAAATATATCCTTTGGGGGAAGCCCCCACATCCCGATTATCATTAAAATTCTCTTATCTAATCCAAGAAGCAAACGGTCGACACTTGTAAACAACCGTAAGGTCAACTCTATTTTAAACAACTTAAAGATTAGTGAAGATGGACCAAATGACATCTTAATTAAAATCAAAAACTCTATAAAAGACTCAACTATAGTTGTCAACTCCAAAAATAAAAATTTTATCCCAAAAAGCTGGTGGAACGCAGACCTCTCTAAACTCTTCAGGCTCAAATCTATTGCACTAGCCTCCTTTAATAGAAGTGGGGCCAATAAAGACCTAATTACACACAATAAACTAGATGCCAACTTCAAAAAGCTTAAGAAGAAATTAAAGAGGGATAACTGGGCTAAACTAATAAATGAGCTATGCTTTAAAACTGATATCAAAAATTTCTGGAATATTATCAATAATATTAAGGGGAGGAAGTCAAGGAGTGATTTTTTCACCAATCAATTACAACCTTCTAAGTTTATAGACTTTCTATGTTCCAAAGTTGTACCCACATCTCATATCCCAGAGATCAAGGATAATTTCAACTTAAACACTAAACATTGGACGGTTGATGACCTAAATGAGGTGCTTAAACGAAAGAAAACTAAGACTGCTCCGGGCACAGATAAAACCACGTATGAGATGCTAAGAAACCTGTCACCCAGTGGACAAAGTGCCTTCATCCATACTATGTACGTACATATTTCTGTTCTGAAATCATCCCAAAAGAGTGGCTAAATATTAAAATTGTCCAAATTCTTAAACAGGGCAAAGATCCTAAGTCCATTACGAGTTACAGGCCCATCTCTCTGATTAATGTACCTCTAAATGTTAAACGATATTGACAGAATCATAGAATCGAATAATATACTTCCCAACTATAGTTTTGCCTATCGGAAGGGTAGGTCTGCGTCCACCTGCCTAAATATAATTCACCAAACAATACAAAATTTCAAACGCACAAACAAGGTAGTTGCTATGGTAACCCTTGATCTTGACAGTGCCTACGACAGAGTTGACCTTTTTCTTCTTTACACCACACTAGTACAATATAATATTCCCTTAACTCACATAAACTGGATCACCAGAGTTTTTGCAAACAGAGAGATTCAACTGGGCAAGTTCTCAAGAAAAGTGGGTGGGGGTATACCCCAGGGAAGCTCGTTAAGTCCTTTACTTTTTAACATTTATACAATCAAACTTCATGAAGTTGCCATATGGGATGTCAAAGTCTTTCAATTTGCGGACGACTTCATGTTCATCACCGGTGGCGACTGCTCTTCCTCGGTTGAATCTAAATTACAAACTGCAGTGAATCTCTTTTATAACATAGCCATAGAAAGAAAACTTTCAATTAACTTTTCCAAAACTCGTGCGATGGTTGTAGGAAGGCACAAACAGATTTCTTTACTCATTGATTCCCATCCCATTTTGGCAACTAAAACTCTAAAATTCTTAGACAGAGTCTTCTCATGTAATCTGAATAGCCGAGTCCACTTAAACGAATCTTCTCGTGTATCTTCTTTCTCGTTTGAGTGATTTCAAATACTAACCGTCGTGTATCCGGTTCAATCTTGCCGCGCAATTACTGTGTTAAAAGGTGAAAAAAATTGTCTCAAAACGAAAACGCAAAGGTAAATAATAAACGTACTAACCATCGTGGATCCGGTTCAATCTTGCCGCGCGGGTGATGTTTGGAAGCGGTAGAGTGGCGCCCGATTAGGTACTTTTTTTTAGGCGAACGGCTTTACATGTAAATAAATAATTAACTATTCGATATTCTGCTCTATAAAAATTGGTAAACATACTTGAATAAATACTTGATAACTACAAAAAAACTTGAGTGCTTCCTCAGCTTCCTTCCACGAAAAAAAAAAATCGAGAAAATCATGTAATTTTTGGGTCGCTAGATGAGAACCTCCCCTTAAAAGGTGAAAAAATTGTCTCAAAACGAAAACGCAAAGGTAAATAATAAACGTAATAATAAACATACTTTGAACAAAATTTGATCAAGCTTTGATCAAAGCGGTCATACTTTTATCAAAGTTTGATCAAATTTCAAAAAAGTCATGTTTGTTTACTGTCTAATCTTGTTGTTTTTTCTTAATTTTGCAGATGGGTCAAATTTTTTTGCACAAGACTTACGAGTCATGGGTACAGTTTCGGGATGATTTCGAAGTAGACCAAAAGGGTCACCAATTCTTCACCGACGTGAGCAAAAAAAAATTCCAAAACGCAAGAAGTTGCCAAGCCAGAGTTGATATTTCTGGAAATAACTTACAACTGCTCTTGCAAACCGGGGAAACAATCGTAAGTAGCAATAAATAAACGATCCTATGTAAATAGTTAACAGTTTTAAATAAGAAAATTTGTTTTAATAGGTGCTCGATGCCTCACGAAAATTGTACGAGGACCTGCTCGGCGTATATTTCTTTACGTTCAACGATTCAGCGGAAACTGGATGGAAGCCAGACAAAAGTTTTGATTGTTGCAAATGTCGATTTGATGCATAACCACAGCCGTTGTTTCTTACGTCATTTACTGAATTAATTTTTTTAATTCAACCAATTTTTTATTTTTTTATTTATTTTATAGGAGTTGCGAGGGAAAAAAGTCTGGCCTGTGTTACCTGTCCCGAAGGAATTGAAGGCTACAACAAATGCAGCGGCAGCGCTCTTAACAGCAAGTGTCTCAAACCTTAATAAACCGCGAGATTTATCTGCTGACATTATGAAGAAGGCAGTCGCACAAAATGGCAAAAAAGCGTTTGTTGAAGAAAAAAGCACGTCTGTGCAACCTATTTCTGACAAGAAATCCTCGACAGATGGCGATAAAACTCTTGTTCGAGCAAGACAGAAATCAATGCAAGAGGAACTTGTACCAACACTCGTAGAAGGTTTGCAAGGACTAGAAAAGAGCGAAGATGCGGGAAAACTTGGATCATTGTTTCATAATTTGCCAACAGGTATATCAAGATTAATTAATTTTATTAAATATTTAAATATTTACAGTTTATTAAATATTTATTTATAAAACAAATAATTTATAACTTGTTTGTAATTATGAATAATTCATTTAGACTTCCTCAACGGTGCAGCTGCACAACCAGTGAGTGATGCTAATGAAGGTATGTTTGAAAACTTTGATTAAATTTAGTTTATTGAAATTTTATTATTGATTACAGATGAAAAACAAGCTATTATACGGTCAGTCGATGAGGATTGTCAGAGATTTGTTTTGTTCGTATCACAGTGCTCCTCTCAACTGCCCCTTGCAACACTACAGAAGACAAAAGAAAAATTCGCTACATTCGTGAATGAACACGAACACGAATTAGCGATGATGATGGCTCAAACGACTTTTAAGGATGACAGCAGTCCTGATTCTCCGAAGATTCTTAAGTTACCGCTCCGAACATCGCCAATTTCCAACGCATCTTTTCAGTTATCGCTCCAAGTATCGCCAGGTTTCAACGAACCTTCTGAGTCACCGCTCCAAGCATCGCCAAGTTCCAACACACCAACCCACCTTCAGGAAGTTGTTGAGAAGTGCTCAACAAACTGAAAATTCCCGTAGTAAATCAACCCGGGCGTCGTAAGGGAGCGACTGTTAATGCCATAGGTTTGCCGATACCAGAAACGAGCTTGGTTTATGAGGAACTAAACCGTTTCGACAAAAAAACCTTCCTTTTGAAGTGGCTAGATTTACCCCCAGAAACCATCCAGAACGTTCTCGCAAATGAGTACACGTTGAAAATGGTTGATTTTGAACACCTCAACAAACAGAATATGAGAGATACGTTCATGTCTCATGAAGTTGACATCTCACTACTGGGTAGTTTTTGTACAGCAGACGTGCTTACCCACTTGAAGTCTTTGATTGAATCGAAGGAAAAAGTAAACATTTATAAATGTGGAAAGTGTTTTTCGACTGCAAAAAACAGCACCATACAGTGTTAATGCTGTTTGGTATGGTTTCACCTTCAGTGTGTAGGACATCAAAACAAAACAAAAAGTCAGCTCAAGAAAATGAAGTATTTTTGCACTGAATGCTTGTCAAAGAAAGATTAAACGCACAATATATTGATTAAAAATGTTACTTTTATTTTAAAATTGCATTTAAAAAACTACGTTTGTGTTGAGGTGAACTGGTTAGGTACTGTCTGCCTTTCTCACACTGTTTTGCTTATATAGCTTATAGAGTCTTGTACGATTTGTTGCAATTGTTGAATTGTTGTAATAAATGAATTAGAAAATTGTTTTTAACTTTTTCAATATAGGGTGACTGATCCAAATGCTAGCACTGCACCAAATAATCAACACTCCGAATAAATAGTAAAATTATAAGGTTTCCACTAACTAATTTGGGTTACCACTTTAAAAAATAAATAAATTTATGGTTTTGGAATCCTACTCCTGGCAATACCATACTTTCCGACTTCAAAACGACGGAAATTTTGTAAACAAACGTTTGTGTCTCGCAGTTTGTCTTATTTTTGCCTGTTCTTAGTGATCGAAGGTAAGTTCACGTGTTTACATTTTATACTATATTAGATCTTTTAGACATTTTATAATGAAACTTTTGATTTATCTGATTTGTTAGATAGTTTATGAAGATAGTTTGAAAAGAAAAATTGGAGGTTATGGTGATATATTGTTAAAATATATGGTGCTGATATATAGATCTAATATTTTGCGAATTCCAAATTATCAGCACTGGTGCTGATAAATGGAAAATAGTACGTAAATACTTATTCCACATTTCTAATTGTAAAACCGTGTTTATTTGATGCGTAGAATTCAATTTTTTCCGTAAAAGTTGTTTATACCTTCAGAATCCAAATCTTAGCATGGTGCTGAAATTACATTTGTCAGCATAGTGCTGATAATTGGATCAAAAGCATGCTGATAATTTGGTTCTCCTAGCATTTCATCATTTTTCCCTTTTTCAGACCCACCTTACCATGAAACCAAAGGAAGTAAATATGCCAAATAAAAGAAAACAATATTCTAACGAAAATCTATTAAAAGCCTTAGAAGCAGTAGAAAATGGTATGTCCAAAAAACTGGCCTCGAAAACCTTTAATGTACCTAGAGGAACTATCCAGTCACGATTAAGAAAGCCGTGCAAGAAGCTACCAGGCCCTGATCCAATATTGTCGAACGAAGAAGAGGAAGTTCTAGTAAAGTGGGTTTTAGATTGCTGTCGGAAAGGATTCCCAAAAAGAAAGACTGATTTACAATTGAGTGTAGCAAATTTCTTAAAGAAGACAGGAAGAGATAACCCCTTTAAAGATGACATACCTGGAGCGCGTTCAAAAACCTTACTATAGTAAACCACGAGGTAAGCTGTGGTTATGCTACATCACTTCACTTAACCACGAAAGTTTATGTTTAACCATGGAGGTTTTTGAACGCACCGTGGTTAACTACGTGGTAAAGAAAATTTAAAAAAAAATTCCATAAAATAGTGGCGGGTTTTTGCCTCAATTTTTTTCAATAATTATTTATTTAAAATAATCTCACAAATCCCACTTTAATTTGTTCATTATTAACATTAAAACAAATGTCAAAAAATTGTTTTTAATCTTCTTCTTCTTAACTATCGCTAACCATGCTCCCGAGCATGGTTAAAATTTAACTACACCATGGTTAACCACGGGAGTTTTTGAACGCCAAAAAGTTATGCTCGTGGTTATGTTGTAGTTAACCACGGAGTTTTTGAACGACAAAAGTTTACCATAGTTAACCATGGTTAACCATAGTAAGGTTTTTGAACGCGCTCCTGGTAGAAAATGGTATGACCTTTTTATGCGCCGTCATCCAGAACTCAGCGAACGCACTGCCGAAGCTGTAACATCAGCCAGTGCTAATGTATCAGAAGAAGACATCAAAGGGTGGTTCCACAAAATTGAGTTTTATCTTAAAGAAAACAACTACTTTGACATTTTACAGAACCCGTCTCGTGTTTTTAATGGGGACGAATCTAACTTTCAGCTATGTCCCAAGAGTGGCAAAGTTATTTCATTACGAGGAGAAAGAGACGTGTATGGAGTTGATCACGCTGCAGCCAAAACGGCCTTTACTGTACTGTTTACGTTTTGCGCCAACGGAGATATTACACCTCCACTAGTTGTGTTTCCCAACAAGAGGCTTCCCAAGGATATAACATCATCAGTCCCAAGTGAGTGGGGCATTGGTTTAAGCGATACTGGCTGGATGAAATGTGAACTTTTCTATGATTATATCAAGAATGTATTTCATCCATACCTTATCAGAAAAGAAGTAACATTTCCCATCATACTATGGGCACAAAACACATCTTAGTCTTGAAGTGAGTGAATTGTGCAGCAACTTGGAGATTATTTTGATTGCTCTATATCCCAACGCCACACGGATACTACAGCCAACCGACGTGTCAGCCTTTAGACCTCTCAAATACGCATGGAAGGAAAGTGTCCTGAAATGGAGGAGAGATCACCCTTTGGAGACACTCACAAAGAATAATTTTGTACCTGCTCTTAAGGAGGCTTTAGAGGTTGGCGTCAAAGATGCAACAGTGATAAATGGATTCAGGACTACTGGCTTATGTCCCTGGAACTCTGAAGCCATCAACTATAAAAAATGTCTGGGTAAAGGTAGTAAACATGATGAAGAACCAAAAGAAGACAAATCAAAATTACAAGAAGATTGTAATGAAGATAGAGTTATGACACGTGAAACTGTAGAAAATATTGTAGGGCAAGAAAAATTTACATATCTGCAAAGAGCGCCGCTTGAAAGTCAAACGGAAACAGAAAGGATTTTAAAGAAGATTTGTTGTTATTTTGGTGATCAAACTAATGCGTCCACAATGTCCACATCCCAAGAAGTTGTTATCGAGTTTCTCAATATTGATCAATTTCCAGTAATATTAGCAGAAGATTTTGTAGATGAAATGCAAGCTATGAACACTGCAACAACGAATGAACCATCTACTAGCAATACTCAAGATTATCTTGGGAGTGCGCAATTCGTATGTCTTGATAGTCAACAATATTTACTAACTCCAGTCAAATTACAGGATGTATTGATTACGGAAAGAACGCCTGAACGAAAGGGTGTTAAAAAGGTAGAGAGATCATCATTCGTTCTTACTTCAGCTGAATGGCAAAAGACTGAAATCGACAAATTAAAAGCTAAGCAACTTAAAGAAGAAAAACAGGTGACTCGTAAGAAGAACAGATTACTGAAACAAGAGGAAAAAAATAAAGCGAAAGTAGAAACCACTAGAAATAAGATAAACAAAAAAGCGAAAGAGATAATAGCTACTAAAAGACAAGAGACAAAAGCTAATAAATTACAGGAGAAAAACAAAACAAAATACAAGAGACATTTATTAATCACCACCATACAGTTATTAATCACCAAGTTATGAATCATGATAACAATATGCCATCCTCTCCTGAAAATGAACACCCGTCTAACATTAAGAAAAGAAAAGCTGAAGAGCAGTCTATGTTTCCACCAAATAAAAAAATAAAAATGCTTTTCGACATTGAACTGAATTTACCAAACGCATTCAGAACTTCGCAAGTTGGTAAAACAGATGACAACCAAACTAACCCACTGCACAAAATAATCAACAATAAAAGAAAGAGAAATTACTCTTTACTAGAACTAGAGAAGATACTTGCTGAGGATTAGAATTGATTGAAGATGTAGAGCAAGAACTATTTCTTTATATCATTATCTTTATTAACTATTTTTTATTTAATTTTCTTACTGCTATACTTTATGAAGTGCAATTTTAAGTTCCTTAATGGTTGTACCTATCTATCTACTAGTAATACCTACCTACTATATTATTAAGTAAAACACTTTCTAGTGAGGTTGAACTAGTCTTAATAATTTTTTTAAATATGTAAGTACCTCGCGGACCCGTGAAAATATAGTCACAAAACCCGTGACCCGTGGACCCGTGCCCGTGAGCCCGTGCCCGTGGACCCGTGAAAATATATTTTTTTTTTATGTGAAAGACTAGAGTCTCAGGAAAAGCCCTTTATACTGTTGACAATCTATTTTCTTCGTATAGAGTGCAATGACGAACAGCAGCTCTAGTCGGGGAGGAAGGAACCGCCACAACCTTCCCGCGATATTTTCAGTCCACCTACTCCCAACCATTACTATCGCGACTCTGACATCGGGGCATCGAAAAACAACTCGCTGGAGTGTTATGCCTCCTGAAACGAGTTGAATCTCTTCAACCAACCGATGACATGCGCTTCTGGGGGAGCGGGGAAGGGCTAAGGAAGGCTATGACAGAAGGAATCAGGAATGCAAAGAGGGAAGAAGAAAGAAGATGGTAAATGTTTACTATAACCCGACCCACCTCCGATTTTTTTGAAATTTTTTTTATTAATGGTTTTTGGTCATTTTTCAAAAAATAAATCGTCGCTCACTTACCGTTTTCGAGTTATAAATTTTTAAAGTTGTGAATATTCGGTTTGTGCTAAAGCTAAATACATAACCGCCATATTGAAAACAATCGAGCCCATAAATAAAAAGCGGCGCGGGGGAGTGGCTGCGGCGGGGGGCATGCAATATTTTCTATTAAATCCAAAAAAAACAAAGTTTTTTAATTTATATTAATATTTTGTTTACAATTTCGGCATTTTAATTGTCCACGCAGTATTTTGAGCCTAATCAACAATTTAATTAAGTCATCCCTTTCGTTAATTAATTATAACTTTCACTAATTTTTAATAACTACGCCACTGAATTGTACACATTTAATTACCGTTATAACGGTTCAAATTTCCGTCGTTATTTAAGGGTAACAAAAGGATCAAATTGTTTCATTTTAATAACGCGGTTATTGAAAATTATTGAGTTCAAAATGAAATTACACGAGTTTTTACAATTAATTAATAAAAAGGAGGATTTAATTTTTCTGTTTAAAATGAAAGTACTCGGCGAACAATTGAAATGTCCAAAGTGTGATAATGTAATCAATATTAATTTGAAAACTTTGTTTTTCGAGTGTAATAGAAAATATTACACTAAAAACGCACATAAAAAAATTCGAGTTAAATGCTCCTTTTTGCAAAGTGCAAAAAAGGGGACATGGTTTGAAAGAACCAAACTTACTATTGAAAAAGTGTGTATGTTTGTTGGGTATTTTATTACAATTAAGCCCCCGCGCCAAAATCTGTTAAGAGCGGAATTAAATCTTAGCAGCAAAACAGTAGTGGATTGGCAGAGTTTTTGTAGAGAGGTAAGATATATATTATAATAATAAAATGAATAACATTTGTAATTATTGCAATAAGGTGTGCATCTACTGGGTGAACACTCAAAGAAGGCAGATTGGGGGACCAGGGAGAATAGTAGAGATCGACGAGGCCAAAATCGGAAAACGCAAATATAATCGGGGAAGAATTATTGATGGGAAAAGGATCTTTGGGGGTTTTGAACGGGAAACCAGACAAGTATTCATAGTTCCAGTTCCCAATAGAAAAAAAAACACTTTATTGGAAGTGATACATAACTACATTCTTCCCAGGACTACCATAATGTCTGATAGTTGGAGGGGCTACGAGTGTTTGGAAGGTGAAGGATTTGTTCATCATAGTGTAAATCACTCTATGAATTTCGTCGACCCAGAGACAGGTAAGATAATTTGGGGATTCTACGGTCTCCGGGATGCTTAAAAAAAGGCGTCAAAAAAAGGCGGGTCCATGGAAACCGTCGAGGAGCCGATATAATCGCAACTCAAATTAATTACATACATTTTTAATTTTAGGTGCACACACTCAGAACATAGAGCGGCTGTGGCGAGAGGTTCGCGCGAACATACCGAGGTATGGAACTAAGGACGCCCATTTAGAAGGCTACTTAGCGGAATTTTTATTTAAAAGAAGGTTCAAACACCAAAAGCGAATTCCAAAATTTTTTAAAATTATTGGTGAGTTGTACCCGCCAGTCATCTAAACGAAAAACGAAAAAAAAAATTGATGAAAAAATTGATTAAAAAATTAACTAGATAATGGTCGTTTTTCTCCTCGTTTTTCTAAAATTAGGAACTCCCCAGGAGAATCTTAGCATTGGTCAACATGCGCAAGGATTCAGCAAAATCGTGAAACCAGCACTCGTGTTGAACGGGAAATTACAAATCATCTTCTGTTTTCCTAAAATAAAAGTTGCAATAAAAAAATTAAGTACGCTTCTATGGAATGGGGGCTCTGCCCCCCATCCCCCCTTTTAAGGTTAACTTTTCGATTTTGGGGGGCTCTGCCCCCCATACCCCCCATTTTAAAGTTAACTTTTCGATTTTGGGGGGCGGAGCCCCCCATACCCCCCTTTTAAGGTTAACTTTTTGGATTTTGGGGGGCTGCGCCCCCCACACGCCCCTTTCAAGTTCTCCTTTTACGATTCCACCGCCCTCCGCCATTAAAAAAAGTATTTTCATTATGGCGGTTATGTATTTAGCACAATCCGAATATTCACAACTTTAAAAATTTATAACTCGAAAACGGTAAGTGAGCGACGATTTATTTTTTGAAAAATGAATTCTACGGGCCAAAAACCATTAATAAAAAAAATTTCAGAAAAATCGGAGGTGGGTCGGGTTATAGTATACATTAACCACGATATCGTCTCGTTTTCGTCTAAACAAACGATGACACATTTGCAATCGTCTTCGTTCGGACGTATAGGCCCAACTATAATGCACGTAAGAAACGCACGTCAATCGACGTGCGTAAATTTCGTCAAACGCAAAACCGACTAATTGGTTTGCGTATTGGGAGAGACTGCAAAGTTTACAATTATTAAAATGCTTGAATATTATTCATTGACTATTAAAACTAGGCTATTAATATTTGCATATTATTAATAATCGTGTTTATTTTCAATTATAATAAATTTCTCATCAAAATCGCTATCATGTATTTGAACCACAACATTTTCCATACTCTTTTTTCTTTAAAAACCACAAAACAACAACAAAAAATTAGCTTTCATCGATGTAACTACAAATGAGGAGTGGGCGAACAAAACGGCACATGTCCAGTTTTGCAAATTGTTCAGAAATCGCAAAAAACTGTTTCTGCCTCTGAACTGATCACATTAACTATTTATGAGTATGGTAGGTTGTGCTACTATTTGAACTCATTTAGACGGAAAAAAATTTTTTTAAATATGTTTAATACTTTAAGAGAAAAAATTAAAACAAAAATGGACATGTGCCCTTTTGCGGGGACAGAACTGGACATGTACCGTTTTGTCAAACCCTTGAATGGACATGTGCCCTTTTGCAGGAACCCAACTGGACATGTTTTCTTGTTTTTAGCCTTTTAGGGAGCTCCCTGGCCCCCTTAGAGGCAAGGGGAGATTTTTCTGGTATTTTTTCCTAATAGCAGGGTCTGTTACGCAAATTTTAAGGGGTCATAGTGCCCCACGGCTTGTTTTGGGCCGTGGGAGGCAAAAGTGAGGTAAATTTTAGTGCATTTTTAGTGCAGTTTATGATGCACATACAAATCGATGTAATTAAAGCCCCAGGTGAGGTGCAATGAACTTCCATTGTTGATTAAAAACTTTTTTGTATGAAATACGTGCCCTTTTGAAAATCCACATTAACGAATGGTTAAAAAATATGAATATTCGTAGGACATGTGCCCTTCTGCAGGGAAACCGTTACTTTGCTAACAAAAAAATATTACATGAAAGTGATTTTTGAAGTGTCTGAAATTGAAATTAGTTGCAGTTTAGTGTAATGAACACGATTCCGTCAAAAAACTTAAAACGGCCAACCATGGACATGTGCCGTTTTGTTCGCCCACTCCTCAAATCATCTCACAAAACGTACGTAGAGCGCGGTTCTTTTCCCATTTTTACGTTTAACGAATCTTAACGAAATAAAATATGACTGACGTACGTCCAATATGGCCGAACACATTAATTTCCATGAGAGCGCCGGGATGACGTGCGTTTCTTACGTGCAATATAGTTGGGGCTTTAGTTCTTGTTGTGTCAGGGGTTTTGAGATTAAAATGTATGTTGGGATTGTTAATTATTTTGATAGCTTTAATTTATTTTGCATAATTGGTCAAAAATTACAAACGATAGGCAGTAGGAGATTATCGTCTTCAGGAGTAGGAAATATATTTTCGTCTCGTCTTGCTATTTCGTTTCGTTTCTTTATCGTCTCGTCTTCGGGAGTACAGGCCCTGATTGGGGTTCACTAGCTGCTGCTAGTAATTTCAAAAACAACAACTACAATGTATGTACATAATAAATTATTTATGCACCCTCTCGAGTCTAATCGAACATTGGCGCCTGCAAGAGCCGAAACACAAATAAGCACACTAAAAAACGAGCCTCCTTAACCTTTCTTGAAGCACCCCGCCGAACCTTCAGCGAAGTAATCAAAACACGAATCCAGCTTTATAGCAAAACACAAATAAATTACCTGAAAATTGAAGTTCCTAAAGCAACCAGTCTCGGATGTGATGCAACTTCAAATTACGATGTTCGCATGAAAGACGATTATCATTGCCACCATATTCAAATACGTCCTGAATATTTTGTAACATTTTATATGGAAACCAGGTGTTAAAATAATTGCTACCTAATAATTCACTACACAACAATTCCGATTCTTACTTATCGCGCTACTGTATGCATAATATTAATTTATGGGAGGTGAATACATGATTCCTTCTAAAATATTGAAATTACCGTTATTAATTTCTTAATACAATGAAGCGTCATCTCTTCATGACTAAAAGAAATTCCCTACAAGTTTTAACTCCGCACACCACACTTTTTCGTTTAGAGCAGAATATACCCCTTATTTATTATAAACATAATATAATAATATTTGCGCCTGAAATGATTACTCTATAGCACAAGCAGCACGATTACGCCGCTACGATCACCGGACCGGTATCCAATCATAACAATGCAATTCAGCAAGTCTCTGCTTCTAGCTTTGTTCCAGAACTCGAATGTGGGATCCCGCGGGACAAAAATTTTCCTAATTTGTGTTTCTTTACTTTAGGTCTGTTCCCGTACCTGCAGAAAGTGCAGAATCTGCAAGTTGCTTCGGATTACTTAACAGAATTCTGTTCCCGTACTTATACTGCAGCCGCCATACTCATTTCCCCACCCTGCAGTAAGAAGCAGAAACTTGCAGAAGCTACGAGCTGCTGTAACCTGCTGCAGCAATTTTTTGAAATATGGAAATGTCAAAACTTGGATTGCCGTATTCGTTGTAAACGTTAGATGTTTGTAAAGTGCTCTAAAACAGATTAAAAACAAAAGAATAACCGTTCTTCTTTTCGATTTCAGAAAAACTGCAGAATCTGCAGAAACATGTTCCTGTACTTTTTTTATTTCATCCCTACCTCTCAATAAGCAACTTGCAGTAAGTGACAGAATGCAGAAAGTACGGGAACAGACCTTTTCTCTGCAAGAAGAAGCGGGGAAATTTTCACTTCCCCTCCTGCAGGAATTAGCCGGAGGTTTTCGGTCCTGCGATTTCTTGCAAGTTGTCAAATGACAATTTTTTGTATGTATGGGGGTATCTTAACAAGCGGCATACACATAGACAATCGACATTTATGTTATTTTTTTCTTGATTTGAATGAAATTGCCCAAAAGGTGTTTCTTTACTTTCTGAATTTTTGACAAAATTATCCTCACATATTTTTAGAGTTATTTATATTATAATTTGAAGATAGTTTCTGTTATAAAGCCTGTTCGCTTACTTAAAATGGGATCCCTCGGGATCCCGAGATTTTTGACAATAAAATTGATGAGTGGGGATAAAAATATGAAAGTAAGCGAACACCTTCTGGGCTGTTTTTGGCAAATCTAACCTAGAAATCACTTGGGTCTTCAAATTAATGACATAAAGCTATTGAAACTAATAATTTATGCATGAAATTATTTAAAATCTTGTTACTAGGCACCAAATAAAGAACTTATTTTCATCAAGTCGTAATCGTTTTGGTTTAACATGATAATTGACAGTTCCATTTGACAATTCAAGTACACTACAAACAGCAATCCACAATCGCCGGGACTCAAAACCTCTGGCACAAATTGGCAAGAGGGAAAGCGAAAATTTCCCCTCTTTTTCGAGCCCGAGAAAGTAAGCGAACACGAAATTGGCGCAAATGGGATCCCGAGGGATCCCATTTGGAGTAAACGAACAGGCTTATAATATGAAAGGTCAAGTGTCAGTTCAAGAAAATTTCAAGACATTTTGAAGTCAAGTAAATGAACCGAAAACGCAACTTGAGTTTCAAGTAAATTTCAAGTCAGGAACTCAAGTAAATCATGTAAACGTAATGCATGTACGCCGAGAGTATCATAAAAAACCGGTTTTTTGGTGTTCATATTACGATCCGTGTATGCCAGCCCATTGAATGCTAAACTTGATGTATTTCTAAATGAGTTAAGCCTAGTATCCTGTTCGGGCGGAATTCAGATTCCCCTTTAAAGCCTAGTATCCTGTTCGTGCGGAATTCAGACTCCCCTTTAAAATGCATGTTAAAAAAGTGTGCGGAATTCAGGTTAGAGGACTGTCTGAATTCCGTCCATAAACTTTAGTATCCTGTTCTTGCGGAATTCAGACCCGTAAATGAGCTTTGTACTCTAGAAAACAGATGGCTTTTTTTCTGAGTGGAGACTTTTCATTTCATTTTCCGCAGGATACTTAGCTTGAAGAAATGTATTTACTATTTTCATGAGCGGAAATTTTGACGTTTACTTTTCGGAGGCATACGAGATTGAAAAATGTAATATAGTACGATAAGTACGAGTATATATGTATGTATAGAACATGCATCTTTGATAAAATTTCCTTTTATTTTTTCCAAATAATAGATTTACCCGACAGGCAAGCAATTTTCTCAATTTCTCATAACGCCGCAGAAGCACTTTCAAATTATCCAACTGTCAGGTCTACATTGTCTACATTACTCTCCCAGCTAAGCGGAATTCAGACTAATTATATGGATTCTCTACAGAGCGGAATTCCGCACGAACAGGATACTAGGCTTAAAATGCATGTAAAAAAAGGGTGCGGAGTTCAGGTTATAGGACGGTCTGAATTCCGTCCATAAAGTTTAGTATCCTGTTCTTGCGGAATTAAGACCCGTAAATGTGGGGTGCTACACGGGGACTCAAGAAGTACGAAAAACCGGTTTTATTGGCAAGAAACGAGGGAAGAGAAGGGAAAGTAGGCGCGCTTGACGAATCTTTAACGAAAAAATTTTCATCCAGAAATTCCCTGGGTGAAAACTAACACAAATGCACATTTCTTTCTCTTCTCTTTCTGACAAATGAAAATAAAGAAACGCCGCTTACTACACACACAGTCAAGGCTTTCATATATAAGGAATTATCTAAGCTGAAGAAAGCCTCGTGTAGCATTAAATAACGAGACTCAAATTTGAGTTCGGCCGACTTCTTGAGTCTCCGTGTAGCATCCCAAAATGAGCTTTATACTCTAGTACATAGATGGGTTTTTTTCTGAGTGGAGACTTCTCGTTTCATATTCCGCAGGATACTTAGCTTCAATAAATGTATTTACTATTTTCATGAGCCGAAACTTTGACGTTTATTTTTCGAAAACATACGAGATTGAAAAACATTAACAAATGCTAGCGTCAAATAAAAATTTAATGGTAATGTGTTTTTTACTAGAAAAAGCGGGGAAATTTTCACTTCTCTTCGTGCAGGAATTAGACGGAGGTTTTCGGTCCTGCGATTTCTTGCAAGTTGTCAATTGACAATTTTTTGTATATGTGTGGGTATCTTAAAAAGCGGCATACACATAGCCTCATTTTACACGATGAAACACGAAACAAAAAGTTTCCTGTAAGCTTGCTCGGTTTGATGGAGAGGGATGAGAGAGGGCTTCAAGAAACACATCCTCCCCAAGCCCTCTTTCGTTTCTGCCCTTCAAACTCAGCAAGGTTGAAGGAAACTTTTTGTTTCGTGTTTCATCGTGTAAAATGAGGCATAGGCAATCGACATTTATGTTATCTTCTTCTTTATTTGCAAGAAATTGCCCAAAAGTCGTTTCTTTACTTTCTGAATTTTTGACAAAATTATCCCCACCATTCAACTAGAGGCTGTATCAAATCCAAAGCAGCGCAACAAAAATATCAGCAGCAAACTATTTCTATTGGTCAAAGCGGGTCACATGACCACAGAAGCAGCACTGAATGCTGCCGCTGCATTTTCATTCCTAATCCTAATTTTGCTGTTAATCAAGGCAGGTTTTTTTGACATTTCAGTTTTTTATTTAAGACGCTTACAGCGTTTGCTGCCTGCTGCTGCTACAACGAATCTGATACAAGAAGCAGCATGCTGCCTCTTCCGCTGCTGCTGTCGCTGCTCAAAAATTTGATCTGATACGGCCTTAAGTTTTTGTCCTATAAATTTTTGCAGGAAAAGTACGGGAACAAGGCTGTTTTGCCTAAAAAATTAAAGCCAACATAACCTGGCGTCTGCACTTTCCATATTTTATTGAATTGCTTCTGGCATTGCTGTGATATGTCTGGTGCGGACAAAGTAAACTTGTCCATATTTTATTGAAATCAATATATGGAGAGATATATTTTTTTTTCATATCTGTTTCCAGGGAGACTATACAAGGAGATATAACTGTTATGGGTTAATTTTACCCGAAAATAGAAAAATGCAAAAAAATCAGTGGAAATTAATAACAATTCATTTTAAAATCTATAAATTGGATAAATACGAAAAACCGGATTGATATAAATCCAATTTAGAAGCTGATTTTTCAAGTTAGGCGTAAACATAGAATATCTTAATGTCCTAAACACAATGCGCATACGGGAGACAAAATACATGACACAAAATATGTCAAAATATTTAAAACACCTGAACGTAAGTGCAAGCGCTCACACTTCGCATACAAGATACAAGAAACATTTTATACCAGATACAAAAATAGATTTAATTCTATTTTTGTATCTCGTATCCGTGTTTTACATGGTTGACATGCGCTTGTTGAATTGTTTAAATGTTTTTAAGACCTTTATTTGGCATTTCAGGCATAATCAACACAAATAATGCAATTTTAAGTGCTTTCATTCGAGTTATTAATTTCAGCTGGTCCATTAATACAAATTTTGTATACTGCCTTATTGTGAGCAGGTCAGCGATTTGTCTGCCGTGGTGGAATATTTAGACATTTCATTTTTGTATCCAAGGAGATGTATTTTGTCTCCGGTATGCGCATTGTGTTTAGGGCATAATGGTTAACGAACTTGGCCATGAGCCGTATGAATATAATCGGCCATATTTTTAACTTCCCAGTATAGGAAGTTATTGTAATCGGTCCGAAAATCGAAATCGAAAATTTCAACGTATTTTCATCTTTCAAGGTGCCAGGAGCATTTTAAGCAAAAAATTGGGAGGAAGTATGTGTGTGTGTGTGTGTGCGTACGGATGTGGTCATTTTTTCCTGCACGATATCGCGCGAACTAAAACTGATATCGACTTCGTTGAGGTGTCGTTCGAAGCGTATTAACCGAAATATGATCCGAAAAGATTTTCATGAGATTCGGTCCAGCCGTTTCTTTTTAAGCGACACGATATCGCCCGAACCACGAAAGATATTGACTTACTTGAGGTGCCGTTCGAAGCGTATTAGCGACAATATAATCTGAAATTTTTTTTATAAAATTCGGTCCAGCGGTTTTTTGTGCTATCGACTTAGTTAACGTGCCGTTCGAAGAGTATTAGCCAAAATATTGTGATGATTTATGCGCCATCTGTTTGTGAAAAAGCATAATCAACGATTGTCGGTAACAACTCTGGTTGATGTCTGAACTAATGATTTATGTACTAAACTAAAATTGGAACGCGCGATAAGTGAAGACAACTTCAAGCTTCTGGACGAAAAGAAAAGAACATACCACTAAGCTCGAGAAAAGGGACTCGAGAAGGTTCCAGAAGTTAAATAAAGGTGGAGCTTGGATATAAAAAGCGACTTGCAGGCGCTGAGGAGTCAGTTTTGATTTGAAAGGCGATAAAAGTGTTTTAAAGTGAGAACAGTGAAAAGTAGTGATTTGAAAGTGAACTATAAAGCGATAGATAGAATTTAATAGTGCGAGATAGTAAATTTGAAAGTGATTATAGTGAACTGTAAGAATTGTGTTTGTGTTATTAAATTGTGTTTTGTTTCATAATAAATAAATTTTGTGTGGATAATTAAAAAGTGTATTCCTTAATTAATCCTACGAATCCGTTAAGCCGTAAAAACGTAACAATTGGTGTCAGAAGTGGGATTAATTAAGAGATAAGTGAAATAAGTGAATTTTTTTTAAAAACTATTGTGACCGGAATTTAATTTTTGTGAGTACGAACTAAAGACATAATAATAAAATGGGTCGAAAATTAGTGGATTTGCGCATTGTGGAGTTGAAAAGAGAATTAAGTAAGCGCTCGTTATCAACGGTGGGGGCTAAAAATGCCCTAACCGCCCTGCTTCGAGAAGCTATGGTGAACGAAGGTAAGGATCCTGAAACCTACATGTTTGAAGGCGAGGTAGAAGAGGAGCCAGAAGAAACGACAGTGAGTATGGCAGAACTTTTCAAAACATTGATGGTGATGAAGGAAGCGCAAGAACGGTTATCAGCAGCGCAAGAACGTGCATCGGCAGAGATGAAGGAAGTGCAAGAACGTGCATCGGCAGAGATGAAGGAAGCGCAAGAACGTGCATCGGCAGAGATGAAGGAAGCGCAAGAACGTGCATCGGCAGAGATGAGGGAAGCGCAAGAACGGTCATCAGCAGCGCAAGAACGTGCATCAGCAGAGATCAAGGCAGAAGTGTTGGCGCTAAAAGATGAACAGAAATTGGTAGCAGTAGCTCATGAACGCTCGTTAGCAGAGCTCAAAGAGTCGATGGAGGAACAGAGAAATCAGCTGGAGCAGAAACTCGAATTGATGTCTATTTCTGTCGACAAAAAGGTGGATGACAAAATAGAAAATGTAAGGACAGATCTGGAAAACTCGAAAATTCCATTAGAGAAAACGAAGAAAAGGTAAAGATGGAATTAGAAACCGTCAGAGCCGACCTGGAAAGGGTAAAGATTCATCATCCAGTGACAGCATCTCCCGAAGTCATCGGGGTTAGGAAACTACAGCCTCCAACCTTCGACGGGCAAAGCCCATGGCCTACTTACAAGCTCCAATTCGAAGCAGCAGCAGCCGGTAATAACTGGACCGAGGAGGAGAAAGCAATGTCCTTAACGTTAGTACTAAGGGGCACAGCAGCAGAAATACTACAGTCAATACCTGCAGAACATCGAAACAATTACGGGTTCTTGGTTCAGGCGTTGGAAATGCGCTACGGCGATCAGCACATGCAAGAGGTCTATCGGCTTCAACTTCGAAATAGACTTCAAAGGCCAGGAGAAACATTACAACAACTATGCGCCGACATCGAGAGGCTAGTGCATCTGGCTTATCCTAGTTTTGGTCAAGACTACATCAATGAGGTAGCAAGAGAGGCTTTCCTGAACTCTTTTACCGACCGGGACCTGCAACAGGCAGCCAGATTGGCCGGAAAGAAGAACACCGCAGAAGTTTTGGCATACGCTCTGGCATACGAGGCAGCGAAGCAAGCAACAAGGAGTGCAGTCCGCCGCAGGGAAATCCACACGACAGAGGACATTTGCAACCGAATGAATACAACGGAAGTACGCGGTCGACTCCGATGCTGGAACTGTAGTGAACCGGGTCATCTGCAAAGGAATTGTAGAAAGCGAAGGAGAGCGGAGTCCCCCGAGAATAAGAGTGGCGCAAAGTGTTGTGAAAAATGCGGACATAGACAGAAAGGTGACCAGAGGGAGGCCGAAGAAAATGACTCCGTGTCGCCCCGTAGACAGCAGCAGGGAAACGAATAAAGACTAACTCCATGGGGCGGGAGTTGGTCGGGGAAATCGAAGCCCCCGGTATCATCATCGTCACTATCAAACAACTGCAGCGTAGTGGCGACAGCCTTGTCATCGATGGAAAGATTGGAGCCGAAAAATGCACAATAACTGTAGATACTGGTGCTTCAAAATCTGTCATCCGGGCTGACTTGGTCGGTAATAAGTGGCTGAAAGACGCATGCCAATACAGACTGAAAACTGCAACAGGAGAGCCAGTACGAGTACACGGGGAAACTATGTTGGATGTGGTTCTCGGAGACATCGGATTTTCACACTCGTTCCTGGTAGCTGATATAACAGACGAGTGTATTCTGGGACTGGACTTTATGAAAACGCATAAAATTCTACTGGACATCGGAGAGGAAATACTGAGATATGACAACAAGGAGATTCCCATGGCCATAGGATCCACGTGTTTTTCGCAGCTGAAAGTCGTCGTTCGAGAAGATACCGTGCTTCCTCCGTGCGCTGAGAAATTGGTGCGAGCAATAGTCGATGGTGATCCCGGGAGCTACCGATTCTATCTTATCGAACCAGAGAAAACGGAACAGGCCAAAAGTATAGTAATTGGAAAATGTCTGGTGAGCATCGATGACAAAAGGGAGGTGTTCATGAGAGTGCTAAATACCAACGAGCGCGAAATACGATTGAAGAAGGATACGGTTTTGGGGAAAGGAGAACCGGCAGAACAGATTACATTAGTGGTGTTCATCAAATTCAAATGGAGGCGTTCCAATTCACAAAACGTTTAAGAAATATTCGTGCAACTCGAATTAATTTCGCGTAAATCGCAGTATCAAAACCTCACGTACACCAAAAACGTTAATTTTATTAAAAAAGAAAATTCAAATTCACTAGTACATTTATTCGGCTTCAAACTAAATTCTAATTAGATTAATTGCGGTATTCGCTACAATTTCGTCGCGATCAAATTCAAAAATACAAATTCAAAAATCAAAATTCAAATTCAAGAGAGCAAGAAAAATCTGTTGCTTACTTATATAGCAAAAGCCTACGTGACTACAGCACTTTGACCGCAATTTTCAAAAATCAGTTATTACCGCTGCATCGGTTTTCTTGTTTACTCCACCCACATCTTTCCCCTTTTCATATCAATTTCAATTCAATTCAATTAATTTCGAGTTCGAATTGTTTACATTTGAAATGTCAAATTGTGATGTGGGTGCAGTAACCAAGTATTATTTGTTTAGTGATTTTGTGATTGTTTACAAAGGTGAGTGACTCAAATCTAATTATTTGTTAAAATATATAATATATATATAAAAATTGTTGTTATATGTTTATTGTTTTTTGAAGCTAATTTTTAATACTAATTCAAATTATGGGTATTTTCATAAACGCAGAACTGCCGCAGTACTGCAGAATTCAGCTACAAAATGCCAATTGCTGAATTTTGCAGTACTGCGGCAGTTCTGCGTTTATGAAAATACCCTATTTCTTGAATGAACCTAACCTAAAATCTTATATGTTAAAATTTTATACACTATTTAATAACTAAATTGGTTTTCTGTATTTTAGCTGCTGTTGATGCCCATTGTTTGGTTTGAGAAGGACGTGTCGTCAGGAAACCTCGCAGGGAAGTATTTTGTATTTGCAATTTCATTGATGGCGATTGTGTTCTTATGAACTTTTTAGGTGGATGTCCAACATATTCCCGGGCCTTGGGTCCTGTGGATCCAAAACTAATCTACAAATAGTACGTTTTAAGTTTTGCTACAACAATGATAAAATTGCATGGGAATTTAAGGACCATTAGGACAGGAATTATGCTAGGATGGAAAATGGCTTATGGTATGTTATTTTAACTTGGTGGTGTTTGTGCTGTCCACTTGTTCCATATCTGTGTTGTCTTCGCACGGTAGTAGGCACACCTTGGAAATTGGTCGCTTCAAGATCCTATCCTTAACCTTCAGTGTAACCACTCTAACCAGTTGATCCGTCCCTGGATGCGTTTCGGTTATCCTTCCAAGCATCCACTTCGTAGGAGGTAGCCTTTCTTCCTTGATTAGTACTAGTTGTCCTACCTCGAGATTTTTCCTTGTTTGTAGCCATTTAGGCCGTTGCTGGAGACGAGATAAATATTCTGAATGCCAGCGTTTCCAAAACGATTGGACTAAATGCGTTAAGTGATGCCATCGTGTAAGTGCAGTGGGTTTCTCATCTAGGATTGATGGCTCTGGTAATGCCAACGGTGCTTCACCTAACAGAAAGTGGCCTGGTGTAAGTGCATTCAAGTCCTCTGGATCGTCTGTTAATGGTGTGATCGGCCTAGAATTTAGACAAGCTTCTATCTGGGTTGCGATTGTGGCCATTTCCTCGTACGTTAAAATTGCATCGTTTATTATTCGTTTTAGGTGATATTTCGTAGATTTCACCGCTGCCTCCCACAATCCTCCGAAATTGGGCGCTGATGGTGGTATGAGGTGCCATTCTATTCTCAATGCTGTGGCCTTGGGTGGCATTTCCACATTCAATTGTTTCAGATGTTGTTCGAAATCATGATTTAATAGTTTGTTTGTCCCGACAAAATTGGTTCCGTTGTCTGAGTATATGTGCAGGCAAAGCCCTCTGCGACTAATAAACCTCTTTAAGGCTGCGTAGAATGCTTCGGACGTCAAATCAGAGACAACTTCTATGTGGACTGCCTTGACAGCGAGGCAAACAAATATGGCTAGGTAACCCTTGAATGTTTTTTGTCCTCTGCCTCTTGATACCTTCAAATTAAACGGACCACAGAAATCCACGCCAACGTGAGTGAAAGGTCGCGACATTCGTGTTCTGGGAGACGGCAGATTTCCCATCAATTGGGATTCAGGTTTCGCCTTCTGTCGGAAGCATTTCATGCATCGGTGCACCACCCCTTTTATACAGCTCCTCAACTTGAGAATCCAGAATCGATTTCTTAACCAGGTCATCATCAATTGGGGGCCGCCGTGAAGAGTTCGTTCATGCGATTCTAATATTATGAGTTTGGTTAATGGATGATCGGAACTCAATATGATAGGGTGCTTTTTGAACCACGACAAATCTGCGTGATGTAGTCGTCCTCTGACACGCAAGATTCCTTCGTTGTCGAGAAATGGCGTCAAACTGCTTAACCTGCCATTCTTTACCTCCTTTCCTGACCTGCAGGTCAACAATTCATCTGCGAATTCGTCCGCTTGTGCGTCTTTTATCCAATATGTGAGTGCCTTATTCAGTTCTGCCGTAGTCAACCAAATCGATGAATCATTTTTTAATGCCTTACAGTTGTTGATAAATCTGAAGCAGTAAGCTGACACTCGCAACAATCGTGTTAAGCTTGAATACTTTGTCACTAGTTTGGTTTCTCCTGCTTTGAGGGTTACTGCCAAATAAATTTTCACGCTCGCTCTTTCTTCCAAATTGGTTTTGTCGACTTGGATCGGGGTCGGCCAATGTTCCTTAGATTTTTTAAGCCAGTCTGGACCATGCCACCACAGCGTGTGCGAGATGAGTTCCGTTGGTGCTGTGCCACGTGATGCACAGTCCGCAGGATTTTCCTTTGAAGACACGTACTTCCAAGAGGAGCAGTCGATAGTTTCTTGGATTTCGGCCACTCTATTTGCCACAAAAGTCTTCCATCTTGAAGGATGTGCCTTTATCCAAGCTAGTGTTATGGTGGAATCGCACCAAAGTGTTAAACGAATGTTACTGCCTTTCAAGGCCATTTTTATTGCTTTAAATAGACGCACTAACAAAACGGCTCCACATAGTTCAAGTCGTGCCAATGTTACCGGTTTGATGGGAGCGACCTTGGTTTTTGATGTTAGCAAATGAGTATGAATGTGACCAAATTTATCGACCGACCGGACATAAAACACTGCTGCGTATGCCCGATTTGAGGCGTCACAAAATCCGTGCAATTCAATTTCATCGGTAAGGGTGTGCAGCCATCTGGGGATTTTGATATCTTCAATGTGTTTCAGATCCTTCCGAAAGTCGTTCCAAGCTTGTGTAAAATCCTCAGATAATCTGTCATCCCAATCCAAGCCGCTTAACCAAACACTCTGCATGATAATCTTGGCTCGTATCATGATGGGTGAGAGAAGCCCCAGAGGGTCGAATAATTTGGATATTTGCGACAAAAGGTCTCGTTTCGTGATCAATTCAGAATTAGCAAGATAGGTGTTCATTTTATACATAAAGGTGTCTGTCTTGGGGCACCAAAGGACGCCTAATGTTTTAATTCCATCTTCGAAGTCGAAATTGCGGATCTTACTAAGCTCTTGATCCGCCAGTGGAATTGCCTTGATTAATTCTGGATCGTTGGTGGTCCATTTTCGCAAATTGAAACCGCCTAACTGCATCAAACGTATCAATTGATCTTGAAGTTGTGTTGCTTCTTCAACCGTACTTGCTCCTGTCAGAAGGTCGTCGACGTAGAAATCCGACTTAACTATCTCCGATGCTCTTGGGAAGTTTTGATATTCATCATCAGCCAGCTGATGCAGTGTTCTTATTGCCAAATATGGAGCACAAGACGTGCCAAAGGTGACTGTGTGTAAGCAGAAGTCTTGTATCTTTTCGACTGGCGATGGTCTCCACAACACTCGTTGAAAATCGACATCCTCTTCTGACACCTTGATTTGGCGATACATCTTCTCCAAATCTGCAGTGAAGACGATCTTGTGTTTTCGCCACCGTAAAAGAATTTGCAATAAGTCATCTTGTAGTTTGGGACCGACCATCAAGACGTCGTTAAGCGATGGCCCATGTGTGGATTTTTGCGACGCATCAAAAACAACTCTGAGCTTAGTTGTCGTGCTTTCTTTAAACACGGCATGATGGGGCAGGTAATACGTTTCAAAATGTTTTGTATTATGAAAGTCATCCTTTAATTCTTTTGTAGATGCCGAGACTGGGACCATGTGGTTGAGTTGGCGGTATTCCTGTATGCATGCTGAATATTCATCGCGCAGTTGAGGGGATTTTTGAAATCTGGCTTCCAGTAAGTTGAATCGTCGTAGTGCTGTGGTTCGCGATGCGCCGAACTGAGGACGCTGTCCATTCACAAAAGGTAAACGTACTATGTACCGTCCGTCCGATGCCCTTCTCACAGTGTCCTTGTAGAACTGCTCGCACTTCATTTCTTCTTCGGTTAGATGTCGTTCTTCTCGAGTTTCTTCTAATTCCCAAAAACGCCGGATGCTGTGTTCTAACTCAGTATGGCTATGGCAGCTTACTAATGTCCTTGTTTGAGGTGTTGGTAACTCTCCTGATAAAATCCATCCTAGGGTTGTGTTCTGCGCGACGAAGCTTCCATTGTTACTCTTCCGAATGCCGTCAAGTAAAATTCGACCATATACATCCGCACCAAGCAAGACTTGTATTTTATTGGGCTCAAAACATTGAGGATCGGCCAAACACAAATTTTTCAAATTTATCGAGTCGTCGGGCAATTTCATACTTCGAGTAGGGAGTACTCTGGTAATCGATTTCAAAACTAATGCTGATGTCCTCATTATGTTACTGCCATGTCTAGATTTCAGCATGAATTGTACTGACGCTCTTGAAGTACCGGCCTTGGAATTTTCAACACCAAAAATGTTGACTGTAGTTGATGATTTCCTAAGTTTCAGCAGCTGCACAATCTGTTCCGAAATAAACGACACTTGGGAGCCTTGATCCACTAATGCCCGTGCTGTAACTTCTTGCCCTGATGGCGCACAGATTCTAATTAACGCTGTGGCTAGAAGCACTTCCCTTGGTGTTGCAGACTCGTGGACGTAAAAAGACTTAGCATCTTCTAAGGCCGATGATGTGGTTGCAGGATCCTCAGTGACCTCTGACGACATGACCGCCTTTCCTTTACTTACAGCAAAATTCGCGATAACCGTGTCGCTATGGAGCAAAGTGTGATGACGGTGGTTACAGCGTAAACAGTTATGTACACTAGGGCATGACCTAGCCTTGTGCCCAAAGCCTAAACAATTTGAACACAAACCTCTTTTTTGTACTACGTCCCTTTTGCCTTCAAAATTTAAGTTTAAAATTGTTCGCACGACCTTATAGTATGATTGCCTGAACAGAGTGCACACTTGACGTCAGAAGTGATATGATGAATGTGTCTTGTGGTGTTAAGTTGCCGCGGGGTTCCCGTCGACCTAATGCTTCTAGAATCGCTACCTAATGCTTCTAGGGCTCTAAAATGCCCCTCCAAGAAACTGCGTAAATCTTCGTAGGTTGGAAATTCGATTTTGCTACCGATATTTTGTTCCCAAAGACGTTTCGTTTCGTTCGGCAATCGTTCACTTACAAGGAATGAAATCACCATATCCCACTTGTCCACTTCAATATTTAAATTCCGTAGGGCTTGCAAACATTCGTTGGTGGTGTCCAATAGCTTGCGGATGCTTGACGCCGAATCATTGCTGCACACAGGCTGTGACAATAATGTTTTGAGTTGCGACTTAATCAAAAGGCGTTTGTTATTATACCGATCATTCAATATTTTCCAAGCGGGTATATAGTTGACCTCGGTAATATTGAAGTGCCTAAGGAGCTGCTCAGCTTCACCATGCAATGTCGATTTCAAATAATGGAGCTTTTGCACGTTGGAAATCCTCTGGTTCTCGTGAATTAGGGTAACGAATAAATCGCGGAACGACATCCATTCAGTGTAACTTCCGCTAAATTTAGGCAAGTTGACTCTTGGGAGTTTCACTTCTTCGTGTTCACTATGCGCGATTTTTTCCGCTGGACTCACTTTCGGCGAAATTATTGGTTCAGGGTACATTTCTTCCATTTCCTCTTCTATTTCGGACTTTCCGAGCAAAAAACATTCCTGCGCTTCATCGTATACATCCTCTTCAAAATATTTCGTGACTTCCTTCGGTAATTCTTCGGTGGATTCCTTTAATACTATAATTTTGCGATGGGCTTTCCGAAACTCCATCCAGTAATCGGCAAGCGTCTGTAACCGATTATTCAAATATGCCTTGCTTTTCCTTGATTTTGAATCCTTTTTGTAATTTTTAATTTGTTTTTTAATTTTGTCGAACGTGGCTTCTTGCTCGACAATTAGCACTTCTATTTGCTTTACGCTCATGCTTGCGTACACTTATATAAAGGCACAAATAAAAAATGGAGTACTCACCGAAATAATGAATTCGTAGTGATCCTCTCCGGTGATTCCTTGTTGTTGCACGTGATCGAGATGGGCTGGGAAATATCCTTGCACTATCGCAATAGTTTTGTCCACTAATTAATTAGCACTAATTTAAGCTTTATTCACTAATTGTCCACGTTTTAAAAGTTATCAATATATAAACCGCTACCGATCTTTGTCCACCACTTTGCAAATTAACCGGCACTTTGTTTTCAAAACTTTCTTAACTCTCCGCACGAATATCTCACAAATTAAAACAAAATCCGGCTCGAAGGACCAAAAAATATGTTCATCAAATTCAAATGGAGGCGTTCCAATTCACAAAACGTTTAAGAAATATTCGTGCAACTCGAATTAATTTCGCGTAAATCGCAGTATCAAAACCTCACGTACACCAAAAACGTTAATTTTATTAAAAAAGAAAATTCAAATTCACTAGTACATTTATTCGGCTTCAAACTAAATTCTAATTAGATTAATTGCGGTATTCGCTACAATTTCGTCGCGATCAAATTCAAAAATACAAATTCAAAAATCAAAATTCAAATTCAAGAGAGCAAGAAAAATCTGTTGCTTACTTATATAGCAAAAGCCTACGTGACTACAGCACTTTGACCGCAATTTTCAAAAATCAGTTATTACCGCTGCATCGGTTTTCTTGTTTACTCCACCCACATCTTTCCCCTTTTCATATCAATTTCAATTCAATTCAATTAATTTCGAGTTCGAATTGTTTACATTTGAAATGTCAAATTGTGATGTGGGTGCAGTAACCAAGTATTATTTGTTTAGTGATTTTGTGATTGTTTACAAAGGTGAGTGACTCAAATCTAATTATTTGTTAAAATATATAATATATATATAAAAATTGTTGTTATATGTTTATTGTTTTTTGAAGCTAATTTTTAATACTAATTCAAATTATTTCTTGAATGAACCTAACCTAAAATCTTATATGTTAAAATTTTATACACTATTTAATAACTAAATTGGTTTTCTGTATTTTAGCTGCTGTTGATGCCCATTGTTTGGTTTGAGAAGGACGTGTCGTCAGGAAACCTCGCAGGGAAGTATTTTGTATTTGCAATTTCATTGATGGCGATTGTGTTCTTATGAACTTTTTAGGTGGATGTCCAACAAGTGGAGTGCGCTCACACGGAACCGGTGGCAAAACCAAAGCCAAAGGCCACGAAATTGGTAAACACAGTGCTCTCAAGTAGTTGTCTTGAACAAAACCAGTATCTCCAGGCAAGAACATTAGTGGAGGATTTTAGTGATATCTTCGCCATGAGAGATGATGATTTTGGAAAAACGAACATCGTCCAACATAGGATCGACACCAGAGATGCCCAGCCAATCAAGCAACCGCCGAGAAGACTACCACTAGCCAAGCGGGAAGAAGCAGCCAATATGATTGAGGACATGAGAAGACAAGGCCTTATAGAGGAGTCGAAAAGCCCTTGGATGTCTCCCGTGGTTCTAGTCAGAAAGAAAGATGGCAGCACAAGGTTTTGCGTGGATTATCGACGGTTAAATGACATCACTAAAAAGGATAGCTACCCATTACCTCGTATCGATGACACTCTGGATACTCTCTCTGGAGCTCAATGGTTTTCTACCCTGGACCTTAAGAGCGGCTATTGGCAAGTCGAAATTCACCCCGAGGACCGCGAAAAGACAGCCTTCTCTGTAGGAAACGGCTTGTGGCAGTTTACAGTTATGCCGTTTGGACTGTGTAATGCTCCAGCAACATTCGAACGACTGATGGAATGCGTTTTGCGAGAACTGACATGGAAGACTTGTCTGGTTTATTTGGACGATATCATCGTCGTTGGAAAAAGTTTCGAGGAACATCTGGGCAATTTACGAGAGGTTTTCCAAAAGTTGAGAACTGCCCAACTGAAACTCAGCCCTAAAAAGTGCGTACTGTTCAGAGACCAAGTCAACTATCTCGGACATGTGGTTTCATCCAATGGAGTTCAAACAGATCCTGAGAAAATAACAGCGGTTAAGAATTGCCCCACACCGAAGGATAAACATGAACTTCGAAGCTTTTTGTGACTTGCCACCTATTATAGGCGTTTTGTCAGGAATTTTGCCGACATAGCTAAGGAATTACATAAACTGACAGAAAAGGGAAAACAATTTATCTGGACAGAAAAGTGCGAGGAAAGTTTCAACACACTAAAACGAGGACTTTGCCAAGCACCAATACTCACATACCCGAAGCCAGGCGAAAGATTCATATTGGACACAGACGCGAGTAATGTCGGGATTGGTGCAGTGCTATCACAAAACTTCGAAGGACAGGAGAAGGTCATAGCTTATTACAGTAGAGCGCTGTCAAAATCGGAGCGGAATTACTGTGTCACAAGAAGGGAACTATTGGCAATTGTGGACTCAACTAAACACTTCCAAAAGTATCTCTATGGGCAAAACTTCATCCTTCGAACGGATCACGCAGCATTAAAATGGCTGATGCAATTCAAAAATCCTGAAGGACAAGTGGCGAGATGGATCGAGAGACTTCAGTCCTACGACTTCAATATAGGCCACAGAAATGGAAGGAACCATGGAAATGCAGATGCACTCTCCCGGCGACCATGCGTACCAGACTGCAAACATTGTGGACGTATCGAGGAAAAGTGTCAAAGGACGACAGTCGAGCCAACGACAGGATGGGACGACCAGGGACTCCGAAACGCCCAACGCGACGACCCAGATATTTCTTCGATTCTGGCATGGAAGGAATACGAGGAGAAGCCTGAATGGAAGGATATTGCAGAGAGAAGCGAAACCCTGAAGAGCTATTGGGCCCAATGGGATTCATTGCACATCGAGCGAGGAGTGTTAAAGCGCAAATGGGAAACCGCTGACGGTACCTCTCACCGAATGCAGGTGTTAGTCCCTCGCAGTAGAATAAGAGATATTCTCGAGGAGTGTCATAATGGCGCATCAGGAGGACATCTGGGAGTCAATAAAACTTTGGCAAAAATAAGAGATAGATTCTATTGGCTTCACATGCGGGACGATGTTACAGACTGGTGCCGTAAATGCACAATTTGTGCCAGCAGCAAAGGCCCTCGAGTAAAAACAAAAGGAGAAATGCAGCAATACAACGTGGGAGCCCCATTTGAAAGAATTGCAATCGATGTGGCGGGACCTTTTCCAGCATCAGACCGAGGGAATCGTTACATTTTGGTGGTTATGGACTACTTCAGTAAGTGGCCCGAAGCATATGACATTCCAAATCAGGAAGCAATCACTGTTGCAGAGGAACTAGTGAACAATTGGATCTGCAGATTTGGTGTTCCTCATGAGCTTCATTCTGACCAAGGGAGAAATTTCGAATCTCAAGTTTTTCAAGAAGTATGTAAGTTACTCGGAATGAAGAAGACCAGGACGACGCCCCTTCATCCCCAATCCGATGGAATGGTAGAACGATTCAACAGGACAATGCTAGAGCACTTAAGGAAAGTCGTTAGCGAGCACCAGCGCGACTGGGACAGTTATATCCCTATTTTTCTAATGGCATATCGGACAGCAGTTCATAATTCCACAGGACAAACCCCTTCTAGTGTGATTTTTGGAAGACAAATCCGGCTGCCAAGCGACTTGAAATTTGGGACACCTGTGGAAAGCAACGAATCTACTGGCGGTTATACAGGTGAACTTCGTGATAGACTTGCAGATATCCACCAGCTCGCAAGGAGGAATCTCAAGATAGCCAGTGACAGGATGAAAACAAGGTACGACCTCCGAGCAAACTGTAGCGGATTCCAGGAAGGTGACCTCGTTTGGCTGTTCAACCCTCGAAGACGGAAAGGCAAGTCTCCGAAACTTCAGCGTCAGTGGGAGGGGCCCTATAAAATCCTAACACGGATCAACGATGTGGTCTACAGGATTCAACAAGGACCCAAAGCAAAGAAGAAGATTGTGCACATAGACAGGCTGTGCCCATATCATCAGCCGGATCCAGGATGGACCCTAAGAAGGGGGCAATGTGATGATTTATGCGCCATCTGTTTGTGAAAAAGCATAATCAACGATTGTCGGTAACAACTCTGGTTGATGTCTGAACTAATGATTTATGTACTAAACTAAAATTGGAACGCGCGATAAGTGAAGACAACTTCAAGCTTCTGGACGAAAAGAAAAGAACATACCACTAGGCTCGAGAAAAGGGACTCGAGAAGGTTCCAGAAGTTAAATAAAGGTGGAGCTTGGATATAAAAAGCGACTTGCAGGCGCTGAGGAGTCAGTTTTGATTTGAAAGGCGATAAAAGTGTTTTAAAGTGAGAACAGTGAAAAGTAGTGATTTGAAAGTGAACTATAAAGCGATAGATAGAATTTAATAGTGCGAGATAGTAAATTTGAAAGTGATTATAGTGAACTGTAAGAATTGTGTTTGTGTTATTAAATTGTGTTTTGTTTCGTAATAAATAAATTTTGTGTGGATAATTAAAAAGTGTATTCCTTAATTAATCCTACGAATCCGTTAAGCCGTAAAAAAGTAACAATATGATCTGAAAAGATTTTCATAAAATTCGGTCGAGCCGTTTTTTTGTTTAAGCGGCGTAAGTGATTTTTGTACCTGCACGAAATCGCCCGAACCACGAAAAATATTGACTTACTTGAGGTGCCGTTCGAAGCGTATTAGCACCAATATAATCTGAATAGATTTTTATAATATGCGCTCGAGCGGTTTTTTGGTTTAAATGACTAAAGTGATTTTTGTACCTGCACGATACCGTGCAAACTAAAAACTATACCGACTTCATTGAGGTGCCGAAAAACATTAATACATCAATTTTATATACATTTTCGTCATCCTAATCTTGTAAGTGTGCACATTTAGTTTGACGTTTTAGCGAAAATATTGATAAACAATTGTGACAAATTCTCGGTATTATACATATATTCTATATTGTTCATTTATTATTAAAATATCCAATCATAATATTCAACATCCATCATACTGGGAAGTTGATCGTGTGGATCGAAAGGGTCGAACGCACATCCCAACTAGTTTGGTGTACATGTGACTTTGGTGCCCTCATTAATCAAACCAAAATTGACAACACGGAGTTATGGAGTTTATAATGGCGGAGTTCAAGTTAACATCACCTTCTTGCTAAAAATGGATATACCCAAAATGATAGTTTCTTTCGTAAATTACACATTTCTTCAAATTCCATCTGCTCTAGCAATTCTAATGTTTCCTAATTAAGCAAAATTTGGGGGACTTCGGAAGATGGTGACACCCGATTTGTCACTTCTGTCAAAAACCGAGAAAAGTTCGCGTGTTCACCTTCTCAGACGAGTTAGCAAGTCCTAATCCCACCTCCTCGCGGTGCCCCCTGAGGTACTTCTTCGGAAAATCAAGCGGGAGACGGGCAAAGGGCGAGCTCTCTGCGCCACAAAAGAGAGTTTTAAGAGGTCTATCAAGCTGGCAAACCCATTACAGCAGAACCAAACGAAAGCTATATCAAAATTTTTAACCTTTTTTTTACTATTTTATTACCCGAGAGGGAATTTTTTTACTCTTTTATTTTTTTTAAAAAATTCAAGGTTCTGCTAGCTTTATATCAAGCGGGCAAACCCAGTACAGCAGCACCAAAAGAAAGTAAGCTCAAAACTTTTAACTCTATTTTTACTATTTTATTACCCAACGAAAGCTATATCAAAATCTCAAACTTTTTTTTTACTATTTAATTACCCAAGATGGGTTTTTTTCTCTTTTATTTTCAAGAAAAAAAGCATAAGCTTTATGTCAAGCTAGTAGAACCATTTTTAATAACTGCCTGCCACATGCATCCACAAACTTAACTTCTTATATTTATTAATCATTTCTTTACTAAGAGTAAAGACGGTTTTTACCCAACCGTTAAATAAATTTAGATCTCCATCCAATTAAAAAATAAAATTTCTATTCTGTCTGCTCTAGATCAAATCAGCGAAACACTACATAAAGAATTTAAGATTACCTGCTTAACTTCATACTGTTACGTTTTTACGGCTTAACGGATTCGTAGGTGTTGGGGTGGCAATACCGAAAGGTGTGAGGTGAAGAAGAATAGTTGAGTTGAAGTTCAGTTGTCAAGTACCATTTGTAAGCATCAGACATTAAAAGTTAAGTTGTAAGAATTCGGTGTTTTATTTTATAACAATAACTTCCTTCCCCACATACACAACAGTGGCGACGAGGACATTGGTAGCTGAAGATAATTAGAAAGTAATTCTGGATTTGGCCAGCATACACAGTCAAACAGGAAATTAATTTAAAAAAAAACAGTTTTCATTATTTTTTTCTCTTTCTCGGGTTTTTTTACAACCGCTGCACAAAATGGAGGATCTCTCGAAGATTCTAGAGCAAATGCGGAAACAACAACAATTACAACACGAGCAAATGTTGGGGTTGATAGGAGCAATGAAAGGGAAAAGAGATGGTGTAGAGTTTTCATTGGAGGCGCTGTCTACAAGCATTGCGGAGTTTTCATATGACCCGGATAACAATAGCACATTCGACGCCTGGTTTGCCCGAAGATTTTTTTAAGTCTGACGCCCAAAATTTGGATGAAAATCAAAAAACAAGGTTGATGTTAAGAAAATTGGGAACAAGTGAACATGACAAATATGTCAATTACTTATTACCGAAAAAGCCTAACGAATATTCATTTCAAGAGAATGTTGTGAAATTGAAAAAACTTTTCAGTAGGCAAAAATCGCTTTTCAATATGCGTTATCAATGTTTACAAACCACAAAAGAATCTGATACGGATTACATTACATACACCGCTAGTGTGAACAGACAATGTGAAGATTTCAAATTAGGAGAAATCACTGCGGAACAATTTAAATGCTTAGTATTTGTCATGGGGTTGAAGTCGTCTAATGATGTAGATATTAGAACAAGACTACTAGCTAAAATAGACGCTGAGAAAGACAATATCTCACTGGAATCCTTATCAAACGAATGTATTCGTCTGACTAATTTAAAAACAGATACAGTCATGGTTGGAAATTCAAAACTGGAAGTAAATAAGGTGGAATTTAAACATAACCGAGATAAAAAGAAGCATCAACCAAATTATCAAAAATGGAACAAAGGAAAAATACCACTAACTCCTTGTTGGTATTGTGGTGCCATGCACTTAGCAAAAGAATGCACCTTCGCAAATCATAAGTGTAAAATGTGTCAAGGCATAGGACATAAAGAAGAATACTGTAACACACCAGCAGTGCAGAAGAAGAAAAATAACATCAAATTTTTAGCAAACCCAAAAATCAGAAATACCTATAAGGGAAATAGAGTTTCAACAGTGTTTGTAAACGAAATCAATGTGAAAAAAAGAAGAAAATTTATAACAATCAAGATAAATGGTACAGAAGTAGATTTGTTATATGACTCAGCAGCAGCAAAAACCGCAACTAAGACAACATTACACTCCTGGCCGATTCCATCCGAACCTTGGTATCGACTGCATATAGACTATGCCGGTCCAATTTTTGGAAATTATTTCTTACTACTGGTAGATGCACACTCAAAATGGCTTGAAGTAGTTCCAACTAAATCGATAACAGCAACTGCAACAATCGACATCCTCAGAGATATATTTGCAAGATTCGGATATCCAGCACAAGTAGTCTCCGACAAGTAGTCTCCGACAATTTACAGCAGCATCATTTAGCAATTTTTGCAAAGCCAGTGGCATCAAACATATCTTAACCAGTCCATACCACCCAATGTCAAATGGGCAAGTGGAAAGATTTGTGGATACTTTTAAAAGATCTTTAAAAAAATTGGAAGGGGAAGGAACAGTCAGAGAAAACCTATCATTGTTTCTACAGAAGTATAGGGCAACACCAAATAATTCGACATACATATAACAACAAATCTCCTGCCGAATTGCTAATGGGAAGAAAGATCAGAATAGAATTTGATTTATTGAAAGAAAGTGTGCCTGTTCCTACAGAAACAAATCAAAAACAAAATTTGAAATACAATTTAAAGCATGGAGCAAAGGAAAGAGTCTTCAAACTAGGGGATTTAATATACGCAAAGACATATTATGTTAATGGATTTAAATGGGAGCCAGGTTCAATTATAGAAAGGATTGGCAATGTAATGTATAATGTCCTACTGGAGAAGGGAAAATTAGTTAGGATTCATGTGAACCACTTGCAACCTAGGTATAAGAAGAAGTCTTCACAAGGAAATGCTGCCTTATGGAATACCTTTTGGGCCATGGACTCCGATAGAGACAGCTCAATAGGTACCTCGGAACATAGCGATGATAATACTCAAGCAACCCTACCACCATCATTGTCATCTGGACCAGAACTCCAATTATCAACAGACGATTTGGAAACCGATAGGAATCAAACATTTCCGGCTCAGCAAGAAGTGTCACAAGGGCCATCAGTACGCAGGTCTTCTCGAGTAGGAAAGTTACCTGAAAAATTAACGGAATATATATTATATAAATAATATAGCTCGAACGGAGGGTGTTGGGGTGGCAATACCGAAAGGTGTGAGGTGAAGAAGAATAGTTGAGTTGAAGTTCAGTTGTCAAGTACCATTTGTAAGCATCAGACATTAAAAATTAAGTTGTAAGAATTCGGTGTTTTATTTTATAACAATAACTTCCTTCCCCACATACACAATAGTAGGATTAATTAAGGAATACACTTTTTAATTATCCCACAATAATTTATTTATTACAAACCGAAACACAATTTAATTACAAACACAATTCTTATGCCTAATCTCCAATGAGAAAACCAACCACGTACCAGTTGGCTGAATTAGCTTACAAAATGTGTTCACACACATTTCTATCGCTGTGGATGTGAATTGTCAGAAATGTCTGTTTTGTTATTATTATTACTAGATTAGACTTTTCTGTTGAAAAATTTTTTGGCGGGATATTGCAAATACAATTAACGTCATTTATGTGAAATGTCAGTTCCAATTAATTGACATTTTCACGATTTTATTTGTCATTTGTCATTTTTGACTTGATTTTTGAAATTTTTTGTACTAAATTGTTGCTGAATTTCATCTGGCAACTCAAATGGTTTAACTAACACATACGAAAAGTTAACCCATGTCGACCAAAACACGAGCGAGACGGATAATTCAATTTACAATGGGAAGGAATAGGAAGCAGCATTTTGGTTGGTTGGTTCGTGGTTGGTTTCGCCATTGGAGATTAGGCATTACAGTCTTTTAAAAAGAATGAAAAGAGATTGAGTAAAAGTTTCAAAGTTCTTCGGTATATTTGATCTTTACAGAGCTTCGCAAAAGACTGATTTCATATTGATCTTTACAATATTGGTTTACCGAATAAAAATTTCAGTAACGGGTTCTATAAAGAGAAATTGGAATTATTTCATTGTTACAACTACATTAATTCTAATTTTCATATTTGTGTGTGTAATATTTTGTAATATTTTTAACATCCTCCCGCCGGCAAAGTAGATTCCACCTCCAAAGGGTATCCACTCTAATTTCGCAGGCTCGTACTTTACCGTCTCGGCCAGGGTATACCGCTTCGATCGCAGCAAGTTTCCATAAGTGTCGTTTTGTAGCGGCATCATATAGGAGAACAATATCGCCTACCTTAACGTTATCAGCAGATTGATTTTTCATATGATGTATAGATCTAAGCTGTTTAATGTATTCAGCGTTGAATCGCTTATAGAAACTGTGAGCAACCTTAAGACGATTTCTCCAGATCTGTCGTAACTCGGCCCCAGCATTCGGAGCAGGGCTTGGAAGCCCTGAGTATTTTCCTAGCAAGAAGTGGAATGGCGTAAGAGGATTTAAGTCCGATGGGTCATCACTGATGTAGGTCAATGGTCTTGAATTAATTACGGATTCCGCTTCTATTAAGTATGTTTGCAACTCATCATTCGTTAGTGTTAATCGACCAATTGTAACTTTAAGTGTGTCCTTAACTATTCTCACTAGACGCTCCCAAAAACCGCCCCACCAAGGAGCTCGTTCTACTATATACTCCCATTGTATTTGCTTTTGCGATACAAAGCCTTGTATTTCTTCAGAATCTATAATGCTACCTAATTGCCTCAGTTCTCTCGAAGCACGTTGGAAAGTTCTGGCATTATCAGAAATTATTGTCTTCGGATATCCTCGTCTGCCAAAAAATCGCCTTAATGCGGAAATACACGATTCAGTATTCAAATTGGGTACTAACTCCAAATGGACAGCTCGAGTTACTGCACATGTAAGTAGCATAATGTATACCTTCGTCACTTGATTATCATTCGGTAAGAGTCGTACATGCAAAGGACCCGCAAAATCCACTCCAGTGGTCTCGAACGGTCTTGAAGTTTCTAATCTGTTCCTTGGCAATGGAGCAAACGGCTGCGACATAGGTTTACCTCGGAGGCGTTTACAGATTCTGCATCGGTTAATTATAGTTTTAACTGCTTGCCTCGCTTTAATAATCCAGAATTTTTCTCTTATACGATTAAGTGTCGCGTTAACCCCTCCATGTAAAGTACGCTCGTGGGCGTCGAAAATAATGAGGTTAGTTAAACAAGAAGATTTTGGAATAATAACTGGGTTCGTCTCGCTGTATTTTAATTCAGACTCCTGCAAACGACCTGTTATACGCAGAATACCATCGTCGTCTAACTGAGGTTGAAGGGTTAATATCTTAGATGACCTGGGTACTGTCCCACCGTTCGTCAGCGATACTATCTCTTTACTGTATTCGTTGTATTGAATTGTCTTTATCCAATATTGTTCGGCTCTATTAAGTTCTTTAGCGTCAAGAAATTGGCGCTCTCTACGGCGGCATTTGAGAGAATCTACAAATCGTAAGACATAAGCTGTAACTCTCAAAAGTCGTTGATATCTGCTATAGTCCTCTACGTTTAAAATGGGCCTGATAATCTGTACATGGTTTACGACAGTCGCCTGCAAAAATGTAAAAAAACGAGAATTATTTGGAACTATCTCTAATACAGGCCAATTATCTGATGGCTCATTGAGCCATGAAGGTCCTTTTATCCAAGTCGTCGAGTTGGCGAGTTTCTTCCCAGATACTCCTCTTGTAAGCATATCAGCAGGATTGCACTCCCCTGGACAATGCCTCCATTCAGATATCTTTGTCAACTTACGAATCTCATGAACTCGATGCTGTACGTAAGGCTTGCGTTTTTGATGATCTTGAGATATCCAGTGTAAAGCAATACTCGAATCCGACCACAAATAAATTGATTGAAAGTTTTCGCGGATGTTTTTAAAAAGGAATTCCTTCAATCGAGCTCCGACTAGGGCGGCAGTCAACTCCAATTTGGGCAGGGTTAGCTCCTTGTTCTTATCCTCCTTCAAAGGAGCAATTCGATTGCGTGAACATAGAAACGATGTATACACAACACTTCCATTGTAAGAACTTCTTATATAAGCAACCGCTCCGTACGCAGAAGGACTCGCATCACAAAATATATGCAGCTGCACGCTAAGCCGTTCAGATGATCGATAAATGTAGCGTTCAATGACCATATCTCTCAAATGCGGTAATTGCGTCATAACATTTGTCCAAGAATTTTGGAATTCTGTAGGAAGGACTTCGTCCCACTTATAATTTTTTCTCCAGGCTTCCTGAAACATCACCTTCAAGCCAACGGTGAATGGACCTAAAATCCCTAACGGGTCATATATTCTTGCTAGCGTTTTTAAGATTGAACGTTTGGTTGCAACTGTTGACGTTAAAATATCCTTATTTAAATCGAGTTCTAACGTGTCTGAGTTCACATTCCAGATAAGCCCTAAAACTCTTTGATTTACCACATCGGTTCGTTCTTCAAATCGCCTTCGTAACTCAATATCATTGGTGTTCCACTTCCTTAAGTGCATCGAAGCTCGTTTCATTATTTCACAACTTTCACTATAAATTTTAAAGGCTTGCTTGGAATCGTTGACTGCTAACAACAAATCATCCATATAAAATGAATGTTTTAATAATTCACACGTTTCCTTAAAATCATTCGATTCATTTTTAAAATGTTCTTGTAACGTAGCACATAAAATGAAAGGACTACAAGCGACCCCGAAAGTAAGACGTGTCATTCTGTAAATACACAGCTTTGGTAGTTCCATCACATTTTCTATAGGCTTATTAAACCAAAAAAATCGGTGGGAATTCCTGTCACTTGGAGTTAAGGAAATTTGGAGAAAAGCTTTCTCAATATCTGCTACAAGAGCAATTTTCTTCAGTCGAAAATTTATTAAAATTGTTAAGATATTTGGCAGTAAATTCGGTCCTGCTAAAAGATTGTCATTGAGTGATAGATTATTACCAGAACGAACCGAGGCATCAAAAACGATCCGCATTTTTGTTGTTGATTTATCCTCCCTGTAGACCGGTCTGTGTGGCATATAATAAATAGCAGATCCTTTATCTACATCTTCACTTATTTTTTCAGCTATTCCCATCGATATTAATTCATTCATTCCTCTATCGTACTCTAACAATTTCTCGGGATCATATGATAGCTTGCTAACAAGCCGCTGAAAACGTTTTAATGTACTAAATTTATTACTGTCTAAAACAGGTGTCACATTTTTCCATAAAAGTTTTACTTCATACCGCTTATCCACTTTCATAATGTAATTATTGATATTTACCTCGAAATCATTTTCAGAACTTTCCCTTGAAATACCCAACATGTCCAGATTCCACATTCGTGTTATGTACTCGTCATCAGAAATACATGTACACAAGGAAACTGATGTAGTTATCAACGCCGAAGTGCATTCATAATCATTTCCATAAACAGGGCCTTGTATGGTCCATCCAAATACGGTATTTGTAGCGATCAAGTCTTCATCTATGCGCTTTATCTCAGGCAGAATAATATGTGAGTAATAATCAGCGCCTATTAATGCACTGATTCCACGCTCGATACTTTCCACATTGGTGAGATGATCAGCAAGTATTAGCTGAGCAAATTTCGAGCCTTCTTGAGATGGAGCTGGCAGAATGTGTTCACAAATCTCAGGCACAACAAGAGCAATTACACTCACAAATTGATCGTTAAATCGAGATTTTAATACTAAGGACACGCGTTCAAATAATCTCGATGGTCCTTTCTGCTTACTACCGAAAGGTAATATCCTAAGGTTAACTTTATCCACTACAGGTAATTTAAGTTTAGCCGCTACGCTTTCCGTGACATATGATCGTTGGCTTCCGCCGTCGAGTATTATACGCAAATATTTAAAGGAACTATCAGCCGCAAGGGCTTTTACGCACGCAGTTTGTAATAAAACATCTTCAGAATAATTTGAGGTGGCAGAGTATAAACTAGTTGTTGTTACCACTATTTCTTTATTATCAGCCTCTGAACTTTGATCTTTTCTATCACTCGTAACTTTTCGGCTGTAATTTGGATCGCACATTACTGTGGCATGTTTACCATTACATTTCCTACAGCGCCTGTTATTCGGACAAGATCTGGAAACGTGACCACGTTTTGTACAACGATAACACCTCCTTTCTTTTTTCAACATTTCTTTTCGTTGACTAAGTGTATGCATTGCGTTGCATTCTTCTGTAGGATGTGTGTTTGACTGGCAGAAATAACACGGACTTATCGGTTTTTCATTAGGCGTTAGCAGACTGGCTGTCGTTAGATGTTTGCGATTTTTCTCTTTAATGTGTGGTTGGATCTGTCGCTTCGGCTGGATCTGCGCAGTTCTCTCCATTGATTCTACCTCACGTTTTACGAATTTTAATAGATCTCGCAACGATTGATCACCATAACGAGAGAGAGAAGTTTCTTGATCAGCTGTAGAAGCCGTTTCTGCATCATTAGAAGAAGATTTATCATCAACTTCCTTCCCATCTTGTGCCCTATAAAAATCAATGGTTAATTCATTTGGCATACACTTCAAAATTATTGATTTAAGCATGACCGTGTAACTCGTAGACGGAACTCCTAATGACGTCAGCGATCGCATGCTTGAAGTAATGCGGTTGTATAATTTTCGGAGACCGGCCATATCACTTCTTGCCGTTATTTGCGGCAGTGCCATTAATTGCTGCATGACATGATCTACCATTTTCTTGTGATCTCCAAATTCTTCCTTGAGCATAGATATTGCTTCTTGATAGTTCGCTTCGGAAGGAGATAAGCCCCTTATAGATTCAGCCGCTTTACCACTCAAATGAGCTTGGAGATAATTAAATTTTTCTGTGGGATTCAAGTCATGACGTTCATGCACTGCTGTGCGAAAAAGCTCCCAGAAGGGCAGCCATTCCAGTAGTTCTCCAGAAAAGGTTTTTAATCCTAATTGAGGTAGTTTCGTTGAGCACTTGCGCCGTTGGGTAGCTTCTCCACATTGTTGTTCACCGTTAATTCCCATTGATCCTTGTGATCCCAAGGTACGTGCTTGCAAGTGTTGCAATTTAGAAATTCTTTGTTTGAGTCGAGTGATGACAGAAATTGCCTTATCATCATACTCCGCTATTTCCTCGCACTCCTTTTCTAGATCCTCTGCCTTAAGGGTATTGCGAAGAGATGCGTTGGCCTCTTTAAGGCTTTGATGAGCTGCCGTTAGTCGCCCTAAATATACCGTTAATTCCTCTTCGATAACGTCGAGATTCCCGGCGTTTACATCGTTAATTTGGGACTCCGGCGAATCTAAATAATCAAGAGCGGTGTTTGCTAATCGCGTTATTTGTCCACGAAAAACCCCCCGCGCGGCTTTATCCACAATTTCGATCACCACGTCTTTACTGCAATCTCAGTTAATTACTACCCGTCAATCTCCCGGGTTTCGGCACCAGATTTTAAAAAGAATGAAAAGAGATTGAGTAAAAGTTTCAAAGTTCTTCGGTATATTTGATCTTTACAGAGCTTCGCAAAAGACTGATTTCATATTGATCTTTACAATATTGGTTTACCGAATAAAAATTTCAGTAACGGGTTCTATAAAGAGAAATTGGAATTATTTCATTGTTACAACTACATTAATTCTAATTTTCATATTTGTGTGTGTAATATTTTGTAATATTTTTAACACAGTCCACTATAATCACTTTAAATTTAATAACTCGCACTTTTTATATCCAAGCTCCACCTTTAAGTAACTTCTGGAACCTTCTCGAGTCCTTTTTCTCGAGCCTAGTGGTATGTTCTTTTCTTTTCGTCCAGAAGCTTGAAGTTGTCTTCACTTATCGCGCGTTCCAATTTTAGTTTAGTACATAAGTCATTAGTTCAGACATCAACCAGAGTTGTTACCGACAATCGTTGGTTATGCTTTTTGACAAACAGATGGCGCATAAATCATCACAATACATTCATTTTCCTTTTATATTGTTACGTTTTTACGGCTTAACGGATTCGTAGGATTAATTAAGGAATACACTTTTTAATTATCCACACAATAATTTACTTATTACAAACCGAAACACAATTTAATTACAAACACAATTCTTACAGTCCACTATAATCACTTCAAATTTAATAACTCGCACTATTAAATTCTATCTATCGCTTTATAGTTCACTTTTAAATCACTACTTTTCACTGTTTTCACTTTAGAACACTTTTATCGCCTTTCAAATCAAAACTGACTTTCTCAGCGCCTGCAAGCCGCTTTTTATATCCAAGCTTCACCTTGATTTAACTTCTAGAACCTTCTCGAGTCCTTTTTCTCGAGCCTAGTGGTATGTTCTTTTCTTTTCGTCCAGAAGCTTGAAGTTGTCTTCACTTATCGCGCGTTCGAATTTTAGTTTAGTACATAAATCATTAGTTCAGATATCAACCGGAGTTGTTACCGACAATCGTTGATTATGCTTTTGCACAAACAGATGGCGCATAAATCATCACAATATTGTGAAGATTTATGCGCCATTTGTTTGTGAAAAAGCATAATCAACGATTGTCGATAACAACTCTGGTTGATGTCTGAACTAATGATTTATGTACTAAACTAAAATTGGAACGCGCGATAAGTGAAGACAACTTCAAGCTTCTGGACAAAAAGAAAAGAACATACCACTAGGCTCGAGAAAAGGAACTCGAGAAGGTTCCAGAAGTTAAACAAAGGTGGAGCTTGGATATAAAAGCGCTTTGCAGGCGCTGAGTGAGTCAGTTTTGATTTGAAAGGCGATAAAAGTGTTCTAAAGTGAGAAACAGTGAAAAGTGGTGATTTAAAAGTGAACTACATATAAAGCGATAGATAGAATTTAATAGTGCGAGTTATTAAATTAAAAGTGATTATAGTGAACTGTAAGAATTGTGTTTGTGATTAAATTGTGTTTGGTTTGTAATAAATAAATTATTGTGTGGATAATTAAAAAGTGTATTCCTTAATTAATCCTACGAATCCGTTAAGCCGTAAAAACGTAACAATATAAACTATTTTTTCATTTTTCAAAACATTATTTTTCACCAAAACAATCAAATACATACATTACTAAAATTCCTATATTTAGTTACTATTTTTTTAATATTTAACAAAAAATTTACTTATTATTAGTATCCATGTACATAAGTTATTTCTATCGATGCTCTATTTATTTATATAGTAGCAAAAACCCGCGTGCGTTGCAACGCCTTTTAATAAAAAAATTTGTTGTCTGTAAAGAGGGTTTACGGACGATAGTTTAACGTGACAACGTCATGAGAAAACATTGACGAAATGATTGCATACTTTTATGAATAAAATTGAATCATTTATATTAAATTGTCATTATTTTGTATGGATACAAAAAGGAGTGAAATGAAATATTCATTTTGATTGATAAATTAGCTTTTATTTGCACTAATGAATTCAAATATGTTTATTACTTTAATGAACAGATTATTTACAAGTAACAATGTGTAGTAACAAATTCATTTACAGCTTTTATACATGTCTGATATTTAACTTCTTGCAATCTGTGTTATTCTGTTAAGGATAGGTCGATGATAGGAAAAGTATGAAATGAATGGGAGTGTTTCAAGTGTAATGTGCCTTGAAAAAGTCAAATCGAGGGTTGTTCCTCTCAGCGTTGTTGACTTAGTAACATCTGATGTGCATTCGAGATTGTACATATCCTTCATGAATTTGAGAAATGTATCATCATTTTTCACGTTTGTGTTGAAGTCGCCACAAGAAAAATTTGGTACATTGGTATCAACTTGCATGATCGGATGCACATACTGCCTGTTATGCACGTACGGAAAGAGTGCTTGGTGCAGCAATACACTAATGTTTGAGACACTTGCACTGCGCCAAGTACAATTTTAAACGTTGTATCAGCAGTGAAGCATGTAATTTCAGCCAAGCAGACCTCGCCTGTGTTTCTGATGAGACGAGTTGTGTCCGACAATTCAAGGTGGAGAACTTTGGCCGTGGATGTTGATGTTAATTTTTGATAGATTGCCACTCCACCAGTTGCGTTTGTATCAGAATCCGATCGATTATTCCGCGTGGTTATACATTCATAATTATTGATTGGAACTGGATCAAAATTGTCACGCATCCTCGTTTCAGTCAATACCATATAATCCGATCTTGGTATCACGGGATCCGTTTCAATATCGGCGAAGTGCGCAGACAAACTAGGTTTGTCACTACAGTTTGCCCAGCGTTGTTACCGTCATCACAAAATTTCACTGCTTTCGAAGTGATTGTTTGAAGGGCGTGTCCACGGAGTCGAATGTATTCGTTACGGACATCTCGCGTAGTCTGTGAGTCGTTCCCATCCCGTCCGTGTTTGAAGATAAAAGGCGCATCTTTTTCCGTGATTATGTGCAAGCCGTCTATATTCGTTACCCGACTCAGCGCCACGTACACCAACTGTTGTGGTTGCTCCGAGGAGTATTTATAAACAATAACAGTAAACGTCCCACCTTGCGACTTGTGAATGGTAATAGCACAAGCAGGAACGCAAGGAAACTGTTTTCGTTTGCATTTCACAGTTTTCGTCAGTGTAATGTTTACTATTTTCTTACACACCGGCACCCAGTTAGGAGACAGAGTGTTTGGATTGCTTTGCTTATTGTTGACAATTTGACAAATTTAATCTAATTAAATATTGACAATTTTAATTAAATTTTTAAGATTACTACAATCAAATTTTTAAAATTACTACGGGGCATAACGGGACATAACGGGACAATGAGTCATCATTTTTCGTGCATGCAGCCGGCGTTCATCGTTTTAATAGACGTTGTCACATCAAAAATTATGTGTGCCCAGTCCGGGAAAAGGTATAATGACAAAAAAACAATTTACAAAACTTATTAAAATGTAAATATGTTAAGATTCGATGATGAAAAATTTTCTACTACGTGCACAATAGACACCTAGCCAAAAATATTCAGAGTCATCCGCGTAGGTTTTGTTATGCCAGGAGATTAGAGCTTCGATCATGGCGCTCTCCAAATTGTTTTTCCCCAAAAAAGCGACAAAAAGGTCATCAATTTTGCAAATATGGCACCATCAAAATGTACAGTTTGGTGGCCCTAAAAAAATTTTAATTGTACTGTGATGATTATGCGCCATCTGTTTGTCGAGAGGATGAATCAACGATTTTCAGTTGTTGTCTGAACTAAGAATTTATGTACTAAACTAACGAGCGATAAGCGAAGACAACTTCAAGCTGGTCGAAACTTAAGGAAATAAAAGAACATACCACAAGGAACCAGAAAACGAAGGTTCCAGAAAGTAGACAAAGGTGGAGCTGCCTATATAAAAGCGCCTGGCAGCCGCTATCGAGTCAGTTTTGATTTGAAAGGCGATAAAAGTGTTCTAAAGTGAAAACAGTGAAAAGTGGTGATTTAAAAGTGAACTATAAAGCGATAGATAGAGTTTAATAGTGCGAGTTATTAAATTTAAAGTGATTATAGTGAACTGTAAGAATTGTGTTTGTAATTAAATTGTCTTTCGGTTTGTAATAAATAAATTATTGTGTGGATACTTAAAAAGTGTATTCCTTAATTAATCCTACGAATCCGTTAAGCCGGAAAAACGTAACAATTGGTGTCAGAAGTGGAATTAATTAAGAGATAAGTGAACTAGAACAATAATTGTATGGAAAAGTTCAATAATTTCCACGAATGTTTCTAGATCAACAATGTTTATTAATTATATAATTGAATATAGATGTACATAAAATCTCGTAACGTCTAAGGATACAAAAGGGCTTCCTATTCGCAGCTAATCTGAAAATAAAAATGAGGAAATTCCAAAATTTCCTACATAATATTTTTGACATGAGGCTACTCGATACAAAATGTAAATAATTAATCAGTAGGTGCATTTTCTTACAAGTACATTTTCTAACACACTCCCACCTGAGTTAATTGAATTGCCAAATGAAATTGACTCACAAATAACAAAAATGTAACGAATGACACAAAATTACATGAACAAAGAAAAAAACAAGCTAACCTAACCTAAATTCAACCTTTTAGGCGTTCTAATCTCGCGACCACTTCGTGTCGTTCTTACTGTCTCCTTGTCGTCCTCCGCTGATTCTTCATCATCTTGAAATTTTCCCCTTATGGCCTTTGATACACTATGTTTTCGTCTCGCTAGTTTATATTCGACATTGTCATCTACTGCCGAGCTACAAAATTCAATCTCCAGCGGATAAATCTGCACTGGTCGCAGCATTGTTCCCGTCGAAGTTTTCAACCTTACTAATCTAATCACTCCTTCTCGGCCGGGTATGAGTTCTTCTATTCTCGCTAAAGGCCACTCTCCACGCTTCGAATTGTCAGCTTCCACAAGAACTATTTCTCCCACCTTAACAGTTCTGAGAGAAATTCCTTTAGAATGAAGAATAAGCTGACCTAAGTATTCACAGCGGAATCTTTTCTTGAGAGTTTTTCTTAGTTCATTACGATAACGTAATTTCCGATTATAGTCCATAACCTCTATACAATTCAAGTCTGGTGTCCCAGCTTCTGTGTTTTCTTGTAAAAACATATTGGGAGTCAAAGGCGTTAAATCTGCACACTCTTCGGAAACATATGTTAACGGACGAGAATTGACTACCGTTTCGCATTCACATACTATAGTTTCCATTTCCTCCCAAGTCAGTGAAAGTTCTTCCCAGTACACGTCGTAACAACTGTTTCGTTAAGCCTATTAATCTCTCCCACCATCCACCCCACCAAGCTGCGGTCGGTGGATTAAATTTCCAGCGTATACCCCTAACACTACTGTATTCTTGAACTTTATTCCAATTCACCTGAGAAAGGGCATTGGCAGTCCCAATAAAATTCGTTCCATTATCGCTATAAATGATGCTTGGTCGGCCTCGTCTAGCGATAAATCTACGTAAACATTGTACAAAACATTCAGTGGAAATTGCTGAAACCATTTCGAGGTGAACCGCACGATAAACTGCACAAGTAAATAGGCAAATCCATGCCTTCTTAGAAGTTCCTGAATTCCTTTCTTTCAGATAAATCGGGCCAGCTAAGTCTACGCCAATTACTTCGAATACTTTCGCATCTCTTACTCTATCAATAGGTAGGGGTGGAGAATTTGTTGCTATCCTCTTAGCGTTATATCTTTTACAAACCACACATGAATTTAAAACAAATCGGATAGTACGACGACTATTCAAAATCCAAAAACGATTTCTCAAGATAGTTAACATGCAGTGCAAACCTGCATGGGATGAATTTTTATGTACATTAAATACTAGGCGACTTACTACAGGGTGATTTTGACGTGGTAACAATATGGGAAAGCAAAAGTCTTCAAAATCTTCTCGATGAGACACCTTCGTCTTAATACGCATTAATTCATCCTCATCAACAAATGGGCACAAATGCTTTATCTTAATATCATCAATACCACTAAAAGAATCTTTTTGAATTAACCGCAAAACTCGTTTTTCAGCATACTCAAATTCCTTAGTTGTTATATCCCCAGATGTTCGCGATTCTTTTCTCACGGACGCATTGTGTTTAAAACGGATCATCCACGCTACCATTCGCACAATTTGGTTGTAATTAGAGAAATACTTGTAGTACCAATCAGCATCGGTTGAACTGCACACCATGGAACAGGATGATTTGATTGATTTTCTTCTTTCCATGTCGATTTCTTCTTCATTATAGGAAATTTCGGTTGAGGAAAAATCGTCCGATGATGTCCTTAACCATTCTGGTCCCAACCACCATCTCGAAGCTAGTAACTTTTTCGCATTACACCCTCTCGATGGAAGGTCAGCAGGATTATTTGCCCCGAGTACATGGCGCCATTGATCTTTCGTAGTGAATCGTCTTATTTCAGCCACTCTGTTGCGTACAAAAATATCCCACTGCTCCTCCCGGGTAATCCATGCAAGCACAGTGGTAGAGTCGGACCAGTAGCACACATTATCAATAGGAATTGTTAAATCTTTTTCTACACTTTGATATAATCTTACTCCTACAGTAGCAGCCAACAGCTCTAACCAGGGTATAGTCATCTTCTTATTCTGTTTTCTCAGAGGATTGATTCTCGATTTAGCTTGTATAAGTTGTATATTAACTTGGTCGTCTACGGATATAGTTTTCAAGAACACGGCAGCAGCATATGCCTGCTGACTAGAGTCACAGAATACATGTACTGAAGAACTTTTCGGTTTGTCCGAACTTAAAAACCAACGGGAAATTTTTACTTCCTTCAAATAAGGTAAATCGCGAACCCAGTTGATAAACTTATTCTTCACTTCTTCCTCGACCTCCTGATCCCAGTCACTCTTCGTGTCGCAAATTTGTTGGAGAACTATCTTTGGCAATAGCAATACCGGACACATTACCCCAATTGGATCAAAGAGCCTATGTGCCGCTGATAAAATCGTTCTCTTTGTAATCTGCGAATGATCAAAAGAATCAAAACCATCAAGATTTACCTCTAAAGTATCTGTCATCTTATTCCATATTATTCCCAACATATTGGTAGTTTCATTAAAACCTTCTCCTGGATGTTGATGGCTATACTCCCACCCTCTCAAGTCAAATCTTCCATCGGACATAATTTCAATTGCTTGCTTCATAAAAATCTCTAGCTCTATTGTGTCATTAACACTGCTGACACAATTATCCACGTAAAAGCTGCTTAGTAATTTGTTTAGAATTTCAATAGAATAAAGTTTCTTTTTATTCTCGCAGTCCTCCCTGGTTTTCTTCAAATGATAATTTATCACTGAACCCAACAAAAATGGACTACTAGTCACACCGAACACTACGCGGCAATGTCTAAAAGTTATCAATTTACCTTCTTCATTACTCCACAAGAATCGCAGAAAGTCTTTATCCTGATCAACCAAACCGATTTGGAGAAAAGCTTTTCGGATGTCTGAAACAACACCAATTTTGTTGATTCTAAATCGTGTTATCATGGAGGGAATTAATTCAATTAAATTTCTTCCTTTTTCTAGACAATCATTCAAACTAGCTTTGTTTTTTTCTTTTGCCGAAGCATCAAAGACTGGCCGTATTCTGGTCGTACTATTTTCTTTAACCACATGACGGTGAGGTAAATAATGAGATTGAAAATGCAATTCTTCTTCCGGGACCTCTTCTATAATACCTTCTTGCAACCATTCATCGAAAACATGGCCGTATTCTTTAAATAAACCATCCACTTTTAAATTTTTGATTGTCGAAGCTAATCTCTTTACGGCAATATTATAATTATCAGACAACGGTGGCTGATTTTCGAGAAATGGCAGATGTACTACATACCTCCCTGCTTGATCTTTCTCGACGGTCTTCAAGAAATGTTCTTCAGCTGCTGCCTGTAACTCCGACTTCCTTTTCTTTTCAGATGGATCCTCTATACCTAATGCATCTAAGGACCACAGATCAGAAATGACTGCTTCTTTAATTAATAAGGTATTGACAATGGTCGCAAGATTTTTTGAGTGGTTTGTTCCTGGTCAGGGCCGGCGCATGATTAAAATGCGCCCGGTGCAGAGTCCAAAATTGCGCCCCAACAAAACTACATTTTTTTATCATTTAAGGAGAAACAAACACTCTGCGGATGGAAGAAATAACTTCCATAGTTTGCTTAAAATTCTTTCATAAGGTTAATTCAACAATAAAATGGACAGCACAAGGTGTATATATTATAAATATATACTTATATTCTGATTCGCCCTTTTCCACATCACCCAGGAGGTAAGACAACAGATGCGTATTTTATAGCGAGGTTCCCCGGTAGGCCTATTCCTCGAAAGAAATTCGAGCGAAATATATTAAAATAAATTACTATTCTAAAGCCATGCATATAATATACTTAAAATTCAACTCGAATTCCTTTTACTAACTAATAAATTGCACAATAAATTAAGCATTCGATTAAAATAAAAGTTACGAAATTAAGCGTACTCCGAACAATTATAAAAAGCATTGCGTTTAAATTAAATAATATAAAAATTTTATTTCACCGGGCCGTGAAGTTTTCGCGACGCGCTTTAATTTTAGCAAATTCTTCAATTATATTATATGTATCCAAATTTTCAACAAGGTCACTTTCAATTGAAATTGTTGCTAATCCCGTTAACCTTTCTCGCCCCATTGTCGATCTTAAGAAGTTTTTTAATAACTTCAGTTTTGAGAAACTACGCTCGCCGGATGCTACGGTCACAGGTAATGTGAGAATTTTTAAAGAAATGACTACATTTGGAAAGAGCGTGTCTAAATTATTTTTAAAAATATAGTCTAACACATCAATGGGGTAACTATTTTCCTTTACTAACGTAGCAAGCATTCGTAGTTCGTCAAATAAATCTAAACTACTAATATCTGACCTACCATGAGCACTTAAAGCTTTTCCCAAATTTTGACAACTCTCTTTAATTGCCACTAAGGAATGAGAACGTAAACTATGTATATCATATAAAATCCTAAAAATAACGTTATGGGTATTTAATTGCTCAAACCTTTCAGTAATAGAATTAATTGCCTGATCTAAAATTTTAAAATAAAATTCTACTCTAAACCTATCCACGGGTTCTACAACAACATCATCTGTTCCCTCATATGGAAAAAGGCGCTTCTTTCGTCTGGAACGTAAGGACGAAGAAGCTGGAAATACACAAGGCACTTCTAATTGGGTAGCAAATCGCTTTGCTTTTTCAATAAATTCCTCAAATTTGGCTTCCGAACGCAAATCTATCAAAAAGGCTTTTGTGGAATTTAAAATACAGTACACTCGCATTTTAGTGAACACGTGATACAGTGAACTCGCGATATAACGTTCATTACTTTTTTATACATTGACTACTCTAAATAGTGAACAATTCGTTTTTTCGCTACTCGGATTAATGAACAAAATTTACAAACACTCAAGGAAAAAATATATAAATGTAATCAGGACAAATACATACACATTTAACCAATTGTAAAGAAAAAATCACACCAATATCGTACACATTTAAGAAATTGTAACGAAAAAATCACACCAATATCATACACATTTAACAAATTGTAACGGAACTATACGTTGTATTTTATGCCTAACAGAACAGAAAAATTCGTGCATTTCGTGTAGAATTTTGTTCTGAACGGCATAAAAACGTTTTATCGTTCGTTAGTGAGTGCGCGACTCTAGTTAAAATGCCTAAAAGAAAGCATCTTACGTTAAAACAAAAGTGCGATTTAATTAATGAATACACGGCCGGTAAAAGTGATACTACCTTGTCCATAAAGTATGAAATTGCAAAATCGACCGTATGTTCTATAACAAAAAACAGACAGAAAATTTTGAAAAATGCAAGTCAGATTTTAGTGCCAGGCAAAAAGAAAACCTTACGTAAAGGTGAACTGCCGCGAATGGAGAAAATGCTGTATAAATGGTTTATAAAGCAGAGATCGCGAAATGTGCCAATAGGAAGCAATATGATCAAAGTTAAAGCCAAGGAGATTCATCAGCGCATAAAAGAAAACGATGGTCATTTCTATGCCAGTGATGGTTGGCTTCAAAATTTTAAGAACCGTTTTGGTATTCGATACCTTAAAATTTGTGGGGAAAAACTATCGTCTCAGCCAGCTCTGGTTCAACGGTTCAAGGATTTATTGGCGGCGAAAATCGCTGAGTTACAATTAACCAAACACCAAATTTATAACGCCGATGAGTCTGGGCTTTTTTATAAACTTCTGCCTGATAAAACTTATGTGGCAATTTGTGAAAAGTCAGCTCCCGGAATGAAAATTGCGAAACAAAGAGTTACCTTCCTTGCCTGTACTAACGCATCAGGAAATCATAAATTGAAGCCTTTATTGATTGGCAAAGCTAGGAATCCTCGATTTTCCGAAATTTTAATTTGCCCGTACATTATGACAACTCGCAAAATGCTTGGATGACTTGCGGCATCTTTAGAAACTGGTTCCATAAGAATTTCGTACCTGAAGTATTGTTTGAATTTTGCGTCAAATAAATTTTCGATAATTAAAGCAATTTTTTAGGTGAAATCTTTCTTGGGAAGTGAGGGTTTACCAATAAGGGCAATTCTTCTTTTGGACAATGCGCCTTGTCACCCACCTGCTGGAGAATTGAAAAGCGAGGACGGTTTAATTTTGGTAATGTATATGCCACCCAATGTAACTCCACTCATTCAACCGATGGATCAAAATGTAATAAGAATAACCAAGCTGTACTACCGAAGCTCTTTATTAACGACCATCATTTCCAATAAGGAAGGGATTTGTGAAGCTGTAAAAAAAATTACACTTAAAGACGCTGCTATAAATTTATACGCAGCTTGGTCAAGGCTTGATGCCATCACAATTTCTAAATGCTGGACTAACATACTTTCTGAAGAAGAACCAGATGAAGACGACATTCCACTAAGTATATGGCGTACAAGATTACACCAAAATGCCGCGAGTTATACTGAGGAAGTTGCACAGCTACTACGGGCTATTGATCCAAATGTGAGGCTCTACTAAAGTTTCTTTAACTTAAATTTTAATAAAATATTTATAGATTACCACATCTGACATAAACAACTGGAACAAGGATAATTTTGCAGACGAGATTGAATCTGATAAAAATTCTGACTCTGAATCTGACAACGAGACAGAAGTTCCAGAAGAAAAAATGACTGCACGCGCCGGATTCGAAGCCCTTAATATGTCACTAAAGTGGTCAGAACAAAACAATATCAGTCTTGATGAAATACTGATATTAAAAAAGATTAAAGAAAAGGCTTTGTTAAAAGTATTGGATTCAAAACAAAGGCAAATGAAAGTCACAGACTTCTTTTGTAGTACATAATATTTACACAAGTTAATACATTCTGGAAAATAAAACCTTTAGTACCTACTATTAACTGTTTTTTAATAAACTTAGGTAACATGATTCCCTCATACATTTGGTGTGATATTTCTGTTCTTATTATGATTCTGAGAAAATATTGAAATAAATGTAATTTTATTCACCATTTGAGTGAACCATTTGATTTAGTGCTGGGTCTTGATTTTTTTGAATTCACTATATCGCGAGTGTACTGTATCAACTGCAGTAGATAAACATACATTTGGGCTTTGTAAGTATTTACTGGCTATATTTATTTTTTCTAAAATATCATACCAGATTACTATAGAGCAAATGAACTTAAACTCAGTAACTTTATTTCCTAACGATTCTGCTGTATGTTTCGATACGGACTCTCCTTCCTGAGCGAGTTCAACCAACGCCTCGTAGACATCATCTAATTGACGAACTAATGGTTTTAAGGCGTCTATTCTACTCTCCCACCCGGTATCACTAAGCGGCTTAAGAGTTAATAATTTTACATGTTTTTTCAAACATCCCATCTTTTAACCGAACTGGAGAAAAAAACATATAAATTTTGAATAGTATCAAAACAAGAAATTGCGTCTAGAGAGCAATGTGCAGCATCTGAAATAACTAGGTTCGTTGAGTGCGATGCGCAAGGAACAAAAAATGCTCTAGGCTCTATGGATCGGATACGGGCCTGCATTCCAGAATAACGCCCTGTCATATTGGATCCGTTATCATAACCCTGCCCCCTACAGTCACTTAAAGGAATACCTAATTTATTTAATTCATCTAAAACTAATTCTGTCAGCCCTGCCCCCGTAGAATCCAATGCCGCTAAAAACCCTAAAAAGAACTCCTTTATTTCGAAATGGTTACCTTTTTTATTTAAAATCCTAATAATTAAAGTTAACTGCTCTTGACGGCTAACGTCTGGGGTACAATCTACAATAAGAGAATAATATTTTGCAGCTTTAATCATATCTAAAATATTTCATCTAACTGCGCTATCAATAATATCTATTAATTCATTCTGAATATCTTTACTCAAATATTTATTTTGGGTTTCCCTATTAGATATCCTACGTAAATGCTCTGATAAAACTACATCAAATTTGCTAATGGATTCTACAAGTTTCAGAAAGTTTCCATTATTTCTCTCATACAAAATATCAGATCGCCCTCTAAAAGCTAATGTCTGCTCTGCAAGAAACTGTACGCATATTATAAGTCGCCTTAAAACCTCTCGCCAGTGCTGAACTTCCTTAGACATTTCTTTTTGCAATGAAGTATCTACTGTCTTATTAACCCTCAATCTTAACTCTAGTTCCCTCCAACATTTAAAAGTTTCCATATGGCTAAAACTATTATCATGCTCTTTGACTAGTCTTCCTATATGATTCCAATCATTATATCCCGAACTAGACAGTGAACTACTTTCCTTTAATTTTGAAATCAGTTTACAACAAAAGCAAAAGACGGAATTTTTAGAAATTGAATAAACTAACCAAGATCTATTAACCACTTCACCATTTTTCATGGACCTACTATAGTAGTTTGGATTAAATTTCCTTTTGTTCGTGATGGGAAATTCTATATTTGAAACTTGTTTGGGACCCTGTTTAACAATTTCTTGAATAATAAGATCATTTAATATTGGCCATGAACCCGGGTCATCAAAATTCAACCTAACTAAATTTAATTCTACACCTCTAAATTGTTGTTCTAGTCCTAACGAAAAATTTTCAGAATTACATTTATGAAAAATTGGATCATTTGTAGGCGGGGAAATATTTGAATATTTACCTGACTTTCTTCAATATCTTGAGAAATAAACTTAACTATGGCACCTGATTGCCTTTTATTTAAATTTTCAATTTGTTGGCGTTTTTTTCGAAATTCGCACCCCGATAACTTACGTTTTCCCGGTAACGTTTTCACGGCACGGCACAGTCAAATATTCTAAATTTCGTTATATAAACAAAAACAACACACAAATTAATGCAAATAAACAAAATAATAACAATAAATAAATAATAAACAAAAACAACACACAAATTAATGCAAATAAACAAAAACAACACACAAAAACAAACAAAATAAAAACAATAAATAAATAATAAACAAAAACAACACACAAATCAACGAAAATAAAATGTAAAAAATAATAAATCAAAATTTATCAAAAAATCTATAGATATTATTTTTAATAACAAAAAAAAACTATGTTATTTTAAATATTTTTTAAAGAAAGTTTTCCTTCACTGCACCACTTCCAAAGTTTGGAAACTAATAAAAATACTTCACCCAATTTCTCTTCATAAATTCTCCCAGAGAAAAAAACTTCTAAAACTTGAATTTGTACCATAATAACGCGTGGTATTAAAGCCCGAACCAAATATGACGTTCCGTAACGTAACCGCACGTACCCTAACGATCGAATATATGCAAGTTCATTAAGTCAATTTAGGTCGGTGCCATATGAACACTCATGCTCGTACGTTAGGGTACGTAAAGTTACGGTGCTGTACGTCATATTTCGTTCAGGCTTAATAAGGGAACAAACAAAAAGAGCAATTAAGGAGAGATTCTCACCACAAGGGATTTTATTTTTCTCATTTCGTTCATTTACTTCTTCTAACAAACCTTGGAGCAAGATTTAAAAGTGCACCAACAGCGCCCTAAAGCTCATATCAAACACAGTAAACAGCAATACCCAATACAGAGCCATCGGAACGATTTTTTCCTTTGTGTGAGTTGATATGGTGCATTTTAAAAAATTTTTGAAAAGTGCTCCAGCCTAGGAAAAATGAAATTATTTGGTGTTGCGTCTCGCTCATTCAACTGGTCAATTCTGTATATACATCTCACGTTCAAATTAGAGAACATCATTTGAATGAGAGATTTTCTTCTCATTTGGCGAATTTTTCTCCTGAATTTTTACTTATGATTCTCTTTCTGGGCAGAAATTATATGAAAATCTCGAGTTCCTGCATGAGGGGAAGTAAAATTTCCCCGACTTTTCTTGTATGGGAAAGTATTGGGGAAGAATTTGGGTAAATTTGTGTTAAATCTTGTGCTCGTGAAATTCACATAAGTGTTACCAAAACTAAATTGTGGTAATAAAAATGAATTCCTGCAATATATGAAAAGGAAGTTTATCAATTTTATTTTTATAATTTTTTTTACATCTTGATATTTAAAACTGCGCCTCCGTCCAGTTGCGCCCTGTGCGAGTGCACCACTCGCACCTATGTCAGCGCCGCCCCTGTTCCTGGTGCACGACCAATAATTGTCCACCCACAATTCTTACAGTTCACTATAATCACTTTCAAATTTACTATCTCGCACTATTAAATTCTATCTATCGCTTTATATTTCACTTTCAAATCACTACTTTTCACTGTTCTCACTTTAAAACACTTTTATCGCCTTTCAAATCAGAACTGACTCGATAGCGGCTGCCAGGCGCTTTTATATAGGTAGCTCCACCTTTGTCTACTTTCTGGAACCTTCGTTTTCTGGTTCCTTGTGGTATGTTCTATGTTTCTTTTAGTTTCGACCAGCTTGAAGTTGTCTTCGCTTATCGCTCGTTAGCTTAGTACATAAATTCTTAATTCAGACAACAACCGAAAATCGTTGATTCATCCTCTCGACAAACAGATGGCGCATAATCATCACATTGCCCCCTTCTTAGGACTGTTCGTCCCGAACAGTTGTCCATCTTCTTCTTTGCTTTGGGTCCTTGTTGAATCCTGTAGACCACATCGTTGATCCGTGTTAGGATTTTATAGGGCCCCTCCCACTGACGCTGAAGTTTCGGAGACTTGCCTTTCCGTCTTCGAGGATTGAACAGCCAAACGAGATCACCTTCATGGTATCCGCTACAGTTTGCTCGGAGGTCGTACCTTGGTTTCATCCTGTCACTGGCCGTCTTAGGATTCTCCCTTGAGATTTTGTCAACTGAGGCTCCAACGTGGTGTTGTCTTATTTCTCCTTTCGCTCTTACTCGAGGACCCTTGCTGCCGGCACAAGCTGTGCATTTGCGACACCAATTCGTAACATCCTCCCGCATGTGAAGCCAATAGAATCTCTCCTTTATTTTTGACAGAGTTTTGTTAACTCCCAAATGTTCTCCTGACGGGCTATTATGACACTCCTCAAGAATATCTGTTATTCCAGCACGAGGGACTAACACCTGCATTCGATGAGAGGTACCATCAGCTGTTTCCCATTTGCGCTTCAATACTCCTCCTTCGATATGCCATGAATCCCATTGGGCCCAATAGCTCTTCAGGATTTCACTTCTCTCTGCGATGTCTTTCCATTTAGGCTTCTCGTTGTGTTCCTTCCATGACAAAATCGCAGAAATGTCCGGGTCGTCGCGTTGCGCATCTCGAATTCCTTGGTCCTCATATTTTATGCTTGGCTCCGCAGTCGTCTTTTGACACTTTTCCTCAATACGCCAACGATACTTAAAACCTGGTTCGCATGGTCGCCGGGACAGTGCAGTATCTATTGGAATTCCCCTGTTGCGGTGTTTCATCATCAATTCTCCAAGGTCCAATAGTATTCCGTGTGTTGTCATAAAGTCCAAACCAAGAATACACTCGTCTACTATGTCAGCTACCAGGAACGAATGTGTAAACTTAATGTCGCCGAGTACCACGTCCATCATTGTTTCCCCATGTAATTTCACTGGTTCTCCTGTTACAGTTTTCAGAATGTACTGGTCCGCGTTTTTCAGCCACTTTCTACCGACCAAATCAGCCCTGATGACAGATCTTGAAGCACCTGTATCCACGGTAATTGTGTATTGTTCATCACCAACTTTCCCTTCGATGACAAGGCTGTTGTTGCCACGCTGCAGTTGGGTGATGTTGACGATGACATCAGGGATCTCCATTTTCCCCACTAACTCCCTCCGGTCTCCTTTCTGCCGTTGTCCACATTTTTCACAGCATGTTGAGCCACTCCTACTCCCTGGCGATTCCACTCTCCTTCGCTTTCGGCAACTCCTTTGTAAATGGCCCGGCTCGCCACAGTACCAGCATCGTAGACGACGACGTACTTCCGAGGTGTTGACTCGATGGCAAATGTTCTCAGTCATATTGATTCCCCTGAGGTGGACCGTATTCCTTGTTGCTTGCTTCGCTGCCTCGTATGCCAGAGCATATGCCAAAACTTCTGCTGTAGTCTTCTTTCCAGCCAATCTGGCTGCATGTTGTAGATCTCGGTCAGCAAAAGAGTTAAAGAAAGCCTCTCTTGCTACTTCGTTGATGTAGTCTTGGCTGAAGCTAGGATAAGCCAGATGCACTAACCTCTCGATATCGGCGCATAGTTGTTGTAAAGTTTCTCCTGGCTTTTGAAGTCGATTGCGAAGTTGAAGTCGATAAACCTCTTGCATGTGCTGATCACCGTAACGCATTTCTAGCGCTTGAACTAAGAACCCGTAGCTGTTGCGATGTTCTGCTGGTATTGACTGCAATATTTCTGCTGCTGTGCCCCTTAGTGACAACGTTAAGGCCGTTGCTTTTTCCTCCTCAGTCCAGCAATTGCCTGCTGCTGCTGCTTCGAATTGGAGCTTATAAGTAGACCATGGGCTTTGCCCGTCGAAAGTTGGCGGCTGCAGTTTCCTAACTCCGATGACTTCGTGAGATGCCGTCGCTGGGTGGTGAATCTTCACCCTTTCTAGCTCTGCTCTGACCGATTCTAGCTCAACCTTCAACTTTTCATCATTTTCCCTCATGGAATTTTCGAGCTTTTCCAGATCATTCTCTACATTTGCTTTAATGGAAGATTCGAGATTTTCCAGCTTTTTGTCAACAGAGAATGACATTAGTTCGAATTTCTGCTCCATCTGGTTTCTCTGTTCTTCCATAGACTCTTTGAGTTCTGCTAACGAGCGTTCATGAGCTACTGCTAATAATTTCTGTTCATCTTTTAACGCCAACACTTCCGCCTTGATCTCTGTTGTCGCTTCTTTCATCTCTGCTGATGACCGTTCTTGCGCTTCCTTCATCTCTGCTGATGACCGTTCTTGCGCTTCCTTCATCTCTGCTGATGCACGTTCTTGCGCTGCTGATGACCGTTCTTGCGCTTCCTTCATCACCATCAATGTTTTAAAAAGTTCTGCCATACTCACTGTCGTTTCTTCTGGCTCCGCTTCTACCTCGTCTTCAAACATGTAGGTTTCAGGATCCTTACCTTCGTTCACCATAGCTTCTCGAAGCAGGGCGGTTAGGGAACTTTTAGCCCCCACCGTTGACAACGAGCGTTTACTTAATTCTTTTTTCAACTCTACAGTGCGCAAATCCACTAGCTTTCGACCCATTTTATTAATAAGTCCTTATTTCTCACGCACAAAATTTAAATTCCAATCACAATTATTGTTCAAGTTCACTTATTTCACTTATCTCTTAATTAATCCCACTTCTGACACCAATTGTTACGTTTTTCCGGCTTAACGGATTCGTAGGATTAATTAAGGAATACACTTTTTAAGTATCCACACAAAATTTATTTATTACGAAACAAAACACAATTTAACAATAAACACAATTCTTACAGTTCACTATAATCACTTTCAAATTTACTATCTCGCACTATTAAATTCTATCTATCGCTTTATATTTCACTTTCAAATCACTACTTTTCACTGTTCTCACTTTAAAACACTTTTATCGCCTTTCAAATCAGAACTGACTCGATAGCGGCTGCCAAGCGCTTTTATATAGGCAGCTCCACCTTTGTCTACTTTCTGGAACCTTCGTTTTCTGGTTCCTTGTGGTATGTTCTATGTTTCTTTTAGTTTCGACCAGCTTGAAGTTGTCTTCGCTTATCGCTCGTTAGCTTAGTACATAAATTCTTAATTCAGACAACAACCGAAAATCGTTGATTCATCCTCTCGACAAACAGATGGCGCATAATCATCACAATATTTTATAAACCTCATGTTCTACTAAATTTGTATTTATGCCACCGAATAATGAATGTTGTACATGCTCTTTTCTGATACATAAGTACTTCATTTTTAGTGCTGAGCTTCGTAAAATATAAGAACGTTGAGACCCAGAATCGATGATGGCTCTGACATTATAATCGTGATCATTTCCTCTTAATTTTACTACTAAGGTTTGTAAATACACTTTCGGCAATTTTTCTATACTCGTTAATGTTTGTTCAATTGCCTTAATAGAAGCTGCCTTGTTTTCCCTTTCATGTCTCTTAGAAATATCGTTCGAATTTAGGTTGTCACACAACAGCACATGATGTTTTCTCTTACACAAAATGCATCTAGATTTACTCCAACAATCCTTCGACCTATGCCCACTTTTAAAACAATTAAAACAGCAGTGTCTTTTATTTATTTTTTCCTTTCTCTCTTCTAAAGACATTCCTGTTACCTTTGAGCAGTCCGAACTGTTATGCTTAGATTCGCAAAACATACAATTACCTGCACCCGCAGTTGTCAATAATCCAGTAGCAGTGGGGATATTTCTTACAGCTTGTGATTTTTCATATAAATCCCTTTTCTTTTCACTATGTTTTGCCCTCGATGTGTTTTCCATTTTGAACCCTGTTAATGCCAACATAATTTTCTCCTCGTTTTCTAGTTCAATTCGTAGAAAATTCATTAACAATTCAAGACGATTTTGGGGCGTATTTCGTTCACTGTTTTGATAAATTTTCATATACGCATCGCTTCGCTGCCAGGTGCGTAATAATTCTTCAGGTAGGCACGACTCTATTAAAGGCATAAGCATTGCAGCGCATCTTTTCGTCGTTACATTCAAAGTTTCAAGCGCTCTTAACCTTGATTCCAATTTATCCTACAACATAGCCAGTTCCATTTTCTGCTGCGATAAAGTATTCTGTAGTACCAAATTTAATAAGTCCCTGACATAAAATTCCACTAAGAGTTCTTCTCTTCCATACCTCGCTCGCAAACATTCAATAGCTTTACAATAGTTTTCCTTAATTGCAGGAAAGCTATCAACTAAAGTCCGCGTTTTCGAACCAGGAATAGTGGCTTGTGTCAAGTACTGGAACTTATCTCCTTCATCGATAGACGCATCTTCGTGAATTTTGCTAAACTGTGTCCAGAATGGCAACCACTCCTTCAGCTCACCGCTAAAAAGTTTGAGCTCAAGTTGTGGAAGTTTAAATGGACGCTTATTCTGCACTGATGCAACACTCGTTAGTGTTTGATGTATCCCTGGAATCGCACTCTCAGTTTCTTTCTCCAAAGCTTCTACATTCATTTTTACCGCAGTAAATCTCATTTGGTATTCATCGGCGCTGTCTATTTCCTTTTCAAGAGCTCTCTCGTCGGCATCTTCATCTAATAATAATTCGTAAATCTTCGCATTCATATCTACCAACTTAAGATTTTTTTCTTCTAGGAATTTCATCAACCCTTGGATCACATTACTATCCCTTTCTTCCTTCAAGATCTCCGCCTCCAATAAAATAATTTTCTTGGTGAACGAAGTTCTTAATACGCTACGAGATTTTATATACGAATCCATTTTGTGATCTAGTCCTGTCACGGTCGCCACTTGTATGGAAAAGTTCAATAATTTCCACGAATGTTTCTAGATCAACAATGTTTATTAATTATATAATTGAATATAGATGTGCATAAAATCTCGTAACGTCTAAGGATACAAAAGGGCTTCCTATTCTCAGCTAATCTGAAAATAAAAATGAGGAAATTCCAAAATTTCCTACATAATATTTTTGACATGAGGCTACTCGATACAAAATGTAAATAATTAATCAGTAGGTGCATTTTCTTACAAGTACATTTTCTAACAATAATTGTGATTGGAATTTAAATTTTGTGCGTGAGAAATAAGGACTTATTAATAAAATGAGTCGAAAGCTAGTGGATTTGCGCACTGTAGAGTTGAAAAAAGAATTAAGTAAACGCTCGTTGTCAACGGTGGGGGCTAAAAGTGCCCTAACCGCCCTGCTTCAAGAAGCTATGGTGAACGAAGGTAAGGATCCTGAAACCTACATACATGTTTGAAGGCGAGGTAGAAGCGGAACCAGAAGAAACGACTGTGAGTATGGCAGAACTTTTTAAGACATTGATGGCGATGAAAGAGGCGCAAGAACGGTCATCAGCTGCGCAAGAGCGTGCATCGGCAGAGGTGAAGGAAGTGATCACGGCGGAAGTGTTGGCGTTAAAAGATGAACAGAAATTGTTAGCAGTAGCTCATGAACGCTCGTTAGCAGAACTCAGAGTCTATGGAAGAGCAGAGAAACCAGATGGAGCAGAAATTCGAACTAATGTCACTCTCTGTTGACAAAAAGCTGGATAACGTAAAGGAAAATGTAAGGAATGATCTGGAAAATCTCGAATCTTCCATCAAGGCAAATGTGAGGAATGATCTGGAAAATCTCGAATCTTCCATCAAGGCAAATGTAAGGAATGATCTGGATAATCTCGAAACTTCCATCAAGGCAAACGTAAGGAATGATCTAGGAAAACTCGAAATTGAACTAGAAACCGTCAGAGCCGATCTAGAAAGGGTAAAGATTCATCACCCAGTGACGGCATCTCACGAAGTCATCGGAGTTAGGAAACTGCAGCCTCCAACTTTCGACGGACAAAGCCCGTGGTCTACTTACAAGCTCCAATTCGAAGCAGCAGCAGCAGGCAATTTCTGGACTGAGGGGGAAAAAGCAATGGCTTTAACGTTGTCACTAAGGGGCACAGCAGCAGAAATATTGCAGTCAATACCAGCAGAACATCGCAACAGCTACGGGTTCTTAGTTCAAGCGCTGGAAATGCGTTACGGTGATCAGCACATGCAAGGGGTTTATCGACTTCAACTTCGCAATCGACTTCAAAAGCCAGGAGAAACTTTACAACAACTATGCGTCGATATCGAGAGGTTAGTGCATCTGGCTTATCCTAGCTTCAGCCAAGACTACATCAACGAAGTAGCAAGAGAGGCTTTCCTTAACTCTTTTGCTGACCGAGATCTACAACAGGCAGCCAGATTGGCCGGAAAGAAGAATACCGCAGAAGTTTTGGCATATGCTCTGGCATACGAGGCAGCGAAGCAAGCAACAAGGAATACGGTCCACCTCAGGGGAATCAATATGACTGAGAACATTTGCCATCGAGTCAACACCTGGGAAGTACGTCGTCGTCTACGATGCTGGAACTGTGGCGAGCCGGGCCATTTACAAAGGAGTTGCCGAAAGCGAAGGAGAGTGGAATCGCCAGGGAGTAGGAGTGGCTCAACATGCTGTGAAAAATGTGGACAACGGCAGAAAGGCGACCGGAGGGAGTTAGTGGGGAAAATGGAGACCCCTGACATCGTCAACATCACCCAACTGCAGCGTGGCGACAACAGCCTTGTCATCGAGGGGAAAGTTGGTGATGAACAATACACAATTACCGTGGATACAGGTGCTTCAAGATCTGTCATCAGGGCTGATTTGGTCGGTAGAAAGTGGCTGAAAAACGCGGACCAGTACATTCTGAAAACTGTAACAGGAGAACCAGTGAAATTACATGGGGAAACAATGATGGACGTGGTACTCGGCGACATTAAGTTTACACATTCGTTCCTGGTAGCTGACATAGTAGACGAGTGTATTCTTGGTTTGGACTTTATGACAACACACGGAATACTATTGGACCTTGGAGAATTGATGATGAAACACCGCAACAGGGGAATTCCAATGGATACTGCACTGTCCCGGCGACCATGCGAACCGGGTTTTAAGTATCGTTGGCGTATTGAGGAAAAGTGCCAAAAGACGACTGCGGAGCAAAGCATAAAATATGAGGACCAAGGAATTCGAGATGCGCAACGCGACGACCCGGACATTTCTGCGATTTTGTCATGAAAAGAACACAACGAGAAGCCTAAATGGAAAGACATCGCAGAGAGAAGTGAAATCCTGAAGAGCTATTGGGCCCAATGGGATTCATGGCATATCGAAGGAGGAGTATTGAAGCGCAAATGGGAAACAGCTGATGGTACCTCTCATCGAATGCAGGTGTTAGTCCCTCGTGCTGGAATAACAGATATTCTTGAGGAGTGTCATAATAGCCCGTCAGGAGAACATTTGGAAGTCAACAAAACTCTGTCAAAAATAAAGGAGAGATTCTATTGGCTTCACATGCGGGAGGATGTTACGAATTGGTGTCGCAAATGCACAGCTTGTGCCGGCAGCCAGGGTCCTCGAGTAAGAGCGAAAGGAGAAATAAGACAACACCACGTTGGAGCCTCAGTTGACAAAATCTCAAGGGGGAATCCTGCCTATATAAAAGCGCCTGGCAGCCGCTATCGAGTCAGTTTTGATTTGAAAGGCGATAAAAGTGTTCTAAAGTGAAAACAGTGAAAAGTGGTGATTTAAAAGTGAACTATAAAGCGATAGATAGAGTTTAATAGTGCGAGTTATTAAATTTAAAGTGATTATAGTGAACTGTAAGAATTGTGTTTGTAATTAAATTGTGTTTCGGTTTGTAATAAATAAATTATTGTGTGGATACTTAAAAAGTGTATTCCTTAATTAATCCTACGAATCCGTTAAGCCGTAAAAACGTAACAATACATTGCGCACACATGTCCTCGCTTTTTTGTTAGTTTCGGCTTGAGACGAACATCGGCAACATTAAAAATGTGTGGGTTATGTTTTAGCGAGGCGATACTACTAACACTAATATGGTCCTAACCAGAAGAAGGTAATAAAAAGCACTATATAATTAGACATGGAACATGTGTTACGGTATTTTCAAAGAGCTTCAGGATAAACTATATTTAATGTTCTGGAATTTGGAGCTAAGATATGAAGATTTTCAGCTTTAGCCACTCTTGAACAACCCATACAGCGGTCCGTGGGAGAAACATGGCTTTACCAGATCGAGCCCAACGACTTTCAGTGATTGCCCTTGTGACTTGTTGATGCTCATGGCGAAACTCAGACGCACAGGGAATCTATCTATCTACATATATTAATAAAAGAAAGCGTGTGTCTGTGTGTTTGACTGAAAATGCTTTGCTTCTCTTAATTTCCTTCGAGAAAAGTTCGTAGGGGCTCAGGAGGATCAAGTAATGGCGGCAGTCGAACCTTACCTCCACTACAACACATACTTTCAGTTTCTCCTTTCCATTTCTTTGCCTCACAATGCTGGCACGAGATGCACATTGACCCTATCATGCATGCAGGATCAGAGGCATAATCTGCTGATGGTCTATAGTTAAAGGCCTGATTTTTAAAACTTCTCCACAACGAAACTCGAACGGCAGCTGTTCTAGTTCTATTTCTCTGCTGTCTCGCATCTCTTGCAAGGGTGTCCTCAACTTCCCTTCTGCTTTGATGTGAGTCTGCATCCTGTTGCTGTCTCGCCTCTCTTTCAGAGGTGTCTTCAGCTTCTCTTCTTCTTCTTTGCACTTGTGCATTCTTATGCAGTCTTGCCTCTCTTTCAGAGCTGTCTTCAGCTTCTATTCTGCTTCGATGTGAGTCTGCGTCCTGTTGATGTCTCGCCTCTCTTTCAGTGGTGTCTTCAGCTTCTCTTCTTCTTCTTTGCACTTATGTAGTCTTATGCAGTCTTGCCTCTCTTTCAGAGCTGTCTTCAGCTTCTATTCTGCTTCGATGTGAGTCTGCGTCCTGTTGCTGCCTCGCCTCTCTTTTAGAGGTGTCTTCAGCTTCTCTTCTTCTTCTTTGCACTTGTGCATTCTTATGCAGTCTTGCCTCCCTTCTTTTAAAAATTAAAACAAACACCACCAGGCTAATGTTAATTTTTTTCTATCACATAAAAAAACCAAAAAAATTATTTAAAAAAATAACACTTGTACGGATAATGACCAAATCCCAGCGTGTTCAATTTTAAATTGAGGATATTTCTAAAATAACTGATATTTAAATACTCGTACCATAACATATCTGATGTTACCAATTCATTCAGGATGCAACAGGAAAAGCCCTCTTTTTTATTGCTTTGCACCCTTTCCTAATAACTCACCGCAAAAAACAAAAACCCAGGGAACAGATGAAACAGGTAAAAAACTTCGAGGGAATACAGTCCGTTAATTTTATTACTTTGTATACCTACCGGAAACGTATCATAAAAACTCAGTTTCTGAAAATTTGCTTTACTACTTTTGCTGCCGTATTTGATGTTTTACCTTTTTTCTTCGGACAGTATTTTTTTCAGGCCTTTCTGAGATTTGAAACAAATAATTTTAAACCAGAATTGAATTGTAATCTTTCAATTGGTGGCATTAATAATGTTCTACGATATACATTAGCCGAGATATCAGGCGTAGAGCATAAAAAATGGTGAAAAATCGTACTAATTAATTAATTAAAATAAAACTAATCACAATAGCGAAAAACGGAAACTTACTTCCACCTTCTGGGGTATCCATGCATCTACAAAAAAATATGAGTGTGCTTAGGACCACACTTTAGAAGTAAAACTTTTGTGCCCAACGGCTAGTAATATGCAATATACTACGTTTCCATGACAGCTTGAGTACTCGAAGGCTTGAAAATCTCAAGAACTCGAGCGCGTATATGCGCTGCCTACTTGAAGCGGCATATTAGCTTAAACTGAGCTTGAGTTCTTTAGCTGTCATTTGAAGTTACTATTATATTTCTTTTATTTCTTCCTTTTATCGTGCTTTTATTTCTTCATTAATATTTTTGTCTCCTCATATTCCCACACATTACCTTTAGACACATTTACAGGCCTAACTTTCGCAATTTCGAGCACTCAAGCTTTCAAGCTCGGTTTACATGACAAGCACTCGAGCCGATCACAAAAATCTTTTTGATCGACTCCAGTCGAGCTGCTTGCGTTTACATATGTACTTGAAGTATGCTTCAAGTAAGCTTCAAGCTGTCATGGAAACGCACTAATAGATATATACCCCGTTTATGACTAGGTCGAAAAGTTGAGTCGAGATTGAGTTGAAATTTCGACCACCGTATATGAAGTTGAGTTGAGTTCACTTTGGGTTGAAATAGAGTTGAAATGATTCAAAACATAACAACAAATTTTTGTGGAAAATTCTCATTTATAGATACGTAAAAATTTAGAATGAAATAATTTATTTTTCCTGTACCAGAAAAAACATCAAACACAAAACTAACGCCGACTGCGGACTTCACGAATAGTAAACAAACAAGATAAATGTCACTTCAACCCAATTTCAATTCAACCTGCGTATATGAGGTAAAATTCAACTCAATCCAGGTAGGAGAGCTGAGTTGGGTTGAGTGGACCCACTTTCAACTCGACATCCGTTTATGACTGGGTTGAACCTGGGTTGAAGCTAGTCATAAACGGGGTAATAGTGGAAAGTCTGTCGGATCTATAGTACGCTTGAGAAAATTCAGGCCAACGACAGATGCAGGAAGAATAGTGACGAATCTACTGACGGACTTGATACAAATACTATTTGAAAATATCAATATTTATGAATTCCTATTTACAATAAACCGTAAACGTGACCGAGTAAAAATAATTTTTATTGGCTAATTTTCTTAAAAGCATACACGCGGTGCACCTAGTACGTATAGCATATAAGTGCGCATCCCACACAGGTATGCACGCTTCCGCCACAGGCATGGATACTACCGCCACAGGCACGAAAATCTAAACATTCGCCTCATGGAAGTAATAGCCTTATGACACTGGCTTCATCGTAGGCTGAAAATACTGTCTTGGCTAGACTGAAAACTGAAAGAAAAAATTCAAAGGAGATTTTCCCGTATGTAAGAGTGAGAGGAATATATTCAAACTTTTCTTGGCTGAATTTTAAGTGTTATAAAAAGTCTAGAAAACTGTTATAAAAAGCATAGAAAAGAATGAAATTCATGTTCTTTTTCTATGCTTTTTATAACAGTTTGCTACATCTCTAGACTTTTTATAACAGTGAGTGAGAATCAAAATAAATTGAAGTAATAAATTGAAGTATATTGTAGACTAAGTGCCCACGAACAAAAAAATATTCATACATACTCTCTTGAAACTTTTTGTATGGATTAAGAAACCCTAGACTACCAACTTTTCTTCTGCAAAAATGTTTGAAACCGCAACTTTTTTCCTTCACGTTGCTCGAAAGTCGACCTTTTCATGGTACCCAAAAAATTTATAGATACTGTTTTTTGACCAATCATAGTCGCATGAGATGGCGATGATACGCGCGAAACAAAACTCGTCCGACAAAAATGTTGGACGCTAAAGGGTGTCTACCACCCCAAACCTGCTAAGTTATGGGCTTCCAAAAATTTATTAATAACAAGCTAATTTTTTCAGGATCGATTAAGAAAAATATGTGGAGTTACATGGTATATGTGTCCTACAAAATTTGTGTGCCGATTTCGAGCAACGTGGGGGAAAAAGCCGCGGTTTCAAACATTCTCGCAGAAGAAAAGTTGGTAGACTAGGTGTCCTTATCCTTAATCCATACAAAAAGTTTCAAGAGGGTATGTATGAATATTTTTTTTGTTCGTGGGCACTTAGTCTATTATAATTGAAGTGGCAGCAAATATAGTAATTATAATTGAAGTGAGAATAAATAATAGATATTGTGATGATTATGCGCCATCTGTTTGTCGAGAGGATGAATCAACGATTTTCGGTTGTTGTCTGAACTAAGAATTTATGTACTAAACTAACGAGCGATAAGCGAAGACAACTTCAAGCTGGTCGAAACTTAAGGAAATAAAAGAACATACCACAAGGAACCAGAAAACGAAGGTTCCAGAAAGTAGACAAAGGTGGAGCTGCCTATATAAAAGCGCCTGGCAGCCGCTATCGAGTCAGTTTTGATTATAAAGGCGATACAAGTGTTCCAAAGTGAAAAGTGGTGAAATAAAAAGCGATAATTAGAATTGAATAGTGCGAAATATTAAATTTGCTAGTGATTATAGTGAACTGTAAGAATTGTGTTTATTTTTAAATTGTGTTTGGTTTGTAATAAATAAGTTTTGTTTGGATAATTAAAAAGTGTATTCCTTAATTAATCCTACGAATCCGTTAAGCCGTAAAAACGTAACAATTGGTGTCAGAAGTGGGATTAATTAAGAGATAAGTGAAATAAGTGAACTTGAATAATAATTGTGACTGGAATTTAAATGAAATGCGTGAGAAATAAGGACTTATTAATAAAATGGGTCGAAAGCTAGTGAATTTGCGCACTGTGGAGTTGAAAAGCGAATTAAGTAAGCGCTCGTTGTCAACAGTGGGGGCTAAAAATGCCCTAACCGCCCTGCTTCGAGAAGCTATGGTGAACGAAGGTAGGGATCCTGAAACCTACATGTTTGAAGACGAGGTAGAAGCGGAACCAGAAGAATCGACAGTGAGTATGGCAGAACTCTTTAAGACATTGATGGTGATGAAAGAAGCGCAAGAACGGTCATCAGCTGCGCAAGAACGTGCATCAACAGAGATCAAGACGGAAGTGTTGGCGTTAAAAGATGAACAGAAATTATTAGCAGTAGCTCATGAACGCTCGTTAGCAGAACTCAAAGAGTCTATGGAAGAACAGAGAAACCAGATGGAGCAAAAATTCGAACTAATGTCACTCTCTGTTGATAAAAAGCTGGATAACGTAAAGGAAAATGTGAGGAATGATCTGGAAAATCTCGAATCTTCCATCAAAGCAAATATAGAGAATGATCTGGAAAAGCTCGAAAATTCCATGAGGGAAAATGATGAAAAGTTGAAGATTGAGCTAGAATCGGTCAGAGCCGAGCTAGAAAGGGTAAAGATTCACCACCCAGCGACGGCATCTCACGAAGTCATCGGAGTTAGGAAACTGCAGCCTCCAACTTTCGACGGGCAAAGCCCATGGTCTACTTATAAGCTCCAATTCGAAGCAGCAGCAGGCAATTGCTGGACTGAGGAGGAGAAAGCAACGGCCTTAACGTTGTCACTAAGGGGCACAGCAGCAGAAATATTGCAGTCAATACCAGCAGAACATCGCAACAGCTACGGGTTCTTAGTTCAAGCGCTGGAAATGCGTTACGGTGATCAGCACATGCAAGTGGTTTATCGACTTCAACTTCGCAATCGACTTCAAAAGCCAGGAGAAACTTTACAACAACTATGCGCCGATATCGAGAGGTTAGTGCATCTGGCTTATCCTAGCTTCGGCCAAGACTACATCAACGAAGTAGCAAGAGAGGCTTTCCTTAACTCTTTTGCTGACCGGGATCTACAACAAGCAGCCAGATTGGCCGGAAAGAAGAATACCGCAGAAGTTTTGGCATATGCTCTGGCATACGAGGCAGCGAAGCAAGCAACAAGGAATACGGTCCACCTCAGGGGAATCAATATGACTGAGAACATTTGCCATCGAGTCAACACCTCGGAAGTACGACGTCGTCTACGATGCTGGAACTGTGGAGAGCCGGGCCATTTACAAAGGAGTTGCCGAAAGCGAAGGAGAGTGGAATCGCCAGGGAGTAGGAGTGGCTCAACATGCTGTGAAAAATGTGGACAACGGCAGAAAGGTGACCGGAGGGAGTTAGTGGGGAAAATGGAGACCCCTGATGTCATCGTCAACATCAGCCAACTGCAGCGTGACAACAACAGCCTTGTCATCGAGGGGAAAGTTGGTGATGAACAATACACAATTACCGTGGATACAGGTGCTTCAAGATCTGTCATCAGGGCTGATTTGGTCGGTAGAAAGTGGCTGAAAAACGCGGACCAGTACATTCTGAAAACTGTAACAGGAGAACCAGTGAAATTACATGGGGAAACAATGATGGACGTGGTACTCGGCGACATTAAGTTTACACATTCGTTCCTGGTAGCTGACATAGTCGACGAGTGTATTCTTGGTTTGGACTTTATGACAACACACGGAATACTATTGGACCTTGGAGAATTGATGATGAAACACCGCAACAGGGGAATTCCAATAGATACTGCACTGTCCCGGCGACCATGCGAACCAGGTTTTAAGTATCGTTGGCGTATTGAGGAAAAGTGTCAAAAGACGACTGCGGAGCCAAGCATAAAATATGAGAACCAAGGAATTCGAGATGCGCAACGCGACGACCCGGACATTTCTGCGATTTTGTCATGGAAAGAACACAACGAGAAGCCTAAATGGAAAGACATCGCAGAGAGAAGTGAAATCCTGAAGAGCTATTGGGCCCAATGGGATTCATTGCATATCGAAGGAGGAGTATTGAAGCGCAAATGGGAAACAGCTGATGGTACCTCTCATCGAATGCAGGTGTTAGTCCCTCGTGCTGGAATTACAGATATTCTTGAGGAGTGTCATAATAGCCCGTCAGGAGAACATTTGGGAGTCAACAAAACTCTGTCAAAAATAAAGGAGAGATTCTATTGGCTTCACATGCGGGAGGATGTTACGAATTGGTGTCGCAAATGCACAGCTTGTGCCGGCAGCAAGGGTCCTCGAGTAAGAGCGAAAGGAGAAATAAGACAACACCACGTTGGAGCCTCAGTTGACAAAATCTCAAGAGAGAATCCTAAGACGGCCAGTGACAGGATGAAACCAAGGTACGACCTCGGAGCAAACTGTAGCGGATTCCAGGAAGGTGACCTCGTTTGGCTGTTCAACCCTCGAAGACGGAAAGGCAAGTCTCCGAAACTTCAGCGTCAGTGGGAGGGGCCCTATAAAATCCTAACACGGATCAACGATGTGGTCTACAGGATTCAACAAGGACCCAAAGCAAAGAATAAGGGTGTTTTCACTAATGCATATTTGCCTGCGCAACATGTGTACTTGATTGTCAACTTCACATGCGCCTGCGCTCGACAAATTTACTTGCGTATGCATGCAAATTTGCATTTATAAACATGATACACCATTTTTGGAAATGCGATTATCATTTGAGTTAAAATTTGTACTGCCACTGTTATTTTAACAGCCCATAACACATTTTTTTCTCTTCCTTCCCACAAATTTCTCTTCTAAATTAAGCCTGCTTCGAATAAATAATTATCCGGGCTCCAGATGACATAATTTTCACTGCTCCTTAAATTTATTAACAATAAATAATACCTATAATTATAATTTTAAAATTTACTTGCCGAAATCCAGTCATCTTTAAAGTTATTGGCATCACAGGTCGTGACGTTACAGTCTTCTTCAAGCGCAAGCTTTCGAAAGTACTTGTGGCATTTGCTTTCATGTGCTTTGCATGTTTGAATTTATGAAGTCTATGCGCATGCAATTTTTTTTCATTTGCTTTAATGAAGTCGGTGCGCACGCAAGTATGCGCAAACTTGCATTAATGAAAACGGCCTAGGATTGTGCACATAGACAGGCTGTGCCCATATCATCAGCCGGATCCAGGATGGACAACTGTTCGGGACGAACAGTCCTAAGAAGGGGGCAATGTGATGATTATGCGCCATCTGTTTGTCGAGAGGATGAATCAACGATTTTCGGTTGTTGTCTGAACTAAGAATTTATGTACTAAACTAACGAGCGATAAGCGAAGACAACTTCAAGCTGGTCGAAACTAAAAGAAACATAGAACATACCACAAGGAACCAGAAAACGAAGGTTCCAGAAAGTAGACAAAGGTGGAGCTGCCTATATAAAAGCGCCTGGCAGCCGCTATCGAGTCAGTTTTGATTATAAAGGCGATACAAGTGTTCCAAAGTGAAAAGTGGTGAAATAAAAAGCGATAATTAGAATTGAATAGTGCGAAATATTAAATTTGCTAGTGATTATAGTGAACTCTAAGAATTGTGTTTATTTTTAAATTGTGTTTGGTTTATAATAAATAGGTAAGTTTTGTTTGGATAATTAAAAAGTGTATTCCTTAATTAATCCTACGAATCCGTTAAGCCGTAAAAACGTAACAATATGTTATTGAAGGGTAAATTTTTAGAATTGGGGCTCCGGAGTAAAATCGCTCCAAACAATTTTTGATGTGTTTAGTGTGTTTTTTGGTTGCCCAAAATAATTTCAAAGTGTGGGAGACATAATTTTGTTATTACAACGGGCGGGCGCGAGTTGCGATTTGGGGGAGTCTAAAAGAAAAATATTTTTTTTATATATAGTTTTTCACTTTTGAAATTTGAAGTTGTTGAAGTATTTTTGAAAATATTTGAAGCTATTATTTTACTCTTGAGTCCCAATTCTAAACATTTATCATAATAATATAATTTTACAAGAATAAAGTGAAAAGTCTCCATGTATGAAAGGATTTAATAGTCGGGAAACCCAACCATGTGAAAAAAGGACTCAGGTCAAACAAGATTTTTAAATGAGGAACTAGCAAATTGAAAGGAAGTAAACAAATAATTTTAATTTACCTGGTGTTGACCATGTTTAATATTAAATACAATAAATTTAAATTAATTTAATTTTAATCATAAAAAAATTTAATATTTCAAATATTTCCAACGGATTTCTTCTCCCCTCACAATTATCTGTAATAATAATCAGATAATCGTTCTTACTCTCACGTGCTATCTCTGTCCCACAGTATAACAGATTTCGTCATTTTCAGCCTAGCCAAGGCAGCATTTTCAGTCTACGATAAAGCCAGTGTCATAAGGCTATAAGCTGGTGACATATGCAAGCGTACATGCATTGCATTCAGAGGTTCATAAAATTGCATGGTTTTTTTCCGTCCCGGCTTTCACACATAGCCCGAAAATCTAAGTAACGAATGCATGCAAGGTGCATGTGATTGTTGAGCATACTTGTGTGTGCTATTTCGAATGCGGCATTACAGAAAAAGTTAAAAATAGTCCGACCATTGCGTGGCAAGCATTCCATTCATGGAACATTCTGTCAGGTCGCATTTGAATACACACACTTCTATATTATTTATCAACGAATTGAACGCATGTACGCTTGGATATGTCACCAGCTGTATGCATGATCCGCTCCCGCTCCATTCATGATCACTAATAATTGTATCCGCCTCGGCATAGACTATTCCAAACCCAAGTATTGTTTTACCAAGCAGTCAGCCAACCACATGCAATGAAGCTTTACCTACGCGAGCCGCTTGTAACTGTCGGGAGGTGGTTTGAAGCTTGCGCTCGAAGAAAAGTAAGATAGGATACCATTGCCACAAGGGGCCGTAAACATTTTACAAAAAAAAGAGGGAAGGAGGAAGAGGTCACTAAAGGCCAAAAGTGTGGCTGGACGAAGTTCCAAAAAGAGGATATCGCCAACAAAAAGTCCGTCTCCACTACACTTGGTGTGGGCACGTCTAGCGATGCTCTAACTAGCTCGCCGGATGGGGGGGTTCGTAGTGTACGGAGACAAAAAGGATGACAGTTTGAATAAACTAAAAGCTACGTGCCACTGATACCGATCGACGAAATAAAAATTACGAGGGGGCGACAAGGTGATTCGTCCGGGGCCATCGAGAGAGCTTAATGGGTACTCGGGGTCTCAGCCATGCGGGCGGCGGCGGTCAGGTATAAATGCTGAGAATTAAGGCTTATAACATGCAAGTACTTACGCTGCGGTGTGTGGAGCGCACAGCCTCCCCACCGGGAACCATGCTTCCGGCCTGTCTGCCACCTATCTACATATCAATCGACGGAAAGAAAAGACGAAGAAAAGAAAAGAATGACTAGTGATTACATGAGAAAAGGAATCTTTATTCCATATTAATTTATTGCTGGATAACCCGATATTGGGATGAGTCTTATCTATATCTATAAAAATCTCGTGTCACAGTGTTTGTTACCGTACTCCTCCGAAACGGGTTGACCAATTTGCATGAAATTTTTTGTGTATATTTGGTAGGTCTGAGAATAGGTCGTAGGCTATTTTTTATACCTTTAACCAAAAAAACAGCTGCAAAATCCAAACAAAAATGGTAATTTTAGGAATTTTCACTTCATTTTAGTTTCAATAGCTTCATGGCCTACCTATTGTTTGACAAATGTAAAATTGTCATTAAATTGAATCATTACATTTAATGAAAATTTCAAATTTACGCAGCTGTCAAACAATAGGTAGGCCATGACGCTATTGAAACTAAAATGATCCATTGCGGCCGTCTCAAGAGGGCGGGGTACCACTTTCTTCAGAACCACCTCGACATGGGTATCAAATGAAAGGGTATGATAAGTAGAATACAATAAGCAATGTAGTACACAAAATATATCTTTAGATCCATGGCGGCCGTCTCAAGAGGGCGGGGTACCACTTTCTTCACAACCACCTCGACATGGGTATCAAATGAAAGGGTATGATAAGTAGAATACAATAAGCAATGTAGTATACAAAATATATCTTTAGATCCATGGCGGCCGTCTCAAGAGGCCGGATTACCACTTTCTTCACAACCACCTCGACATGGGTATCAAATGAAAGGGTATGATAAGTAGAATACAATAAGCAATGTAGTATACAAAATATATCTTTAGATCCATGGCGTCCGTCTCAAGAGGCCGGATTACCACTTTCTTCACAACCACCTCAACATGGGTATCAAATGAAAGGGTATGTTAAGTAGAATACAATAAGCAATGTAGTATACAAAATATATCTTTAGATCCATGGCGGCCGTCTCAAGAGGGCGGGGCACCACTTTCTTCACAACCACCTCGACATGGGTATCAAATGAAAGGGTATGATAAGTAGAATACAATAAGCAATGTAGTATACAAAATATATCTTTAGATCCATGGCGGCCGTCTAAAGAGGCCGGATTACCACTTTCTTCACAACCCTATCAAAATGGGTATCAAATTAAAGGGTATGATAAGTAGAATACAATAAGCAATGTAGTAGACTCAATATACCGATTCATGGCGGCCGACGCAAGACCCATGTTCTTTGAGGCATTTCATCTGTGTAAAATTCATATCTCGAAAAATATTAAGTCAATGGATGGCTTTTATTGTTTACTATTGACTTATGGGTGCAGCGTAGGCGCACCGGGTCCCAGCTAGTATATATATAATACGTTACTCTACGTAGACAAAAAAACAAACAAAATTTAAGGATTTAGTCAAGAAATATACGATATCATTAGTAATTTTCTTTTTTTGTTTTCTTTTTTTTTGCAATTATCAATATTATTACATTTGCAGGCTATTTGGAATGACTACTGATAATTATTCGTCTGCTTTACAAAAAAAATATAATCTCTTTCTAATTTTATTCTTATAATCAAATCTAGGACTTACTTATAAATAAACTTATCAATATATAATCACTGCAGTTTTTTTTTTTTAAGAAAATAACAATTGTATTTTACAGTGCATTCCTGGTTGGTAAATTTTTCCTCTTTCTTTCTTTCTTTAGATAATCCATACAACGGAAAAATTTGTCTTGAATCCATAAAGAATTATGTACACAAAAAAAATTTTTTTAAGACTGACATCAGCTTAATAAATGCACATATTTCACATATATTTAGGTGATCACATTATATATTACAAATATGTTTAAGTGATCCATAGATATAAAAAAAATAACTTATTTCTTCTTTTCAGTCAACCAATTATTAATTTATAATATATGTATATTTTTATTTTTTTTTGTTATTAAATTTTTTACTTCTTTATCCATACTCATTTATATTTTTTTTTTCATTGTTTATTTTAGTAAAATTTTTTTATTTAGAAAAAAAGTATATTACATTAATATTTGAGGTGAAAAAAAAATACTTTCAGTCTATAATCACACTACTGGTGTATGACAAAAAAAAACCAATAAAATCAACGACAATATTAGAAGCAAAGTTTACCTTATTTTGTTTTATTTATTTTATTTTTTTTCTTGAATTACTTTCCTTTTTACTATCAATGAGAGCTCAAGCAGGATGCGTCTTGGACGTTTTATAGCGAAACGAATAATGTTTTCTCCAATTTCCTTTTTTTCTTTCTATTGGTGCTTAAAATTTTCGCTCTTCTGCGCCATTGAAATCACCCATGGCTTGCAAATATAACCATCTTGTAAATTTTTTCCTTAACAATCACTTTTTTTTTCTTTCTCACTTTCGGGTTTTTCTTTTTATATCACTTTTTTCTTTATACTTCTAAATAAGGTAACTCCTATGTTTAAAAAAAATTTTCTGTGGGAGCAAGTATCCTCCATTACTCGCGACTTAGCCCGTCGCATCGGTGTTTCATCCACTGAGTCTACCCACTGAATGACGCCAAATTCCAAGCTTCTCATCTTGGTCACCGGGTCTCGCACCAAAACCGCGTTTACACTACGCAATTTATCTCATTGCCATTGCTTTCTTTCGGTCAAATTGTGATTGCCCAAAAGAAGAATTATAAATAATTATAATGGAATGAGGGAATGGATTATACATTTTCCTGTTTCACCCATACCAAATAATTTTCGAAACGAATTTTTTTTGCGGTGGGATCCAGGTGTCGCGACCTGATTGGCTAAGTTATTAGACGCCGTCCGGAGCGTCCATGGGGAAAGGTGTTGCGTGGGCAACAAATTGGTGGATAATTATTTTTGAAAGAAAAAGATAAGCAAAAAGGGGAAATGAATGGGTCAAAAGACACGGATAGAGGGATTCTAAAAAAAGGAATTCTTTAGTAGGACATTGCTTAGCAACGGCAATTTATGATGATCAATTTATTTTCGTGGAAGATTTATTTGACTCGCGCCTTCGGACATTGCCGACCGTTACAACGCGGATACTCTAGACCGAACGAAGAGAAAGGAGAGAGGAGCCGAAAGACGGAGGCTAAGGTCTTACTATGTATTTTCTACAATATGTTGAAGCGAGCAGAAAATTCAGTTGGGTACCCTAAGATTAACAATACGAAGAGGTAAGTACGTTAAGGCTACAGAGGAAAAAGAGTGAGGGCGCCCTGTTAAGCTCGTGTGGCTCGACCCATGATCCTGAGATAAAGAGTCTCGCTCTACCGACTGAGCTAGCCGGGCAAACGATTTTTGGATGTGCCTTGGTACTAACAGAATGATGACAAAAGTGCGGTTAATATCATGATTGTGGGCACGCTTGGCGTTGGGTTGGGATTCCGGCGGAGTAAGAGAAACAAAAAAAGGAGAAAAGTATCGCTTCCATTTAGCAGCTTGTAGTATTAGAAAGTAACAACGTCTTTTGTACTTATAAGAGATTGAAGAAAAGAAAACCGTTTAACCGGGCATATACCGTTAGTTGGTTGGCGTTAGAAAGCAAACAATGATTTTGCTGCCATAAGCGTCATAATTTTTTTTCCAATTTGGGGAGAGTTGAAATGCAATGCCCGATATGCAAGAGTGTGTCATCCTTACTGGATTTTAGCATGAGTTATAACTGCAAAGCATCCGAACGAACTTAGAGAGAGTTGAAAAGGATTTTGACACAGCAAAAAAATTGAACAATGGCGTGTTAAAAGGAACAAGAGAAAGTGTATAAGTAGCTGCTAGATCAAGGTGAGCTCTAGAGGCCTTTAAAGCATTCTACTGAGGTTCGTTTATACCGTATGGGGGGTGTTACCAGTTAGGGTTCTATTACCTGAATTCATGTTTCATAAGGCATAAATATAATGGAGTATGACAGAGATGATGGGTGGGAAATTTAAAAGAAGAGAAATTTTCAATTTCCGCATGAGGTTGTCAAGTGACACCAAATTGGATGATAAAGCAATATAACCCCACGTAGGAGTTTAAAGAAAATGGCTTGTCGCCTTGCTGCGACAGTTTCTTGGGTTTGCTCGTGAAGAGCCTAGTGAGTGTTAGGTGAGGATCGTCCGGCCGACGAACCCCGTAAGGGAGAGGAAATTAGTGTTGTGGCAGTATGTTTGGTCTGCTAAAAATGTGTTAGAGGTTTAAATGAAAAAAGTTTTGAGCAAGGACACAATGAAAATATATTATTATAACATAAACGAAAGATGTGAATGGTCCGCCCCGGGGAAGAGAAGTCTTTATAATACGGGAAAAGAAGAAGTTATGTAGAGTAAGAGATAGCCTCTGTTAGATTTTTGTAGCCGGTCTGCCGCTCCACTGCGGGTCAGCAACACTGCCAAGACCAGGCAGGTGAGACGACAGAAGGACTACGACTAAGCGGGGTCTGATGGAACTTAAGGGACAAACACAAACGCCACCAGGCAACCAACGATCTGGCCAAGTGAACATCAGCCACTTGCAACCAGACCCCACCGAAGACACACTACACTTGACCTTGTCACCAAGCCTGTCGCAAGGTCAGGCGATATCACGCCTGCAACCCAGACGAGAGCAGACTCCATGACAAGGCGTCCATCAGACCTTACTAAAAATGAATAACCAAAAGGGAAGTTCCATGGTCAGGACTGACTCGCGCAGTGCCAAGCGCTACGCTTGTTAGCCAGACAGCGGGTCAACCAGACGGGAACAAATCAAAAGCAGATACTGCTGCTATACGAAAACTATTTGTTAAAATGTTCACAAGGAACGAGCATAAGAAGTGAAAGACCTACAAATTTAAAAGCTAAGGCACTGCAGCAGGCACCTTCGCCTGCGAAAATTTCTCTAACCCAAAGCATAAATACAAAAATTGAGGAGACCTTGCCTCAAGGGGGGGGGGAACTGGTCTGGCAGCCCCAACACAAACAAACATATAAACCTATTAAGCCTTGGCCCCAGACAACCAAGGAAGAACAAAGAGGTGTGCCACCGCGAGGAAAGACTAAGCGGCTTAAGGCACCCTATCAGTTAACCGGTGAAGCCGGCGAGATGCCTTCTTAGGGCTACTCACTTTAAAGTAGACAAACAAGAGCATGGTTCCCAGCGGAGAGGTTGAATACCTCTCAACATTTCCGTACTTACCAGTTATCAATCAACCGAGGAGAGTGGGTATCCATCCGCCTCGATTGATTCTACTTTTTTTCGCATTCAACCCCGCTCGCAGCAACTCGCATGACTGTGTGGCAGCGCTTGCGAAAAACACAGCGGAGAGAAACGAAACTATGTTGACGACAAAAAATCAACTACGGTCAGCAAGAAAAGAACACACACACCGACAGTCCTCCTGTGCGATACACAACGTCATACAAGTTTAACTTCCCGATATAATTTTATATTTTGTATTTTATTACGGTAAAAATATTGTTAGCTAGTAACGGAAATAAAAGTAAAATATTTGTTTATTCGTGTCTATTAAATTCTGAGAACTTTTGTCCCCTACAAAATGGTGACCCCCATGTGTTGAAGCACACTCGTGGTAACCTAAAAAAAAAAACATCGAAAAAACAAAAAGAGAAAAAGAGCGGTAACAAATTTAAAATTAAAATATATAAATTGTGTGAATAACAAATTTACAAATAAAATTTAATCCTACGAGTCAACAATGACAGATAATGAGCAAGAAAATGGTGGCCGCGTAAGGCAAGAAATAGACCGCGTAGCGGTAAAGGTACCGCCTTTTTGGAAGAATGATCCAGAATTGTGGTTTCTGCATATCGAATCGCAATTTTTTAACTCTGGGGTAACGCTTGACACCACCAAATTCCACATTGTAGTAGGCGCGTTGGATGTAAACATACTCAGCCAGGTAGGCGATATAATTAGGAAACCACCAACGGAGGAAAAATACAAAACACTGCGAGAACGATTGATAACAATAAATTCAGATTCAGATGAAAAACGAATAAAAACATTATTGTCGGAAGTCGAACTAGGAGACAAACGTCCATCACAATTACTGCGAGAGATGCAGGAATTAGCAGGGGATAAAGTTCCTGAAAATTTTATAAAATCACTGTGGACACAACGTCTACCGTCACATATGAGATCAATTATGAGTGCCACCAGCGGACAAGGTATAGAGGAATTATCTAAGGTTGCGGATCGCATACATGAAGTCGCAGAAAATTCTTATAGTGTAAGCAGTGCCTCGAAAAATAACTCTAAATGCAACAGTCAAATTGCGGCAGATCCAACGAGTATGATAGCGGAACTAACAAAAGAAATATCAGCATTGCGTGCTGAGGTGAACAACATTAAATTTAGGACGAACCGAAGTAGAGTAGCGAGCAGGTCTCCATCAACACATAGAAATAGGAGTGTGTCAAAAGACAAAAACGTTTGCTGGTATCACAAGGTTTTCGGAAATAAGGCGCGAAAATGTAGAATGCCATGCAACCAAAATAATCGGTACACGGCTACAGATAGACATTTAAACAACGACAACTCTTGCTAGAGGCGACGAGCAGGAGGAACGCCGAAAATAGTCGCCTGTTTATAAAAGATCGACGTTCACAAAAACAATTCTTAATCGACACAGGAGCGGAAGTATCAGTAATACCACCACAAATAAATAATAAATGTAAACAACAATTAAATAACACACAATCTTTATTATTCGCAGCAAATGGATCAAAAATAAAAACTTATGGTGAGCAATTTTTAAAGCTAGATTTAAGTTTACGTAGAGATTTTGACTGGATATTCATAGTAGCAGACGTCCAGAAACCGATTATTGGCGCAGATTTTTTAAAGGAGTTTGATTTATTAGTCGACATCAAGAGCAAATGCTTAATTGACAAAAAAACGTTATTATCGACACACGGAAAAATTGTGCACGGGCCGACTTCAGGATTGACTACGATTGACCGAACCTGCGAATATGCCAAGTTATTAGAAAATTTTAAATCTATCACCCGGCCTGGTGGAGCACCAATTGCACCCAACCACAATGTGACGCATCACATAATGACAAAAGGGCCTGCTGTACATGCAAAACCACGTCGCTTAGCCCCAGACAAACTCAAGATTGCTAGGGACGAGTTTCAAAAGATGTTAAATGAAGGGATATGTCAACCTTCAAATTCTGACTGGGCAAGCCCACTGCATTTAGTGAAAAAGGTAGATGGAGACTGGCGTCCGTGCGGCGATTATAGAGGTCTAAATGCCGTCACAATTCCAGACCGATACCCGGTGCCGCATATTCATGACTGCATGAATGGCTTGGAAGGGAAAAACATATTTTCCACATTGGATTTAAGGAGAGCTTACCACCAGATACCAATGGAGCCAAGTGATATACCCAAGACTGCAATAACAACACCCTTTGAGTTATTTGAATTTAAATATATGACGTTTGGTTTGAGAAATGCTAGCCAAACTTTCCAGCGATTTATTAACCAGGTGTTAAACGGTCTTACATTTGCTACAGCATACATCGATGACATAATTGTTGCATCAACATCTGAAGAAGAGCACAAACGTCATCTAAGTGAACTGTTTGGCAGATTGGAACAATACGGATTAGTAATAAATGTCTCAAAATGTGTGTTTGGACAAAGTAGCGTAACATTCTTGGGGCATACAGTGTCATCAGAAGGCATCCGACCTCGAGCAGAAAAAGTCGATGTCATCAGAAAATTTCCACGACCAAACACAGTTGCAGAATTAAGAAGATTCCTCGCTATGATAAATTTTTACCGTCGATTTCTGCCCAGAGCAAGCGAAAAGCAAGATATTTTACAAAAAATGATTCCGGGAAACAAGAGAAGAGATAACAGGAAGCTTATCTGGACACGAGATGCTGAAGGAGTATTTGAAGACTGCAAACACGATATTGAAACTGCGACAACTCTAGTTTTTCCAAAACAACAGGCAGAGTTAGCATTGATGGTCGACGCATCAGACGTCGCAATTGGAGCAGTTCTTCAACAGCGTGAGGGGGCTCATTGGAAACCAATAGCATTTTTTTCTGCAAAACTATCGAACAGCCAAAACAAATATAGCACTTATGATAGGGAGTTGCTAGCAGTTTACTCGGCTGTCAAACATTTTCGATATTTGATTGAAGGTCGTCATTTCACTGTTTATACAGACCACAAGCCAATCATATTTGCATTTTCACAAAAGCCTGAAAAGGCATCACCACGACAACTGCGGTACTTGGATTTGATAGGTCAGTACACCACGGATATTCGCCACATATCGGGTAAAGATAATATAGTCGCCGACACGCTATCTCGTATCGGCGAAATACAGATAAGCGACGTGGATGCTAAGATGTTAGAAAGGGAACAAAGGTCTGATGAAGAATTGAATCAACTGATAGCAGGAGGAGCGACATCTAGTTTAATCTTGAAGGGATTTACGTCAGGAGATTCATCATGTAAAATAATGTGTGACGTGTCAACACAAAATAATCGCCCATTTGTTCCAGGAACTTTACGAAAACGCGTATTCGATTCTCTTCACCAATTAGCCCATCCTGGTGTCAAGGGAACGACGAGGTTAATTTCACAACGGTTTGTGTGGCCAAACATGAAGAAAGACTGCAGAGATTGGGTTCGGACATGTGTCGCATGTCAGAAATGCAAGCTACAAAAACATAACAAAACAAAAATCGGTCAATTTTCATTACCGGATCAGCGATTTTCTCACATACATCTCGATATTATAGGACCTATGCCTACGTCTCAGAACTTCAGATACTGTTTAACCATTATCGACAGATTTACTAGATGGCCAGAGGCCATCCCGATTGCGGATATTACGGCGGAAGCGGTGGCAAAAGCCTTATTATCGGTATGGATATGCAGATTCGGCACACCACAATACGTCACTACTGATCAAGGGCGACAGTTCACATCAGGGTTATTCAAAGAATTGCAGAAGTTATTGGGAACACATCATATCATGACAACGCCATATCATCCATCTTCAAATGGATTAATAGAGAGGTGGCACCGTACATTAAAGACAGCGATAAAGTGTTATAATACTGAACGATGGGTAGATGTTCTTCCAATGGTATTACTGGGACTACGAGCAGCGGTAAAAGAAGAATTAGGAGTTTCAGTCGCCGAGATGGTATATGGAACAACGCTACGGTTACCTAGCGAGATATTCATAGAATCGGAGGTAGACAAAAATGCAGCAGAGTTTATCAAGGATTTAAAGGAACGGATGTCAATAATACGCCCTCAACCAACTAGTAACCACCAAAAGGAGCAGGTGTTCGTCCATAAAGATATGAGTAAATGCTCGCACGTATTCATCAGGCGGGACGGAGTGAAGGCTTCACTGCAACAATCTTTTGAAGGTCCTCATCCTGTCATCAGCAGACACGAAAAGTTTTTTACGGTCGACATAAATGGAAGAAAAGCAAGTATTTCTATAGATAGATTAAAACCAGCGTATGAAGAAAATGACAGTGAAGAACGTCAAGAAGTCAAGGCTACCAACAAGACACGCCTCGGTCGAAAAGTCACAATTCCAGTTCGATATCGTTAACACTTAGGGGGGAGTTATGTGGCAGCGCTTGCGAAAAACACAGCGGAGAGAAACGAAACTATGTTGACGACAAAAAATCAACTACGGTCAGCAAGAAAAGAACACACACACCGACAGTCCTCCTGTGCGATACACAACGTCATACAAGTTTAACTTCCCGATATAATTTTATATTTTGTATTTTATTACGGTAAAAATATTGTTAGCTAGTAACGGAAATAAAAAGTAAAATATTTGTTTATTCGTGTCTATTAAATTCTGAGAACTTTTGTCCCCGCAAAATGGTGACCCCCATGTGTTGAAGCACACTCGTGGTAACCTAAAAAAACATCGAAAAAACAAAAAGAGAAAAAGAGCGGTAACAAATTTAAAATTAAAATATATAAATTGTGTGAATAACAAATTTACAAATAAAATTTAATCCTACGAGTCAACAATGGCAGATAATGAGCAAGAAAATGGTGGCCGCGTAAGGCAAGAAATAGACCGCGTAGCGGTAAAGGTACCGCCTTTTTGGAAGAATGATCCAGAATTGTGGTTTCTGCATATCGAATCGCAATTTTTTAACTCTGGGGTAACGCTTGACACCACAAAATTCCACATTGTAGTAGGCGCTCAGCCAGGTAGGCGATATAATTAGGAAACCACCAACGGAGGAAAAATACAAAACACTGCGAGAACGATTGATAACAATAAATTCAGATTCAGATGAAAAACGAATAAAAACATTATTGTCGGAAGTCGAACTAGGAGACAAACGTCCATCACAATTACTGCGAGAGATGCAGGAATTAGCAGGGGATAAAGTTCCTGAAAATTTTATAAAATCACTGTGGACACAACGTCTACCGTCACATATGAGATCAATTATGAGTGCCACCAGCGGACAAGGTATAGAGGAATTATCTAAGGTTGCGGATCGCATACATGAAGTCGCAGAAAATTCTTATAGTGTAAGCAGTGCCTCGAAAAATAACTCTAAATGCAACAGTCAAATTGCGGCAGATCCAACGAGTATGATAGCGGAACTAACAAAAGAAATATCAGCATTGCGTGCTGAGGTGAACAACATTAAATTTAGGACGAACCGAAGTAGAGCAGCGAGCAGGTCTCCATCAACACATAGAAATAGGAGTGTGTCAAAAGACAAAAACGTTTGCTGGTATCACAAGGTTTTCGGAAATAAGGCGCGAAAATGTAGAATGCCATGCAACCAAAATAATCGGTACACGGCTACAGATAGACATTTAAACAACGACAACTCTTGCTAGAGGCGACGAGCAGGAGGAACGCCGAAAATAGTCGCCTGTTTATAAAAGATCGACGTTCACAAAAACAATTCTTAATCGACACAGGAGCGGAAGTATCAGTAATACCACCACAAATAAATAATAAATGTAAACAACAATTAAATAACACACAATCTTTATTATTCGCAGCAAATGGATCAAAAATAAAAACTTATGGTGAGCAATTTTTAAAGCTAGATCTAAGTTTACGTAGAGATTTTGACTGGATATTCATAGTAGCAGACGTCCAGAAACCGATTATTGGCGCAGATTTTTTAAAGGAGTTTGATTTATTAGTCGACATCAAGAGCAAATGCTTAATTGACAAAAAAACGTTATTATCGACACACGGAAAAATTGTGCACGGGCCGACTTCAGGATTGACTACGATTGACCGAACCTGCGAATATGCCAAGTTATTAGAAAATTTTAAATCTATCACCCGGCCTGGTGGAGCACCAATTGCACCCAACCACAATGTGACGCATCACATAATGACAAAAGGGCCTGCTGTACATGCAAAACCACGTCGCTTAGCCCCAGACAAACTCAAGATTGCTAGGGACGAGTTTCAAAAGATGTTAAATGAAGGGATATGTCAACCTTCAAATTCTGACTGGGCAAGCCCACTGCATTTAGTGAAAAAGGTAGATGGAGACTGGCGTCCGTGCGGCGATTATAGAGGTCTAAATGCCGTCACAATTCCAGACCGATACCCGGTGCCGCATATTCATGACTGCATGAATGTCTTGGAAGGGAAAAACATATTTTCCACATTGGATTTAAGGAGAGCTTACCACCAGATACCAATGGAGCCAAGTGATATACCCAAGACTGCAATAACAACACCCTTTGGGTTATTTGAATTTAAATATATGACGTTTGGTTTGAGAAATGCTAGCCAAACTTTCCAGCGATTTATTAACCAGGTGTTAAACGGTCTTACATTTGCTACAGCATACATCGATGACATAATTGTTGCATCAACATCTGAAGAAGAGCACAAACGTCATCTAAGTGAACTGTTTGGCAGATTGGAACAATACGGATTAGTAATAAATGTCTCAAAATGTGTGTTTGGACAAAGTAGCGTAACATTCTTGGGGCATACAGTGTCATCAGAAGGCATCCGACCTCGAGCAGAAAAAGTCGATGTCATCAGAAAATTTCCACGACCAAACACAGTTGCAGAATTAAGAAGATTCCTCGCTATGATAAATTTTTACCGTCGATTTCTGCCCAGAGCAAGCGAAAAGCAAGATATTTTACAAAAAATGATTCCGGGAAACAAGAGAAGAGATAACAGGAAGCTTATCTGGACACGAGATGCTGAAGGAGTATTTGAAGACTGCAAACACGATATTGAAACTGCGACAACTCTAGTTTTTCCAAAACAACAGGCAGAGTTAGCATTGATGGTCGACGCATCAGACGTCGCAATTGGAGCAGTTCTTCAACAGCGTGAGGGGGCTCATTGGAAACCAATAGCATTTTTTTCTGCAAAACTATCGAACAGCCAAAACAAATATAGCACTTATGATAGGGAGTTGCTAGCAGTTTACTCGGCTGTCAAACATTTTCGATATTTGATTGAAGGTCGTCATTTCACTATTTATACAGACCACAAGCCAATCATATTTGCATTTTCACAAAAGCCTGAAAAGGCATCACCACGACAACTGCGGTACTTGGATTTGATAGGTCAGTACACCACGGATATTCGCCACATATCGGGTAAAGATAATATAGTCGCCGACACGCTATCTCGTATCGGCGAAATACAGATAAGCGACGTGGATGCTAAGATGTTAGAAAGGGAACAAAGGTCTGATGAAGAATTGAATCAACTGATAGCAGGAGGAGCGACATCTAGTTTAATCTTGAAGGAATTTACGTCAGGAGATTCATCATGTAAAATAATGTGTGACGTGTCAACACAAAATAATCGCCCATTTGTTCCAGGAACTTTACGAAAACGCGTATTCGATTCTCTTCACCAATTAGCCCATCCTGGTGTCAAGGGAACGACGAGGTTAATTTCACAACGGTTTGTGTGGCCAAACATGAAGAAAGACTGCAGAGATTGGGTTCGGACATGTGTCGCATGTCAGAAATGCAAGCTACAAAAACATAACAAAACAAAAATCGGTCAATTTTCATTACCGGATCAGCGATTTTCTCACATACATCTCGATATTATAGGACCTATGCCTACGTCTCAGAACTTCAGATACTGTTTAACCATTATCGACAGATTTACTAGATGGCCAGAGGCCATCCCGATTGCGGATATTACGGCGGAAGCGGTGGCAAAAGCCTTATTATCGGTATGGATATGCAGATTCGGCACACCACAATACGTCACTACTGATCAAGGGCGACAGTTCACATCAGGGTTATTCAAAGAATTGCAGAAGTTATTGGGAACACATCATATCATGACAACGCCATATCATCCATCTTCAAATGGATTAATAGAGAGGTGGCACCGTACATTAAAGACAGCGATAAAGTGTTATAATACTGAACGATGGGTAGATGTTCTTCCAATGGTATTACTGGGACTACGAGCAGCGGTAAAAGAAGAATTAGGAGTTTCAGTCGCCGAGATGGTATATGGAACAACGCTACGGTTACCTAGCGAGATATTCATAGAATCGGAGGTAGACAAAAATGCAGCAGAGTTTATCAAGGATTTAAAGGAACGGATGTCAATAATACGCCCTCAACCAACTAGTAACCACCAAAAGGAGCAGGTGTTCGTCCATAAAGATATGAGTAAATGCTCGCACGTATTCATCAGGCGGGACGGAGTGAAGGCTTCACTGCAACAATCTTTTGAAGGTCCTCATCCTGTCATCAGCAGACACGAAAAGTTTTTTACGGTCGACATAAATGGAAGAAAAGCAAGTATTTCTATAGATAGATTAAAACCAGCGTATGAAGAAAATGACAGTGAAGAACGTCAAGAAGTCAAGGCTACCAACAAGACACGCCTCGGTCGAAAAGTCACAATTCCAGTTCGATATCGTTAACACTTAGGGGGGAGTTATGTGGCAGCGCTTGCGAAAAACACAGCGGAGAGAAACGAAACTATGTTGACGACAAAAAATCAACTACGGTCAGCAAGAAAAGAACACACACACCGACAGTCCTCCTGTGCGATACACAACGTCATACAAGTTTAACTTCCCGATATAATTTTATATTTTGTATTTTATTACGGTAAAAATATTGTTAGCTAGTAACGGAAATAAAAAGTAAAATATTTGTTTATTCGTGTCTATTAAATTCTGAGAACTTTTGTCCCCACAAAATGGTGACCCCCATGTGTTGAAGCACACTCGTGGTAACCTAAAAAAACATCGAAAAAACAAAAAGAGAAAAAGAGCGGTAACAAATTTAAAATTAAAATATATAAATTGTGTGAATAACAAATTTACAAATAAAATTTAATCCTACGAGTCAACAATGACAGATAATGAGCAAGAAAATGGTGGCCGCGTAAGGCAAGAAATAGACCGCGTAGCGGTAAAGGTACCGCCTTTTTGGAAGAATGATCCAGAATTGTGGTTTCTGCATATCGAATCGCAATTTTTTAACTCTGGGGTAACGCTTGACACCACAAAATTCCACATTGTAGTAGGCGCTCAGCCAGGTAGGCGATATAATTAGGAAACCACCAACGGAGGAAAAATACAAAACACTGCGAGAACGATTGATAACAATAAATTCAGATTCAGATGAAAAACGAATAAAAACATTATTGTCGGAAGTCGAACTAGGAGACAAACGTCCATCACAATTACTGCGAGAGATGCAGGAATTAGCAGGGGATAAAGTTCCTGAAAATTTTATAAAATCACTGTGGACACAACGTCTACCGTCACATATGAGATCAATTATGAGTGCCACCAGCGGACAAGGTATAGAGGAATTATCTAAGGTTGCGGATCGCATACATGAAGTCGCAGAAAATTCTTATAGTGTAAGCAGTGCCTCGAAAAATAACTCTAAATGCAACAGTCAAATTGCGGCAGATCCAACGAGTATGATAGCGGAACTAACAAAAGAAATATCAGCATTGCGTGCTGAGGTGAACAACATTAAATTTAGGACGAACCGAAGTAGAGCAGCGAGCAGGTCTCCATCAACACATAGAAATAGGAGTGTGTCAAAAGACAAAAACGTTTGCTGGTATCACAAGGTTTTCGGAAATAAGGCGCGAAAATGTAGAATGCCATGCAACCAAAATAATCGGTACACGGCTACAGATAGACATTTAAACAACGACAACTCTTGCTAGAGGCGACGAGCAGGAGGAACGCCGAAAATAGTCGCCTGTTTATAAAAGATCGACGTTCACAAAAACAATTCTTAATCGACACAGGAGCGGAAGTATCAGTAATACCACCACAAATAAATAATAAATGTAAACAACAATTAAATAACACACAATCTTTATTATTCGCAGCAAATGGATCAAAAATAAAAACTTATGGTGAGCAATTTTTAAAGCTAGATCTAAGTTTACGTAGAGATTTTGACTGGATATTCATAGTAGCAGACGTCCAGAAACCGATTATTGGCGCAGATTTTTTAAAGGAGTTTGATTTATTAGTCGACATCAAGAGCAAATGCTTAATTGACAAAAAAACGTTATTATCGACACACGGAAAAATTGTGCACGGGCCGACTTCAGGATTGACTACGATTGACCGAACCTGCGAATATGCCAAGTTATTAGAAAATTTTAAATCTATCACCCGGCCTGGTGGAGCACCAATTGCACCCAACCACAATGTGACGCATCACATAATGACAAAAGGGCCTGCTGTACATGCAAAACCACGTCGCTTAGCCCCAGACAAACTCAAGATTGCTAGGGACGAGTTTCAAAAGATGTTAAATGAAGGGATATGTCAACCTTCAAATTCTGACTGGGCAAGCCCACTGCATTTAGTGAAAAAGGTAGATGGAGACTGGCGTCCGTGCGGCGATTATAGAGGTCTAAATGCCGTCACAATTCCAGACCGATACCCGGTGCCGCATATTCATGACTGCATGAATGTCTTGGAAGGGAAAAACATATTTTCCACATTGGATTTAAGGAGAGCTTACCACCAGATACCAATGGAGCCAAGTGATATACCCAAGACTGCAATAACAACACCCTTTGGGTTATTTGAATTTAAATATATGACGTTTGGTTTGAGAAATGCTAGCCAAACTTTCCAGCGATTTATTAACCAGGTGTTAAACGGTCTTACATTTGCTACAGCATACATCGATGACATAATTGTTGCATCAACATCTGAAGAAGAGCACAAACGTCATCTAAGTGAACTGTTTGGCAGATTGGAACAATACGGATTAGTAATAAATGTCTCAAAATGTGTGTTTGGACAAAGTAGCGTAACATTCTTGGGGCATACAGTGTCATCAGAAGGCATCCGACCTCGAGCAGAAAAAGTCGATGTCATCAGAAAATTTCCACGACCAAACACAGTTGCAGAATTAAGAAGATTCCTCGCTATGATAAATTTTTACCGTCGATTTCTGCCCAGAGCAAGCGAAAAGCAAGATATTTTACAAAAAATGATTCCGGGAAACAAGAGAAGAGATAACAGGAAGCTTATCTGGACACGAGATGCTGAAGGAGTATTTGAAGACTGCAAACACGATATTGAAACTGCGACAACTCTAGTTTTTCCAAAACAACAGGCAGAGTTAGCATTGATGGTCGACGCATCAGACGTCGCAATTGGAGCAGTTCTTCAACAGCGTGAGGGGGCTCATTGGAAACCAATAGCATTTTTTTCTGCAAAACTATCGAACAGCCAAAACAAATATAGCACTTATGATAGGGAGTTGCTAGCAGTTTACTCGGCTGTCAAACATTTTCGATATTTGATTGAAGGTCGTCATTTCACTATTTATACAGACCACAAGCCAATCATATTTGCATTTTCACAAAAGCCTGAAAAGGCATCACCACGACAACTGCGGTACTTGGATTTGATAGGTCAGTACACCACGGATATTCGCCACATATCGGGTAAAGATAATATAGTCGCCGACACGCTATCTCGTATCGGCGAAATACAGATAAGCGACGTGGATGCTAAGATGTTAGAAAGGGAACAAAGGTCTGATGAAGAATTGAATCAACTGATAGCAGGAGGAGCGACATCTAGTTTAATCTTGAAGGAATTTACGTCAGGAGATTCATCATGTAAAATAATGTGTGACGTGTCAACACAAAATAATCGCCCATTTGTTCCAGGAACTTTACGAAAACGCGTATTCGATTCTCTTCACCAATTAGCCCATCCTGGTGTCAAGGGAACGACGAGATTAATTTCACAACGGTTTGTGTGGCCAAACATGAAGAAAGACTGCAGAGATTGGGTTCGGACATGTGTCGCATGTCAGAAATGCAAGCTACAAAAACATAACAAAACAAAAATCGGTCAATTTTCATTACCGGATCAGCGATTTTCTCACATACATCTCGATATTATAGGACCTATGCCTACGTCTCAGAACTGTTTAACCATTATCGACAGATTTACTAGATGGCCAGAGGCCATCCCGATTGCGGATATTACGGCGGAAGCGGTGGCAAAAGCCTTATTATCGGTATGGATATGCAGATTCGGCACACCACAATACGTCACTACTGATCAAGGGCGACAGTTCACATCAGGGTTATTCAAAGAATTGCAGAAGTTATTGGGAACACATCATATCATGACAACGCCATATCATCCATCTTCAAATGGATTAATAGAGAGGTGGCACCGTACATTAAAGACAGCGATAAAGTGTTATAATACTGAACGATGGGTAGATGTTCTTCCAATGGTATTACTGGGACTACGAGCAGCGGTAAAAGAAGAATTAGGAGTTTCAGTCGCCGAGATGGTATATGGAACAACGCTACGGTTACCTAGCGAGATATTCATAGAATCGGAGGTAGACAAAAATGCAGCAGAGTTTATCAAGGATTTAAAGGAACGGATGTCAATAATACGCCCTCAACCAACTAGTAACCACCAAAAGGAGCAGGTGTTCGTCCATAAAGATATGAGTAAATGCTCGCACGTATTCATCAGGCGGGACGGAGTGAAGGCTTCACTGCAACAATCTTTTGAAGGTCCTCATCCTGTCATCAGCAGACACGAAAAGTTTTTTACGGTCGACATAAATGGAAGAAAAGCAAGTATTTCTATAGATAGATTAAAACCAGCGTATGAAGAAAATGACAGTGAAGAACGTCAAGAAGTCAAGGCTACCAACAAGACACGCCTCGGTCGAAAAGTCACAATTCCAGTTCGATATCGTTAACACTTAGGGGGGAGTTATGTGGCAGCGCTTGCGAAAAACACAGCGGAGAGAAACGAAACTATGTTGACGACAAAAAATCAACTACGGTCAGCAAGAAAAGAACACACACACCGACAGTCCTCCTGTGCGATACACAACGTCATACAAGTTTAACTTCCCGATATAATTTTATATTTTGTATTTTATTACGGTAAAAATATTGTTAGCTAGTAACGGAAATAAAAGTAAAATATTTGTTTATTCGTGTCTATTAAATTCTGAGAACTTTTGTCCCCTACAACTGGGACGAAGATAAGAAGAAGGAGTTTAGAAGCTTCCATTGAATTTAATGATCTCTGATTGGCAGCCACGACGGGTCAGTAACGACGACGACACGACTGAAATTCCGGAAGGCTGTTCAATCCGAGAATCCATACGGGACCGCATTAATGGAAGGACGGCCGACTTACCGCGCTGGCAGGCAGTATACTGCCTGTTACCAGGATCTATTCAAGCCGAGCGCCTCCCCATTAACTTGACCATACTAAAGAGAAAGGAAGACAAAGAAAAATGAGCGATATTGCTTCGTCCATGGAAGAGACAACCAGCTGGTGATACCTCCGCGCAAGCCATGTGAACATCAGCCACATGCAGCCAGACAAGCAAAAGGCCCCTCACTGATTGCCCCACCAGAGTTGTCGCACTAGCAAGCGAAGGCGCTTGGTACTAGGATCAGACCAACTCACATGAACGAGCAAGGAAAAAAAATTGGAAGCTGCCGCAAAAAGAAGTTATTGAACCATACGTTCAGAAAAAATGAAATAAGAGTTATAGGCCGTCGAGGCTAAGCAGAAAGGAAACAGCTGTAAGGGAGATGATACCGCGGCAGGTACCAAAACCCATACCCAACTGACCGGAGGGACTTGGACTAAGAAGGGGAACTAACATTGAAGAAGGAAGTCCACTACCGGTCTCTCTCGATGGCCGATGCCACAGAAAAAAGACTAAAATATCGGTCTTACAAATGGAAAGACTACAGAATAATAAAGAAACATAACTCGGAAAGAGACACCTTCCAAAAGGAAGAAGAAACCAAAATTGCCGAATAAAAAAGGTAAAGTCAACAAGTGACTAACAGACATCTCCGAGTTAAAACCATAGACTAGAAGGAACTAGCCTTCGTTGGGCGCCATTTTTGTAACTGTCGGGAGGTGGTTTGAAGCTTGCGCTCGAAGAAAAGTAAGATAGGATACCATTGCCACAAGGGGCCGTAAACATTTTACAAAAAAAAGAGGGAAGGAGGAAGAGGTCACTAAAGGCCAAAAGTGTGGCTGGACGAAGTCCCAAAAAGAGGATATCGCCAACAAAAAAGTCCGTCTCCACTACACTTGGTGTGGGCACGTCTAGCGATGCTCTAACTAGCTCGCCGGATGGGGGGGGTTCGTAGTGTACGGAGACAAAAAGGATGACAGTTTGAATAAACTAAAAGCTACGTGCCACTGATACCGATCGACGAAATAAAAATTACGAGGGGGCGACAAGGTGATTCGTCCGGGGCCATCGAGAGAGCTTAATGGGTACTCGGGGTCTCAGCCATGCGGGCGGCGGCGGTCAGGTATAAATGCTGAAAATTAAGGCTTATAACATGCAAGTACTTACGCTGCGGAGTGTGGAGCGCACAGCCTCCCCACCGGGAACCATGCTTCCGGCCTGTCTGCCACCTATCTACATATCAATCGACGGAAAGAAAAGACGAAGAAAAGAAAAGAATGACTAGTGATTACATGAGAAAAGGAATCTTTATTCCATATTAATTTATTGCTGGATAACCCGATATTGGGATGTCTTATATATATATATATATATATATATATATATATATATATATATATAATCGTTACTCTACGTAGACAAAAAAAACAAAAAAAATTTAAGGATTTAGTCAAGAAATATACGATATCATTAGTAATTTTCTTTTTTTGTTTTTTTTTTTTTTGCAATTATCAATATTATTACATTTGCAGGCTATTTGGAATGACTACTGATAATTATTCGTCTGCTTTACAAAAAAAATATAATCTCTTTCTAATTTTATTCTTATAATCAAATCTAGGACTTACTTATAAATAAACTTATCAATATATAATCACTGCAGTTTTTTTTTTAAAGAAAATAACAATTGTATTTTACAGTGCATTCCTGGTTGGTAAATTTTTCCTCTTTCTTTCTTTCTTTAGATAATCCATACAACAGAAAAATTTGTCTTGAATCCATAAAGAATTATGTACACAAAAAAAATTTTTTAAGACTGACATCAGCTTAATAAATGCACATATTTCACATATATTTAGGTGATCACATTATATATTACAAATATGTTTAAGTGATCCATAGATATAAAAAAAATAACTTATTTCTTCTTTTCAGTCAACCAGTTATTAATTTATAATATATATACAGGGTGTCCCACATAAACTTACAAAGCGGCCGGCTGTGGATAGGTCTTGGATAGACGAACAAAAAATCGTATGGGTGGGGGGGGGGAAATCGTAACGGTTTAGCCGCTAGGGCGTTTTGAAGTTTTTTTGCTAGAGTTTTACATATCACCCTATATTTTTGTAACCGTATAACCTATTGTCAAGGTTTTGGTACCAGTGCACGCAGAATTCCTCCACCTTCCTACAACGGTAAAAATAATGGTCCTATCTTATAAACTTTTGGAGTTATGAGTCGCCAAAGTCAAAATTTTGTATTTTTTTCACTAAAATTTCAACTAAAACCACCTTTTTCTTCAAAAAATACGTGATAAACCTACATTTTTTTTTCCAAAATTAAAAAGTTTGGACAATTTCCTATAAATAATGTATTACAAGTTTTATTCTAGGGCCTTTACTTTAGAAGTTATAAGCAATTTTAAAGTTAATATTGGCCTTTTTCGATGCTTATTTGGCACTTTTCGACAAAGTTCAGATGGAAAAGTACTAAAAAAGGACGAAATAGAGCCAATTTAAACATTAAAAATGCTTATAACTTCAAAAATAGAAGCTGCGGCTCAAAAGTTGTAATACATTATTTATAGGAAATTGTCCAAACTTTTTAATTTTGGAAAAAAAAATGTAGGTTTATCACGTATTTTTTGGAGAAAAAGGTGGTTTTAGTTGAAATTTTAGTTAAAAAAATACAAAATTTTGACTTTGGCGACTCATAACTCCAAAAGTTTATAAGATAGGACCATTATTTTTACCGTTGTGGAAAGGTGGAGGAATTCTGCGTGCACTGGTACCAAAACCTTGACAATAGGTTATACGGTTACAAAAATATAGGGTGATATGTAAAACTCTAGCAAAAAAACTTCAAAACGCCCTAGCGGCTAAACCGTTACGATTTCCCCCCCCCCACCCATACGATTTTTTGTTCGTCTATCCAAGACCTATCCACAGCCGGCCGCTTTGTAAGTTTATGTGGGACACCCTGTATATATTTTTTTTTTTGTTATTCAATTTTTTACTTCTTTATCCATACTCATTTATATTTTTGTTTTCATTATTTATTTTAGTAAAATTTTTTTATTTAGAAAAAAAGTATATTACATTAATATTTGAGGTGAAAAAAAAATACTTTCAGTCTATAATCACACTACTGGTGTATGACAAAAAAAACCAATAAAATCAACGACAATATTAGAAGCAAAGTTTACCTTATTTTGTTTTATTTATTTTATTTTTTTTCTTGAATTACTTTCCTTTTTACTATCAATGACAGCTCAAGCAGGATGCGTCTTGGACGTTTTATAGCGAAACGAATAATGTTTTCTCCAATTTCCTTTTTTTCTTTCTATTGGTGCTTAAAATTTTCGCTCTTCTGCGCCATTGAAATCACCCATGGCTTGCAAATATAACCATCTTGTAAATTTTTTCCTTAACAATCACTTTTTTTTTCTTTCTCACTTTCGGGTTTTTCTTTTTATATCACTTTTTTCTTTATACTTCTAAATAAGGTAACTCCTATGTTTAAAAAAAATTTTCTGTGGGAGCAAGTATCCTCCATTACTCGCGACTTAGCCCGTCGCATCGATGTTTCATCCACTGAGTCTACCCACTGAATGACGCCAAATTCCAAGCTTCTCATCTTGGTCACCGGGTCTCGCACCAAAACCGCGTTTACACTAAGCAATTTATCTCATTGCCATTGCTTTCTTTCGGTCAAATTGTGATTGCCCAAAAGAAGAATTATAAATAATTATAATGGAATGAGGGAATGGATTATACATTTTCCTGTTTCACCCATACCAAATAATTTTCGAAACGAATTTTTTTGCGGTGGGATCCAGGTGTCGCGACCTGATTGGCTAAGTTATTAGACGCCGTCCGGAGCGTCCATGGGGAAAGGTGTTGCGTGGGCAACAAATTGGTGGATAATTATTTTTGAAAGAAAAAATGTGTGTTCGATGACTGCTTAAAAAGTTCAGAGCAGAGCAGGGCGGCTCAATTGGGAGCGGCTGTCAAATTGATGTCAGAACAGAAAAAATCAGATAATAGCAAGGAGCTCAAAAAACACCTTTCTGCTAAATTCTGCTCCAAATTCTGTTTTTAGAGGTTAGATACGAATGTCAATTGTAGAGGAAGAAATATATACCAATAAAAACAATTGAATAGCATCGAAATGTTATTTTTATAAAAATTAATGTGTATTTTTTAATATTTCCAAGTATTTTCCGAATAAATCATTCATAAATCAATTTCCCGATTTTCCCTGCTTTCAATTTGACAATTGTCAAAAGAAAAAGAAGAAGAAGAATTTGGCTGCTCTACCTGCTCCTACAAATTTGGTGGAGCAGAAAAAGTGAGAATTCTCAACAAAGAGCAGGCTCAAAAAACACAGAGCAAGGCAAATAGGAACAGAAAAGATCTGTCAAAAGGTCTCAAAGAACGCAAATTGCTGATTTTTTCTGCTTAATCTTGAGCTGGAGCAGTCATCGAACACACCTAAAGATAAGCAAAAAGGGGAAATGAATGGGTCAAAAGACACGGATAGAGGGATTCTAAAAAAAGGAATTCTTTAGTAGGACATTGCTTAGCAACGGCAATTTATGATGATCAATTTATTTTCGTGGAAGATTTATTTGACTCGCGCCTTCGGACATTGCCGACCGTTACACGCTTTACCTACGCGAACGAGAGCCAGTCTACTTGAGTATGGTATTGGCACCCTTTATGGCCACCTAGCCAATTACCTGATTTCTTCGTCCCATACAATATTTTAGGGAGCCAATTCATTTTAAAGGGAGCAAAAAGAACTTTTTTCAAATTCTTCTTTTATCAAGGTTATTTTAGCTGATTAAACCGAATTTGAAGCATAAAGTTGAAAAAACATTTTTTTCAAACCTTTATATTTTCAGACGATGTGGGGATAGTTTCAGCCCTTTACTATTATCCCTTATCACAAAATTTGCTTTGTTATAAAACAACCACTTTTGAATATAAATATTGCAAAAAATGTATTTTATTGGATTGTTTTTGATTATAATTAAAATTATCGCGAAAATCTTTAAAAAAGGGAGTTTTTAAGCATATTTAAAGGTAACATGCATATTTTAAGACTGTGGGACCCCGATTTTCGTAATCAGCGACCCAAAAAACATATCAGGAACGATTTTCACAACAGTGTAATGTTTTGACATAAACGATTCGTCGATTTGTGCAAGTTAAAAAAACTGTAATTTAAAAAGAGGAAAGGTCCAGAACATCCCACCAAAGGGGAAGTGGGTGCCAATTTAAAACAAGAGCACCTCACACATTTAATTCACCACTCCCTTTTGGTATTCTAAGCACCCAAACCACTGGACATACGGTTTTAACAGCTCCGGTTTTATCAATTGAAGCACGCAAAACTTTCTTTTATTAATATAGATAAGCCACGTCGTCCCTAAAATAAATGGCAATACTCCTATGGGGGAGAGATTGTGCACTAAAGTGTATCCCGACACCTGGTAATAACCTAAGTCATTATTTGGGTTTCACTAAGTGCGAAGATTGGGGGTTTATAATTAGATTAAGTGGCACTCAACAAAAGAGAAATTCGCATGAAGTCCACGAATGTTACAAAAGTCAATACCAAAACTTGACTTGTAACGGCCACGTTCTCGGGGATATTTCCCGGCATTACATTTGCCGGAACCATCAGAGTCAATAAAATTTGTCCTCTTCAAAGTGTTATGCCTTTTGAGACGGGGCAAATTTCATCGACCGACAGATTTTAGCCGCGGCACCTGCAGGACCGCGATGCGAGAGAGGGTAGGGAGCAAGGGTAGGGCCTTTTCGTAAACGCATACGTATGCTTTGCAATGATGCAACGAGTTCGTAAAGGCAGATGTTCCAAAGTCATTCGTTCAGAAACGTACAAGATTCAAGTTTGTTGCGCAACTGTCAATGCAACAGCGCAGCCAATTTCGAATGTTTGCATACGTATGCGAGAAGAAGTTTGCGCTGCTTTGTTGCGGATGCAACTTCTTAACTATCGCTAGTCATGCTCCCGAGCATGGTTAAAATTTAACTACACCATGGTTAACCACGGGAGTTTTTGAACGCCAAAAAGTTATGCTCGTGGTTATGTTGTAGTTAACCACGGAGTTTTTGTACGACAAAAGTTTACCATAGTTAACCATGGTTAACCATAGTAAGGTTTTTGAACGCGCTCCCGGTCGGTCGTTGAGTCTATTGAAGGGTGATGGGCGTTCGAGTTAGACTACGCTCGTTATTTTTTTTTGTCTCTGTTTATTTTTATTATAGAGTTTTTTTGTGCACTTTTTTATTAGTTTTAATTTTTCACTCTCTCTTTTTTTAACAGTTTTGTTTTGTTATTTTGGTTTTTTGTGTCAGCGCGTTTTGTAGGGACCGGAACAGCACACGTCCGTTCTCTTTGCTGTCCTAGCCCAAATTTACCCGTTCTTTGATCCTTCATCTGTGTAAAATTCATATCTCGAAAAATACCAAGTCAATTGATGGGTTTATTGGGTTACTATTGGCTTATGGGTGCAGCGAGGGGTACCGGGTCCCAGCTAGTTATATAAAGGGGAAATGAATGTATGAAGTTAAGCAGGTAATCTTAAATTGTGGACAGAATAGAAATTTTATTTTTTGATTGGATGGAGAACTAAATTTATTTAACGGTTGGGTAAAGAAATAGTATTACTCTTAGTAAAGAAATGATTAATAAATATAAGAAGTTTGTGGATGCATGTGATAGTTATTAAGAATGGTTCTACTAGCTTGACATAAAGCTGGCAGAATTATGCTTTTTTTTTTCTTGGAAATAAAAGAGAAAAAAATTCCATCCTGGGCAATTAAATAGTAAAAAAAAGTTTGAAATTTTGATATAACTTTCGTTTGGTTCTGCTGTAGTGGGTTTGCCAGCTTGACATAAAGCTGGCAGAACCCTGCATTTTTTTAAAATAAAGATGGCCTGATGCGGGCGAACATATCTGCCCAAACGGTGAGTCCGTCTTAGATTCTGGGAGAAACGAAACTGAAGGCCGTAGGAGTGGCGTTGGCGTGATACTCCCCAGGTCCAGCCTCATTAGCTGGTCACCAGTTTCTGAGAGGATTATTACCGTGCGCCTGCGTCCTAGACTAAGAAGTACTACGGTAGCCCAATGCTATGCTCCAACTGAAGACGAAGAAGATGACATCAAAGTTCTATATACGACTGAATGAGGGTTTTCGCTCTATTCATTGTATTAATGGGTGACTTAAACGCACAGATCGGTCGTGACAACACCGGCCTTGAACAAACAATTGGAAATCAAGGCCTAAGCCAAATTACTAACAATAATGGTGAGCTTTTCGTTGACTTTTGTAGTTCCCACCAACTCATGGTAGGTGGAACTTACTTTTGTCACAAGAAGATACACAAAGAGACCTGGGTATCGCCCGATGGTAGAACGAGAAATATCACGTGGCCGTCAGCCGCAGATGGAGAACAATTCTGGAGGTTGTCAGGAGTTTCAGGGGAACCAGACACTGGAAGCGACCTCCATTTGTTTGTAGCAACTATTCGCCTTAGGCAAAGCCTCCTATATTTACAAGCCATGCTGTAGGTGTTAGTATGTCGTTGTATGAAGTCCCAACTTCAATTCGTGAAATGTCAAAATCCCATTAAAAACAAAGGAAAAAAGTTTTCGTGCCGCGGAAAGTGATGTTACGAGTGAGGTTTTATTAAAAATAATAGTTAAAGAAAAAACGTGCAAAAGTGCTCAAAATAAGTGTGATAAGATAGCAATTAAAATAATTTGCTACTAATATGATTTGTTTGCGGGATTTATGTTAGTGATAGCGGACCGTTTTGTTCTCAGGATATATATAAACGTATTATGATATATGTTGCAGCTAACTTATTTAATAGGAATATATTAAAAGAGACTTGTGTTTAAAGTGGATTTTGATAAACAAATTAAAGATCTTTACGAGGAAAGTTCCCTTAACAGAACTTTGCAAGGCCGAAATACAGAATTAAGGCAAAACAATAAGCATTTTTAAGATTAGGCGCCGACTTATCTGGAGAACCCTGGAGGATTCAAGTACCAAGATGTCTGTTGCTAAGTAAGGTATTTTCTTTTTCTGTTATAATAAAAACTATTTCTGAGTACAATAATACTTGAAACAGGTGCAGTACTTATTAGAGACAATATCAAGGAAGTAAAACGGATATGAAGTGAACATCGCCAAAATGAAAACAAAATTTTTCTTTTGTTAGTTTTGTATTGTCCTATCTTAAGTCAATTTTTAGTGCGTTTGTTTAAATAAGATTATTTTTAAGAAATTTTTAATTTTAAAATATAATATTGCTGTATTAAACAAAATTTTTCTTTTGTTAGTTTTGTATTGTCCTATCTTAAGTCAATTTTTAGTGCGTTTGTTTAAATAAGATTATTTTTAAGAAATTTTTAATTTTAAAATATAATATTGCTGTATTGAACAAAAAGTTATGAGAATATATGTTCGAGATTTCATTTAAGAACCAAATAAAAATGTTTCAAGTAAATATTGTTTTAATTAATTTTATTTTGGAGAAAAAGGGTCAAAATTTGCGAACGCAATAGGTTAACAGTCTGATAAAAAGATGAAAGCAGCAGTAATCTTTCCCAATAAATGCACATAACCGCACTTCTCACCGAAGTTTGACAGGGAAATTGAAGTCCCATGGTTCTTTCAATGTAAGTGTGAAATTTCTTACCCAGCGGGAAAACTAGCAAGGGGTTACTCATAGGTAACCGACGAATTCTTCAATGATTTGTGTAACCGCCTACATGGTAATCGAAAAATTCAACTGCAAATTTAGCGAAATGGAGGTCTTTACATTGTAATGACTAGGTAAGCGACTAGGTAATGACTTGTGAAATACTTTCGTTGGAAATGTGATGTGCTTTTATTATTCATTGTCTTTGGCTTGTCGAAGCCTCTCTTCTTGAGTTTATTCCGTCCTCGAAATTCGTTCGGAGTGGATCGTGACCAAGTGCAGTCAAAAAGATATCCTGCTTGTAAAACTCTCTCCAAATGTAGCAGAAATGCAATGCTAATTTCGGATAGCAATGTTTTTAATGCTAAAAAGGGTAGCCAGAAATTTATTTTGCATGCCTTACATGGTAATCTATGTATTCACCTAATACACTTCACCCCTGAAATAAGTCCTCGTCTGTAATGCCTACAGTAAGTACTTACCGCCCTAGGACATCCCTATGTAAAAGTAAGCTATGATTTCATCACAAAGGTAATGGGTCCATCTCATTACCACCTCGCTTACCTAGCCATTACATTTCCCGCTGGGTAGTGCATGGCTTGTAAATGTAGAAGGCTTTGGCCTTAGGCCATTCATACACGAGGGACCATGATTCCGGAGCAAAAGCTTTTTTGGGCCAAGCGAGGCGTGTAGAGATGAAATAAGTGGTTTCATGCTTCGGTGGGGACTTTTGTGCTCCTGATTTTGACCTGCGAACACGGAAAGCACGCACTCACACAAATAATAATTAATACGCTGCCATGGAGTTAAAAATAATAAACTTGCAAACAGTCAAAAATTAAAAGTGAAAAAACATGCTGCCGCTGCAACTGAAATCACCAATTCAATTCAAATATTTTCATCTATTATATAATTATTAATTATAACTAATGAACTGATTTAAATAACCACCCGACCAGAGTCAAAATATTTGACATTTCACTAATACATACAACCATTGCGCAGCAACACTAAAAGCTGCTTCCTTTGCTACTGCTCCGCGTATTTTCAGGAAACTCGCAGCAAAGCTTTTGGTTGCAGAACATGATCCCTCGTGTATGAATGGCCTTACAATAGCCACAACCAGAAACGGACGGTAGAAACCGTAGACGGTTTAACTTAGTGCACGGCCACAACGCGGCCATCGCACATAGCACCGAAAGTAGATAGCACACCACGCACTGCACATCGCCTTACTTCTCCAGTAAAAAGCCAGAAGTGCTTAAGTGCAAATTTGACGATTTTGAGTTTATTGCATTTTTGTATTCAGTATGTTATTCTTAATCATTGCTATAATTCTTATCTGAAACTGAGATGTGGCTGCTGAGTTATTGAACCGGCAAAAGTAGTTTTGTGCACAATTCTGTATCTAAAAAAAACTTTGAGGGCGATTTTCTCGAAACGCATATTTTGCACTTAAGCACTTCTGGCTGTGTACTGTAGACTTGTGGCCTCAGCAAAGCACTGCACTGCGCTCAAAATTTTTCTATAGTTTTGCAAGATGACGAGTAATAATTGTGATTCTTCTGATGAAGATGAAATAATTTGCGGACAAAATAAGTGGTTTTTATTAAACTTGCTTACACAAAAATCAAAAATTCACGCAATAAATAGAAGGAGAAATTATTATGGGGAGTGTCACCATTTATATACAGATCTCCGAGAAGATCCTGTACGTTTTTATGAATATATGCGTATGGACGTTCCTACTTTTGATTATATTTTAAATAATATTAGCACATGCATATTAAAAAATTGGCAAAATTTTCACACACAACCAATAGGAATTGAAGAAAGACTAATGTTGACATTACGGTAAGAAAATTTTTCTTTATTATTAGTTTTAAAAATAATAATATGTAACACACAATAAACAAAAAATGTTAATATTATGATGTTGGAAAGGTTTAAATGTTCTGAATGTGATCCTGTGTCAGATCCTCTTCATGAAAGCTGTCCTGTCCTGAGAATGCTGAAGTGATAACGGAGAATGTATTCTGGTTTGTATAATATGTTTGAGAATCTTCAAGAAGTTGCATTACTTTTATTCGGAACTGGATTTTTTGTTGGGGAGTTAAAGATGTAGAATGTGGCAAGAGGCTATTGAAAAACGAAATATCGTCGTCAAGTTCTTTTTCGCTTTGCTTCTCAAGCTTTTGTTGCTTTTGTTTCAGGTAGTCCAACTTTTCCTTTTCCGCATTCAAAAATGCTAAGCCAAGCGTTTCTATGTTACCTGGACGCTTTCTTTTTGCTGGTTGTGCCGGCGGTATGCTTGAACTGGATGGAGAATTCGAAGAATTGGGAGATTCGATTGAATCTTCGCAAATACTTTCAGTTTCGAATTGATCGGATTCATCAATCAAACTATCGACAGTACTGCGAGGAGTAAACTGGTCCTTTAAAAACATAAGGGACTGAAAATATGGCCATTTAATAACATCGTTTCCCCCAGCATCTCCGGACTTTTTTGATGTATGTTTGGAAAACTTTTTTCTAAAAGTTTCGCGTAGGCGCTTCCATTTTCCTTTTGATTCATGTTAAACAATAAAAAGACAAAATAGTACTAATAATAATAATTAAAAATTGAAATATTTATATAAATTATTAAAAAAAATTTTGTTATAGGTTTTTAGCGTGTGGTGCATCGTTTCGTAATTTATCATTTTCTTTTCGCATGGGAAAAACAACAGTTGCAAATATTGTTAAAGAAACAATTGAAGCAATATGGAATAGTTTGAGATCACTTCATATGAAACATCCGTCGCAAGATTTTAAAACAATCGCTGAAGATTATTTTAAAATTTGGAATTTTCCAAATTGTGTGGGATCTTTGGACGGTAAACACATTCGTCTTCGCCGCCCTGTTCATTCTGGATCTTTATATTATAATTATAAGGGTTTCTTTTCGATAGTTCTTCAGGGTTTAGTAGACGCTCATTATAAGTTTATAAATATTAATGTTGGTTCATTTGGGAAACAAAGCGACGGCGGAACCTTCAAAGCATCAGGATTATAAAAGAAAATTATCAAACACTTAATATACCTGAAGAAAGAGAACTACCAAATTCATTAATAAAAATGCCGTACGTTATATTAGCAGACGAAGCTTATCCACTCATGAAGAATCTTTTAAAACACTACAGCAAACAACATCTAGATTCTAATACAGAATATTTTAACAGACGTTTATCGCGAGCAAGAAGGACGGTAGAATGCGCCTTTGGCATTATTACTAATAAATGGCATATTTTAGAAAAACCAATCACGACAGACGTAGAATTTGCAATTAAAATAGTTAAAACAATTTGTCTTATTCATAACATCATTATAGATCTTGAAGGATTGAAACATAATTTGCAGTATATTGAGCTATATCCAAAGAACAAAAATAATAGAAATATCCCGAGGGGAAGAACTACCGGAGCAGCGCAACATATTCGTGAAGTGTTTAAAATATATCTTTGCCAAAATCCTATTAAACATTAATATTGTGATGACTATGCGCCATCTGTTTGTCGAGAGGATGAATCAACGATTTTCGGTTATTGTCTGAACTAAGAATTTATGTACTAAACTCACGAGCGATAAGCGAAGACAACTTCAAGCTGGTCGAAACTTATGGAAATAAAAGAACATACCACAAGGAACCAGAAAACGAAGGTTCCAGAAAGTAGACAAAGGTGGAGCTGCCTATATAAAAGCGCCTGGCAGCCGCTATCGAGTCAGTTTTGATTTGAAAGGCGATAAAAGTGTTCTAAAGTGAGAACAGTGAAAAGTAGTGATTTAAAAGTGAACTATAAAGCGATAGATAGAATTTAATAGTGCGAGATAGTAAATTTGAAAGTGATTATAGTGAACTGTAAGAATTGTGTTTGTGATTAAATTGTGTTTGGTTTGTAATAAATAAATTATTGTGTGGATAATTAAAAAGTGTATTCCTTAATTAATCCTACGAATCCGTTAAGCCGTAAAAACGTAACAATTGGTGTCAGAAGTGGGATTAATTAAGAGATAAGTGAAATAAATGAGTTTTTAAAATAATTGTGGCCGCAATTTAATTTTTGTGAGCGCGAACTAAAGACATAATAATAAAATGGGTCGAAAATTAGTTGATTTGCGTACTGTGGAGTTGAAAAGAGAACTAAGTAAACGCTCGTTGTCAACGGTGGGTGCTAAAAGTTCCTTAACCGCGCTGCTTCGAGAAGCTATGGTGAACGAGGGAAAAGATCCTGAAACCTACATTTTTGAAGCCCAAGTAGAAGCAGAACCAGAAGAATCGACAGTGAGTATGGCAGAACTTTTTAAGACATCGATGATGATGAAGGAGGCGCAAGAACGGTCTTCAGCTGCGCAAGAACGTGCATCAGCAGAGATGAAAGAAGCGACAGCCGATATGAAGGAAGCGCAAGAACGGTCTTCAGCAGAGATGAAGAAAGCGCAAGAACGTTCGACAACAGAGATCAAGTCGGAAGTGTTGGCGTTAAAAGATGAACAGAAACTGTTAGCAGTAGCTCATGAACGCTCGTTAGCAGAACTCAAAGAGTCTATGGAAGCACAAAGAAACCAGATGGAGCAGAAATTCGAACTAATGTCACTCTCTGTTGACAAAAAGCTGGAAAATCTCGAATCTCCCATTAAAGCAAATGTAGAGAATGATCTGGAAAAGCTCGAAAATTCCATGAGGGAAAATAATGAAAAGTTGAAGATTGAGCTAGAATCGGTCAGAGCCGAGCTAGAAAGGGTAAAGATTCACCACCCAGCGACGGCATCTCACGAAGTCATCGGAGTTAGGAAATTGCAGCCTCCAACTTTCGACGGGCAAAGCCCATGGTATACTTATAAGCTCCAATTCGAAGCAGCAGCAACAGGCAATTTTTGGACTGAGAAGGAGAAAGCAACGGCCTTAACGTTGTCACTAAGGGGCACAGCAGCAGAGATATTGCAGTCAATACCAGCAGAACATCGCAACAGCTACGGGTTCTTAGTTCAAGCGCTGGAAATGCGTTACGGTGATCAGCACATGCAAGAGGTTTATCGACTTCAACTTCGGAATCGACTTCAAAAGCCAGGAGAAACTTTACAACAACTATGCGCCGATATCGAGAGGTTAGTGCATCTGGCTTATCCTAGCTTCGGCCAAGACTACATCAACGAAGTAGCAAGAGAGACTCTTCTTAACTCATTTACCGACCGGAACCTACAACAGCGGCCAGATTGGCTGGAAAGAAGACTACAGCAGAAGTTCTGGCATATGCTCTGGCATACGAGGCAGCGAAGCAAGCAACAAGGAATACGGTCCACCTCAGGGGAATCAATATGACTGAGAACATTTGCCATCGAGTCAACACCTCGGAAGTACGTCGTCGTCTACGATGCTGGAACTGTGGCGAGCCGGGCCATTTACAAAGGAGTTGCCGAAAGCGAAGGAGAGTGGAATCGCCAGGAAGTAGGAGTGGCTCAACATGCTGTGAAAAATGTGGACAACGGCAGAAAGGTGACCGGAGGGAGTTAGTGGGGAAAATGGAGACCCCTGATGTCATCGTCAACATCACCCAACTGCAGCGTGGCAACAACAGCCTTGTCATCGAGGGGAAAGTTGGTGATGAACAATACACAATTACCGTGGATACAGGTGCTTCAAGATCTGTCATCAGGGCTGATTTGGTCGGTAGAAAGTGGCTGAAAAACGCGGACCAGTACATTCTGAGAACTGTAACAGGAGAACCAGTGAAATTACATGGGGAAACAATGATGGACGTGGTACTCGGCGACATTAAGTTTACACATTCGTTCCTGGTAGCTGACATAGTAGACGAGTGTATTCTTGGTTTAGACTTTATGACAACACACGGAATACTATTGGACCTTGGAGAATTGATGATGAAACACCGCAACAGGGGAATTCCAATGGATACTGCACTGTCCCGGCGACCATGCGAACCAAGTTTTAAGTACCGTTGGCGTATTGAGGAAAAGTGTCAAAAGACGACTGCGGAGCCAAGCATAAAATATGAGGACCAAGGAATTCGAGATGCGCAACGCGACGACCCGGACATTTCTGCGATTTTGTCATGGAAAGAACACAACGAGAAGCCTAAATGGAAAGACATCGCAGAGAGAAGTGAAAGTGAAAGAAGTGAAGAGCTATTGGGCCCAATGGGATTCATTGCATATCGAAGGAGGAGTATTGAAGCGCAAATGGGAAACAGCTGATGGTACCTCTCATCGAATGCAGGTGTTAGTCCCTAGTGCTGGAATAACAGATATTCTTGAGGAGTGTCATAATAGCCCGTCAGGAGAACATTTGGGAGTCAACAAAACTCTGTCAAAAATAAAGGAGATTCTATTGGCTTCACATGCGGGAGGATGTTACGAATTGGTGTCGCAAATGCACAGCTTGTGCCGGCAGCAAGGGTCCTCGAGTAAGAGCGAAAGGAGAAATAAGACAACACCACGTTGGAGCCTCAGTTGACAAAATCTCAAGGGAGAATCCTAAGACGGCCAGTGACAGGATGAAACCAAGGTACGACCTCCGAGCAAACTGTAGCGGATTCCAGGAAGGTGACCTCGTTTGGCTGTTCAACCCTCGAAGACGGAAAGGCAAGTCTCCGAAACTTCAGCGTCAGTGGGAGGGGCCCTATAAAATCCTAACACGGATCAACGATGTGGTCTACAGGATTCGACAAGGACCCAAAGCAAAGAAGAAGATTGTGCACATAGACAGGCTGTGCCCATATCATCAGCCGGATCCAGGATGGACAACTGTTCGGGACGAACAGTCCTAAGAAGGGGGCAATGTGATGATTATGCGCCATCTGTTTGTCGAGAGGATGAATCAACGATTTTCGGTTATTGTCTGAACTAAGAATTTATGTACTAAACTAACGAGCGATAAGCGAAGACAACTTCAAGCTGGTCGAAACTTAAGGAAATAAAAGAACATACCACAAGGAACCAGAAAACGAAGGTTCCAGAAAGTAGACAAAGGTGGAGCTGCCTATATAAAAGCGCCTGGCAGCCGCTATCGAGTCAGTTTTGATTTGAAAGGCGATAAAAGTGTTCTAAAGTGAGAACAGTGAAAAGTAGTGATTTAAAAGTGAACTATAAAGCGATAGATAGAATTTAATAGTGCGAGATAGTAAATTTGAAAGTGATTATAGTGAACTGTAAGAATTGTGTTTGTGATTAAATTGTGGTTGGTTTGTAATAAATAAATTATTGTGTGGATAATTAAAAAGTGTATTCATTAATTAATCCTACGAATCCGTTAAGCCGTAAAAACGTAACAATATTAATACTTTCTCTAAGAAATTTTAAATTTTAAATAAAAAAGATATAAGAAAATAATATCAAATTATATGTAATTAGTTACCGGATAAACCACACTCCTTTGTAAGCTCTTCCCATAATTTTTTCAATATATAATTGTTGTGGTGATTTTGATCACCTGCATTCCAAATGGCTGGTCTTTTTTGAACGGCACTGATTAAATAATCCATCATTTTTAAAATGTTCACTTCAATATTCCCGAACGAACTGGCCAATTTTCCACCATAGCACCGCACAAAAGAAATCATTCTATCATTTCATAGTTGAGTGCAAAGCTCGGTGCCATGGTTAAGGCAATGTGCGATGTATGGCGCAGTGCGTTGTTATGGCCATTTGTATTTAAAGCAGCGATAGAATTTCACCATCGCACACTAAGCCTAGACGGTGCTATGTGCAGTGCTATGTGCGATGGCTGCGTTGTGGCCATGCACTTAGGCCTTCTGTGGGAGAGCGATAAAATGCGAGAATTTGGTGGAAACCTGCAACAAATGTTAAACGGTTTGCTGCTGTTTCTGACGTCACACATATTGAAGAGCTGTGGAATACGACAAAGGGCGCTATATTGACGGCTGCGGAAACAAGCATCGCTTATGTTCAAAGAAACCAGCAACACTGGATCTTGGACAAACCCTCAAAAATTAAAACGCAGAAGGGCCCTCAAAAATAACGTAAACTTTACCAGCTCTACAACCCGGAAAGACGTTACAAACATGAACGGGAACACTCCCAATTACCTTACCACTGGAGGTAAATAGAAGTGTCCGGCGTGATAAAAGGAGCTCGCAGAAAAAGCGGCAAATACAGGCAACAGTAAGGTGCTGTACCAAATCACTAAACAGCTATCGGGAAAGCACTCTACTAAAAAAACATGCCGTTAAGAGTGCGGATGGAAAGACTACTTCTTCGCCGTCCTGATTCACTTACACAGGAACCTCAGGAAACCAGCAACAATGCACAACCAATAAGAATCACCCCCCGGGCCCCAACAAGACGAAAATAGTAACCACAATTCATGCGATGGCCAATGATAAAACAGCTGGAACAGATGACATCCCGCCAGAATTGTGAAAGGCGATTCAAGCCTCATAGCAGGGGCCTTATTCTCTATTACAATATTGTGAGAAATTCTCTCGAAACTGACAAAATGGTATTCTCTATTACACAGCTGGGGCCGTATTTGGTTTCTCGAGTCGACATTGTCTTCTGTCGATAAACAAACTAGTGGGATGTTGTGCCTAGAGACTAGCCACTAATTACGCTTTTTCATGGTATTCTTTCTGTTGAATAACACTTCAGATTGGATGACAATATATTAAGTGGAGATTGATCCGCACTCACTTGCAACCCGCCGGATCTGGGAATCGAGGCCAATAATTCGAATGTGTCAAATTGAAAAAAAAGAGAACATCACACATGTAAACACTATAGAAAACGAATCTAAACATTTTTCTTTGGATTGGAGGAAAATCTAATGTGATGCACTTTGCACAACAGAATTAGGTGTATTATTTTACTTAAACATACATGTCTTATTGTTAAAAATTCGGCTTACCGCACCCTAGTTTGGCCATGGAGATTCATAAGTATCACACTGACCAACGCTATATATAATTAATCTTGAAAAGTTTTTGTTAAAGGCTTATGTAGGTTATAAGTTGTGAGACTGAATATAAAACTTAACAAAGTATTTAACAAACACTACAATATAATCATCATAGCTTAAAAAAAAGGAAATCAAATGTAAACACTAAAATTCTTTGATTCTTCACCCACGTCATGGTATATTTCTTTATTCAATATAAACAATAGTTTTTGAGCAGCAAATAAAAACTATATGCCATTATTTCGTTATCATCGGTTTTTGTTCTGGAAGCAAATTTAGAGACGTATTCATGTCAAAAACTTGTTTCATATGAAACAAAATCCCCGAAGGAAATTAAAAAAAATTATTATGACGAAAAAAAAACACCGCGAGCCGAAGGATCGATCTCGCAGCCCCACAGACGAGGGACTTTCCCTAGCCCTTTATAGTCCATGGAAATGGTACTTTAACATTGCAAAAATGCAGGACAAGGTTTTATTTTTGGGATGTGTAGGGGGGGGGTCAGGGTGAGCTTAAGTTAGAGTTTTCGGGATTCTAACCCCCCCCCCCCCCACCCATTTGGCCGCCTTCTTGGAAAACGTATGCAAATGGTTTTTCCACTACATCTCCGAAACGGCACATCTTACCGGAAATTTGCAATGACACTTTTTGTTTAGAATTAAATAATCTACAATTTATTACTTAGAAATTTTGTGGTAAAATGAATAATTAAGAAGTTATAAGCCTTAGAACACAAAAATTAGTCACAATATTTTCTTTAAAGGCTCTTTTTTTGTTGTTTAAATATACTTCTGGTTGAAATTTCCAGACCATTTTCTCAGTTTTTGGTCTTTTGACCAACAGCTACATTTTGAGATATTTCGCAAGTCTGTAGCTGCAGTACTTTCAGAGATGCAAGTAGGCTTCAGACGGACAGACGGACAGAGCCTCTGTATAAGCTTTTTTTTTGAAAAAGCTAAAATTGGCATTTGGCGACACGATATCGTCTCTTTACGTGTCGATAAATACGTTTGACAATTATTAAAAAGCTCAATTTATGCATGAAATAAACTTATAACAATTTATATTTTAATTAAATATACGTGGTTTGCTGCCCTTGGAGTAATACCACAATTTGATGGTTTTGTATGGTCGCGCTTATCTGTCGATTTGGTAGTGTTGCCAAATATGAAACTTAGAGAAAGTCGAGAAGCTTTTTTTGTCGAGTCGATCCATCGATTTGAGAAACCAAATACGGCCCCTGACTAAATTTTACTCGAAACTGTTACAATATTGTTAGATCTTTGCTCCAAAGCTCAAGGGTAATCGAGCAATTTATAAAATTTTAGATATGGGCGATACAATTGAAGCCTCTTGTACTCATTTTCTTTTCGTTGGGATATATTTCTACTAGAGCAAGCAATATAGTAATATGGAATACGGAAGCATTTTAGTTTCATTTTAGTATTGTAATAGAGAATAGGGCCCCAGATGCGCTTCAGCAAATCCTGGAAATAGGTTGGAGCACCTGTACCTTTCCGGAAGATTGGACGGAAGGTATCATAGTAAAAATACCGAATAAGGGGGACCTAATAATGCAAGCTGGGGCCAGTTCACGCAATTCGATGTCGACTCAAAACGACGCGTTAAATGTCGTTTTGGGTTCACGCAAGTCGACGTTTTATGTTTGTCGTTTTAAAAGTGTCGTTAATCTTCTCGACGCCAGATTTGGCGTCGGATTCATTTATTGTTGTATTAAAAACGAGTTGTGGTGCCAATTAGAGCAGAGCAGAAATAATTTTACACAAAACTTTTTTACAGTTCTGAACGAGCAAAATGCAATAGAAATAAAAAAACTATTAGTTGAAAAATAACAATTATAACTACTCCAAGAAGAGTTAGACGTACAAAAATAAATTCAGAGTTGAGATTTTCCAATATTATTATGAATTTGCTTAATTAATTCATTTAATTACTCACATTATTGAAGTTTTAGTATTATTTGCAACTTGCCCCCCTTGTGGATAATGTGAAAAGTGCAGCGGTTTCACTGGAGTTTGCATACCTTTAGGAGAAATTATTTTGGGAAAACGATATTCGACACGTCGACTTACGTGAACCCAAATTCAACGTCGTAGAAATTAATGTGATTTTCATAAAGCGTCGATGTCGACGTCGAGTGTCGAATTGCGTGAACTGGCCCCTGGATTCAGGAAGGGCCACTCATGTATTGACCATATTAACACCTTGAGAATAATAGTAGAGCAGCCAACTGTATTCCGATCCCCCTTAACCTTGCTTTCGTATACTATGAGAATGCGTTCGAATAGGTTGATAGGAGCTTTATATGGCAGGCACTACGGGGACGTGGACTGCCTGATACAAGGATGCCTACTTTCGCTACTTCTATTTCTTAAACGACATCCTTGGAGATGGGTAAATTCAAAAACTAATCACTGCCGCATCGCTGCAGAATTCAGCTACAGACTTCAAATTGAAGTCTGTAGCTGAATTCTGCACTGATGAGTTTTTGAATTTACCCGATCTCAACTAACACCAAATTGCGGCTGTTCAACTCCAACGTTAAGGCAGTTCTTTTGTACGGTTGCGAAACATGGAAAGTCACCCAATTCATCACAGGGCGCCTACAAGTCTTCATTAACACATGCCTGCGTCGTATCCTAAAAATCCGCTATAGAATTTCAAACGCAGAATTATAGTGCTGTGCCGTGGGTTGGCCACACCTTGCGACACAAAAACGAAAATCTAGCCAAACAAGCCCTTTACTGGAATCCGCCTAGAACCTAAGTCAACGCGAAGGAGAACCCTACCAGCAGAGACAGGAAATCATTGTTGCCAAATGCCAATTTTGAGCACACGCGGCATCGTTTATGGTACATAGCGAGATAGACCAATAGTAAACTAAAACGATGGACGACCAAGTAATAGGCATGCAAAAATAAGCGAAATCTACTTGGGATTGGGAGCGATAAAGGAATTTCTTGCAAGTGACCACCGGATTTCGTTTGTGGAATAGTTTAAGAAACTAAGTAATTAATATCTACTACTATCTACTTGTTCTGTCAAAATTGCGACTTAATATTCCTCGCAAGTTTCTATAGGATATATTGCTGGCTTCCTTTCTTCATTCTAGTGAAGCCTCCCTTCCTGAAAAGAAAGATTACTAATCTTACAAGGTAAAAGGATAATTAATAAAACTCATTCTTATAAAATAACATCCACTATTATTTTCATCAATATACAACAAAAGATATACGCTCATCGGTGCACAAAAGACGTTTAAGGGCTGGCACTTCTCTCATAGACATCAACCTATATCTTGATTAAAAGTATTATAAACAATCATCAGTCATTTGATGGGCACATCTCTATCGACGATGAATTTTATTGTTATGCTATACATTTACAAAATATTATTTCTATATTATTTAAGCAATTTATTATCAAACTGAATATATTATTTAAAATAAAATTGAACATATTAGGTTTTGTTGTTAAATTTCGATTCAAATAATAAAAGGCAACAGTTGAAATTTGTTATTTTTTCTTTTGTTTTAAATTTTAGTTCTACTATTACGTTAGCATGTGAAAATTATGTATTCTTTCAAAAAAATGTATTTATAAATTCCTAGAAGTTTAAAAAAAATTTAACAAAAAAGCAATATATGCTCTTTTCAAACGGTATTGACACTAAAAATTGTGTTCATTTTTCCAAAACAAATAATCTGAAATGTCTAATTTATGTACTGCTGTTCTTATAGTATAATTATGATGAAATAATTTTTATGGCTTAAAAATAAACCTTAAAAACCATGGACCTTCAGTTGATCCGGTTTAGCAAGGCCTGATTTAGTTAGCCACTGGCAAATATTTTCTCGTTGATCTCCTTGCAGCTGTAGTACCTCACCGTACTCGGGGTGCTCTATTACAGTGCCATTGCACGCAAATTCCTAAAACAAAAAACAAATTTAGTTTTTCTGGAATATGTTAGAAATTTGTAAGCAGAAGTTTTTTTTTATTATCTAATTTAATTTTAATAGCCTTAATAATCTGAACGATAGCCTTAATAGTCTGAACGGTGAAAATTTAAGGTGATATTTTCGTTGGCGAGTGACGTGACTACGAGGGACGCGGTGGAATGAAACTGCCGATGCCTTCACACGTATCGAGGAAAATGTCACTTCATACGCCACCTTGCCACAATTAAATATGTAAGAATTTAGTCGATTTGCTTGCGAGAAATCTGTTTGATTGACAATTAGAATACCAATTTAACGTTGAAGTGACACATCTGTCAAGTCTCTCGAAAACCAGAATAAGGCTATGAGCCTGAGGTGAAAATTGGGTACCTCATGATAATGCAATACATTTTATATAAACACTCTACCCCAAAACTAACTTGAAGAACAGTTTTTATGTGAAAGACTAGAAGCAAATCCCAGTCGGAAAGGTAGTAGAGAGAAGAATGAACGAACTGCCAAAGTTAAAAGTGATACAAATCAACACCGGCTCTCATCCATTACTACTGCGACAGAGTGTTGACTTCGGAGAAAGGACTTTGCTGTAAATCGAGAAAAGAAGGAAGCTTATCTAGTTATGACAAGTGGAAAAACGAAGGACCCTCGCATGGAGGGGATTTTAACCACAGACCGAGGTCTGGCATTATTGTGGACCAATTTGTTAACTTATTCAGTTTTTCTAATGAACTGCAAGATACCTGTTTCATTTCGTATCATTTCTCTGTTCTGAGTCAGGAATGCAATTTGCATCTTAGCAAGTCGATCAAATTTAAGCCGAATAAGGTCGCTTCACACTATCTCGTTCTCGGTTCAGTCTCATGTCACACTCGAATAGTATATAATAAAAAGTAGAAATAATAACCTATCAACTTGAAATTTTGCCCATATGCAATTTTGCAATTATGTTCCCCATATTATGGGGGTGCATAGGTATCAAATGAAAGGTTTTGACAGAATACAATTAGTGGTGTGGCGTCATTCCAAATTCCAAATGGCGGTTTACCTTTTTCTTTACAAGCTACTCGGTATGTGTATCAAACCAAAGGGTATGGCAAATAGAATACTATTAGCTGTGTGGCGTCATTCCAAATTTAAAATGGCCGCAAACACAAAACAGGAGGTAACCTTTTTCCTTACAAGCCACTCGATATGGGTATCAAATGAAAGGGTGTCACAAATATAATACTATTATCTGTGTCGCGTCATTCCAAATTAAAAAAGGCGGCCAATAATAAAATGGTGATTTAATTTTTTCCTTACAACGCCCTCGGTATCAAATGAAAGTGTATGATGAGTATAGAACAGTAAGCTGTGTGACTCAAATATGGCGGTCACCACAAAATGGCGAAAGTCATATAATAAAATTAAAATAGAAAATGGGATTAAATAATTGCAGAATTGAGTTCAACTCTGCAAGCAATGCTAACAAATTCGTTGAAAACTGTCGTCTGGATTCGGCATACAGAGCATTCACACGCTTAGGGCTAATGGCGACCCCAGTTATAATTCATGGAGTTGATGACGGTCTAAATGAGGAAGAATTGAGGATCATTTTTTCAAAACGAAATTGAGTTTTACATGTCATCGCCTTATTTTAAATGATCTCTTTCATTTGGTGTAATCATATTTTCAATAAACTTATTATTTTAGATACTATAATTCATTTTGGTGCGAAGATCTGCAACGGTATAAATTGTTTCCCAACTGCATAAACCTCTTCCACCAGGATGTTCCATAGGTTTTCGATGGGATTGAGGTCCTTTTTTCGTGAAGGGTAAAACATGGATTGGGGCATTCTGCTCTTCCTTTAGCGTTACCGCGTGGCATTTTTTAAAAAGTAGTTTTCCTTGAAAAACATATTTCGACTAATTGCTTAATAACGGCTTGCCACGTAAATTTCTCTGGCGAGACCGTCCTGCAGACTGGAGAATACAGCGATCGGCACCGAAGAAAACCTGGTTGAAGAATATCGAGGGTGACTTAAAGAATCAACGATTATCAGTTACCGAGGCTCGAGACACCGCCAAAAACCGAGAAGAATGGAAGCGAATCGTGAATAGAGTTCGGGACCCAGCGGCACCGACACCGACAGCAGCGTATCCGTTGCGGGGACGTCCCGCTCGAACCGCCAGCTAACGGATCAAAGAAGAAGAAGAAGAAGCTTAATAAAAATTATTTAAAATCTTGCGAATTTAAAAAAAAGTAAACGGAAACACTAGTTTTAGGCAAAATTCAACATGCGTTCATTTAAATTTTATGACCGCTCCTCATCAAATTGCCAAAAACAGCTGAGGCAACAACTTGATGCCTATGCCCTAATATTATAACGGTAATAAGTTAAATGTTCACAAGAACATGTCCAAAGAATGTCAAATCAAGATGAGAAGACAATGTTAAGGCCGATGCAGCAAAAATGCTCAATATAAGAAACTGGAGACAAATTGCGTAGCAGAGAGACGTCTGGAGGAAAAAACTGATGGAGGCCAAGGCTCGAATTGGGCTGTAGAGTCATCGAAGAAAGGACTTGGTGATTATTTTCGGTTTACGTGTCAAGTACCCAATAACATCCTCCAATAAGGCATCCGCCAGTATTGGCGCGGCCAGGCTACCCATAGGAACATCTTGCTTCTGTTGGTATATTCTGGTTTCAAAACTCCAAAAAGTTGTTCTTGATTATGCAGAACCTAAGCATGCCCATAGAGAAGAATTTATTAATCTTTGTATGTTGTTTAATGTCATTCAAGAACATTGGAAAAAGGGAACCAATATCAAATGCCACAATCATCTTCCAGGTAAAATGAAGAGACCACTTTGATAAAATGTTTTTCGTTCTAGACATTAAACTTCGAATTTCCCATCATTTTTTCGGGATCCTGACTATGTATTTAGACAACTCCCCAGTAAGGAAAATCGCGAGTACTAACTCTGGGAAGTAGACTCAGAAGTACTTCTTTATTTAGTGTTTTCTTAAATACCAACGACTAATGACTTCTTAGTAGCAGCTTCGTTTTCTTTGTTAATTATCATCATTAAGTTTTTTAACGTTAATGTACATACATATAATTGAATTCACGTTTATTTTGCTTGTTTTATTAAAATAAATTACTTAATTTTACCATTACCAACCCTTCACCCCTCCCCCAACTAACTAGCATTACAAAAATTTTCAATATAATCAATAATAAATGTGGTATAATTACTTCCAAAACACATTCTATGAAAGGAAAACTAGTGGGATGTTGTGCCTAGAGACTAGCCACTAATTACGCTTTTTCATGGTATTCTTTCTGTTGAATAACACTTCAGATTGGATGACAATATATTAAGTGGAGATTGATCCGCACTCACTTGCAACCCGCCGGATCTGGGAATCGAGGCCAATAATTCGAATGTGTCAAATTGAAAAAAAAAAAAAGAGTATCTTTGTATGTTGTTTAATGTCATTCAAGAACATTGGAAAAAGGGAACCAACATCAAATGCCACAATCATCTTCCAGGTAAAATGAAGAGACCACTTTGATAAAATGTTTTTCGTTCTAGACATTAAACTTCGAATTTCCCATCATTTTTTCGGGATCCTGACTATGTATTTAGACAACTCCCCAGTAAGGAAAATCGCGAGTACTAACTCTGGGAAGTAGACTCAGAAGTACTTCTTTATTTAGTGTTTTCTTAAATACCAACGACTAATGACTTCTTAGTAGCAGCTTCGTTTTCTTTGTTAATTATCATCATTAAGTTTTTTAACGTTAATGTACATACATATAATTGAATTCACGTTTATTTTGCTTGTTTTATTAAAATAAATTACTTAATTTTACCATTACCAACCCTTCACCCCTCCCCCAACTAACTAGCATTACAAAAATTTTCAATATAATCAATAATAAATGTGGTATAATTACTTCCAAAACACATTCTATGAAAGGAAAACTAGTGGGATGTTGTGCCTAGAGACTAGCCACTAATTACGCTTTTTCATGGTATTCTTTCTGTTGAATAACACTTCAGATTGGATGACAATATATTAAGTGGAGATTGATCCGCACTCACTTGCAACCCGCCGGATCTGGGAATCGAGGCCAATAATTCGAATGTGTCAAATTGAAAAAAAAAAGAGAACATCACACATGTAAACACTATAGAAAACGAATCTAAACATTTTTCTTTGGATTGGAGGAAAATCTAATGTGATGCACTTTGCACAACAGAATTAGGTGTATTATTTTACTTAAACATACATGTCTTATTGTTAAAAATTCGGCTTACCGCACCCTAGTTTGGCCATGGAGATTCATAAGTATCACACTGACCAACGCTATATATAATTAATCTTGAAAAGTTTTTGTTAAAGGCTTATGTAGGTTATAAGTTGTGAGACTGAATATAAAACTTAACAAAGTATTTAACAAACACTACAATATAATCATCATAGCTTAAATAAAAAATTTAAAAAAAAAAACCGACTTCAAAACTACATATACCTATGCATGCATATGTACAAACTTAAACTAAAAAGTAAAAAATAATATTTTAATTACCTCAAAGCAAGAGCCTTAAAGGACAGTTAAAAAAATTATTGATATTTATATATGTATGTATCTATTTAATATTTTTAAAAAGTTCATTTTGGAGTCGGTGCCAGCCAAAGAACAATTACGTTTATACATACCCTGAAAGCTTGGGTGCAAAAGAAAACTTACGTTAATACATACCTTTGGCTGGCACCGACTCCAAAATGAACTTTTTAAAAATATTAAATAGATACATACATATATAAATATCAATAATTTTTTTAACTGTCCTTTAAGGCTCTTGCTTTGAGGTAATTAAAATATTATTTTTTACTTTTTAGTTTAAGTTTGTACATATGCATGCATAGGTATATGTAGTTTTGAAGTCGGGTTTTTTTTTTTAAAATTTTTTATTTTTTACTTTTTAGTTTAAGTTTTTTTACAAAATTGTATTCTACTCGTCATACCCTTTCATTTGATATCCATGAAGGGGGTCGGGAAACAAAATTGCAGAATTCGGCCGCCATCTTGGAACCGACCGCCATTTTTTTACAAAATTTATATGGGACCACCTCTGAGGTATAACGTACCAAACAAAAAAAGAATCATCAAAATCGATTCATAATTGGCGGAGTAATCGCGTAACATACATAGAAAAAAAAAAAAAAAACATACATTCGAATTGATAACCTCCTCTTTTTTGAAGTCGGTTAAAAAAAGGAAATCAAATGTAAACACTAAAATTCTTTGATTCTTCACCCACGTCATGGTATATTTCTTTATTCAATATAAACAATAGTTTTTGAGCAGCAAATAAAAACTATATGCCATTATTTCGTTATCATCGATTTTTGTTCTGGAAGCAAATTTAGAGACGTATTCATGTCAAAAACTTGTTTCATATGAAACAAAATCCCCGAAGGAAATTAAAAAAAATTATTATGACGAAAAAAAAACACCGCGAGCCGAAGGATCGATCTCGCAGCCCCACAGACGAGGGACTTTCCCTAGCCCTTTATAGTCCATGGAAATGGTACTTTAACATTGCAAAAATGCAGGACAAGGTTTTATTTTTGGGATGTGTAGGGGGAGGGGGGGGGGTCAGGGTGAGCTTAAGTTAGAGTTTTCGGGATTCTAACCCCCCCCCCATTTGGCCGCCTTCTTGGAAAACGTATGCAAATGGTTTTTCCACTATATCTCCGAAACGGCACATCTTACCGGAAATTTGCAATGACACTTTTTGTTTAGAATTAAATAATCTACAATTTATTACTTAGAAATTTTGTGGTAAAATGAATAATTAAGAAGTTATAAGCCTTAGAACACAAAAATTAGTCACAATATTTTCTTTAAAGGCTCTTTTTTTGTTGTTTAAATATACTTCTGGTTGAAATTTCCAGACCATTTTCTCAGTTTTTGGTCTTTTGACCAAGGGCTACATTTTGAGATATTTCGCAAGTCTGTAGCTGCAGTACTTTCAGAGATGAAAGTAGGCTTCAGACGGACAGACGGACAGAGCCTCTGTATAAGCTTTTTTTTTTGAAAAAGCTAAAATGAAATACTTCCCCGCCTAGGCCATTGCCGTGTTAATGTAATATCTTTTTTGACTGGATGGACTTCTGCCGAAATTTTTTTTATGTGAGACTCGAGTCTCAGGAAAGGCCTTTTATACTGTCGACAATCTATTTTCTTCGTTTAGAGATGCAATGTCGAATAGCAGCTCTAGTTGGGAAGAAAGGAACTGCAACAACCTACCCGCGATATTTTTAGTCCACCTACTCCCAACCACTACTATAGAAGTACTTTTTAAAGAACTTACATTCCTTACTGGGTCATAGTACGATACAGTAGTTGAAGGAAATATAGGCCTTAACAGCACGGCCGCTTTCTAAACTTTCGGTAGGCCATATAATCGAGGACTGTGTATGTAGTCATGCTTTTTTTCTCGTATTCATTAATATTTTGATCAAACAAAGATTTGGCAAAACTATTCTTTTCGTTGGGGCTTAAGTATTGGGTCGACCCAAAAAATCCTGTACGTACTCCTATCTTTCAACAAACCCCTTATCGTACTAATCGCTTCTGTAGATGGTAACTGGTATAATCGCTTCTGTAGATGGTAACTGTAACGTTGCCTTTAACCTCAGGAGCAATGTAAATGTCTTTATGTCGTCTATTTAAAAGCAATTTTATCAAAAGGTGACGTTACCGAGATACAATTGTAATTTTATTAAATTTGTGTGAAATTTTCCCGATCAGTTTCTTGGTCACTTTGTTCCAACGTTCCCACGAAAGTTTCGAAACATTGCACACTTACTAAAACACCACGAACAAATCTCTATTATTGTACTTTCAAACTGTTTCCAGTGAAGAATCTCAAAAGCGCAGAGTACACCGCTTTAGATTTTCTACAGAACAGCACATGCTGTATATCTGCAGTATCTAAGACAAAACAGAATGGCTCAATCCACACTAGTATTCCTACAGTAGGAACAGAACCGGGTTTTAAAGAGAAGTATAGGCAAGATTAAAGGCTGAACTACAATGTGCCGCTGGCGCGTGGTGCTGGCGCTTTAAAGCAAACTGTCAAAAGTAAAAAACGTAGCCCACCCGATGTGCGACTACAATGTGTAGCTGACGCTGGCGCGTGCTGCTAGCGCTGTAGCTCACTTTTCCCAACTTTCTACTTTTGGTGCGCGCCAGTACACCAGCCAGTTGATTATTTTGATAAATGATGGCGTTGTAGTCAAAATTACCTTAGAAAATATGGAAAATTGTAAATGGCCGTTGATAAATTTGCGCCTAATTTGAAAAACTATCTTTTAAATTGGATTTATATCAATGTGATTATTCGTATTTAATAAATTTTTGGATTTCCCTGTAAAAATTGTTAATTTCCAATTATTTCACGATTGAAATCTATTTAGTTTCATAATTTTATATTAATATAGATATCTTTCGAACTAATTTCACACGAAAAATTGCAAAATATTTTATTTAGCAGTTATAATGAACAAAATCAGGGAAAAGCCCACCACAAAGTTCACTGGTAGCAGTATTAAGACAAATTGTCTTCTCGCGGCGGTGAGCTACAGGAATAATGGGAATGAATTCCTAGAAGTAATTAGGAAATATAGTTTAGTTTAAAAGAACAGCATAGAAGGGCAAGGTTTTATTGAAGGCGGTCAGGCAGAAGGCATATATTTGTCACGGATTGCAATAACACAACACTGCCAATTGTTTTGACAAGACTACTTAGCGCCACGGCATTGTGTTTGCACTCAGCTACATGGCGCGCACCAGAGAACGCGCAAGCACCAAAAAGAGCGCCAGCGGCACGCGGCAGCGCCGCATTGTAGTTCCCACTTAAAGGGTAGTGCAGAAAGCGGTTCAGCAGAAAATTTACTTGTATGTAGAAAGTATATTTACCGAAACGAATGCAGATATTTCCGTCTAGACAAGAAAGTTATTCGCGATGAAAGAATATCAAACCTGTTCTGCTGCCGCTGACGGAATACGAGTGTAGATTGGGCCATTGTATGAAAAAAATATGAGGTTGAAAATCGGATGTTTTTACCGGAATGCCGAAACAAAAAAAATATCGCAATCAATATAATACAACAAATTTTTATAAATAATTTTGAGGATAAAAACTATTTTGTAATTTCTTAGCCTTTGAAAAGTTTAGGTATAATTCTAGTGCATTTCCAACTGAAACGACTACAAACTCATTCTATAACTAACTGAAATCAAGCTTATATTTGTAAGACTTGTAGATATTTTGTAGAATTAAAGCATAGCTTACCTTTTTACATGCCCGGACTATTTTTTTCAGGTCATACTCGGATGAAAGTCCCTGCACTGTAGTTAGTGTTTTTCGACCATTTCTTTGCTGTATTCTTATGTGCACAAGACCGTCTTGGACATTATCATCAGCACCCTTAATTGCATCAGCAAAGGGGTCTACATTAAAAAATAGATTATTGATTATTTAAAGAAAAAACAAGAACTCCTCTAGAAAAATGACTCCTTACAAATAGGTGTTGGCACTTAAAATATGTAAACATACAAATAGGTTCTTTCACATTAAAAACTCCATATTTCAACAAAAGTGGAAAATTCCATAATTAGTAATGGCTGTTTTTTCGGAAACTTCATTTTATTGCAGCATTTGAGGTTACCACTGAGATGAAATGACCTACTGATCTATTTTTTTGAGAACTGGAAGATTTTATTACTCATAAGCTCATAAAAGCCCACACTTTAAAAAAGAATTATTAGAAACAATCTCCTTTATTTAAGCTCAATATGTAGTAATACCGAGTTCCCAAAAGGTCAATCTGTAAATTTGAGGTGAATCAACTTAAGTGACGTCATTATAAAAATTGTAAGAAAATGCCAAGTAGCACACAATTTTCTGTGAAAAAATACCTTCTCCTACTTTTAATAAATATTAAAACTCTAAGAAATTGTAAACAAGCAGCAAACAATTTATTTCATCACGAGCCTTATCGTACAAGTGTCAATTGGGTGGGAGCCATTTTGCATTGAATAAATTTTGTAGTTTTTTCATACATCTTTTGTTTCAAACACATTTTTTTCTACTTACCAAATTTATTTAAATTCTGGATGGACATACGATAAACAAATTAAACACAGCCACGAAATAAAATAGTCAACCGAAATGAGGCAAATTCTTTGAAAATCCTAATTTATCAAACCACACTTCTAATGTTAAACGTCGTTCAACTACTAAATTTTCACGTTTTCTTCTATCAAAAAAAGTTCGTCAACATACACATGCCCAATGCCATTTCGTATTTTATGAATATATATCCGTTCCTTTATAAGTCATATAAAATTATAAGAGATGGCGCATTGTTTTGAAACAACAATAATATTGGCAGGATTGCTTGTTGGAGTTTTTATGGTTGGCAATTTCCATTTCAAAAGCTTAGCAGCTATTTAATTTTTTTTGTGGTACGATGAAGCTTAGATGCTCGGTCAAACACACAAGAAGGTCGCCACTAGACCTTTTCGGTCTAAAGCCCTACTCCCTGTCGTGTATGATTTGGTTAGATTATAAATATTGCATCAGCTTTTTATTAATTATTGTCTCCATGATTTTGGAGAGAGCAGAAGTTATTGCTATTGTGCGGTAGTTTAAAGGGTCGCTAGCATCACCTTTTTTCGGAATGTTAATGTTTTGACCATGGAAACTATACAACAAGTATTAACCTCGTGTTGTCAATTTTCGTTTGATTAATGAAGGCATTGCAGTCAAACGCACCTCAAAAACTTGGTCAATTGTATTCATCCGGCTCATGGCCAAATTCATTAATTACTAAAGCTTGGTAGCCTCTTCAACAACTAATTAACGCTTATTATCGTTAAATGGCATTTCTTTCGCCTTGAGCTGTTAGTAAATAACTATTTTTTGATGATAAACATCAAACCTAAATCCTAAATCATCAAAATGTTTTGAAAATTAGCGAATTATCAAGCTCGTTACAGCGGTTTCTTAGTTCTTTGTTTTCTCATAGATGGCAAACCATGCATATATTTAAGGCGCCTGTTTAGACGGTTCGCTTCGTCTCTCTTTTTGGGGCGCCCCAAAGCGCAAATTTGTTTAGTTGGTTCGCTTTGAGTCCAGTCGCTTTTGAAGACAGCTGGAGCAAACGAAATGAGAGCTAGGGCTGGATAAAAGAGAAATATTTCTTTTTAAGTGATACTCGAGAGTGTTTTTTTAATTGTACAAATAACTAAAAAAATTCTTACAACAATAGAAAAAATAAATTTGGAGAGCATTTAGATTTTTCATAAGATCAACATAGTATTAGAAGGAGTTTAAAAGCAAGAGCTGGTTGGCTCCAAGGATTTCAAATTAAATAAATATCTTCTATAAATTCTTCTATTCACATTCAAGTTCTGGAACAAAGCTATACTAAGTAGATATGGACAAACGCGAGTCAAATTAACTTCAGGTTACGGCACCACGAGCTGGCGGCGCTAATATCGCAGGGTTTTATGCTCCGCTATAAATGGTTAGTTTCCGAAATAAACTTTTTCTTGTTTAGGTGAAAGCCCTTTGCGCATTTGAAAACAAAATCAGAAGCTGCGGCTTTGGGTTTTAGTGGCTGCGAATCTAAAAATAGATTCCTATGCGCTTTTTGTTATTGTTTTGTTCGGCAAGGGCAAAGAGGATGAAAAAATGATGTGTTTCGTCTTGGAATAGAGAACTACAGGAAAGGCCTTCGAGTGTATAATCCCTGTATTTGAGCGTAGTGAAAACTGGGGGTTAGTCAACTGTCAAATTGGGTTAGTTAGCTGCTTGTGTTCCCGCGTTAGGTGGAATACTTTTTTAAGACGAGTTTTTTTTTATAAAATTATCCGAAATCTTATTACCAAAACTAACTTAATAATAGAAAGAAAGTATAAAGAATAGTTTAAAGTATAATTAAAGTTCTAGTGAGTGAGTTTTCTGTAAAAAAAAGAACAATGAAGTGTGCAGTTTGTTAATGCAGGAATAAATGGAAATATGCACGAGAAAAATCGTTCTTCAGGTGAATGTGCTAAATAAAATAGTGCTTAAACACACATATTAGATATTTACATTAATAAATATGTGAATCACTGTGATAAATTGTCCAAATAATGTAAAAGTTATTTGGTTGAATTTCTTTGTTTACATTAAATGACCCAACGCAAATTCAAGGGGATCAGCTGTTTGGATTTCGGAGTGACGCCGTGTAAAAAGTTCTTTTGTGGGGGCAAGATTTTGTTTTAGATTACTCATAATTTCAACTCGCTCTTGCCCCTCCTCTATTTTACTCGGTTTTTACGCTTGTAGTGTACACACAACTACCAAAGCGTGGGCACTCATACAAAACGAATTTCACTACCTTTTAATTAGGCGAGGGCCCTTCCTGTAGTTTTGTATTCTAAGTGTTTCGTGGCCGATGGGTGAAAGTTGACAATAAGGGAGTGAAATGAATCGGCGAGATAACTTTAATAGGAAATTTGGCATCAAGCGTTTTTTATTATGTTGAGAAAACTGAAAAGGTTTTTAGGGATTATTTCATTTTTGAAACTAGTAGGGATGTGGGTTCGACCCGTTCGGTCCACACGATCAACTTCCCAGTATGATGGATGTTGAATATTATGATTGGATATTTTAATAATAAATGAACAATAGGCAATATAGAATATATGTATAATACCGAGAATTTTTCACAATTGTTTATCAATATTTTCGCTAAAATGTCAAACTAAATGTGCGCACTTACAAGATTAGGATGACGAAAATGTATATAAAATTGATGTGTTAATTTTTTCGGCACCTCAATGAAGTCGATATAGTTTTTAGTTCGCACGGTATCGTGCAGGTACAAAAATCACTTAGTCATTTAAACCAAAAAACCGCTGGACGGATTATTATAAAAATCTTATCAGATTATATTGTCGCTAATACGCTTCGAACGGCACCTCAAGTAAGTCAATATCTTTTGTGGTTCGGGCCATATCGTGCAGGTACAAAAATCACTTACGCCGCTTAAACAAAAAAACGGCTCGGCCGAATTTTATGAAAATCTTTTCAGATCATATTTTGGTTAATACTCTTCGAACAGCACGTCAATTAGGTCGATATCTTTTATAGTTCGCGGGATATCGTGCAGGTACAAAAATCACTTAAGTCATTTAAACCAAAAAACCGCTGGACCGAATATTATAAAAATCTTTTCAGATTATATTGTCGCTAATACGCTTCGAACGGCACCTCAAGTAAGCCAATATCTTTTGTGGTTCGGGCCATATCGTGCAGGTACAAAAATCACTTAAACAAAAAATCGCTTAAACAAAAAAACGGCTCGACCGAATTTTATGCAAATCTTTTCAGATCATATTTTGGTTAATACTCTTCGAACGGCACGTCAATTAAGTCGATATCTTTTATAGTTCGCGGGATATCGTGCAGGTACAAAAATCACTTAAGTCATTTAAATTAAAAATCCGCTGGACCGAATATTATAAAAATCTTTTCAGATTATATTGTCTCTAATACGCTTCGAACGGCACCTCAAGTAAGTCAATATCTTTCGTGGTTCGGGCGATATCGTGCAGGTACAAAAATCACTTACGTCGCTTAAACAAAAAAACGGCTGGACCGAATTTCATGAAAATCTTTTCAGATCATATTTCGGTTGATACGCTTCGAACGACACCTCAACGAAGTCGATATCAGTTTTGGTTGGCGCAATATCGTGCAGGAAAAAATGACCACATCCGTACGCACATACACACACACACATACTTCCTCCCAATTTTTTGCTTAAAATGCTCCTGGGACCTTGAAAGATGAAAATACGTTGAAATTTTCGATTTCGATTTTCGGACCGATTACAATAACTTCCTATACTGGGAAGTTAATAATGAAAAAATGATAAATTTTTAGACTTTTTTCTCAGGTATTTTAGTTCGTAGAAATTTGAAATTTTTACGGATAATTATACTACTATTGAGATATCTAAAATAATTTTTATTTTTGATTTTTTTATGTGGCATGGTCAAGTCTTCGTCCCTTTCCCTGCGTCTCGATTTGCAATTTGTCCTTGCATAAAATATTTTTGCATGACGTCATTTCTGTCAATCAAATATTTTAGTGGGCATTTGATTGCATGAAATTTTAATTGTGAAAATGTCGTTAACAAGGCAGTAACTCATGTGTGCTTGTTCCCTATTGAAGCCTAGTATGGAGTTCAAACGGAATTCCGTTCAGCATTTTTGGCATATATTTCTACACGGAAAAATTCCGTGTAGAGTACTGTGAAGAAAAAGTCAAAACGTGAGAAAAAGTTAACAGCTGACTGATAAAAATCACATATTACACCACGCACTTGGCCGCAACAGCTGTTTTTTTCGTTCTGTCAAAATTACCAACAGCAGCAACACGGAATAATTGTCTAGCTATTTATTCCGTTCCAACGTGAACGGAAAAAAGTCTCCAATTCCCCTGCAGAGCCATCTGTTAGAAAGTTTCACAAGTGATATATTACCAACAAAATTCCGTTCGAAGTCCGTACTCACAAAACAAAAAGTACACGGAAAAATCGGGTGAACGGAATTCCGTTCATGTTTTTACATGTATTTTATATGGGGAACGGAATTCCGTTCGAACTCCATACTAGGCTTAAGCCTAGTATGGAGTTCAAACGGAATTCCGTTCCCCATATAAAATACACGTAAAAAGATGCACGGAATTCCGTTCACCCGATTTTTCCGTGTACTTTTTGTTTTGGGAGTACGGACTTCGAAGGGAATTCTGTACTTGTGAAACTTTCTAACAGATGGCTCTGCAATGGAAATTGGAGACTTTTTCCGTTCACGTTGGACGGAATAAATAGCTAGACAATTATTCCGTTGTTGTGCTGTTAGTAATTTTGACAGAACGACAGAAAATCACCTTTTGCCGTTCTGATTTTTGAAATTTATTAAATTTTCTGTTAATTCCTTTTTTTTAATTCTGACTTTCATTAAATATATAATAATAATTGCGGTTCAAATAAATGTAATTACTCTTATTGAATATTTTGTATTTTTTGTTTGCAATCACCGCATATATATCCCTTAATAAATACATAAGGGGGCACACGCACCTAGAAGGCGAAAAAACGGGAGCAACTTTGGGACGCGATTTCTCGCGAAGTATATGCAATAACCGAACGAACGCTTTTTTTTTAGTTTAAAGGGCTTGTTTTAAACTATTTATTTTCTAGTAAAAGTGCACAAAATGACAAAAACTGAAAGGCCAACGTCGGCTGTAATTGGGGCATGTACTCCGTGACTTTGCTGGCGGTTACCAACGTCCTGTCCAAACTAATAATCTGAAACAAAAAAAAACAATTTTTAATGAAAACTAGTCATTTATAAAACAGATTGACGATCGGTGATTTTCAAAACTGCAAACACAAACGCAATGGCAGCGCTTCGATTTTTAAGTATGCTAAAAATTACATGATTTTTTGTAATTTGTTTAAAAATAAGAATTTTTTTTAAAAATCTGAGATCGTCAATATGTGAAGAAGGGTTTACTGAGTAATTCTGCAAAATTTCATGCATTTTTGTCGATCTGTTCTCGAGATATCGTGGTAACGAATTCGGAAAATGGCGTTTCGAGAAAAACAGCCTCAAAGTTTAGGTGACAGTTTTTTCGCGATAAGTTTTGGAGTTGAGAGTTTTACCTTTATTCGGCAATCCCAGGGCCGGCTATTGCTTCATCGCTTGTCGATTTTTTCGACCTTCTGCGAGCAATTCTTCCTTCTCGTGTGGCTCTTCTCGAAAATTGTTTGCTAAGTCGATTTCACGATGTCTGAAAGGAAGGCTTAAGACAGCGCGACTTTCGGCGTTCAGGTCAGAAGGCTGCCGTCGCGTCTTGCGCGACATAATACTTTCTAACTCCTTTGTTTTTCAAGTTATCGATCTAAAATTTTAAACATGCATTCTCGAGGGTATATTCTTTCAAAATATCAAAAAAAAAAAAAATTCGAAAATTTTGACTTGCTAGGTGCGTGTGCCCCCATAAAAGTCAACTTTATACTTTTTCTCCACAATATTTTCTACACGAATTTTTCCGTGTAGAATTAAATTGCAAATATGCTAGACGGAATTCCGTTTGAACTCCATACTAGGCTTTAGTGTTGAGGGAATTAGAGTGTCTGGAAAAAGAGAAAACTGAACCCCATTCTTTTTTCTTCAGATCCTCTTCTATATAACTTTGTTTTTCCACAGCATCTCTTTATCATTTATTAATTTGATTACATCTTCTCTAGTCCACTTGCGTTCCGCCATTTTTACTTGATATGTCAAATTAAATATTGCAGCAAAGATAGCATGCAAAAATGGCATGCTATCTCACTACCATATTTCATGCAAGTAAATTCTTGCTGCCATCTGTGGTCTAGATAAGCAATTTTGTTGCAATAACATATTTTATGCAAGGAAAAATTGCACGTCGAGACGCAGGGTTTGTACCGTTAGCACGTTATGTCTTTCAAGTCAAGATACAATGTCTACTAGTAAGTTTAGATTAGTCTGGATGATGCGTGAGTAGATGTCAATGAACCGTACGTTTGATCTGTGAGGTGTTATATGGGCTCAACAACACTGACTGTGTGTTCTAGTTATTAACGAAGGGGAAGTATGTAGTGGACCGGGGATGTCCCGAGTTGGCTAATCTTGAAAAAAGGTGCGTGTAGGTGAAAGCGGCACAACTTAGTGAGGATTGCTACATTTATACTGTGGCTTGAAGGGTATATAAAGGAGAAAAAGGTACTATCGCCAATGCATCCTCTTCGTTTTGCTCCTTATTCTGCCTAGCCAAGCTTGTTTTTGGGGCCGCCCAGATGTACGAGTTATATTTAAGGCGGAATGTAGGATTTGCAGATTGCAACCAGGGTAGCTGGCTGAAGGAGGGATTTGGATCTCTTGAGAAATCTCAACCATTGATTAGCTTGTTAAGCGATTTGGAATGTGATTACTCCATCACATATCTGGGGCTTTATTCTCTATTACAATATTGTCATATTTTTAACGAAACTGGCCGAATCCGTAATCTTTTATTACAATATTGGCATTTATTTTACATACAAATTTAATAATATTGCCAAATGTTTACTGTTTTGTTTTTGAATCGGATTTAACAATATTGTAATAGAGAATAGGGTCCGAGATATGTGAGGCAGTAGATAAAATACTTCTAAAGGGCCCAATGTTCGAACCATCAGGTCACGCCTCGCCAAAACAGCAACAATCTGTATGCACTCGAAATTTTAGTTGTTTTGGCGTGGCGTGGCCAAATGCAGCGCTCATGTATGTGGCCCTTAAAGGTACCAATCCTCCAAGGCATTTGCTCGCAAGCTTTTGACGTCATAATGAAGTTAAAAGATCATTACCTAGTTTATAGCTACTCCAAAAATAATTCGAATTATGGATCATCCAAAATTTTTTACCCTATAAACGAGGTAATTCGAATTATGGCTTAAACCGAAATATTTCGGCTTAAGACCGGTTCTACACATTCAACTTTGCATTCCACTTTTTGACGTTCAATTCTGTCGCTCGCGTCTACACATTTTCAACTATTCAAGAAGCAGATCGAAAATCTCGGCATTCTTTGCTATCCGTGTACACTCATACTCATACATATTCGCACACTCATAAAAATGTTGAACGAAAACACAAAAGTTGAACGCAAATTTCCATTCCATTCTGAGCTGCTTTCCATATTCCTTTCAACTTTAGTCTGTTTCAAATTTTGCATTGGAGTGAAAGAGAAAAAAAAGTTGAACGTCAAAAAGTGGAATGCAAAGTTGAATGTGTAGAACCGGTCTAAGCCATAGTTATAAGAATGTATTTAATACCCGTTTATACGCTAATTCGAAATTTGGATGTAACTTTGAGTTAAATCGATTTATTTTTTCTGCTATAAACTAGGTACATGTTTCAGATATGCATAACTTCGATATGCATTTTCTTGGTGACGTTATTTTGCCCGCGAGCAAATGTTCGTTTGCCTTGGTAGGTTCTTTTTGCCCACTGAGATAAAGGGAGCCCTGTGAAGCTGGCACCACAAAGTCTGGAAAATCAATTTCGAAAATGCCAAAATTAGGTGCTTTTTAGGGGCTAATTTGGTGCCAACGTTATAAATTAGGGGCTCACAAAATGAAAAAGATATTGAGGGTTCAATAATGTTGTGCCAGCTTCACGTGAAGCTAGCACAACATCATCTATTTAACAATAAAAATTAAATGTATGAAAGGCAAATTTAGGTGCTAATTAGGTGCTTCAAGGTCGTATAAATTTCATTTTAGTCAGCTGCACCACAAAGCACACACCGATATAATTAAAATAAACAATTGAAGCTAGCACAACATCATCTATTTAACAATAAAAATTAAATGTATGAACGGCATATTTAGGTGCTCATTGGGTGCTTCAAGGTCGTATAAATTTCATTTTAGTCACCTGCACCACAAAGCACACACCGATATAATTGAAGTAAACAATTCAGGTACGATGACAAATGGAACAAAAACAAAACACAAAATTTAACATCATCTATTTAACAATAAAAATTAAATGTATGAATGGCAAATTTAGGTGCTAATTAGGTACTTCAAGGTCGTATAAATGTCATTTTAGTTAGCTGCACCACAAACCACACACCGATATAATTGAAATAAAGAATTGAAGCTAGAACATCATCTATTTAACAATAAAAATTAAATGTATGAACGGCATATTTAGGTGCTAATTGGGTGCTTTAAGGTCGTATAAATTTCATTTTAATCAACTGCGCCACAAAGCACACACCGATATAATTGAAAAAAACAATTGAAGCTAGAGCATCATCTATTTAACAATAAAAATTAAATGTATGAACGGCATATTTAGGTGCTAATCGGGTGCTTCAAAGTCGTATAAATTTCATTTTAGTCAGCTGCACCACAATTCACACACCGATATAATTGAAATGAACAATTCAGGTACGATGATAAATGGAACAAAAAGAAACACATAATTGAAGCTGGCACCACTAAGTCTCGGAAATAAATTTCGAAAATACCAAAATTAGGGGCTTTTTAGGGGCTAATTTAGTGCCAACATTATAAATTGAAGATTCAATAATGTTGTTGCTTCACGTGAAGCTAGCATAACATCATCTATTTAACAATAAAAATTAAATGTATGAACGCAATATTTAGGTGCTAATTGTGTGCTCGAGGGTCGTATAAATTTCATTCTAGTAAGCTGCACCACAAAGCACACACCACATTGACTTGAGCGCCATCACAATTCCCAACTGGCTGGTGTATTGGCGCGTACCAAAAGTAAAAAGTTGGCAAAAGTGAGCTACAAAACCAGCACCACGCGCCAGCTGCACATTGTGTATGTACTTCGGGTCGGCTACTTTTTTTTACTTTTGACAGTTTGCGCCATGGAGGCTATACAAGGAGGTATAACTCTTATGGGGAAAATAACCGAAAATTGATGCGTAGCAGAAACTAAACTTCTAGTTCATTTTTGGCCACAGATGACGCCTAAAGCTGAAGTTAGCTGAATTTTACCCATTTCGACCATTTCTTCAAAATTGTCAGCCGAAATGCAAAATAAATTATTGGGAATTAATAAAAATTCATTGGAAAATCCATAAAATGGTTAAATACGAAAAATCAGAAGCCGATTTTTCAAGTTAGGCGTAAACATAAAATATTTTAATAGTTAACGAACTTGGCCATGAACCGGATGAATATAATCCGCCATGTTTTTTGGGGTACATGTGACTGTGGCGCCATCATTAATCAAACAAAAAGTGACAACACGGAATTATACCTTCTTGAATAGTCTCCCTGGTTTGCGCTACAGCTTCAGCGTCACATTTACCTAGTTTATAGCTACTCCAAAAACAATTCGAATTATGGATCATACAAAATTTTTTGTCGTATAAACGGGGTAATTCGAATTATTACAAAATTTTTCGTCTTAACCCGGGGTCAGACGATCATTTTGCCTGCAATTGCAATTTGAAATATTGCATGTCAAAGTTTTATCGGCAGTAATTTCATTGCATTGCAATTTCATTCTTACAAAAAACACGTAGAAGATAGTTGCTGTATTTGGGCCTTTCCACACTAGTATTCTGTATGCGGTATGCAAACTGGATTGACAACAACCGCGATTTCCACACCTATATTCTTGCAGCGGCGTAACCATTCATATTCCGATTAAGTACTTGATTGTGTGCGTGTGCAATTTCTTGAAAATTTCTGACCCTCCAAACTGTGTCTCTATTGGAGTTAGTGAGTTGAAGCCCGAGAAATAGGTTTGAAATGTGCTGCACATTTCTCTCCCAGTTCATCACTTTTTGTAGAGAATTCTCCTTGATTCTCTTACCCCCTTCCTAAAAAAACCCGTTTGCATACTGAATACAGAATACTAGTGTGGAAAGGCCCTTTGGTACTAATTTTCATTAATTCACTCATTTTGTAATAAAAAAAAAATAGTTAACTTTTGCCTTCTAAAAAATTTTTAGATTAATTCATATAACATTAAATAAACCACGTCAAGTAATCTCCAATGCCTAGGTTTTTCATTTTCCCCCATTTTGTTTTAAAAAAATTTTGAATTTCTTGCATATGCAGCCATTGCATTTACAATATTATATGCAATATTGCAGCAGTCGATCAATTTTAATGCTGCAATGCAATATTGCAATTGAAAAATTGATCGTCTAGCCCCCGGGTAAGCCAAAGTTAAAAGAATTATTAAATACTCGTTTATACGTTAATTCGAGCTAAATCGATTAAATCATTACGTTTAAATGATTTACTTGAGTTCCTGATTTGAAATTTACTTGAAACTCAAGTTGCGTTTTCGGTTAATTTACTTGACTTCAAAATGTCTTGAAATTTTCTTGAACTGACACTTGACCTTTCATATTATAACAGAAACTATCTTCAAATTATAATATAAATAACTTTAAAAATATTGCATCAAAAGTATACATTCACTACAGTTTTTATCTTCTTCTTGTTCCAAAGAAAAAATACACAAGCAAAATTTCAAGTATTCAAGTAGTGTTTACATGAGCTTTTTCAAGTCAATCAAACAAATTTTTGTGATTTACTTGACTCAAGTATACTTGAAGTCAGGACGAGGTTACGTGCATATTTAGTTACTTGAAATCTACTTCAAGTATACTTCAAGTAAGCATGTAAACGTAATGAATTTTGCTGATATTAACTTGGTAATTTCATTCCAGCCCTAACACAGCGTCTACACTAGCCATGGCCATTTCCATATGGCATGGACAGTGTAGACCCTGAAATTTAACTATTTTTAATGGCAGATCTTATGACAAACTCGATGGAAAGCCATTATGGCCGGCCATCAAATCTGCCATGATTTTGGCCATAAATTGATGTTTGTTCAAACAGCTATGCCGGACAGTTTAAAATTTAGTTTCATACGGTACTTTCAGTAGTTCACGTTTTTATAATTTTAAAAATATGTTTGATATGGTAACAATGGGTGCCTAGAGACCACGGTCGTATAGACAGGTCTGGGAACTCTCTCACCATCCCATAGAGAAAAGTGTGCGCGTTTCAGATGGACTTTGCAGTAGTTCTTGAATTGATCACTGGCGGCGCAGAAGTCTAAGTAACAAATTTCGACCGCGTGCTTTCATGCTTAATATCATAATGACATCGTAATTTAGACAAACGAAGTTTCATGGTTATATGGCTGAAAGGCTAGGACCATTAAAAGGCCTCTAAGTGCTACGCTAGCTCACAATTAGCAAAAACAACAACAGCAAGTAACATAGACAAATCGCCATCTGCAGTCTACATCAAGAAACTCCAGTAACGATACGCGAAACGCTCACAGGTTTGAGCAGCGAGTTCCAGACCTGTCTATACGACCGTGCTAGAGACATATTTACTATTACTATGATTACATGCATACTTGAAGTCAACTTCAAGTAGACTTGAAAGTCAAGTCTACCAAGTAACCTCAGATCGACTTCAAGTAAGCTTGACTCAAGTAGATCCGAAAAATTTATCGGATCGACTTGAACTAAGCCATGTAACCTCTGCTTGAGCGCTTGAGTTTTGAAATTAGTTCTCCGTGAATTGTGTAATTCAGTTCCTTTGCAATTCACTTAATAAATTTATTTTATTTATATAAACTGTACATAAATGAGAAAAAGCATTTCTTCCATTGCTATTTCGAAGCAAACTAATGAGAAGTGTCAAGCATATTTCAAGCCAGCTTGAAGTCAAGCTCTCAAGTAGGTGAACTGTCACTGCGGATTGAACTGTCAGTTGGATCTTAAGTCAAGTCCTCAGTCCGGCATGTAATCATAGTAAGTGTTACACCTACCCCGTTTATGAATGGGGCTATTCAGACGGTGCACATTCATGGGAAGTAAAAACGGTTTTATTGATGAGAGAGGGAAGGGAGCGGAAGAACTTAACGAAACATTTTTCACGCAAAAGCAAACGCGTGAAAACTTACACACATATAAAATGTTACTTCTATCTCTTGTTTTCTTTAGCTCTGTTTTTTTCTGACAAGTGAATTTTATTTATAATACATTTAAACGTTCCTGTAAAGCTTTCAATTAGAATTATGGATCATACAAAATTTTTTGTCGTATAAACGAGGTAATTCGAATTATTACAAAATTTTTCGTCTTAAGCCAAAGTTAAAAGAATATTAAATACCCGTTTATACGTTAATTCGAGCTAAATCGATTTTTGTTGGTTGGGTGTTGGCCCGTGTGAAACTGGCCATAGCAGTTGGGTCAATTCCTGCATACAAGCCATACAAGCCTGTCTACATTTAGACGAGTGTAATGCAAAGCAAGGGAAAATTGCTTAGAGGGAAAAATTGCTTAGGGCTGTTTTACACGAGCCGACGGCCAACCAACAGAAATCGTATGAAAACGTCATTTGTAGAGAAGAGGGCGAGAGAGGACGATGGGGAGGGAAGATTTTTCCATTCAACTTTCTCACACGATTTTCGATACGACTTTTTGACAGCTGTGTGGTTGTTGTTGTTTTTTATTCCTTTGTGAAGAAGAAAAGAAAGAGAAAAGACAAAACAACAACAATAAGCTAAAGCGTTTTGACGTAGAGTTGGTTGGAAAAATTGGCCCGTGTGAAAGCCCATGCGACTTGTCGTCGAGTTTCAAAAGGGAATGGACGATAATAGCCGATTTCTGTTGGTTGGCCGTCGGCTCGTGTAAAACAGCCCTTAGATCACAAATTTAGTTGCAGCCTTTCTAGCTTTACAGACGAAACGACATTTGAATCAACAGAATTTTAAACGGCATCCCCGCGAGAGAGAGTTTCAAAGGCCAAATTAAAGTTGCTCATATCATTGATTTTCTGGGTTTGTGGCCGAAGAGCTCTATTTCCAAATAAGTTACCCTTTTCGGTAAGTGGCTCATTGAGTCAGTAAGATTTAAACAACAAAATAAAATAACGCCCGTGGTTGTTTAGGTTGTTTATGGAGTAAGAAGAGTTTATTTCCGTCAACGTTAAATAAATATAGATTGAAAATGGTAAGTGTAAAAACCATTTCTATTCAAAAATTAATGTAATATTTGATTACACGACGAACATATGAATTAAACTAACAACATATCCGTATAGTCGCGTTTGTACGTACTGTACATGCGGCAGGTTTTGCTCTTTTTAGCGTTGCTGAATTTGCAGAAGTATCGATGTTTTTACCCCAAGTTGAATCATCCGTAACATATTTAAGCAAATTTAATTCAATAGTTAAGTTTGTTACTTTTTCTCCATTCAATACTGCTGTAGCTGCCCTTGAGAATAGTATAGCATAATTTCTATTTTTGGATGGTGTATTTTCCAAATTTAAGAAAAAATGTATTTTGGGAGTCGCCGACCCTAAGTTGGGATCAGCGATAACTGAAGCTATTGAAATCCAATGTACGCACGTTGATGCTGTACCAGAAATTTGAAGAGGAATTGGACTACATCTTCATCGTTTAATTAAAGGTAAGCTTTTCTTTATTACCAGGTTTTCTTACATGCTTAGATATGATGGATATAACACCTCATAATAAATACATACCTCAAGAAAGGAGAAACATAAAATTTAAAACTTTGTAAATCAAAATATCTCAAACCTCTTACTGTTACAAGAAAAAGCAATAAAATATATATACTTTTTTTTGTAGAAAATTAGCTAAGCTACAAAAACCGTTGGGCAGGTCTTTAAGTGTTAATATGATTTGTCGCCAGATGGCCGACCGTTACAGATTAATGAATGAATATACAAAAAACATTCGTTCGATTACTTAAACATAAATATAAAAAAATTTGTTAAATCCATGAAGCAACTGTATGTATAAGTAGTTGTTTTACAGTCCTTCTCTTGTTTCGAAAGTCCCCAAATAAAATTTAAAATTTATAAACAACAACATGAGTAAAATTACACCGCGAAAACGTGGAAGACCACGTCTATACGACGAAAACGTAATTTGTGAATTATTATTATCATACAAACATTCAATTGTAATGGATGATGGTGTTATTAAATCAAAAACAGATCGTGTGTGGCAAGAAATAGCCGAAGCATTTCAAGAACAAAATAGCAAAAAAGACGAGCAATTTGTGAAGTTGCCGTCTTCTTTTTACACTTACGTGGTGTGTAATAAAGATAACATAAAAAATAAATTATACGAGGCAAGAGGAATAATAATTAAAGAAGAGAATATTGATGAGTATGAAGATTCTAATGATTTAGAAAAAAGTATTGCCGAAAGTTTACAAAATTCTACTATTGTGGAAGAAGTTACAAATGATGTTTCAGATGTATTTAAGTGCAATATTTACATTCCTGTGACCGAGTTTCAAAAATTGTTAGATGTGAGATATCACTGGGGAACAAACAATAACAAAAAATTTATTCGTGAAGTTATACGAATGCGTCAAGGTTAGTATAAAAAGTGTTGATTAAGAGTAGCATGAAATTGTCTTTATGTCACTTAGGGTATATTTTTATTTTCCTTTTCTTAAAGTATTTTTTTAACTTTTCAATAATGTTTGAATACTATATCTCTTGCTAGGCCGTCAGAATTAATGATTTGAGGTTGTTTTTCGAGATATTTCTTATCCATCCGATTTTTTTGGAAAGAATAGCATATCTTGGTGTAAATAACAATAAAATCATATTGTGTATGCTATTTCTTCGATAGTTTTTCAAATATAATCATTAAAAATAATAAATTAATATTGACTAGAATTTTTTTTTATTTTATTGGGGTGTTTTTTGTATTTTTAAGGGTAACGCCCATGCTTTAGGACAGCGAGATCGTAATAAGCGTCCCAAAAAACTATAGGGAACGATTTTCATAATGGTGTTATGTTTTGACTCCCTCCCCCCGCATTTTTAATGGACTAACATGCATAAAATGCACTTTTGGATGCAAGCAAGAGCTAAAATTCCATCTGCAGAGCCAAAAACGACTCTATATACACAATAAAGTTTATGTGATAATAAAATAAAAAAAATCTAGTCAACAGTCCGGAGCACTTGATTAGCTCCACTTGAAATTTTGGCAGGATTCCTCGTGTAGTAAGTGTAGGTGAATGGGATTTGTTTTCCCTTTCTTTTGCTTTGCGACATGATGTCTGATAGCAAAAAACTCAAAATGTAACGGAAAAGAAAATGGTAAATCCAAATTTTGTATTTTGCACTCTTTGAAACAGGAGCACTTGATTAGCTCCATCAGTGCATTTTGAACTTTTAAATGGTAGTCCTGTTTTTAAAATTGGTGCTGTTTATTTTTTGGGGTTAATAAAAGTTAATTTTGCATTTTTAAAAAAAGAGGGTGCAAGTTAAACATTGACTAAGGAAGAAATTGGGAAAAGAATTTGGACAATTTTTTAATTTACTTAAACTTTAATAACTCTTAAACTATTTATCATAGAGCAACGTGTTTAGGCTCATTTTTTAGAGAAATGTACATTCTTGTACATTTTGATATCATTAACATAAATCTCAGTCGCTTCGTTCAGAAAATATGGTAGCTCAAAGTTTTAACTAAAATTTCAACTAAAACCACATTTTTCTCCAAAAAATACGTACTGATAATTTTTTTTCCAAAATTAGAAAGCTTGGAGTATTTCCTTCAAATAATGTCCAAACAATTTTTATGCTACGGCCTTAATTTTTGAAGTTATAAGCAAAAAGAAATCCCATTCACACAAGTGGAGATAATCAAGTGCCCCGGACTGTATCTGAAAAACTATCTGAAAAATAGCAAAAAATGCACTTTTTAGCATAAACGTGCTTTTAAATAATGTCTTCCAACCAAAACTGTGCCTACGCCCTATGATTTTATTGATATTTACACCCAGCTCTACCTTTCTACCCAAAAAAAATCGAAAACCGACTTCAAATCATTAATTCTGACGGCCTATTACATTTGTTAATAATTCAAAATAAATAAATTTTTGGATTTTCGCAAAAATAAACTTGACATTGAAACCTATATTAATTCATAGCTAAAACAATATTTTCTATCTAGATCTTCAAGTAAATAGAAAATTTAAAAAATAAATTATTTGTATCTTTACCTAAAGGTGAATGGCAAGACTTCTTGAATAATAAAATTTGGGACAAAACCAAAATTAAATGTGGGTACAATTTCAAGAAACATTTTGTTGGTGTAGATGGATTGTCTGGAACGGCTTCTGGTGCTTGCAAATGTGGTTCGGAGATTTCATGTAATTTTCTTCAAGAAGAAGACAATGTTGTGATCATTCAATGTGAAATGACAAAAGGTGTTGGTCAATGTGGTAAAAGGCCTTTAAGGTTTCCCCGAAGATTAGAAATTGGAGAAATGTTGCAAGGAAAAAAAATTATCAGTACGTATTTTTTGGAGAAAAATGTGGTTTTAGTTGAAATTTTAGTTAAAACTTTGAGCTACCATATTTTCTGAACGAAGCGACTGAGATTTATGTTAATGATATCAAAATGTACAAGAATGTACATTTCTCTAAAAAATGAGCCTAAACACGTTGCTCTATGATAAATAGTTTAAGAGTTATTAAAGTTTAAGTAAATTAAAAAATTGTCCAAATTCTTTTCCCAATTTCTTCCTTAGTCAATGTTTAACTTGCACCCTCTTTTTTTAAAAATGCAAAATTAACTTTTATTAACCCCAAAAAATAAACAGCACCAATTTTAAAAACAGGACTACCATTTAAAAGTTCAAAATGCACTGATGGAGCTAATCAAGTGCTCCTGTTTCAAAGAGTGCAAAATACAAAATTTGGATTTACCATTTTCTTTTCCGTTACATTTTGAGTTTTTTGCTATCAGACATCATGTCGCAAAGCAAAAGAAAGGGAAAACAAATCCCATTCACCTACACTTACTACACGAGGAATCCTGCCAAAATTTCAAGTGGAGCTAATCAAGTGCTCCGGACTGTTGACTAGATTTTTTTTATTTTATTATCACATAAACTTTATTGTGTATATAGAGTCGTTTTTGGCTCTGCAGATGGAATTTTAGCTCTTGCTTGCATCCAAAAGTGCATTTTATGCATGTTAGTCCATTAAAAATGCGGGGGGAGGGAGTCAAAACATAACACCATTATGAAAATCGTTCCCTATAGTTTTTTGGGACGCTTATTACGATCTCGCTGTCCTAAAGCATGGGCGTTACCCTTAAAAATACAAAAAACACCCCAATAAAATAAAAAAAAATTCTAGTCAATATTAATTTATTATTTTTAATGATTATATTTGAAAAACTATCGAAGAAATAGCATACACAATATGATTTTATTGTTATTTACACCAAGATATGCTATTCTTTCCAAAAAATCGGATGGATAAGAAATATCTCGAAAAACAACCTCAAATCATTAATTCTGACGGCCTAGCAAGAGATATAGTATTCAAACATTATTGAAAAGTTAAAAAAATACTTTAAGAAAAGGAAAATAAAAATATACCCTAAGTGACATAAAGACAATTTCATGCTACTCTTAATCAACACTTTTTATACTAACCTTGACGCATTCGTATAACTTCACGAATAAATTTTTTGTTATTGTTTGTTCCCCAGTGATATCTCACATCTAACAATTTTTGAAACTCGGTCACAGGAATGTAAATATTGCACTTAAATACATCTGAAACATCATTTGTAACTTCTTCCACAATAGTAGAATTTTGTAAACTTTCGGCAATACTTTTTTCTAAATCATTAGAATCTTCATACTCATCAATATTCTCTTCTTTAATTATTATTCCTCTTGCCTCGTATAATTTATTTTTTATGTTATCTTTATTACACACCACGTAAGTGTAAAAAGAAGACGGCAACTTCACAAATTGCTCGTCTTTTTTGCTATTTTGTTCTTGAAATGCTTCGGCTATTTCTTGCCACACACGATCTGTTTTTGATTTAATAACACCATCATCCATTACAATTGAATGTTTGTATGATAATAATAATTCACAAATTACGTTTTCGTCGTATAGACGTGGTCTTCCACGTTTTCGCGGTGTAATTTTACTCATGTTGTTGTTTATAAATTTTAAATTTTATTTGGGGACTTTCGAAACAAGAGAAGGACTGTAAAACAACTACTTATACATACAGTTGCTTCATGGATTTAACAAATTTTTTTATATTTATGTTTAAGTAATCGAACGAATGTTTTTTGTATATTCATTCATTAATCTGTAACGGTCGGCCATCTGGCGACAAATCATATTAACACTTAAAGACCTGCCCAACGGTTTTTGTAGCTTAGCTAATTTTCTACAAAAAAAAGTATATATATTTTATTGCTTTTTCTTGTAACAGTAAGAGGTTTGAGATATTTTGATTTACAAAGTTTTAAATTTTATGTTTCTCCTTTCTTGAGGTATGTATTTATTATGAGGTGTTATATCCATCATATCTAAGCATGTAAGAAAACCTGGTAATAAAGAAAAGCTTACCTTTAATTAAACGATGAAGATGTAGTCCAATTCCTCTTCAAATTTCTGGTACAGCATCAACGTGCGTACATTGGATTTCAATAGCTTCAGTTATCGCTGATCCCAACTTAGGGTCGGCGACTCCCAAAATACATTTTTTCTTAAATTTGGAAAATACACCATCCAAAAATAGAAATTATGCTATACTATTCTCAAGGGCAGCTACAGCAGTATTGAATGGAGAAAAAGTAACAAACTTAACTATTGAATTAAATTTGCTTAAATATGTTACGGATGATTCAACTTGGGGTAAAAACATCGATACTTCTGCAAATTCAGCAACGCTAAAAAGAGCAAAACCTGCCGCATGTACAGTACGTACAAACGCGACTATACGGATATGTTGTTAGTTTAATTCATATGTTCGTCGTGTAATCAAATATTACATTAATTTTTGAATAGAAATGGTTTTTACACTTACCATTTTCAATCTATATTTATTTAACGTTGACGGAAATAAACTCTTCTTACTCCATAAACAACCTAAACAACCACGGGCGTTATTTTATTTTGTTGTTTAAATCTTACTGACTCAATGAGCCACTTACCGAAAAGGGTAACTTATTTGGAAATAGAGCTCTTCGGCCACAAACCCAGAAAATCAATGATATGAACAACTTTAATTTGGCCTTTGAAACTCTCTCTCGCGGGGATGCCGTTTAAAATTCTGTTGATTCAAATGTCGTTTCGTCTGTAAAGCTAGAAAGGCTGCAACTAAATTTGTGATCTAAGGGCTGTTTTACACGAGCCGACGGCCAACCAACAGAAATCGGCTATTATCGTCCATTCCCTTTTGAAACTCGACGACAAGTCGCATGGGCTTTCACACGGGCCAATTTTTCCAACCAACTCTACGTCAAAACGCTTTAGCTTATTGTTGTTGTTTTGTCTTTTCTCTTTCTTTTCTTCTTCACAAAGGAATAAAAAACAACAACAACCACACAGCTGTCAAAAAGTCGTATCGAAAATCGTGTGAGAAAGTTGAATGGAAAAATCTTCCCTCCCCATCGTCCTCTCTCGCCCTCTTCTCTACAAATGACGTTTTCATACGATTTCTGTTGGTTGGCCGTCGGCTCGTGTAAAACAGCCCTAAGCAATTTTTCCCTCTAAGCAATTTTCCCTTGCTTTGCATTACACTCGTCTAAATGTAGACAGGCTTGTATGGCTTGTATGCAGGAATTGACCCAACTGCTATGGCCAGTTTCACACGGGCCAACACCCAACCAACAAAAATCGATTTAGCTCGAATTAACGTATAAACGGGTATTTAATATTCTTTTAACTTTGGCTTAAGACGAAAAATTTTGTAATAATTCGAATTACCTCGTTTATACGACAAAAAATTTTGTATGATCCATAATTCTAATTGAAAGCTTTACAGGAACGTTTAAATGTATTATAAATAAAATTCACTTGTCAGAAAAAAACAGAGCTAAAGAAAACAAGAGATAGAAGTAACATTTTATATGTGTGTAAGTTTTCACGCGTTTGCTTTTGCGTGAAAAATGTTTCGTTAAGTTCTTCCGCTCCCTTCCCTCTCTCATCAATAAAACCGTTTTTACTTCCCATGAATGTGCACCGTCTGAATAGCCCCATTCATAAACGGGGTAGGTGTAACACTTACTATGATTACATGCCGGACTGAGGACTTGACTTAAGATCCAACTGACAGTTCAATCCGCAGTGACAGTTCACCTACTTGAGAGCTTGACTTCAAGCTGGCTTGAAATATGCTTGACACTTCTCATTAGTTTGCTTCGAAATAGCAATGGAAGAAATGCTTTTTCTCATTTATGTACAGTTTATATAAATAAAATAAATTTATTAAGTGAATTGCAAAGGAACTGAATTACACAATTCACGGAGAACTAATTTCAAAACTCAAGCGCTCAAGCAGAGGTTACATGGCTTAGTTCAAGTCGATCCGATAAATTTTTCGGATCTACTTGAGTCAAGCTTACTTGAAGTCGATCTGAGGTTACTTGGTAGACTTGACTTTCAAGTCTACTTGAAGTTGACTTCAAGTATGCATGTAATCATAGTAATAGTAAATATGTCTCTAGCACGGTCGTATAGACAGGTCTGGAACTCGCTGCTCAAACCTGTGAGCGTTTCGCGTATCGTTACTGGAGTTTCTTGATGTAGACTGCAGATGGCGATTTGTCTATGTTACTTGCTGTTGTTGTTTTTGCTAATTGTGAGCTAGCGTAGCACTTAGAGGCCTTTTAATGGTCCTAGCCTTTCAGCCATATAACCATGAAACTTCGTTTGTCTAAATTACGATGTCATTATGATATTAAGCATGAAAGCACGCGGTCGAAATTTGTTACTTAGACTTCTGCGCCGCCAGTGATCAATTCAAGAACTACTGCAAAGTCCATCTGAAACGCGCACACTTTTCTCTATGGGATGGTGAGAGAGTTCCCAGACCTGTCTATACGACCGTGGTCTCTAGGCACCCATTGTTACCATATCAAACATATTTTTAAAATTATAAAAACGTGAACTACTGAAAGTACCGTATGAAACTAAATTTTAAACTGTCCGGCATAGCTGTTTGAACAAACATCAATTTATGGCCAAAATCATGGCAGATTTGATGGCCGGCCATAATGGCTTTCCATCGAGTTTGTCATAAGATCTGCCATTAAAAATAGTTAAATTTCAGGGTCTACACTGTCCATGCCATATGGAAATGGCCATGGCTAGTGTAGACGCTGTGTTAGGGCTGGAATGAAATTACCAAGTTAATATCAGCAAAATTCATTACGTTTACATGCTTACTTGAAGTATACTTGAAGTAGATTTCAAGTAACTAAATATGCACGTAACCTCGTCCTGACTTCAAGTATACTTGAGTCAAGTAAATCACAAAAATTTGTTTGATTGACTTGAAAAAGCTCATGTAAACACTACTTGAATACTTGAAATTTTGCTTGTGTATTTTTTCTTTGGAACAAGAAGAAGATAAAAACTGTAGTGAATGTATACTTTTGATGCAATATTTTTAAAGTTATTTATATTATAATTTGAAGATAGTTTCTGTTATAATATGAAAGGTCAAGTGTCAGTTCAAGAAAATTTCAAGACATTTTGAAGTCAAGTAAATTAACCGAAAACGCAACTTGAGTTTCAAGTAAATTTCAAATCAGGAACTCAAGTAAATCATTTAAACGTAATGATTTAATCGATTTAGCTCGAATTAACGTATAAACGAGTATTTAATAATTCTTTTAACTTTGGCTTACCCGGGGGCTAGACGATCAATTTTTCAATTGCAATATTGCATTGCAGCATTAAAATTGATCGACTGCTGCAATATTGCATATAATATTGTAAATGCAATGGCTGCATATGCAAGAAATTCAAAATTTTTTTAAAACAAAATGGGGGAAAATGAAAAACCTAGGCATTGGAGATTACTTGACGTGGTTTATTTAATGTTATATGAATTAATCTAAAAATTTTTTAGAAGGCAAAAGTTAACTATTTTTTTTTTATTACAAAATGAGTGAATTAATGAAAATTAGTACCAAAGGGCCTTTCCACACTAGTATTCTGTATTCAGTATGCAAACGGGTTTTTTTAGGAAGGGGGTAAGAGAATCAAGGAGAATTCTCTACAAAAAGTGATGAACTGGGAGAGAAATGTGCAGCACATTTCAAACCTATTTCTCGGGCTTCAACTCACTAACTCCAATAGAGACACAGTTTGGAGGGTCAGAAATTTTCAAGAAATTGCACACGCACACAATCAAGTACTTAATCGGAATATGAATGGTTACGCCGCTGCAAGAATATAGGTGTGGAAATCGCGGTTGTTGTCAATCCAGTTTGCATACCGCATACAGAATACTAGTGTGGAAAGGCCCAAATACAGCAACTATCTTCTACGTGTTTTTTGTAAGAATGAAATTGCAATGCAATGAAATTACTGCCGATAAAACTTTGACATGCAATATTTCAAATTGCAATTGCAGGCAAAATGATCGTCTGACCCCGGGTTAAGACGAAAAATTTTGTAATAATTCGAATTACCCCGTTTATACGACAAAAAATTTTGTATGATCCATAATTCGAATTGTTTTTGGAGTAGCTATAAACTAGGTAAATGTGACGCTGAAGCTGTAGCGCAAACCAGGGAGACTATTCAAGAAGGTATAATTCCGTGTTGTCACTTTTTGTTTGATTAATGATGGCGCCACAGTCACATGTACCCCAAAAAACATGGCGGATTATATTCATCCGGTTCATGGCCAAGTTCGTTAACTATTAAAATATTTTATGTTTACGCCTAACTTGAAAAATCGGCTTCTGATTTTTCGTATTTAACCATTTTATGGATTTTCCAATGAATTTTTATTAATTCCCAATAATTTATTTTGCATTTCGGCTGACAATTTTGAAGAAATGGTCGAAATGGGTAAAATTCAGCTAACTTCAGCTTTAGGCGTCATCTGTGGCCAAAAATGAACTAGAAGTTTAGTTTCTGCTACGCATCAATTTTCGGTTATTTTCCCCATAAGAGTTATACCTCCTTGTATAGCCTCCATGGCGCAAACTGTCAAAAGTAAAAAAAAGTAGCCGACCCGAAGTACATACACAATGTGCAGCTGGCGCGTGGTGCTGGTTTTGTAGCTCACTTTTGCCAACTTTTTACTTTTGGTACGCGCCAATACACCAGCCAGTTGGGAATTGTGATGGCGCTCAAGTCAATGTGGTGTGTGCTTTGTGGTGCAGCTTACTAGAATGAAATTTATACGACCCTCGAGCACACAATTAGCACCTAAATATTGCGTTCATACATTTAATTTTTATTGTTAAATAGATGATGTTATGCTAGCTTCACGTGAAGCAACAACATTATTGAATCTTCAATTTATAATGTTGGCACTAAATTAGCCCCTAAAAAGCCCCTAATTTTGGTATTTTCGAAATTTATTTCCGAGACTTAGTGGTGCCAGCTTCAATTATGTGTTTCTTTTTGTTCCATTTATCATCGTACCTGAATTGTTCATTTCAATTATATCGGTGTGTGAATTGTGGTGCAGCTGACTAAAATGAAATTTATACGACTTTGAAGCACCCGATTAGCACCTAAATATGCCGTTCATACATTTAATTTTTATTGTTAAATAGATGATGCTCTAGCTTCAATTGTTTTTTTCAATTATATCGGTGTGTGCTTTGTGGCGCAGTTGATTAAAATGAAATTTATACGACCTTAAAGCACCCAATTAGCACCTAAATATGCCGTTCATACATTTAATTTTTATTGTTAAATAGATGATGTTCTAGCTTCAATTCTTTATTTCAATTATATCGGTGTGTGGTTTGTGGTGCAGCTAACTAAAATGACATTTATACGACCTTGAAGCACCTAATTAGCACCTAAATTTGCCATTCATACATTTAATTTTTATTGTTAAATAGATGATGTTAAATTTTGTGTTTTGTTTTTGTTCCATTTGTCATCGTACCTGAATTGTTTACTTCAATTATATCGGTGTGTGCTTTGTGGTGCAGGTGACTAAAATGAAATTTATACGACCTTGAAGCACCCAATGAGCACCTAAATATGCCGTTCATACATTTAATTTTTATTGTTAAATAGATGATGTTGTGCTAGCTTCAATTGTTTATTTTAATTATATCGGTGTGTGCTTTGTGGTGCAGCTGACTAAAATGAAATTTATACGACCTTGAAGCACCTAATTAGCACCTAAATTTGCCTTTCATACATTTAATTTTTATTGTTAAATAGATGATGTTGTGCTAGCTTCACGTGAAGCTGGCACAACATTATTGAACCCTCAATATCTTTTTCATTTTGTGAGCCCCTAATTTATAACGTTGGCACCAAATTAGCCCCTAAAAAGCACCTAATTTTGGCATTTTCGAAATTGATTTTCCAGACTTTGTGGTGCCAGCTTCACAGGGCTGATAAAGGGAAGGATGGTACAAGTTTTCGTAGAGATAAGGCGTAGGAGTATAACGCAGTGTCATCGACAAAACTTATGACGTGGGTTGGAGGGGATTGATAGCAGATCATTAATGAATATTAGAAAGAGATCAAGTGAGAGAATCGACCCAGGGGAACGCTCGCCGAGATTCAACGCCATTCAGTTCTATTTTAATTGAACGGCCAGAAACAAAGTTCTCAAACCACGAGATGTAAGCTAAGTTAGTCAGGTACAGTTTTACAGAAGGCGTCCAATGTTTCAAGTTTCTGCAAATATGTATGTAGTATTAAAGAGGGCGGCTTTTCTATCCACTCAATTAACTCAGTAATTTGCAAAGCAACAAATTTTAAGAAAATCACAAACATTAAACAATTTTTTACCTTTGAACCCAAAAAATATTAAAAATAAATGAAAATATTGTAGATATGTATTATAGCACTGGAGAGATTATATGGATTTGGTGTTTAATAATGGGTCAACACGAAAGAGGCTTTGTCCGTCTTACTTTGATGTTTGAAAAGGCCGACGGAATGCCTGATCGCACAATGTCGACGGAATGTTTATGCGCACATTTCCAGCGGCGGTGATATTGAATATCATGAAGATCTTCCAATTTCCTACTAATTTATACATACTAGAGTTTTCTATCCTAGATTTTTCTTCGTCTGTGCTTTCTAGGTCTGGTCGTCCCAAGCATGCTTATTGCTACACAATATGTCTACATCTAGAACTCTCTTCTTTCATATTGGCTCTCATTGCAGCCTGAACATCAAGAACTCCAACTTGTTTGCAATATTGTTACGTTTTTTTACGGCTTAACGGATTCGTAGGATTAATTAAGGAATACACTTTTTAATTATCTACACAAAATTTATTTATTACGAAACAAAACACAATTTAATAACACAAACAGAATTCTTACAGTTCACTATAATCACTTTCAAATTTACTATCTCGCACTATTAAATTCTATCTATCGCTTTATAGTTCACTTTCAAATCACTACTTTTCATTGTTCTCACTTTAAAACACTTTTATCGCCTTTTAAATCGAAACTGACTCGATAGCGGCTGCCAGGCGCTTTTATATAGGCAGCTCCACCTTTGTCTACTTTCTGGAACCTTCGTTTTCTGGTTCCTTGTGGTATGTTCTTTTATTTCCTTAAGTTTCGACCAGCTTGAAGTTGTCTTCGCTTATCGCTCGTTAGTTTAGTACATAAATTCTTAGTTCAGACAACAACCGAAAATCGTTGATTCATCCTCTCGACAAACAGATGGCGCATAATCATCACATTGCCCCCTTCTTAGGACTGTTCGTCCCGAACAGTTGTCCATCCTGGATCCGGCTGATGATATGGGCACAGCCTGTCTATGTGCACAATCGTCTTCTTGGCTTTGGGCCCTTGTTGAATTCTGTAGACAACGTCGTTGATCCGTGTTAGGATTTTATAGGGCCCCTCCCACTGGCGCTGAAGTTTCGGTGACTTGCCCTTTCGTCGTCGAGGATTGAACAGCCAAACGAGGTCACCTTCCTGGTATCCGCTACAGTTTGCTCGGAGGTCGTACCTAGTTTTCATCCTGTCACTGGCTATCTTAAGATTCTTCCTTGCAAGCTGATGGATATCTGCGAGTCGATCACGAAGTTCACCTGTATAACCGCCAGTAGACTCGTTGCTTTCAACAGGTGTCCCAAATTTCAAGTCGCTTGGCAGCCGGATTTGTCTTCCAAAAATCACACTACAAGGGGTTTGTCCTGTGGAATTATGAACCTCTGTCCGATATGCCATTAGAAATATAGGGATGTAACTGTCCCAGTCACGCTGGTGCTCACTAACAACTTTCCTTAGGTGTTCTAGCATTGTCCTGTTGAATCGCTCTACCATTCCATCGGACTGGGGATGAAGGGGCGTCGTCCTGGTCTTCTTCACTCCAAGTATCTTACATACTTCTTGAAAAACTTGAGATTCAAAGTTTCTCCCTTGGTCAGAGTGAAGCTCATGAGGAACACCAAATCTGCAGATCCAATTGTTCACTAATTCCTCTGCAATAGTGATTGCTTCCTGATTTGAAATGACATATGCTTCGGGCCACTTACTGAAGTAGTCCATGACCACCAAAATGTATCGATTTCCTCGGTCTGACACCGGAAAAGGTCCCGCCACATCGATTGCGATTCTTTCAAATGGGGCTCCCACGTTGTATTGCTGCATTTCTCCTTTTGTTCTTACCCGAGGGCCCTTACTGCTGGCACAAGTTGTGCATTTACGGCACCAGTCTGCAACATCGTCTCGCATATGAAGCCAATAGAATCTCTCTCTTATTTTTGCCAAAGTTTTATTGACTCCCAGATGTCCTCCTGATGCGCCGTTATGACACTCCTCGAGAATATCTCTTATTCTAACGCGAGGGACTAATACCTGCATTCGATGAGAGGTACCGTCAGCGGTTTCCCATTTGCGCTTTAATACTCCTCGCTCAATGTACAACGAATCCCATTGGGCCCAATAGCTCTTCAGGGTCTCGCTCCTCTCAGCAATGTCCTTCTATTCAGGCTTTTCCTCGTATTCCTTCCATGTCAGAATTGAAGAAATATCCGGGTCGTCGCGTTGGGCGTCTCGGAGTCCCTGGTCATCCCATCCTGTCGTTGGCTCGACTGTCGTCCTTTGACACTTTTCCTCGATACGTCCACAATGTTTGCAGTCTGGTACGCATGGTCGCCGGGAGAGTGCATCTGCATTTCCATGGTTTCTTCCCTTTCTGTGGTCTATATTGAAGTCGTAGGACTGAAGTCTCTCTATCCATCTTGCCACTTGTCCTTCAGGGTTTTTGAATTGCATCAGCCATTTTAATGCTGCATGATCCGTTCGAAGGATGAAGTTTTGCCCATAGAGATACTTGTGGAAGTGTTTAGTTGGGTCCACGATTGCCAATAGTTCCCGTCTTGTGACACAGTAATTCCGCTCCGTTTTCGACAGCGCTCTACTGTAATAAGCTATGACCTTTTCCTGTCCGTCGAAGTTTTGTGATAGCACTGCATCAATCCCGACATTACTCGCGTCTGTGTCCAATATGAATCTTTCGCCTGGCTTCGGGTATGTGAGTATTGGTGCTTGGCAAAGTCCTCGTTTTAGTGTGTTGAAACTTTCCTCGCACTTTTCTGTCCAGATAAATGGTTTTCCTTTTTCTGTCAGTTTATGTAATTCCCTAGCTATGTCGGCAAAATTTCTGACAAAACGCCTATAATAGGTAGCAAGTCCCAAAAAGCTTCGAAGTTCATGTTTATCCTTCGGTGTGGGCCAATTCTTAACCGCTGTTATTTTCTCAGGATCTGTTTGAACTCCATTGGATGAAACCACATGTCCGAGATAGTTGACTTGGTCTCTGAACAGTACGCACTTTTTAGGACTGAGTTTCAGTTGGGCTGTTCTCAACTTTTGGAAAACCTCTCGTAGATTGCCCAGATGTTCCTCGAAACTTTTTCCAACGACGATGATATCGTCCAAATAAACCAGACAAGTCTTCCACGTCAGTCCTCGCAAGACGCATTCCATCAGTCGTTCGAATGTAGCTGGAGCATTACACAGTCCAAACGGCATGACTGTAAACTGCCACAGGCCGTTTCCTACAGAGAAGGCTGTCTTTTCTCGGTCCTCCGGGTGAATTTCGACTTGCCAGTAGCCGCTCTTAAGATCCAAGGTAGAAAACCATTTAGCTCCAGAGAGAGTATCCAGTGTGTCATCGATACGAGGTAATGGGTAGCTGTCCTTTTTAGTGATGTCGTTTAACCGCCGATAATCCACGCAAAATCTTGTACTGCCATCTTTCTTTCTGACTAGAACCACGGGAGACATCCAAGGGCTTTTCGACTCCTCTATAAGGCCTTGTCTTGTCATATCTTCAATCATACCGGCTGCCTCTTCCCGCTTGGCTAGTGGTAGTCTTCTCGGCGGTTGTTTAATTGGCTGGGCATCTTTGGTGTCGATCCTGTGTTGAACGATGTCCGTTTTTCCAAAGTCATCATCTCTCATGGCGAAGATATCACTGAAATTCTCTACTAATTTCCTTGCCTGGAGATACTGTTTTTGTTCAAGACAACTAGTTGAGAGCACTGCGTTTACTAATTTCGTGGCCTTTGGCTTTGGTTTTGGAACCGTTTCGATGTTAGCGCACTCCACTAATGTAATCTGTTCTGCCGGTTCTCCTTTCCCCAAAACCGTATCCTTCTTCAATCGTACTTCTCGTTCGTTAGTATTTAGCACTCTCACGAATACCTCCTTCTTGTCGTCGATGCTCACCAGACATTTTCCAATCGCTATATTTTTGCTTTGTTCCGTTTTTTCTGGTTCTATAAGGTAAAATCGGTAGCTCCCGGGATCACCATCGACTATCGCTCGTACCAATTTCTCAGCACACGGAGGAAGCACGGTATCTTCACGAGCGACGACTTTAAGCTGCGAATAACAAGTGGATCCTGTGGCCATTGGAATCTCCTTGTTGTCATATCTCAGTATTTCCTCTCCAATGTCCAGTAGAATTTTATGTGCTTTCATAAAGTCCAGACCGAGAATACACTCGTCTGTTATATCAGCTACCAGGAACGAATGTGAAAATCCAATGTCAGCAAGAACCACATCCAACATAATTTCCCCGTGTAATCGATACTGGCTCTACTGTTGCAGTTTTCAGTCTGTATTGGCGTGCGTCTTTCAGCCATTTATTGCCGACCATGTCAGCCCGGATAACAGATTTTGAAGCACCAGTGTCTACAGTTATTGTGCATTTTTCTGCTCCAATCTTTCCATCGATGACCAGGCTGTTGCCACTGCGCTGCAGTTGTTTGATGGTGGTGATGATGACACCGGGGGCTTCGATTTCCCCGACTAACTCCCGCCCCATGGAGTCAGTCTTTATTCGTTTCCCTGCTGCTGTCTGCGGGGAGACACGGAGTCATTGTTTTCGGCTTTGCAAATGACCCGGTTCACTACAGTTCCAGCATCGGAGTCGACCGCGTATTTCCGTTGCATTCATTCTGTTGCAAATATCCTCTGTTGTGTGGATCTATTCAATATTAGCAATATTTCTGCTGCTGTGCCCCTTAGTGACAACGTTAAGGCCGTTGCTTTCTCCTCCTCAGTCCAGAAATTGCCTGCTGCTGCTGCTTCGAATTGGAGCTTATAAGTAGACCATGGGCTTTGCCCGTCGAAAGTTGGAGGCTGCAATTTCCTAACTCCGATGACTTCGTGAGATGCTACCGCTGGGTGGTGAATCTTTACCCTTTCTAGATCGGCTCTGACGGTTTCTAGTTCAATTTCGAGTTTTCCCAGATCATTCCTTACATTTGCCTTGATGGAGAATTCGAGACTTTCCAGATCATTCCTTACATTTTCGATTTTCTGCTCCAGCTGGTTCTTCTGTTTTTCCATCGACTCTTTGAGTTCTGCGATCGAAGGAGGAGGAGTGAGGGGCGGTCTGATAAAAAACAATTACCCTTAAGCCTCGTTCACACGGTGACACTGATGTCGTGGCATTAACGTCATGACAGTGCTCGACATTTGATGCCACGGCACTAAGTGTTCACATTGTACCAGCATAATGGCGCGATATAAATAGTGGGCGCCACTTATGCGAGGTGTTACCCCCTTAGCCACAAGCCCGGAAGAGCATGGCCAAGGAGCCAACACCATACATAAGAAATAAAAAGAAAATCCGGAACTCCTACGCCGGCCACACGGAGTTGTCTAGCTCGCCGGAGGGGTCGTGGGGTGTGTGGCCGGGGCTTACCGCGGTTGGTTCACCACTTACCTGTGTCTGTGCAACTTTGACTTCCGTCCATCATTCTCCGGTCATCGCCGGAGCCGCGTCAAACCCTGAAAAGAAATGATCCCCCCCTCAACCATTCCGCCAAAAAAATTTACCACAGGGACATTCTAATGTTTATAATCATTTATTATATCTGTAAACCTCAACACAAACATTACATTGGGACCTTAACAACCACGACACTGATTAGTTGCCCGTGTCAAATATTAACAAGTAACTGATTCAATACATAAGTGTTACGTTATTTTTGGGACATGTGCATGAAGGACAACAATAAAGCGCGCAGTACTGGCCAATACTCCTCGCTTTGTACAAACGAGATTACAATCAACAGAATCACTTAGAGAAAAAAACACATTTCCCGGAACCAACAAAGAACCAAATATTTCTGACAAGGGGCAACACAAATTCACAAATAATTAAAAAGAATATTATAAAGTTAATACTAACTACTATTAAAATTATTATTTTAGTAAAAATTTTTTTTTTTTTTTTAATTAAAGCAAAAAGAAAATTGTTTTTGTTATTTTATTTTGTGTAATTTTTTTGTGTGGTTTTTTTTTCTGATCCAGCTGGTGTGGATGCACTATAGGTATTGCTTAATTACCTGACTATCGAACGGTATATCAATTGGTAGTAATGAAATATACAGTTCCGCCTTTATACTAGTGTCTGCTGTTTGATAAACGTCATCTAATTTTCCGGCAACTTTTTTTCTATTTAAACCATATTCGCGTAATTTTGGATAATCTTCGGTCTGTTCTCCATCCCCCCTCGGTCTTCTGATTTTATACCTGTTACTTAGTCCACCAACTCTCCATTGCCTTCAGCCATTTCTCTACACGTTTTTCTCGTTTTTTTCTGAAATTTTGGTGACAGATAAACGAAGAGTATTATAAACACAGGGTCTTTCCCCTTAAATAAATAAAACAGTTTGTACAGATTAATATCAATCCGCAATTTTTTTAAAAAAAATTCTAATCACGTAAAACACACTCTGAAATATGTATATCCGGAGTTATTAACTACAGGGCAAAACGCAATTTTTGTATTGCTGGTATCCTTTTCGGTACTTTCAAATTTCTCCAAATCCTTTTCTGATTTGTTAAATTCTTTCCTTTTTTCTTCTTATTTTTTTTTTGTATTTTCGACTAGAATTCACCGCACCGAAATAGTCCTGTTTGTTGCTACTTCGGAACGAAATTGTTATTTTTTGGCAAATGAACTGAATAATGAAGGTTTTTGTCTTCCAGCCAGTCGTATGTGTTCAAAACTGATTTTTTCCTTTTTTGTATAATCTTAAATTTTTCCGAACACAAACTTTTGCAGTATATCTCTGCATCCGTCAAAATTCGAACTTCCATTTTCTGTTTTTTTTTCATTTCTCCCCGCCTACCTTTTTGTTCCGAACAACTTTTACATTTTCTTCCCCACAGTAATTTTTAGTCAAGTAGATATTTAGGCAAAACTGACCGTTACAACATGAACCACTCATTGTTTTGCGACACTCTTCCTGGTAGAAGTCTTAGATGCCATCTACTTTGCGTTGGAGGATTTCATACAGGTAATATTTCAATGAAAATATAATTAATAGAAACCAAATTAAATATATTCCAAAAATCAAGTAAATACTGCTTTTTTAATATAAAATTAGAAACCAAAAACCAAATAAAAAATGACCAAATAATCTTAATGGAATTTCCCACCATCCCAATTTGAAAAGAATGTGGTTAATTTTTCCTTTTGTTCTGGCTGATTTTCCTCTTGTACTCCTTGAGGAATATATCCACTTATACATATATTCAGAATCTTGTAAACCAGGAGAAGGCATCGAGACCTCAAGTACTGGTGATGGACTTGGTTCATTTTTGACAGTTGTTAAAGATGACGGGGTAGAACTCTCCATTGGCCTAAAAGAAACACTCGATTGTTGTAGTTCACTTAGCCGGGCTTCCGTAAGTATCGTACTGATTTGTTGTTGTACTACAAGGGCTTTCTGCAATGATAATTTACTTAGGTGAAGCCCAACTTGTTGGCCAAACAGGGTGAATTCATTCGGGTTTTCTGCCTTTTGAGGAACATCTTGTAGAGTAATTAAAGCCTCTTTAAGTATGTTGTCAACTTTACATGCTTTAGTTTCGTGGACTACGTCATTGCTGCGTTTCTTTTTTTGGGATGGTTGACTCAGATTGGTACCCAATGAGAATGAGCCCAAAGAGGCAGCATCTGCCCTTTCCCTCTGAATTTGAGTCTCATGAGACGTAGTTGACATTTGTCCTTCAAGCTCCTCTGATCGTTCATCTGCGACTGGTAACATTCCAAAAATAAAACTCAAATGAAGGCATGATTGACATAAACTAATATAAACAAAACAGCGCCAAAATCTATAATAAAGCGTTGAATTGTGGATCAGATGTCACATGCTGCCACTGCCGCTAATGTTCAGACGATGACAGCGAGCAAGACATTTGATGCCAGTGCCGCGGCACCGCTAGTGTCGGGTATCAAATATCAAAAAATTTTGATATGCGGCATTAGTGTCACGACGCCGAGACGTCGCGACATTCAATAGTTCAGACGATGACACTTTTGCGACATTCACGTCGCGACATTAAGTGCCACGACATCAGTGTCACCGTGTGAACGAGGCTTTAATACATTTCAAAAAAACTTTCAAAATTAAAGCTGTTATTCCTTGATTGATTCGACTACCTACTCTTTAGAAATATTAAGTAGGGTTTTAAATTCTGAGTTTTTTATTGTTTTCTATTATTGAAAGCTATATGTATTTTGTTTTCTATAATTGTAAGCTATTTATATTTTGAGAAAGTTTACCCAAACTAAATGACTTAAATTTTCTTGATAAGCAATAATAAAATCAATACACAAAAACTAGAATTTTTGTCCAAAAGAAAACCTTTTATATTTTTTTTCACAATAAAAAAAACACGATGCAAAATTTCCTATTAAATCTCTCTTCCCATTCATTATTTCAATAATAAATTTCAGCCACAGACCTAGAAATCATCGTTTTAGCCCACCCACCCCCTTCCAAATCAAAAGGAATAAGCGCGCAGAAATCTATCATTACGTTTACATGCTTACTTGAAGTATACTTGAAGTAAATTTCAAGTAACTAAATATGCATGTAAAATCGTTCTGACTTCAAGTATACTTGAGTCAAGTAAATCGCAAAAATTTGTTTAATTGACTTGAAAAAGCTCATGTAAACACTACTTGAATACTTGAAATTTTGCTTGTGTATTTTTTCTTTGGAACAAGAAGAAGATAAAAACTGTAGTGAATGTATACTTTTGATGCAATATTTTTAAAGTTATTTATATTATAATTTGAAGATAGTTTCTGTTATAATATGAAAGGTCAAGTGTCAGTTCAAGAAAATTTGAAGACATTTTGAAGTCAAGTAAATGAACCGAAAACGCAACTTGAGTTTCAAGTAAATTTCAAGTCAGGAACTCAAGTAAATCATGTAAACGTAATGTATTTTTAGATCCGAAACTTTTCGCTTTTCTTCTAACATGCGTCAAGGGCTTTGAAATGCTTTTTTAAATTCAGGCGCAAACCCGCTTTTTTTATGTTTTACTAAAAAATAACAAAATTAAAAAATTGGTGTCCTTTATGATTATTATGCATTAATAAAAAAATAATATTATTAAAATAATGTTGAAAACCCATTGATTTTAGAGGCTTACAACAGAAATTCGCAGCCGTAAAACTTAAATCAGTGTAACTATCGCCATCTAACAAACCAGCTGGAAAGTTGTTTGTCCATATCTACTTACTCTATAATCAATTACCTAGTTTATAAGTATAATATACAGTATAAAGGGCTATCCTGAGACTCTAGCCTTTCACATAAAAAGTAGAATACAATAAGCAATATAGTATATTCAATATTCTTTTAGATCCATGGCGACCATCTCAAGAGGGAGGATTACAATTTTTTTCACAACCCCTTCGATATGGGTATCAAATAAAAGGGAGAATACAATAAGCTATGTCGTTAGATCCATGGCGGCCATCTCAAGAAGGCAGATTACCATTTTCTTCACAACCCCCTCGACATGGCTATCATGAAATAGTAGGATAAGTAGAATACAATACCTAAGCTATGCCGTTATTACCATTTTCTTCAAAACCCCCTCGACATGGGTATCAAATGATAGGGTATGATAAGTGTCAATGTGAAAACTATTCGTACATTTAAGATACGTAAATCAGAAATAATTTCGGTAGGACTTGTTCTCATCATACAACTAAAATTATTCGAACTGAATAATAAAAAGTTTATTAAAATTGAGTAATGCGATATCAAAGCTGTCACTTCTAAAAAACTGCATATAAGAGGCTCTAATTACAAAGTAATTATTTTGAGGTGGTTTTTGAATTGGTTTTGGTTTTTTCCCTTGGGATAACCCTCTTATTCTTCCGTCTTACGAGAACAGACTTAAATTAATTAACTAAAGCTCTCTCCATAAGCGTCGCGAGGTTGCTGACGTTATTTTCGTTCATCAGCTACTAAATGGTAAGGTCGACTCGAGTTTCTTGCGTAGCCGTGCGTCATTTAGAGCGAATGATTACCACCTGAGGGGTGAATCTCTTTTACACATTGATTCCTCTAATACGAATTACGGCATGTACAAACCTGTTAATCGCGTACTTATTAATATCAATAAAAATATCAGTGTTTTTAGCATGCCAGCAAGTGAAGCTGATCTGAAAAAATATGTTTTTGATGTGGCGTAAGTCCTTCTTTTCTCGATGGAAAGCCATTATGGCTGGCTATCAAATCTCCCATGAATTTGTTCAATAGCGGATAGTTTGATTGGGTAGTGTTTAGTAGTACGCGTTTTTATAATTCTGAAAAAATGTTTGTTTCGGCAACATTTATGAAGATATGCCATTTTTTCAAATGAAAACTACGCCATGAATTGAATTGACACTTCAAGCCATAATGGCGATGGTGATGGCGAAAAATATGGAACGTGTAGACAGTGAGTGCGTTCCGTAATATACTGGGAGCACTGCGCCAGTACTACCAGTGGTAGTTTTGTCGTTCCGTTTTCACCAAACAGTACCCTGTCGCAGTGCTCTGGGAACATTCATGACGTCATGAATATTCCCCTTTTTACTACTGGGACTACTGCTTTGAAAGAGGTAATGTGCTCCTAGTAGTTTCAATAGGTTTTGACAGATGTGCATTGTGGCTGTATAAAAATCTGTTAATCGTGAGCAGTAAAATATGGAGGCGGAGCCAGTATACTGTGCGCTCGTTCCGTATGCAAAAATATACTGCTTAGTTCAGTATAACTTTTTTAAACGGAACTCAAAGCTATTGGAATTGACTCGCTTCTCTATAAGTGGGTTGAGAGTTTCCTTTCCGGCCGTTCAATTAAGGTAGTTTTGGATAGCGTCAAATCTGAATCTCACCCCATCTCTGCGGGGGTCCCCCAGGGGTCAATTTTATCACCGGCCCTATTTCTTATCTTTATAAATGACCTACTTTCAATCCCCTCCAACCCACTTCTCAGCTTCGCTGACGACGGTACTCTACGTTACTCGTACAGCTTCGATACAAGACAGACACATGCCAGATCCTGTCTTGATGATCGTGAACTAATGTTCAACTCTATTAATAAGGACATTGAACATATTATAGAGTGGGGAAAAAAGAATCGTGTCGAATTCAACCCCTCCAAAACCAAGTACTGTCTTATTTCAAAGAAAGAGATCAACACATCACCATCCTTGACAGTGGATGGCGTGGAAGTAAAGGCGGACCCATCCCTATACATCTTAGGCGTGACATTAGCCAAAGACTTGCGATGGAATGACCATATATTCCAAATCGCCAAACAAGCATCCCAGTGCTTGGGATTTCTTAAGAGGTGCAGGTTCCTCCTCCAGCCATCGGCCCGTGCTGTTATTTATAAATCCTACATTCGGCCTCTTCTCGAATACAACTCCCTCATTTGGGGCGGCGCTCCAATAACCACCTTAGCATGGTTAGATAAGGTCCAAAAAAGGGCCCTTAAGTTAATTAATGACGATACCGCTTGCTCCACCATCGACCCCCTATGCCACCGTAGGAATGTAGCAGCACTGACAAAATTTTATCGCTACTATCATAGTGCACCAGATTAGCCCACTCGTCCCATTCCCTCCACCTGCAACTACCCTTCTCACGCACTCAACAAGATATGAATTCGTTTGTAAATAGAACAACTCGACTGTGGAATAATCTCTCGCAGTCGGTATTTCCGAGCTCCTACAACCTCCAAGAGTTCAAACGCAGGGTTCATCACCACCTTCTTCAATACCCTCCCGTACCTTCATAATCCCTAACCTATTCCCCCCACCCCTCCCCCGTACTAAGCTTACTGCTAGACATTGCACCATGACGTGACAAATGACATGACGGACTAGTAGTACAAAGGGTGACTCCTGAGCTTAGCACTACCACATAAAAAAAAAAAAATATTACGGAACACACTCAGTGTGTGGGAGGAGCTAGGATATATAAAAGTAGCGACAACAGTATTTAGCGTCAGTTTGATTTGAAAACCGATTAAAGTGACCTAAAGCGAAAAGGGGTGATAAATAGAATTTAATAGTCATCATCATCAGGAGCTCCACAGCCTATTGTTGGCCTTGGCTTCCTCCAGCATTTGCCTCCATGATTCTCGATCCCTGGCCCGACTTCTCCAGTTTCTTATGCCCAACTGTCTCAAGTCATCCTCGACGTCATCTATGTATCTTTTCTTAGGACGACCTGGTCTCCGTTTTCCTGGTGGAGCTTTCTCCAGCACTATCTTTGTCGGGTTTCGTTCTCCACCTCGTTGTACATGACCAATCCATCGTAGTCTGTTTATTTTGATCACTTTAACAACGTTTGGAATCTTGCTGATTTCATACAACTCTGAGTTGTATCTTCTTCTCCAAACGCCCTCAACCTGTATTCCTTTGTAGATCGAACGAAGGATTTTCCTTTCGAATCTTCCTACCAATGCTTCGTCTGCGTTTTTCAATGTCCACACTTCCGAACCATATAGTAGGACAGGCCTTATTAGTGTTGTGTAAAGTGCCAATTTTGTCTTCCTTGAAATATTTCTAGACGTCAGGTGCTTGCGTAGACCAAAGTAGCATTTATTAGCCAGTGCTATTCGTCTTCTGATTTCGGCCGATGTGTCATTTCCTTTCGTTATAATCGTGCCTAGATATACGAATTCATCCACTGCTTCGATGTTGTAGGTGTCGATCGTTATATTTTGTCTGCTACTTCTGGTGTTTTTTGTGCACATATACTTTGTTTTGTGCTCATTTATTTCCAACCCGATTTTTTTTGCGGCTTGCTCAAGTGCTACAAAGGCCCCCTTCATGCTCTCAAATGATCTTCCAAGGATAGCAATATCGTCGGCAAAGGCTAGTATTTGCACTGACCTGTCAAAGATACACCCTGATGTGTTAATCGATGCATCTCTTACTGCTTTTTCTAGGGCCACGTTGAATAACAAGCAGGAGAGTGCGTCACCTTGCCTTAATCCTTTATTTGTTCTGAGGGGTGAGGATAATTCACCATCAATTCTGACTTTACACCTTGCATCTTTCATCGAGATTTTTGTCAACTCTACAAGGTGTTTTGATATTCCGAGCTGCTCCATAGCCTCAAATAACTCCTTGCGGTTCACACTATCGTAAGCATATCTGTAGTCGATGAATAACATGTGGATGTTTATGTTAAATTCAACGGCCTTTTCTAGGGCTTCTTTGAGTACAAATAACTGGTCTGTTGTGGATCTTCCAGGACGAAAACCGCATTGATACTCTCCTAGTATTCTTTCCACGTATGGTTGTAGTCTATTATAGAGTACACGTGAGAACACTTTGTATGTTGTATTCAACAGCGTTATTCCTCTATAGTTGCTGCAAGATAGAGGGTCTCCTTTTTTGTGTAAAGGACACACTATGCCCTCGTTCCACTCATCAGGCATTTCTTTCCGTCTCCAGATTTCCACTATTACTTCATGCAATTTTTGGATAGTTTCCTCTCCGCTTTGCTTAATGAGTTCAGTAGGTATGTTGTCAGATCCTGATGCCTTGTTATTTTTTAATGTTCGCAATGCTTGGCGTGCTTCTTCTATGGTAGGGGCTGCTGTACCATCATCCTCATTGTCCGGATTCATGTTCTGTACGTTTGGGGTACCACTGTGCTCCTGCTCTGGGGTCATTAATAGCTCCTCGAAATGCTCTGCCCATCTAGCCAATATTTCGTCATGATTGCTTAATATCTCCCCACTTTTATTTTTGCACATTGTCACTCTAGGCTTAAATTCTTTCCTTTGTTGGTTTATGCTTTTGTAGAAGTAGAGATATTATATTTCAAGTGGTTGATAATAGTGAACTTTAAGAATTGTATTTGATTTTTAATAAATAAGGGCCTCGGTGGTCTAGAGGTAAGGCGCCTGACTGCTAAGTCTCGTTTGTACTCTTATCAAGAGCAGACAGACTGTGCGTTGAGACTAGAGGTCGCGAAAAAGTCGGTGTTTTTTAAGAATTACGGTTCAATTCCAGTGCGTTATATAAAGTTTTTATAAAAAAAGTGTTGAATAGATTTTCTTTTTTTCCTTTTTAAATTTTAAAGAAAATAACTTTTGAGACGAAACAATTAGAGAAATAGAGGACAAAAGTCCTAGTGTAGAGCATGTACACGGAAGTGTCATGTCTCAAAAAAATAATATAAAAAGTGCCGCCGGCGCTAGTGATAATGACACAATAACAGTGATAACAAACCAGAAAAACAAGGACCAAGAAGGCAAGTGATAGTGACAAAACTAATAAAGAACGGCGCCCTGTAAACAAAAGACGCCGAAAAATCAAAATCATGCCGAATTTACTGCAGCGAACGAAAGGCAACAACAACACCCAGAAAAAAAGTCCCACAGCGTCTGGGTCTGGAACAACGGCCACTTGCACCGTAGTGATGACTGATTCCGACGAAGAGTCATCATCCTACGATTCTGTCCCAGGCAAATATAAAGGCCTGGGCAACAGTTTCAAAGAACTGGCCACAGACAATAATGAAGATGAAATTAGGCTAGAAAAAATGATTGAGGAGCTAAAGGAAAAAAATTTTCCTAGGCTCCCAAAACCAAAACCAGCAACAACTCAACAGCAAAACCTGAAGCAGCAAGCCCCGCAGCAGCAACAACAACAAAAGCAATACCAACAGCAGCCCCAGCAACAGCAGCAGGAGCAGCAACAGCAGCAGCAACAGCAGCAGCAAAAACAATATATAAAAAAAGAGAAAATCCCGCCGATCAACATCTTCCATCAGCAACCAATGGACACAATAAGGTTAGCGAAGCAGGTGCTTAAGCACACTAACTTTTTTATAAAAAGGCTTAGTGGGATTAAGCACTGCTTAGTCTTAAATAGTTTAGGAGACTTTAATAAAATGAAAATAATATTAGAAAGGGCGAATACGCAATTTTTTACTTTCACTGCAAAAAGTGAAAAATTGCAAAGCGTCCTCTTAAAAGGTCTCGATCCCGACTCTGACACCCAGGAGCTCTTGAATGAACTAAAATCTCTCGAAGTCGAAAACTTAAAATTTGCCGCGGTAAAAAAATTCAGCACGACTTACTCGCGCCAAACCGAGAGGCAGCTCCCGATATTCTTGGTCCAATTAACTCCCGACAGTCGGTTGGATAACTTAAAAAAGATTAGGTATCTCAACTTTCATGTGATAAGTTGGGAAAAAATAAATAAAAAAGCTGACATCCTGCAATGTATGCGCTGCCAAAGGTTTGGACATGCCGCAGCTAACTGCCAAATGGCTTTTAGGTGTGTCAAATGTGAAAGAACCCACAATCAAGGCGAATGTCCTCTTGGGAGGGAAAAAGTCGCGGATAAAAACAAGTTATTCTGTGTGCTCTGCAGATCTAATGGACATCCTGCTAATTATAGAGGATGCCCTAAATATGCAGAGTTCAAGCAACGTATTAAGGCGCGTAAAGAACAAATACAGGCCCAACAAGAACGTAAGGGGCAAATGTTTAAAAATTTAGTTGTACCTGGTATGTCCTTCGCCCAAATGGCGGCTGGAGCCCAGACAACCAAACAGCAAGCCCCAAAAGCTGCGCCTGCAGCAAGTTCTGGGGACAGCGAGCTGAAAGCGGTTCTCCTATCAATTCAAGGGCAAATCGCTCAGCTACAAAAACAACTAAACGAGCAAAACGCCCGTTTAGACTTAGTATATTCCTTCTTTACGACAGAAACCATCTCTGGGTAAGCTGTTTAATGGCTTTACGCAGGGAGGACACGATCAAGGTCATTGCGGTGAACGTCAATTCGTTGATAAGAAACGAGAGAAGGGCGAATTTGCTGACCCTTTTGCAAAACGAAAATCCTGATGTGCTTCTTGCTAGTGAAACCAAACTAAGCGAGAAGCACAAAGTGGATTACAAAGATTATGTGGTAATTAGGAGAGATAGACCTAATGCCACACAAGCTGGGGGCCTACTAGTACTAGTAAAGACCACCCTTAAACACAAGATCATGTATACCAGGGACATCGCAAAGTTTCGGGTGTTAGAAGCGTGCGTTATATACCTCTCTCTGTCTAGTGGCAGAAGGCTGTATATAAATGCCGCGTACGCACCCCAAACCTCCCAATCCAGACTATTTATAGAGGAAATGAGCTCTCTTTTTCAAACTCTCCACCTGGAGTCGGAGCAAAATTTTTACTTATTGGCCGGAGATTTAAACGCACGCCACGAAGCATGGGGAAATCAAACGGCTAACATCAGGGGCAACCAACTGAATGACTGGTTGGCTCAGAATAGAATTCAGCGAAAAGTAAATCTTTACGCTACGGACATGCCATCATACCCAAATGGCGGTTCTTTTCTGGATATATGCTTGTTAGACTCTCGGATGGCCGTACTAGGGGTAAACACAAACGTGACAAACTGTCTAACGACAGTGCCGTACGACAGCGACCACCAAGGACTGGAAATAACAGTACAAGTCCCTGACGACTCCATGGAACTCCTCGAATATTGCGAAGTGCATCCTTTTGCCTACCAGAAGATGCACTGGCCAAAGTTCGAGAAGGCTATGGAGAGGGCAATACAGAATAACGGACTATTACCTCCCACAACTAGGAATTTGACCAACAATGAGATTGATGCATATCTGAAAGATATGGACAACCTCATTGTGCAGACTATGGACAAAACCATACCACGGACAAAGAAAAAGAACAGTACAGACTGTTACAAAAACGTTACAATCGACGCGCTACAAAAACATAAAAGTAGAATATTGACGAGACTGAAATCCCTACACCGCCAGCTTCAGGATAGATAGAGTCCGGAGATCGTAATTCTTAAATCGGTTATGAAAAACCTCCAACAACTCCTCAAACAACAATTCTCACAGTCTGTGAATCTTTACTGGAACAAAAAGATTCGTGCTATTCAAACTAATAGCGCGAGCATGTTCCCACAGATAAATAAAATCTTTAGGAGTAAAACACATAACCGGTTGGACAAGTTGCGTATCCCCAGGACCCTGGCTAACCAGGAACTACTGAGGTCTGCGAACATAGATCCCGAAGAAATCAGTATTGTCGACGTTAATTATTGTATAGAGGACGAGCAGGAGAAAGTGGATTTAGTGGGGGCCTACTACCAGGGAATTTATTCGGTGAACACTTGTGTTCGGCCGAATTTTGACCTTGAAAATAGGGCCCTGCTGAACCATTTCAGAATAACTAATGAGATCGAGGTCTGGAAATCCGAGAACCGAAGAATCATCGAGTTCAGTGAAGACTGCCCAGCGAACAATGTTCCTGAGGCACAAGCAAACTCTCTTCTCACTACGAAAACTGATCTCCTGATAACTTTTCGCCGTCTAAACAAAAAGAAGTCGTCTGGGGTGGACGGTGTTCCAAACATCGTCCTGAAACATTTGCCCCTGGTGGCCATAGACATATATACCACTCTGTTTAACAATGCATTAAACAACGCCCATTTTCCAGGACACTGGAAGACGGCAGTGGTGTACCCAATATCCAAAAAGGGTAAAGATAAAAGTAACCCTGCTAATCTTCGGTCAATAAGTCTGCTCCCGAATATCAGTAAGGTTTTTGAATCAGTAATTAATAGATCATTGTCCAAATGGGTTGAGGAAAAGAACATAATACCCGATAACCAATTCGGTTTCAGGGCGGGACATGACACCATTCATGCCGCGTCGAAATTGGTATCAGACATACACTGGAACTTAATGAAAGGCCAGTGCACCGGAGCATGCCTGATCGACTATGAGAAGGCGTTCGATACAGTGTGGATCGAGGGTCTTCTCTATAAATTAGTCAGATACGGGATGACCGGACCTCTGTTATACATGATCTATAATATGATTGTGGGTACTATCACTACGAACAATTAACTTTAAAACACCACATAAGTTTTGTTATACAATAGATATATATATTTCGCTTGGTTTTATGTAATTATTAAAGTCACAAACTAATGGTTTAATTTTGGTTCGCAGCCGAAAGCAAAACCTCTTGACTCTGTGTCGCAGCACGGATTATCTAGCAATGAATAAAAAGTCTTTGCGTTCGGCTGTAACTCTCTTAATGCCTACCGTTATTTTTGATAACAGTTCGTGCGAAATGAATTGCATATTCTAGCTAATGGTTGATTGCTACTTAAAATTTAAGTTAATGATAAAATTTAGATAGATAATAAAGGGTGGCTACATCACTCCCCCTTTAACAAAAGTAATGATAATAATTCAAGTTCAAAAATTCTCTTATGAGTAAAAATATGATACATTCCTAATGTTATTCGCAATTATGTTTTATATTCTTTTATGTTTATTTTTATTATTATTATTATCTTTTAATTAAGTATATATAAAATATTTATCTATAATTTGAAAGTAACTTTTCTTTCATATTTTTTAATATTATCTGGAACTTCCGGGAGTGGCTCTGAATTGCATATGAAAGCGGGTTTTAGTCTATCAATTGTTATTACGCGTTCTTGATCTTGGAGTAAAATTTTAAAAAACTTTTCGTGTCTTGTTACTTTGTGTGGTCCACTATAAGGTGGATGTAAGCTGCCTTTATAAATTTCTTCGCGCACAAAAACGTATGGAGTAGTGAATAAATCTTGAGGTATGAAAATTTTTGTTTGTGTTCGTTTACGCGAAAGTTGCGGTCGAATATTTGCTATTGTTTCGCACATTTCTTTTGCAATGCTTGTGTTTAGAGTTAGGTTTTTTGTATTGTCATCGGCTATTAATTCACCAGGTAATCGTATTGTTTGACCGTAAAGAAGCTGTGCCGGTGCTACGCCTAAATCTTCCATAATACTGGATCTGATGCCTAGGAGTATCCAGGGTAAACTATTGTACCATTTCTTGGGCTCAGGGCTGGCTCGAATTGCTATCTTAATCTGGCGGTGCAATCTTTCTATTGACCCATTTGACTGAGGGTGATAAGCTGTGGTTCGAATACGGTGAGTGCCAAAGAGAGTGGAGAGATCATTGAAGAGTGCGGATTCGAACTGTCGACCTTGGTCCGTTGTTAAGGTTCTTGGTACTCCATATCGGAAAAACCTCTGGCCAATGTGAAAAACGGTCTTTTATGGTGAGGAGGTATGTATATCCGTTTGACGGTGGTAATGGACCTACTAGATCCATGTGCACGTGTTCAAAACGGCCAGTGGGTACCTTGAAATTTCCGTGGGGAGATACGGTGTGTTTTGTGACTTTTGCCTTCTGGCAAGATATGCATGTCTTAGCCCATCGATTGACGTCAGAATTCATGTGCGGCCAAAAATATTTAGCCGTTATCAGCTTCCTTGACGCTCTTATGCCGGGATGGGAAAGGCCATGCATTGTGTCAAAAACTACGCGGCGAAGTGACCTTGGGAATAAGGTCGGTTAGTTCCCGTGGAAGCTTCGCACCAAATCTCCTGCCCTTCCAATGGAATAGTAACTTTTATTAAAGACCACCGAACCTTTTTGTCGTCTCTTGGGTTTAAAATCTCTTCGAGCTCTTGATCTTTTAATTGTTCAGACGAGAGAAGGGTTAGGTCTAATTTCTCATGGTGGACAGCGTCTATGTGTGCTCGCGAGAGTGTATCAGCGACGACGTTTAGTTGCCCTTTCACATGCCTTATATCGTTTGTGAATTGAGAGATATAATCTAACTGTGTAGTTTGCCTTGGTGATTTTTCCGATTTCGAGCCTATGGCTCTGGTCAAGGGCTTGTGGTCTGTGAAAATGGTAAGGCTTCTGCCTTCTATAAAATGTTTAAATCTTTTGATAGCTAGATATATTGCCAAAAGTTCCCGGTCAAAAGTGGAATATTTTGTTTCGGAAGGTTTTAATCTTTTTGAAAAGAAACTCAATGGTTCCCATTTATTACCGTTAAGTTGTTGTAACACCGCTCCTGTCGCATCGCTAGATGCGTCTACCCATAAACTGACCTTGGCATTAGGATCTGGGTGAACGAGTAAAGTATAGTTTTCTAAGTCTTGTTTAATAGTATTGAAAGCAATATCATGCTCTTTTGACCAAGAAAATTCTGCATTATTTAACTTCCTTTTTGGACCTTTTTGGAGTAACTTGTGTAAAGGCATGGCTATTTGTGCTATATTGGACAGGAAACGGTGATAAAAATTTGCCATTCCTAGGAAACGTTGTAGTTTCTTAACACTAGTAGGTGTTGGGAAATCTTTTATTGCACGTATTCGGCTTTCAGAAGGAGCGATTCCGAGTTCAGAGATAGTATGTCCGAGAAATTCTAGTTTGTTGACACCCAATACACACTTTTGTGGGTTTACATTTATGCTGTACTTTTGCAGTCTGTCGAACAATATATGTAGATGTTTTTTATGCTCCTCTGGGGTTCGGCTGCCCACGAGAATGTCATCTACGTATACGAAAACAAATTCAAGTCCCTGTAGTACTTCATTGATGAATCTTTGGAACGTCTGCGCTCCATTTTTTACGCCAAAAGGCATACGTAAAAATTCAAAAAGGCCGAAAGGTGTTGTTACTGCCGTCTTGAAAATGTCTTCTGCCGCCACTGGGATTTGGTGGTAAGCCCGAACTAGGTCAATTTTTGAAAAATATTTGCAGCCATGTAGATTGATTGTGCAATCATGTATGTTCGGCAATGGATATTTATCTAAAATGGTAGCGTCATTTAATTGCCTATAATCTCCACATGGTCGCCAATCGGTGGAGTCCTTCTTGGGTACCATGTGGAGAGGTGAAGCGACGGATGAGGATGATGGTCTGCATATACCAAGTTGTACCATAGTCTCGAATTCCGCTTTAGCTATCTTGAATCTCTCTGGATTCAATCTTCTAGGGCGGGCGGCTGGGAGTGGGCCTGTTGTGAAAATATGATGCACTGTGTTATGCTCAACGGGTTGGTTAAAATTTGGCGGAGCTTTGAGAGATGGGTATTCGTTCAGAATGGAACCGAACTCTCCAGTTAGGGCATATAATTTAGGCGTGCAACAACTAACAACTTTCGAGACGCAGTTTACCGCGATGGTAGTTTGTTTGTCCTTCAGTTTTCTGTCGCGAATATCTACGAGAAGATCGAATTTGTATAGGAAATCGGCTCCAATGATTGCGTAATCTACTGAGGCGATTATAAAAGTGTACTGGAATTGGCGACGAAGTCCCAAGTCTAATGTTAAGGTTTTGAAACCGTATGTGCTAATTGGTGAACCATTTGCTGCTATTAATAGGAAGTCTGATTTGGTTCCTTGCTTTTTAAATAATTTTCTAGGGACGATAGAGATTTCGGCACCTGTGTCGATTAAGAACTGAATGTTTGTGGATCTATCCCATGCGAATAAACGACATGATGGTTTGCCCAACATCGCTGTCGCGGACGATGTGGCTATATCTCGTTTTTTGTGTTTGATGCATCGTATAGGCAGGGTGATATACATTTTTTCGCCTTGCCTCCAAATTTTTGGTGATACCAACAAATTTCTTTGAATTGATTGCGTTGGTGATATTGATCGCGCCTATCATGGGATCGGTTTCGTGAGTTACTTCTTGACCGATACCCTTGTCTTTTTTCGAGTCTACTGATGCGGCTCGTTAGGGTTTTCAACAGATGAGTTAGTTGTCCGATATCAGTGTTATCGCTGTTTGCTGGTCTAGTTTTTATTTCAGCTAGTTTGGCGGAGGACGTGGAGTCCAGGATGCGATCAGCTATGGAGAAAACTTCTTCTTGCGAGTGTGAGTTTTCTATAGCTATGATGCAGGATTGTACGTTTGTTGGGAGTTAATTTATCCATAATTTTCGTAGTAGGGATTTGTTTACGAGACTGTTTCCCCCTGCCAAGGCCTCCATCTGTCTGTAGAGCTCAGAGGGTTTGGAATCTCCTAACTCCATTTTGTGAAGTAAGGCGTCCAATCTACGCTCCTCTGAATCGGTGCATCGCGCCAGGAGATGTGTCTTTAGCGTTTCATATTTATTAATAGTTGGAGGGTTTAATAAAATATCGGCCACCACTTCCATCGTTTCTGATGGCAGTGATGCTACCAAGTGATCATATTTGGTATGTGAGGAGGTTATGCGTTTGACGCGAAATTGTGTTTCGATTTGCACAAACCAGAGATCTGGCCTGTTGTTCCAGAATGGTGGAAACTTCAAAGTTGTTATGAAACGGCTAGTATCCTCCTGCGCCTCTTCTGTGTCACCGCTGGCACTGGTTCCTTCTATGGGGTTATTTTCGTTTTGGTCTGCTTGAAAAGGCAGATTGTTAAGCTCTTTATTGGTGGCCATTGCTAAGAAATTGAGTTTGCTGTGATTTCGTTTAATTCGAAAATTTAGAATACTTGAAAAAGAAAATACTTTACTGTTGACCGGTTGTGTTTCGGCAGTTCGCTTTAATTTACTTTGGTTCGCAATTTACTTCTGGGGTAATTATTATTAATAGTAATAAGGTAATGATTAATTAATTATCCCGGAGTTGTATAGAGAATGTATAGATTAATATCCTTGGATCGAGGTTAAATATGAATAGAGGTTAAATATGAGTAGAGGTTAAATATGAATTCAGTTCATTTGTTTTATGTTTAATTGTAACTTTGAAATTTTCTTATTGTTTGCAAAGAAAATTAAGTTAAAGGTGATTTCAGTTATCATTTATTTTATTATAATTACTTTAAAACGTTTTCATTTTTTCTGAAGGGAAACGAAATAAAAACGGTATGCATTGCAATGCGGTTAAATTTAACGTTAAGTTTTCTTTGCTATTCTCAAAGAAAATAAAGTTTTCAGAACTCGATTTGTTTCGATTTATTTGTTTGACGTTGAATTTCCTTTGGACTCTTTCAAAGAAAATGAAGTCGTAGTGAATAAATTATTTCGTAGCGACGTTAAATTTTCTTTTACTTTCAAAAAAAAATAAAGTCAAAAAAATTTTTTTTATTCGATTATCTGTTTTTTATCTTAATTCCTATGATTGCTATATAAATTTCTAAAACCACCGTTTTTTATTAAAGTAGAAAAAGCAAAGCAAAAAAAAAATTTTTTTTTTCATTTATGTATACCGCTTAGATTAATTTCAATGACCACTTTTGTCGGCTAAAATTGCATCCAAAAAAAAACCCACAAAAGAGAAATGGAAAACAAAGAAATGTTCACTAACTGCACCGCACATGTTATATAAATTTTTTTCGCATGTATCGATAAATTGCGATAGATCACCGTTAATTTTAGTACATGCTATTCGAGTATATGCTATTTATATTAGAAATTTGTAAAGGAAGCTTACGGTTGTATGCCACGAGTTTGAATTTTACACGTGATTTTGAAAAAATATAATTTTGATATGTTTAAAAAATGTTTTATTTAGTTTCACTCACTTCTTAATTGATAGATTCTATGTTTTTGGTAAAAGAATATTAATTCAGAGTCACTCACCTGGTTTCCTCCTTATAATTTTTTTTTTTTAATTTAATATTTTTTGTTTTTTTGATAAATTTTCCTTATTTTAAATGCTGGTTAACTAACTACCTTCTCGCACGAAACTGTACATATGCTACTGAGATAAATTCCTTTAGATGATAATGTTCCTGCTGGTAATCCGCTTTTTTCTTTGTGCGATTAAATTGGCGAATTTGTTCCTGGTGGCTTTGTTCCTCGTGCGGTGTTTTTTTCTTTGTCTGCTACATGTTCCTTTCCGTTATTCTTCTTTTCTGTGTTAATTATGTATTATGTATATCTGCGAAACCTCATCTTTTTATGTGTATCGGCTGCGGCACTCCGTCGGGGTCACCATTTTATGTGGGTACTATCACTACGAACAATTAACTTTAAAACACCACATAAGTTTTGTTATACAATAGATATATATATTTCGCTTGGTTTTATGTAATTATTAAAGTCACAAACTAATGGTTTAATTTTGGTTCGCAGCCGAAAGCAAAACCTCTTGACTCTGTGTCGCAGCACGGATTATCTAGCAATGAATAAAAAGTCTTTGCGTTCGGCTGTAACTCTCTTAATGCCTACCGTTATTTTTGATAACAGTTCGTGCGAAATGAATTGCATATTCTAGCTAATGGTTGATTGCTACTTAAAATTTAAGTTAATGATAAAATTTAGATAGATAATAGAGGGTGGCTACAATGATCTCCAAGAAGAAGTTCATCGTCAAAAGTGGGAACTTCACATCAGGAAAGGTATTTGAAATTAAAAACGGTTTGCAACAGGGAGCAGTAAACTCGCCGCTCTTGTTTAATATTTTTACGAGTGACCTAATCAGTTCACTCCGCTTCGCATTAGCGTATGCGGATGACCTGATTGTGTACAGGACGGGGCCGAAGATTAGAGTAATCCAGACGCTCTTACAACGTGACTTCGAAACAATCGAGCGCTATAGTGATGATTGGAAGTTGAAGATCAACTTTGGCAAATGCGAATCGATCCTTTTCCGGACTCCTCTACGCAGAGCTTCGTACGATGTGCAGAGGAACTGGAAAACATTTCGAATTTCGAACTACGCGGGACAGGCGTTAGAACACAAATCGGAAGTGAAATACCTTGGGCTTTGGCTGGATTAGTACTTGTATTTCAATAGAAATGTAAGTGTTGCTCTGGACAAGGCAAACAAGGCGTTTCACATGACTAAAAGGCTTTTTTATAGCAGACACCTAAGCTCACGGGTAAAGGTGATCTGCTACCAAGCCTTGGTCAGACCGATTTTAACTTATGGCTGCCCAGTGTGGTTCAACATATCTCCCTTCTATACAGGGCCGGCGCGACCGTTTTTGGCGCCCTAGGCGAGGAGAATTATTAGCGCCCTTTGCTATGGACCACATTAAATACATTACACCTTTGACACTAAAATAAATTTCGTTTAACTTTGACACTCAAACAAATTTCCTTAAGCAACATGATAGTATCCGAATGTATTCATCGTTTCATTATCCTTAGAATTGAGACATCTGATAGTACTTGAGAGTGCGGCTTTGACGAGCGCGCGCTCAACAGTCAACACAATTTTTTAAGAATTGTCCAAAAAAATTACTCGTAAATTATTGTATCCATTTACGAAGTGACCAGTAAAGAAAAAAGTTGACCCAGTTTAATTATTTTTGCACCTCATAAATTCTATTTTATTACGCCTTCAAAATGGTTAAAAGAATCAGTAAATTAAAAAAATTTCCACTTCTCTCTGTTCCTCTTTTTTTGCTCTTCATAAATTTTGTTAAAAACTGAAAGCCGGAAATCTGGCGCCCCCCAAAAATCAGCGCCCTAGGCGACCGCCTAGTTCGCCTTAATGGTAGCGCCGGCCCTGCTTCTATATGGAAAAGCTTCGGGTTTTCGAAAGACAATGCTTAAGGGCGTGCTTAAGGTTGTATCGGACACCCGAATCTGGCTTCACGAAGTTTCACGCCAACAATATCCTTTACGATAAGGCATTTGTTAATAGGATCGACAACTTCATAATCAAGTTGATTCGAAGACATATTGCTAGAGCGACGGAGAGCGAAAATCCTCTTATTCGGGGAGCGTTCTACCCGAACGCTGAATATCACAGAGCTGCTTGCGAACGTGGCTTTATCCCTCCAGAGGCATTTGTCTTTCTGGATAGAAAAAGAATGGTCCAAGACGGTTCGGGAGTGCCCCTCTTTTACCACCTACATCGTTCTGCTACAGATAAACGTTACCTATTCAGCAACGAAGATATGGAAGTTCAGGAGCTCCTGAGGTTCAGTACTCGAATCTCGGGAAGAGACAGACGCGATGCCTCCACTGCAAGTACTCTGTACTGGTGGCTGGAGGACAGCTAGATATTGCGTATTCGCCCTAAAATATTTAGATATAGACTAGTTTAGCTTGTAATTTAGTTTTAATGATTACCTTAGGGCTTAGATAGGATTAGTTATAGTTTTTACTTAGTAATAGATTTAGTTTTAAGTAAGCTTACGTGCGAGCTACCACGAGCTTTTGTTAGTTTTGTCTGTCTGTTTTTGTTTGTTGTGTGTCTGTTCTTTGTTTGTTTTGTTAGTTTTTCTAACACGAGCCCGTGGAAGCTCGTCGCCTGGACGGAGTACATCCGAGGCAGGTCCTCCGCTGTACCCCGTCCGGATAGTTCTGTGTTTAGGTTAATTAGCTTGTAAGTAAGTGGTGCGAGCTTTCATGAGCTTGAGCTCTAGCATCACTCGAGCCTGTGGAAGCTCGTCACCTGGACGGGGATCACCTGAGACGATTTTATCGTCTCCGCTGCCCCCCGCCCAGATAGTTCCAGAAGTAAGTTAATTATTAAGTAGACGTAAGATTTTTATATAATATAAACATAGCTCTAAGTTTTTTTCACATTTTTCCTTAGATTTACAATAATCATGATTTGTTTTTAAATAAAATATAATTAAAAATAGATAAGTTTCAGCCGAAAGGCATAAGTTAATATAAGTTATAGATTAATTTAGAGTGCCTGTTGAGGGCCAGTAAGTTAGATAGACTAGAATAGGTTAGAATAATTAACTTTAAGCATTTAGTTAAATTTATATCAAGATAGTTAGTAAGAGAAATAAATGCTTTTTATAAAAAAAAAAGGCGCCTGACTGCTTTCCCAGAGGTCCCGGGTTCGAACCCCGGCCAGCCCCACGGTCCTTCGCCTTTTCCACTTTTCCATCCACATAACTTCCCTTCTTTCTTCTCCCCTCTTTACATTCCTGATTCCTCCTGTCATAGCCTTCGCTAGTCCTTCCCTGCTCCACCAAGCGCATGTCATCGGTTGGCTGATGAGATTCAACTCCTTTCAGGGAGGCATATAACACTCCAGCGAGTTGTTTCTTCTCAAATGCCCCGATGCCAGAGTCGCGAAATGGTTGGAAGTAGGTGGAATAAAAATATTGCGGCCAGGTTGTGGCAGCTCCTTCCTACTTCTGTGTCTCTTTCTACTCTCTATCTTCCGGCTAGAGCTGCTGTTCGACATTCTATACGAAAAAAATAGATTATCGAACAGTACAAAGGGGCTTTCCCTAAGCCTCTAGTCTATCCAATAAAAAAAAAAAGTGTTTGTGTGAACATTTAAAAAGTGTATTCCCCATTCAATCCTACGAATTCGTTGGGCGTAAAAACGTAACAAATTAATTATTAACTATCAGAAAAGTTATCATTTGATGAAGGATGAAATGCTCAATGACAGTACTCCTTATTCGTCGTTGGAAACTTCCATAAAGAACAGATTATGCTCACTTGAAAAAGTTCTTGATTATGTCATGTAAAGTGAAGCTCATACACAGGGAGACTATACAAGGATTACAAACTCCATGTTGTCAATAGGGAATCTTACGCAAAGGTAACCTCAGCTGGCTCCACCGAAGTATAACGTAAACAAACAACAACAACATAAGAGCAAAAAAATAGTATATCCATATACTGATCAGTCTTAAATCCTTTTTCAATATAATCTTCAGACCTAAAGTGATCTGGACAAAGTCTTGAATGTTTTGCACCCTTAAACTTTTTTCGACGCACAGCTATTTCCCATAGCTTCCGTACTTTTTTTTTAGGAAATAAATGGACCCGCAATATTATTGCGCCAAATACACAACACTGATGCATATTTATTAGAATATAAGATTTGATCATTGAATAACTGAAAAATCACAATAATCAAGAACTGCCTGACAAGCGGGAGACAAATGTCACTTCATGTTTACGTTACAATACATTGGCGCCCTAGTGGGAGAAATTTCCAGAAAGGTTCCCTACTTTCGTTTAATTAATGAGGGCGCCACAGTCACATGTCCCCAAAAAATACGGCCGATTATATTCATCCGGTTGATGGCCAAGTTCGTTAACTACTAAGATTTTTTTTATGTGACAGTGCTAAGCTCAGGAGTCACCCTTTGTACTACTAGTCCGTCGTGTCATTTGTCACGTCATGGTGCAATGTCTAGCAGTAAGCTTAGTACGGGGAGTGGTGGGGGGTATAGGTTAAGGGTTAAAAGGTACGGGCGGGGGGGTATTGAAGAAGGTGGTGATGAACCCTGCGTTTGAACTCTTGGATGTTGTAGGAGCTCGGAAATACTGACTGCGAGAGATTATTCCACAGTCGTTCTATTAACAAACGAATTCATATCTTGTTGAGTGCGTGAAAGGGGTAGTTGCAGGTGAAGGGAATGAGACGAGTGGGCTAATCTGGTGTTGCGGGTATAAGATTGCCGTGGAGGCAGAAGAGCGTTTAACTCGGAGGAACAGTCACTATGATAGTAGCGATAAAATTTTGTCAGTGCTGCTACATTCCTACGGTGGCTCAAGGGGTCGATGGTGGAGCAGGCGGTGTCGTCATCAATTAACTTGAGTGCCCTTTTTTGCACCTCTTAAGAAATCCCAAGCACTGGGATGCTTGTTTGGCGATTTGGAATATGTGGCCATTCCATCGCAAGTCTTTGGCTAATGTCACGCCTAAGATGTGTAGGGATGGGTTGGCCATTAGTTGAACTCCACCCACTGTCAAAGGTGGAAAGGTGTTGAGCTTCTTTTTGGAGATCAGACTACTAAGATATTTTATCTTTACGCCTAGCTTGAAAAATCAGCTTCTAAACTGGATTTAAGTCGATGCGATTTTTCGTAGTTAACCAATTTATGGATTTTCCAATAAATAGCCTAAAATGAACTAAAAGTTTAGTTTCTCCTACCCATCCATTTCCGGTTTTTCCCCTGAGTTAAAACTCCTTGTAGTCTCCATACAGACATCATTAGCTTCAGTTTACAAGCCAGAAACTACTTTCAGCATAGAGGACATTGTTTCATCACTCACACCCACACTCACACGCACTGCATCACTCTACCTTACGTTTCAGCACACTTATCTAAAACTAACGGATCAGCCATCTTTTAATATCATCTGCAGAATATGATTCACATGTAAGTTTTTCACATAAAAGACAGTTTTTTTAATACAAACTAAACAGAGTATAAACGAAATGCGACCAGAGTACAAATGAAATGCAATCCTTCAATATCGCGAATAAGTATAAAATGCATACGAATCATATAACCATATATATATACTTTATTTCTCATAATTTAAAATGCGATTATTTCATTTTTATCACTGCTTTTGCGTATTAAGTAAAATTTCTTTATGAGGTAATTCTAGTTCCATCTTTTCTATAAGTTGATCCTTAACGTGTTTTATCTTCTCTTTTTGTAAATGTCGCCACAACGTAGACTTCGGTATTCCATAAACCCCTGCAGCATGATTTTGGGACATCCCATTATGGCACGCATCAACGGCCCTTGCAAGTCTTGTTCTCTGTGTTTCTTTTGTTTCACGTTTTCTAACGGGCACACTATCGGGCAATTTTCCTTCATTTAGTAATCGAACTTTATACCTATGTAAAGTAGACATTGGTATATCTAGTGCCATACTTATACTTTTTAACGATTCTCCATTCTGTAATCTTCCAATTGCTGTTTGCATAAGAGGATTTTCTCTATAAATTTTGTAGCCGGGGTGCTTTTTTACGCGCCGCCACAGAACTGTTTTTGATATGTTATATTTTGTAGCAGCTTTTTGTAAGCTCATACCCAAAGATACAACAGCATTTACAGCACCCTCAAATGCTTCATGCCTAGATTGCATCAGGGAATTTAGCGATATTTTATCTTTATCTATATCTTCTTCTTCATCTTTATATCCGCCAATTTCAGAACAGCTTGGAATTTCTATATATGCTGGATGTTTTGTTTCACCGACTGGTCTTTCTTCAGCAATATTAAATGAACTTTCGGAAGTCTCTGCCAATATAAATTCACTACTGGAATCCTGATCCATAGTTTCCATTTGATATTGTTCTTTGTCATCTTCAGCATAAACTTCCAAATATTCATAATCTTTTTCTGTGCCAGTTTGCTCTTGTTCCTGCAATGGTAAAATTCAACAAAATACAAAGTATTATAGTATCAAATTAAATATTATAAATAGTAATAATATAGATAGTAGATTAGGTACTAAAATATTATATAAAATAGTTCCCAAGGAAAAAATTTAGGCCATCTATTGCAATAAATCCTACTGCAATCAAATAAGACAACTACTACTTAAATTTCATCCGAACTATTCAGAACTATGTACCTCTTCCTCCACATTTGAGATGGTTTTAACATCAACGCTCTCCTCATTTGAAATAAATAAGTTTGTTGTTCTTTTACTCGTTTTGCATTCAAAGCTAATAGCGCTCTTTATGCCTAACAAATTAATAGTTTCCAGAAAATCAGACAGATTAATTGAATAGACGCAAGCTTCCCCCAAATATATAAAATCTAGAACAGTTTGCATTAAGTTTTCTTTAATATCCGGAATAATAATAACAGCATCTTTGTCTATTGGTGAACTTTGCAGCATTTCACGAAAGAAATCGCTGCTGGAGGATAATATAACTTTATGTGCATAAAATTTTTTCTCTTGACAAGCAATGATAACATCGCAGGAGCTAGAATCCTCAAGTAATGTCTTCTGGGATTCTATCATAATGGCCGCATGGCCCATCCACTTTAAATTGTTCATATTTCGGTTCAATTGCTTATTACCCGTTTATTCCTCTAAATATTTTTTTTTTCGAAATTATTTTCACCGTTCCCTGGATAAGATATGTTCCAGTTCCTTTTCAAATTTTACTTCCTGAATTTTGGCACGCAGCGGTACGGTACGGGGTACGACGGCACAGCTTGCTTATTTTGACACTTTAACAATTTTTTTTTGACATAACCAAACAAAATAGTCTTTTTTTAAGGGTTTGTCGTTACAGCGGCTTATTTTCTTGCAGATAGGAGATAATTTAGGTACAGAAAATAATCTTGAAAAATTTGTGCTGGAAAATGATATAGTTAAAATTCGTATTATTTAATATTAAATCGTAATTTACATGGGAATTTACGTTTGCTGCTTACTTTGCCAATTATCAACATCTTCCATTTTAACGTTACAGTAAACCTTTATTTAAGCTATTCAGTTCACAACAGTGATTCTTGGTCCATATAGCCGTGAGGCACAAGCCCAAAACAGAATGAATGCAGAAACTTCGGCTTCAACTTTGCATTTTGACTGTTTCATACAGTTTCCAAAGGAGTCACGTTCAGTTAACATAACCAATGCAGCAAGCGTTGCAGTAAACTTTGCGCCGACTTCGACTTTGAGAATTTTTAAAGCTGCTGCAAAAGTTTCAGAACTACCAACACAACATTTCAAATTTGTCATTGTCGCCAAATTAGAAAATTTAAATTGACTAAGTTTATTGTATGAAAAATATAATTTTCGCAGGTAATATACGTAAAGTTCACATACAGTAAAAATAAGTTGGTCCATTTGTTCAAAATTAATAATTTCTAGCATGTTATTAAATGGTGATTGCAATTGTAAATACTATCTGTAAAATTGTCGACTTTGAAGTTATTGAAATGAATGTGTTAGCGCTGTGCGGCAAAGTCGACTTTACTGCAACGGCGAAGTCAAAGTCGAAGTTTCTGCATTCATTCTGTTTTGGGTTTTAGATCACTTAGCCTCATTTTACACGATGAAACACGAAACAAAAAGTTTCCTGTAAGCTTGCTCGGTTTGATGGAGAGGGATGAGAGAGGGCTTGAAGAAACACATCCTCCGCCAAGCCCTCTCTCGTTTCTGCCCTTCAAACTCAGCAAGGTTGAAGGAAACTTTTTGTTTCGTGTTTCATCGTGTAAAATGAGGCTAAGGGACCCTCTGGGTAAGCTAGCCTCGAACTGGAAAATGTTAAAAATAAAAAAAATGTGTGCATGAAGAAAAAACCTACAAAACAGATAATTTATTGGAAAACGCAGCAATTTGTATTTCTGCGCATAAAATATACGCAAACGAGCGGGTAGTAAAGTAGTGCTGAGCATAGATATATGAGTACTATAGATGTAGTTTAATCGAGTGGCTCTGAAGCTAAGCAGGAGCGCGTTCAAAAACCTTACTATAGTAAACCACGAGGTAAGCTGTGGTTATGCTGCATCACTTCACTTAACCACGAAAGTTTATGTTTAACCATGGAGGTTTTTGAACGCACCGTGGTTAACTACGAATTAAAAAAAAAATAAATTTTTGTTCCCAAAAAATAGGCTCCGCTATTTGGCTGAATTATTTTGTATGTGTCTATTAATTATTTATTTTCAATAATTTCACAAATCCCACCTTTATTTGTTCATTTTTATCACTAAAATAAATGTCAAAAAGTTGTTTTTATTCTTCTTCTTCTTAACTATCGCTAACCATGCTCCCGAGCATGGTTAAAATTTAACTACACCATGGTTAACCACAGGAGTTTTTGAACGCCAAAAAGTTATGCTCGTGGTTATGTTGTAGTTAACCACGGAGTTTTTGAACGACAAAAGTTTACCATAGTTAACCATGGTAAGGTTTTTGAACGCGCTCCAGGTTGTTTGCAAGTAGGCTCCACTGTCTTCTCCTGTGTTGAGTTTCGGTGTTTATATCAATAATTTCTTGATAAAATGAAAATCTTGTTTTCTTTGCAATTTCTAAAAGTTATCAGGCTTTATCCACTAGATTTCAACTAAATTATTTGATATTTAGCGACTACCAAGATTACCAACAAGGTATTCTCCTTCCCCTAAGATCGACTTTACACTCCATCTATCTATAGTATTCATAAATCGATACTGGATAGCTAAATTGTTATAAGCGCCAATTTTGCAAAAATAGTTTTTTCAGCTTTAATGAAAATATGTATTAGTCATTTTTCATATAATAATGAAAGGATTAGATCATAAAACCGTAAACTGAATGAATTTTGCGAATACCAAAGCGACATTTTACACTAGTAGTCATGTAATCGATAACCATTTTTTCCTTCTCCTATAAAATTGCTTGAATGACGCTTGTGACAATTTAACTTTCCAGTATCGATATCTATGGTGCTAAACGACTGAGACTTGAAAGGGAAGAAAATTTGCGGACATGGAAGTGTTGCGTGCAGATTTTACGTTTAAAAACTTGCAGTGCTTGAATTGTACATCAACCGCACCGTATACAGAAACAAGGTAATGTAAAAGGGAAATGTCATTTTAGTGCTGAAGTCACTTGGTGTTCAGCCTTTTCATATAAAATCCAAGCTGTTGTTGTTTCTGATTAGTGCTGACGTCACTTGGTAACCGCTTTCCACGGTATTTGAAGCTGCCAGTCTCTTTAGGCGGTGGGGTTGAATTCGACACGATTCTTGCTTCCCGGCATACCAATCAGCTGATAAGGAATAAAATCTGGTATGCATGATACTTCCGGCAGTTTTTGAGCCCGCATACCAATATATTTTCAAAGTTACCATCAAAACGAGTAAAATAAAAAAACCAACTTGCTACATGTAACGGTAAATTTTTACCCCTTATCACAACTTTTAAAGAGGTAGGTCCCACCTTTCCGGCTTATTAAATCCATGCTTACCAAGCTTTTCTTGTTCGCCTGACTTCGAACTTTCGATTACCAAAAAATTTTCCAATTCCGTATGACGAGACTTTTAGGTCACCCACTCCCCGCCTATAAGTAAATCTAGCGAGTTAAAGAAATGTTACCAATAATTTTTAAAATGGTTTGTTGGAATTCACCCGAAATTTCATTTTTCAAAAGATTACCCCGTTCCAGTTCCTTTTTTTAAATTTTTTTTCATGATGAACAACAACCCCTGTAAACGTATTACTATTTTCTTATGTTATGTAAACTTATATTGACAGAAGTGAAACTGTCACAAATTTTCCGAAAAATTTCACGTTTTTCCTAAATGGCATCATTTTTAAGGAATCTTAGTGCTACTTTTAGAAGTGGCTTAATAAACAAAAGTGAATTACTCAATGCTTTTTTACTAAAAGAATTTATTTTAAAAACTATTTTATTTAGATACGAGAACAGCCCTCAGGTTTTCTTCTACAGAAGCCGCAAAAACCGAGGAAACGCGACGTAAGATTTTCCTATCTTACATAAATACTCAAATGAATATTTTTTTTAATTTTACAGCGACTGTAAGAAAACATGATGAAGTTGCACGGTCCCATTTAACAGATTTCGGAAAATATGTAGCTGAATGCTTACCGAAATATATTCAGAAAGCTCAGTTGACAGGAGGTGATGAGCTTGAACTTCTTATTTGTCCTGAAGGAGTAGTTCCAGTTCTCCAATTTTTAAAGGACCATCACAATTCTCAGTTTGTAAATCTGATTGATATAGCTGGAATGGATGTGCCAACCCGTCAATATCGTTTTGAAGTCATTTATAATATATTATCCCTACGTTTTAACTCAAGAATTCGCGTTAAAACATACACCGATGAGCTAACTCCTTTGGACTCGGCCAACGATGTTTTCAAGGCAGCGAATTGGTATGAACGTGAAATATGGGATATGTATGGGGTGTTCTTTGCCAATCATCCAGATTTGAGGCGTATCTTAACTGATTATGGATTTGAAGGACATCCACAGAGAAGGGACTTTCCACTTTCGGGATATGTTGAGGTATGTAAAATAATTTAAAAAAAAGTAAGTAGTTTCACTTAATTAAATTACCAAAATTTTCAGTTGCGATATGATGACGAGAAGAAACGGGTTGTATGTGAACCATTGGAATTAGCGCAAGAATTTAGGAAATTTGATCTTTCCGCTCCTTGGGAACACTTCCCTAATTTCAGAAATGCAAATCCTGCTACTGAAGAAATTACCCCAGGCAAAGAGAAGTAACGGAAGATCGAAGAATACAAGTGATATAAATTTTTAAAGAAATAAATAATTTCAGTGCGAATGTTGTATAATTAATATAATAGAGTTTAATTAGTGTTGTTAATCACACTTCTTGCTTTGTTGAACGTTATAATAGTTAAACATTTTTTTTTTTGATGTTTTGAATCTACATTGCTTTACGTAAATCAAGTTTCTAGTACATATAGATTTTTTCAAACTCCGTGATACAAAAAATTTGAGCAGTTCTGCGCACCTCGCTGCCAAATTTTATAAATATTGGGCCTTTTCGTAAAGCAACAGAGCAACGTAAAAGCAACTGAGCAACAACGCATCGGCAACAAAGCAGCGCAAACTTCTCGCATGAGTATGCAAACATTCGAAATTGGCTGCGCTGTTGCATTGACTGTTGCGCAACAAACTTGAATCTTGTACGTTTCCGAACAAATGACTTTGGATCATCTGCGTTTACGAACTCGTTGCATCGTTGCAAAGCATACGTATGCGTTTACGTTCTATCATTTCCCCGCTTTTTAGTTAAAGCCCTGGACAGACATGTGATTTCGATATCATAATATTCCTAATATTATAATATTCGGATATGTCTGTCACCCCCATATCATAATATCAAAACGCAACAACATGATATTAACGTAATATCGAAACACAGCTGATTTTCATAATATTAACATGATATGAGTAATTTCTAGTGAGAGCAGCGCTATTTTTCGCTAGCGGAAATTATAAAAACTCAAACTTTTGCTCTTTTGAAATATCAAGTTACCTTTAAAATTTTTATATTTGTTTAGTTTTGTATAGTTACTATAGTAACTATTTATTAAAGTAGAATACGAACCTGAAATAAAGAAATATTTGCGAACGCTTAGAAATTTAAATTCCAACTGTCAAAAATACAACTGCCACAGATTATGATATCTGTGGCAGTTGTATTTTTGACAGTTGGAATTTAAATTTCTAAGCGTTCGCAAATATTTCTTTATTTCAGGTTCGTATTCTACTTTAATAATTATGTCTGCCACTACTTAGTTTATTTTGATATCGTGATCTCAATATTATGATATCGAAATCACATGTCTGTCCAGGGCTTAAAACGGCAACAAACGCAGAAAAAACTCAACAAAATAATATGGGAAGGGATGCGCGCATGCCGAATGAATAAAGTTAATTAATCTTTATATGTATGTGTTGAGCAGAGCTTTTAAATACATATAAAACTCCTGCTCAACCAAGTCAGTTTATCCATCGTAATAAGCATAATTTTACTATAATTATGCTAAATATTTCTCATCCCTAAATTTAAAATAAATAAAAGGAATTGCTGGAGAAATTTCTTTTAAAGATATAAGCATTTTCATTCATAAATTGAAAGTTCTCCGCAGCCGCAAGCAACACAACCTCCCCAAGCAGAAGCGCGTATGCGACTGGCGGAAAATGTCAACAATCAAGTAATCAAAGTGATAAAAATACAAATTTCGTATTTTTTTGTAGAAATTGCTACAAATTATTTCTGTAGCATATGTGTAAAATACAAAAACCTTAAAGTAAAAAAATATATAAAAACGGGTGTTTTTCATTCATAATTTGTAAATTTTTTAAATAATCGTTGAAGTCCCTAAGACGGTGATTAGACTGTTCGTTCCTACGTACGTTCAAAGTCTAGTAATAACAAGTCTTTCATCTTCATACAAAAATTTCCGACCGTTGATTGTGTGCGTGCATATATGAACATCACTGCTGAGCAAAACTCAACGCATACTTCGTGAATTCCGCGAGACAAAGCCAGATTCTCTCTTTACGATAAAGTATGCAGAACAGAAAAGGAAAGAAAATTGAATCAGCTGTTTTCTTTCATAAATCAAAACAAACGAGCAAATATGCACCAATACATCCCCATATAAACTCATAAAATTTTCCGACTTATGGTTGTATTCCAGCGCGTATAAAAATGTTGCATTCTCTCTCTGATAGCCTGACATCGTCATTTGAAAAACTTGTGCATGCAGCTGTTCGCCTTTCACTCATTAACCATATGAAGATGAAAGACTTGTTAATTTCTAGACTTTGCGTACGTTCCTCACGAGCTTTTAGATGAACGGGGAAGTGGGGATGAAGCCTCTCATCATCTCCACTTCCCAGTTCATCTAAAAAGCTCGTGAGGAACGTACGTAGGAACGAACAGTCTAATCACCGTCTAAAAGATACACCTCCCTTTGGCAATACGCAGCCGCGACTGATTACATGGCAGCAAGTGATTTGATAGGAGGAGTTAAATGAAGCTTTTGTCTGAGCTTTTTAACATTAAACAGAGCTTAGATGGGGAACATGCGCGGGATGTCACGACGTTTGAAAACAACTATACCGTCGGGAATCTGAAAATATTGCTCACTGCGCTTTCCATGTATCGCCAAGCTTCTGTCGCATCCGTAGAATCTATGTAGAAGAAGGATCAACTTGGCGAATGGGAGCATCTACAGTACACAGCTATAAGTGCAAAATATGAGTTTCGAGAAAATCGTCTTCAATTATTTTTTTAGATATAGAATTTTGCATATAAGAAGTTTTGCCGGTCCGATAACTCAGCAAGGGCAGCTCAGTTTAAGATAGGAGTAATAACAATGAATACAAAAATGTAATAAACTCAAAATCATCAAATTTGAACTTTATTTTTATTTGGCAGTGCCAAACCCAGGAGTTACCCTCCGTACCACCAGTCCTTCTACGGTGGCTCAGGGTGTCGATGGTGGGGCAGGCGGTTTCGTCATCAATTAATTTAAGTGTCCTTTTTTGCACCTTTTCTAATCATGCCAAGGTGGTTGTCGAAGCGCCGCCCCAAACGAGGGAGTTGTATTCGAGAAGAGGCAGAATGTTGTATTTGTAAATAACAAAAAGGGCCGATGGCTGGAGGAGGAACTTGCACCTGGGATACTTGTTTGGCTAATTGGAATTTGTGGTCATTCCATCGTAAGTATTTGGCTAAGATGTGTAGGAAGGGATCGGGCCTTAGTTCAATTTCAAGCACGGTCACAAATGGAGAGGTGTTGAACAGTTTTTTTTTAAATGAGACAGCACTTGGTTTTGTTGGGGTTGAATTAGACACGATTCCAGTTTTGCCACTCTAGAATGAGTTCAATGTCCCTATTTATAGTTGAACATTAGTCCACGGTCTTCAAGACGGGATCTGGCATAAGTCTGTCTTGTATCGAAGCTGCAAGAACAACACAGGGTGCCGTCGTCAGCGAAGTGGGTTGCAGGGGATTGAAAGTAGGTCATTTATAAAAATAAGAAATAGGGCCGGTGACAAAATTGACCTCTGGGGGAGTTTCAGATATGACGCCATCCAATACTACCTTAATTGAAAGGCTTGAAAGGAAACTCAATCCATGTTGCTAACTGGGCTGATTGCCAATTCTATCAAAATCCTTGGAAATATCGAAGGCAACTAGATAAGATTCACCAGATCCATGCAAACTTCGGTTGTGGTGTTCGGTAAGGCAAACTAAAAGATCGCCAGTGGATATTTTTTGTCTGACGCCATACTGTCTGTCGTTTATGAGTTGGTCGGATTCTAGATATCCATTAGCTTTTTGTTGATTATCGTCTCCATGATTTTGGAGAGAATAGAAGTAATTGCTATTGGGCGGTAGTTGTACCGGTAGTACCTGCTAACTGATTAAACTCGATACGATGAATAGAAGCGGAGTTATAAGTGATTTGTAAAAGTGTATAAACGGCGAATGATGTAACTGACTTTACCCCCTTATCTTTGAAAATAGGGGCCAGAAAAAAAGATAAAATATGGGTCCGCTTATTTTGTATAGGAACTTCGTAAAAAAATTTTAGCAAAATAAAAATGTTGATTAATAAAAGTGTTCGATTTGTAAAAGAATGCCTGTAATTCTCTATTCTAAGATGGAGACTACAACAAACTCCGAGTTATAAATTAAGTTTGACGAATGGGTCCCCTTCCTTAGAATATAAAACTAATACTAGTTCTCTATTCTACGGCGCTTGCAGTCAAATGTACCCCACAAACTTGGCCATTGTATTCATCCGTTTCACGGCCATTGACAAATCCATTTGTTGAAAACCTCGGTTAAAAGCTCGACGGTACTCTATGTTACTTCTATGGCTTCGATACATTTTCTAGTCCGTGGCGGAATATTCTTTCCTTCCGGCAAGTTTGAGAAGCTTTGTCTTCAATTATCGTCCGTTCCATTCTAGTTTAGTACATAAATCGTTAATTCAAACTACAACCAAATAACAGTTCATTAAATTTCCAACAGATCGCGCACAAATCATCACATTATTTTCTAGTACAAAATTAACTAAATTCTACTCGAAACTGTAACAGTATTTATAGATTTTTAATCGGGTAATTTACAAAATTTTAGGTATGGAAGACACAATTGAAACCTCTTGGACTCATTTTCTTTTCTTTCGGGGACATTTCTACAAGAGAAAGCAATATTGCAATAAGGAAAACAGAAGAACTTTAGTTTCTCGGATAAAAAACATTTGAGTATTTTAAAAGGGTATAGGGTCCAAGGGTTTGGTGGCAGTTTACTTTGCAGTATATACACTTCCTCTCAACCTTGGAAATCTCCGTGCTTAAGAATAACAAGTTTGGGGTATTGCCCTGGTTACACACCGCTAGGTTTGAATTAGTGATGTAGTCGAATAGTGACTCTCCCGGTCGTCATTCTCGTCAATTCCCCAAAGCGTATTCCTCGTACTGTCGTCGCACCCTACGACCAGGATGGCTCTATAACATTTTAATGCTGTAATGCTAGGTCATGCAGATCCTCTCCTGTTGGTGCAGGCAGGTGATGAGCCATATAGGTAAAGCTAAGTATAGACCCATTCCCCTCCAAACTTCAATCTAACTACCGTTAAGTTCGTTGAACTATAGTTCAGGCGGAGGAAGGCTTTGATATTCCTTTTAAACAAAATGCAGTATATTGGCTTACCTTGATCCGAGTAGTGATAAAAGATGTTTTATTGCCTGTCTGAGAGCCGTTTTTTGTTCAGTCCTCGTACAGAGGGATTTTGTATTAAGTCGACATCCAGCTTTCCTCTTTTAGTTAAATCTGTAGGCTATTTTGGGTGCCCCTTCAGCGTAATCCTCCCAATCCAAACATTCCAGCAGTTCACCCACATTTGAAGATTCCTCCTCTGCGTAAAGGATTTTAATCCCGTATCATCCATCAACTGTCGGAGCTTTGCTAGGCCCGGCTGTGCTTATTAACTTTTTCTTGGTTGGACCCTGTGCGATTTCGGCCTTTTTGGCATCATGTCCGGTATTCTCTTTAGGAGAGGATCGAGATCTTTTCTGTACGTCTCGCGAATCGGGAGGGTTGGCTTGAAAAAAAACTTCCTTTGACGGCCTCGTGATATATCTGATTTTTCGTTTGTAAGTTCCACCTCCTACGCGTTGGTGAGAGCTACAAAATTCAACGAAAAGCTCATCACAGACAACAATTGAGATATAACTGTCAAAACATATTTCAAAAAATAATAAATCAATGCGTCTCTTTCTCGCAGAATATTTCTATCTTTTTCGCAAAATTAGTTTTTCTAGCAGATTTATCAGCCGAAAAAAAGCGAGTGTCATAATGCCCTAACTAGACTTCAAAATCGTATATGAAAGCACAGGCAGAGTGGAACAGGTGACAGGGGTAGATGTGTGGAACATCACCAATATGGCAAGCTAAACGGAAGCCTTATTCCCTATTACAATATTGGTATAGTTTTTAACAAAATTGGCGAAACTGTATTCTCTGTTACAACGTTAGCATTAATTTTACCTGAAAATGTAACAATATTGTCAGATTTTTATTCGAAAGATGTTTCGTTTTCGGGTCGCATTTCAAAATACAATAGAGAGGGCCCCAGGATACTCAGAATAGTATCCAAACAAATCTGTAATAGATTCCGAAAAGGACATGATCTGATCGGGCGTGAATGTCACAGAAAGAGCCACACATCCTATAAAAGTCCATCCAGTCCATGTGACATTGAAAGTATCGGTAGAAACCTAATTGCTCTAAAAGATAGAGCAGATTTAATTTAAAACAAAGTAGATGGTGGCCTTGTTCGCGGACGATCTAACATTACCCCTTGCCATCGCCTGTAAGGCGCAAAACTGTTTCCGCCCTATGTCCCATGAGGGATTAAAGGAGCGCAATGATGATGATCGCCTGCAAGCCTAGATCCTATGCTTAGGAGCTCAACAAAAAGTACACAAAAGGCATAAATATTAAGGGCAATATAGCACGATAAACACTGTTAGGCAAGCACCTAGCTCGTATGAGGGAAGAAAGGACTCGGCAGTGAGGTAGGTCAATCCTACAATCAAGACATGGTGCAGTCCAAATCCACTAGATCTTTGTGATAACAAGATCTGGGCTGTTAGAAGGAATTATTTCGAAAGGACCGGTTGTAGACCCCTCTACCTAAATACAAGGTGTCTCAAAAGAAAGTTCACATTTAAATCTTTTTTTAAAAGAAAAGTCTTAGCTTTATTGAAAAAATGTTTATTTTATATTGAAGTACACTGTTTGGGAATTTATTTTGTAAAAATAACACCGTCCAAATGTAAACCGTTGTGCTCTCGGCATTCATTTAGTCGGGCACTAAAATTGCCTATGACAGCTCGGCAGGTAGTCTCCGTGATGGCTGCCATTTCAAGCAACCCAACCAAAACATACCCAAAACAAAACAAAAACATCAGAAACCGATACATTCACCCAAAGTCACCGTATGGGCAGCGATGTCGGCGCGAGGAATTATCGGCCCTTACTTTTTTGAAGATGGAAGGGGACGCACACTCACAGTGAATTCAGAGCGTTATGTGGAGATGTTAGACGAGTTTTTCGTACCCCAACTGCAAAACTTTCCTGGTTACAACCAAAGAACATGGTTCCAGCAGGATGGAGCAACTTCACACACGTCCAACAGATCTCTGCCTCGAGTTCGAGAAATTTTTCCGAACAAATTAATCTCCAGGCGAGGTGACATAAATTGGCCTCCACGGAGTCCCGATTTAACGCCTATGGATTTTTTCCTGTGGGGTTATGTCAAATCAAAAGTTTACGTTAATAAACCGACTTCACTGGCACAATTAAAAGAAAATATCCGTCATGAAATGGCAGCCATCACGGAGACTACCTGCCGAGCTGTCATAGGCAATTTTAGTGCCCGACTAAATGAATGCCGAGAGCACAACGGTTTACATTTGGACGGTGTTATTTTTACAAAATAAATTCCCAAACAGTGTACTTCAATATAAAATAAACATTTTTTCAATAAAGCTAAGACTTTTCTTTTAAAAAAAGATTTAAATGTGAACTTTCTTTTGAGACACCTTGTATGTTTGTTTATACGAAAGAAGAATGAGACCACTTTTAATTTACGATATTTGGGCATCTTATACACTCCATCGATAAAGTTGAGGGAAAATGGACAAGACAATACTGACGGATGTCACTAAGGAAACTGTAGGCTACAAACGCACAGCCTGATCCAGTGAATGGTACGACGAGCAATATAAAACAGCTATAGAAGCCAGAAATAGAAACAGGAAAATATACACAGAGAGACCGACGAGGAGCAAGAAATTGATATACGAGGAAACAAGAAGAACCGTAAAAAACATCTGCAGGAAGAAGAAAAGGAAGTTCCTCAATAATGTTACGTTTTTAAGCCTAGTATGGAGTTCGAACGGAATTCCGTTCCCCATATAAAATACACGTAAAAAGATTCACGGAATTCCGTTCAACCGATTTTTCCGTGTACTTTTTGTTTTGTGAGTACGGACTTCAACGGAATTCTGTTGGTAATATATCACTTGCAAATTTCTAATAGATGGGCTCTGCAAGGGAAATTGGCGACTTTTTCCGTTCACGTTGGAACGGAATAAATAGCTACACAATTATACCTGTGACACACTATACTTTCATTATGATGGTAACTTTCATTTGACAGAACGACAGAAAAATAGCTGTTGCCTTGGTGATTTTTGTAGTTTGTGAAATTTTCTGTTTTTTTTTGTTTATGATTCTGACTTTTATTAAATTTAAAATAATAATTGCGGTTTAAATAAATGAAATATTTCATTTTGAATGCTTTTTGTTTTATGTTATTTTCTTCTGGCTCTTCAACCAACGCATATGCCCCACTAATTATTAATAAATATGTACACAAGAGTCAGCTGTTTACTTTTTCTCCACTATGTTTTCTACACGGATTTTTCCGTGTAGAATTAAATTGCAAAAATGCTGAACGGAATTCCGTTCGAACTCCATACTAGGCTTTACGGCTTAACGGATTCGTAGGATTAATTAAGGAATACAATTTTTAATTATCCACACAAAATTTATTTATTACAAACCAAAACACAATTTAATAACAAACACAGTTCTTATAGTTCACTAAAATCACTTTCAATTTAATAACTCGCACTATTAAATTCTATCTATCGCTTTATAGTTCACTTTTAAATCACCACTTTTCACTGTTCTCACTTTAGAACACTTTTATCGCCTTTCAAATCAAACTGACTCTCTCAGCGCCTGCAAGCCGCTTTTATATCCAAGCTCCACCTTTATCTAACTTCTGGAACCTTCGTCCCTTTTCTAGTGCCTAGTGGTATGTTCGTTTCTTTACATCCAGAAGCTTGAAGTTGTCTTCACTTATCGCTCGTTCCAATTTTATTTTAGTATAAAAATCATTAGTTCAGACATCAACCAGAGTTGTTACCGACAATCGTTGATTATGCTTTTTAACAAACAGATGGCGCATAAATCATCGCATTGCTCTCTTCTTAGGACTGTTCCGAACAGTTGTCTATCCTGGATCCGGCTGATGATATTGGCACAGCTTGTCTATGTGCACAATCTTCTTCTTGGCTTTGGGTCCTTGTTAAATCCTGTAGACATCGTTGATCCGTGTTAGGATTTTATAGGGCCCCTCCCACTGGCGCTGAAGTTTCGGAGACTTGCCTTTTCGTCGTCGAGGGTTGAACAGTCAAACGAGGTCACCTTCATGGTATCCGCTACAGTTTGCTCGGAGGCCGTACCTAGTTTTCATCCTGTCACTGGCTATCTTAAGATTCTTCTTTGCAAGCTGATGGATATTTGCGAGTCGATCACGAAGTTCACCTGTATAACCGCCAGTAGACTCGTTGCTTTCAACAGGTGTCCCAAATTTCAAGTTGCTTGGCAGCCGGATGTCTTCCAAAAATCACACTACAAGGGGTTTGTCCTGTGGAATTATGAACCTCTGTCCGATATGCCATTAGAAATATAGGGATGTAACTGTCCCAGTCACGCTGGTGCTCACTAACAACTTTCCTTAGGTGTTCTAGCATTGTATTGTTGAATCGTTCTACCATTCCATCGGACTGGGGATGAAGGGGCGTCGTCCTGGTCTTGTTCACCCCGAGAATCTTACATACTTCTTGAAAAACTTGAGATTCAAAGTCTCTCTCTTGGTCAGAGTGAAACTCATGAGGAGCACCAAATCTGCAGGTCCAATTGTTCACTAATTCCTCTGCAACAGTGATTGCTTCCTGATTTGGAATGACGTATGCTTCGGGCCACTTACTGAAGTAATCCATGACCACAAAAAGTAACGATTTCCTCGGTCTGACACCGGAAAAGGTCCCGCCACATCGATTGCGATTCTTTCAAATGGGGCTCCCACGTTGTATTGCTGCATTTCTCCTTTTGTTCTTACTCGAGGGCCCTTGCTGCTGTCACAAGTTGTGCATTTACGGCACCAGTCTGCAACATCGTCTCGCATGTGAAGCCAATAGAATCTATCTCTTATTTTTGCCAAAGTTTTATTGACTCCCAGATGTCCTCCTGATGCGCCATTATGACACTCCTCGAGAATATCTCTTATCCTAACGCGAGGGACTAATACCTGCATTCGATGAGAGGTACCGTCAGCGGTTTCCCATTTGCGCTTTAATACTCCTCGTTCAATGTGCAAGGAATCCCATTGGGCCCAATAGCTCTTCAGGGTCTCGCTTCTCTCTGCAAGGTCCTTCCATTCAGGCTTTTCCTCGTATTCCTTCCATGTCAGAATTGAAGAAATATCCGGGTCGTCGCGTTGGGCGTCTCGAAGTCCTTGGTCATCCCATCCTGGCTCGACTGTCGTCCTTTGACACTTTTCCTCGATACGTCCACAATGTTTGCAGTCTGGTACGCATGGTCGCCGGGAGAGTGCATCTGCATTTCCATGGTTCCTTCCATTTCTGTGGCCTATATTGAAGTCGTAGGACTGAAGTCTCTCGATCCATCTTGCCACTTGTCCTTCAGGATTTTTGAATTGCATCAGCCATTTTAATGCTGCATGATCCGTTCGAAGGATGAAGTTTTGCCCATAGAGATACTTGTGGAAGTGTATAGTTGAGTCCACGATTGCCAATAGTTCCCTTCTTTATTTTATTTATTTATTTATTTATTGACAGCTTATGTACAAAGACTAACAGTCTTAAATTATTGTACATTCATTATAAAGAGGTTATACAGTAATACAATACAAGGAAAAGTTAAAATATAAATAGCATACTAGAGAAATTATGAGTAATAAGAGAGAGAAAAATAAAACAAAAGAATATATATATATATATATATATATATATATATATATATATATATATATATATATATATATATATATATATATATATATATATATAAATTTAAAAAAAAGAAAAGTTAAAATAATTGACAAAAGAAAGATAAAATAAAAAAACAAGGAGGAATAAAACAAAAAAAAAAGAATAACAAAATCCACAAACAAGACTAACTTTATTTTCCTATATTCATGCTCTTACAGCTCTATTAACTACAAGTTCGAAGAGACGCTTCTTGAAAATGCCCGCTGAATCGATGCGTTGCAATTCAACCGGGAGAGAGTTCCATAGTAGAGCAACGAAGACGAAGAAAGAACGTTGTCCAATTAAAGTGCGAAAACGCGGAATAATCAAATTTTTATTTCTAAGTGACTGTGAAAGCTGCACGAACTGGTTGAGGTATGCGGGTTTGCGATGGTTCAGGATGTCGTGAAGCACAAGCAAAAGCCTAAATTCACGGTAAACGCTAATGGAGCAACCTAAAACGGAATTTCGATAAGGTGATATATGTATGATCAAATCGGCGTAAGTTATATACAAAGCGCACACAATCATTAAAGGCTACTTCGAGCTTTCTCGCACAAGACGAGTCTAAAGACGGAAAAATGGATAGACCATGCATTAGATGAGGTAGGAGTAAGGCTTTCAATAAGTTCAAACGGACGGACCTTTTAAGCAAACCACTGTGGTACCTAAGTTTTGACAGAAGGCCGTAAATTTTGCCCATAATGAGAGTGATGTGGTCGCAGCAGGTCATACTGCTATTCAGAACAACTCCTTGATTTTTTACTTTTTCGACGGAAGTGAGAGGAATCCCATTCAAAACGATTTCTGGTAGAGTAAGACGAGAGATGGTAGTGTGAGAGAAATATATACAACGGGACTTCGATGGATTTAATTGAAGTAGGTTCAACGTCGACCAGCGCGAAATGCGGCGTAAATCTGCCGAAATCTTCTCAATAGAAGAAACGATTTGGATTTTTGGTGCAGATATATAAAGTTGAACATCATCAGCGTACATGTGGATCTTGGAGTCTATTACCACTAAAGGAAGGTCATTAATAAAAATGCTGAACAGTAGTGGTCCGAGAATGGAACCTTGAGGGACTCCCGAGCTAAGTTGGGCAATTGAAGAACTGCAGGCACCTAGTTTAACTTGTTGAGACCGGTGCGTTAAGAAGCTATGCAGAAGTTTAAGGGCTGTTTGAAAAAAGTGGACTTGTGAAGAGAGTTTTTGCAGAAGCAAAGTGTGATTAACGCTATCGAAGGCTTTTGAGAAATCAAGCAACAATAGACAGCACACGTGATGCTCATCAAGAGCGGCACGAATATCATTCGTGACTTTAAGGAGAGCAGTTTCGCAGCTGTGGTATTTGCGGAACCCAGATTGCCACGCATTTATAAAACGAAGTCGTTCGCCGTATTCAAGTATTTGGATGGATAACATCTTTTCCAGCACTTTTGCTAAGAATGGGAGTATACTAATGGGTCGATAGTCAGAGGGGCGAACAGGAGAAGGACACTTGGGAATGGGTGTAATTAAAGCGTGTTTCCAACACTTAGGAAACTTTGATACCGTAATACAGGAGTTGAGTATGTGAGTCAGAATAGGCAGTAAGCAAGGTAGTACCATTTTTAGGAACCTAGGTGAAATATTATCGCTACCGGCTGCTTTAGATTTGATCGATTTAAGGGCAGTGATGACTTCGAGGGAATCGACACAACGAAAGTAGAAGCCTCCAGAAGAAGCAGTAACAGGGCTATTAACATGCTCTGCCGTTTGGTTAGATATAAAGTGCTGGGGCCGTATTTGGTTTCTCGACACGATGGATCGACTCGACAAAAAAAGCTTCTCGATTTTATTTAAGTTTCATATTTGGTTTCATGACCAAATCGACAGCTAAGCGCAGCTATACAAAGCCATCAAATTGGGTGGCATTATTCCAAGGCAGCAAATCACGTATATTTAATTAAAATAAAAATTGTTAAAAGTTTATTGTATGCATAAATTGAGCTTTTTAATAATAGTCAAACGTCTTTATCGACACGTAAAGAGACGATATCGTGTCGCCAAATGCCAATTTTTATTTATCGAGAGACGACAATGTCGACTCGAGAAACCAAATACGGCCCCTGGTTAAGAGTTTCAAGACTGAGGTTGTGAACAGTGGCTTCATTCTTAGTGTGTACACCTAAATTGCGCAAATTGTTCCACACGGTTTTCACTGAAAGAGATGGGTCAAGCTTACGGCTTTAATAATTTCGTTTAGCTTCCTTAATTTTAGCAACAACAAGATTCCTGAGGCGTTTAAAAGATCTCCTTGCAACATCACTTTTTACTCTTAAAAATAATTTATATAAAAACTCCCTTTCAATAATAAGTGATTTAATTTCATCAGTGAACCAAGGTTTGGATTTAGCTAAGCAAATTTTACTTCTGATAGGCACAAACTCATCATACAGGTCAAGGAACATTCTATTGAACTTAGCAATTTTCTCATCAACATCAGTCATTGAGAAAATGTCAGTCCATGGTAAACTACCACATCTAAGGTCAAGACATTCTTGGTCAATATTAGAGAAATCACGATAGGTAAACTTTTTCGCCAGTGGGGAATCAACATCAAATCTATGACACGCAAATAGAATATCATGATCCAGATAACACTGCGTTACACGATTTTGGTACCCTCTTAACTGCTAGCTGGAATAAATAGGTAATGAGTCATAGATTAAATGTTCCAAACATATGTGGTATCCATCACGTCTAGTTTTCGAGGTAGGTGGTCTAGTTACGAAGTACGGATTTTATTAGATTTCTTTTAAATAGTTCATTTGTTAGGGGTTTTGACCTCTAACTAAATGTTAACTCACGAAATTTTTTTAAAAAAAATAGTTTTTAGTGAGAAAAATATGATAAAAAAAGTTTCGTAAAATTGGTTGTACGCCCCCCTAAAATAACCCCCTAAAAACAGAAAATTCGGTTTTTGGCTAATATCTCCTAAACGGCAGGTCCTACCACAAAATATTATTTACAAAGTTTGTAGATCATGCGATTATCTACAAAAAATGGTATTATGCATTTTCCCGTATGAATGACCGTTCATGAGATATCGCCGTTTTAAAGATTTGACATACTTATGTCCCCCTAATTCGCAACTTGTATAGGTAATCAGATGTTCGCTATATCCTCTTTTGGACCACGTGGCTAATATTTTCAGGGGTGATTCCTGGTTAGGTTTGGAGAAAAAAATTGCTCTAGAGAGGGGCTAACCCCACTATCCACTAAGATACAGGGTGTTTTAGGGTACTTTGTAAATAATATTTTGTGGTAGGACCTGCCGTTTAGGAGATATTAGCCAAAAACAGAATTTTCTGTTTTTAGGGGGTTATTTTAGGGGTAGCGTACAACCAATTTTACGAAACTTTTTTTTAACATTTTTACTCACTAAAAACTATTTTTTTAAAAGAAATTTCGTGAGTTAACATTTAGTTAGAGGTCAAAACCCCTAACAAATGAACTATTTAAAAGAAATCTAATAAAATCCGTACTTCGTAACTAGACCACCTACCTCGAAAACTAGACGTGATGGATACCACATATGTTTGGAACATTTAATCTATGACTCATTACCTATTTATTCCAGCTAGCAGTTAAGAGGGTACTCAATTTTTTTTTCATTTGTAACGCAGTGTAACTGGGCGGAGAGATTTGGTTAATAAAAAGAACAGAATCGATATCGTTTGTGAGAAATAGGTCAAGCAGGGAAGGTGATCTAGAATTAAAGTAAGTAGGGAGAACATTCACAGAGTCCAAACCAAGGGATTGCACAAAGTACCGGAAAGATTGTTGTAGGAAAGAATTTACTAATAAGTTCACATTAAAATCACCACCTACCAGTATGCTTTTATACCCACTGGACACGTGCTCAAGAGTATCATAAAATTCTTTAGCATTGTTAGAATTAAACATGCCAGGAGGAGAGTACACACAGACTAGTAGGAGCTTATCGACAGAGCTAGAAATTTCGACACATAAAAAGTCAATTCCAGGTTGTTTAGAGAAACCAACAATTTTTGACTTTAAATTATCACGCAAGTAAATCGCCACACCGCCGCCGACGCGACCTTGACGATCATTACGAAATAATTTGAAATCATCAATAGAAACCGAAGAGGAGGGAATAGAATTGTTCAGCCAACTTTCACAGATTAAAAGCGCATGCACACCTGAATTAATAAATATCTCGTTAAGTTCTTCAATTTTCGGTCTAATACTTCGCGAGTTCATTAAACAAGCATTGAAACCATCATATTTTGCACTAAAAATGTTGACAAAAGTTCTCACTCGATCTTCGCTACTAAAATCAAACGATATTGAGACTTAACAACACGAAACAACGAACATCGTCAAGAAGCGGATATGCGGAGCAGAAAAAAGGAGATGAAAATTTCGCCGAATAGCATGAATACATAACGAAAAAAAAGGAGTATAAAATAAAATATGAAATTAAACAAAAATTTAAAATAAAATATTAAAAATGAATGAAAAAAAAAAAGTTAAATTAAAAATTAAATTAAAATTAAATTCAAGAAACAGAATTAACCAGAAACAAAAACAAAAGAAAAATAAGATTAAAACAAACAGAAAAAGAAAATTACTCCTTCTCTCAAACGCTGGCGCTGAGTGGATCCAGTGTCTCCATCGATGGGCATTGCAGTTGAGAAATGTCCCGCACCACAACAAAGTTGTCCTCCTTTTTCCGTTTTATTCAGACAAGACCGTCCCTGGTAGAAACAGACTGTAGCTGTCCGAGTCTGCGCTGTTTTAAAGCCTCTCGTAATAAAATGTTGTTTATAGATGAGAGGCTTTCATTCACGTAGACTGGAGAATCGGCCGTGAAACCATCTAGCTCACAAAGCGGAAATTTCAGTTTATTCCTCTCCTTCAAGGCGAGCATGAACGTCTTTGCTTCGCGCTGGCCAGAAAATTTGACAATTATGGGTCCACTCTGCTGGCGAGATTTGGATCGCAGTCGAAAGGCATCAGCGTAGGTGGAGAGCTGGTGGTTGATTTTCGATGACAAGTCAGCAACTATTTTTGTGAGGGACTCATCAGGCTTCATAGGAATTCCCCGAATGATGACATCACTTAGCCTCTGATTCCGTTGCAAATCGTCCATTTGAATTGCGTTATCAGCCAGCTGATAATCTGAAGGTCTTCGGTATGATTAGCTGATGCTGCTTTTTTCTAAAACAGCAACCTTCGCCTGCAGCGCCTGGATGTTGTTATTTATATTACCCAGCTGTTTTTTGTTTTCATCCGAGATGGACTTTAGCCCCTCCGTTAAGCGAAGTTCGATGGAGTTAAAGTGATCTTGGAGGGTCTTAGTGGAATCGCAAAAGTCATTAATACGTTTTTCTGTATTCCCGAAGGCAGTGAAAAGTTCATCTATTTTTTTTGAGAATCGGGATTCAAGAGCCGCTAGTTGTGTATCAAAATTCTCTTCCTGGCAGGTTTCGGAAGGTGCGCGAGCAAGGCCTCTGGTTATTATTGGAGAAGGATTGTTTGAAATTTGTTTTTTTGTTGGCACTTTCCGGACACGGTTTTGCACTTATCCGACGACATTGTAATCAAAATGTGTAAAAAGAGAAAAATTAGGCGCGAAAAATTAACTTATGATGGAAAAATTGTGCGATTAAAACGGATTTGACACGGACCACAGTGATAGCGTTCTATTCACTCTGACTCATAGTCACAAAACTGACACAGTAATTCCCCTCCGATTTTGACAGCGCTCTACTGTAGTAAGCTATGACCTTTTCCTGTCCTTCGAAGTTTTGTGATAGCACTGCACCAATACCGACATTACTCGCGTCTGTGTCCAATATGAATCTTTCGCCTGGCTTCGGGTATGTGAGTATTGGTGCTTGGAAAAGTCCTCGTTTTAGTGTTTTGAAACTTTGCTCGCACTTTTCTGTGGTTTGGTTTTCCTTTTTCTGTCAGTTTATGTAATTCCTTAGCTATGTCGGCAAAATTCCTCACAAAACGCCCTATAATAGGTGGCAAGTCCCAAAAAGCTTCGAAGTTCATGTCTATCCTTCGGTGTGAGCCAATTCTTAACCGCTGTTATTTTCTCAGGATCTGTTTGAACTCCATTGGATGAAACCACATGTCCTAGATGGTTGACTTGGTCTCTGAACAGTACGCACTTTTTAGGACTGAGTTTCAGTTGGGCAGTTCTCAACTTTTGGAAAACCTCTCGTAGATTGCCCAGATGTTCCTTGAAACTTTTCCAACGACGATGATATCGTCCAAATAGATCAGACAAGTCTTCCATGTCAGTCCTCGCAAGACGCATTCCATCAGTCGTTCGAATGTAGCTGGAGCATTACACAGCCCAAACGGCATAACTGTAAACTGCCACAGGCGTTCTCCTACGGAGAAGGCTGTCTTTTCTCGGTCCTCGGGGTGAATTTCGACTTGCCAGTAGCCGCTCTTAAGATCCAAGGTAGAAAACCATTGAGCTCCAGATACACTGGATTCTCTGTTTGTCATCGATTCGAGGTAATGGGTAGCTGTCCTTTTTAGTGATGTCATTTAACCGCCGATAATCCACGCAAAGCCTTGTACTGCCATTTTTCTTTCTGACTAAAACCACGGGAGACATCCAAGGGCTTTTCGACTCCTCTATAAGGCCTTGTCTTCTCATATCTTCAATCATATTGGCTGCCTCTTCCCGCTTGGCTAGTGGTAGTCTTCTCGGCGGTTGTTTAATTGGCTGGGCATCGATGTTCGTTTCGTTTCGTTCGTTTTCCCAAAGTGATCATCTCTCATGGCGAAGATATCACTGAAATCCTCTACTAATTTTCTTGCCTGGAGATACTGTTTTTGTTCAAGACAACTAGTTGAGAGCACTAATTTTGTGGCCTTTGGCTTTGGTTTCGGAACCGTTTCCATGTTAGCGCACTCCACTAATGTAATCTGTTCTGCCGGTTCTCCTTTTCCCAAAACCGTATCCTTCTTCAATCGTATTTCTCGATCGTTAGTATTTAGCACTCTCACAAATACATACCTCCTTTTTGTCGTCGATGCTCACCAGACATTTTCCAATTGCTATATTTTTGATTGGTTCCCTTTGCTCTGGGCCCGTATTTGGTTTCTCGAGTCGACATTGTCGTCTGTCGATAAATAAAAATTGGCATTTGGCGACACGATATCGTCTTCTCCGATGACTTCGTGAGATGCTGTCGATGGGTGGTGAATCTTTACCCTTTCTAGCTCGGCACTTTTCATCATTTTCCCTCATGGAATTTTCGAGCTTTTCCAGATCGTTTTCTACATTTGCTTTAATGGAAGATTCGCGATTTTCCAGATCATTCCTTACATTCTCCTTTACGTTATCCAGCTTTGTATAAATCATCACAATAACTTTATCCTCAGGGCAGAGGAAAACTTTGCACAAAACAAAACACGGGAAACATACAAGGAAATAAACTTCTTCAAGAAAGACTTCAAACCCTCCTCCGGTATATGTAGAACAAAAGAAGGCACTATAATCACAGGCAGCGAAGATGTAAAGAAAAGATGGAAGGAATTTTTTAACGAACTGCTGAACGCAAATGAGAACATCAGACATGTACCAGAACCCCGTCTACAACATAACGATGACACCAGAGAAACAAATGCACCCACCCTGGAAGAAGTATAAGGGGCAATACGATCCTCTAAAAACAACAAATCTCCAGGAATTGGTAGCATCCCAACCGAGTTGATCAAACAAGGAGGCGAATACGAATTACAATGCTGCATATGGAGGAGCGAAAAAATGCCTGAATATTGGGAACAAAACATTATCTGCCCAATACACAAGAAAGGAGATAAATTCAACTGTGTAAACTACAGAGGCATATCTCTTTCAAGAGATAAATAATGACCAACATAATTAAAGCCAGACTTGAACCTCATGCAGAAGCCGCCAAAAGGGAATACCAAGCTGGATTCAGAAGAAAAAGGTCAAGAATGGATCAGTTTTTTTAATTAGGCAGATCCTCCGAAAATGCTGGGAATACAACATCGACGTGTATCAACTCTTCATCGACTTTAAACAAGCATACGACAGCATCGACAGGGAGCAAATGTATACAACAATGCTGGACCTAAACATCCTCCCAAAGATAGTTAAATTATTAAAAATGACAATGGAAAACACAAGGTGTGCGGTCAGAATACAAGGAGAATTGACGGTGTCCTTCCCAGTCAAGCAAGGCTTAAAGCAGGGCAATGGGGTAGCACCCATGCTGTTTAATCTCTGCCTAGAAGGATTAATTCACAAAATAAACATTGATGCGAACGCAACCTTGCTTAACAAATAAAAACAGTTGGCAGAGTATGCCGATGATATAAACTGCGTTGCTAGATCACTGTCTTACCTTAGAGAAATTTTTACGGAATTAGAAGAAGGAGCCAAAGATATAGGGCTGCAAATAAATGCAGAAAAAAGTAAAACTCTAATTCAGTCAAGGGTGGAAAGAAGAAGAAGAAACCACAACACCACCTGGGAGGAACATAACTTCGAACGGGTAAACCAATTTAACTACCTTAACCTTAGATATATATCTTATTGATGAGCAAAAATCTTTCTTTTCAAATATTTAAGTCATAGTTTCTTCAAATATTGGGAGAATAAGGTTTCTTTTTCAAGTAAATCCTTCCAAATATGACAAGTTTATGTTTACACTCTTCTGATCTAAGTGTAAGTAAAGTGATTTTAATAAAATAAATTAATTTGAAAATACGTTACTAACATACAAAAATTTGCAACAAAAATTTGTATATTTTAATATTTTACTTTTATAATCTGTCTTTCATCAGGTACATTATTTTTAAAAACCAACAACTAAATAAACAATTCTTAGTATTTTTTTTTCTTCTAAGCTCTGGCAGATACAAGTTTGCTTTTCTGATTCTGAAAAATTATTTAGCCAATTTAACTATTTGATCCTAGTTATTAACTCAGATTTATAATACAATACAATAAATTCTTTTAAAATTGAACAATAAACAGTCTCAAACTTCTGCATTATCTTTTGTTGCTGAAGGAATTTTACTTTATTTCTTTCGTAAAATCATTATTTTGTTAAGGATATGCTAAATTAAAAAAAAATATATATTTAATAAAAGTATTTTAACTTATTACACCCTAAAATTGTAATTAAATCGGATTAAATGGTTGTGACTAGAAGAATCTAAAAAATATTACAATTTAAACATTTCCAAATCAAATGGTAGTTTTTTTTGTATCTTATGAATGCAAAATGTTTAAAATTTGAGACTGTTGTCATTTACAAAAGTTCTTAAATAATCTATTAAGAAAAAGAAATATTTTAAGATATTCCGCCATTAGTTTTTTTTCTTCTTTATACAAAAACTATGTACAATTAAATGGAATTGTAAAATCTAGTATGATTTTTAAGTTTCGCTATAAATGTGAGTAAAATAAGGTTACAAGATTTTAAGAAAATAGTTTCCATCTGTTTTGTTTTTTTTTTCTCACAAAAAATCTTCACAAAATCAATTTTATATAACATCTACAATCATTACACTGCAATAATATAGTACATTTATTAAAATTTTAACTTAACTAAATTGTATTAATATTTTTTTTTATCATTTCATCTGCTTTTTTTATATTGATCCCGTTTTAGGATAATGTCTTAAACTGGTAGATGGTAAGCTTTTACTGCTAGTCAATGGAGTGTTCTCATTGGATGGATTTTCAGACGATTGCCGTTCATGATATTCTTGAAAGCATGGGACAATGCAGAGATTTGTTTGACATTCAGGGCAGTGGTATTTTGTTTTACGCCTCAAAATTCTGCCATGTGCATCAATTGTGTTCCAACAAAAATTGCATCCTAGTGCGGGTCCTGGGCGTATCACGGGACAATGACTCGAGCGGGGATTTTCTAAAGAAAGTTCGCGAGTGGCCTGAAATTATACAAAAAAACCAATTTATAGTTTAGATATAATTAATTGATATAATTTAACAATAATTAATCTTATATATTAATAGGCAAACAAAAAGTTTGTACACGCTAAGGCTTTTTTGTTCGTGGACCGATTTCGTTTAAATTTTCAGAAAATGTTCCTTTTATGGCATAGTTTTGTAATAAGGAATTTCAACGAAATCGATTCACGAATAAAAAAGTTCTAGCGATTTTAATTTTTCGAATTTTAAAAAGCCGTTGGAAAATTTGAATTTTTTGTGAGTATCAACGTAGAGCTGAGTAGCCTACGATTGACACAAATGCCGTTTCAGTGAAGCGAATGAGAAACAGAGAAAAACAAGCGTTTGTGTAGATTTTTGGCGGCATAACTGACTTAAAAAAACTCGGTCACTTTGTGCGTGCATTTTTTTTATACTCTTTTGTGTATAGTATTATTGAGTTGTATTGTGTAAGGGGCTGCCGTTCGTTTTTTGGCGAATGCCTTTAGAAATTTTAATTGATTCATTGCACCTTTAGAAATTTTGACTGATTCTTTTAAATGTGCTTTGAATGTTATTCCGGTTAATTTTGATTCGTTTTCGTGTGGTTCTTTTAATATGAGTTGTCATTTTTGTCGTGCCAAACATTTTCTGACTGAAGTAACTTTACGTAATACTGAGGCATTTTCTTTGTGTTGTCATAAAGGCAAAGTTAATCTACCTCCACTTTCTCAAAATTACTTTTTCAATAATTTTTTTGAAGGATTAACTTCGAATGAAAGTGGTATTAAAAGTCGTTCTAAAATTTTTTTTGCAAATATTCGTTCGTATAATGCTGCCTTTGCAATGATTAGCTCTGAGTGTAATTTGTCAAATGACACTGTAAATGGCATTTATCATTTTACCACATAGCCAAGCAAGACGTCATGGATGCGATTAAAAAAATCCTGGGAAATTTTAGATGCTCTGGAGCGACAATGGAAATGTTTCATATTAATTAAAAATTCGCCATTGCGAATAATTTTTTTTTAAATAAAAACATTTAAATTTAATTTAAATTCGAACAAATCGAGAATTTTATATATTTATTGGTTTTGTGACCGAATTTCGGTAACGGGGATCCCAACTAGTATTAATTAATCCATTTTAACGTTTACACAGAAAAGTTCTGAGTGTATGCAGTATATTAGCACCACAGCATAGATTTCTACATCGACTTAAAATCTTGCCTCATCGATGTGCTCGTGATCACTGAAACGTGGTTAAATTGCACATTCCTAAATGAGGAAATATTAGACTCCAGCTGGACAGTCTACAGATGCCATAGAGACTACAACTCCACCGGTCTTTCAAGAGGAGGTGGAGTACTTATAGCCGTCAAGGACTCCTTAAATTGTGAACTAATAACAAACAATCACGCACAATTTTTCGAGTTTTTGTTCGAATGAAATTGGACAAGAAAAACATATTCATCGGCACCTTCTACACTGATAAAAAAAATTCTTAGTTTAAGAGACTTTTTCTTGAACCAAGCAAATAATGTTTAGGATATAACGAAAACAAAATTGTCTTGTCTTGGTTTTATTGTCTTGGATGAAGACAAAAGTTGACTAGAAGTAAGAAAAAAAATTCTTGGTTTGAGATACTCATTTTTTTAGCTTTTTCAAAAAAAAAAAAGCTTATACAGAGGCTCTGTCCGTCTGTCCGTCTGAAGCCTACTTTCATCTCTGAAAGTACTGCAGATACAGACTTGGGAAATATCTCAAAATGTAGCTCTTGGTCAAAAGACCAAAAACTGAGAAAATGCTCTGGAAATTTCAACCAGAAGTATATTTAAACAACAAAAAAGAGCCTTTAAAGAAAATATTGTGACTAATTTTTGTGTTCTAAGGCTTATAACTTCTTAATTATTCATTTTACCACAAAATTTCTAAGTAATAAATTGTAGATTATTTAATTCTAAACAAAAAGTGTCCTTGCAAATTTCCGGTAAGATGTGCCGTTTCGGAGATATAGTGGAAAACCCATTTGCATACGTTTTCCAAGATGGCGGCCAAATGGGGGGGGGGGTTAGAATCCCGAAAACTCAAACTTAAGCTCACCCTGACCCCCCCCTACACATCCCAAAAATAAAACCTTGTCCTGCATTTTTGCAATGTTAAAGTACCATTTCCATGGACTATAAAGGGCTAGGGAAACTCCCTCGTCCGTGGGTCTGCGAGTTCGATCCTTCGGCTCGCGGTGCTTTTTTTTCGTCATAATAATTTTTTTTAATTTCCTTCGGGGATTTTGTTTCTTATGAAACAAGTTTTTGACATGAATACGTCTCTAAATTTGCTTCCAGAACAAAAACCGATGATAACGAAATTATGGCATATAGTTTTTATTTGCAGCTCAAAAACTATTGTTTATATTGAATAAAGAAATATACCATGACGTGTGTGAAGAATCAAAGAATTTTATTGTTTGCATTTGATTTCCTTTTTTTTAAGCTATGATGATTATATTGTAGTGTTTGTTAAATACTTTGTTAAGTTTTAGATTACGCAGTCTCACAACTTATAACCTACATAAGCCTTTAACAAAAACTTTTCAAGATTAATTATATATAGCGTTGGTCAGTGTGATACTTATGAATCTCCATGGCCAAACTAGGGTGCGGTAAGCCGAATTTTTAACAATAAGACATGTATGTTTAAGTAAAATAATACACCTAATTCTGTTGTGCAAAGTGCACCACATTAGATTTTCCTCCAATCCAAAGAAAAATGTTTAGATTCGTTTTCTATAGTGTTTACATGTGTGATGTGCTTTTTTTTGCAATTTGACACATTCGAATTATTGGCCTCGATTCCCAGATCCGGCGGCTTGGAAGTGAGTGCGGATCAATCTCCACTTAATATATTGTCATCCAATCTGAAGTGTTATTCAACAGAAAGAATACCATGAAAAAGCGTAATTAGTGGCTAGTCTCTAGGCACAACATCCCACTAGTTTTAATTTAAGCAACTCAACTTCTTAGTCAAAGAATATCAAATTCTTGAAGCAAGCAAATTAATTTTCTTGACGGCTGTTTTGAATAAGGACTTATATTTTTGCTAACGATCATACGCCAGTGTCAATTTAGCTACAATATTTCCATGTAATAAAATAGTGAATTGCCTCAATAAATATTCTCGAATTAAAACTTCATCGTGTCTTGATTCGAAACAAATTTTGTTTTGAATAAAAAATATTTAGTTTCTTGAGTAAAAAATTAAAAAATCTTATTTCGAAAAATACATATCTTGGTCGAAAAATATAAGTATTGAGCGAAGAAATACAATTGCTTGGCTCAAGAATTTCTAGTGTCTTACTCTGACACAGCATTCTCATGTTAAACGAAGACTATGGAATTGCTGGAATCAAGACAATTTTTTTTATCAGTGCATAAATTCTATCCATATAAAGCTTATCGACACTTTTCATGGCAATGACTTATGTCAAATGATCAGGCAACCAAACTCTTCTGGTAAATGGTTGGATCTGATTTTCACTAATCGCTATGAGGAGGTTATTATCCTTCCCGCTTCCGATGAGGAGAACCTATTCACTAATTCTACTCACCGCTTGGGTGCTTGAGCTCAGCACCACCTTTTTTGCCCTTGTTACGCCATACAACAACTCAATAGCATATGACATTAAGAACGCAAATTTCAATAGTATTGGTTTCGAATTATCCCTTGTCAACTGTGAGCATATGCTTTCAAGCAATGATCTTGACGAGGTAGTGCCGTCCTTCTACACTATTATCTTCAACATCATTGACAAATATGTCCCCAAAATCATAAAAAGAAATAAATTATCGGAACCTTGGCTTGATAGAAAAATGCGATCTCTACGTAAACAGATAAATAAGTTAGTTATATAACATGATAAGAAAAAACATACACATAAAAGCGGAAGTTAAATTAGAACAGGCTAGCCTCTGAATTCTCACTTAGGTCACGTGAGGCATATAACACTTACTTAAACACTATCGAGGGGTCAAATGGTAGCAACGGCCTCAGGGACCTATGATGGTGCCGGTACATCAAAGAGATAAATCCTGGGTAACGTCACCTGTGATCTAAGGTCTTCACGATCTAAGATTTTCCGATATGCTACCGAATCCTACCTCAACCTCCACGAAGATGTAGATTTTACATCGGGCTTGATGCTCTTGTCTATATAAGAGTAACAGACTAAGCAGGGTGAAAGGCGAGTGTTTCGCGCCTCAAAACGAAGCAAATACCGAACTGGTCCTCCAGGTTGGGGGTTGGGTGGCAAGCTGACAACCTTAGAAGAGTGCTGTGGCTCGGATCACTATCTAGTCAAAGTGAAATTGAGAACCCGGATAGCAACTAAAACGCATAGAGGGCAAACTCAACCAAATTACGATATAGATAAGCTAAAACGGGAAGAAATAAGAGCCTACCAACATGCTGTCGTACAAAACTTGAGAGAGGTAGATAAACAGCCCAACATCAACGAGCAGCATAAAGGGGGCAGCAGAAGAGGCACTAGGCTAGGCCCCCAGACAGGGTAGACCCGATGGGTTTGACCAGGACTGTAGAGCCGCAATTGAAGAAAGAAACCCGAGCCACCGAGAGTACATCGCAAGGCCAACAAGAGCAAGGATGGAAGTCTTCAAGGAAAAAAGAAAAATCGCAGACAAGCTGTGCAGAAAGAAGAGGGAATATCTAAATAGGAAAATCTTACAGATACAGGAAGACTTCAATCAAGGGAGAATTAGACAAGCGTACAAAGGAACTCACCAGATCACCAATAAGTTGCAGCCAAGAACGGACATCTGCAAGGACATAGATGGGAACTTGTTGGCAGATCCTGATAGGATAAAAGAAGAGTGGAAAGAGTATTTTCAGAACATATTGAATCCTATCTCCATATTAAACGAGAATGCACCGACAGAGGCATTTGTAATTCCCCAAGATAACATCTCAATAGAACCACCAACACTGGATGAGGTGCGGGAAGCTGCAAAAAGACAGAACAGCAACAAATCGCCTGGCGCCGATGGAATAGCAGCTGAGCTGCTAAAGGAAAGAGGACCCCAACTATTACAAACCTTTCACGAACTCATATGCACCATCTGGGAGGAAGAAGTTATACCAGAGGACTGGAAGAAACCGATTATATGTTCAATATACAAGAAAGGAGATAAATTAAACTGCAAAAACTACAGAGGCATCTCACTCCTCAGCACTAGCTACAAAATCTTCACAAAACTTGTGAAACAAAAACTGGAACCTATAGCGAAAGGCCTTATAGGAGAATATCAAGCTGATTTTAGGACAAACAGGTCAACATCGGACCAACTGCTGACCTTAAAGCAAATTCTGGAGAAAACCTGGGAAAGGAATGTAAATGTACGAGGTTTGAGAATTAAGTAATGAGACTGATTATATTGCCGCGATTGTGGTAACCCTGCGACCTTGAAATTCCCTTTCCCTTCTCTCGGCATCCTTCCCCTCTCCATTGTTATACATATTTGCCATCGCTCTAGCTTGTTTAGTTCGCCTGCACTGTCGTGTTGAGTAAACGCGTGTTCGTGGTGCTCGTCACGAAAATGGAAAAACGAAATCAAGAACAACGCGTCGCGATAAAATTTTGCGTCAAATTGGGCGAAACAGCTTCGAAAACGTACGCTAAAATTGTAAAAGTGCATGAGTGCTCTTAGTCGTGCCCAGCTGGAAGGGGTTGAAGTTGTAGTGAAATTCTTCTTGATGGAACTTACCAAGGACCAGAAGTTTTTGCTACCGGAGGTTGCATTTAGGAGTTTACTTCTCAATTTGTTGTCAAATAAGGTTTTGACTTTTTTGATGGGGATTTCGCTTGGTGAGTGTTGAAGCGAACGCAAGTGGCGGGATGGAAGACGTCCCAAAAAAAAAGAAAACGTGGTCGCATAAAAGCGAACCAGTAAAAGTACCGTTAGGAACAAAAGTTTTACAGAAGATAATGTCTTAAACACGTGAATTTAAACAAACAAAGTTATCGGTTAATATAAATAAAAAGAAAACGTGTTAAGGTGTAACGTTAACCAAATTGCCCGAAACAAAAGAAATTGGGGACGAAAAGAAAAACCAGGGAATTCCGGATGAGGAACAACCATAAAAATAATCATTTGATTTAAGGCTTTGGATTGAAGAAGTCAAGAAGAGTCACTGTCAATAATATATTAATTATATGAAGACCACTTGGATGATTAATTATATGAAGACCACTCTGATAATAATAATATTTTAATACTTAGTTGTAACTGTTGATAGTATTGTTAAAGGTAGAAGCAATAAGGTCAAAATATACAATTGTAAGCTATGTTAATATTAAGTTTAAAATCTACATATATAATGATATTTCTCCTAAACTACATATATAATGAACTAAGACGACTTACATACATAGATGAGTTTATATTTTCTTAAGCTCATCTAACTTGTCTTAAATGTCAAAATTTTTAGGTTTAGTTTTGTAATTGTACATATATTTTATAATTTATTTTCTTAAGGTAGTGTAGCCCATTGAGGACCAATACTGTTATTAAGCACACCGGTCGCAAGTGTGCAGACCTAAACTTTCATTGCATAAAGCTCGGCAGTTTTATATGATTATATAATAGGCAATTGGACAACACATATATAGTCCATCAATTACTTTAGTATTAGTAACTAGAAAATAGCATAAATGTAACTGTGAATTTTTAAGTCGAATAAATGAATTGAATTGACTTTTTTGATGGCGGTTTTACAAGAATTTCTTTGTTGTATGTACTCTAAACGGAGCGATTCACTCGGGAAGCTCTTGTACGCTCGGAAGGCGGCTTCTTTAGTTTTGATTGCATTCATACACTCCCGATTAAACCATCTGTTAAGCCTAGGCTTCACAGATTTGGTAGTATGGGCAATGAAAAAATGCATTCCTGCCTGTATGATCCTGGTGATACGGATAGCGGCAGAGTTGGCGTTTCTATTCCGGAAACACAGGTTCCAGTCTGTAGATTGGAAAAAATTAATAAGCCCCAGCCAATTGGCCTTCCCATAATGCCATACAGTTCTTCGAACTGCTTTGGGAGGGGTGGGAAATTCGAATGGGAAGTTAGCGCTGATTAGGCAGTGGTCTGAATTGCCGAGAGGTGAATGAACTTCGACGGAGTAACGCGCTGGATGAGAAGTTAGAAAAAGATCAAGGAGATAGGTTCCTTGATCAGCAACATCAGGGACTCTTGTGGGATGATCCACAATTTGATGCAAGTTATTGATGTCTGCAAAGAGCTCGACGTCCTTGCCAGAAATACTGGTGCCATTTGAGTAAGTCAGCCATTTAACGTTGTGAACATTGAAATCACCCGCAACAACTCACCCGAAATCACACTCAGGATTGGACGACAAAAATCCCGAGATCTGTTCGGAAATAGTATCAAAAGATGAAGTGGAGGCTTCGTTACTTATGTTAAAACTTCTGTATAGGAAGCAGAAGAATAAGACGTCGCTTTGGAAAATGATTTTAATCCAAAGATAATTAAAATCTGAAGTCTTGCTTGAATATATTTTATAATAAGCCACGTCGTCCCTAACATAAATGGCAATACCCCTATGGGAGGAGAGATTGTGCACTAAAGTGTATCCCGACACCTGGTAATGACCTAAGTCATTATCAGGTGATATTTAGGTTTCGATAATTGCGAAGATTGGGGGTTTATAATTAGATAAGTGGCACTCAACAAAAGAGAAATTCGCATGAAGTCCACGAATGTTACAAAAGTCACTACCAAAGCTTGACTTGTAACGGGACTTCGGTTGCGCAGGCTCAATCACCTCCTTCTCGGGGATATTTCCCGGCATTACATTTGCCGCAACCATCAGAGTCAATAAAATTTGTCCTCGTCAAAGTGTTATGCCTTTTGAGACGGGGCAAATTTCATCGACCGACAGATTTTAGCCACGGCACCTGCAGGACCGCGATGCGAGAGAGGGTAGGGAGCAAGGGTACTTATGTACTTGTGCCGTTCGTCGGTCCGGTCGGTCGTTTAGTCTATTGAAGGGTGATGGGCCTTCGCGTTACTTTTGCTCGTTATTTTTTTTGTCACTGTTTTTTTATTATAGTTTTTTTGCGCACTTTTTTATTAGTTTTAATTTTTCACTCGAAATCTTTTTTTAAACAGTTTTGTTTTGTTGTTTTGGTTTTTTGTGTCGGCGCGATTTTTAGGGACCGGAACAGCACACGTCCGTTCTCTTTGCTGTCCTAGTCCAAACTCAACGTTTTTCCCAAAACTATGAAATATCCGCTGCAATAACTGGTGTTGGAGGGAATCTGTCATATTTCAGGGTATTTTTTGTGGATTTGAAATTAATAGTGAACAATTTCTACAATATTGTCAAATTACTGCATGATGTCAGGAGTTTCAGGGGAGCGGATACTGGAGATGTCAGGAATTTCAGGGGAGCGGATACTGGAAGCGACCACCATTTGGTTGTAGCAACTATTCGCCTTAAAATCGCCGCAATCAGAAACGTGCAACAAACTGCTAGAACCCGTAGACGGTTTAACGTAGACCTCCTTCGGGAGAGCGTTAAAAAGCGGGAATTTGCTGGAAACCTACAAGAATTATTAAAACAGCAAGCCTTTTCTAACGACACAAATATTGAAGAATTGTGGAGTACGACAAAGGGCGCGATATTGACGGCTGCGGAAACGAGCATCGGTTATGTCCAAAGAAACCAGCAACACTGGATCTCGGACACAACCTGGCAAAAAATAGAACGCAGAAGGGCCCTCAAAAATAACGTAAACTCTACAAACGACCCGGAAAGACGTTACCAACTAGAACGGGAATACTCCCAATTACATCGGGAGGTTAAGAGAAGTGTCCGGCGTGATAAAAGGCAGCAGATAAATGAGCTCGCAGAAAAAGCGGAAAACGCGTTAAACACAGGCATAAGGTGCTGTACCAAATCACTAAACATCTCCCGGGAAAGCACTCTACTAAAAAGCATGCCGTTAAGAGTGCGGATGGAAGGCTGCTGTGCAGCGACGAGGAGCAACTCCAAAGATGGAGAGATTACTTCTTCGCCGCCCTGAATGGTACACTTACACAGGAACCTCAGGAAAACAACAACAATGCACAGCCAATAAGAACCACCACCGGGCCCCATCCAAGACGGAAATAGTAACCGCAATTCATGCGATGGCCAATGGTAAAGCAGCTGGGAAAGATGGCATCCCGCCAGAATTGTTGAAAGCCGACTCAAGCCTCATAGCAGATGGGCTTCAGCCAATCCTAGATATAGCATAGAGCACCTGTACCTTTCCGGAGGATTAGACGTCAAAATACCAAAAAGGGGGGGCCTAACAATATGCGACAACTGGAGAGGCATCTGTTTACTATCTACAGTGGGCAAAATTTTGTCCCATATATTACTATCTAGGATAAGTGAGGCAGTTAACCGAACGCTTAGGAGGCAGCAGGCCGGATTAAGGAAGGGCCGCTCCTGTATTGATCATATTAACACCTTGAGAATAATAGTGGAGCAGTCTACTGAACTCCGATCCCCCATTTACCTTGCTTTCGTAGATTATGAGAAAGCGTTCGACTCGGTCAATAGGAGCTTTATATGGCAGGCACTACGGCGACGTGGATTGCCTGATAAAATAATAGAATTGATAAAAGCCCTATATAACAATTACAAATGCAGAGTTCTCCATAATGGAAAATTATCCGACAGCTTCGAGGTGAGCTCAGGAGTACGACAAGGATGCCTACTCTCGCCATTACTATTTCTTATAGTAATAAATGACATCCTTGTCGGCGCTCTAGATAATAGAACAGGCGGCATACAATGGGGTTTGGTAGACCGCCTTAAGGATCTCGACTACGCAGATGATATCTGTTTGCTGGCCCACAGACACCAGGACCTCAAAAACATGTTAAACAATTTGGCAACAGAAAGTAGTCCAGCAGGCTTAAGGCTAAATCCGACTAAAACTAAAGAAATGCGGATAAATGCAAAAACCATTGAACGGACAGCGCTGAATAACCGTGACGTGGAACTGGTAAATAAATTCTGCTACCTCGATAGTATTATTACCGAAAATGGTGGGGCAGAAGAAGACGTCAGTTCCAGAATAAATAAAGTACGAGACGCATATGCATGTCTGTCCCGCATATGGAGATCAACTAACACCAAATTGCGGCTGTTCAACTCCAACGTTAAGGCAGTTCTTTTGTACGGTTGCGAAACATGGAAAGTCACCCAATTCATCACAGGGCGCCTACAAGTCTTCATCAACAGATGCCTTCGTCGTATCCTAAAAATCCGCTGGCAAGATAGAATTTCAAACGAAGAACTATGGCGCCGTGCCGGCCAAGAAAGGATAGACGACCAAATCAGGCGAAGGAAATGGAATTGGGTTGGCCACACCTTGCGACGCGAAAACGAAAATCTAGCCAAACAGGCCCTTGACTGGAACCCGCAAGGTTCCCGTCGAGTAGGAAGACCTAGAACAACTTGGAGGAGAGCCCTACTAGAAGAAGCCGCAACAACTGGGATATCCTGGTCGGAGCTAAGAGCTGTCACGCAAAACAGAGTCCGCTGGAGGGCAACTGTTTCCACCCATTGTATCCGTGTTACTTCATGCCAACAACTGAGCAAAAAGCTCTTATTCACGGTCACAAAATTATTCAATTTGCGTTACTTCCTGTTGGTCAGATGACTGAAGAAGCGCAGAAATCGTGCAACAAATTAATAAAAAGGTTTCGGGAAGATTTTGCGCACAAATGCGATAGAATTAAAAACATTGGAGACGTTTTCCGCAGTCTTTTGGTAACGTCAGATCCGTTTATTTGAAGCTGTGCGAACTGTCTGTAAAAAAATAACTCCCTGTCACAAGAAGCGCAAGATCTGTTGGCTTCACTTTTGCATGATGAAATAAGTATGTGAAGATCCTCTAATGCATTTAATGAGCGATAGCGAGAATAACGATTGTAAATGTTTTTACATTTGTCACAATAACTGGTTATTTTATTTAAATCGTTGAAAAAATACGCAGCTATATGTTTCTCCTGCCATTCTTGGGCCGCCATTTTTTTCAAATTTGATTTCGGATTCCTAATCAGCGACCTTGAAAACCCCTATATACGAGTCTATGTCAAAAAATTTTAATGTCTTGAGACTTTGGTCTCGTTTTCGGCGTTTGGAACCAAAAGTTTATTCGACAAAAGTCGCATTGAAGTGACCGTGAACTTTTAGTTTCAAGGTCACTGAAGACTTTTGAAAAAGAATTAGCTGCGGAAAACTGCGGGGAATCTATCTTTAACTAGTTTGAAGTTACCAATTTTTGATCAAAATTATTGCTTTTAAAACTTTAATAACGTTCTAGTGTGTTTTTTCCAAAACATTCATGCAAAAATTTTTTTGAGCGTTCCTCTGATGTTATTGTTTACTTTTGGTTATGAAATTTGTCGACAATTAATCAACATTTACTTTTCTATTTGATTAATTGAGTGCTTTCTTACTTATAATTGAAACAAGAATAAAAAAGAACAAAAAACTGCATATTATTCCGCTATTTCGTAAAGAAAACTTTATTGAAGAGGCCAAGTACGTGAAATTACACTTACTATACGAAAAAAAGTTTTCTTCGTTAAAATAAACTAGAAAAATCGAATATTTTAGTCGCCATCTTGAATCCGCCATCTTGGATTTAAAAAAAACAATTTTTTGATGTCGAATTCGGATTCAGCGACCCCGAAAACCCCTAGAAACCAAGTTTCTAAGACAATCAACGGCATTCTACAGTTTTGGCCGCTTTTCATTAGATTCCGACCACTGTGGCGTCGGGCTCTGAATAGAGAAGAAAAGGAACCGAAAATGGCGTACATGTATACGCATTCGAGGGAAGCACCAAAGTCTAGAAATTAACAAGTCTTTCATCTTCATATGATTAATGAGTGAAAGGCTAACAGCTATATGCACAAGTCAGGCTATCAGAGATAGAATGCAACATTTTTATACGCGTTTGCACACAACTAGGACAACATGGAGGAGAACCCTATTAGCAGAAGCCGCAACAACTGGGAGATCCTGGTCGGAGCTGAGACCTGTCGCGCAAAACAGAGTCCGCTGGAGGGCAACTGTTTCCGCCCTATGTCCCATGAGGGATTAAAGGAGCACAATGATGAAATGATGATGATTGCACACAACTAAGCAGCGGAAACTTTTATGAGTTTTTATATTGGGATAAACTTAATGTATTGGTGCATATTCGCTGGCTGTTTTGATTTATGAAAGAAAACAGCTGTTTAAATTTTCTTTCCTTTTCTGTTCTGCATACTTTATCGTAAAGAGAGAATCTGGCTTTGTCTCGGTGAGTTCACGAAGTATGCCTTGAGTTTTTGCTCAGCAGTGATGCACGTACACAACTAACGGGGGGAAAATTTTGTATGAAGATGAAAGACTTGTTATTACTAGACTTTGGCCTCGACGCCGGGCACAAAAAATGGGATAGAAGCCGATGTGGCAAAAAGTAGCAGCCAATTTTTGTAAATGTTGGTAAGTGATAGTTAACAAACAATTAAAAAAACAGGTCCCGACCTCGGAGTACTTTTTACTTATGGCTTTTGACGTGACAACGTCTATTAAATCGGTTTAAGATAGGACGCGCGTGTGAAAATGTCCCGCACAATGTCCCGCACACAAAAAAAATCATATCTCCGCCCCATACATGTTAGGGGGGTGGTTAATAGCTCAAATTTCGTTAATTTATCCTCTACACGGGAAAAATACATTCATTCACCTTATTGACGTGACAACGTCTATTAAATCGAAAAAAAAATTTGCTTCGAAATATATAATTTATTAATTGAGAAAATAATACAAAACGTAATAACAGACGTTGTCACGTTCAAATTAATAGACGTTGTCACGTTAAAATACGGACGTGATACTTCACATCCAAGACCATTAATTTTTTCGTGAAAACATTTGAAACTGAAGTCATGCAAATTACCCCTAACTTCATTGCATATTAACTATTTCATGATAAATTTCATTAACATAATTCAAATACACTCACTTCCGGAGAAGAGTCAATTTTACACAATTTAAAAAATTTTATTTTTCACTATTTTTTGCAGGACTAAACACGACGCCCTTTTTTGCGCTTTTTTCGGTCGAGATGGGTCCCCGGAAACGCTTTCAAAAGAAATGAATTCCTGACTCAAGTAGACGGCTCCGACCCCCTCTAAAGCTAGTTTCGTACCCCTGGGGTACATTCCAGTAAAAAACTCCATTTTTGAGGTTATGGCCACGTTTTCGGCGGTTGGAACCACTGTGTGACGGGGGCCCCCGGTATAACAAAATTTAGTAAAAAATATAAATTTATATATATTAAAATGAACCCCTGTTTCCCTTGGTCACGCCATAACTAGAGAGCCACTTTACCGATTTGCTTCATCTTTTTTTTACATTTTCTAATACTTTGTAGAAGGTTCTTACGGAAAGAAAAATTAAGAAAAATGCACAAAACATTGGATAATATCAGAAAACTTAACGGTTAATGCGTGTATGTTCGTATATTCGCAATAGGCTCCTATACCGTGCAAACGATCTTAATGAAATTTTAACTATGTGCTATTTACATTAACAGAAAGAACATACGCTATTTTATTACTTTCTAAAGCCAATGAAAGATGGCGCTGTCGTAGAGAGCTTCGTTGAAAATCATTGCAGAGGTTCGATGATGCTCCCATGATGCACCTCGAGGCTCGGTTTTAAAAATTCAAAATGGCCACTGACCGAAATTCAAAGTGGCTGCGGAAATATGGTTGAATTTGCCAATTTTCTTCCGATTCCAGGGAAATTGGTATCTAGGTGCTCAAAAACTTAAAACTTCAAAATGGCCGCGCCAATATGCCGGACGAATTTTGGTAATTTTGTTCCGATTCCAATGAAAGTGGATATTCGGGGTTTTCTAAGGTAGCAAATAACGAATTTATGATCAAAACTTATAAACGCAAAATTGCGGGGCCAATATGGCTGACGAATTTTGTCAAATAAGTGTCATTTCCCAGTTAGAGGTATGTAGATTGCTCAAAAGCGGAAAATCTTGATATCCTAGCTACAAATGGAAAAACATTGAATCCTGAAGCTTTCCAAGTAATAGTTTAAGAATTGATCAACAAGGTGTTTTTTTGGAAAAATGTTAAGAAGCCGAAATGTGGGATTTATATACGTTGGATAACAATCTGAAATTTTAGTTATAAGTCTAGGATTCTGCACTACGGAAACAGGCTGGCATCTGGGTAAATAAATAGGGCCAGTGACATTGCAGGTGAGAGCCCAGGGGTCAAGCAGTTGTCCCTTTATTTTGCGCCATAACTTGAGAACGATTTTACCGATTTCATTCATCTTTTTTTTTTAAGTTTTCTTATACTTTGTAGAAGGTTCTTATGGAAGATCCGGTATTAGCAATATATACCCTTATCTGTTATTTGATGATGACAAAGATATATCTATTATATATACATAGATATTATATACATTGATAAATCGCACATGGGTTGCCTAGCTAAGTCGCGTACCGAAGCTGTTAAATAAAAGAAATTGTAATTCACTTTTTTGGACCAACTTTCCCGATTTGTTAATCATAAATTCGAGCTTTAGCTGACACAAGGAATTGGAAAAATAGAGGGTGCCTACTTTCGCCACGTTACGACTGTGAAGTTGCCAGGTATAAACAGGTAAGCAAACGTTATCAATACACCCTCATCAGTTGTTTAATACATGAATTTCATTCCCTACCCAACAGTCGTAGGTTGCCTCAGCAAAAGTTTGTCACATCGATGGTTGCCTAGATTTTAAAGTTCTTCTCAAAGAAGATTTGTTTGTTCCCTTTTTTCGACTAATTGCACTGGACTAACATGCTTATATATAAATTAAGCATGTAGCGTAAAAGCTTATATTTTTTAAAAAGGTTATATTTCAAAATGCACTTACCTGTGGAGAAGAAGCCGATCTACGTAGTTCTTCACTCTTCATTCTTATTGTAGGTATATGCTCTGCATGAGCGCTTGTCGCTAATGGATCAGATACTAAAATAACTGAAGGACTTTGTCCGCCACTCTTTATAGGTACTGTATGTTCTGGCTCTTGCTTAATGGTTGTTGAAACAAAATGCAATCCTGTATTTGGACTATATGGGCTGGTTGTTATTGCACTTGTATTTGTTACTGGCTCAGTTATAGTCATCGATGGTGAAGATTGCGTTGGATGAGAGAGCTGCCTATGTAGACTAAAACCAGATAATGCTGTCGATGATGTCGGCGGGGATTGACTTGGTAACAATGGATGAGAATGTTGTTTAACTAGAAAAGGTGTTGATTGTGGTACTGATAAAAGATGTGGAGATGGTGCTAAGCTTGGTGCTGGCTCTGAAGCATGTCGTTCTATTTTTGGTGGTGGAACTGATAGCAAGCCACTATGGGGACTAACCAAATCAAACTCCATTACTTCGGGGGATTGCTGATTTGTATCGCTATCACGTTTAATTCGAGGCTGTCGAATCAGAAATCGATTTCTTTTTGTTCCAATTACTGATGTTTGTTTTTCTATAAAATATTTTTTAATAAATTTGCATTAGTTATATCAATCAATTATATATTATTATAAAAGAATATGTGCCTTTTAATAAAAAAATGTTGTGCTTAAACTAATGCAAACTGTACTTTACAAACTAACTTTAGAACTATACTTTATTTAAAATAATAAGCTCTTACTAAAGAGTATTGAGATTCAAACAAGTCGGAATTCCAAAGAGCTTCTTCCATTAGAAAAGAGAAGGCTTAGCTTTATGGACTGGATGGGCCCAAAAATTTGAATCTCGGCACAGAACCTTTGTTTGAAATAAAAAGTAAAAAATAATTTTGATTAAAAAGTTTTTATTGCACCAGCCAGTATAGAGGAACAACCTAACTTTCGAAATGTAAAAAATCGTGGGACTCTTTACCTATATTCTTATTTTATAAACACCGGACCTAGCGCCCCACGCTTTTTTACATTTCAAAAGGTAGGTTGTTCCCATATAATGGCTGGAGCCAGTTTTAAACTGTATTTACTACTTTTAAGCTTCCGACATTTTGTGGTGACGGTCGTATTAGATTTAAAATGACGTCACACAGCTTGCTTCAATATACTCGTCATATACTTTCATTTTATACTCATACCGAGAGCGTTGTAAAGAAAAATGTAGACCCCCTGTTCTGTGCGCCGCCATTTTGAATGACGCCACACATCTAGTATGTTATTATATAGTATAGTGTTCTACTGTTACACCCTTTCATTAAAAAGTAATCCGCTAACTTGTGTTTGCCGCCATTTTGAATTTGGAATGACATCTCACAGCTAATAGTATCCCATTTGTCATATCCTTTCAATTAATACCCATACCGAGTGGGTTTTAAAGAAAAAGGCGGCCGCTATTTTGAATAACGCTACATAGCTAATTGTATTCTACTTGTCATATTCGGCCAGACGGTGAAGTACATTTTTTCCTAAAAATTGAAAAAAGTTCTGACACTGATATCTTTTTTTTTAATTTGTTCATTTAAAAGCGTACTTTAACCGGCCGAAAAGTTATCACTCACTGGATGAGAGGTACCCCAAAAAAACCACCCCCCTAAAAGAAAAAAATCGTTTTTGGCTAATATCTCTTCCACGGCGAGTCTTACGAGGTGTGACAATTAAGTAATGAGACTGATTATATTGCCGCGATTGTGGTAACCCTGCGACCTTGAAATTCCCTTTCCCTTCTCTCGGCATCCTTCCCCTCTCCATTGATATATTTGCCATCGCTCTAGCTTGTTTAGTTCGCCTGCTCTGTCGTGTTGAGTAAACGTGTGTTCGTGCTGCTCGTCACGAAAATGGACTATATCATTTCGAATATTTTGCCTCATCGCTCATCGGTTGACCGCCGCGCCGCACTTTTTTTATTGCAATTTCTCACCTGAAAGATTAGTTATCGCCAAAAAATAAAGGACAAAAGCAAGAATGTGGGGAAATGACAATTCCATAAACATTAACGCCCCACGCACATAACTCGACTGATTTGCAATCCCAGTTGCAAACTGATTTCACTATTATCACGCTCACAACCAGTTTGCAACCAAAATGAAACCTTTGTCCACACACAAGCGCAACTGATTTATCATCAATCGGTGACCTGTACGCAGAAGATTTTGTTGAATAAATTTTGACGCGTAGAAATGCAACCACGCAACTGAAACTGGTGACATTTCCAAGCGTTGCATTCCGTGACAAACAATATAGAAGTTAGTCCAATCAATCTACGCAAATCCATCTAATAATTGCCATCAATCGAAAGATAATTTGAATAGCTACAACTATATTTTCTTTTATTCGCTAAAAAGCGTTTTTTACACTTTCCGGGATTTTTTAGGTTAGGTTCGCCATTCCAAAATCAGAAAAAGAAAACGCTATCTTTTTTAGATTTTTTTTTCCTATATGACCATATTTTTTGTTTCCTGATGGCAATTAACGCAAAAATTACATGGAGCTATTTTAGATTGATTGGACTAAGTGTGTGTATTCAAATGCGACTTGGAGGAATATTCCAAGAATGGAAAGCATGCAACGCATTTGTCGATCTACTTAATCATCTCTAACGGTTAAAATAATACTATTTTAATATTCGGTAATTATTCGGCAAACTAACTGAATATTCGGCCGAATACGAACATTTAAAAATTCTTGGGCTACCGAGTTTTTGCCTTATTATGATTAATAATTTTCAAATAATAAATAGTTCTATGTTTTTACAGCAGTTGTTGTAACATTTTTCATGTTTCAATATTGTGGTTTCTATCGAGGGCGCGAACAAATTGCCTTCGACTTCAATTTTTTTTCGTACGATTATCGTCGTTCGCCATACACGAACCGGCTCCTGTTTCCGTGGGCCGTTTTTTGACAATGTCTTTTGATGAACCACCACAAAATAAGTGGAAAGTGTGAAATGAAATTTTTCGATATTACGCTTAGTTTTCGAGATATTGACACTTGAAGTTGACGTTTTGAGGTATTTCCCCAAAGTTTTTAATTGTTTCAGAGCAACGATTTACGTGGCGCTGATATTTTAATTATGAATTTCGATAAAACACCCTAAAATAAGACGAAAATGTAAAATACGATATATCGCTTCGTTTTTGAGATATCGATTACCTGAAATTTTAGGTATTTTCAGCGTTAATCGTGTCCAAAAATAGTAATACTAGGACCCCTGTGCTGAAAGTCGAGTCATATGACAGTCGCATGTATATGTCGTCTCGTTTTAAAGTTGGTGTGCTGATAGTCGGGTGTAGTGACAAGTCGTTTGAGTTAAAGAAATTGTCGTTTCAGTAAAATTACGACTGTCAGCACAGGGGTCAGAGAGTGTATGTGCTAAGTTTTTGTGTTTAGTGAGGAATAAACATTTTTAGTTTGAAGAATAAACCTTTTTTAGTTTGTGTTTACCGAAAATTTTAATAAATTGTAAACAATTTAAGATTAAAGATGTTCTGCTGAGTTGTAGTTTAGTAGTTCGGAAGATGAAGATAGGAAACGCGAAGAATTAAAAATTTTCTGTTATTATTTCTTCCCAAATATTTGTGTATTTTGTCAGCATATCTCTGCCTTTAGGAACACTCCAAAATAACAAATATGCATTTTCTTTCACATTTTCCTACTTTGTCACTAACGCAAAGAGCCCGACCAAAAGTGACAAAAAAAACTACAATAAAAACGACTGTCAGCACACCAAATACATAAGCTGTCGCTTAGTCTGCAGATTTTACACGATATTAATGGACCATCAGCACACCGCTATATTAGTGTCACTTCATATGACAGCAAATACGACTTTCAGCACAGGGGCCTATGTATAGACCGCCTTTTATCAATTGTTGTCTGTAGCGACAGTACTTTCAGAGATGAAAGAAGGTCACAGACGGACAGAGCCTCTGCATAAGTTTTTTTTTTGAAAAGCTACAAATCGGGTATTAACTAACAAGTTAGAGTGATACACACAACAATGATTAGCGTTAATTGAGCGTTTAAGAGCCTTATCTGTCCTGTGTAGTAACCTTGCTGTTAATCATCAAAAAAATGGTTATTAACTAACAACTCAAGGCGACAGACATGCCAGTTAACGATGACAAGCATTAATTAAGAGTTTAAAAACGCTGTCTGTCCTGGGAAATGAGCAGTATGCTTATTTTCAGATTTATAGAAAAAAATGTATACTATTTATGAATATGGTAACTAAATGAAACTCTTTAATGCAAATTTGATTAAGATAAATTTATATCTATCGCGAGTATTTCTGAAATATACAGTAACAGTATTAGAACAGGCTACCATGAATATTATACTCAAACACAATTCAAAGTAGCTTAAACTATTCTTTTGTATTACTGGGGTCGACCTCGTTGAACTTAACGTGTAAATAACAAATTTGTTAAAAATCTTCGTCGTCACTGGTACAAAACTTAACACTTGCCTAAAGGAAGAAATAACATATTTTCTAATGAGAATATAATTTGTTTATCAAAATGAATACAATAAAACTAAATAAAAAGCACAATTAAGAATAATAAAATAAATGCGATTTTGATTAAAGATTTTAATTCTTTAGAATTACACATTTTTAATATCAAGGTATGTAAAACTAATATACATACACATCATCTTAACATACAGTTATATATTATTGTAAAAGACCAGAGAGCCTAAAATTCTACTTAATATATAAGTAAACACACTGATTTATGGTTTTTATAGATTAATATTTAACATTTTACCGGTCTAATTAAATAGATATTGGTTTCTTTTTAGTATTAATTATAACGAATGCATTTACAGACCATTTAATCGACCACTAGTTTATTATATCCGTTTGTTCATTCCATGTTCTTTTTTTAGCTTATATTCAATGCTTACAAAATAATAACAGCTACCATATAAAATATTTTGCCTTTTATTAGAGAAACGATAATGCCAAGAATTAAAACAAAACAATGAAAATAATAAATATTCTTATTAAGGGAAAGTAAATATTTACAATAATTTTTTTATGAAGTAGAAAAGAGGAAAAATCAATTATTATTTTTTTTTTGGTAACAAATATGTAACGAAGATATATATTTATTTTCTTAATCCAAATATATTAACAACTTTTTTATGTCTAAAAAATAATTTATTTTTATACGAGGTTATTAAAAAAATATATATAAGATTTATATGAAATAGATTATGGGGGTCTTTTGTGGGGAGATGAATAAAAGAGTGCGTTTGTGTGTTTATTTTGAAAAATAATTTTCTCTGTAAATATTATACTTTTGTATAGTAAAAAAATAAAAGAATTCAAAAAAGCTAAGTAAGTCAACTAAAAAAATTCGTTCAGTTGGTGCCATAAAGAACCAGGTTTTTTTTACTAGTAGGTTCCCTTCTCTTCACAAAGTAAAAGTCAGGACACTTTAAGTATAGATCTTTTAAAACGTCGCGACATTCCGCGCATGTACCCCAGAAAAGCTCTTAACAATGTTTAACAGCTTGGACAAAGCTTCATTTGACTCCTCCTATAAATCACTTGCTGCCATTTAATCAGTCACGACTGCGTATTCTAGAGGGCGGTGTATTTTTCTGGGACTTCAATGATTATTTAAAAAATTTACAAATTATGAATGAAAAACGGCCCTTTTTATATATTTCAAGGTTTTTGTATTTTACACATTTACTACAGAAAACATTTGTAGCAATTTCTATTAAAAAATACGAAATTTGTATTTTTATTACTTTATTTACTGTATTGGTGATGTTTACTGGCAGTCGCATGCGCGTTTTGCTTGGGGAGGTTGTGCTGCTCATGTATTCAAAAGATTTTTTAGCATTTTTTTTTAATTTAGGGATGAGAAATATTTTGCATAATTATGGTAAAATGGCTTGGTTGAGCAGGGGTTTTACATGTGTTTAAAAGCTCTGCTGAACACATATAAAGATAAATTAACTTTATTCATTCGCCATGCGCGCCTCCCTTCCTAAATTATTTTGTTGAGTTTTTCTGTAGGTATTTGTTGCCGTTTTAACTAACAAGAGGGGAAATGAAAGAACAATATTTATAAACGTTGGCAATGAGGTGCGCAGAATTTTTTGTGTCATGGAGTTTGAAAAGATCTGGTCACTGACATATAGTAATGGACTGCTGATTGACGATGCTGAATGGCACCATTTTTCTCCAGAAATAGAAAACCTTTTTTATGCAAACAAAAAAAATTTCTTCGAATTTAGGAGAAAATAAGTGATAAGATGTTTGTTATAATTAACGGAAATAAATTTCCATCACTCATTTTTATTTACATATTAGCAGTTTTTTCATTAAATAAATGTATTTATTCCAAAACCGTGACGGTTATTTCCCCTGTTTACCGAAATTTTCAAAATAGCTAAGACGGAAGAACGAAAACTATACCTATCTATTTTTTCCTAATTATGTTTATATCGCTGAGATGCGCTGGCGATTAGGCTGGTCGTCCCCTGGAAGCGTATTCGAGCTGCAGGCGGCTACAAACGGCTTTGAGATATGCGGCTACAGGCTACAGGGGTCGTCCACTGCAAGCCTTTCATGCTGCTCAGTTTGAAGTGAATTTGACATAATAATTTTGTGATTTGTAAATATAGAAGGCTTTTAGTACAGTTAAATTAAGCCGAAAAAAGCGGAATAGCGGAAATGATTGGGTACAGGCTGAAAATTGGCACAGAGCTTCCATTTACGGTTCTCAATAGGGGGTTATAATACAAAATCACAATTTTATTCGTTTTTTAGCATTTTGCTCATGCTGCCAACCTACATATGTATATGTTCTACTGCACTCAAGTTCCTGTTATTTATATCAAATAAAAGAATACACATTCACCTAAAAGATAAGTCTAAGTATATTGGTTTACGATAATTAGTAAACTAGTTATTCAACTCTAAATAAATTAAAACAAAATACATTTTTTTTCGTAAACACCCTGTATTTTAGTAGTTAACCACTATTTCTTCAAATGCATCCAGGAATCACCCCTAAAAAAATTAACAACGTTGGACTACTACGTTGAACGTCTGATAACCTATACAAGTCGTGAATGAGTGCATATGAGTATTTTAAATCTTTAAAACGGTGATATTTCCTGAATGGCAATTCGTACGGGAAAATGTATAAAAACTTTTTAGCAGAGAATCGCACGATCTACAAACTTTGTGAACATTATTTTATTATAGGACTTACGGTTTCAGATGTATTTGCAAAAAACTGATATATTGACCCTAAAACCCCCTAAAATATGAGCTTCCCGGGGTAGAAAATCGGCAGACTTTATAACCCCTTATTGAGAACCCTAAAAGGAAGTTCTGTGCCAATTTTTAGCCTGTACCCAATCATTTCCGCTATTTTTCCTGTACTATTTGGAGAAAATTATTTCCTGATTCGCGCGGCTACGCGCGACCGATCCAAATTAAGTTGGATTCGCGCGGCACGCTCCAATACGCCTATAGCCGCCCGCTCAAAGCCGCTTGCAGTGGACGATGTTTGTATGAAATTCTTATGTTGGATCTGTCGCGCGTAGCCGCTCGAATACGCTTCCAGTGGACGACCAGCCTTACAGTTCATTGGGATTTAACGTGGGAGCGAGGCAGGAATAGTTTTTGGTGCCATTTTTTTGTATGGGATTTTGCTCATTTAGCAGTCCATTACTATATGAGGAGCTGGCGAACAAAACCGGATTAGTCCGCAAAAATAAATTTTACACACTGGCTAAAAAACTAATATTAATATACGGAACTGCTCCGGTTTTGTTTGAAAATGCACTTTTAAAAGCTTGTTTTGACTAACGTAGAGCCGTTTTTGATTGAAAATATTAACAGGAATAGACGCAACAGGTCTTGGACACCACGATTCGAAAAAAAATGCTTTTGAAATTTGAGTGGACTACTCCGGTTTTGTTCGCCAGCTCCTCATATGTCAGTGGGCACGAACCAATCACTGGAGAAAAATAGTGCCATTCAGCGTTGTCAATCAGCAGTCTATTCCTATATGTCAGTGGGTCGTGCACACTGCGATTTTCCTCGAATTGAGTTTGTGTGCGTGCATATTTGATCTTGCGCACTCACATTTTGCCGTTGTGCTCGAACTGAATTTTCTGGCATATGATTTTATACGAAGCTATGGGTGCATATTTGATCTTACGCACTTCATATATTTCCAACTGAACTTATGGTTGCATTCAATTCAAAAATAAGTAAGGTTATGCGAAATTAAGGATGCTTTCAGTAAAGTATGTATTACTGAAAGCATCCTTCATTTCGCATAATGCGCAAGTTGAACCTGCATCCATTTTTTTGAAAAATCATTTGCGCCTGCATGCAAGTATGCATTAGTGAATTTGTTTCGCGTTCTCTTGTTATAATAACATGTTCTTTTATTATAATCATCATGTTCTTTTATTATAATCATCATGTTCTTTTATTATAATCACCGCACGTTATCAATATTCTCCTCGTCTATTTTATGTTGTCAATCAATACTTTGACAATGGCAAATTCTTATGTAGATATGAATTATTAAATGAAATTACTCATTAAATACAGGCCCATTCCATATATGTAAAATCTACCAATGCTTTGAACGTCACCACCTCCGATAGTTACAATTTGTTTTATATATGTTCCTCTGACAGAAACTAAGAAAAAAATTTTTTTACAGATTTTTTGGACGTTTATTTTTTAGTTATAAATTTTCAAAAAAATGAAATGCTGAAAATGTCACCTTTTACTAATTTCGGTATGGCGAATTCACTCAAAATAATATCAACCCCCTAACTTGATCAGAAACTAACCCCAGGACAACTCTTATTACTTAAATTGAGTGATTAGCTCTTTCGATTTTTTGAAAATTTATAAGTCCAAAAACTTTGAAACATTTGTTTTTTCGTAGTTTCCATCAGAAGAACAAATATAGAAAAAATTAGATGATTCGAAACCCATGAGATCCAAAATTAATTAAAAATTGGTTTATTTGATATGAAATAACCCTATAGATTTAGGCCCCTATTGGGGCCTTGGGGCCTCGGTAGCCTAGGGAGTAAGGCGTCTGGCTACCACCCCAGAAGTCCCGGGGTCGAATCCCGGCAGCGCCACGGTCCTTCGCCCTTTCCACTTTCCCACCTACATAACTTTCTTTCTTCCCTCTTTGCATTCCGATTCCTCCTGTCATAGCCTTCCTTAGTCCTTCTCCGCTCCACCAAAGCGCATGTCATCGGATGGTTGATGAGATTCAACTCGTTTCAGAAGGCAAAACACTCCAACGAGTTGTTTCTCGAATCCTCGATGTCAAAGTCGCGATAGTAAGGGTTGGGAGTAGGTGGAACAAAAATATCGCGGCTAGGTTGTGGCAGTTACTTCGTTCCCGACTAGAGATGCTGTTCGACATTGCACTCTATACAAATAAAATAGATTGTCGACAGTATAACGGGCTTTTTCTGAGCTTCTAGTCTTCCACATAAAAAACATTGGCTTCAATTCAAATTTGCTACTCATTTAACAGGGGAAATTTTTTTTCATCGCCTACGGTATCGCTTTGCTCTATTATGATTTTAGTTTTACGATTGACAGATATGGCAGGATTTGAATTGAAATCTCGATTTCAAAAAATTTAGAGTATGTATGTTACAACTTGTTTAAGATTCGATGATGAAAAATTGGGTACTACGTGCACAACAGACACCTAGCCAAACATATTCAGAACCGTCTGCATAGATTTTACGGAGATTTGACGGAAGATTAGATGACCTGTACAGAACTTCGCTCATGGCACCACCACCCCACCAATTGTTATATTTTCTACTTTCTATTCTATTATGTCTTCCGCCATCTTGTGTTGGCCTCCATTCTGAATTTGGAATGATGCCTCACAGGTTATTGTATTCTACTCAAAATGCACTTTGGAAACGCAATTGCCAGATTCGCCCGCCATCTTGTTTTTTTACAAAAATATCATATTGCATTGTCACGCGATCTATGCATATGGGTAAAATGGGGTCGATCGGTTACATGAAAGTGGTTCAAAATCAAGTTGCAAGAGGTGTAGAGCGCAAAAAATGGCCGAAAATCGTGCTAGTTAATTAATTTAAAAAAACTAATTAAAATATCGAAAAACGAAAACTTTCTTCCACCTGTTGGGGTATCCATGCATCTACAAGAAAAATCAGATTTCTATCTATTCTAGTTTGACTCCGACGCGTGACGGCACGTACAAGCAGACCACCGACTGACCGACACTTTAGCTTTGTTCCAGTACTTTTCCTGCAAAAACTTGTTGGGCAGAAACTTTCTTCAATGGTGGGGATAATGTTGTCAAAAATTCAGAAAGTAAAGAAGCACTTTTTGGGCGATTTCCTGCAAATCAAGAAAAAGATAACATAAATGTCGATTGTCTATGTGTATGCCGCTTGTTAACATACCCACATACATACAAAAAATTGTCAGCTGACAACTTGCAAGAAATCGCAAGACCGAAAACCTCTGGCTAATTCCTGCATGAGGGGAAGTGAAAATTTCCCCGCTTTTTCTTGCATGAGAAAGTAAAGAAACACAAATTGGGAAAAATTTTGTCCCGCGGGATCCCACATTCGAGTTCTGGAACAAAGCTTTTCTTTTATTAATATAGATTTTACATAACGGATTTGATACATCCCTTAATTTTCGTTTGAAAATATTTTTGCTGCTGAGTTCTTTCACCTCACCTTCTCTACATTCCTCATAAACTAAAATATGCCGCGAAATAGACATACATATTTAGTAATTTCGATAAATTCCCTAAATCTGGTGAAAATTTCTAAATTGACAATTCAGGGCAGTTATGTCGCCAATCGCTATAAATATTAGCCATCACCACCTTGATTAGTTCGCAATATGTGAACCACTATTAAAAATTATCCTTATTTTATTTTTTGTTTTATGAAATTCAAGCTTGCGAATAAGTGTATTATAAAATCGGACCCCTGGTGACGAACCGGCCGCGTATAAGTGCATACACGATGGCTCAAACGAACAATCGGACAATGATAATGTCCAAGAAAACCCTGCCCCACTAAATAGAAAGTAATTTTCCGAAATGAATCACATACACTTTATTTTTTACGTTTTCTTTATTATCTTTAAATATAGACAAGTTTAATAATTTAAAAAAAAATAATACAAAAAATATAACATTATTAAAATTAACTCAATTTTTTAACTGTGTTCGAAAAATCGGAACCCTAGAAGCGATGGTAATACCAACTAGAAAAGTAGCGATTTGTTAAAAGAACTTTTACTAATTTTAGTATTTAGTCGCACAGATAGATGGGTTTGGGAACATAATTAGTTTTGTTATTAATGCAATGTGCATTATTTTAATAGACTATGTAATTTCTGCTATCGCGTCTATTCTTCCCATAAGATAATTATTTTTCCTATCGTATTGCTGCCTCGCTCAATTAAATTTGAAACAAAACTCTTGGATAGTTTTTGGTAAGCTGAAATGTGTTATTTATACAGACTCTAAAAGGCCTAAGTCAGAAACAAGCGGCGAAATGCACTTTCTTGTAATGAAGTAAGTTTTACCGATCATGTTATCAAAAACAGAGTTTTGAATTAATTGCTCTTTTAGTCATTCTCTGCACTTACAGTTTAAATTTTTTTTACAAGATTGTGCCCATTAAAAATTTGAGTACATTTTATGGGACAGGCCCACACACGGTATGATTTATCTGTCAATTTAGTCCGTCGCTTGGTTGTATTGTTTTTTTTCAAGTAGTTTATTCGATCTGTTGAGTACACTTGATTTTGGATTTAGGTCTGGTAGTGTAAAGATGCCAAGATAAAACTAATGGTAAGTCCAGTTATCATCCCAAAGGCAACGCTAAAGTGCACTTTAAGGCTCGCACAGAAATTTGTATGATTTTTCTCTGTTGCACGAAAGTTTCAGCATACAAATTTCTGTGCGATAAAACAGCTTCAAAGAGGACTTTCGCGTTGACTTTGGGATGTAAATTGGGCTTTAGTCTGAGTGGCCACCGGCAAAAAAAATTGTACGTACTCTCTTAAAACTTTTTGAATGGATTAAGGACACCGAGTTAACCAGCTTTTCCTCTGCGAAAATTCTTGAAACCGCGGCTTTTATCTCCACGTTGCTCGAAAGCCGAGCTTTTTTACCAATCATAGCCGCATGAGATGACGATGAATGACGTGACTGTTACTGACGTCTTAAATCGCAAGCGATTTTGTATTTTTCAATACCGATCGCGTGCGAATTATGATGACATTAGCACTGGACAATAGGCAGGATTCTATTTCGTAACACAGGCTTAGAGCAACCAGACTCGATTGAAGTGTTCTGTAAGGCAAACTATGTGATCGCCAGGGGACCTTTTTTCGGGAACCGTACTGGTTGTCAATCGCATGTTATAACTATTGAATCGGTTCAACGAAGATTCGTCAGATTCGCACTGAATCATCTTCATTGGGAAACCCCATTAGTTCTTCCATCGTATGAGTCCCGGCTTAAGTTACTCAACTTAAGCTGTCTTCACAAGTGTCGTGAGGTGGCCGTGGTGAGGTTGTTTTTGTTCATTCCTTAATGGAAAGGTTAACTCAGGTTTTTTAGGTCACCGTGCATCGTTTAAAGAGTGTCGTTATAATCTGAGAGGTCCACCTCTTTTACAAATCAACTCCTCTAACACGAATTACGGCAGATTTGAACCTGTAAACCGCATGTTCATTAATGTTAATAATAATATTAATGTCTTTAGCGTGAGCATTTGTAAAGATGTCCTTAAAAGGAGTCTTAGAAATCTCACGTGACCACTTATGTTTCCTGTTGCTTGCGTTGGTTACATGTTAATTTGGATATTTTTAATTTACTAATTTTTATGTTTGCATGCTTAGTTGTGAGCCTCATCTCAGCGCTTGGTTGTGCTGAGTAGGTAAACCTTTGTTGGTTCAGCTGGGAAGTGCGCCTTCTGTATTAGAAGGGTTAACTCTATTACTATAATAAGGTTGGGCTCTAGATATTTCATAAGTTTTTTATTGATTATCGTCTCCTTAGTTTTGGAGAGAAAAGAAGTATGTATTGCTATTGGGCGGAAGTTGAGGAATTGCTTGAATTACCTTCTTTTAGTATGGGCTAAGCATGTGCAAGTTTCATGGTTTTCATTCAAGAAGCATGATAGGGCAAAAGGTTTGGGCAGAGGTTTAGCCCACGATCTGGCGCATATCTTTAAGATGTTAACGAGATACATATGTTTGTTATCATGTCCAGTGCATTTGCTGGCATTGAATTCCTTGAGTCACCAACACATCTCGCGAGCCCTGAAGAATACCAATTGAGAGTGTGGAATACTTGTGTGCAAGGAGTGGCATAGTAGTGACGGACGGACCTCCTACTAGTGGATAAAATAGAAGGGGTTGCCGGTGTAATAAAATTAGCTTTGTTTGTTTACTGCACAAGTTCTTTCTCTGTAAAATTTAATATTGGGAAAAGTAAAAAAACGCTTTCGATGTTTCGTGCAAATCAAGAACATAACCTAAAAATCATTTATGTCTTCAAAATAATGACATAAAATTATTGAAATTATTAAATTTTTTATCAAATTATTAAAATTATTGTAGTGAGGCACCAAATGAAGAAATTATTTACACCACGTCCTAATCCTTTTGGTTTAATATACAAGTCTTCAACACCTTCCCGAAACCCTCATAACCCTTAAACTACTCCTTCTACTAAACTTACTGCTAGACATTGCACCATGACGTGACATAAGACATGACGGTCTGGAAGTACAAAGGATGACTCCTGAGCTTAGAACTAGCACATAAAAAAAGTGCAGACGCTTTTAACATTTGAAATTAGCTCTACAGATTCGCCGGGAATCTAGACCTCGGGAACGAGGGGAAATGAAAATTCCCCATTTTTTCGTGCCCGAGAAAGTAAGAAAAAACGCAAATTGTGAAGTTGAAGCTTGTTCAATTTTTAAAGTATTAAAGGAGGACAAATAAATATTAATTTTTAACATTTGCAATTTTTAAATACTTCATTTTGATTATTCTTTAGCATAAAATATACAGGAAAAAGCATTTCTAATTAACTAAAAGCGGTAAAGTAGCAAGAATTATGATTTTTCTTTTTAAATGAATGTACCTGAGAAGAGGATAAAAAGAGAGAAAATATATTGTTTTAAAGAATCAAAATTGAAAATATTTAGTATAAATAGATATTTACAAGTAATTAAGATGTGGCATTATCGTTCTCCAGCGATTGGTTTCATAAACTAATATGATCTATAAATTTTATACACATCTAATTTTATAATTATACATATATAAAAGATCACTTTAATACATATTATCATTTTCATAACTGAACTAAATTAAATTAAACCTATTTATATATAATTGTATATTTAAGTACCATTAAGTCTTATTATATAAAGCAGAATTTACAGTTCCGTTACTTATTTTGATGAAGCTACATACAGATAGTTCACTAATTACGGGATCGAATTTTGATTCATTTTCTTATATTGTTTTTGGTTTTTATTACTAACACTTTATATCTCTTATTTCAAATAATAATGTATTTTCGCGCAGCACATAATTTACTGATGTTTGTTTATTTATATTTCCTTGTTTTCATTGGAAGTTTAAAAAATATATATTTTGTTGATAAACTCACTCAGAATAAAATGGTTTACTATTTGAAATTGTTTTTTTTTTGTTTTCAATTAGGGAATATTTATAGGATTATCTACATGGAATTAAAATTGAGGCCCTGCAAGTTCATAGCAGCAGGATTAACAACAGCACCATCTGTATATCGTTGCCGTGACATTGTATGTATACCCGATGGGAATTCCATGTGCCTGGTGTCAAGGAAACTCATAACACCCATTTGATGATGTGGCGTACACATAATTGGTGTTGGAGTTTCTGATGTTGGAGGAACTTGCATGTTAATAGCTGGCTGATTAATATGTTCATAATTTTCAATTGTTGACTCCTCATTAGTAGGTGTTGATGGTGGTGGCGGTGATATATTTGGCTCTAGCTTTATACGATTCTTAATACTGGGCCTACTAATAGGATATCCACGTTTCTTATATTCTAACCATAATGTTCTATTATTAACGCCATATAAACGGGCGGCCTTGCAGAATCCAATACCCCCCGTTCGAACAGCTTCTAATGCCCGTAAAAAATTTTCATCTCCTTGTGGATTCACAGATCTTTTCCTTTTTTGTGGTGCAGCAGCTTGATTTTGTTGATTTTGTGTTGCTGCTGCTGTTGTTGTAGTTGAATTTCCAGTTGATGTTAATGCATGAACTGGTGACTGTGTGGGCGTTGGACCTTGACTGTATACGGACTGTACCATAGCAGATCCGTTTGGTGATGTTGGAGTTGATAAATTCTGAGAATAACTACTTACGAGATTATTCACAGATATTATTTGCGGTGTATATGAGGAGCCTTGATATTGCATTTGTATATGGCCTGCCTGCTGATTCGTTGTAACAACTGAATTCCCCGTTGACGTGCTAGCATTTTGTTGTTGACCATTTGTTGGATTGTTCGCACTATCTCCGGCTTGACTATTATCACCAATTGAAATACTACCTTGACAAGCTGGCAGCGAAAATCGTGGATAATTTGAGTCGACAACCGTCCATTGCACACCTGGGAGAGGAAGGAGAGCCAATTAATTATTTAATATATCATCATCATAATTTTTTGCATCACATAACAAATTTATGACTTGTTTTGTTTTTTTATCTCTTCTTATGTACTTTAAAAAATGGATATATTTCAAGCGATTTAAAAAACGAGTACTCTAATAGATTACAAATCATATAAAGAATATTATAAAGAACGATATAAAAAAATTTTAAAACACAAGAAATCAAAAAATAAAACTTTCTTTTTTTAAAAAACAATTTTCTAAATTTTACTGCAAAACTATAAATTCTATAGCTCTCTCCTGATCCCAGATAGAATGGATAGTTGTAAAATTATTATTTAAAATATCAGCTTTTTTTGTAATAAATATTTCGTTAAAATTTGTTGTCACGTCAAAATAAAGATTAAAGCTTAAGATTATAAATTTATTAGGTACAACAAAAATGCGAGAACAAAAACATTATTTTTTTTCTTTTCCTTTTTAATTTTTATGCTAGATTTTTTGTTTTGTAAACAAGAACATATTCTTAACAATTAAAATGATTAAAGAATTTTTGAAATTATGCGCGTTTTTAATGGATTCATTTAAAAAAAAATAAAACAAAAACAAAACTATAAGGAAAGAATTTCTGCTGCATGAATATGATATAATGCGCCCCAAACGCACAATAGGATCAGGAATCAAGCAAATAGAAGTTACATGAAACTACATCGAAAAAAATCAGTTTTATGACATCTACACATCATAAAATATGTTTTTTATTGTATATAATTTTATTTTAATGAATATAATAAGTTTATTGTTTTATTTTTTGAAGATTATCATTTAAAATAATTAAATGCATGCACCATAAAGAAATAGGAATGATTTTTTGTTATTTAATGAATATTTTATACATTTTTTAAATTCATAAATAAAACACGAGTAGTGCTTTTGATAACGCAAGGAACGTGCAATACTGAATGAAATTCTATATAATAAAATATACCCATATTTATCTTTAAATTTTTATCTGGAGTACCATTCCAAATATCACTCATCATTTCGCGATTAGAGTAAAGGCCTATTGCCATTCCAGAATATGGAAATTGTCACTTTATTTGTTCAAACAAAAAATCACAAGCAAAATGTGAAAAAAATTCATGTTCTAACTTAAAAAATATATATGTGGGTGTTTCCATAAAATTAGGGCGACTTTTGAAAGTAATTTGTCTTCATAATATTTAAGATGCTATTGCATTTCCTAATAGGGGATATAATACGTGATTAATTTGTTTTGTCATACCTAAAGGGGCCAGTCACTTTAGGTAGAATTTTATGAGAAATTTTTAGTTTTGCGAATTTAGGCATCTAGGGACTGACTGTTATGATTAACAATGGACGTTGGTGGGTTGAAACCTCAACGTTTACAGTTTTAGATAGGTGGGAGTATTCTGCGTAGATTGCTGCCTTATTCATGAAAATATCTAATAGGGTCACCAAAATACAGACTAATATGTAAACTTCTACCAAAAAAGTTTCAAATAGGCCCTAGCGGCTAAATCGTTATGATTCTCCCGCCCCCACCAATACGATTTTTTGTTCGTATATCCAAGACCAATCCGCAGCCAGGCGTTTTGGCATTTTCACTGATACACCCTGTATAATTATAAGTGAACGTCAGCCCCTGACCACTCTCGTCAGTCCCTAGCAGCATTAACAGCTAGGGACTGACGGTCTAGTGACTGACGATTCTGAGTAAAACTTTAAAAAAAATACTGCTCGACCACTATACTACGATATCTAACACTATCTACCTAACAAGGCCGATAAACCACTTGTAAATATTAATTAATTAATGTCAATTTCCTATTATTAAACTATAAAATTACTTGGCTAGGGACTGACGAAGTGACTGGATCAGCACTACTTGGCACAGCAAATCTCGCCTCTACACTTATTTACAAAACGGCAGCTGCCAAAGGAGTGCAGTCTGTAGATAATTTCATCTCTTTCTTTAAAATCAACTGAATTATATTCCCTCTACACACCCATATAATACCGCGAAATTTTAAAATCCGTTAATGGCTAGGGACTGACGATTAAAATTGAGGACACTAATTCCGACCTTAGAAAACACATTTATTGTTTTTTTAAATTGCAAAAAAAGATGAAATTAGTTGTAAATACTTTAATATTGAAAAATTGTAACGAAAATTAAAGTATAAATTAAATTTTTTCCGAAATATGGATGCCCAAACGCAAAATTTCAGTGCACGGACATGGCTAGGGACTGACGTTTGGGGTCATTAAATATGATTTCAAGAGTATAGTGTATTATTATTTTAAACAAAATTTGAGGAATAAATACAAAATAGTTTGATTTGTTACTTAAAAATCTTAAAATAATATTAATTATATCAAGCGGGGAGTGCCGCGGACACAGAGTTGCCGGATTTTTGTGGAAACACCCATGTACGTTAAGAGACACTCGTCATAAGGCAAGCATTATTTCCTGTTTTTTCTCGGAATTTGTATTTTTATTATTAATTCTCTTTTCCATTTCTATATTCCGAAACGTTAACGTGAAAAAAAATGCTACCTAAAATGTACCGTGGTGATGTTATTGTGGCTACCGATGTGACGCTCGGGTGTAAAATTGTACACCTTATTTCCTGAGCTTTTCCGAAGCAAACCTCAGGCAACGGATAGCAGCTATTATGAGCTCGAGAATAATACAACCGGATTTGCCAAATACGCCAACAAAGGAGCACCACCAAGAGGCGTCATCTCCTCTTTATTGTGGTTAGTAATGATGAATAGCATACAAAAGCGAGGTTATTAAAATAGTATCATACGCAGATGACCCAGAGATAATGTCCGGAATGAATATTGACATCATGCACGGATGCCTAAATAATATTGGCAGCTGGGCAGCACGCCCAATCCAGGGAAAACTGAGTTGATGCTATTCACAGGAAAAACGAAAATTCCTGCGTTCAACCTCCCCAGGTAGGAGGCTAACTCTCACTTTATCCTCAAGAGTGAAAATTCTGAGTCTAGAAATGGACCCTAAACTCAACTGGAAGTCGAACATCGAGGAAAGGTAAAGAATGCGTGTATAGTCTTATTCTACACAGCTGTGGTACGCCCAATTCTCACGTATGGTTCCTAGTATGGTTGGTAGCCAGCGCCACCACCTTTATAACAGTTGGGCAGGGCACAAGGATAACAACAATGTGAGTAACAGGGGCCACGAGAACATGCCCCACGAAAGCCCTTGATGTTCTCTTGCAACTACTCTCCCGACCTCCACATTACACATTTAGGGCCGGTTTCACAGTGCGAACTTAAGTATAAAAATTAACTTAAGTTATACTTAAGTATGGATGCCTGTTTCACAGTCGCTACTCAAAATATACTTAAGTGTAACTTAAGTAGGCATTTCTCTAGACTTAAGTTTTGCTTAAATCAGAATGCATAGAAAATTCAAATGTCAGTTGATTCCAGTACATTTCAAGGAAAACGCGATTAAAAGAAAATTTTACATGTAAAGTTCGGCTATTGTAAGTTCATAATTTACAATATTGAAGTGCCGCCGTAAGAATCAAATATAGTAGTAAGAAGAAGAAAAAATTGCACTGTGAAACGGAATTTGACTTAAGTTATACTTAAGTGAGACAATTTACTTAAGTTTAAGCAAAACTTAAGTTCGTACTGTGAAACCGGCCCTTAGTCTTGTGTAATGTACTCAGATTGAGAGAATCCGGGGTCTGGACCTCTAAACCCTACGGACATAGCAATATCTTGAATCTGCTACTCGACGATATGGTCGCTACAAGCACGGACTACCTTCCCCTATATTGACCTTCAGCAAAGACTTCTAGAATCTTTCAGGCGGAATTTCTGGCTGCCAGATAATGAACTTAGAGTACGTAGTATTGGAATTTTCACAGATAGTAAAACTTCTATAAAAGCTCTGAATTTTGTAAGAATGCGCTCCAAAATAGTGGAGCGCCGAAGAGCTGAGTTAGATAGGCTTGGTAGAAAGCACAATGGTACTCTCGGTACTAGACAAACAGGGAGTCTCTCTCCGGGGCTCGGAAAACGAGATGGTCGACAACGGAATAGGCGGAGTCAAAAACCTGCTGCTAGCTGCTACCATCTGCTTCTAGCCAGCTAAAAGTGTAGAGTACTAATGACCTGCAATATCTCTAGGGCGCCTTAAAAACAAAGAAGCAACAACGAGCCTCTTCAACCGACCCCGACGAAATATCGCCAGAATCACGGTAATCATCACGGGACATTTGCGCATAGGAGACCACGCTGCCAAATTGGACAAACGCAATAGCAGAGGATTATAGCGTTTGCGACGTCACGTCATTATTTTGAAATTTCAAAACTATGTTAACAAACAAATCTGAATTTTGAATATGTTAGTATTAACAGTATTATAAGCTTATATTTATCGCGGCAGACGTTTTCCCCACTCTCTGCTCTGCTATTGTTATTTTCCAATAACAATATTAGTATATTTTAAAATATCCAAATGGCAGCTTAGTTGAAATACTGTTGAAGATTTTCGATACCAGTCACACCTGAGTAACTAGCTAGTCCCAATCTCATGCACAGTAGGTATGAGAGAGTGACTCAACAAAATTGAAGGTTGTTTGTTGTACTATCTGCCGTTCACTGGCTCATAGACGAATAGTAGATATTACCTATTTATTTTACAAATTAATTTTGTGGTCTTCGATAACTATGTACATTTCTCTATATCTTATGATCTAGAGTTCTTCTGACTGACCAGATTTAAAAAGGATATTTTTTTGAACTGTTTTTATTTTATAAATAATATATAATTTATAATCAATTGATAAAATAATAATCTTGTAAAATGTACTCTAATCTAAAAAGATCAAAAGGAAATTAACATACATTTTTATAAAGAATGAAAGTATCAAGAAAACAATCGTAAAGTCAATAAGGAAAGAAATCTAGTATAGATTTTTTCAAACGTCGTGACACAAAAAAATTGAACAGTTCTGCGCACCTCGTTGCCTAATTTTATAAATATTGTTCTATCATTTCCCCTCTTTTTAGTTAAAACGGCAACAAACACTGAAAAAACTCAACAAAATAATTTGGGAAGGGATGCGCGCATGCCGAATGAATAAAGTTAATTTATCTTTCTATGTGTTGAGCAGAGCTTTTAAATATGTACAAGTAAAGCCCCTGCTCAACAAAGGCAGTTTATTCAACATAATAAGCATAGTTTTACTTTAATTATGCGAAATATTTCTCATGCCTATATTTAAAATAATTTAATAAAAATTCTAACAAAATTTATTTTAAATACATGAGCTTCTTCATTCATAAAACGATAGTTATCCGCAGTTGCAAGCAACACAACCTCCCCTGGCAGAAGCGCGTATGCGACCGGCAGGAAACGTCAACAATCTAGTAATCAAAGACCCTGTTTAGATGTTGCGCTTTGTCGCGCGCTTTGAGTCGCCTCAAAGCGCACATTTGTTTAGACGATGCGCTTTGAGCCCAGTCGCTTCCTTTACAGCTGGAACAAATGGAATAAAAACAATTTGCATAATTTGCTATCTACGAAGTATTGGCGTGTTTTTATAAAGTGTGATAACAATTTTTGCGATATCCAGAGTATTTCCGTTTTTTAAAATAAGAAAAGTTTTTGTAAATTGCCAAAATAACGTTTCTTAAAAGTTTTCTCGCACGTGTTTTCACTTAGAAGGCTGAAACGAAAGTGAAATGGAACACGAAGATGGGACGAAATGAAAATAAAACGCCAAAAAGCGCAAGTGAATCCCTTTCTGATCAAGACTCACTTCCCACCGCCCCGAAACCTCCCCGCGCCCACAAATTTCGTGAGGCACTTGCGCTGAAGCGCACCGTCTAAACAGGGTCAAAGTGATAAACACAAAAATTTCGTATTTCTTTAGTAGAAATGCTACAAATTACTTCTGTAGCAAATGTGTAAAATACAAAAACCTTAAAATAAAAAAATATATAAAAAGGGACGTTTTTCATTCATAATTGGTATTTTTTTTAAATAATCATTGAAGCCCCAGAAAAATACACCTCCCTCCCTCTGATTAAATGGCAGCAAGTTGTTTGATGGGAGGAGCTAAATAAAGCTGGGTCCGAACTTTTAAAAATTTTTAAGAGCTTTGCTGGGGTAGATGCGCGGAATGTCGCGTCGTTTGAAAAGATCTATACTTAAAGTGTCCTGACTTTTACTTTGTGAAGAGAAGGGAACCTACTAGTAAAAAAAACCTGGTACTTTATGGAAATATTTTAGTTGACTTAGCTTTTTTGAATACTTTTATTTTTTTACTATACAAAAGTATAATATTTAAAGAGAAAATTATTTTTCAAAATAAACACACAAACGCACTCTTTTATTCATCTCCCCACAAATGCGCGGAATGTCACGACGATTGAAAAAATCTATACATCAGCGTAACAACTAAGGCACTCAAAGGACCGTTTATTGAAGTGCATAGAGGTCATCCAAAAATTACGTGAGGCAATTTTTGCGATTTTTCGATTCCCCCTCCGCTTTGATGAGATGTCGTGAGATTTTGCTCGATCCCCTCCCCCTAATCTCACGTGATATTTTTCAAATTTTAAAATACCTCTAGTACTTACATAGTACATATGAAGTCGGGCCTTTCCTTAGAATATAGAACTGCAGGAGAGGCCCTCGCATATAAAATCCGTGTACGTAACCGTAGTGAAATCTGGGTGAGTCGACGACGGCCGACCCGGTCTCACTGTGAAAATATTAGACTGATTGGACTGTATGGAGACTGGAAAATGAATTTTAGACGGAATTCTGCCTGAAATAAGGCAGAAATTATTATTTCCACTGAAAACTGAGATCAGTTACCCTTCACGAGTATCAACAAAAGATTGAAAATAGGCGGAAACAGAGCGGACATTTTTATCACATTTAGACTTGGAATATTCTTAGGAAGGAAGACTCCACATTTCTTGGATTTTTGATAATTTTTAATTATCACTCCTTCCATCCAAATGTCTAAATCCCTTCGTCTAAATTCCGCGCTTAATTTCCGTCCACATCCACACTCTTCAGTTGAATTTACCTAATTTTCAGTACATTTTAAGATTCTTGGTTCCGTCGTTTTCCGACTGTTCTTAAACATTGAAAAATTCAGTAAATTTTCAATCTGTTTTCAGTCTTATATTTTCACCCGCGGTGGAGAAACAGGTTATATTTAATTTAACCCAGTTTTCTAGCAATTTTACACTGTTTCTTGGGGGAAAAATTACGTGATTTTGTCGAGATCTGCCTCTCCCACGTGAGATTGGTTGAAATTCGGCTCAACCCCCCTCCCTGTACTGAGGGATCACAATAATCTGAGTATTAATGAAGCATTTTACATCACTGAACGTGTAATTAATGTGACCATGCTTCGAACTTAGACTTCCAATAAACCATGCTTCGATTGATTTTAACGCATGCAATAGTCCACCAATTGTAAGAGCGTTTATTTTGCAATTTTTCTTCTTTGGCTTGAAGCACCTGATGAAAACTAATAATTGTTCAAACCAAACGAAGATTTAAAGACTGAATAAAATAATAAGGGCCGGTATCACAGTTATACTTAAGTTTTCCGAAAACTTAAGTAAATGTTTGCATTTAAGTTAATCTTAATTCAAATTCAGTTGCACAGTATCATTTCTTCTTCTTCTTAATATTATATTTGTTTCTTACGGCAGCACTGCAATATTGTAAATTAAGAAGTTACAATAGCCGAAATTTATTCGGAAATTCTCAAATTAGTTTTTAAAGGTTTAGTAAAATGAAAAATATTAAAATTAAATTAACTGAAATTCTAAAAGAAGCAAGAACTTTTCATCGGAAGAAATAAAGCTACTTTTAGATGAAGTTAAAAAGTTTAGACATTTGGCCCTATTCTGATTCTCACTTTCACGGCGAGTGACAATCCAAGACACATTTTCAAATAAAAAGTGTAATGTAAAATTGTGTCTTGGGTAGTCACTCGCCGTGAAAGTGAGAATCAGAATAGGGCCCATTATAGGGCCTATTTACAGGGTGCATATTCATGGCAAGTAAAACCAGTTTTATATATCGTCACCCTTATGCCAAAGACGCGAAAGTGCAATTTTTTCACTTTCGCGCTAATAGGGTTTTGTAATACAAAATGGTACAAAGATGTCATGCCAGAAGTACGAATGTGATTTATCCGGTGATATAATGAAAAAGTGTAAAGTCTACAACACGAAAGCAAATAAAAATCGGAGTTTTAGAGACAGTTTGAACATTTATCTAGCAATAACTCAAAACTGCAGATTTACACTTTCGCGCCTCTGGCATAAGGGTGACGATATCAGAGAGGGAGCGGAAGAACTTAACGAAACATTATTCACACAAAAGCAAACGCGCGAAAACTTACACACATATAAAAAGTTAATTCTATCTCTATTAGCTATGTTTTTCTCTAATAAGTGAATTTCATCTACACAACATTTAAACGTTCCTGTAAATCTTTCAAATTTACTAAACATAATTACACCCCGTGTGATTTTCGAAGGGATTGAATAAAACCGGTTTTGCTCAACATACTTATGGCTTTTGTGAATAGGCTCATCGAGTGCAAAAAATCGAATCGAGCTCATGTTGAAAAAAATTAGAAAGTCGAGCAAATTTTTAATGCAGGAAGTGCTTGTTCAGTTAGAAATGCAAACGTTTTAAAAAAAGAACCTCAGCTTCCTCATCACTTTATAGCATGTATATCTTCTACTAATGAATTCATTTTGTAAAATTTCCTTCCAATCGCGCTTGGCTTGAAATGTACTGGCAATCAACTGATGTTTGCATTTTCTATGCATACTAACTTAAGAAAATTGCCACTTAAGTTACACTTAAATAAAACTTAAGTTGCAACTGTGAATCCGCTATGCATACTTATGTGTAACTTAAGTTAATTTCTATACTTAACATCTCGCAGTGAAACTGGCCCTAAACAATACAAATTTATTTGATTTTTGGATTTTAGCTAGCTCATATCAATGCAGGAATTCCTTTGGCACACTAAATGGATAAATTAAAGGATTTTTTATGTCGGATGTGGACCAACATTCCAAATACTTCTTTATTTGACCTTCGTCTTGAGATTTTTCACATATATAATAATCTCTCCCTCTCTCCCAGGAATGAATATCCAAAACCTGTCAAATTTATTGATAAGCACACTTACAAAGATTTCAGATTGCATATTGCAACAGAACAATCATACAGTTTTAAATTCTCTTCTAATGCTTAGTTAACTAAATTGAATATGAGATTGTATACATAACAAAAAAAGTATCGTTTCGATTACTCAGTCGATGCAGCACAATCTACACAAGAAGTGAGGTTCTAAAAATAATTAATTAATATCCTCCAAATATATAAAAAACACGAAAAATTAAGTCGACAACATTTGCTGCACGATTATCCTAAACAAATTATTGAGCAATATGTTATTCAAAGTGAATTAAATATGAAAGAAAAGCGGAAGACCGTTGCAGTTGAACATATAAGCTTTTAGTCAGAATTTCGGAATATTCTTAATAATATGTACTTTGGATTATTTTTTTGGTGAATTCAGATATATGTAGTTATCATAATTGTGTTCTTTTATAACTTTTATTTATAATTATCTTATTTGTGTATTTTCCATGTTTCTATTTGATAATTCTCAACAAATTCAGAAAATTCATATAATTTTTGATAAAAGCAAAACTACATTTCTTATACTTATATAATTAATGGAAAAGTGTAGAAATAATAATTAAACATGCGCAAAATTTATGGAATACAAGAAAAGCAATACTGATTAACATAAAAGAACTTATAGCACTTACCCGAATGCGATGATTGTGACTGCGAACAAGTAACTGAAGGTGGATCGTGTTCAGATGGCGTACCAGGCCCAGATATATCAAGAGGTAAAGACTGCTGAACTCCGGGAATTTCGCCTTCAGGTTTCTATATTTAAAAAATGAATTTTATAACATTCCAATTACAATATTTTTTAATCATAATTACGATTTGTTGCACATGTTGTTGGTGGTGAGCAGTTGAATCCTCCATACTCTCCTGGGACGAATCTTGCGGGTGAGGTTCGGTATCTGTACTAGAGCTTTCTTTAATTATTTTTGAATGAATTGTTTGCGCTAAATTTGATGCATTTCCCCCAAATGACATTTGGCTCATTTGAGAAAGATTTATATTCGATGATCCCTCTATGCTACTCTGTTCTTCTGATGTTCTTTCTGTTGAACCTAATATTAGTATTTATACAAGTAGAAAAATTATAAACGAATATAACATCGTTTTATAAATTACCACTGTTCGATGATTTTCTTAATCTTTTTCTTCGTGTGGCTGGTGATGCTCCAGCACCTGCTGGCGAAGGAGATCTCCTTTGTTGATGATGTTGGGGCTGCGTTTGTGTTTGATGATGATGATGATGATGTTGAAATTGCGATTCCGCACTTCCCCATATGGATTCTGAACCGCTACCAGCCCCTTGCAGTGTATCAGTTTGATCCGATGTTGATTTACTTTCAGATTTTGTTAAAGATGCAGCTGCATCTGGCATTTCCGCTAATCCTTTTATTTTTAGCATTTCTGCCGTTTTCAATATATGTGGTAATTGTTCTTGTGAGACATTCACCTCACCATAGTACATAAAGTCGACCATTGTTTTAAGATCATTATATTGTACATCTTTTAAAATAACAATTGGGTGCTGGCAAGGATTGGACGTGAAAAGTGTCTGTAATTAAAATATTTATTCAAATACATAATACAATGAGTATTACGGGCCTAGAAAGTAACTAAGTAAAAGAAATATTGATATTGATTCCTTCACTAACATCATTAATGGCTCAAATATTTGTTTTTTACACTGCCAACTCAGGCTTTAGTAACTAGTAAAATATATAACAACAATTGAGGACCTTGCTCGAAGAGGGGGCAGATCCAGTTTTTAAGAACTTTGGTAAATTAAAGAAACTGTTTTAAAAAGTAATGATTATACATACGATTATTTATGAAACACTAATTAAAAGTACACATATATTATGGCATGAGAGTATAGTTTTCAGAGTTATTATAGCTTATTTAAGACTTTGGGAGCCGTTAAAAATTTGGATCTGCCCCCATTTGCACCAACATTTCAAAATATTTGACTTCAATTTATTGGATAATCTATATTAATAAAAGAAAGCATATGTATGTATGTGTGCGATATAGCGGCCGCACCAGTCACACAGAGCTTCGAAATTTTGCATGAAGGTCCATGAAACACCTCGAAGCCCGATTTTCGAAATTCAACATGGCCGCCGAAATCCAAATGGCCGCCTAAATATGGTGAAAACCAACGGTGGGCAACCTCCGGCCCGCGAAAAGTTTTTATTCGGCCCGCGAGGTTTTTAGAAGAAATTATAAATAAATATTTTTCGATGTAGTTCGTCTAATTCAAATTGAACATTAAGCAATATATGTATATGTTCATAATTTAGTACTAATGTTAAAACTTACATCAATTGTGGTAAGTTACACTATGCACTATTTGCCTTAGAAAATTTGCCAGACTCACCTATCCATCCCACTAACACAATTATGACATAGTTCTCGGGGGCCTGCCAACTATGAGAAATTTTCTCTCTCAATCGCGTTTATTGTACAACTACATATGTATGTATATTGGCATCACAATCGCTGATAGAAAAACGTATATTTAGTGCAATACCTACATTATACACAAACTGGACCGAATGATGGATATTGTGATTTAGCCAATTAAACCATCTTTCATTTCAAATGAAGATACATTATTTTTGAACCCGGACATTTAGAAAAAATTGAGGCCTCAGTACAAGGGACAAATTTTATTGCCTCGCTTTCAACTTTGTAAAAATTGCAGAACACAAAAAAGGTCAATTGAGTAGGCGGCCCGCGGAAAAATTTAAAATTTATTCTGGCCCATGGTTACCCACAGTTTTTGAACACAAAAGGTTATGCTCGTGGGTATGTTGTAGTTTACCACGGAGATTTTGAACGACACAAGTTTACCATAGTTAACCATAGTAAGGTTTTTTAACGCACGCAAGAGTAGGCGGGAGGATACAGACGATATGACGGCACCTACATCTAGCATGAATACACTAATTACAATGGACAGCGAGTTATAGAGGTGGTTGCAAATGGTCGTTGCAAGTACTAGATTTGCGCGTAAAGATATCCATAAGGCTGGTCGTCCACTGGAAGCGTATTCGAGCGGCTTCGCGCTACGGCCATACATATGAGCGGCTACAAGCGACTCATTTGTATGGCCGAAGCGCGAAGCCGCTCGAATACGCTTCCAGTGGACGACCAGCCTTAAGCCACATGGGTATCTCCTGAAGGAGCCACTCGCAACCCAATAGATCATGTGTTGATAGACCGCCCACCCGAAACTGATGACAGTTCGAACGAACCGACGTGCTAACTTCGACTCGCATCACCATCTTGTTGGTATGGTGCTCCGAGAGCGCATTACAACGCTGGAAAGCTTTGTATCCGCTGGTCAGACTTGAATCAAAACAGCTGCACTGCGTAATGAAATGGCCAGAAACGGCTACGGTCATGCATTAGAACTCGCCCTAAATCCTGGGGATGAGATGCCGGCGTCGACGAGACCTGGACTCGTCTTAAAAATATTGTCATTGGTATTGTTGACTCTATCTTAGGCGCAGAAATCGTAGAGATCGGAACGACTGGTTCGATAATGAATGCAAGCTGGCAACTAAACGTAAGAATGCTGCGTACCGAGCAATGCAGCAGTCTCAGAGAACACGGGCACGCGAAGAGAAATATAAAGAGCTAAGAAAGGACTAAAAGAGAATTCACAAACGCAAAAAGGAAGCCGGGGGGAAAATCTCATCTGTGAACTAGAACCGTACATAGAGCGGCGGCCGCACCAGGCGCGTGAGTTCTACCGAAGAGTCCGCAGTATGACGCAACTTATACCACGTTGTATATTACATACTGCAAGGACAAAGAATGGAATCTCAGTACCGACCCTAAAGGCATCTTGGAGCGATGGGAAGAGCACATTCATGAATTGAGAGTTAAATAAACAAATTTGTATGAGTTTAAAGCAAGCGTAAGATCAACAGTAAGGAAAAAAAGACCAAACCCCATAAAAATAAAAAACTGAAGTAGCTTGCTGAAGTAGCAAAAAAGTAAATCGTCGTGGCCTGTACGTTAAACGCCCAGATCGGCCCCAACACCATTGGCCTTGAACACACATTTGGAAATCAAGGCCTAAGCCAAATAACTAATAACAATACTGAGCTTTTTGTTGGGTTCTGTAGTTTACACCAACTTACTTTTGTCAAAAGAAGATACACAAGATTGCCAATTCACGCAATCCAACATCGACGCTTTATAAAAATGACATTAGTTCTTCGACTTTTTATTTAGGTTCACGTAAGTCGACGTGTAGAATGTCGTTTTCACAAACATACCGGCCCCCAAAAAGTATGCAAAATCTCATGAAACCGCTATGATAACATTGTTACTTTTGACTTTGTCCACAAACGGAAAGAGTTACACATAATATTAAAGATTCAATTATGTCATTAAACAAATTCATAATAACATTTGAAAATATTTACTCGGAATTGAAAGCTAATGAAATTTGCTTCAATCTTATCTGAAGCATTTCTTGTAATGGTCTATTTATCGAGGAATAACATTTTGCATTACTGCTACCAGGTCCATATGATCTCGCATTTGGGAGACTTCCGAACATGCTGTTGATATAACGCTTTCTTCTAGAGGCGTTATATGAAAAGTCCACAACCAGTGTTGACATTTAAGTTTAATATTTCAGTTATTTGGTACTGAATTCGACGCGACACTTTTAAAACGGCAAACATAAAACGTCGACTTGGGTGAACCGAAAACGACATTTAACGTGTCGTTTTCAGTCGACGTCGAATTGGAATTGAACCGGCCCCTGGCCGTCAGACGCAGATAGGACAATATTCTGGAGGATATTAGAAGCTTCAGGGGAGCAGACGTTGGAAGTGACCACAATTTGGTAGTATCAATTATTTGCCTGAAAATCGTCACAATCAGAAACGTCGAACGCGATGCCATAAACCGTAGACGGTTTAACATTGACCTGCGGGACAGCATTAAAAAGCGACAATTTGCTGGGAATCTCCAACAAATCTATAACCAGCTAACCGTTTCTGACGACACAAATAGTGAAGAGCTGTGGAGCCCAACAAAGGTCTAAAGAAACCAGCCTACACTGGATCTCGGACGCAAGTGAAATAAAATAGAACGCAGAAGGGCCCTTAAAAATAATGTGTAGAGTTCACGACCTGGAAAGACTTCAGCAACTTGAACGGGAATACGTACTACCAATTACACCCGCAGGGAAAGAGATGGGTTTGAAGTGATAAAAGATGGTAAATAAACAAGTTGGCAAAAAGGACGGAAAACGCGGGAAACACACGCAACAGGAAGGTGCTGTACCAAATTACTAAACAGCTCTCGAGAGATCACTCTACTAAAAAACATGGTGTAAAGAGTACGGATGAAAGGCTGCTGCGGAGCAAAAAGAAGTAACTTCAAACTGGCCGACTGCTAAAAGAGGAATTTCCATCTTTTAAGGAATCCTAGGCACTGTGATGCTTGTTTAGCAATTTGGAATATGCAGTTATTGCAGGGCAGATTTTCGACTAATGTTATGCCTAGAATATTTAGTGACGGTTCCGAAGTTTTATTTGAGATGAGACTACTTCTAATGCATTAAATTCGACGCGGTTCTTTAGGCCCCAATAAAGAATTAGTTCGATGTCCCTGTTGAGAGAATTGGACGAGAGTTTACGATAAGTCAGACAAGGCCTGGCGCGTGCTTGTCCTACAGTATAACGGAGAGTACTGTCGCCAGCAAAGCAATGGAGTGAGTTGAAAGGGATTGAGAGCAGGTTATTTTTAAAAACTAGGGAGAGAGCTGGTCCCTTTGTACACGAATTGAATGGGGTGGCAGAACGATACAATAGATCCACTATGGATACCGCAAGATGCTTATTAAAAGAAGCGAATATAAAAACTATCTTTTGGCCTGAAATAATAAAAGCCTCAGCTTATTCAAAGAACAGAACCCTTGCTAATTCATATGAATATAAAACCCCGTTTGAGACAATGTTTAACAAGAAACCTAGCTTAGAAAATTTAAAAATTTATGGAAGTAGAGTTTTTGTTAGAAAACCTGAACAAATAAGAAAAAGTAAATGGGACGACAAATCTAAATTAGGGATTTTGGTAGGATACAACGAAAATGGGTATAGAATTCTGTTAGAAAATAAAATTGTAAACGCGAGACATGTCGATGTAATAGAAGAAAGAACAACATTGATATGTTTGGATGATGAGAAAGATAAAATTAATAAAACAGAATGTAGTGAAGGTGAAAATAATGAAAATCGACAAAATTTTGAAAACGCTGTAAATGATGAATTAAATAATCAGAATATCATGAATTATGAAAATAAAGACGAAGATTTAGAAAATGAAAAAGAATTGGAAGTTAGACGATCAAATAGAAAGAAAAATCCTATAATACGATACGGTTGTGAAGAAAACGTAACAAATTTCATATATGTAAACTATTGTAATGTTAATATTCCTAATAACTTTGAAGAGACGATAAATTGTAGTGAGTCAGAAAAATGGAAAGCAGCTATGGATTGTGAGTATAAGAGCTTAATTAAAAATGAAAAATGGCAGTTAGTAGATATACCGAAGCTTTAGGGGAGCAGACGTTGGAAGTGACCACAATTTGGTAGTACCAACTATTTGCCTGAAAATCGTCACAATCAGAAATGTCGAACGCGATGCCATAAATCGTAGACGGTTGAACGTTAACCTGCGGGACAGCATTAAAAAGCGACAATTTGCTGGGAATCTCCAACAAATCTATAACCAGCTAACCGTTTCTGACGACACAAATAGTGAAGAGCTGTGGAGCCCAACAAAGGTCTAAAGAAACCAACCTACACTGTACACTGGATCTCGGACACAAGTGAAATAAAATAGAACGCAGAAGGGCCCTTAAAAATAATGTGTAGAGTTCACGACCTGGAAAGACTTCAGCAACTTGAACGGGAATACGTACTACCAATTACACCCGCAGGGAAAGAGATGGGTTTGAAGTGATAAAAGATGGTAAATAAACAAGCTGGCAAAAAGGACGGAAAACGCGGGAAACACACGCAACAGGAAGGTGCTGTACCAAATTACTAAACAGCTCTCGAGAGATCACTCTGCTAAAAAACATGGTGTAAAGAGTACGGATGTAAGGCTGCTGCGGAGCAAAAAGGAGTAACTTCAAACTGGCCGACTGCTGAAAGAGGAATTTCCATCTTTTAAGGAATCCTAGGCACTGTGATGCTTGTTTAGCAATTTGGAATATGCAGTTATTGCAACGCAGATCTTCGACTAATGTTATGCCTAGGATATTTAGTGACGGTTCCGAAGTTTTATTTGAGATGAGACAGTACTTCTAATGCATTAAATTCGACGCGGTTCTTTAGGCCCCAATAAAGAATTAGTTCGATGTCCCTGTTGAGAGAATTAGACGAGAGTTTACGATAAGGCAGACAAGGCCTGGCGCGTGCTTGTCCTACAGTATAACGGAGAGTACTGTCGCCGGCAAAGCAATGGAGTGAGTTGAAAGGGATTGAGAGCAGGTTATTTTTAAAAACTAGGAAGAGGTGATAGAATTGAGCCCTGGAGAACACCTGCAGAGATGGTGTGGGGGTCGGATTCGACGCCATCCTATACTACCTGGATTGAACGGCCAGAAAGGAAGCTCTTAATCCAGTTCGAAGCCAAATCCAATAGCTTAGAGTTTAGTTAACAGAGCGGAGTGCCATACTCTATCAAAAGCCTTGAGGTGGTTGAGGGGCTCTGTTAAGCAAACAAGGAGGTCGCCAGTAGATATGTTTGGTCTAAAGCCGTACTGTTTGTCATCTAATATTTGATGGCGTTCAAGATATCTCAGAAGCCTCTTGTTTATTATTGCCTCCATCACTTTGGAGAAAATAGAAGTAAGTGCTATTGGGCGGTAGTTAGCGGGGTCACTGGTGTCACCTTTTTTTTGGTATGGGCTGAATATGGACCAGTTTCCAGGAATCGGAATAGACTCCGGAGAAGCAGGATAGCGCCTTTACATTGTGATTAATGCTGTGAAGGCAACGACATTCCTTTCATCTCTTCAAATTGGTAAAAATACGGTTCTCGCAAATGTCATATTTTCCATCGGGTTTTGTTAGTCGTACAATGCAACAACTCAATTTGTAGTGTGTCGAATATTGTGTGCCCTTCTTTGATTGTTTACCAACAAGCACTTTGCCAGATTGTCTATGACAACGCCGATTTTAACATACTCGGGATGGGCGAAACACATTCCACACAATGCGCCTCTCGGGGAATACGACACAATATACACATCGTGATTATCTGCCGTTAAAAAGACACACTCGTTGGGGCAGCGTACAATGTTCGTCACGTTCGATCAACCTCCCTCTAGAGTGCAAGATGTAATAGCGAGTGGTGTTGGAGACACTGAGCTAAAATCTACACAGCCAACAGCACTAAAAATAATATGACAGGCCACGCTTGCCATGTTGTTAAGTTGATAATGAAGTCCCTAGACTGTTCTCCAACCACAGTCCAATACGATGTTGAGCAACTTATGTAGAGTGCGATCGAAGTGAGCTACTGAATGCACATAACTATTGTGTTCGATAGGTACTCGGATGTAGAGGGCGCGTGAGGAGATCGACCGAAACGCTATCCGTGGAGATACAATTTAGCAGCACCATGCCACCAATACTTTCACAAGAAAATTTTCTTAGTTTTCCAAAAACAAGCATAGATTAATCACCATGCTAATGAAAAAATGCAATGAAAGTAGAGTCGCTCATAAGTGTCGTAATTGTGACTGAAGGTATTGGCCTTCTGGCCATAATGAAGCGTCTAAGAACTACCCTCAATGTATGTTTCCTCTGCCACTCTACGTCCGCGTTTTTCAACCACTACCGTCACTTACACTACTAAATTCACTGATCGTTCAGCCCATTCAAAGGAAATAACAGTCGCTGGTGAGAAATTTCTGGTTGCGCTTTTAAACATTCAACAAGCTGAGGTATAAGCAATACCTGATATCAATCTAACATGTTAAACAATTTGGCAACAGAAAGTAGTCTAGCAAGCTTAAGGCTAAATCCGAATAAAACCAAAGAAATGCGGATAAATACACCCGAATGAAAAGCGCTGAATAACCGTGACGTAGAATTGGTGGAAAAGTTCAGTTACCTCGTTAGCATTATTACCGAAAATGGCGGGACAAAAGGCGAGAACGAAAATCTAGCCAAGCAGACCCTTGACTGGAACCCGTCAAGCTGGAAGACTGAGATTAAAGTGGAGAAGAACTTTATTAGCAGAGGCCGCTGACAGACTAATAGTTCAAAGAGTAAGTATTAGGGTTGAGTTAACCACATAAATGGTTGAATGTAATCAATCGCAAAAATATTTGAAAGAAACTCAGAATAGAGGGTATTTTACTTAAATATATTCTAATTTTTATTATTTCCAATAAATAACACATGACCATTAGTAGTGAAACTAATTTTCAGTTTGTTATCTTCTAGTTTGCAACATTTTTCTTTCGGATTTTATAAATGTTTTTAAAAACACTTTTTTCCTAATGTTTAACACTTATTCGCTCAACACGGGGTAATAAAAGTTAAAACACTTTTAAACTATTAAATAAATGTAGACCTAATAAACATAATTTGTTCAAAAGGAAAATATAGATTGTTACTGTTTACAGATAGTGTACTCCTCTACGAAATAAACAAAACAAGAGTTATAAAGAAAAAAGTCATAGTCGCTTAGTATCATTTCAACTAAGTAAACCAATTAACATTTACGTACTCATATTATCAAACACTGAAATAGGCAGCTGTTTCTATTTTTATTGCTTTGAATAAACTGATCAAACTTTTAATCAACTAATTCAAACACATCGAAGAAGGAAGGCCAAACACAAATCAGAACATCCAAGACTATCCAATAAAATAATTTACAATTATTCTATTTATAACTTATGTTTAAATCTTAATATTCTAGATTCTGAAGCAACAAAAATTGCATATATACAACCTACTTAATGATTTCTTTTTTACAGAATATTTAATAAACAAGAATCGGATTTGAAATTCCGAAATCCTCCACTATAATAGATTAATGATTAAGAACCGGATTTTCTTTCTGTAACGAAGCACATACGGATAGTGCCGGGTGGACGGAAAGTTTCTCACTACTAAATTAAAAATTAACACTCCTTCACCTAACGAGTATTTCCATGCGTTCAACCTGTTTTTATCGCCGGTTGGCGTTGTGTGGCGTATAATAAGGGTTGGAATTCGTTTTTATAAACTTGAAGCAAAATTTGGTTAATTTATTTATAAATTTTAAATACATTTTTTGTTGTGTTTGCCTGGAGAATATTTTCTTTATATAAAAAGCGTGGATTTAAAATTAAAACTTTTGGCACGTTTTATTTTCACTTTTAAAAGTTATAAGGTTTAAAATTGGTTCAATTTTTACGTTTATATGAACAGCTTGAGTTTTTGACTTGAAACTCAAGCTGTGTTTTCAGTCACATTTAATTCCACATGAACTGGCATTTGACGTTGCTTAGTGGATAATCGAAAGGGTTTCGTCATAAGACCACACGTGCCGCCAGTCGAACGTGGATTTGTGGTGAATTTATTTAACTTTATTTAATCATTAGAAAAAACCCGCGTGCGTTGCAACGCATTTCCATTAAAAAAATGATGTGTGTATAGCCCGGGATAAGAAAAGGGTATAATGAAACAAAGAACAAATCTGCAACACATAAAAAAATTTAGAGTTACCTACATATATAAAAAATATGTTTCCTACAACTTTTTTTAAAATTCGAGGTTGAGCATCACACTTTTGAACTAAGTGCACAACAGACACATCGCCAGCCATATTCAGAATACGTCTCGTTCGCGAAGATTCTGATTTTGGGTACATAAAAAACATTTAGAGTTACCTATAAAAAATATTTTACCTACAACTTTTTTAAATTTCGAGGTTGAGCACCACCTATTGGAAAAACTTTATACTACGTGCACAACAGTCACAAAGCCAACCATACTCAGACTACTCAGTAGATCCTGACGTTTCCAGGTAATTGGCGCCTGGTGCAGAACTTGTCCAATGGCGACCTCAACATTTTTTCCCCAAAAAAAACTCTAAAAAAGTTTATCATCGCAACAAGTGCAACCCAAAATTTCCAAATTTGGCACCCGCAAAAAATCGAACAAAGACGTTTCGGGTTGAGACGAACATTGGCAAGATTATAAGACAAAACTACTGATTTGATGCTGAAAAGAGCCGTTGCTGGTTCCCGTTGTCGGGTTATTATCACGTCGTTTCATACAAAAATAGGCATAATATATTAATGTAAGGTTAACAATTTTCTGTAACGCTTCTTTATCAACGATGCTCGATGTTTCACTTGTAAGTAATACAACGTTTGTGGCATTACTGAGTTGAGTCGACTTAGTTGAGTTGATATTTTGCAAATCGTCATAAATGTCGCTGATCAAAATTTCCGTGTCTATTATGAATTTTCAAATAACAGCCATTGGGTCATATTATTAATCTCAGAACATTTTCTATTCGAGGGTTTCCTGCCAAAAGGGCGTATCAACCAAAACATGGATTTAGAGGATTCAATAAAAACATTTAAAAAATCAGTGTATTTTTTTTCATATTGCTTATCATCGAAAATAAATGTTTTTAGGCGTATGTTTTGGATACTTTTATTCACTTGATGGATACGACCAGTCTGATGGATACGACCTAACTCTAGGAAAAAGTTATAAGCCCAAAATCGCGATTTTGTGGATACGCCCTTCTGGCAGGAAACCCTCGATATAGTACTGAATTCTGACTTCCGCTTTTTTTATGTCATAGACTAGAGGCTTAGGGAAAGACCCTTTGTACTGTCGGCAATCCATTTTTTATATATAATGCAATATCGAACAGCAGCTCTAGTCAGAAGATAGAGGGAAGAGACAGAGAAGCTGAAGCAAGGAACGGCCACTACTTAGCCATGATATTTTATTCCACCTACTCGAACCATTACTATCGCGAATCTGACATCGGGGCATCGAGAAACCATTCGCTGGAGTGTTATGATTCCTGCTCCCCGATGACAGGCGGTTTGGTAGAGGCGGAGCATGTCTAGGGAAGGCTATGACAAGAGAAATCAGGAATGCAAAGAGAGAAGAAGAAAGTTATGTAGGTGGGAAAGTGGGAAAGGCGAATGACCGTGGGGACTTAATCGTAGACTACCGAGGCCCCCATATTGTTCTTATATTATGTTCTAAATGACGTTTTTCAATCTGCACCTAAATGAGTGATCCTTTTAGACGTGCACTAATTGCATCGGACCGCGTATCTGTCGGAACAACTGGAATAAAACAGTTACTCTCCAAAATAATTGGTTTTTACTTTTTAAATCTCGTTTTGTTAACGGGTTCAATAGATACTTTATTTGCCATGGTACATTAATCCCATTCTCAGATAACCACATGCAGTCTTGTCCACGCAGGATATTCTTCGATCAGTATCTTAAACGTAGAATGAGCTCTTCTTCTTATGTGAGTGACGTTGCAGCAATCTCTGCTAATGACCATGCTACGGTAACCACTTTTATCTGCACGCATTTTGGCAAATATGAGATTTATTAAGAAAGCCATACCAGTGCCTCCTAATGAGCCTCAAAAACTTACCCTGTTGGTTGTGCGTTGGCCCTGTTGATGGTGTGTTGTTGAACTCAGTACATATTGATGGGACTATAGCCAACTCTAACCACGAAAATCATGCCAAAACCAAAAAAAAAAGCTTCAGAATTCAGGATTTACTTTGGCGAGCCTAAATATTTAGGTAGAGCTCTTCGAGGCCTACAATTGGAATGATTAAAAAGTGTTCACTCGATTTGTTCGACTATGGGTTCAAGTATTCAGTGTAAATGGGGGAAAATTATGACTAGAAGCGGATTATATGCAACTTTTATATTTTTAAAGATAATTTTTTTTTTAATTTTGTAAGAACTAATACTTTTGTTTACAGAATCCATTTTTTATAACATATCAAAATATGCTAAATATTATGCAAAAATATGCAAATGCATATGCAGTAAATATGCAAATTAATGCAAAAATAATTCAAAATATGCGAAAAATATGCAATACAAAATACATATTAAAACTATGTTTTAAGAAATGTTTTTTTTATTTTTGAGATATATAATTGAAGGTACAATGTACACAATCATTATTTTTCGATATTTGTGGATGTAAAGTTAGATCCTGGTGGGAGCTGAGAGCTGTCGCGCAAAACAGAGTCCGTTGGAGGGCAACTGTTTCCGCTCTAGGTCCCATGAGGGATTAAATATCATTTCAGATATCAGTTAATATCATTTTATATGCAGAAAAAGATCTTTCTACATCACATGATGAAATGGGAGCAAATTTGTACTTGCTTAATAAATTGATATTGATCTTAGTTGCTTGAAAACTTTTTGGTAACTCTTCAGTTATGTTATCATTTCGTAGCATCATACTAACTTGATGCATAGCTTTATATCCAAGATTTTTATCTAAAATTGTTGAAGTTTATCTGTAACCGTTTTGCCAAAACCCCCAGGAATTATTTTAATGGTTTTTTTTAGCATCTTCGAGGTATCTAAGTCATTCGGTTAATGACAACCCTCTTAATTCAAATGCTAATTCTAATGCTAAATTTCAAACCACTTTGAAAGCCAAATTATGTATATATCCTTTTATTTATTTATTTATTTGCCAAACAAGGCATACTTAAACTAAATACTACAGAGAATAATAATTGTACTTATATACAAACACTGGCATATATAATTAGTTAATTCTAAGGAGTGTTAGTAATTAGGTTGTCAGGAAGGATTCAAGTCCTTTTTTATAGGATGCTTTATTTATTGAAGGGGAGTAACATGATCTATAATTGTTAAAGACCACGCAGCATCTGTTAACGGGCTCATTCCTTGCATACTCGGTCCGATGTGGGTATTCCTTGAGCAGTTTCGTATGTCTTGTAAGTCTTCATTGATCTTGATCATATCCGACAAAAACTGCAGCTAGTGACAGATTTAGGTGCCCCATTTTCTCATGCTAGCCTCGAAGAAGGTTGAAAGGTAGGTCGATGTGGAGTTGGAAAAAGTTAAATTAAGGTGCCGGTCCTGGGGATAACGTAACTTAATGTAGCACTTTACATTGCAAATGTAAGCTGAAATTGTAACGCTTTACATTGCAAACAAACGTGCAATTGTGAAAATTGTGCGGCATACCTTAAAAAATATGGGAGAAATCTGCGCCTTTAAACAACACAATTCGTAGTTTGATGAAAAATTTCTTTGAGTACGGATCTGTCTGACTTCGATCGCGTCCGCTATGGTCCAATGAAATTGTTTAAGCGGTAACAGACAGTGTTACCGATAATCCAAATGTGTTGTATCGCCGCCGATCTCAGACGTTAAACATGGGTGGCACGACTCTAAGGAGGATTATGACGCAACGCTATGCTATGTTGCGAACGAACAAGCTGCGTCGCTTGTTATATGGAAATGCCGGCGAAAGAAGGATAGATGCTGAGCCGAAATTTTAACGACGAATAAAGGTCATTTTACCCTCTTTGGAGAAGTCAATAACCCAAACTGTCGTATATTGGGAACAGAGAACCCAGTTTTGTTCAAAGTTCGAGAAATCCTCGACGGTGCACGCTATCGTTGGATTTGGTGTTGCACTTTGTGTGTCCAAAATCGCGTAAAAAATGTCTGACGAACGTATTTTCAACAAGACGGCACACCTTGTCACACCACAGCCACTACGATGAAGTTCTCGCAAAAGTAAGGTTAAGCCAGCAAACCGAAGACCATTGACATAACAAATGCGCCGAAGTAGCTGCTATAACGTCCGAATTGCTGGCCAATGTTAGGCAGGATGCCCTAAAAAGAGCCGCTTTTTGCGTATCGAATGAGGGTGGTAATTTTATAGACTTTGTATTCAAAAACTATTTTGAAATAAATGATAGAGAGTTTCCTAAATAAATCTTGCTCATTTGTCAAATTCGGCTAAAAACTTTCAGACTTATTCAATGTTGGGGTTAAGACTTGCTGACTTAAAACTTGTTGCAGACTCTTAGCAAATGGTCGCCACGAGTTGATGAGAACTGCAGAAGTCATTGTTGTTAGTAACTTGGCTTATTTCGAATTTGATCTTCAAGACCGGTTTTGCTAGAGTCGTACGTTTAAGTGAATCATCAAAAAATGATGTCCCCCTTTGGAACAGAACGAATAATCTCATTCAGCTTTCGTTGATGAATATTATGCCAACGCCATTTCTCCAGTTTTCGGTTTTATTCCTACCAGAATATGAAAAAGAGTCACCATGGGGGCAGATATGCCTGTTCTTGCTAAGTTCCATGGTCTTGATATTATCTCGGTTCATACCGTTTAGGACTTAATCTAGTGTCCTGATTAGAAAAGCAAGGGTAAACTTTGTACTATCCACCTGGTTCCGTGACATTATTGGCCAATTCGTAATAAGAGCGGTTTTGTTGGAGTGGAATGATAACCCTCAGCCAAACCGACTTAAAACTTTGCTTAAGGCGCAGAACATTCACCATTCGGACTATTATCCCCTAAACTGGTACGTTATCCATGAAAATAGGATATACTCTTACACAAATACAGGGAGATGTGTGATATGACACTAACAAAAATATTCCGATAACCCCCCACAACAACCTGTTCCGTGCTTGACTGCACTATGTTCATTCGAAAATCAAGAACCGATCGTAACTATATTCCTATTACAGATTTAAAAACCATTTATCGTGAAGCACGTCAGATTTTAAAAGGTTTTCCATGAACATCCGCAAATGGAATTCTAACGCTCCAAACATCTGCTTGCATCTGCCAATCATGCGATGGTGTTGCTTAACCGATGAAATCTCTGTGGAATTGGATCAACTTCTAGCAATAACTCCTAAACCAACGAAATGTACTAAAATGTCACCGCTAATTTATGATCCTTTGGGTATACTCGGCCTTTATTATAAGGTTCAAGATTTTATTTCAAGAGATTTGGCGTCTTGGGACGTTATGTGACCAGATATATTAAAAATATGGCGTAGTTGTTTGAATCTCAAAAGTTTGAATGAAAATTCTCTTCCACGAGAAGTATCTTAATAGTGAGTGCCCAATTGTATGTATTTTGGATACATGAAGATCTTAGCAAACGGAAATATAATCGCGTGAGATTCGACAGGTGACTTTACTTAATAGTTGGAGGTAGAGTTGAGGCGGCCTCACACGAGGGAGTACATTTGCCTCTTACACGAGGATAAATTGTATTGAGGCCCCCATTTTTTCAAATGTCCCTGTTCAAAAATAATGTCCTACTGATATGAGTGTGTATCGAAATAAATTCATTGTTGTTTTTCGATTTTTAACATACATGAGGGAATGAGGCGGTGTTTTAATAAATACGTAACGTAGAGACGTGGGTTTCTTCTTTCTTACTTCTTTTAAGGCAGTTAAATTTCTAACCTGAAATTAGGCGAGCTCTGATTGTTAAATATAAATATAGAGGCAAAGGTTTCTTAAAGCGCGATTTCATTGAGGCAGCACTGAACATGAGGCATGCTTCTAAAACGCTTTCTTCCAGGCGACTTCAGTTTGCTGCTTACATATTTAGTAATAACTTTGAATGGGGAAAAAAAGAAGAAAGCCACCACAATGGCGGAGAAAAGAAGTATATGTTGATGGTCAAAAAAATCAAAGTATACTCGTAATTTATACGACCAGTTGATTGATGAGGATGGCGGGATTAATCGGGAGCTTGTGACTGCGGAACATTGTCATTTATAAGTATGACAGTATTTTTTTCAACTACAAAGGGACTTTTAGCATTGTTTTGGTGCCAATTGTTGACGCAAATTAATATTTCATAAACGCTAGTATTGGTTGCCAAGGCAGGCTGCGGATAGATTTTGGCTAGACGAACAAAATTCGTATGGAAGGGGGTTATCATAACGGTTTAGCCGCTAGGACGTTTTGAATTTTTTTTTGGTAGGGGTTTACATATCACCCTGTATTTTTGTAGCCCTATAACATATTTTCATGAATAAGCCCGAAATCTACGCAGAATACCTATCACAAACTGAAAAAGTCAAGGTTCCATCCCACCAACCCCCTGACTCGTCTAAAACAAAATGTTGTTTTTTTTACAAAAATTTCAACTTCAACCACCTTTTACTAATGAGAATTAGAAATTTCAGAGGTATACAAATTACAAACGACCGGAGGCCTTTGAAAAATCCTGAATTCCTACTTCAAAGTAGTTGTGGAAATACAAATTACGACGTATTAAAATTTTATACTCTAAAATTGCTAGTAGAGCTTTTGAAACAACAATTGGACAAACCTTGATAAAACGAAGAATAAATAAAAATGATGAGTAACGACCGCTACAGTAATATTGGTAAAAATTTACCAGCCCTGCTAAATCGCTTCAGCGGATCAAATAGAGCTATCTTCAATCATTTCGACGTTTTTCACCTTCTTAATCAGCCACGATAAAACCACGCCACACAGATTTCGCGACTGTTAAACAAATCTAGTCCCTGGGATGCTTATTAAGCGATTTGGAATATGTGATCATTCCTTAGTTAATGTTACGCCTAGCCCTAGATGTTAAGAGATTAAGATGTTAGATCCAGACCTCCCACTGAAATGGGCGGAATGACAAAGCCTTGAAGAAGGGTTTTAATACCATCATTCCGGCCAGAGACGGTGTTATCCCAACCAGTGTTGCCACTCTTTCGGTGTTTTACAACACAGAAAAAGTAACCAATCGTATCCATAACCTTTCTGTACGTATCAATACGATACTAAATGAGCACGTAATTGTATATTGGTGGCGTTTTATACCTCCTCGTGAAGAGCACCAGTTCCGTTTTTACTGGGTTAACGCTGAGTCCGCGATTGGCAATCCAGCTTGGAAGCGTTTGTAACGCCGCCTTCATGAGATCACAGAAAAAAACTGTACGATAAACTGACCTGAAAGTGTGTGGGTTCGTCAGTTCGTTGTACTGTTTTTTGGTCAGTTTTGTTGATTTGAATACATCTTACGTAGCTGAGGGAACTGAGCGATAAACTGTCTGGCCTGTGCAGTTTATCGGAGCAAAATAAGGTCCAGAAAATCAGGTGTGAGCTTTTGAGTGAAAATATGTCAAAACCGCACAGTCCATACAGTTTATCGCTCAGACGCGACGTCACAAGTGATAAAATACGCTGTTAAACTGAAAGTGTGTGGGTCACTTTACAGCAGGCTCAACCTAGAGCAGCTCATTAAACACAACTCATAATGAAAAGTTCGTCACAACTTTAAGAAAATATGTAGCAGACATTAGAAATACTGATTAGTCGAGAAACGGTAATAGAAAATGAAAATAAAATTAAGATAAGCGCCAACGTATTATCCTTTTTCGGGAAAACGTATCATCGTATCCATATGATTTTTTCCCACTAAATAGTATCCGAAATGATACGAACGCATCCCAAGTGGCACCACTGATCCCAACTGGGTTATTATGTATCTACACAGATGGCTCAAAAATAGGGAACAGCGTAGGCTCTGTTACTTTCTCCGAGGCGTTGAATATAGATAGATATATAGAGGCGTTGAATATAGATAGTGGTCTACCCGACCACTGCAACGTCTTACAAGCGGAAGTCACTGCGATCTGGGAGGCTCTCGAATGGCTGAAGATAAATAATGTATCTCATAAGAATATATGTATTCTAACGGATAGCCAGGCGGCCCTCAAGGCTCTTGAATCTTCCACCTATTCACCTTCCTCGAGAATATATACATCAATTTGGAAGAACTTAGTATGGAAAATTAGGTTGGATAAAATTAGAGCAGCAAATGCAAAAAAGAAAACGAGAACAGGAAAGGATAGGAAACAGCTCCACGATGTATCCCGAAGCAGTAAAGAGATACGCTTAAACAATCGAATATAAACCGCGACGATAGCGTATCTGCCTATTTCCTCAGAGGAGCACCAGTCCAAGCAGATTCCACTTGGGTATACAATCTTTTCAAAACTCGTTTCTCGTTTCAGTTGTGAAATTGTGCCGTCCCGTAAAATATCAATAAAAAACTTTAAAGTATTCATGCCCAGTAGATACGAAAGGTTGTTCTTCAATACAACATCGGATTCTTTCAGATGGAAGGATTTAACTCTTCGTCGGTGGAATTCCAACTCAAGTAGCAAATCTAAGATTTTTAGAAACAAGACACTAACAAAAACTAAGTCTAAGTCTAAAACAACTCAGGGTAGAATTAGTCCAAGTGCAAATGTAAATAGGGCACATAATAAAACTAAAACTACTAACACCACTACTAAAACTAACGTTCCCTTTCTATCACCTACTTCCCGCAATATTCCCTAGTACTAATACCACTTCTACATCACCTCATGTCGTCACTACAGCAATATATATAAATATAATTGGAGTGTCTGTCTGTGACTTCAAAATAATTGTGTTTTTTTAATTTTATATGGTTTTTTACATGATTTTAAAACGAAATCACGCATTTTTAAAATTTTTGTCTGTCTGTTCGGGCTAATCTCGGAAACGGCTAATCCGATTGGGATGGGACTTTCACTGGAAGATTCAGTATTTGGCGGGCATGTTTTCGGCTATTTATATGCACTATATATTAGCTCTACCTGTATGTATGTATGGATATATGTAAGTAGACAAATCTTGAAAATTGTTTTTGAACCACTTCCATATAACCGATCAGCTTCAAATTTTGCATACATGTACAGTTCAAGTGACAATGCAATCTAACCATTTTATAAAAAAATCAAGATGGCCGTTTCAAGATGGCGGCCGAATTGGTATCAAATGAAAGGGAATGATAAGTATAATATAATTACCTATTTGGTGTCATTCCAAATTCAAAATGGCGGCTGGAACAACATGGCGGCCAACACAGATGGCGGATTACTCTTTTATTTACATCACGATCGGTATGGATATCAAATGAAAGGATATGACAAGTAGAATACTATTAGCTGGGTGGTGTAATTCCAAATTCAAAATGGCAGCCAACACAAAATGGCGGACTACCTTTTTTACAACGCTCTCGTTTGGATACCAAATAAAAGTGTATGGTGAGTAAAGTACAGTAAGCTGGGTAACCTCATTTTAAATATCGGTCACCACAAAATAACCGAAAACATATAATAAACCTAATGGTAGAAAACTAAATATATAGTTTAAAAAACTTAAAAATATGCTTTTGTTTAAAAATGAACTAAAAACTTTTTTGCTCAAGCCAGTATATATGGGCAAAAACGCGAAAAAAGGCATATTTGCACATTCAAAACCCAGCAAAAAAAAAGTTTACCGATTGAGTTTCTTGTGGGTTCTCCCCCCATATGGCCCCAAAACAAGCCCGTTTCTGCTACAGGGGTTACTTTTTTACTTAATTGAAGGGGTTACTTTTTATTAAAGATTTCAAGAAAAAGCTGCCACGGAGGGGACTATTTGACTTAAAATCGCTTTTCTGAGTTCAGGAAGAATCCTGAGGGACCACAGCGCTTACCGGTGACCACAGCTTCTTAGAACAACTTGAACTTTCCACTTCTGACGCGTTTTTTTCGGTTTGAAGTTGAAACCGCGACTGCCACGGTGGGGACTTGTTTGAATATGCGTTTGAGCTTTGAATTGCTGCAGGTTCATGAAACGAGGGAGCCACAACAGAACATTCGAACGCATGCAGGCTCTAGCAGCACTGCGGTTCGCAATTTTAACGGAAAATTTCGGACAAAATTCGAATACGTGTAAGTTATGTATTCTGGCGTTCCGGTTTGCGTTAAAAGAGAAAAAATCAAAGTTTTCGGCCCCAAAAACCATTCGTGAACGTCCTACCCCGAATCGCACAAGTTGGTCCATTTAATATGCGCAATTAATCTGGATTTTTGTAGTTGGGACATGCCACGGAGGGGACATTTTGCACAGTTTCTGGGGCCTGCCGGGCTTTATGGCTGGCTGAATGGCCGCTTTTTTTGTGGAAAAATGTTGTCTAGGTCGGTATCCACCGAAAGCATTTTTTTGGATACTCATTTCCGACTCTAAAACGGTCATCGACTCCGGACACGCATATGCCTTTTTCCGCGTTTTTGCCCTTATATACATAGTATAGTACAATTGTATGAGAGGCAAAATTAAGAATCTTTTTATTGACTCGAAATCGTGTAATTTCAATGTCCTTGTAATCACAGAAACATGGTTAAACGATACATTTCTAAATGAGGAAATCTTAGACTGCAATTGGACTATATAGATGTGATAGAGACTACAACGCCACCGGTCTCTCAAGAGGGGGAGGTGTTCTTATTGCAGTCAAAGTATCTTTAAATAGTGAACTGATCAAAACTGATCGTGCACACTCATTTGATCATGTTTTCATACGAGTCAAGTCGGGCAACAGACATATAGTTATCGGTAAGTTCTACATACCTCCAAACTCTGAAAAATCGGAATATGACGATTTATTGCATATTTTAGATGATATTAATAATTCCCTACGCGAAAGCGATGAAATTTTCGTTTTAGGAGATTTTAACCGCCCTAGTCTCTCATTCATTCCTGACGTGGAAGATAATAATTTACTTCCGATCAATGTCATAAATTCTATCGATATAAAGCTTATCGACACTTTTCATGGCAACGGTCTACACCAAATCATCAGAACCCCTAATTCTCCTGGAAAATGGTTAGGCCTAATTTTCACTAATTCACATGAGGAGCTAAAAACCTTCTGAGGTTAATGTCACAATCTTCAGATTAATTTCACAATTCCTAAACACAGCACCTCATACAATAATTCAATTATTTATGATTTTAAGAATGCGAACTTTAACAGCATCAGCTTCGAATTATCTCTAGTTGACTGGGAAAATAGGCTATTGGGTAATGATATTGACGAGGATATTCGTTATTATTACTGAAATAAAGGTCTCGAAAATCCCTTAACTACGTTGGAATACACTTCAACCACCTATTGAAATTTAATCAACATGCCAAAACAATCATTTTCAAAAAGCGAAAAATGCCCTCGGCCTTCTCAACCCGGTTCTAAAATTTAACAGTAAGTTAAATGCGAAATCTAATCTCCTCCTATACAAGCAGCTGATAAGGCCTATCATTTGCTATAGTTTCCCGGGCTGGCACACAATATCTACTTCTTTGGCCAACCGCCTTGCGAGATTGGAAAGAAAAATTCTTAGGCAATGCTCCATAAAGTTCAAAACGCGCAACAGATACTATTCTTACACTGAACTAACTGTACGATAAAGCTAACGTAACTCCACTTCTCACACTTAGGGGGCCTCGGTGGTCTAGAGGTAAGGCGCCTGACTACTATCCCAGAGATCCCGGGTTCGAATCCCGGCCAGCCCCACGGTCCTTCGCCTTTTTCCACTTTCCCACCCACATTACTTCCCTTCTTTCTTCTCCTCTCTTTACATTCCTGATTCCTCCTGTCATAGCCTTCGCTAGTCCTTCCCCGCTCCATCAAGCGCATGTCATCGGTTGGCTGATGAGATTCAACTCGTTTCAGCGAGTTGTTTCTTCTCAAATGCCCCGATGCCAGAGTCGCGAAATGGTTGGATGTAGGTGGAATAAAAATATCGCGGCTAGGTTGTGGCAACTCCTTCCTACTTCTCTGTCTCTTTCTACTCTCTATCTTCCGGCTGGAGCTGCTGTTCGACATTCTATACGAAAAAAATAGATTGTCGAACAGTACAAAGGGGCTTCCCCTAAGCCTCTAGTCTATCACATAAAAAAAAACATATCTCCACGACAAATGGAAAATCAGATCTGCCAAACTTCAAAATCACGAGAACTTTTTAATTAGAAAGAAAGTGTTGAGCAGACAACGCATCCGCCCATCCTCCGCCTACTACCTAAGCCCACTCAATCTTGCAGGCTGCCCCTGCTTTTATAATTATCGTGACTTTCTACACAATATAGGATAATGGTCGCTATGGACTGGCGTCACTCAGCTTTATATAAACCTGTACGAACAGGCACTCTGCTTATTTTTCCCAGTCAGGTTCAAGGCGGACTGACTCGAGAGAATTGAAATTACTAAAAATAACTGAGTTCTGGAGGAGGATGTTGCAGAAAGCAAAGGCCAATAACAGGCTGTAACAGGACATCTTATACGACATTTCCCGCATCGCCCAGTCATACGGGTTAAAAATCAATGCGGAAAAGACCAAAGTGTTCACAACGGACGGATCGAGGGCCAGTGTTCACCTTGATGGAACCTAGAACGAACAGGTTCCGAAGTTCAAATTTTAGGGATCATTGGTTGAGGAAACGAAAGTAGCATCGACGTCCGAAGTTCACAGCCGCATCGGCCAGGCAACAACAACCTTCGCTTCGTTCAAGTGGTGCATATGGAAACGAACAAATATTTCCATCAAAACAAAAGTACGCCTTACCGAACATTGATTCTTCCGATTCTTCTCTATGGATCTGAAACGCGGACACTGCTCAAACTGGACGTGAAGAAGCTCGAAGCTTTCCAAATGCGATGCTAGAGGCAGATCCTCGGTGTCTTACTACGCGATCGCCTTCGAAACGAAACAGTCAGACAATGAAGCGATCAGCACACTGATCGAAGAAGAAATTAAAAAACGTCGATTACGGAGGTTAGGACATGTTTGCCGAATGGATGATGACCGCTTGCCACGTAAACTTCTCTGGCGAGACCGTCCCGCAGGCGATCGGCACCGAAGAAAACCTGGCTAAAGAATATCGAGGGAATCAACGGTTATCAGTTACCGCGGCTCGAGACGTTGCCAAAAACTGGCAAGAATGGAAACGAATCGTGAATAGAGTTCGAGACCCAGAGGCACCGGCAGCAGCGTATCCTTGCGGGGACGTCCCGCTCGGACCGCCAGCTAACGGATCAAAGAAGAAATTAAATGAAAGGCTTCTGAGCCGAAACAACTATTAACACCTAGTATACTAAATAATTGTAAAATCCGTGTCGGGCAATGCCTCGTCTATAAACTGCCAAGCGTATTTAGTCTGTTCACTGAAGAGTCATTGCTTCTTCACGGTGTGCATTTTGACGATATAACATTAGAACTGGTGCCAATGCGCGGCTCCATTTACTTGCAATGCGCGACTCCATTTAGCCATGTCACCCCAAAGTATTAGCTTTAAAATATAACTTAGTGCCTAAGTTTTGTATTGTCAGCTGAATTCAGTTATCCCTTGGACTAGTATCTACTACTTTAAGTATGTTAAAACTCTGTAAAATACTATATTATTGACTTAAAAAACTGTTTGAGTTGAGGTAGGTCTGGCGGGCCTGAGCTCTTGGACTTAACTCAATAATTATGCAAATCTGAAAACAAATCACAGATTCTTACATGTTTTGCTTGATTGCCGATTATATCCGTTCAGATTCATCTGATAATTTCCTAATGTTGCTGCTAAAAATAAAATAAAACCAATAGATGTACAAGGATTAACATTTAACGACGACACATTCACGGAATAGTCTACTTTTTGCTTGCATGGACGCAGTGTAACAAATGCGCGTCAGGTTACGGTATGATCTCCCTTGCAAAAGCCACTGGATTTGGAACAAATATTGTTTATAGCGTTGAAAAATTAAGTAAATGTATGGCCTAGGTCAATAGTAAAAATTGTCATGTACATTTCGCGTGTAGACTTCGTAAGGATTTCTATGGCAATTGTCGCTTAGATTACAACATTTCAATATCTTCCAAAGTGGACAACAGTAATAGGAGATTGAGGACATTGATTAGGAATCACGCTTCGATCTTATAAATAAATCCGGGTTTATGCGATCCTTTCTTAATAAAAATAACCGCTGGCCCAAAAAACAACAAAATCGAGATATTGAATTAACTAATTTATTACACTTTCACGGGACACTTTTAAATGCACCAAAACATGGTAGTTAAATACTTCCCGTCCACCTAGATGCTTAGAGTAAAGAAATATATAACTAGGATTGATTCAAAGCTTCACTTGAATCAATGCTGAACTAATATTACCTGAAAATATGAGCTGCATGCTGATAAAACTATTTTGTGTGCCTGCAACTGTCTTCCTTCGGCGGCTAATGTTACGTCAACCAAAGTCCCATTGTGCCTGAGTGAGGAACACACAGAAATAAAATTTGGCTGATGGTTATTCCAACGCAAACAAAACTGTTGCACTGACATTTTCAATTACTTTTCCTGAAATTCACTTCACTTTATCCTTAAATCACATAATTTAGTTCATAAATATTTACAAAATTTTAGTTTTATAACGTTTATTTATGATTTTTTCGCTTTTTTACCTAAGAAGTTTGGGACCTTGAATTTTTGTCTGACGTCATTCATGGAACAGGATTTTATTTTGTATTTGCAAACAACTGTATAAAGATTAAAATCAAGTACCAAACAGAGTTTTAATAATTTCTACTTTCTCTAACACAATATAAACATATTTTTCACTGTATCCTCACTATTTTTCAGTTGTTCACATAATAAAAGGCAATTATTATCCAGCCCTTGAACTTTAATAGACATGACAGCCGACTAAAATAATCACAAAATGGCGCAAGTTCTTGTATATAAAACCAGCATCATGGCGTCTCATTTTTTATGAAAAAAAATATTTTCTATGAGAGCTTTAGTTCATTTAGCTGAAAAGTATTATGTATACAAAATAAAATATAATTATACAACATTTAAATTAGATTATATTTTCAATTAATAATTGTACCTTCTAAATGAAAAAATGTTTACACATCGAAAGAAGTCAACGACATCTATAAACAAGAACTCACAACTATTTAGGGTATAGTCTGAATTTGCGTGCCAACACCAGAACTGCAATTGTGATTAATACCTTAGTCGGTTCTACCCATTCAATATTTCAGTCCATTTTCAGAGGTGCAATTTTATTTCTCTTTCTAGTTGAAACGAGAATTATAACCACATCAGCGTTCACGTTTATGGGTTTTCATGTTTTCATTCATTTTTTAAGAGTACGTATAAATATGAACATGAGTGTGAGCTTATTTTTTTTACTAAATTTCAAGTCAAGAGGCTAACCCGGGGGCTACACGATCAATTTGTCTGCAATTGCAATTTGAAATATTGCATGTCAAAGTTTTAACAGCAGGAATTTTATTGCATTGCAATTTCATTCTTACAAGAAATGCGTAGGAGATAGTTGTTGTTGTGTTTGAACCTAATTTTCAATGATTCACTCATTTTGTACTAATAAAAAAATAGTTAACAGTCTCAACTTTTGCCTTTTAAAAAATTTTATGTTAATTCACATAAAATTAAATAATCCAGCGTCAAGTAATCTCCACTGCTTAGGTTTTTCCACTTTCCGCCATTTTGTTTTAAAGAAATTCAGAATTTCTTGCATATGCAAGCATTGCATTTACAATATTGCATTGCATGTTGCAGCAGGGGCTACACGATCAATTTTAGTACTGCAATGCAATATTGCAATTGAAAAATTGATCGTGTAGCCCCCGGGTAAAGGCTCAAGCAGAACGAATTCGTTCGGTCCGTTTTTAACCCGGAAGCTACATGATCAATTTTTCTGCAATTGCAATTTGCAATTTTCAATGTCAAAGTTTTATGGGCAGGAATTTCATTACATTGCAATTTCATTCTTACAAGAAATGCGTAGGAGATAGTTGTTGTGTTTGGACCTAATTTTCAATGATTCACTCATTTTGTAAAAATAAAAAAATTGTTAAGTCTCAACTTTGGCCTTTTAAAAATTTTTATGTTAATTCACATAAAATTAAATAATCCAGCGTCAAGTAATCTCCACTGCTTTGGTTTTTTCACTTTCCGCCATTTTGTTTAAAAGAAATTCAGAATTTCTTGCATATTGTTACGTTTTTACGGCTTAACGGATTCGTAGGATTAATTAAGGAATACACTTTTTAATAATCCACACAATAATTTATTTATTACAAACCAAACACAATTTAAAAATAAACACAATTCTTAGAGCTCACTATAATCACTAGCAAATTTAATATTTCGCACTATTCAATTCTAATTATCGCTTTTTATTTCACTATAAATCAACACTTTTCACTTTGGAACACTTGTATCGCCTTTATAATCAAAACTGACTCGATAGCGGCTGCCAGGCGCTTTTATATAGGCAGCTGCACCTTTGTCTACTTTCTGGAACCTTCGTTTTCTGGTTCCTTGTGGTATGTTCTTTTATTTCGTTAAGTTTCGACCAGCTTGAAGTTGTCTTCGCTTATCGCTCGTTAGTTTAGTACATAAATTCTTAGTTCAGACAACAACCGAAAATCGTTGATTCATCCTCTCGACAGATGGCGCATAATCATCACATTGCCCCCTTCTTAGGACTGTTCGTCCCGAACAGTTATCCATCCTGGATCCGGCTGATGATATGGGCACAGCCTGTCTATGTGCACAATCTTCTTCTTTGCTTTGGGTCCTTGTTGAATCCTGTAGACCACATCGTTGATCCGTGTTAGGATTTTATAGGGCCCCTCCCACTGACGCTGAAGTTTCGGAGACTTGCCTTTCCGTCTTCGAGGGTTGAACAGCCAAACGAGGTCACCTTCCTGGAATCCGCTACAGTTTGCTCGGAGGTCGTACCTTGGTTTCATCCTGTCACTGGCCGTCTTAGGATTCTCCCTTGAGATTTTGTCAACTGAGGCTCCAACGTGGTGTTGTCTTATTTCTCCTTTCGCTCTTACTCGAGGACCCTTGCTGCCGGCACAAGCTGTGCATTTGCGACACCAATTCGTAACATCCTCCCGCATGTGAAGCCAATAGAATCTCTCCTTTATTTTTGACAGAGTTTTGTTGACTCCCAAATGTTCTCCTGACGGGCTATTATGACACTCCTCAAGAATATCTGTTATTCCAGCACGAGGGACTAACACCTGCATTCGATGAGAGGTACCATCAGCTGTTTCCCATTTGCGCTTCACTACTCCTCCTTCGATATGCAATGAATCCCATTGGGCCCAATAGCTCTTCAGGATTTCACTTCTCTCTGCGATGTCTTTCCATTTAGGCTTCTCGTTGTGTTCTTTCCATGACAAAATCGCAGAAATGTCCGGGTCGTCGCGTTGCGCATCTCGAATTCCTTGGTCCTCATATTTTATGCTTGGCTCCGCAGTCGTCTTTTGACACTTTTCCTCAATACGCCAACGATACTTAAAACCTGGTTCGCATGGTCGCCGGAACAGTGCAGTATCCATTGGAATTCCCCTGTTGCGGTGTTTCATCATCAATTCTCCAAGGTCCAATAGTATTCCGTGTGTTGTCATAAAGTCCAAACCAAGAATACACTCGTCTACTATGTCAGCTACCAGGAACGAATGTGTAAACTTAATGTCGCCGAGTACCACGTCCATCATTGTTTCCCCATGTAATTTCACTGGTTCTCCTGTCACAGTTCTCGGAATGTACTGGTCCGCGTTTTTCAGCCACTTTCTACCGACCAAATCAGCCCTGATGACAGATCTTGAAGCACCTGTATCCACGGTAATTGTGTATTGTTTATCACCAACTTTCCCCTCGATGACAAGGCTGTTGTTGCCACGCTGCAGTTGGGTGATGTTGACGATGACATCAGGGGTCTCCATTTTCCCCACTAACTCCCTCCGGTCGCCTTTCTGCCGTTGTCCACATTTTTCACAGCATGTTGAGCCACTCCTACTCCCTGGCGATTCCACTCTCCTTCGCTTTCGGCAACTCCTTTGTAAATGGCCCGGCTCGCCGCAGTTCCAGCATCGTAGACGACGACGTACTTCCGAGGTGTTGACTCGATGGCAAATGTTCTCAGTCATATTGATTCCCCTGAGGTGGACCGTATTCCTTGTTGCTTGCTTCGCTGCCTCGTATGCCAGAGCATATGCCAGAACTTCTGCTGTAGTCTTCTTTCCGGCCAATCTGGCTGCTTGTTGTAGATCTCGGTCGGCAAAAGAGTTAAGAAAAGCCTCTCTTGCTACTTCGTTGATGTAGTCTTGGCCGAAACTAGGATAAGCCAGATGCACTAACCTCTCGATATCGGCGCATAGTTGTTGTAAAGTTTCTTCTGGCTTTTGAAGTCTATTGCGAAGTTGAAGTCGATAAACCTCTTGCAGGTGCTGATCACCGTAACGCATTTCCAGCGCTTGAACTAAGAACCCGTAGCTGTTGCGATGTTCTGCTGGTATTGACTGCAATATTTCTGCTGCTGTGCCCCTTAATGACAACGTTAAGGCCGTTGCTTTTTCCTCCTCAGTCCAGAAATTGCCTGCTGCTGCCGCTTCGAATTGAAGCTTATAAGTAGGCCATGGGCTTTGCCCGTCGAAAGTTGGAGGCTGTAGTTTCCTAACTCCGATGACTTCATGAGATGCCGTCGCTGGGTGGTGAATCTTTACTCTTTCTAGATCGGCTCTGACGGTTTCTAGTTCAATTTCGAGTTTTTCTAGATCATTCCTTACGTTTGCCTTGATGGAAGATTCGAGATTTTCCAGATCATTCCTTACATTTTCTTTCATGTTATCTAGCTTGTTGTCGACAGAAAGGGAGAATGATTCGATTTTCTGCTCCAGCTGGTTCTTCTGCTCTTCCATAGACTCTTTGAGTTCTGCTAACGAGCGTTCATGAGCTACTGCTAACAGTTTCTGTTCATCTTTTAACGCCAACACTTCCGACTTGATCTCTGTAGTCGAACGTTCTTGCGCTTCCTTCATCTCGGCTGTCACTTCCTTAATCTCTGCTGATGCACGTTCTTGCGCTTCCTTCATCTCCGCTGATGCACGTTCTTGCGCAGCTGAAGACCGTTCTTGCGCAGCTGAAGACCGTTCTTGCGCCTCTTTCATCACCATCAATGTCTTAAAAAGTTCTGCCATACTCACTGTCGATTCTTCTGGCTCCGCTTCTACCTCGTCTTCAAAGATGTAGGCTTCAGGATCCTTACCTTCGTTCACCATAGCTTCTCGAAGCAGGGCGGTTAGGGAACTTTTAGCCCCCACCGTTGACAATGAGCGTTTACTTAACTCTCTTTTCAATTCTACAGTGCGCAAATCCACTAGCTTTCGACCCATTTTACTAATAAGTCCTTATTTCTCACGCACAAAATTTAAAGTTAAATCACAATTATTGTTCAAGTTCACTTATTTCACTTATCTCTTAATTAATCCCACTTCTGACACCAATTGTTACGTTTTTACGGCTTAACGGATTCGTAGGATTAATTAAGGAATACACTTTTTAATAATCCACACAATAATTTATTTATTACAAACCGAACACAATTTAAAAATAAACACAATTCTTAGAGTTAATAATCACTAGCAAATTTAATATTTCGCACTATTCAATTCTAATTATCGCTTTTTATTTCACTATAAATCAACACTTTTCACTTTGGAACACTTGTATCGCCTTTATAATCAAAACTGACTCGATAGCGGCTGCCAGGCGCTTTTATATAGGCAGCTCCACCTTTGTCTACTTTCTGGAACCTTCGTTTTCTGGTTCCTTGTGGTATGTTCTTTTATTTCGTTAAGTTTCGACCAGCTTGAAGTTGTCTTCGCTTATCGCTCGTTAGTTTAGTACATAAATTCTTAGTTCAGACAACAACCGAAAATCGTTGATTCATCCTCTCGACAGATGGCGCATAATCATCACAATATACAAGCATTGCATTTACAATATTGCATTGAATATTGCAGCAGGAGCTACACGATCAATTTTAGTACTGCAATGCAATATTGCAATTGAAAAATTGATCGGGTAGCCCCCGGGTAAAAGTTGGAAATTTGACATTTCCATAAACTTTCCATGAGACAAACGGAGCGGTAGCCACAATCAAGCGGACGGATTGTCAAAAAGAACAAAGAAAACAAGTGCGGAGCGGACGGAACGGATCGGTTCTGTTTGAGCCTTAAGTCCACTGACATATAGTAATGGACTGCTAAATGAGCAAAATCCCATACAACAAAGTGGCACCAAAAACTATTGCTGTCTCACTCCCACGTTAAATTCCTATGAACTGTAATCGTCAGCGCATGTCAGCGATGTAAACATAATTAGAGAAAAATAGACAGGTATTGTTTTTGTTCTTCTGTCTCACTCTTGAGCTATTTTGAAAAGTTCGTTAAACAGGGGAAATAACCGTCTCAGTTTTAAGATAAATACATTTATTTAATGGTAAGACTGCTGGTAAATAAAAATGAGTGATGGAAATTTATTTCTATTAATTATTACAGACATTTGATCACTTATTTTTTCTTAAATTCGAAGAAAATTTGTTTGTTTACGTAAAAAAGGTTTTCTAAGGTTTTCTAGTTCTGGAGAAAAATTGTGCCATTCAGCATTGTCAATCAGCAGTCCATTCCTATATGTCAGTGCCTCAATTATACTGGACGCAAAGGAACGCAACGGACCGGATTGAAATGTGTAAAATTAGTTTCATTCAAAGCCTTCTACATTTACAAGCCATGCTGTAGGTGTGTGTATATAGTTGTATGAAGTCCCAACCAAAATTCGCGAAACGTCAAAATCCCATTAAAATCAAAGGGAAAGAAGTTTTCGTGCCGCTTAAAGTGCTGTTGCAAGTGTGGTTTTGTTTAAAATAAAAGTTATTTCATCAAAATCAAAAACGTGAAACAGTGCAAAAAGTAAAACATAATATGTGTCATAAGTTAATAATTTAACTATACATGTTAAAAATAGGATTTGCGGGTTTTATGTTGGTTATGGAGGAACAACATGTCAAAATCCCGAGGAAAACAAGTGATTCGCGCCGCGGAAAGTCTTTTATTAAGAGTGTGTTCCGTAATATACTGGGAGCACTGTAATTTTAGACGTCATGCCAGTGCACTGCGAAGCACGTTCCGTTTAAAAAAGTTATACTGAACTAAGCAGTACATTTTTGTGTACGGAACGAGCGCACAGTATACTGGCAGTAAAATATGGAGGTTACTGCTCACGATTAAATTATTTTCAGCCACAATGCACATCTGTCAAAATCTGTTGAAACTACTGGGAGCACACCTCTTTCAAAGCAGTAGTCCCAGTAGTAAAAAGGGGAATATTCATGACGTCATGAATGTTCCCAGAGCACTGCGACAGGGCACTGTTTGGTGAAAACGGAACGACAAAACTACCACTGGTAGTACTGACGCAGTGCTCCCAGTATATTACGGAACGCACTCTAAATGAAAGCGCCGTGATTTTTGTTAAAAATAAGTTTTTTTTTAATAAAAATAACAGGTGCATAATATCAGTCTGGCGCGATTTTTGTAGTTAAGCAAAATTGGGCTTTGTTACTTGAAATTGTTCTTTGGGGCCATGGTGTCACATGACGGATCCGCCAGTTTTTGTTGCAGCCAGTTCCAGTTTTATAGGAATATAAGCAAATGAAGATAAGTTGAAACGAATAGTTTGCTAAATATTGCCAAATATTTATATCAATTTATTTTTAGCGGTAGTTTCCTACCTTCAGTTACGGCTTTTGCTTGGTGTGATAAACACGGCATGATATTTGAAATAATATCCATTAAGGAAGAAAGTCAGGGATGCAATTTCACTTATTATTTACATTATTAACGTAACTTTGTAATGTTACAATTGTAACGGTCAGTTTTGCCTAAATATCTACCTGACTAAAAATTACTGTGGAGCAGAAAATCGAGTAGCTGATTGGGAACAAAAAGGTAGGCGGGGGAAAAATGAAAAAACAGATTATCACGGGGAGTCAGACAAAAAGGCCGAAAAAAAAAAGCCGGGAGAAAAAAAAACTGGATTGTTCGAGGATTGGTTGAAAAAGTTTTTTTTGAAAACGGTTGGGAGGAAAGGATAACTTTTGGAAAAAACGGAAAAGAAAGTTGGTTTCGAGTATTTTTAAATTATTTATGTTCGGAGGAAGTTGCTGGGAAATCATTTTGATGCATGTGTGGTTTCGCGTCGGGAAAAATAAATAATTTCCCCACAAGAAAACAAAAAACAAGACCAAAGAAAAGCCAGTTTCGTGGAGAAACGAACAATCTGTGGATATACCAGGTCAGCTCGCTGGTACAGGGAACAACTATTTCTGGACATACAACCGTGTGGTTGTGGCAAAGCAGTCTTTTTTTGTGTGCTGGAGTGAGCCGAACCGGTTTTTTTCTGAGAGACGAAGGACCGATAGGTGTTATACTGAAGAAGTAAGACGAGGCGTTCGTCCTTACCTGCAGAGGCGACGGGACATTTCCCCAACAGCCCGGCCATGTGGCACTAAAAGTGAGAGTCGTTAGAAGGCAATTAAGTAAGTACCCTTTGGTAGTCCTTTAGACGTAGCTGGAAACACAGTACCATCAAGAACCAATTACGTAAAAAAAAAAAAGGGTTTCCCTGGGGGAGCAAGAGGCAGTACATTCCTATCAATTGGGAAAAATAAATTAGCTTAAAACTCAAGTATTTTCTTGTTCAGCAGTCCGTCAAGAAGAGCCGGCGTTACTAGCCCTACGTTTTAAGTTTTAAATGATAGTTTTCGTTCAATGCTTAATATACCTTGACCCCCGGAGTATTAGTTTGAAGACGTTTGCCTTAAGGCAGTACAATTACGGCAACTTGGAAGAATAAAGAAAACAGACAGTTTCAAATTATTAACATATTTTTAAAATTTTTTATTATTACATTAATTATTAATTAGATTCAACTTATGTACACCTTTCTTTGTATTTAACACTGTTAATTATTGTTTTTATCTGGCACCATTACAGTTTTTTTTTGTCGGAACAATTTTAATTCAATTACTTCAATACCTTATTTACACACTTACCTACCACAGGTTAATTTTTTTTAGCGTTTGACATTTTTACTTGGGATTTAGAGACATATCAACATAATTTCAGATATCGTTGTAAAAGACAACGTACTGGGCCCAGGGCGTCGTTTTGGTTTTTTGTTAATAATGACCCGTGCAGACAATTGATTCAGTCCTGTTCTTTTTTTCACACAACCTACGTATACATACACCTTTTTATACATTTTTTTTTGTTGATTATATGTATGTGAGAATCCACTTGTCTCGTGTGTAATAAATAAAATATGGCCATGTAATTAACTTTCTTTGGTGGAATGGTTGAGGGGGGGATCCTTTTTTTTCAGGGTTGACGCGGCTCGGGCGACGAGCGAAGGATGGAGGTGGTATTTAAGATTTTAACTAGTCACAGGTAAGTGGTGAACCAGCCACGGTAAGCCCCGGCCACACATCCCACGACCCCTCCGGCGAGCTAGATAACTCCGTGTGGCCGGCGTAGGAGTTCCGGATTTTCGTTTTAATTCTTATGTATGGTGTTGGCTCCTTGGCCATGCTCTTCCGGGCTTGTGGCTAAGGGGGTAACACCTCGCATAAGTGGCGCCCAATAAATGGTCGCGCCATTATGCTGTTACACAATTAATGTTACAATTAATGTCCAAAATTTTTGTTTTTAATTGGTTAAAGAAGATTAATTGAATCCCAATAAACCAACTTAACCGCACTCCACACAGTTTCACAGCTAAATTGAAGTCCTATTATGCTTTCATTGTGAGTGTGAGATTTCTTTGTGCATGGCTTGTAAATATAGAAGGCTTTGGTTTCATTACATAGAAATTGTATTGAAGTGGTTATACTGGACGCAACACATCGGAACGGACCGGATTAAAGCTGGTGACATCCAAGCGTACATGCGTTGCATTCGTTGACATATAATATAGAAGTGTGTGTATTCAAATGCGAGCTGACGGAATATTCCGCGAATGAAAGGCATGCCACGCAAAGGTCGGGCTACTTTCAACTTTTTCTGCATTGCCGCCGCATTCGAGATAGCACACACAAGCATAAGCACACAAACAAATGAACACGTTACTTAGATTTTCGGGCTATGTGTGAAAGCCGGCACGGAACGCAATCATGTAATTATGTGTCAGAGGAAATTCGCTGGATATAATGGAGCCGCTGAATGCAGTGCATGTACGCTTGCATATGTGCCTGTTTAGACGGTTCGCTTCCAAGAGCGTTCCTCACGAATTTTGATGATGAAGGGGGAAGTGGGAATGAACAGAGGTACCACCCCACTTCTCCCTTCATCAACCAAGTTCGTGAGGAACGTTGGTGGGAGCGAAGCGTCTAAACAGGCCCTATGTCACCAGCTTAAAGTGTCAAAACTTTGGAACTTGAAGGAACTGATGCATTGAAGTGTCAAAAGCAGCATTAAAAACAGCTGATTTTGTCATTTATTATTTAGCCCAAAATGTTTTCAGAGTTTGTTAAAAGATTAATAATTGAAGTGGAAGATAATGAAATTCTATATAATAAAAAATTTCTCTGATATAAAAATATTAATTATAAATCCAAAATTTTGCAAAACAATGCCGAAAAAAGTGACATTTGCATACGTTCGATTCCGTCAGTACACAGTCGTATACACAGGTCTGTTAACTTCATATACCATCCCATAGAGTGAAGTGTGATCGATATCGTTCGACTTTGAAGTAGTTCTTGAATGGATCAATGGCGGCGCAGTAGTCGAAGTACCAAATTTCGACCGCGTGCTCGCATTTCATATCATGACATCCGAACTTCGACAAATACGCCATCTGCAGTCTAAATCATGAAGCTCCAGTAGGAATACGCGTATCAAGCACAGGTTTGAGCAACGAGTTGTCAGACCTGTGTATACGACCGTGCGTCAGTATAACCAGAAAAATTCCATTCCGGTGACTCTCCACTCCGTTGCGTTCCGTTGCAGCGGTCCGGATTGAAATGTCAAAAGAGTTTCATTACAGAGAAATTGTATTGAAGTGGTGAACTGGACGCAACGCAACGGAACGGACCGGATCAAAGTTTCAAAACTTTGGAACTTGAAGGATTCGACGGATTGAAGTGTCAAAAGGCATTAAAAACAGCTGATTTTGTCATATATTATTTAGCCCAAAATGTAGTCAAAGTTTGTTGAAAAATTTATAAATGAAGTGCGAGATAATGAAATTCTTTTTAATATATAAAATTGCACGGATATGAAAATTTTAAGCAGAAATCCAAAAATTTGGCAAAAAATTGCTAAAAAAAGTGACATTTGAATAGGTTCGATTCCGTCAGTATTACCAGTACAATTCCGTTGCGTCCAGTTTTTTCGCTCCAATGAAATGTCAAAGCACCGATTATAATGGACTTAAGCAATCTTTGAAAAGTGTTATATACTACGTTTCCATGACAGCTTGAGTACTCGAAGGCTTGAAAATCTCAAGAACTCGACCGCGTATATGCTCTGCTTACTTGAAGCGGCATATTAGCTTAAACTAAGCTTGAGTTATTTAGCTGTCATTTGAAGTTACTATTATATTTCTTTTATTTCTTCCTTTTATCGTGCTTTTATTTCTTCATTAATATTTTTATCTCCTCATATTTCCACACATTACCTTTAGACACATTTACAGGCCTAACTTTCGCAATTTGGTTTGGTTTGACTGGAAGATAATTCGGAAGTTGCTGAAAATTGGAACAGCCCTTAAAAACAGTATTATACATAAGCTGTAGAGACTGCCACGCGATTGGACGACTGCAAACTTTTTTATTCAAGGTCAAAGGGTCAAAATATCAGTTTTTGACGTGACAACGTCTAATAAAACGGTTAGCCGGGATGCCCAAGCGACAAAGTGTCGCATAACCGTGTGAGTGGGCGTGGCTTACGCTGGATGTAGTAGTGGCAACGAGTGCCGCGTAAGCCACGCCCACTCACACGGTTATGCGACACTTTCTCGCTTGGGCATCCCGGCTAACCGTTTTATTGTGTTTATTAAATATTACTGTCATTGTTGCATTTGAGAACGAATAAAAATTGTGTTTATTATACATTGCATGTAATGAATAACAGATAACGAGCAACATGGTAGTTGTCACGTGATAATCGCCACAGCGCGAAGCGCCGTGGCCCGGGGCACCGGTTTTTTGCAAATATATGCTAAACCGTACGTCTTATCAGAAAATTGTGTTTACAACGTTTGTAGATTAGGCGATTATCTACAACAAAGTATATTATACATTTTCTCGTAGGAAGTTCCATTTCTGAGATATTGTCGTTTTAATAAGTTAAAATACTCATATTATGCTATCATTCCCGACTTGTAAAGGTCATCAGAAATTTAATAAATCCTTTGTTGGAGTACGCGGCTAATATTTTCAGGGGTGATTCCTGGATGTCTTTGGGGAAAAAAATTGTTCTACAGAGGGCGGCTATCTCCACTATCCACTAAGATACAGGGTGATTAGGGAAAATTTTTTGTTTTTTTTTAAATTTACTGAAATTTGAATAACTCCTAAAGTAATTATCATAAAGTAGCCTAATTAGGCTCATCTTTTAGGTAAATGTGTATTCTTTTATTTGGTATAAAGCACAGCAACCTGAGTGACTCCGTTCAAAAAATATGTAGGCTCAAACCAATGCTTTGCATCTAGACCTGGCAGAAATAGTTTTGTAGAATCAATTTCAATGTGATTCTACAAAACTATTTTTTTTGTACTTGTAAAAACAGTTAAAGTTAATAATTACGTATTAAATATACTTGGTCTACTCTCTATAGGAGCTGGCTAAGCCGTCGGTAGAAGGGGCTCAAGTCATAGCGCGCGAAATTGATTGCAATATTGCCATTTCGAAAACAATTTCTGAATCTACGAAAAATTAAAATCTTTTATAGTACGCAGATATATAATAAATTAAAAAAAGTTTGCATGATATTTCGTCTTTGGACTGATTCAGAGTCACATCATCATTGGTCTGGGGCAATTTATCGCCAGAAAACCAGAAAAAACAATTTTTTTTTCTTCCTCTTTCCAGCCACTTTTATTAGATAATTGTGTACTACGAGCACAACAGACACCTAGCCAATCATGTTCAGAATCGTCTGTATATATTCTGCTATGCCAGGGCATTAGACGCTCTATGCAGAGCTTCGCTCATGGTGCCCTCCTCCTAAATTGTTTTTAAAAGAAAGCGCCAAGAAAAGTAATCAACTTTGCATATTTGGGCTATTCTAACTGTAACTGCATAATTGGCGACTATGTATTGGGTGCCATTTATGCGTGGTCTTGCCCCCTCAACCAGAAGCCCGGAAAAGCCTGACCAAGGACACAACACCAAAACATAAAAAAAATTGAATATGCTAAGTGCCGCCGGCCACACGGATTGGCTAGCTCACCGGATGGAGGTCGTGGGGTGTGTGGCCGGGACGATACAGAAATGGCTCACCACTTACCTCAATGTTAGGTCGAAGTCCTCTTCAGTCCATTCAAGGGGCACGTCGCTCAGCCCGAGCGCCATTGGGGTCTTCCTGTGGAAAGGCTATTGTTCAATGAACACCCCAAGAGAGAAACCCGGAGAGAAATCCGTCGGCCATCCTGAAAGAAATTCAGCCCTCTCAGGCCATCATGCCTATTTGAAAGACGTGTACCGTTACGGGAGAGTGTACTTTAATTTTATTTATTACACAAGAACAAAAGGGTTCACATATATAAACAACAAAGAAAATGTATAAAAGTGTAAAATCGTCGAAAATAAAGAAAAAGAATTCAATAATAAAAGAATCTTTATTGACAAAAATGACATAAACAACAACAATATCGAAAACATTTTAAAAGCAAATGTAATAAAAGGCACAATAGGAATTTATACCTACTGATTTGAGTGATTATGATTTCAATCAGTTACAGCAAAAAATCATTTTATTATTCCCCAATCGTAATGCGTTTAAACTTCTTAAATGTAGTTACTTTGCAAAAGATATAGAGGATGAAGAACGTCTAAAAGTTCAAATATCACTTTTTCACAAAAACGAAGTTGGCCACTCCGGAATAATTTCCACATACGAAGTAATAAAAAAGAAAATATATCACCCTAAATTAAAAGTTAAAATATGGGAATTAATAAATAATTGCAGTATCTGCTCCTCTGGAAAATATGACAGACATCCCATAAAAAGTAAATTTCACATTACCGAGACTCCTTCAACGATTAACGAAATCGTCCACGTTGACGTTTACGTGAACAGTAAACACTCTTTCATTAATTTTATTGACAAATTTTCTAAATTCCGCATGAGTTTTCATTTAGAGGACCGAAATAGCATCACTATCGTTGAAAAATTACAACAGTTTATTTCAATAACAGGCAAAGTTAAAAATTTTTTTTCGATAATGAATTCAGTTCAAAAAATGTCGAAGACTTTTGTAGAAGCGAACATATACATAGATTTTCATGTCACCAAGCCCAATAATCACACAGGGAACGCCGATATAGAGAGGCTTAATAATACATTAACAGAAAAAATTAGGATTTTGAATTTAGAAGACAAACAACCCATAAAATTACAAATACTCAAGGCTATAACAATATATAATAATTCGCACCATTCAACAATTAAATGTACTCCAGCAGAAGTACATGAACATAAAGTTGACCACAGCATTATAAAAAGGAGAATAGAAGAGAAGAAAAACAAAATAATAGCACAGAGAAATGAAATTCGAGAAAGTTACGTAGAGACCAGAACAACAGGATTTATAAAGAATTACAAATCACTCCGTCATAAAGAACAACCAAAATACAGAAAATTTAAATTAAGAAACATTCATAACATTAAACTTCACTTTAAATTTTCCGGTCAAAACAATTCTAATATGGATGCTGATCTTGACAATGCTCCTCCCAGCCCGAGTAATGCTAACCATCGAACAAATCAGGAGTCACAATAATCAAAGTAGATGAGATAGAGAAACAGTCCTAGAATACCAACTTAGAATATACGTTAAAAGATCAATTAGAAAAAATCCAAGACAACATAATCTCTGCTAAAATAGGATTAGTTCATCCAAGTATTCTTAACGACGAAGAAATAAAGCTGTACGGAATAGATTTAAGTAAGCTAAGTAATATGAAACTCGGTGTAGCAAACTTTTTGGAAAATTATATAAATAATTTTGCAATTAAAATCCCTATAAGAACGATAAACGTAGATAATTCATTTAGGGGGCCTCGGTAGCCTAGGGAGTAAGGCGTCTGGCTACTATCCCAGAGGTCCTGGGTTCGAATCCCGGCCAGCCCCACGGTCGTTCGCCTTTTCCACTTTCCCACCTACATAACTTTCCTTCTTTCTTCTTTCCTCTTTACATTCCTGATTCCTTCTGTCATAGCCTTCCTTAGCCCTTCCCCGCTTCACCAAAGCGCATGTCATCGGTTGGTTGATTCAACTCGTTTCAGGAGGCATAACACTCCAGCGAGTTGTTTCTCGATGCCCCGATGACAAAGTCGCCAGTAATGGTTGGGAGTAGGTGGACTGCAAAATATCGCTGGTAGGTTGTGACAGTTCCTTTCTTCCCCGACTAGAGCTGCTGTTCGACATTGCACTCTATATGAAGAAAATAGATTGTCGACACAGTATAAAGGGCGTTTCCTGTGACTCTAGTCTTTCACATAAAAAAAAAAGAAGCTAATTGTACCAATCGCAAATTCTGAATATAAGCAAATTGAAGAAAATTTAGAATATACATATAGTAATAATAAATAATAAAACTTTCACTTTCGAAAATAACTTAAGTCTACAGGAATTAAAGCCAAGCAAAAATTGCGTTATTAGGAAGAAATGTAATATAATTAATAATAAAATAGAAGAAATCATTGAATTAAGAAATGATCTTATAATAATAAACAATATCAACCAACAATATTTAAAAATCACTTGTGACGAGAGGAAATTATCTTTAACTGGAAATTTTAGGGGTACTCATGATTTGTGTTATTTGTGTTATTCGTGTTATTTGTGTTAAATCGAGAAAAAAGTTTAACAAATCGAGAAACTTTCCTTAGTAAATGACATTTGTTTCGATTTTAACAAATAACATCTGAAAAGGCGTGTTAATTTAACAACTCGATATCGAGATCGAAATAATCATATGGCAGAGTGGCAGATGTGAAATTCGATTATTCGAAATAACACTTTAACATGGAAATTGAAAGGGGTCGCTCACGATCTCGTCTATTTCGAAGATAACATTTTACGATTTCTCGACGTTTAACACAGATCATGAACACCCCTTTTGTCATAAATTTCACAAATTGTACAATTAAGTTAGGAAACAGAGAATTTAGCAATAAAGTAGTCAAGTTCACAGAAAGATTTACCATACCACAATATGAAAATATAACTTCCATTGATCCATTGATTTTCAAGAAATTTCACTGAATCACGAGAAAAATATAAAAGAAATAAAAAAATTAATACTGCATAAAATTGTAAATTATAGTTTAGGCTCTACTAATATTATATTTCTGGTAATAATTCTAGCTGTTGTATTTTATAAAAAATTAAAAGTAAAGATAATCCAGGAGAATTATCAAACAAGGGATGGAGGATATCCATTGGGCGGATATCAAATGATATCCACCAAAATATAACTATCAGGCCGGAAATCACGGAATTCCTAAAAAATATGGAAAACATGAAAAACCAGACCGTGGAAACGGCCTGATAATCAAAAAACATTAAATAATATTTTCCCAGAAATATGGAAGAGTCAAATTTCAATAAATTCAGACAAAACAGGAAACGCTTATAAAAAAGCTTTTCCCGTCAAAATTACGATTTTCCATATTTCTGAAAAACAGGAAATGCTTACCCGGGGTCTACACGTGCGTTTTTTATTGCATACGTTTTGCATGTAGCCAATCAAAACATCCGATTGCTGCGATTAAAAAACGCATGAGAGCAAACTCATACGAGAACTCATAAGATAAAACGTATGCGATAATTTTGACATTTGCTCTTAGAAATGGCTGATTTAAAATGGAACCAAAAAAGTGTAATAAAACTAATTAATTTATATAGGCAAAACGAATGCCTCTGGAATGCTGGAAATAAAATATTTAAACACACGCATATAAAAAATAATGCGTGGATAAATATTTCTAAAGAATTTAATGCAAACATAGATGTCATTAAAAAAAATTGGAAATTTGTACGGAATTCGTATGTGGCGGAAAAAAGAAAAATTGATGGAAGCAAGAAATCTGGAGCTGGGAGTGATGAAACTTATCATTCCAACTTTTTTTATTTTGATGAATTGAAGTTTTTAGATTGCACTATAGTCTCTCGCAGAAGTAGGAGTAAAGCATTTCCTTTTTTTCGATTTCACGTATGGCATTGACGGCCAGAATCGCCACACATTGTGAACTTATGCGTTTATTTTTCCCAGCAACCAGAAAAAAACGCATGCATATGAAATATCTTATGCGATTAAAAAACGGTCGTATAGACGTGGGGTTAGGTTAGCATTTAAGAAAATCCAATTTACCCGAATATGGAAATTGTTTAGTTAGTCTTAAGCCGCGTCTCCACCAACCGAACATGTTTGCCGAACAGTGTTCGACAGACATTTGTGATGTCCGCCGAACATTGTTCGGTGTTGTAGCGAACATTGATTTGTAAGCTATTGAAAATGTTCATCGAACATGTTTGGAAACCAAATGTGGAATGTTTGTCCGTTTTTATGTTCGCGAACACTGTTCGACAAACATGTTCGGTTGGTGGAGACGCGGCTTTAAGATTCAACTAAAACTGTAAAGACCCTCTGAGTGGTCATATTATTAAATTAAATTAAAATAAAGAAATACTCTAAAGAGTATATTCAAATAAAGTTTTTGTGTTTTTATTTTTTTATCCAAAGATAATTAAAAAGGAAATAAACGCGAAAACATATCTCGCGTTCCTTGCAAACTCCACTCAAGGGCCTGTTTGGCTAAAATCTCGTTTGCACCTCGCAAGGAGTTGCCATTCCAATTCCATTTCCTTTTCATTATTTCGACACCTATCCTTTCTTGGCCGGCACGGCGCCATATTTCTTGCTTCATTTGTAGTTCTATCTTGTCAGCGGATTTTTGATGAAAACCCGAAGGCGCCTTGTGACGAATAAGGCAACTTCTATGTTTCGCAAACATTCAAAAGAATTGCCTTAACATTGAAGTTGTAAGTTTTGTAAGTTGTGAAGTCTAAGACAAAAAGTTGTGGAACTTGGTTCAATTTTCAACGGCGAATCGTATCTTACCAAAAGTGGAATCTTTTCTGACGAGAACTTGCCCCACCAATTGTATTATATTTCGTCTAGACTCTTAATAATGCTCATACTTCGTCTATTGCATATTTTAACTCACATTCTCATGTCCTGCTTCACGGTACCAAAGTTTCCCTCGACTTGGACCATTTGGACTGACTCCTACTTTCGGCCTATCAGTATTCTTCCATTTCTGGCAAAGCTCCCTGAAAAGCTGATGGCTACTCCCATAAAGGGGTACTGTGAGGGTCTCAAACTTATACATACTAATATGGCAATCTGGCTTTCGTAAATATAACAGCCTCCTTCTGCGCAGACTGGCCTCACAAGCACATTTTGTTCTCTCTGTTCTTAAACTTTTGCAAAGTTTCTTATCTAACCGCTCTCAAAAGGTTAAACTAGGTGGATAAAGTTCCTTAAGTGCCCTACTGCACACTGGGGTCCCCTAAGGCTCCATTTACTAACGGTATTTTAAGATTCATATATATTTTGACGATGTGCAGCTTTAATTTCCTGCGCGAAGAGATGAAATACATATCCTAAGACTTTACTCGCTACTCTCTGGTGTGCGGGCCTCTTAGGCTGTGTGCGAAACCGGCTAATTCCTTGCTAAATTTCCAAATTTTTTGGAAGCTTCCCAGTCTAATTCCAGTACTGTGCGAAACCACAGTTCCAGTACTGTGCAACTCCTACACAAATATTTCAAATATTAAGCAAGAGAAGAAGAAGAATTAGCAAGGTCGAAAATTTACTAAATGAAAACGTACTAGAATTAGCAAGGAATTACCCGGTTTCGCACACAGCCTTAGATAGTAAACTAGGTGTGTGTCATAAGAGTTTCTAGTGTACTAGCTGCGAGTTTCTTGGTTTCATTGACTACAAAATGACGGAATTAGTTCGTGCTAGCTTGTTGGCTACTGAGCGAGTGGAAAGTTGTGAGTGTCATCGTCATTATTATTGTACTAGTTGACTAGCCGGCTTCTGAATTTACCGGCTAGTAGTTTGTAAACTTGGTCAATGTAATCGGGCATTTAGTGAGTATCGTGAATATCGGCTTCTGAGACTGTTTCACGATATCTCTCCACGAACACAAACCTGCATACTTCAATCAGTTTGTGCAGCTTTCGTTATTTCTCAGAAATGATAATTAAATAATTCCGCGTTTCCGCACGTTAACGTCCATCGTTCTTTCTTTGTCTTTGAAGTACAACTTTGGATCTCGCTCTCTAAATTATATTATATTATATGAGGCAAATTACACGGCTTAACATTTCTTCCATCATCACTTCCAATGATTCCAATAAACCGGTTTTATAGGCAAGGGGTCGCGGGGAAGTTTGTTACTTGTGCATCCCAAAAAATTCTCGACTGCACAGAGCAACACACTAACACAATCATAATTTCATTCTCGGGCTTACGAAAATGACTTAGCTTAACTTGACAGTTTGTACACAGCTACATAGACAATAGAATTGTTACACGAAAAAATGCAGAACAGTCAGTTTATCGTGTAATTCGTATAACACGCACAAACCGGTTTGTTAAGGCAGAAAGTGTTATGCCGTGTAATTTGCCTCAATTAGAATCACCCTGGCACGCGGAGTCATAATGCATTTGGCCCGCGATACCATTTGGGTTGGCCACCCCTGGTTTAGACATTGTAATAACGAGCTGACATGGCTAAATTGAGGAAATTTCATGAACTTTTATTAACCATTTTTTCACAACAATGAAAACACAAATTATTAAAATTGATATATGAATTTATTTGACACGCGATGTTATTTATGTATATTATAGTTTTTAAGTAATTTCAACTATGCAATATTGACAAAACGAAGATCTATAATATTTGCTCGCACCTATATTAATGTCTCCCTGTAAATTATCTTCGCTTTAAAAATATTGCATATTGATTACAAATATACAGTAATACAAATTAAAAAAAAATTATTTCTTTTTTCTTTATCACAGATTAAAAAAAGTGAAAATTCATTATACAAATGTTTTAATATTCGCTCGCACAAAGAATTCTTTTTGTTATTAATTATTATTATGTGTATTATTATTATGCAAATAAATTAAAAGAGAGAATAAATTATATATTAATAAATAAATACAACTGTTTTTTTAAACTTATACTAATAACCTATCAGATAGCTACCATTATTTGATTACTTTTTTGATAGCCTTCTGTTGGTACGAACAAATACACGGAAAAAGTATTCATCCTTTCGCAACAACTTTGCTCTAGCATATGAGGAAATATCTGCATCCATATTATGTTCCCTAAGCCATGATGATGTGTTTTCAGTACTCCATCCAGTTGGCTCGGTTCGTGGTTCATCTGGCAAGTCTTCGAGGCCTAAATATAAAATATAATTTAATAACGAACAATACTCGTATGCAATAAAAAAATTAATTTACCAGCTGCTGAAACCTTATATGGTTCATCTGATTCCAGGGGTTCACTAAGGCCAATTTCATTTCTAGCATAAATTCTTATTGAATACTCATGACCATCTTGTAAGTCTCTTATTTGATATGTTTGTACATTCGGCGGTACTTTGCCAACTTCAATCCACATCGTTTTCCTTAAGTCACGAATGGCAATATTATAGCCGACCAATGGCGCACCTCCATCGGATTCGGGAATACCCCATTCGAAAACACTTGCATTTGCTGCTATTGTTCTAATTTCGAGCGGTGCAGTTGGTGGCGATGGGACAGCTAAAAAATAATTCGATATTTTTCAATTTACTTTATTTTTGGTTTATGATTTGCATGACTTACTTGCGTGCGTCTTAAGCACAATCGTATTTGTAGCCGCTGGTGTACTTAATCCAACAGAATTTTCAGCAAATACCCGGAAAGTATAAGCGCATTTCTCTTTCAAATTATCAATTTTATAATGCAAACAGTGAGCATCTAATGTAACTACTTTCGTCCATTTGGTTGACGTTGATGACCGTTTCTCAATAATGTAGCCTAGAAAAATTTAATAAGTCTATTAATGTTTGCCCAAAAAAAAAGTTCGTCGCCCTTTTCCAGGGGTTTTGTTTTATGTGATGGACTGATGGACTAGATCCTCCGCTCACTAGGGAACTGGATACACTGGTGAGAAGAGCACGTGACTGATAGGGCGCCAATGTAGACAATATAGTGTGGGCTATTGCGAATAGAGGAACTGAAGGACTTCCGTCGATGCTAGACGAGGGAAGTCATATATATAATACATATCGTTTTACAATAGCCGTATGTTGAGAAGGTTGTCTATCTGGGAGATGACGGATTGGGCAACAATGTAAGATTATAGAGCTATTCCATTTGAGGTAGATTTGCATCCCTGGACAATGCAGAAGGAACTTATACCATGAGAGCTTCTTGCCACATCACCAGCAGAGGCAAAATCTAAGTTGAGTGTTCTACAGACCGCTAGCGATAGAAAACGCGTTCTTATGCTAGTAAAGGACTACGTTTCAACGCCCTGGTGCTGTAAAGGGACCCATATACGGTCGAACAATTGCTCAACGAAGCCCGTGGTGCAAACATTTTCCCCGTGTATAGGGCGGTTTGATAAGTTGCGCCACTGTTTGATGAAAATCAAACTCGTTTGAAAATTTTTGTGCAACGGGTGTAGCATAAACGGAACTGAAGATTGTACAACTCGTTGCATAGTGTATGAGCAATCACATATTTTTTGGTAAACACAAATATGCGCAAATTGTTCGCTCGTGTATGGGCCCCTTAAAGGGCGGGAGAAATTGAAGAAAGAACTAAAGCTAGAAGGCCTTTCACCGGGAGCCAAGATCAGACTGATAGGATCGTGTCCATAGAGGGAGTGAAGCATGTGATAGACACCTTTCTCCCTTCAAGCAGACTTCGACGGTTTCGAGGAAGGGAAACAAGGTAGAGGATGTCCACAAGGTAGTGATCAATCACCTCTTTTGTGGAACATCGCTTTGAACTTTTTGTTTAGAAGACAAGAGGAACTGGGTGATCACACTGTTCGGTTGCCAACCACGTGGCGACTATTTTGTTTTTCGTGCCAGAAGCGAGTTATGGAAATATCAACGACGCCCAGAAGGTTCTTTGGAGATCCAGAAACCTCTGCACGCATCACTGGAGTAAGTATAGATTTAATTAAAAGATTCGGAGTAATCTTAGAACTGTTTTCCAGCGGTCACAACATAGATCAGGTCCAAATGTAACGAAACCACTACAATTTACTGACTGTTGAAAAATCCTTTAATTTTTTTTCTTAAAATCGTCTTTTAATTAAAAGGATGCCAAAAAATGCTTTAAATAATTTTGCCTGAGTTTTGGGCCCAAATACTCCTATGTGCGGCGGCAGGATTGGCGTCTCGCAAGAAACGGGTTATTGTATGACATTCAACGGAAATCTAATTTGGTGGAAGATGCTGGATCACATTAAAGGGTCGGGTAGCTGATGCCTATGGAAGGGATTCTAAAAATAAATGGTACCTAGAGGTACCACCCGAAGGGAGATTAGTATATGTTTGCGCGTGTGAGCCTGTATGTATGCATATATACCTGTATATGTATGTGTATATGCATATATGGATCGGACATAGCTATAACCTTCTATAATTACAATCTATAATATGGAAGGTTATGACATAGCCTGCTGCATAAGACTATGGTACTGGAATGTACCAACTTGCGATGTTGGCTCTACTTGACTCGCTTGCATGTTTAAATGTGGGTATGGTGCAAGGAAAGAATATTCCGATAATACTGGACAATCAAGCTATGATTAGGCATTGGGGTGTGTCCAAAAACTAAACAGGTGTGCGAAGCAAAACAGTGTGACCCAAGTCTGACACAGAAGTGTCGATGGGAATGAAAAGTTTGACAGCCAGGCTAAACAGGGGTTGTTTTGGAGTTTAGGGATCCGAAACCATATTCTGTAATTGTAGGGACCTCTTCGATAAATGAGTCGACAATGAACACCAGAAACAAGGAATAGGCGGGATACTGTGAGCACCATTGCCGGCAGGTTAAGTTTGTGACTGTACTGCCTAGTGCCGCAGCAAAAAGATATATACTGCTTATATCGCTTGGATCAATCATATGAATTTTTGGCACCAACAGGACAAAGATATTTTAGGTATCAGCTTAAAATATTGAAAATTCTTGCAGATGATACCTGTCGATCGTGGCTGAAGGATTCCGGGATAGCCATGCGCAGTGTGCATCTACTATCTCTGGACTCCATTGGTTCGGGGATTTACCAAGTACTAGTGTAAGCCTCATCTACATTTTTAATTACAATCTCGTTAAAAACAAAAACGTCAGTCAATGACTCCAAAAAGGAAATCGTGACCACTTCTATTTATCTAAACTCTTATCACTTCATTTTATACGAAGTAGGGGCATTTCATCACAACAACAAATATGATTTCGTATTATAATAAAGCTTAAAATAAAAATTACCTGAAATTTCTGCACCACCATTGCTAGCTGGAACTTCCCAGTCTAAAGTAACACTCTTGCTGCCAACATCCGGTGCCCGGAGATTTTGTGGAGCAGATGGCGGTGCTAAATGACAAAAGGACACAAAAATATTGGTTTAAATATTGTCACGATAAAATCAGTTATTTACTCACAAACGTTATCTCCAGCTCTTACTAAGGAAGCATAAGCAATAAAAGGTTATTAGCGTTATTAAGCGATAGCAAAGAAGAAAGATTTTTTGTTTGGTAAAAGTGCAAAAGAAAAATCAAACTTACTTATACGGCGTCCAGCAATAACCTTGTCATCAGGCTCGAACGGATCACTTGTTCCAACTTCATTTCTAGCATATATCCTGAATATATAACTAGTATCTTTAACCAGCTTTGTTATTTTTAATTCTGTAACCGCTCCAGCCGTTGTACCGAAGACGTTAAATGTTGTTTTATTATGTTCTGTCATTTCAACTATATATTCGATGATCTTAGATCCACCATCATTTTGAGAAGGTAACCATGAAAGTACAAAGGAACTTTCTGTCATTCCTGTAACTTCAATTGGTCCTCTTGGAGGTGATGGTTTTTCTATAAGTAATTATTAATAAAAGTAAATATATGAAATAAGTGACAATTGTTTTTAAATTTACCGAATTTCTGTCTAAGAGTAACTGGTTCACTCTCCGTAGGTTCAGAAGTACCAATTGGATTTGATGCCATAATGCGGAATAGATATTGTGTATTTTCGTTTAATTTTTGTACAGTATGCGACATGACATTGCGATCAAGATCAGCAACCTTAATCCATACTTGATTTTGTGGCTCGCATTTTTCTAATGTATATGTGGTTATATCAAGTCCTCCATCATATTGTGGCGGCTCCCATTCGATTACAACTGAATCTTTCTTTTGTTCCTTAATATTTATTGATTTTGGTCTACCAGGCTTATCAATTATCTTCAATGTTATCTCAACACATGTTGTTCCAGCTGAATTTGTTGCTTGTACTTTATATTTACCGGAATCCTCAATTTTTAAGTGCTTAATGGAAATTCTTGAAGTATAGTCTATTGTCTCAATCGTGCATCGTTTCGATGATTTGATTTCAGTCGTTTCTTTAAACCATACTATCTTAGGCTGTGGATAACCCTTTACATCGGCAGTTACCTCGAATGTTGAATCAGTTTGAAGTTTTTGCGAAATGAATTTCTCATCAACATTAATTGTTGGTTTTTCTTGTAATATTAATTTACAAGATGTTTCAGCTGTTCCCAATTCGTTTTCAGCACGGCAGCTATATGTTGCTTCATTTTGTATTGTTGTTTTCTCAATTGTAAATTTCGCAACACGATTATCATATATCATTGTATTTGTAGCAAATATTTGACCATTCTTAAGCCATGATACTTCTGGAACTGGTGTACCACCAATAACACATGATAATGTCACTTTACTACCTGGATGTGTTGTAATATCTTGCAAACCCTCCTGTATAATTGGCTTTTCTTTCTTAACTTTAGCAGCAATTTTAATTGTTGGTGATGTTGGTGATGGCGGACTTGGACCAACTTTGTTAACAGCAATACTTCTGAATACATATTCAGAATCTGTGGTTAATTTTGTAACAGTGTATGTTGTATCCTTTATTTTTGTTATTTGTGTCCATCTAAAAATATTAACATTGAGTTTAAAACACTCTTAACTATATATTTAGATCCTATCTTACTTTTGTTCCTTTACTTGTTTGTACTCTAAAATATATTCAGTGATTTCTTCATTGCCATCATCATCAGGGGCTTTCCAGTACAAAGTTAATGAATCGTGCATGATATCAAGAGGTTCTGGTGTCTTCGGAGCGCTTGGTGGTCCTTTAAAGAAATCAAAAATTATTTTTTGTTTGTTTTTAAATTAATTATGTCTTACTTGTAATGATTAAACGTATACTAGCTTCAGCATCACCACTGGGATTACTTAATTTAAGTGTATAGTTTCCTTCGTCATCATTAACCACCTTTCTGATAGTTAGGCTTGCTGATTGTTCATCAATAGTTGGTTCGGTCCGTTTTGTTTTCTTAATGACAGTGCTTGATGTTGTCCATGTGGCTTCTGGCCTTGGTGCACCAGTAAATTTAACATTGAATGTAACGTCGTCATTTTCTTTAACTTTGTATGTTTTATCCTTGTCCGATGTAATAATTGGTGGTTTTTGTATTTCTAAGAAATAAAACATACATTATTAATTTGAGGATTTTTTTGGGTAAACAATAAGTGAGGGGTTTTTAAATGAAAATACTAAAATCAACACATGCATAATATGCTAATACTAATAGTATATAAATATTATCGCCAGTTTCGTAAAACCAAATGGAAGGGGGTGGGGCGAATGGCTAACAAAGACCTCGGAAAGTGGCCCCGATTTGGTAGTTTTGTTAAAACCCGAGAAGATTTACTGCAGACGAGCATCTAGCAGTTCTGTCAGCAAGTCCTAGTGTCACCTCCCCGGCGGTGCCTCCTGGGGTACTTCTTCGGAAGGAGCTAAAGGGTGACGAGCGAATGGCGAGCTCTCGGCGCCACAAAACAGAGTTTTAAGTCGGTTCGGCTGAAGATTAGCAACCCGCTCCTACAAAAAACACCATTGCTACGAATTGGTGCCTCGGAATCGGATGGACAACACGGCGACGACTTTTCCTTTTCGAACAAGGACACGAATGGGATCATGGAATGTGAGAGCACTGCTTGCTGATGGACGCCTGGATGAAGTCCTTAATGAGATGAGTCGTTAAAAAATCAAGATCAGCGAGACCAGATGGTTCGACGCGGGGAAAAATATCTGCCCAAACGGTGAGTCTTTCTTATGCCGGGTTTCCACCAAACAGACAAAACAAGAAACAGAAACAAAAACGGGTTTTGCCAACAAAAATGTCAATGTTTTGTAAAAATCGAAGTTTTAAAAACATTTTTGTCGGAGAATAGTGTTTTTACAAACAAAACGCTGTCCCATCTCGAGTGGGTAAAGCAGAACAAAACAAAATTTTAAAAACAAAACAGTTTTTTAAAACCCGGAAACCCGGCATTATATTCTGCTAGAAACGTTTCGTTGAAAGCCGTAGGAATGGCCTTGGCGTAATACTCACCAAAGAAGCCAGGTCCAGCCTCATGGACTGGTCACCAGTTTCTGAGAGGATTATTACCGTGCGCCTGCGTACCAGACTAAGAAGTACGCTAGTCCAATCCTACGCTTCAGCTGAAGACGCAGAGGCTTTTCGCTCTATTCCAAGGAGAGACTTCATTGTTTTAATGGGTGACCTAAACGCACAGATCGGCCTCAACAATACCGGCCTTGAACACACAATAGGAATTCAAAGCATATAGGTCATGTCTATAACAGCAAAGGTGAGCTTTTCGTTGACTTTTGTAGTTGTGGTGGTGGAACTTACTTTTGTCCCAAGAAGATACACAAAGAGACCTGGGTTTCGCCCGATGATAAAACGATAAACCGTAGATGGAGAACTATTCTAGAGAATGTCAGGAGCTTTAAGGGAGCAGACACTGGAAGTGACGACCATTTGATAGTAGCAACTATTCGCCTTAAAATTGCCACAATCAGAAGCGTCCAACGCGATGCCATAAACCGTAGAAAGTTTAACGTAGACTTTCTGCGGGACAGCATTAAAAGGTGAGAATGTGCTGGGAAACTACAAAAGCAACAATAATGCACAGTCAATACGAATCACCACCCGTCTACCATCCAAAACAGAAATAGTAACCGCTATATCTGCAATGACCAATGGTAAAGCAGCTGGAAAAGATGCCACCCCGCCAGAATTATAAAAGGCCGACTCAAGCCTCGTAGCAGATGCACTACAGCCAATCCTGAAAAAAGCATGGAACACCTGCACCTTTCCGGAGGATTGGACGAAAGGTATCATAGTCAAAATAGCAAAAAGGTGGGACCTAATAACATGACAATTGGAGAGACATCTGTCTATTATCTACCGTGGGTAAAATCTTGTAAGGAGAAAGCGTTTGACTCGGTTAATAGGAACTTTATATGGCAGGCACTACGGCAACGTGGACTACCTGATAAAATAATAGAATTGATAAAAGCACTATACAACAATTCCAAATGCAGAGAGTTTTAATTAATGGAAAAAAATAAAATTATCCGACAGCTTTGAGGTGAGTTTAGGAGTACGACTTTCGTTTTTACTATTTCTTATAGTAATAAAAAACATCCTTGTCAGCGCTCTAGATAAGGGAAGGCGGCATACAATGGAGAGTGATAGACCGCCTTGAGGATCTCGACTACGCGGATGATATCTGTTTGCTGGCCCGCAAGCATCAGGGCCAAAAAAATATGTTGAACAATTTGACAACAGAAAGTAGTCCAGCAGGCTTAAGGCTGAGTCCGAATAAAAGCAATAAAATGAGGATAAATGCAAACACCCTTGAACGAACTGCGCTGAATAACCGTGACGTGGAACTGGCAAATAAATTCTGCTACCTCGAGAGTATTATTACCGAAAACGGCGGGGCAGAAGAACATGTCAGTTCGAGTATAAATAAAGCACGAAGCGCATATGCATGCCCGTTCCGCATATGGAGATCAACCCAGATCACAAATAACACCAAATTGCGGCTGTTCAACTCCAACGTTAAGGCAGTTGTTTTGTACGGTTGCGAAACATGGAAAGTCTCCCAATTCATCACAGGGCGCCTACAAGTTTTTATCAACAGATGCCTACATAGTATCCTAAAAATCCGCTGGCCAAATAGAATTTCTAATGAAGAACTATGGCGCCATGCCGGCTAAGAATGTAAAGACGACCAAATCAGGCGAAGGAAATGGAATTGGATTGGCCATACCTTGCAAAGCGAAAACGAGAATCTAGCGAAACAGGCCCTTGACTGGAATCCGCAAGGATCCCGTCGAGTCGGAAGAACTAGAACAACGTGGAGGAGAACCCTATTATCAGATGTCGCAACAACTGGGAGATCCTGGTCGGAGCTGAGAACTGTCACACAAAACAGAGTCCGCTGGAGGGCCACTGTTTCCGCCCCATGTCCCATGAGGGATTGAAGGAGACTAAGAAGAAGAAGATTGATTTATCATAACATAAAAAACTTACCTTGTACTTTAAGTTGTGATTTTGTTTTAACATTAGCAGCAATACAACTATATTCAGCTTCATCATCATCTTGGACATCATGCACAACTAATCTTCTTATTGTAGCTTCAACTGATACAGTATATTTCGGAGTCTTTGGTAGTGGCTTGCCATTCTTAAACCATGTTAATTCAACATCTGGTTCAGACAGTTCAACAGTAAATTCAGCATCTGTTGATTTTGTGGCCAATGTAACATCAGGCAGTTTCAAAGTGAAATCAACAATTGGCTTCTCTACAGTCAAGCGTGCAGAAGAAACTTGTTCACCAACTTGGCAAGAATAAACACCAGCATCATCTGTTTCTGATTTGTAAATCTTCAATTTCTGACGTTTGCCATCAATACTAAGTTGAACATGTTCAGAAAACTTAAGCTCTTTATCATCCTTATACCATTTAACAAGGGCATCACCTTTTGTAAGCTCAATTTCAAATTGAGCCTTTTCACCTTTAACTACAGTTAAATCATCCATTTGCTTAACTATTTGTGGTGGTAATTCAATTACTATGAGTTCAGCTGAACATTCTTGATCTTCAAGGACGCATGTATATTCACCTTCATCATGTACTGTGGCATGTTGGACAATTAATTTTCGCACTTTACCTTCTTTAACAAACTTAAGATTCTTATTCTCAGGTGTTAAAGGTTCGAAATCTTTCTTCCATACAACATCCGCGGTGTCTGATGTTAACTCAACTTCAAGAATTGCAACTTCATTTTCTGTTACTTCATAATCTTGAAGGTATCGTGTAAACTCTGGTTTACGTTCAAGTACTTCAAGAGTTGTATGAGTTTCCTTTCCTTTAACGGTACATTTATAATCACCAGCATCACGTAGTGATGTATTCTTAATTATGAGTTTGTGTGCTTTTCCATCTTGTACAACAACACGATGATCCATACCAGTTAATTCCTTATTATTGTGGAACCATTTTGTTGAAACAATATGAGATGTTTCGCATTCTAGTGTTAGTGATTGTGATTCTTCAATGCTGTAGTTCTTCTTCAGTTTCTTAGTAAATATAACTTCATCAACTTCCACAATAACTCGAGCTCCGTGTGATGCCTTTCCGACTGGATTGCTAGCTATGCACTTATAGTCACCAGAATCAGTTTCGGAATTTGCATTTGTTATTACCAGCTCGATAGTTTCACCATCATAAGTCTGTTTAATCTTGTCCGATGGTATAAGTGGTGAATTGTTGAAAAGCCAACTAACTTCCGGAACTGGATTGCCAGTAACTTTTGCTGGTAATCGAATTGTACCATGTTGTGGCACAAATTGTTCTTCAAAACGTTCAACAAATAGTGGTGGTTCAGCATTTCCACCGGCCGCTTCTAAAATTTAAATACAATAAAAATTATTAATAAGAATTTTTTTTTAATTTGTGTTTAAGCTGGAATTTATTGTTTGACAAATGACAGTTATTTTTTATGTTAGACAGGTAATATAGGAAGTTGCATTAAAACTGGAAAGATTTTTGCATGGTATATTAAATATATAAAAGCATATTTCTGTATATTACTTAGTGTACCTTCAATAGTTAGATATGCTGCAGTTTCAACAGATCCCATTGGATTAACGGCCTTTACAGTATATTCACCCTTTTCAGCAAGTGTTGGTGAAATCAGTGTTAATGTGTGTGTATCCTTATCAGATTTAATTGTGCCCTTAACTGGTTTACCATCTTTGTACCAAGTAACTTTTGGTTTTGGATTACCAACAATTGTCGTACTCAAGACAACACTTTCACCTTCACGAATTATCATATTACGGAGAGGCTCAAGTACTTGTGGTGGTTCCTTGTCACCAGTTTTTACCTTAAGAATAATCGGAAGCTTGGATTCGCCTTCTCTATTTCTAGCAATAACTTCATATGTTCCTTGCTGTGATCGTTGTACTTTTGTGATATGAACGACACTGCAGTACATGTGCATATCGGATTCAATTACAACTTTAACATTCTTCTCTGATATAACTTCTTCTCCATTAAACATCCATACTATTTCTGGTTCTGGGACAGCTACTAATCGGCATTCCAGTATAACATTATTTCCTTCATCAACGCACTGTGCTTTTGGTTTTCGTGAGAATGTCGGTGGTATGCCTTCTAGAATATCAGCTAAAGATGATTCACGCGATAGACTTCTTCTAGAAAGTCCTGTTGCATCTGAACCATGATCGGACAAAGGTGTCTCAACAACTAATTCGGTTGTGCTAGATGCAAAACCAGCTGCATTTTTAGCAACACAAGTGAATGTTCCAGCATCTTCAGGAAATACTTCACGAATAATAAGTGTTGCCACATTATCATCATCATAATACATTTGGAAATCTTGTGATGGCTTTATAATAGCTGTTTGCCTAAACCATGTTATTTGCGGTCTTGGATTTCCTTCAACCTTGCATTCAAATTGTACGGTGTAACCATCAGGTGTATGAATTGGTTGAAGTTTTTCAATAAATCTTGGGGCCAACGATCTCTCTTCAGGGGCAGGTCCTTTGTTAATCACAAAAACATTATATTTAAGACGTTCACAAACACATATGAGTAATAATACTTACTTTCAAATACAGGCAATTTATCAATCTTTTCATTTAATTTCTTCTGTACAAATTGTGTGTAGCTAACAGCATCCATAAGATATTGTTTTGGTACCCATCCTTCTTCTTCGGTCAAGTGCTTCTTAATAAGCCACCAGTCGGTATTGTGTCGACCCATAACATAAACCTTTTCACCTTCAACTAGATTTATTGCTTCATCGTGATCAGCTATATATGTGCAAATCGAATACATAACATCCTCTTCGGTTTCTGTTTGTTGTTAGAAAATATATTATATTAAAAAATGGCTTATGACTAGCGATATGAAAACAATGTTTATTATTATAAGATTTTGTCTGAAAATTATTTAATAAGTTTAGATTTCTGCTAAAGAACATTTTCTCGAAAGGTGAATTTGTATCCGACGTTTTTCTGTCGTACCGCCAATCAGAATCAATTACTGCGATATCAAATTATTTCTGATTGGTTGAATTAAAAAAAAAACTAATAAATTAAAAAACACGACGCCCTTGTAGCAAATGATAGTCAATGAGTGTATGTTAAATATACAAGGTACCGTCTAACTACTGTAGAAAATATTAACTTTAAATAGTCGTTTTGTTAAGCATCATACAATTATCGTATACTATGTATAATCTGAATTTTTGCAGTCGGAGTATACAAACGCTACGAGAATAACTAATTAAAACTGTACCCCGTTTTTAGCCAGTTCACCCAATCAAATATCGAACTCATCCTAGCATACTAGGTGAGGCGCGCCATCTAGACCTTCGGTATTTCAACATTAGTAGGTCATATACTGAGAGGAAATTGTACGTGCCACTCCTAAGGAGTTAACCGCGGGTTTTCTTGCAGCATTGCGTGTTTTACTACAAAAAGCGTTTTGCCCACACACTACACGTTCTTTCCTGCGCGCAAGATTTTGAGCTTTCGAAAGAGATGAAAAAGTCAATAGGAATTGTTGTTGCGTCTTGGAGTGTGGGGTGTGGAATTTGTAAATTATGAACGTTCCAAGTGCCCAGACAAAATCTTATTTTATAAAAAAATAAAGCTTACCTTCGATATGCATTTCTTTCTTCAAACTCAATGAAGCCTCCTCTGTAAATAAAATAGTATTAACCACATGCCTTCACCTATTTGATAAAAAACAATTAGCAAACAAACACCACATTCTAAAGTGTTACAGTATAGTATTAAACTGTTCTAGCGTACTACTATTGTTATCATAGAGTGGTTAGTCGCATAATAACTTTAAATTACCTCGCCTGCATTCTGTTATCATATAAGCGTTAAAAGCTTTAATTTAGCCTAAAAATCTATCATATTTTTTATATCAATTTGAAAATATAAGTGTTTTAAATAAGCAAACTGAAAAAGCAAGAGTATAAAATTTATAATATTGCTTTTATAATAACCTTGCAAGTAAGTTTGCTGTGACGGTTTCCTCTTCTTCTTGACTGTCAATGAATCCTCTTCATATGTAACAGAATCAGAGCGCTTCTTAAGACCAATATGAATTTCCTCATCATCTTCATGCTGAATTGAATATCTAGGCTTTTGATGTTTCTTTTTGAGCTTAAGTTGAACACTATCTGGTGCCATTTCTTTTTCGAAGTATTCTTCTGGTTCTTCAACATCATACATTGTATCCTCGCCCTCACTGCTATCATCAATAACTTCTTCAATAATTGGACCTTCACCATCATCAACTTCTTGTACAATTCTTATATTTGCTTCTCCAGCCTCTTCTGAATAAACCTTTTGTCTTGTTTTCTTTAGCTTAACCTTACCAGACATTGAAATCTCTTCTTCTGCATAAGAGTCCAAAGATATTTTAAATTCTTGTTCGATATCTTCTTTTGTTGTTGTAGTCTTCGGTCTAAATGTAACATTCTCAACATCAGTATAGGCTGGAACTTCAGGACGTGATGGTCTCTTCTTCTTCAGTTTTTTAATTGTTATTTCCTCTTCTTGTAATTCCTCAAATGATGGTTGTTGTTTTGGTTTAGACTTCTTAGGCACAACAAACTCTTCGATATCTTCACCTTCTTCATATTCTTCCATTCTTTTAACTTTAAGCTCGACACTAACTTCATCTTCAGTTTTTGGTCTTTGTGGACGTTTCTTAGTTACTGTCGCGGCCTCCTCTACACCTTCTGTAATTGTCTTACGTCTTGGTGTTTTAACATTATATTCCTCTTCATCCAAATCTTCAACGGATGGTTGAGGTTTCGGTTTAGATTTTTTAGCAACAAGGAATTCTTCAACATCTTCGCCTTCTTCATATTCTTCCATTCTTTTAACTTTAAGCTCAACACTAACTTCATCCTCGGTTTTTGGTTTCTTTGGACGTTTCTTAAGAACAGTTGCTGCTTCTTCAACATCCTCTGTTATTGTCTTGCGTCTTGGTGTTTTAACACTATATTCCTCTTCATCCAAATCTTCAACGGATGGTTGAGGTTTCGGTTTAGATTTTTTAGCAACAAGGAATTCTTCAACATCTTCGCCCTCTTCATATTCTTCCATTCTTTTAACTTTAAGCTCAACACTAACTTCATCCTCGGTTTTTGGTTTCTTTGGACGTTTCTTAAGAACAGTTGCTGCTTCTTCAACATCCTCTGTTATTGGCTTGCGTCTTGGTGTTTTAACACTATATTCCTCTTCTTCCAATTCTTCAACAGATGGCTGAGGTTTCGGTTTTGGTTTAGGCTTCTTTTTGATAATGGCCTCTTCAATAATTTCTTCTTCAACAATTTCTTCTGGTTCTTGTTCTATAACCTTCTTGATCACTAATTCAGCTGCTGCTTCATCAACCGGTTTTGGTTTTTCTGGTCGCTTCTTCTTAATGGTAACATCTTCTGTTGGCTGTTCTTTTGGCTCTTCTTGTTTTTGTTTCACCTTAAATTCTACTGAAGTTTCTTCTTCTTCTTCTTGTACAACCTTTTGAGGACGTTTTGGCTTGAGTGTTACTTCCTCAACAATTTCTTCAACTTTTTCAGTTGGCTTCTTAATGGTTATCTTAGCCTCTTCGGTTTCTTCAGCAGGCTTCTTTGGTTTTTTAGGTTTCTTAAGAGTTAATTGTTCTTCAACAACTTCCTCTTCTTGTTTCTTTTCAACTAATTTAACCTTGAAGGCTTCTGGTTCCTCTTCCTTTGGTTTCGGTTTTTGCTTTTTAATTGTAACCTTTTCGGGCTCTTCTTCCTTAGGCTCTTCTTTTGGTTTTTCTTCGGGTTCTTCTTCTTTGACAATAATTTCGTGTACCTTTTCCTCTTTAACTTCTTCCGTTATCTTAACTTTAAGCTCAGCTGCCTCTTCTTCTATTACTGGCTTCTTCGGTTTTGGTTTCTTTTTAAAGGAAACTTCTTCAGTAACTTCTTCAGTTGGTTTTTTAGGTTTAAGACTAACTGCGACCTCAAATTCTTCCGGTTTTTCTTCTTTGGGCTCCTTCTTCTTTACTGTAAACGATTCTTCAATTTGTTCTTCAACTTCTTCTTTGGGTTTACGTTTAATTATTTTAACTTCTTCAACTGGTTCCTCTTTCGGTTGTTCTTTTGGTTTTTTCTTCTTAATAGTTATAACTTCTTGTTTTTCTTCTTCTGGTTCGGTTTCTTTTAGCTTAACTTCATATGATTTTTCTTCAACTATTTTTGGTTCCTCTTTTGGTGTTTCTTCTTTAACCTTAACCTTCTTCTTTGGTTCTGGCTTTTCTTCTGGAACCTTTTCGGTTATCTTAATATCATATGGTTTCTCTTCAGGTACCGCTTCTTCGACAACAGGTTCTTCTACTTTAACAATAACTTCTTCCACAGTTTCTTCTTCTTTTGGTACAGATTCTTTACGTGTTACTTTAAGTTCTGCCGCGGCTTCTTCTGCTACGGGCTTCTTTGGTTTCTTTTTCTTTATAGTTACCTTTTCTGTACTCTCTTCTGGTTCTTTTGGTGTTGTTAGTTTGACTTGAACTTCAAAATCTTCTTGAGGTTCTTCTTTTGGTACTTTCTTTTTAATAGAGAAAGATTCTTCAATGACTTCTTCTTCTTTAGGTTCTTCTGGAACTTCTCTCTTTGGCTCTACTAATTTAACCGTGAAATCTTGAGGTTCTTCTACCTTCTCCTCTGGTTTTGGCTTCTTTTTTCTTTTTATTATAGTTTGTGTTTCTTCTATAACTTCTTCTTCTCGTTGTTGATAATCTTTTACGGTTACTTGAAGTTCAGCTGGCTCTTCTTCTTTTGGCTCTATTACCTTCTTTTTAATTGTAAATTCTTCAACTGTTTCCACTTTTTTAGGCTCTTCCGGCTCTTTGAAAGCAACTTGAACTTCATATTCTTTTATTTCTTCTTTCTTTTTCGGTTTCTTGATACTAACTTTAACTTCTTCTTCTACTACTTTTTCTTCAACTTGTTTTGATTCTTCTTTAGGAGCTTCGAATGTTACTTCTTTTATCTTAAATTCTTCTGGTACTACCTCTTCTGGTTCCTTTGGTTTTGGTGTTGGCTTCTTTTTCTTCTTAGGCTCCTTTTCGGGAGAAGGTGATTTCTCTTTGGGAGCTTCAATTTCTTTTGTTTTGATTTTATACGTCTTTTCGGTCATTTCAATTTCTTTTGGTTTTTCAAATGGTTTCAGCTTTATTTCTTCCTTAGGTTCTTCGGGCTTCTCTTTCTGTGGTATTCTAAATTTAACTTCCTCTTCTGGTTCTTCTTCTTTTTTCTTTGGAACACCAGGTACAATAGGATATTGGATTGTTTCTGGTTCTGGTTTGGGCTTTTCTTTCCTCTTATATTTTGGCTTTTCTTCTTCTTTAACTTCTTTAGGAGATTCTGGCTTTTCAAATGGTTCAAGCACTTCTTTTGGTGATTCAAATGATTTTATTTCTGTAGGTTGGAATGGTTCGATCATAATAACTTTATATTCTGGCTTTGTTTCTTCTTTAATTTCCTGCTTTTCAAACTTCTTTGTAATTTTTTCGGTTACTTCTTCAACTTGTACTGGTTTAGTTGGTATTTTTCTTAATTTTATATCTTCTGTTTTCTCTTCTTCAACTGGCTTCTTCTTACCTTTACCAATTTGAAGAGTAACGGCTTCCTCAGGTTCAGTTTCGCTCGGTTTCTTTTCTGGGCGCTTATAGCCTTTAGGTGCTTCCTCCTCTTCAGAACTACTGACATATTTCTCATACTTTTCAAGCTCTGGTCTTTCGTAGTTGTCCTTTAGTTTTTTCGATGGCTTGAATTTTTTCGCCTTAAATTTAAGTAGTTCTATTGCTTCTTCTGCGGTTCTAGAAAGTTCGCCACAATCCTTACTTCCTTTGATTTCTGTAATTTTGAAGTATTGAACTTCTGGTGGATATTCTACATATTCAATTCGACTCTTCAGTTGGAATTTAGGTAGTTTGACAGCAAATTCTTCCTCAGATTTTTGCCTAGGTGTTACCTTCTTTAGCTTCACTGTTTGCGGCTGTTCTGCCTGCTCAACAAATACCATTTTTGTTGGTTTCTGTTCTTTTCTTTCAATCTTAATTGGCACAAGAACAAGACCTTCTGTAAGTTTTGCTTTTGTTGGCTCTTTTTCAAGGTCAACTTTTTCATACTTCTCAAGAACTGTCTTACTAACTTCTTGTTCCAGTAAAGATTGTATATATGCATCGTAATCATCTTGTTTCTTCGTTTTCTTCTTAATTATTTTCTTCTTTCTAACTGTTGGTGTTAGAACTTCTTCTTCCGGTTTCTTTTGTGGCTCTAGCTTAACCTCCTTTATATCAACTGGCTCTTCTGGAATCACTTCTAAGATTTCTTCTGATACTTCTTCTTCCTCTTCTTCTGGCTGCTCTGGCTCTTCAATAATTGGCTCCTGCTCAATTAATTTTATCTCGTACTGTACTGGAACTTTTTCCTTAACATCTTCTTCTACTGCTTAAATAAACAATATTTAATGAGTTATGTAAAACATATATGTATAGTTATAAATTTTGTGTTAATGTTGTGGCAGTATTTGACATCTGGAATTTTTTTTATTTTATATGACATATAATATGTAAGAAGTATAATGTAAATACTGTAAAGTAACGTGTTTAGCATAGTTTGATAAGTTAGGTAAAAGTATTATTATTAAAGTTGCATTACAAAAACAGATGGAGACAGAAAGAATTTCAGGGATCAAATACTGCAAACACATCTATTTTTTTTTATTAGTTATCAACTGGATAAGGGCACTATTATCACAGCTATTCATCTACAAAAGGGCAGATTACTTTTTAAGGATAATCCATAACCTGAAAAAAAACCTTTTTTTTGTTTTCCTGTTAAGAAACCCCTGTAAGAAGGCAACTGATGAAAATTTTCGTATGGTGAGAAAGTTGAAATTTATTTTGTATATTATGTATGTATGTATATATTATTTTTTGGAATGTATGTGTGGAATGTTCATATGTGGTTTTTTATTATTATTATGTATTTTAATCTATCTACATTGTGTTTTTTTTGTAAATTTATTTAGCTATTATTGTGCTGAATTCGGAATGTTTTTGGAATGTTATCTTTTATATAAAGTATTCTATTGGTTATCATCGTTATCGTTTGAATTCATTCAAGTTTGGTTTGAAAATTTGAATTTAAAAGTTCCTCAGTTTCTCGAAGTTCAATACAACTGTAAAGAGAGCATACAGGCAGTGACCGTTTTTTGGAACTTTGGCCTATCAGCTGTAAAAAAATCTAGTGCATAATATATTTGTAATAAACAACTTTTAATATTGTTTTAAAAATGTTATTAAAAAATATTGTCTCCATTTCATTTGGATCCGGTTGAGCATTTTCGGATCCAGTTTAACTGAAGTAAAATATTGCTGGTAACATAGTTCATAGCATGACATTCAACAATGGTTTTTTTTATTGTTATAGTGGTCTGCGGTAAGACCTATGGGGTGCGACAGCAAGGAAGACCCAACCGCTGGAAGGATGGCGTAGACCGGGACGATTAGAGCTTAGAGATGCCAAACTGGATGACATCGGCTCAGAATCGGGACCGGTGGAGAGAACAGTTGTGAGCAATACTTTTTGACAGATTTGAATACAGCTATAGTGTGATTATTCTGCAAAATGACGGCTGGGTTAAGTTTTAACTGTGGAAAAAAGCGGAATCAATTTAACTAACTGTACTAAATTTTGTTGTTGTTTTTATCTTTGCTAATTCCAGTTTTTAATAAATCGATTTGAAGGAATCTAAAAGGGGACCGTTTTTTTAGAACTACATATGTAAGTCCAATTTGGGGTCGTCCATTAATTACGTGAGGCGTTTAGGTGGGGGAGGGGGTCGAACCGAATTTGGCCCAATCTCACGTGGGGAGGGGGTGGGAGTGGTCTCGGCAAATAACACGTACCTAAGTTTTTTTCATCAAAAAAAAGTAGAACTGCTAGAAAACTGGGTTAAATTAAGTGAAACATGTTTCTCCACTAACTACCCCCATTCACGTCGCCCATTCACTTACAGGCCGTCGGCAGGCCAGGTCGGCAGGCACGCTCCGATGAAGGCCACATGAAGGGATGAGGCCTTCTGTCATACGCCTGACAGGCCGTGACATGAAGGTGACGTCACGATTCCTTACAGGCACACTGGCGAAAACGATAATTTACCAAACAAATTGACCAATTGACATGTTATATAGGAAATTCTCTCGCAGGTGGCCTGTCTCCGCGCCAATATGCTTGTGCATTAAGGAAGTTCCAGACTCACGCCGCGAACACCCGCGAACAAGCGCGAATACAAGTGTGGATAGTTCTCGCGCCTAGTTGGGGCCTTGCTTTTGATCCGAATGGATACGACGTGAACAAAAATGACAATGAAAAATACAAGATGTACAGTAAGAATACAAAGAGAAATAACGGAGTCGTTCCCAGTCCATCAAGGCTCAAAGAAGGGTGATGGGCTCGGACTCATGCTATTTAATCTCTGCCTAGAAGGAGCAACTCGCAAAGTAAACATTGATGTGAGTGCAACCATGTTTAACAAATCAAATTTGTTGGCAGGACTTGACGATGATATAAACTGCTTTGCCGGATCACTGTCATACCTTAGAGAAATATTCACGGGATTAGAAGATAGAGCCAAACATATAGGGCTGCAAATAAATGCAGACAAAAGTAAAATTCTAATTCAGTCAAGGGTGGAAAGAAGAAGAAGAAATCACAACAGCACCTGGGGGGGGGAAATTACTTCGAACGGGTAAACCAATTTAACTACCTGAAGTGCACAGTCAGTGAAGATAACGATGAAAAACGATGAGACGATATACGTACAACGTACGTTGGAAAAGCGTAATGTGAGGTTGCGCTAAAAGCTGGCACAGATATCGGAAGACAGTGATTCACTTCTTTGTATGAATATTAGTCATTCCATAACAATACTCTGCTTAAAGTGGGTACCTCGTTTGCTCAATGTTGACTAAAAACAAGAACGTGTTAATGAATCAGAGCGGTGTTTGGCGAAATAAAAAGAATGGCGGATCCATCAGTACACTCCAGAGTCAAATCAGCAGTGAATAGAAACCGAGAAAAGCCGACCAAAAACCCAAAAGTTGGCTGGGAAGGCTAGAGCGTCTGCATTTTGGGATACGCTTTATAATTCATGGGCTATGGCCCATTAACCCTAACTCACCATGCATGATAGATGCGAAACGTTCAAAGCGGTATCAATAGCATTGATTTCTGAAACTGTAATTGAGAATGATGGCTACCAGTGCCGGCAGATCGTGTTGGGCCCGGGTGGGTAGTCAGACAAACTCACCCCTCCTCCGAACTTGTTATTTGGTAACAGCCTTTCCTAAAAATAGGTCACGTGATAGCGGAAATTATACCCATAGAGAGAGGCGTGCAGTTGCAAAACTCGTTAACTGCACTTTTTGAAAAAAATGAGTTAACGATGCCAAATTACTCTTTAGGCTATGTTCTACCATTTGAACTATATTTTTGTTCAAAATTTGCTCATAAGGCGTATTTTTCCAGCTGTCAAACATCAATAGTTAATTCAAAAGCCAAAGAAAAGCCAAAGTAATTCAAAAGTTTTTGGCGTTTTTCTCAAAATTACTTAACTTGCAGTTAGCGAGTTTTGCAACTGCACGCCTCAGATACTGGCGAGGGAAGGCATGCGTCGCTATGATATCTACCCGTGATATCGTCATCGAGCGGCTGAGGTCAACGGCAAATAGATAACTTGGAAGGTTAATGGTCAGGATTGCGAGGAAGTTGACAATCGTTGGGTCGTACCGTATTTGCCATTATTGTCCAAGACGTTCAATGCTCACATAAATGTTGAGTTTTGTAATTGCATCGAATCTACTATTACATATGCAAATATGTATGTCACGAAAGGGAGTGACATGGCTGTTTGTGGTGTTGCTAATGCAAATACGATCGACGAAATAACACAATATTAAATAGGAGGTTATGTTATCAGTAATGAAGCGATATGGCAAATTTTTTCATTTGTCATTCGTGAAAGATATAGTAGGTAGTTCATTTCTAAAGTGGCCAATGTGTATATTTTACTTGTGACTGCTTTTAGAATACGGACTATACGAGTAAACACCAACAAAATTCGTACCTTATGAAAATTACTTAATCTATATCACCGTCTTCAGCATAATAATAAATAGCTATTAACATAATTATTAGAGATCTCAAGTTCATATTTCCTTTATTACAATCTTAAGCATTGACTTTATATAATTTTTATCAAAGTGATACGAAAGTACGAAATCTATGTAAAAATATGTAGTGATATAAGGAATGCTCAGCTAACTACATAGATAAAACATCTTATTAAGCAAATTTACGAATGATAAACTACCAAAAAAATTAATTAAATAATTAAAGGTAAAATACATTATTTTCATTTATTCTTATGTGACTTACTTGTAGGTTTATGTTGTTGCTGTGTATCTTTGGGTTTATCTTTTTTAGGCAATTTTTGTTTTTGTTTTGGTGTTGTTTGTTCAGTATCCGGGGTGTGTGAAACGATATCTGTTTGTGATATTTCTTTGGGGGTTTCTTGTTCTGTTTTTGTGGTGGATTCTTCAGTTACCTTTATCTCAAAATCATCATCCTTTTCAATTTTCTTAACTTTAGTTTTCTTCGGCTTCTTCTCTGGTTCCTCCTCAACTACTTTATCATCAGTTTTTATACCTTTAAGCTTATCAGGTAATGTTTCTTCAGATAATATTTTCGGTTTCTCAATAGGAACTTCAACTTTTTCATATTTTTCTAAAACTGTTTTTGGTATATCTTGTTCGATAAGTGATTTAATATAATCATCCACTTCATCTGGCTTCACTTTCTTAACAATCTTTTTCTTAGGTGTTTTTACTTTTTCTTTTGGTTCTTCAGTAACTGTTGTTACTGTTACTTCAGATTCCGGCTTACCTTCTTCTTGTACAGTTACTATTTCAACAATTTCCTCTTCAGGTCCCTTTTCTTTAACAATTCTTTTTCTTGTGATAGTTCTTTGTTTAACAACGCCTTGATCATCTACAACTTCATCCTTTTCAATTTTTTGTTCAACTTCTTTAATTTTCATAGTAAATTCCTCTTTCGGTTCTTCCTTAATTTCTTCAATTGGTTTCACTTCTGGTTTTTCTTTTATCTTCTTTGGTTTCTTTACTGTCGGAACTTCATCGTGAATACCTTTTATTTTATATTCTGGAAGTTCTTCAATTTCTTCTTCATCCTTAGGAATTACTTCAACTTCTTCAGGTTTATCTTCCTCTACTTGAGGTTTCTTCACTTTTTTCGGCTTTTTGGATATTTCTTTAATATCATATACTTCTTCTGGTGTTTCTTCCGGCTTTTCTTCATCCACGATTGACTTTTTCTTAGTTTTCTTTGGTTTTTCCTCAGTAATTTCAACCTTTTCATATTTTTCTAGCTCTGTTTTCGGAATATCTTGTTCAATGAGTTTCTGAATATAATCATCCACATCATCCTTTTTAACTTTTTTAGTTTTCTTCGTTGATGTTTTAACTGGTTTTGGGGTGTCTTCATCTACCTTTTCTGGACTCTCTGAAGTTATAATTGTAACTTCTGACTCAGGCTTACCTTCTTCCTGTACTGTTACGATTTCAAGAATCTCTTCTTTAGGACCCTTTTCTTTAATTATTTTACGCTTAGTTATTATTTTTTGCTTAACAACACCAGCCTCATCAACCACCTGTTCCGTTTCAAGTTTCTGTTCAACTTCTTTTATTTTTACAACAAAATCTTCAGGTTCTTCTTCAGTTACTTTTGTTGATATTTCTTCTGGTTTTTCTTTTGGTGTTTTTATTTTCTTTTCTTTAGGTTTCTTTTCTTCAGTTTCTTTCACCTTAAATCCATATTCAGGAAGTTCTTCAATAACTTGAACTTGTTCTTCTTGTACATGCTCTTCTGGCTTATCTTCTTCCACTTTAGGTTTCTTTGTTTTCTTTGGTTTTTTAGGTTCTTCTATCTTTTCAATTTCTTTAACATCAACTTTTTCTTCCGGTTCTTGTGGCTTTTCTTTGAGTTCTTCTTCAACTGGTTTGATTGTATATTCTTTTGGTTTTTCTTCTTCTACAACAGTTTTAATGTACTCGTCTACTTGTTCTTTCTTTAATTTTTTAACCGTTTTCTTTGGAGCTGGCTTTATTTCTTCTGGAGTTTGTTTTTCCTTTTCTTCTGGCACTTCAGTAGTTATAATGGTTACTTCGGATTCCGGTTTACCTTCTTCTTGAACGGTAATGATTTCAATGACTTCCTCTTTAGGACCCTTTTCTTTTATGATTTTCTTTTTGGTAATAGTCTTTTGCTTGACAACACCTTCTTCAACCACTTGTTTTGTTTCAACTTTTTCTTCTACTTCTTTTATTTTCACAACAAAATCATCAGGCTTTTCTTCAATAATTTCAACAGGTTTCTCAGGTTGTTTTGTTGGTTTTTTAGGTTTCTTCGGCTGAACAACTTCTGCTGCTTCTGTTTCTTTTATTTTAAAATCGTATTGTGGCAATTCTTCAGGTGTTTCTGTTACTTCTACAATATGTTCTTCCGGCTTCTCTTCTTCTTTTGGTTCACGTTTCTTCTCTTTTTTAGGTTTCTTTGGCTTTTCTTGTATTTCTTTTATTTCTTCTGGTTTCTCTTCTTCTTTTACAGTAATCTTTTCTTCTTTAGGTCTTTTAGGTTTTTCCTTAGCATCAACATCAATCTTTTCATAAGTTTCTAATTCTGTTTTAGGAATTTCTTGTTCTATTAATTTTTGAATATAATCATCCACTTCATCTTTCTTCACCTTCTTAACTGTTTTCTTAGCTGGTTTCTTGGGCTGTTCTGGTGTTTCTGTTTTTTCATCTGGCATTTCGGATGTTATAACTGTTACTTCTGATTCTGGTTTACCTTCTTCTTGTACTGTAACAATTTCAACGACCTCCTCTTTTGGTCCAGCCTCCTTTATAATCTTCTTCCTTGTAATAGTTTTTTGTTTAACAACGCCATCTTTATCTATAACTTCTTGCTTTTCTACTTGCTCTTGTATTTCTTTTATTTTAACAACATATTCTTCTGGTTTTACTTTCTTTGATTTTTTGGGCTTTTTCTCTTCAATAACTTCAACAATTGCAAAAGTGTCATCTGGCTTGGACTCTTCTTCAATAACCGATTTTACGAACTCTTCAATTTCATCTTTCTTTATCTTCTTAACCGTTTTCTTCTTTGGCTCTTTAACCTTTTCTGTATCTTCTGGTTTTTCTTGAGTTGTTTCCGATATTGTTACAGTTACTTCTGGTTCAGGTTTGCCTTCTTCTTGTACTGTTACAATTTCCACAACTTCTTCTTTTGGCCCCTTTTCTTTAATTATTTTTCTTTTAGTTACAATTTTTTGTTTGACAATACCCTGTTCATCGACAACTTGTTCTTTTTCAACGTTTTGTTCTTCTCTTATTTTAACAATATATTCTTCTGGTTTCTCTTCTCCTTTTTCTTTTGGTTTTCTGATTTTCTTGATTATTTTCGTAACAACTTCTTCCGATTCTTCAGGTTTTTCAGAAACTTCTGTAACTTTATATTCTTCTGGTTGTTCTTCCTTTGGCTTCCTAGTTTTCTTCTTAATTACATGTGCTACATCTTCTTCAATTTCTTCAGGCTTTTCACTTTCTTCGGTGATTTTGAATTCTTCGGGTTCTTCCTTTTGCTTTGGCTTCTTAGTTTTCTTTATTACCTTTGTAACAACATCTTCAATTTCTTCAGGTGTTTCAGATACTTCTGTAATCTTAAATTCTTCGGGTTCTTGTTTTTCCTTTGGTTTTTTAATTTTCTTAATTACTTGAGTAACTACTTCTTCCGTTTCTTTAGGTGTTTCAGTTACTTCTGTAATAGCAAATTCTTCGGGTTCTTCTTTTTTTTTTGGCTTCTTAATTTTCTTTGTTATTTTAGTTACAACTTCTTCAGGTTCTCCTTCTGTTTCACTTACTTTAATTTTAAATTCTTCAGGTTCTTCCTTTTCTTTTGGCTTTTTAACTTTTTTCGTTACTTTAGTAACTACGTCTACTATTTCTTCAGGTGTTTCACTTACTTCTGTAACAGTGAATTCTTCAGGCTCTTCCTTTTCTTTTGGTTTCTTTATTTTCTTAGTCACTTTAGAAACAGTTTCTTCAGGTTCTTCTGGAACTTCAGTAACTTCTGCAACTTTAAACTCTTCAGGTTCCTCCACCTTTTCTTTGGGTTTCCTAGTTTTCTTAATTACCTTAGTAACTACTTCTTCTGTTTCTTCTGATGTTTCACTAACTTTAATCTTAAATTCTTCAGGTTCTTCCTTTTCCTTTGGTTTTTTAACTTTCTTCGTTACTTTAGTAACTACGTCTACTATTTCTTCAGGTGTTTCACTTACTTCTGTAACAGTGAATTTTTCAGGCTCTTCCTTTTCTTTTGGTTTCTTTATTTTCTTAGTCACTTTAGAAACAGTTTCTTCAGGTTCTTCAGGAACTTCAGTTACTTCTGCAACCTTAAACTCTTCAGGTTCCCCCACCTTCTCTTTTGGTTTCCTAGTTTTCTTAATCACCTTAGTAACTACTTCCTCTGTTTCTTCTGATGTTTCACTAACTTTAATCTTAAATTCTTCAGGTTCTTCCTTTTCCTTTGGCTTTTTAACTTTCTTCGTTACTTTAGTAACTACGTCTTCTATTTCTTCAGGTGTTTCACTTACTTCTGTAACAGTGAATTCTTCAGGCTCTTCCTTTTCTTTTGGTTTCTTTATTTTCTTAGTCACTTTAGAAACAGTTTCTTCAGGTTCTTCAGGAACTTCAGTTACTTCTGCAACCTTAAACTCCTCAGGTTCCTCCACCTTCTCTTTTGGTTTCCTAGTTTTCTTAATCACCTTAGTAACTACTTCCTCTGTTTCTTCTGAAGTTTCACTAACTTTAATCTTAAATTCTTCAGGTTCTTCCTTTTCTTTAGGCTTCTTAGTCTTTTTCGTAACCTTGCTTTCAACTTCTTCAGGCTCTTCAGGTGCTTCAGTTACTTCAGTAATCTTAAATTCTTCTGGTTTTTCTTCTTTTTCTTTAGGTTTCTTAGTCTTCTTCGTCACTTTGCTGACAACTTCTTCAGTTTCTTCAGGTGCTTCAGTAATTTCCGTAATTTCAAATTCTTCTGGTTTGCCTTCTTTTTCCTTGGGCTTCTTAACTTTTTTGGTTATTTTGCTCGGGGTTACTTCAGGCTCTTCAGGTGCTTCAGTTACTTCTGTAATCTTAAATTCTTCTGGTTTTTCTACTTCTTCTTTAGGTTTCTTAGTTTTCTTCGTAACCTTGCTTTCAACTTCTTCAGGCACTTCAGGGGTCTCAGTTATTTCAGTAATCTTAAATTCTTCTGGTTTTTCTTCTTTTTCTTTTGGTTTCCTAGTTTTCTTCGTAACCTTGCTTTCAACTTGTTCAGTTTCTTCAGGTGCTTCAGTAAGTTCAGTAATTTTAAATTCTTTTGGTTTTTCTTCTTTTTCTTTAGGTTTCTTAGTCTTCTTCGTCACTTTGCTCACAACTTCTTCAGTTTCTTCAGGTGCTTCAGTAATTTCTGTAATTTTAAATTCTTCTGGTTTGTCTTCTTTTTCCTTGGGCTTTTTCATTTTCTTCGTTACTTTATGTATAACTTCTTCAGTTTCCTCAGGCTCTGCGGTAACCTCTGTAACAGTATATTCTTCTGGTTTTTCTTCTTGTTTTTCTTTCGGTTTCTTAATTTTCTTCGTTACTGTGCTCACAACTTCTTCAGTTTCTTCAGGTGTTTCAGTTACTTCTGTAATTTTAAATTCTTCTGGTGTTTCTTCTTTACCCTTGGGCTTTTTCATTTTCTTTACTACTTTATGTATAATTTCTTCAGTTTCCTCGGGCTCTGCGGTAACCTCTGTAACAGTATATTCTTCTGGTTTTTCTTGTTGTTTTTCTTTCGGTTTCTTGATCTTCTTAATAACCTTTGAGACTGTTTCTTCTGTTTCGTTTACTTCTGGCATTTCTGTAATTTCTGTTATTTTATATTCTTCTGGTTGAGGTTCTTCTTCAATTACAGATTTGATAAATTGTTCGATATCTTCTTTCTTCACTGTTTTCACCGCTTTCTTTTTGTGAACTTTAACCTTTTCTGGTTTTTCTTCATCATGCTTTTCAGGTGCTTCTGAAGTAATAATTGTAACTTCAAATTCTGGGGTACCTTCTTCTTGAACAGTTATAATTTCCATAATTTCTGTTTTAGGTCCCTTTTCTTTTACAACCTTACGTTTTGTGATAACTTTTTCTTTAACAACACCTTGATCGTCTATAACTTGTTCTTTTTCAACCGTTTCTTGTGTTTCTTTAATTTTAACCACAAATTCTTCTGGTTTAACTTTGGGTTTCTTAGTTTTCTTAACAATTTTCATTACTTCTTCTTCTTCAGTTTCTTCAGGAATTTCAGATATTTCTTTAATTGTAAATTCGTCTGGTTTTTCCTCTACTTTTTCTTTAGGTTTTTTAGATTTCTTAATAACCTTCGTAACATATTCTTCAATTTCTTCTTTTTCTTCTGGTTTTTGAGTTATTTCAGTTATTGTATATTCATCAGGTTTTTCTTGTGTTTCTGGTTGTTCTTCAATTACAGACTTTACATATTCTTCAATATCTTCTTTCTTTACTGCTTTAACTGTTTTCTTTTTATGAACTTTGATCTTATGTGGTTGTTCTTCATCTTCCTTTTCAGGTGCTTCAGATGTAATAACAGTAACCTGAAATTCTGGGCTACCTTCTTCTTGAACAGTTATAATTTCAACAACTTCTTCCTTTGGCCCCTTTTCTTTTATAATCTTACGTTTAGTTGTTATTTTCTCTTTAACAACACCGTCTTCGACAACTTGTTCCTTTTCAATTTTTTGCTCAACTTCTCGAACGTTAATAGAAAATTCTTCTGGTTTTTCTTTAATCTTTTCTTTTGGTTTCTTCACTTTTTTATCTTTCGGTACTTCTTCTTTTATTTCAACGGGTTTTGGTGCTTCTTCTTCAATTACAGACATTACAAACTCTTCAATATCTTCTTTCTTTGTTGTTTTAATTTTTTTCGTCTTTTTCACTTTAACCTCCTGTGGAACTTCACCTTCGATCACTTCCGGGGCTTCAGAAGTTGTAACAGTAACTTCATATGGTTTTCCTTCTTCTTCAATTGTAACAATTTCAACTACTTCTTCTTTTGGCCCCTGCTTCCTAATAACCTTACGGCTAGTTGTTTTCTTTTCTTTTATAGCACCATCTTTATCTACAAACTGTTCTGTTTCAACAACTGGTTCCAATTCTTTTAATGACACAGCATATTCTGGTTCCTCTTCAGTTATTGTAACTTTATCTTCTTCAGGTTCTTCTTCAATTGGTTTTTTCGGCTTTGGCTTCTTTCGCATTTGCTTAGGAGCTGTTTCGACAATTTTTATTTCTTCAACCGTACTGTCATCTACTTCTTCAACATCTTCTTTCTTAATTTTTTTAGGTTTTTTCACTTTTTGTTTAGCATCGACGTCTATTTTTTCGTATTCTTCCAGTTCGGTTTTTGGTATTTCTTGCTCAATAAGCCTTTGAATATATTCATCAAATTCTTCTTTCTTTACCTTCTTAACAGTTTGTTTTGGTTTTTTCGGTTTTGTTACTTCTTGTACAGTATCAGTTTCGGTTGGTTCAGTTTCTCTTATTATAACTTCACATTCAGGTTTATCATCCTCTTGTACTGTAATAATTTCAACAACTGACTGTTTGCCTTCATCATTTTCTTTACGAATTGTTCGTTTTTTAGTTATTTTCTTTTTCGGTTTTCCTTTTTCATCGATGAATTCTTCAACTTTAGTTTCTTCAGGAAATTCTCTATGAGCCATAACAAATTCTTCATCTGAAGATTCTTTAGATTCTGCAGTGTCCTTAATTTCACGTAGTTCGAAAGGTTCCAATTTTTGTTCCTTGGGTTCGCGTTTTGGTTTTTTCACCTTCTCTGGCTTATCTTCCTTTTGTTTAATTGCTTCTTCAATGACTAATTCTTGAACTAATTTTTCAGGAATACTCTTCAATTCAACTGATTCAATTGTTTGTTCTTCTAATTTTAATTTACCTTTGCCAAGTTTTATCTTTTTAATTTCTTCTGGTGTTTCTTTCTTAATTTTTTTAACTCGTTTATACGGTTCCATGGGTTTTTCTTCATCTGAGAATTCTTCTGGTGTTTCATATGTTTCCTTTTCATATTCTTCTAGTTCTGGTTTATCATATACAATTTCTTTGAACTTCTTATGTTTTAGTTTTAGTATCTTTAAGCCTTCTTCAATATTTCTAGAAAGTTCTCCAGCTCCTCTTAATGTTATTAGTTCTGTCACTGCCAGTTGTATTGGCACAGGCTTGAATGGTATAAACCTGATACGACTTTTAAGCTTATAGTCTTTAAAAACGACTTCTTCTTTAAATTTCTGCTTTTCTTTCGGCGTAATCTTCTTCAATTGAACAGAGAATGGAGTGTCTTTAACATCATGTATTTCAACTTTGGTACTTTTCATTTCAATCTTTTCAATTTTCTCGATTTTCATTGGTACTAATTTCAATGCGGATTTTGGCTTTTCACCAGATTTCCTTCTAGGACGAGTGGGTAAATCTACATTGGTTTTTTCGTATTGTTCTAAAACAGTTTTCGGAATATCTTCTTCCAATAATTTTTGTATGTAATCATCCAAATCATCGGGTTTCAATTTCTTTACAAGCCTTTTCTTCTTTTTCTTTTCTGGTTCTGTTTCTTTAACAGTAACAGTAAACTCGCCAGTTTCAGGCAATTCTTCAATCGTTTTGTCGTCCTTATCTGCCGGTTTTTCTTCTAGAACAGTAACTGTACTAATATCTTCTTTTCCTTCTTCTTTAACTGTAACAATCTCAATTGTTTGTTCTTCATCTTTGATTTTCTTCTTAATTTGACGTTTTGTAACAGTTTGCTTTTTGAGATCACCATCTTTTGTAACTGTGGTTTCGGTAACTTCTTCCGGTAAGAATTCCACCACAATGTCATCAGGTTTTAGGATTTCCTGAATTTCCTCTTCTTTAATCGCGGGTTTTTTCTTTTTGGGTTTTTTAATTTCTGGTGTTTTGTGTGTAATATCTTCAACTGTTTCTTCTGGTTCAGTAATTGTGTACGTTTTGTTGACATCTTCTGCTTGGGTGAAATTTGTGAATTAAGTTATATTATGTATATGTATTAATATTAAAGAAATGAAAATAAAATATATACATAAATATTCTAGAGAAAGAAATAAATATTAGATAATATAAAAACTAGTCACAATATGAACCTTAACAAAATGCGTAACTAAGATATATAGTAAAGTAATGTATATTGCGCTAAATAAGACATTTCACCTGTTGTTTCATTAACTTCAACGATTTCAACATTATCTGGCGTCTTCACAAACACTTCAGCTTCTGTATCACTTAATACTTCTTCAATAAGAAGACCCTCCTGATCCGTTATTTTTTTATTCTTAGATTTTATAATAATATTGCCTTCCTCATCTTGGCTAGATTGGAAAGTCGTTACAAATACTGGTTTTTCTGTTTTTGCTTCTTTATCTGTTAAAAATAAATTATTGTATTTAACTGAATTTTTTTTATGTATTTAGCTAAATATGTATAATAGTAAAACAGTATTGGAGCCTTACCAGCGCTAATAGGTGTTGTGGTTGTGGTGGTGTGTGTGTGTTCGTGTTGTGTTTTTAGTGGCTGTGTACCTTTTTTAATGTGTTTTGACTTTGGTGTTATTTGTTCTGGTATATTTTGTGTTGGTGGCTTTTCATCAGCTAGGGACCCTATATCTATAACATTATCTAAATCATCTGTACTAATAACTCGAACAAGTGTAACTGGTTCTTTGCCCTCTTCCTCAACTGTTTGTATTTGTGTAATTTCTTCCTTATCACCCTTAATTGTTTTAAAACCACGTGTTTTTACAATCTTTTCAATCGGTTCATCCCCGTCGGAAACGATCTCAATTATACTGATTTTTTCCGGAATTTCCTCAATAACTATTAAGGGTTCCAGCTTTTCCGGTTCAGATAGATCAATTTCCTCAACAGTAACAGAAGCTACTGGTTCTTCATCTTCATCTTCAACAATTTGTATTTTTGTTAATTCCCTTTTGTTACCCTTTATTTTCCTAATAATACGTGTCCTAACAACGGTTTTTCTTGGTTTTCCTTCCCGTATAGTTTCAAATATAACAACTGTTTCTGGTAGCTCTTCAGCACTTTCAACAGATTCACTGGGAATATCTTCAATTTGTTCCTTTGGTATTTCTTTAACCGATATACTAACAATCGGCTCTTTACCTTCTTCTTCCGTCGTTTCAATTTCTGTTATTTCTTGATTATTATCCCCTTTTGGTTTCTTTAATACACGTTTTTTCGTTATAATTTTTCTTTCCTTACCATCATCATCGAAATATTCGGATATAGATATTTTCTCAGGTATTTCTTCAACGACAACAGGTTCTTCATCCTTTGGTTCGGGTTTCTTTATTTCTTCAACAGTAACTGTTGTTACTGGGGCCTTCTCAAATTCTTCGACAGTTTGTATTTTAGTGATTTCTTGCTTATCACCCACCGTTTTCTTAATAACACGAGTTTTAACAACAGTTTTCTTTGGTTTACCATCTTCTGTTGTTGAATATAATACTGTAGTTTGTTCTGGAAGTTCTTCAATTGCTACTTTATTATCAACAATTGGCTTGCGAGGTTTGAGTCTTGTTAATTTAATATCTTCACGAGGCTCTTCTTTAATCGTAATGGATTTTCGTTTCGGTTTCTTCGGTACTTCTTCAACGGTTACTGTAGTAATTGGTTTCTTTTCATCTTCTTCAACGGTTTGAATTTTAGTAACTTCTTCCTTACCACCTTTAACCTTTTTAATAACACGAGTTTTAACTTTCATTTTCTTTGGTTTACCTTCATCAGTAACTGATTCGACAATAGTTACTTCTTCTGGCAATTCTTCAACAGTTTCTTCTGGTATCTCTTCAACTGTAACAGTTGTTACTGGTTCTTTATTATCTTCTTCAATTGTTTGAATTTTGGTTACTTCTTGTTTGTCATCCTTAATCTTTTTAATAAGACGAGTTTTTACTTTTGTTTTCTTCGGTTTCCCCTCTTCAGTAACTGACTCAATCACAGTTACTTCTTCAGGTAATTCTTCAATAATTGGTTTTTCTTCTGGACCCTCTTCTACTGTAACTGTTGTTACAGGAGCTTTATCTTCTTCTTCAACAGTTTGAATTGTAGTTACTTCTTCTTTATCTTCTTTAATCTTCTTAATTACACGAGTTTTAACCTTAGTTTTCTTTGGCTTTCCTTCTTCTGTTACAGTTTCAATTATCGATATTTGTTCCGGAAGCTCTTCAATTTTCTCTTCTGGCTTCTCTTCTGTAATTACTGTTGTAACAGGTTTCTTATTATCTTCTTCGGTAGTTTGTATCGTTGTAGTTTCTTCCTTTCCATCCTTAACTCTCTTAATAACTCTTGTCTTAACTTTAACTTTTTTAGGCTTACCTTCTTCAGTAACAGTATCAACAACTGTTACAGCTTCTGGTAATTCTTGAGTTTCTTCTTCAGGAACTTCCTCAACGGTAACAGTTGTTACAGGTTTCTTGTCTTCTTCTTCGACAGTCTTAATCCTAGTTATTTCTTGCTTACCATGCTTAATTCTTTTAATAACACGAGTTTTAACACCAATCTTCTTTGGTGTACCATCTTCTGTTATTGATTCAATAATTGTTACCTGCTCTGGTAGCTCATGAACTTCAACAGTTTCTTTTGGTTTTTCTTTGGTAAATCTTGGTTTTGGAGCTTCTTCAACTTTTACCGTTGTAATTGGCTTCTTATCATCTTCTTCAGTTGTCTGAATTGTGGTCACTTCTTGTTTATCTTGTTTTGTTTTTTTAATAACACGAGTTTTCACCTTAACCTTTTTAGGTTTACCCTCTTCTGTAACAGTTTCCACTACTGTTACTTCTTCAGGAAGTTCTTCAATATAAACTTGTTCTTCTGGCTTTTCTTCAACGGATACAGTTGTTACTGGCTCTTTATTATCTTCTTCAATTGTTTCAATTTTGGTTACTTCTTCTTTATGATCTTTAATCTTCTTAATAACTCTAGTTTTAACTTTAATTTTCTTTGGCTTTCCTTCTTCAGTAGTTGATTCGATGACAGTTACTTCTTCGGGAGCTTCTTCAACAATTTCTTTCTCTTCTGGTTGTTCTTCTACAACCGTTACTGTTGTAACAGGTTTTTTATCATCTTCTTCCACAACTTGAATTTTAGTAACTTCTTGCTTACCTTCCTTGATTTTCTTAATAACTCTTGTCTTCACCTTGACTTTTTTCGGTTTACCCTCTTCAGTAATAGATTCAACGACAGTTACTTGTTCTGGAAGTTCTTCAACAGTTACTTTTTCTTCTTTTTCTTGTGGTTTCTCTTCTACGGTTATTGTTGTAACAGGCTCCTTATTGTCTTCTTCAACAACCTGAATCTTGGTTATTTCTTCCTTATTATCTTTCATTTTCTTAATAACACGAGTTTTAACCTTAACTTTAGTTGGTTTGCCTTCTTCAGTGACTGATTCAATAACAGTAACTTGTTCAGGCAGTTCTTCGATAACAGTCTTCTTTTCTGGAATTTCTTCTACAGTAACTTTCGTCACAGGTTCCTTGTTATCTTCTTCAACTGTTTGAATCTTAGTAACTTCTGATTTTCCATGTTTGATCTTCTTAATTTGCCTTGTCCTGATTTTAACTTTCTTTGGTTTCCCGTCTTCTGTAACAGTTTCAATAACGCTGATATCTTCTGGATACTCCACAACTTGCGTTTCCTCTTCTGGTTTTTCTTCTTCCTTTGGTGTTTCTTCAACTGTAACAGTTGTAACTGGCTTCTTATCGTCTTCTTCAACAGTTTGTATCTTTGTAATTTCTTCCTTGTCATGTTTAATCTTTTTTATTACTCTTGTTTTGACTTTAACTTTCTTTGGTTTACCTTCGTCAGTAACAGATTCGATTACTGTGACTTCTTCTGGGAGCTCTTCAACCGTTTCTTCTTCTTTGGGTTTTTCTTCTGTAGTAGTAACAGTAGTTACAGGCTCCTTATTATATTCTTCAACAACTTGTATTTTAGTAATTTCTTCCTTACCCTCCTTGATTTTCTTAATAACTCTAGTCTTGACCCTTGTTTTCTTTGGTTTACCTTCCTCTGTAACAGATTCAATAACTGTTATTTCTTCAGGTAATTCTTGAACCTTTATAACTTCAGTTGGGATTTCTTCAGTTGTTACAGTAGTTACTGGCTCTTTGTTATCTTCTTCAACCACTTGAATTCTAGTAATTTCTTGTTTATCATCAGTAACTTTCTTTATAACTCGAGTCTTTACTTTCACCTTCTTTTGCTTACCTTCTTTTGTTACCGATTCAACAACTGTAACTTGTTCTGGAAGTTCTTCAAATACTGGCCGTTCTTCGGGCTCTTCCTCTTTTACTGTAACAGTAGTCACAGGCTCTTTTCCTTCTTCTTCAACTGTTTGAATCTTAGTAACTTCTGATTTTCCATGTTTAATTCTTTTAATAACTCGAGTCTTAACTCCAATCCTTTTGGGTTTACCTTCTTCTGTGATTGTTTCAAAGACAGTGACATCTTCAGGAGTTTCTTCAACAATTTCTGTTCCCTTGGGTTCTTCTTTCCTAATTGGAGCTGGAATTTCTCTAACTGTTACAGTTGTTATTGGTTCTTCCTTCACATCTTCTTCTGTCCTGATTTCGGTAATTTCCTGTTTTCCTCCCTTTGTCTTCTTTATAACACGAGTCTTAACTTTAGTCTGTTTTGGTTTTCCTTCTTCTGTAACGGATTCGACAATTGTAACCTTTTCAGGTAATTCCTCCGTTATGACCTTTTCTTCTGGCTGGAATTCACGGACAGTTACCTTAGTGACTGGTGCCTTGTCATCTTCTTCAACAGTTTCAATTCTAGTTACTTCTTCTTTGTTATCTTTCATCTTCTTAATAACTCGAGTTCTTACCTTAACCTTTTTAGGTTTACCCTGTTCTGTAACTGATTCAATAACTGTTACTTGCTCAGGCATTTCTTCAATTTCAACCCTTTCCTCTGGCACTTCTTCAACAGTGACAGTTGTAACAGGTTCTTTGTTATCCTCTTCAACAACTTGAATTCTAGTAATTTCTTGTTTATCATCAGTAGTTTTCTTTATAACTCGAGTCTTTACTTTAACCTTCATTTGTTTACCTTCTTTTGTTACTGATTCAACAAATGTAACTTGTTCTGGAAGTTCTTCAAATACTGGCCGTTCTTCGGGTTCTTCCTCTTTTACTGTAACAGTTGTCACCGGCTCTTTTCCTTCTTCCTCCACTGTTTGAATCTGAGTAACTTCTGATTTTCCATGCTTAATTCTCTTAATAACTCGAGTCTTAACACCAATCTTTCTGGGTTTACCTTCTTCTGTGATAGTTTCAAAGACAGTGACATCTTCAGGGATTTCTTCCACAACTTCTGTTCCCTTGGGTTCTTCTTTCTTAAATGGAGCTGGAATTTCTCTAACTTTTACAGTTGTTATTGGTTCTTCCTTCTCATCCTCTACTGTCCTGATTTCGGTAATTTCCTGTTTTCCTCCCTTTGTCTTCTTTATAACGCGAGTCTTAACTTTAGTCTTCTTTGGTTTTCCTTCTTCTGTAACGGATTCGACAATTGTAACCTTTTCAGGTAACTCCTCCGTTATAACCTTTTCTTCGGGCTGGAATTCCCGGACAGTTACCTTAGTGACGGGTGCCTTGTCATCTTCCTCAACGGTTTCAATTTTAGTAACTTCTTCTTTGTTATCTTTCATCTTCTTGATAACTCGAGTTCTTACCTTAACCTTTTTAGGTTTACCCTGTTCTGTAACTGATTCAACAACTGTTACTTGCTCGGGCATTTCTTCAATTTCAACTTTTTCCTCCGGCACTTCTTCAACAGTGACAGTTGTAACAGGTTCTTTGTTATCCTCTTCAACAACTTGAATTCTAGTTATTTCTTGTTTATCATCGGTAGTCTTCTTTATAACTCGAGTCTTTACTTTAACCTTCTTTTGTTTACCTTCTTTTGTTACTGATTCAACAAATGTAACTTGTTCTGGAAGCTCTTCAAATACTGGCCGTTCTTCGGGTTCTTCCTCTTTTACTGTAACAGTTGTCACCGGCTCTTTTCCTTCTTCCTCCACTGTTTGAATCTTAGTAACTTCTGATTTTCCATGCTTAATTCTCTTAATAACTCGAGTCTTAACACCAATCTTTCTGGGTTTACCTTCTTCTGTGATAGTTTCAAAGACAGTGACATCTTCAGGGATTTCTTCCACAACTTCTGTTCCCTTGGGTTCTTCTTTCTTAATTGGAGCTGGAATTTCTCTAACAGTTATAGTTGTTATTGGTTCTTCTTTCACATCTTCTTCTGTCCTGATTTCGGTAATTTCCTGTTTTCCTCCCTTTGTCTTCTTTATAACGCGAGTCTTAACTTTGGTTTGCTTTGGTTTTCCTTCTTCTGTAACGGATTCGACAATTGTAACCTTTTCAGGCAATTCCTCCGTTATAACCTTTTCTTCGGGCTGGAATTCCCGGACAGTTACCTTAGTGACGGGTGCCTTGTCATCTTCTTCAATGGTTTCGATTCTAGTTACTTCTTCTTTGTTATCTTTCATCTTCTTTATAACTCGAGTTCTTACCTTAACCTTTTTAGGTTTACCCTGTTCTGTAACTGATTCAACAACTGTTACTTGCTCAGGCATTTCTTCAATTTCAACTTTTTCCTCCGGCACTTCTTCAACAGTGACAGTTGTAACAGGTTCTTTGTTATCTTCTTCAACAACTTGAATCTTCATTACTTCTTGCTTATCTTTTTTCATTTTCTTAATGACTCGAGTCTTTACTTTCATCTTCGTAGGCTTTCCGTCCTCAGTTACAGAATCTACAATCGTCACTTGTTCAGGAAGTTCTTCTATAGTAACTGGCGTTTCTTCTGGTTTCTCATCAACTGTAACAGTTGTTACTGGCTCTTTATTATCTTCTTCAACTGTTTGAATTCTGGTAAATTCTTCTTTCTTATCTATAACTTTCTTAATAACGCGAGTCTTAACCTTAATTTTCTTTGGTTTTCCTTCTTCGTTAACGGACTCGACAATGGTGACTTGTTCAGGGAATTCTTCGTATGTTGGTTTTTCTTCCTCAATAGTGACAGTAGTTACTGGCGCCTTATCATCTTCTTCAACTGTTTTAATTTTAGTGATTTCTTGTTTATCTTTCACTGTTTTCTTGATGACACGTGTCTTCGTCTTTACTTTCTTCGGTTTACCTTCTTCTGTTATAGTTTCTGTAACTGTAACTTCTTCTGGCAATTCTTCGATCTTTTCTTCAGGCTCCTCTTCAACAGTTACGGTTGTAACTGGTTTTTTACCTTCTTCTTCGACTATTTGAAGTTTTGTAATTTCTTGTTTACCATGCTTTATTCTTTTTATAATTCTAGTTCTCACTCTGATTTTCTTTGGCTTGCCGTCTTCTGTAATAGTTTTAACAATAGTTACTTGTTCTGGAAGTTCTTCAACAATAGCTGTGCCTTCAGGTGATTGTTTTATGAAAGGCTTTGGTACTTCCTTAATTGTAACTGTTGTAATTGGTTTCTTATCAGTTTCCTCTACAGTTTGAATTTTGGTAATCTCTTGTTTTTCACCCTTAATCTTACGTATGATTCTTGTTTTAGTTTTAATTCGCCGTGGCTTACCATCTTTAATGACTGTTTCAACAAGGGTCACTTCTTCAGGAAGTTCTTCTATTAAAACCCTATCTTCAGTTGGCTTTTCAACAGTAACTGTTGTTATTGGTTGTTTGTCATCTTCTTCAACGGTTTGAATATTAGTAATTTCAGGTTTGCCATCCTTAACTCTTTTTATAACACGTTTGCGAACTCTTATCGTTCTGGGCTTACCATCTTCTGTTGTTGTTTCAATAACTTTGACTTCTTCTGGTAATTCTTCAACAACTATTTTTTCTTCAGGAACTGCTTCAAACGCCGGCTTTGATGTTTCTTCAACAGTTACTGTTGTTACTGGCTCTTGTCCTTCTTCTTCAACTGTTTGTATTTTTGTGATTTCTTGCCTACCTTCTTCACTCTTTCTTATTACTCGAGTCTTTACTTTTGTTTTCTTCGGCTTACCGTCTTTTGTTATAGTTTCAATGACTGTTACCTGCTCTGGAAGTTCTTCAATGGCTTGTTTTTCGTAAGGTCCTTCTTCAACAGTTACTGTTGTTACAGGCTGTTTATCCTCTTCTTCCACAGTTTGAATCTTGGTAACTTCTGGCTTGCCATGCTTAATTCTCTTTATTAATCTGGTTTTAACATTAATCTTTTTCGGTTTACCATCTTCAGTAACAGTTTCAACAACCATAACTTCTTCAGGCAATTCTTCGGCAATGGCAGTACCTTCTGGAATTTCTTCAATGAAAGGTTTTGGTGTTTCTTCAACAGTAATTGTTGTTACTGGTTTTTTGCCATCTTCTTCAATAACCTTAATTTTCGTTACTTCTTGCTTATCGTCTTGTGTTTTTCTTATTGTTCGTGTTTTGGTTTTAATTTTCTTGCGCTTTCCGTCTTTTATTGTTTCAACAACAGTGACTTCCTCCGGAAGTTCTTCAACAAATATTTTATCTTTTGGTGTTTCTTCAATTACTTCAGCTTTAGTAACGGATTCCTTGTTATCTTCTTCGATAATTCGAATTTTCAACAATTCCGATTTTCCATGCTTGACTCGCCTAATTAAACGAGTTTTAACTCGGATTTTCTTTGGTTTTCCTTCTTTGGTTGTTGTTTCAATGACTGTCACTTCTTCAGGTAACTCTTCAACCGGTACGGTTTCCCAGGAATCTCTCTTTGGAGTTTCCTCAGCTAAAGGTTTCGGTAGCTCTTCAATAGTAACTGTTGTTATAGGTTCTTTATCCTCATCTTCAATTGTTTGAATTTTGGTTATTTCTTGCCTATCTTCTTTAATTTTCTTTATAACTCTCGTTTTTACTTTTGTCTTCTTCGGTTTTCCTTCTTTAGTTGTTGTTTCAATAACTGTTACTTCTTCAGGATATTCATCAATTATTATAGGTTCTTCCGGTTTCTCAACAACAGTTACTTTTGTAACAGGTTTCTTTTTATCTTCTTCAATTGTTTCTATCTTCGTAATTTCAGCTTCTCCATTTTTAATTTTCTTAATAATCCTGGTACGGACCTTAATTTTTCTGGGTTTTCCTTCATCGGTAACAGTTTCGACAACTGTTACCTCTTCAGGAAGTTCTTCAACGATAGCCGTACCTTCTTGAACAGGTTCTTGAATTATTGGAGCGCGTGTTTCTTTTACAGTAACTGTTGTTACAGGTTCTTTATCGTCCTCCTCGACAGTTTGAATCTTGGTTACCTCTTGTTTTCCATCTTTAGTTTTTTTTATAACTCGAGTTTTGGTCTTAATCTTCTTAGGCCTACCTTCTTTTGTAACAGTTTCAACAACTGTTACTTCTTCTGGTAATTCCTCAACTACAAGTTTTTCTCTAGGTTTTTCTTCTTCAACTGCTATTGTTGTAACTGGTTCCTTATTGTCTTCTTCGATAGTTTGTATTTTTGTTATTTCAGTTTTACCTTGTTTAACTCGCTTAACAACACGTGTTTTAACATTAATTTTCTTTGGTTTTCCATCATCGGTAACTGTCTCAATAACAGTAACTTGTTCAGGTAATTCTTCAACAATCGCTGTTCCTTTTGGTGTAACCTTTGTATCCTTTGGTTTTTCTTCAACAGAAATTGTTGTGACTGGTTCTTTGTGATCTTCTTCAACAGTCTGAATCTTCGTTATCTCTTGTTTGTCACCTTTAACTTTTCTGATTGTTCGTGTTTTAACTTTAACTTTCTTTGGTTTACCTTCTTCAGTTACCGTTTCAACAACAGCTACTTCTTCAGGGAGTTCTTCTACTATAACATCTTTTTCCGGTTCTTCTTCAACGGTGATTGTTGTAACTGGTTTTTTACCATCTTCTTCAACCACTTGGATTTTCGTTACGTCCGTTTTACCATGTTTAACTCGTCTAATAACACGAGTCCTGACACGAATTTTCTTTGGTTTTCCTTCTTTCGTTAATGTTTCAATAACAGTTACCTTTTCTGGGAGTTCTTCAACTTCTATTGTACCGGGCATTTCTTTTATAGATGATTTACGCACTTTATCAACAGTAATTTTGGTAACTGGTTCTTTTCCTTCTTCTTCGACTGTTTCAATCTTCGTGATTTCTTCTTTTCCCTGTTTGGCCTTTCGAATGATCCTAGTTTTTACTTTTGTTTTCTTTGGTTTCCCTAGTCGTGTTACAGATTCAATAACTGTTACTTCTTCAGGTAGCTCTTCAACAACATAATCATCTTCTTCAGGTGTTTCTTCGATTGTAACTGTTGTTATCGGCTTTTTATCTTCTTCTTCTACTGTTTGGATTTTAGTAATTTCTTGTTTTCCATGTTTAATCTTCTTTATAACTCGTGTTCGAACCTTAACCCTTTTTGGTCTACCTTCTTCTGTTACAGTTTCGATAACTGTTACCTCTTCTGGTAGCTCTTCACAAATCACTGAATCTTCTACTTTTACCAAAGGCTTAGTTGTTTCTTTAACCGTAACAGTTGTTACTGGCGCTTTACCTTCTTCTTCAGTTGTACGAATTTGGGTTAGTTCTTGTTTACCTTCTTTTATCTTCTTTATAATACGAGTTTTTGTTTTTACTTTCCTTGGTTTTCCATCTTTAGTTATTATTTGAGTAACTGTTACTTGTTCTGGAAGTTCTTCGACTAGAACTTGTTCTTCAGGCTCTTCTTTCACAGTTACAGTACACACTGGTTCTTCTCCATCTTCTTCAATAAGTTGAATCTTAGCTATCTCAGGTTTGCCGTACTTTATCCTCTTTACTAGTTTAGTTCGAATTCTAATCTTTCTTGGCATACCGTCTTTGGTTACAGTGTCAATAATTGTTACTTCTTCTGGTTGTTCTTCAACAACTTCTACACCTTCCTCTTCAACTGGTGCAGCTTCTTTTTTCTTTATGATTGTTTTCTTTTTCTTAATTTTTGTTGGTTTTTCTGTTATTTCTTCAACTATTTCTTCTTGCAGTTCTTCAATATCTTCTTCATCTTCATGTATTTCTTTTGGCTTCTGAGTTTCTTCAATAAATTTAACTTCTTTTTTCTTAACATGCTTAGTTTTCTTTATAATTGTTTTACGCTTTTCTTCTTCTTCCTCGGTTAATTCTTCTGGTGATTCTTCAACAGTAACTTTTGTTACTGGTTCTTTACCTTCCTCTTCAATTATTTGAATTTTAGTAATATCGACTTTACCATGCTTAACTCTTCGTATTATACGTGTTCTTATCCTTGTTTTCTTTGGTTTACCTTCTCTAGTTACATGGTCTACAACAGTGACTTCTTCTGGAAGCTCTTCAACAGCAATAGTACCTTTTGGTTTATCTTGAATTAATGGTTTTGGAGTTTCCTCTATAGTAACTGTTGATATCTGTTTCTTTTGTTCATCTTCTATCGTTTCAATTCTTGTGATTTCTTGTTTTCCATGCTTTATTTTTCTAATAACTCTGGTTTTAACTTTCAATCTTGTTGGCATACCTTCTTCTGTATGTGTATCCACAATTGTTACCTCTTCTGGTAGTTCTTCAACAACGACTGGTTCTTCTGGTTCTTCTTCTCTTACAGTAATCGTTCTTACAGGTTCTTTATTATCTTCTTCTACTGTTTGGATTGTTGTTACTTCAGGTCTACCATGCTTAATTCTTCGAATAACACGAGTTTTAAGTTTAATTCTTTTTGGTCTTCCTTCTTCAGTTGTTGTTTCGAAGACTGTAACCTCTTCTGGAAGCTCTTCAGTTAATACTGTGCCTTTTGGTTTGGGTTTTACTCTATGCTTCGGTGTTTCTGTGACTGTTACTTTTGTAACAGGTGCTTTGTCTTCTTCTTCTACTGTTTCTATTTTTGTTATTTCTTGTTTATCGTCTTTCAATTTTCGGATAACCCGAGTTCTTACTTTAACCTTTTTAGGTTTACCTTCTTTAGTTACTGATTCGATAACTGCTACCTCTTCCGGTAGTTCTTCAACTAGTATTTTTTCGACAGGTTCTTCTTCTATTACAGAAACTTTTGTAATTGGCTCTTTGTTGTCTTCTTCAATTGTTTCGATTTTGGTAACTTCAGGTTTGCCTTCTTTTACTTTTTTGATTACTCGTGTTTTAATCTTATATTTCTTAGGTTTACCTTCTTCTGTTGTAGTTTCTACTACTGAAACTTCTTCTGGACGTTCTTCAATTAGTTCGGTACCTTCTGGTATTTCTTCATCTATTGTTGGTGATTCTACAACCGTAACAGTTGTAACTGGTTCTTTATTTTCTTCTTCAACTGTTTGAATTTTAGTGATTTGTTGTTTGTCTTGCTCTGTTTTCCTGATAATTCGAGTTTTGACCTTAACCTTCTTCGGTTTGCCTTGTTTTGTGACCGTTTCAACGATGGTTACTTGTTCTGGCAATTCCTCGATTATTGGTTTTTCATATGGTCCTTCTTCAACTGTAACAATCGTTACTGGTTTCTCATTATCTTCTTCAACTGTTTCGATTTTCGTTACTTCAGGTCTACCTTGTTTTGTTCTGCGCAGAACTCGTGTTTTAACCTTAATTTTCCGTGGTTTACCGTCTTCTGTGACCGATTCAACTACAGTAACCTCTTCCGGTAGTTCTTCAACCGGTATAATTCCCGTATCTCCTTCGACCTCGTCTTCTTGTTCCACTTGTTCTATCTCCTTTACTTCAACTATTGTAACGGGCTCTTTGCCCTCCTCTTCGACTGTTTGTATTTCTGTTATTTCTTGCAGTGGTCCCTGCTTTTTACGAATAACACGTTTTTTAACCGTTTTTAATTTTGTAACACCACCATCATCGATGGTTTCCGATATTGTAACTTGTTCTGGTAGCTCTTCGATAACTACTTGGTCTTCCTTCTTTTTCTTCCTTCGTGTTATAACTTGTTTTGTTTTTTCTTCTAAATCTTTTGTGATACGTGTAGGTGTGTGGGTACTGGTTTTCTGTGTGGTATCTGCATGAAAATAATATAGCAAATAATGTTAGTGTAGTTTTTTATTAGAGTAATATGTTAATTTTTTTTTGGAATGTTGGTACACTGTACTTGTACATGTTTATGGTAGGAAAGCTATACGCCATAATACTGTTATATTATAAAAACCTTACCGTACTTACCGCTGTATATGGAAAATTTATTTTGTTCAATACTGATTTTGTGTAGTTCTGTATGCTCTGTTAATTCATCAGCACTAAAGTAGTTTATTGGTATATTTCTTAATTCCGTGGTCTGATTTAAGCTGGGTGTGTATTCCGTTATCAATGATGTATGTGGTTCTCTACTTTCTATTGTTTCACTTGTGGAATGGCTGTCTTGTTTCGTTCGTGTTTCGGAATCATATGATAACGCTTCACTTATTATTAATGAGTTAGTTGTATCAAGTGTCACGCTCGAAAATCTCTCGCGTGGCAATTGTTTATCATCAAGTGGTGCTTCTTGATCGGATATTAATGTTATGGATTGCTCAACAACTGGACGACAAGATTGTATATCTTGCTTTGGTAATTGTGATATATTATCAAAATCTTTTAATACATCAATTTGTTCATTGTATATTGTTTGAGTTTTTGTTGGTATTTGTAAATTGCCAATATTATATGTTAAATTTGGTTGTTCACTAATTTGTTTCAAATTATCATACGGTATTGTGTTATTTGATACGTTCACCTCAGTTGTTTCAATTGATTGTTGTAAATTATCAAGACCTAATGATGCTTTGTTTAATTGTGGTTTAGATGCGTTAAGATCTGTTATTGTGTCATTAATGAGTAATTCTTGTGTAGTGTAAGCACTAGGTAAATTAAATGATTCATTTGCATTAACAACTTCAGGTAATATATGAGGAGCTAGGTATTCTTCTTTGTCTGATTGTAATGTTACATTTGTTGTAAATGCACTTTTTGTACCCTGTACTTCCATGTTTGCTTGTTGTTTATTTGTTTTTAAATCGTATACATATTTGCCTGTTGTTTCAAATGGTAATGCCTCATCAACTATTTGTTCGTGATGTTCTACTTGTGTTGGTCGTAATTTTTGTGTTAAATCATCAATTGTGGTAAATTCTTTTGTGCTACTCATTGAACATACCTCTTCGACAATTACTGACTTGAGATCTTGTTCTGTTATATTTGTACTAATTGTTGTTTTTGGTGTTTCAAATTTGTGTAAATCTTGTATATTTTCTGATGTATTTATTGTTGTTACTGTTAACGGCTCAAAGCCTTTGTATGATAATTCTGTTCTTTTCTCACCATGTTGATATTCTTCAATATTATCAAAATTTTCATATATTGTTGTTTCAGCAATATTTTTCGCTGTTAGCATGTTATTATCGAATTTTGGTTGTGTTTGTATACCTCTATCAATAATGTCTGTGCCTTCTTTAACTTGATTTAAAACTAACGTTTCTTCAATAACTAATGATTTTTGTGTATCCTTTGTTTGTTTAGCTGTTTGTTCTGTTTTATGTTTACCTTCAATTTCCATAATATTCTCGTATATTGTTGTTTCACTAATATCCTGTGCGCTTAGCTCGCTACTATCAACATTCGGTAATGTTGTTATGCCTTCTTTTGGTTTAATTTTATCTTCAGTTATTTGACTTAAAATAAATGCTTCTTCAATTAATAATGGCTTTTGTATATCGCTAATTGGCTTAGCTGTTGCTTCTAAATCGGTTTTATCTTTAAATTCTTTCAGATGGCCGTATATTGTTGTTTCGGATATATTTTTCGCTGTCAATGATTGCTCATTTACAGTTGGCTGTATGGTAACTTCCATTTTTGGTAAATCAGTACTTTCAGATATTTGTGATAATATAAATGCCTCTTCTACAACAACGGACTTTTGTGCATCTTTTGATTGTTTTGCTGTTTGTTCCGGCTCATGCTTGTCAGATATTGTTGATAAATTTTCAAATATTATTTGTTCAGATACATTCTTTGCTGCTAGCTCTTTACTATCTAATTTTGATACTGGCGTTATACCGAGATTCTTAATTTCGCTACCTTCGGTAATTTGATTCAATACTAATATTTCTTCAATTAACACCGATTTTTGTACATCTTTTGTTTGTTTCGCTGTTTGCATTTGATCATGTTTATCTTTAAATTCTTTTATATTTTCATATATCGTAGTTTCTGATATTGCTTTTGAGCTTAGTTCATTACTATCCAGCTTAATTTGTGTTGAAACTTCGGATTTAACCAGATTATATTGTTCTGTAATTTCATTTAAAACAAATGGCTCTTCAACCAGAACGGATTTATGAACATCTTTAGTTTGTTTTGCTGTTTGTCCTAAATCTGGTTTATCGGTGAATGTTTTGAAGTGTTCATATATCATTGGTTGCTCAGTATTTTGCGCAGCTAGCTCATGACTATCGATTTTCGGCTGTGTTGTTATACCCTTTTCAAGAATTTTATCAGTATCTTCAGTTTGTGTTAAAACAACTGTTTCTTCAACAATAATTGATTTTTGTGTATCTTTAGTTTGTTTTGCAACTTGCTCCTTATCGAGTTTACTTTTAATTTCTTCTAAATTCTCGTAGATTGTTGTTTCACCAATCGCCTGTGCACTTAGCTCATGTTCATCAAATTTCGGTTCAGTTGTTATACCCTTCTGTAGTAAATCTTTTGTTTCGCCTGTTTGACCTAAGATGAATGTTTCTTCAACAACAACTGATTTCTGCATATCTTTAGTTTGTTTTGCTGTTTGTCCTAAATCTGGTTTATCGGTGAATGTTTTGAAGTGTTCATATATCATTGGTTGCTCAGTATTTTGCGCAGCTAGCTCATGACTATCGATTTTCGGCTGTGTTGTTATACCCTTTTCAAGAATTTTATCAGTATCTTCAGTTTGTGTTAAAACAACTGTTTCTTCAACAATAATTGATTTTTGTGTATCTTTAGTTTGTTTTGCAACTTGCTCCTTATCGAGTTTACTTTTAATTTCTTCTAAATTCTCGTAGATTGTTGTTTCACCAATCGCCTGTGCACTTAGCTCATGTTCATCAAATTTCGGTTCAGTTGTTATACCCTTCTGTAGTAAATCTTTTGTTTCGCCTGTTTGACCTAAGATGAATGTTTCTTCAACAACAACTGATTTCTGCATATCTTTAGTTTGTTTTGCTGTTTGTCCTAAATCTGGTTTATCGGTGAATGTTTTGAAGTGTTCAAACACCATTGGTTGTTCAATATTGCGTGCAGCTAGCTCCTGACTGTCTATTTTTGGTTGCGTTGTAATACCCTTTTCAAGTAACTTATCAGTCTCTTCTGGATGCATTAAAACAAGCGTTTCTTCAACAATGACAGACTTTTGTGTATCCTTTGTCTGTTTAGCGATCTGTTCCTTTTCACGCTTATCTTTTATATCCTGTAAATTTTCATAAATCATTGCTTCACCAATAGCTTGAGCACTTAGTTCACGATTATCGAATTTCGGCTCCATTTTAATACCCTTTTGTAATAAGTCTTGTGTTTCACCAGTTTGTCCAAGTATAAATGTTTCTTCAATAACAACAGATTTTTGTTCATCTTTAATTTGTTTCGCTGTTTGTCCCAAATCTGGCTTATCGGTGAATGTTTTAAAATTCTCGTATATCATTGGTTGTTCGATGTTACGTGCTGCCAGCTCATGACTATCGATTTTAGGCTGTGTTGTTATACCCTGTTGAAGTATTTTATCAGTTTCTTCAGTTTGCGTTAAAATCAATGTTTCTTCAACAATAATCGACTTTTGTGTATCCTTAGTCTGTTTAGCAACTTGTTCCTTTTCTAGTTTATCCTTAATATCCTTTAAATTTTCATATATTGTAGTTTCACCAATATCTTGAGCAGTTAATTCGTGGCTATCAAACTTTGGTTCCATTTGAATACCCTTTTGTAGCAAGTCTTTTGTTTCACTAGTTTCACCTAAAATGAATGTTTCTTCAACCACAACTGATTTTTGGATATCTTTTGTTTGTTTTGCTGTTTGTCCTAAATCCGGTTTATCGGTGAATGTTTTAAAGTGTTCAAACACCATTGGTTGTTCAATGTTGCGAGCAGCTAGTTCTTGACTATCTAGTTTTGGTTGCGTTGTAATACCCTTTTCAAGTAACTTATCAGTCTCTTCTGGGTGCATTAAAACAAGCGTTTCTTCAACAATAACCGACTTTTGTGTATCTTTTGTCTGCTTTGCAGTTTGTTCCTTCTCTAGCTTATCCTTTATATCTTTCAAATTTTCATAAATTGTTGTTTCACCGATATCTTGAGCACTTAATTCATAGTTATCAACTTTTGGTTGTGTTTTTACACCCTTTTCTAAAAGGTCCTTAGTTTCACCAGTATGACTAAGAATAAACGCTTCTTCTACAATAACTGATTTTTGCGTGTCCTTTGTTTGTTTTGCTGTTTGCCCCAAGTCTGGCTTGTCGGTAAATGTTTTGAAGTGTTCAAACACCATTGGCTGTTCAATATTACGTGCAGCTAGCTCATGACTATCAAGTTTTGGCTGTGTTGTAATGCCCTTCTCAAGTATTTTATCAGTATCTTCTGCTTGTGTTAAAACTAGTGTTTCTTCAATAATAACCGATTTCTGTGTATCTTTAGTCTGCTTCGCAGTTTGCTCCTTATCTAACTTATCTTTAATATCTTTCAAATTCTCATAAATTGTAGTTTCTTCAATATTCTTCGCGCTTAGCTCATGACTATCAGATTTTGGTTGTGTTGTAAAACCTTTTTCAAGTAAATTTTTCGTTTCACCTGTATGACTCAAAATAAATACTTCTTCAACGACAACTGATTTTTGTACATCTTTAGTTTGTTTTGCTGTTTGTCCTAAATCCGGTTTATCCGTGAACGTTTTGAAATGCTCATAGATCATTGGTTGTTCAATATTTCTTGCAGCAAGTTCTTGACTATCAAGTTTTGGTAATGTAGTAATACCTTTTTCTGCTTGTTTATCCACAACTTCTGTATGGCTAAGTGCAATGGTTTCTTCAACAATAATCGATTTTTGTGTATCCTTACTCTGTTTAGCAACTTGTTCTTTCTCTAGCTTATCCTTTATATCTTTCAAGTTCTCATATATAGTTGTTTCACCAATTATTTGTGCACTCAACTCATGACTATCAATTTTCGGTTGTGTTTGTAGATGCTTCTCTAACATATCTTTAGTTTCACCTGTTTGACCTAGAATGAATGTTTCTTCAACAACAACCGATTTTTGCATGTCTTTAGTCTGTTTTGCTGTCTGCCCCAAATCTGGTTTATCAGTAAACATCTTAAAGTGCTCATATACCAGTGGATGTTCAATATTTCTAGCGGCTAGTTCTTGACTATCAAGCTTCGGCTGTGTGGTTATACCAGCTTCAGTTAGCTTTTCTGTACTACCAGCTTGTGATAAAACTAGGGTCTCTTCAACAATAATTGATTTTTGTACATCCTTTGTTTGTTTTGCAGTTTGTTCCTTTTCACGTGTTGTCTTAAGTTCTGTTTCTTTAATAAAATGCTCCTGTTCTGATACAACCATGGCGTGTACATTATCTAGAATTTCACTTCCGGTTTCCGCTTGATTTTTAACAAAATCTTTAAGTGGTTTTGTTGATATTAACGAGAGTACTTCGGAGACAATTTTTTCTTGATTAAATCGATCAGTCATTGCTTTTGCTTGGGCATCCGGTGCACGATCTTCTTTAAACTGTTCCAATGATTCACCGGCAATTGTTTCACTTATTAATGCTGTTTTGTTTAAATCAGTTCGTGTTTCAAAGGCTTTCTTTTCATTTAATTGTAGATTTTGAAGCGTATCCTCCTGTTCAATTATTTGTTCCGTTGATGTTTCATAATATTTATTAACTTCATGACTTATTTCTGCCGTATTACTTTCGGGTATTATAACACCCTTACCAATATCGAAACCTTCGTAGACGTTTGTTTCACTAATAACATTTTCTTTGTTTAATGCACTCAACGATACAGTCGCTTTCTCTTGTGGTGCTGTAAATTTATCAAAGTCTTTTGGTGTTGATATTAGTTCCTGCTGTTCTATAAGAGGAACTTTTATAAATTCATCCTTAACTTGTTTTGCAGTTTTAGATTCAGGCTTGGCCAGCTGTTGTATATTTTCTTCAGTTTCAACAATTACAGTATCCATAGTCACAGGAAGCTGTCGACCTTCAATCGAAATTACATTTAATTTCTGCCCAACATCTTCAGCTTTCTTCAAGTCTGTTGGATGTGATTCATACATTATAGTTTCAGTTGTAACCGTTTCACTAACTAAATCCAATTTTGGTTTTAATTCTTCTTCTTTAGCCTTTTCAATTTTAATATCACCAGTCGACAATTGTGGTAGTACCTCTTCAACAAGAGCTGATTTCAAATTAATAATATCCCTTAAGGTCGCCTTCATTTCTTCTGCTTTAGATGTCATAAATTCATCTTCTTGCTCGAATAAATGCTTCGATGATATCGCAATTGCTTCTAGTGAATCAAGAACAGAGCTTGCAATTTTTATTTCTAACAATGGCTTATCGGTGAATGCTGTTTCACTTTCAAGCGTGTATGGCTCTTCAACAGATATTTCATCAAGTTTTGTTGTTGTTATCTTACCAGTTTGTGATTGTGTTATTGATTTTTCTATTTCAGATACACTCCTTTCTGGTACAACTTCTTCAACTGTAACAGATTTCATCGATTCAGTAAGTTTTGTGCTAGCTTTATCATCAATAATATCTTGTACCAAGAATTTATCTTCTTTTTCAGATATTTCCATAGCAGTTACTTGCAGCTGTGTTTCAGCTAAATTAAATACAACGTTCGGCTTATGATCAGCTGGTTTTGGCATTACTTTATGAATTTCTGTATCTTCAATTGTTGTCATTTCAGATGTTAAAACTCCAATAGCACTTTCAACAAACATTTTTGCTTCGGATGGTTTCACTGCGTCCTCGTTCAGTTCAGAAATTGATTCTTGGACTTGGGTTGTATTTGTGATATTCGCTTTTAGGCCATGCATTGTTGCTGGTTTGGCTTGTTCGAAAGTAGCTTTTAGTGATGGTACAAACTCCTTTTCCTTTTCATCAATTTGGGGTGCAGCTATGCTTATAGGTTCTTGCAATTCAAACACAGCCTCTGCTTTCTTATGATCTGGCTTGAGCAGGCTTATATCATCAATTTGTTCATATACAGTTTGTTGTGAAACACGTTTTGTATCCAATTCTAATAGCTGAATATTTGCGGTTGTTAAATCTGCTTTTTGTTCCTTAACATCAGCAACACAAGAAGCTGGTTGAATTTCTTCAATAATCATCGATTTATGTTCGTCTGGTAACAATATTTTACCCTTTTTAGTTGTATATTCTTCAATTTCAAATGGTTGTGTTTGATGTTGAAGAGTTCTCTCAGATATTACAAATGATTCCTTGGTGTTAAAAGCTGGTGTTATTTGCTGTTGTTGTGGCTTCTCCATTTGTGCAAAGCTGCTAAAACCTTCCAAAATTGTTTGTTCAAATGTAACATTTTGTTCTTTATTCAAAATTGTTACACCAGCTTGTCCCTTTTCAATTTTTTCAATATCAATTTCTTCAATTGGTGATTCGATTCGTGTTTCTTCAACAATAACAGCCTTTAAATCTTGCGGACTAGAACCAACTTGTGCCTTACGACCTTCTTGTAATGCTGGCACTGTTAATGGTTCTTCTTTTTCAACAATTTGTTGTTGTCCAATTGATATATGATGTTGTTGATTAAATTCTGTATTTGTTTTTACAGTTTGCGGTAAAGATGCTGGCTCGAATGGTTTTTCCTTTTCTTGTATATCAACAATTTCTGTTTCAAGTGTTTCAATTGATTCAAAATTGTAATCAACATTGAATGATTTAACTGGTTTTGAGAAATCGGTTAGTAATGATGTATCTAAAATTTTTGTTTCAGATGAAACTTTTACATTATGTGCATCGATGAGTGTTTCAGCTTTTTGTGTTAGTGCATCTTCTGGACGTGTAAATGGTCGTTCCTTTTCGTGTACAAGAGATTCTTGAACGGCTATTAAATTGTGCTCATCTAATTGAAGAATTGCCTTTTTAGTTGATACCTCACTAGCCTTTTCAAATTCACCATGCATTTCGCTTGCTGTTATTATCGATGATGTAACATGACGCTGCTGAAGCATATCAATTTTAGCTTCTTTTGATTCTGGTTGGAATTTATCTAGCTCTGATGTTGGGAGATGCGAGGTTATTTCAGATGTAATTACACTTTCTTGTAGAAGTAGAGTGTCTGTTGGTTGTGCTTGAACTGGCTTTTTAGCTGTTAAAAGGCTGGTTTCGGATTCAGCTACTTGTGCTTCTGATACGTATAAAGCAGTCTTTTCTTCAACATCAATATTTGCAATTACGTTTGTCGGTGCTCTAAGTGATGGAAGAATTGTTTCTTTATCAGGAAGCTCAACTTCTTCGGTGATAATTGATCGATGTGATACAACGGTTGTTGTTGCTGATTCAGTTGGTACAATTAATTCTGGATAATATTTTGATGGTTTATCTTCAGCTATTGTTTCAGCAATTTCCATTGACTCGTGCAAGGGTATTTCGAATTTCGGTTGTAGCGCTGCAATATTCATTTTCATATCATCCTTAACTGCTGATTCATCTTTTGTTACTTCCATTATTTCAATGGATTGATGTGGTACTAGGGATTTTGATGCTTGAACAGTTGTTAATTTCATTTTCTTGTCGAAGTATTCTTCTTTGTAGATCGCAGTTTGTTGATTTGTTTCATGAGCTTCGCGTGTTATCAATTGTGATGTTGCTGTATCATGTTTAGAACGTACAGTTGAATAATCAGTTGTTTGTTCCTGTATTACCTGTTCGTTGACTGTTAGCGATTCATTTGAACGTAAGTCACCTGATGTAGCAGTTGCTTCAACTTTTGAGAATGTATCCATTTTTTTAATATTTTCTAAAACGTTTGTTTCAAATACTTCTAGCATTTGCTTATCCTTATCGTATCGTTCACTAGCTTTTTGTTCTAATTTTTTAACAGCATACAATCGTTCATCTTCTTTTTCACTAGCAGTTGTTTCTTCAGTTATTAATGATTTTTGTAATATAACATCCATATCAGCTTTAACTGTCTGTGACATTCTACCAGATATTAATGTTGCATCAGTTAATTCCTGCATTTGTATCTTATCATCTGGTATATTAAACGCGAGAGATTTTAATTTTTGTGGCACATCGATATGTAGTTTATCAGCTGTTTCTAACTCAATATCATCAATTTGATTTTTAGTAGATTGTAAAGTTTGTATTTTTGTTGTTTTAGTTTTTTGTTTAATTAATTTTTGATGTTGTTGTTGTACTTGTTGTTGTTGTTCAAATATATCAGTTTTTTCCGAAACATGTTGTTTGACGTTCATTTCCTTCATACTTAATACCTTTTCCGTGATTTGTTGATGTTCTTCAATTATTTGGGTTTCTGCGAATGTAATGTATTTTATGTAGTGTGTTAGAATTATTAGATTAATTTTTTTCAAATGTACATGTTAATAATGAAACAAGCGTTTTGTTTTTTTTTTTAATTTAAAAAAAAAACATTTTTTAGGGGCCAACTACTTATAATGTAAACAACAAATGGTGTTCGGTGCTTTAATATACATAATGTTCAATGCCTTAATATACATAATGTTCGATGAAAATAATTCTATTATGTATATTTACACTGGACCTTACCTTGTATTTTTATTTTGTTTTTGGTGTAGTTGTTGGTAAAATTTTTGATTTTGTCGTTGTTCTGTTGTTTATTATTTGTTCAGGAAGATAGGACTTATAACACACACAGCTTATAATTAATTAATTAATAGTTTGAGCAACACACTGTTTTTTTTTGGTATTAGATAGAGGTTTTAAATGTAAAGCATATCATAGTAAGAAAAATGTTGTACTTAAAATAGAAAATTAGCGTTAGTGTAATTATTTTCACTTTTTTTTTTTTGGAAAAGAAGCTTATATGACAACAGAAAACTGAAGCGAGAAGCATTTTTTTATCATATAGGTGTATATATTTTTTGTTTGTTTTTATTTTGCTTTGCTATGCTACTACATTTCTACGAGTTTTGAAGTCGAACCTTCTGTTGCAATAATTGTCCGTTCTTCAACAAATGTTTGCTCTGCAAAAGTTTTATAAGCAGCATTTAAAGCAATAAATTAGCAATTTATAATATATATTGTAATGTATATATATATATTTTTTTAATTTATTGCGTATTATAATACTTACCAATTCTTATATGTGAAATCGCTTCATGTTCTTTTATTACCTGCGACGTTTCAACAATTTTCTATGCAAAATATTAAAAAAAAAATTTTTTTTTAATATTTTACCAACACACATCCATTTACATATATGTTTTTTAATGCATAAAATAAATGTTGACGATGTTCAAGAAAAATCAAAAATGTTGAAAAAAACAAACCTCTTTTGAGAATTTCCACTCCTGTGTTATAAAATCTTCTCTAACGAACTTCGTTATAACTTCCTCAATTGTAATATTTGTTATTTCAATCATTCTTATAAAAGCTCTAAAACCAACAGTTGCTGCCAGTATACTTTCATCTTGCGATGATTCTTCAGTTAATATCATTGTAATTAGCTCTTCATGCCCCTCACGCTCGACCAGCTGTACCAATGCTGATTGCGTTTCAGGACATTTTAACGATTTAAATATATCCTTCTCATACATATACGTTATTTCACTTAAAGTTAATCCATATCGAACTAGTAGACCAATTGTTGCTATATCACGTAATGGCTCTTCACCAGCACCAAATGTATCTGATTCAATCGATTTTAGTACTTTATTTACTTCCTCATGATGCTTTATTTCAACAACATCTTCGTGTGTAATTAATTTCTTTGATATTTTCACTCGTATTTTTTCAATTGTTTCAATTATTTTTTCATACACAATTGTACTTTCCGTCTCGATCTTTTCTATTTCTATTTCAACAATTGGTGGACTCTTTCTGATTACAATCTCTCCATGTTCTTCATCTTCTTCTACAATAACGCTTGTCCCAATTCTAATCGGCATTATTTCTACAGTAACCTCCTCCTGTACGGGTACAATAGAAACAGTTGTTTTATGTGTATCCTTCTTTGATTTCTTAACTGTTTTCTTAACACCTTTCTTCTTCAATTTTAATGATTTCTTTGTAATAATCGTATCATCAGCCTTTGCACTAACTACTGATAAGACAAACTTGGCCCGACTAACGTTCATGCCGACTTCATTTATTGCTTTAACCGTGAAATAACCTTCATCTTCTGATGTTACTGATGTCATTTCTAACGTTGATTTACTTTCATCTGTTACAATTGTGACCCTTTCTGAATTTCTTAGTAATTTATCACGATGATACCAAAGGATATCTATAATTTACATCAATATTGTTTTCATAAGTAAACACGTTTACTTTTTACTTTTTTTTTGTGAATTTAAAAGCGAAAAAAATTATACTGTATTTATTTTGAGGTAAGTATTTCTGTTTTTTTATATTTTGATGTAAATAAATTGAGTTTTACCAGATTTTTAGTATATAAGGTATAGGAAAAAGTTCATGGCGATAGACGGCCATGTTGCATATAAGAGTCACTGTTTTTGTTTGGGTGTATAAACATCGAAATTGGTGCAGTCATTGAAAAGTTGTTTGTGAATAGAGAGAAATAATGAAAAGTTGCACACGCTTTTGCTCTAGTCATTTGGACGTGAAAGGTGAGTCCCGATCAGGTCATCAAATCAATTGAAAAGCTGATAAACTTCTTGAAAAGTCCAGTAAGATGCATGTCAGCAGGGTCGATATTGATATGAATCTAGTCAATAGCAGCAAAAAGCTATGAACTATTTACACGAAGATGGATACAAGAAGAAAGATGAGTTGAGCGCGAAAAACATGATATACCTACTAATTACCATCTGTGATGCACTCATAAGGCGCAATGAATTGGGTTCATTTCTGAAACGACTCATGACAAATGGGTCAAGTACAACAATAGAAAGCGTCAAATATCGTAAAAAAGGATCGTACCGTTCGTAAAGCCAGGATTGGCGTAGGAAAAGGTGATACTGTGTGAGTGGTGAGATTCGAAGGAATTCGTCCTAATTCGAGTTGGTCAGACGATTAATTCTCAAGTTTTACTGTGGATAACTAGAGAGAGAAGACAATTGGCAATTGAATGGATATCTTCTATTCGCAACGCTCGACCATTGGGAAGAGATTGGTTGGAAAGTTTTTATGTATCTACCGTATGGCACTCTCTGTCTATCACTTGTTCAGATATCTGCAGAAAGCTTTAAAAGAAGCCTGTGAAAAATACTTGATTCATTTTTTCAAACAAGAAACCCCACAAGTCCTTTACCATACCGAAAATTAGCGAAACATTTGCGAAGAATATTTAGTTTAGGGGTCATCCATAAATTACTTGCCCATATATACTACTTGGACGACCCTGTGCTTACTACCGATACCGAGGAGCAGGCCGAAAAGTTGTTTTGGAATGTAGACTGAAACGAAGATCGATGAACTTGCGTAAGTGGAGGTCAAACGATCCGTATCTACATCGCAAACTTAGGGGCCAGAACGACCGCCGAGACATAAAAGGGGCGTAAGTTTGTATTGCTCACGGATGAATTATTATCAGTGGGTCTAAATTCTATGATGGACAAGATTAAATAGTTCCGACGATAATTACAAAGAGTAACGTTTTGTAAACAATAGCAAGAATTTACGAACCCTTGAGCATTTTGGGATAATGGATGATGCGTTTGAAGGTCTGAACACGAAGAGAACACTGGAGTGCGGTGAAAGATTACTCGACGATCTTTACTGGCATCATCGTAATAACTGATTTAGATGAAATAGTTTTTCCCCGTTCAGTTACACCTAAAACAGCAAGAATACAAGAATACATACAACTGCATATATTTTTGGAAAATCACCCCAATTCAGCACATTACTGTTGATACTGAAATAGTTAATTGAAAGTCTTAATAACACAATTTGATCTTCAATTTGAACTTTACATTCTTTAAAATGGAAAAACCCGGGAAATATAAATGAAAGAAGCTATGGAATTCGTTAGAAGAGCAATTGCTAGTTGAAGTTTCGGGCTGAAAAAAATTAAGTCATGGGTGGTGTTAGAAAAAAGATCCAAACGAAATGATTTCAATTCAGTGCTGAAGATGATGTCAGATCAAATTTACTTACGGACCCTAAAATAGCGCTGTATTCGATACAAACGGTTACGAAGAAATAGTTTTGGAATCATTGACCAGGAACTCAAAACACTGCAGACCTTGTGACTAGGGGAATCCACGCGAAAGCTTTAGCAAAATTTATTCTATGGATGGTTGTCGAATGCACGGTATACAGAAACAAGGTAATGCAAAACACGAACACCATAAAAAAGAATCACCATTAGTTCAGCACTAATGCAGAAACAACAACAGCTTCGATTTTACATATATGGAAAGGAAAATATAACCGATTAACTTAAAAGTTTGCAGACATTCGTATATATACATGATGATAGGTCAATAGTTGAGTTGAGGTTGAGTTTAAAATAAAAACATAGCCGTCAACTAAATTCAACTACTGAACTATTAAGCTCACGTCCGTATGCATAATTTCAACTCAAGCCAGGTAGCAGAGCTAAGTCGAGCTCAGTCGACCCCAACTCAACAAGACTCCCGTATACATGTAGTTGGACTTGAGTTCAACGTGAGTTCAACTCATCATGTATAAGTAGATACTAAATGCAATCTGACCATTTTGTAAAAAAATCAAGAAGGCGATTTCAAGATAGTTCTACCGAACACACGACATAGATATCAAATGAAAAAGTATGACAAGTAGAATACAGTAAGCTGTGTGATGTAATTTTAAATCTAATATGGCCGCCACCACAAAATGGCGAACGACATATAATAGACTAAAAAGTAGAACATAAAAATAAATAGCTAAAAAATACGCTTTTTAAACTCTTTTCTTTACTTTCGCTTTTCTTTAAGGAATGTGTGAGATTTTTTCCATTTTGATTTAAATGTTTATATTGTTTAAAATCTTCTTATTTTTTACCTTTTAGTCGATTTTTTTAGTATTTATATTAATTTTGTGTTCACAACTGATCAATATATTAAGGTAAAGAAAAGAGTTTCTTAAAAATTGTTTTTTCTTTTTTTTTTTTTAAATGAACCAGAAAGTGAAAAATAATTTTGAATGTAAAGTTTCTATTGGTGCAGCTTAAATGTAAAAAAAAAGTGGGGGGCGCGAATGAAAAATTCCCGTATTAATAAAATAAGAATATAGGTAAAGAGTATTATACTATTTTTTACATTTAAGTAAGTGGCTGGCAATAGAAACTTTACATTCAAAATTATTTTTTTACTTTTTGATTCTTTTTTTTCGTTGATTTTTTTAATTTTTTAAAGCTATTTATTTGTATTCTATGCGAAGAATGTTTTATCTGTGCGAAATTAAAGATTTTTCGTCACGTGTAAAATTTTTAAATAAGATAACAATTTGCTATGCAAGCTAATTGTAAAAAATTAAGAGTGATTCTAATGTGTTCATTCCAAATTGACAATAATTGTTTCGCTTTTGTTTTATCTATATTAAATCCATTTATGGTTTGTTTGTTTGTTGTATTGTTTTTTTATTATTATTTTAGACTTGTACCTGGTTTTGGATTGCCCGAAAATTGGCATTCAAATTTAATGCTTTCCCCTTCGGCAGCTCTTGCATCTTTTATTTCAACAATAAACGATGGCGTACATCTGGCAGCTGAAAATTAGATTGCAATAAAGCTTGTTAATAGCGCATATTCATAAGCTGTAAATTATAAGAAATAAACAATAATTTCTTCCATTGCACTATTTTTTTCTATTCTTTTCATTTCATTTTTCTTTTACTTACATAAAATATACATAGAATATAACATGGGATCCTCAACTTCAAGAAGGGATTTAATTTGTTATTAATTTTAATCACAAATCACACAGAAAAACATTTTCTCTTTTGGTGTTAGTAGCTGCGTTTCACACAATTATATTTAAAAAAAAGTTTTGTTTTTAAATTCAATTATTTAAATTGAATTGTGTTAGCTACAAACACAAACTAAAAATTAGCTAATCCTCATTGCTGTCTAACGAGTTTTTGTTTTAATTTATTTTTATTTTATTAAAAACACTCAATTGTTATTTCAAATCAATTATTTATTTTTATATTAGTAAAATTTCGAATTTTGTCTTGTTATAAACACATAAAAATCCAAATTTAAAATAACCGATTTCCAGACGATGGCGTATAATTTTTCTATCTAAACCTATTCATTTATTTATATATATATATATATATATAGATATATTTTTTTAATTAAAATAATTTGAGATGATCTATGTACAGGTATTTTACATGGATGATAAATTAGAGATTTTATTATTTACCTTTTAATGCTTCTTGCATTTCTTCCATATGTGTAACCCATTCTGGCTTTCTATACTCCTTCGTACCGACGATTTCTAAAAGTATTTAAATCAAACTTTAAATTATCACATTTTTTATTGATATTCATATTTTGAATCAAAATTGTTATTCTTTTTTTTTTGAAAAATTTGTATGGTTATGTTGGTGTATTATGTTTTTTTGTAAGTGTTTTTGCTGAAAGGTAAATTTTTTTTATTGGGATTAGGAAAAGGTTTTCTTCTCGCTGAAACATAATATTAATTAAATTATCAAAATATATTTTTGAATATAGAAAATAAAATATAATCACGATTGAAACCCATAAAACAATACCTTCAACAGATAATTCTGTTGTTGTTACAGCAACTCCAAGTGGATTGTATGCCTCAAATGTAATTATACCAGTGTCATCTGGATAAAGATTACTAATAACAAGAACTGATGTTCCATCATCGTAATTATCAATATGATATTCTTCGGAAGCAAATATTTCTTCGCCATCTTTTAACCATTTTACTTTCGGTTTCGGTTCACCTATCACTTTAACCTCAAATTTCGTTAGCTGCCCTTCTTTGGATGATACCTTACGCGGTAGATCCTTAATTATTTTCGGTGGGGATCCAGCTTTCGGTTTTTCGTCTATCGATAACTTTTATTTTTAAATGTAAATAAAAATTAATAAATAAAATTGTTAATAAATATTTTAAATTAATAAAAAAACAGTGTTTTGTTCTTACTCTTTCAAGAAGGTCCTCTTCTGAACCTGTTTGACCAGTGATTTCAGAATCGGGGAGATATTCAAATGCTAAAAAAATAAAAAAAATATTAAAATGTTAGTATAATTTTTATCAAGTTAAATTTTAATTTTTTTCTTTTTTGGTTGGAAGATATCATAAATAAAAAAAAAGTGAAATGTATATTGTTTAAATTAAAATTTCCTGTATAGGTTTCCAAACTAGAAATTAATTTACAAAAGGAAGAAAGATAGATGAACACAAAACACTAATAGAATTCCAAAAATCTACTTTTTATTCACAACTTAAAACTAAATTAAAAAAAATAGAGGAAAAATGGTGATTTTATTAAAGAAATTTCATACCTTTTCAAAGAAAAAGAATAAGATAAATTCCAATGTATCAAAGCAAGGTTTGCAAGCTTTCCTCAAAAAAAAAATAATAAAACTTAGAAGCCCTTTCGCATGAAAGCACCAAAGCAACAGATTCAGCAGGGAAATATCTACCAAATACGAAGTGATGCAACCGCATATAAACAAAGAAATGATGGTGACTTAAAAACAGACTTGGAAAGAAATCAAATGATGACAGATTTAAGTTTTTCTCTCTCTCAAGAAAGTTTGTCAAAAGAATAATAGCTTCACCGGGAACAATGCTTCAAACGCTGCGCTACCAGAATAAACCAAGTCCTCTATTGAAAAATGCTAGACCTGGCCGAAGGAGCAATTACGATCAGGATCGTGGAAAACATCGGGTTGTGTTCATAGGACGACGCCTCGGTGAGATGGATTTGGGTGCGAACGAAGCTATCTCCGAGATTAAAGCGTTGCCTGAAAGTGCTGGTCTGACGCTTGCTGCGCACAAAACTGAACCTGACACCTGATCAGCAAACTGTGAAAACAAATGTCCATAAGAATCAAGGGTCGTCCATTAATCACGTGAGGCATTTTGAGGATGGGGTTGAGCCGAATCTCACCCAATCTCACGTGGGCGATAGGGGGGTCTCGGCAAATATCACGTATCGTAACAGTGTAAAATTGCTAGAAAACTGGGTGAAATTAAGTAAAACATGTTTCTCCCCCATTCACATACAGGACTCCGGCAGGCCAGGTCGGCAGGCATGGCCGATGAAGGCCACAATAATCAGTTTGATTGAGCCATGAAGACTTCAGGTATCCGCCTGACAAACCGTGACAGGCAGGTGACGTCACGATTCCCTACAGACACACTGGGAATACTACAGTTTAGCATAGCAGGTTGTTAATTCAAGTGCAAAAATGCTCATGGCCTCAATAAAAACTTTAAAGGCACAAACAGATTGGTGACTGGAAAAACATTTAAAATACATGGACCACCATATTTGCTGACAAAATGGGCAGGTGGCTCGGAGAAATTAAATGTATGGGACAATATGCTTGCGCCTTAAGGCGGCTCCAGACTCACCCCTGGAATACCCACGAATGCGAGTGCGAAAGGTTTTCGCGCCTAGTTCGCGCTTTGCATTCAAGTCCCACTGGATACGGCGTGAATTCGTGCCGTAAATTCACAAAGTGACGATAAATGCCCACACACCTAAAGATTTTTGTCTTGTCAGTTCTCTTGGACTGCAGACCCCAGTTAGCGGCCGGGGAGGAGTGTGGTGGTAGTTCAAGACGAAAACTTTCAGGCCACGGCCTGCAGTCCACCTGTGTGTGAAAAGGGGCCTTAAGATATGGCTAAATCCTATACAAATCCTATTTTTTATGCGGACACCAGAAAGTATCATAGTAGCCCCTCGGTTGTTTAGCCGCCACCGGCCAGCCAAACGCGCGACTAGACGAATGCTGCGGCGTACGATCCAAGTAGCACTGACCCTCGAAAAGGTCGTTAGAGTATAGACTTGCGTGAGGCCAGGGACCGAATTTTAAGCGATTTTTTAAAAGCTGAAAAGTCTCACGTGAGATTATGGGGGAGGGGTCGGGCCAAACCTCACGGCATATTACCTAGGGGGAGGGAGATCGAAAAATCGCCTCACGTAATTTATGGACCCCTCAAGGTACGGGAGCAGATGATTCTCTCACAACCCGCCCTAAGGTGCGTGGGAGTAATGAAGGACCGGAGGCTTATGTATTAAAGCACGACGGATAAGGCATCCCAATTTTTTCCTGCATTTCTCTAGAATGCTGCCCAAAGTGGGTACCTTCGATCAACGTGTAGCCATCTAACGTTGAGGGTGGTTGGCTCAGTCTTGCCTTGTGTATCTATGATTCAGAATATGTGAGAAGGAACTAAATACAAATGACGCACTACGAGAATGCTACCCAAAGTGGGACTGCTGGAGGGTAACTGCTTCTATGACCCACGAGGGATTCAAGGAGCAGAAGAAGAAGAACTTCAATTCTAATTATTATATTGTAGATCGAAAATTCTTTAGAGAATTGTTCGCCCCTTAGGTGAGGAAGGACGATTCCAGAGACCCTACAACAACGAATTCTACGAGCATTATCGCTGTGAAGAAAATAAGGCGCGCTCTACACTGTCGTGCCTTTCTCGGTCCAGTCTCATGCCACTCTGGATTCAGTCAAATATTTTTACAGGAAAAGCTATCGGCGTATTCACTGGAGCGAGACTGGCATGGGTGTGGACCGGGAATGGCACGATAATGTGGAGTGGCCCTATGAGCGATGAAAAAGTTCTCTACGGCAAAGTCTATGGGACACAACAGCGACGGCATCCCAAACTAGATGACATCGGCTCAGAATCAGGACCGATGGGAAAAATAGTTGCAAAAGTCTAGGACCGAATGCCGTTGTAATGCTGGCCGTCAAAGAAGAAAGAAGTTATTCGTCGTATGGTGTCTCTAGAGAGCATTACAATGTAGGTCGCACAGTCGAACGAAGAGTCTGGTAGGGCTCAAACTCCACTAAGTTACAGATGCGGCAGCGGTAAACAAATGGAGTAATTTGATAGTCTATTAAAACGATATCTTGTACCAAGGGGCTCTTCCATAAAAGGGACGAAGTAATTAGGAATTGGAGACTTAACCAAGATCGGATGAAAATTCTACGCTGCCAACACGAAGTGCAGAAGAAGCATAACCTTGTTAAATACTGCGTTACGATATTTTTCTGCAAAATAGAATACATAGCTGAATTCGCTGAAAAGGCCGAAACCAATATCGCTCGTTTCAAATAAATCAATAATTATCAACTAGGTAAAGTGAGGAGGAACCTGCAGGAAAACCATTTGTAGTGTTGGTTTGTGGAATGCCGCAGCGAGTACAAAGAAATCTTTGCTGGAAGGATGGTTCAGACCACGAAGTGAGGTTAGGGATACCAACTGAATGACAACGGATACAAATTGCGTTCTTGAAGAATGGTAGTTTTGTCCAGCAGTAATGGTTTTTCTTAAAGGAATAGTTAGGACTTTTCTGTTTGGACATGCGCTATAACATTTGACTCGCAGAACTGAAGTTTTTATTAGTTTCAATGGGTCACGTTAAGATGCAGATTTACTAGTACATACCATTTGGAGTCTACATTGCAACTAAAAGGATTTCATGGTGTGGTCTGAAAAAGTAGCATAAGAAAGAAAGCTTCATTAAAAAAAAGTCCCTCATGGGAAATACCAAGAGAAACTCTTCTGAACTCTGAATATGCACCCATACTCAAGGCCGGCGCTTGGGTATTTTGCACCCAGTGTCTATGCCATATTGCGCCCCATGAGCTCTTCATTGTTTGATCGCAGTGAAGGACAATGGTAAAAGACACAGGCACACGAATTTTTTAACGAGGTTCCCCGGTAGGTCTTATGCTCAAAGGAATCTTGGATAAGCTCCTGTAAGTAAAGTAAAAATTCCCCGCTTTTTTTGCGTGAGAATGTATAGGGACAGAAATTGGGTAAATTTGTGAAAACACACTGAAACTGTAAACTAGAAAAATAAATTGTAGGAATAAAAATCAATTCCTTTAATAGACAGAAATTAAGTCACGGGAACACCTTTTGATTTTTTTCAAACTTAATTTCTGATTTTGCGCCCGGTTCAAGTGCACCATTTGCACCTATGCAAACGGCGCCCCTGCCCATACTTGATACTAAGCAATATTTTATACAATCAAACAATCTCGAACTTCTAGGAACTACAAACATTTTGTAAAATTCTAAAATTAGTAATGGAAAACTCTGCTTAAGTCCTGATGAAACCAGCAATTAATTTCAATGGAAAAGCTTTCAAAAATCTCTATTTGTGCTATGTTAATATTGTTTAAAGTAATTCTTCATTCTTCAATAGTATTTTTCATTCAATAAAGAGCTAAAAAAATAAGTGTGCCACTATTTAAGAAGAAATAGGAAAAATACGCAAATAAAAGAAAGGAAATAAATGAATGTGATAAATAAAATCCACTAATTTGAAGGCTTTTACCAGCTGTAAAATCGAACGTGCAATTAAAAACTACTAAAAAATAAACAAATAAAAAGTGTAAAGTGAAAAAATACAGAATTATTAAATACACCGTTGCTTATAAGGATAAACTCAATTAAAAAATTCAACGCAAAACTAAAAATCGAAAACTCACTATATACAAAAAATAGTGTATAGGTATTGCAATTTTTATACCTTGTATTGTAACAGTGGTTTTAGATATTGCTTTTCCAATTTTATTAGTTGCTTGGCATATATATTCGCCAGCATCCTCGGGGAAGACTTCAGCAATTGTAAGAACGCAAACACCTTTAGTATCTTGTGAAATGGTTGTTTCTTTATTCTCTTCAATTTTCCTATCGTCATGATACCATTCGACTTTTGGTATTGGTGTACCAGTTACTGTGCATTCAATTGTTAATTTTTCACCATCCATTACTTGCACTGGTTTTAAATGTTCAACAAAGTTTGGTGAAATGAATTCTTGTATCTCTTCAAATTCAACTTCTTCGAGAATTTTAATTGTTGCTGTTGATGTTACAGAACCACCAACATTTTCCGCTCGACAGGTGTATGCACCAACGTTTTCCTTCTTGAATGATTCAATAATTAATATTGATTTATTTTCGGTTGTATTGACAATTCTTAGCTCGTTTGAACTTTTAATTGGTGTAGTATGTACAAACCATTGGAAGGATGATACTGGATACGAGTCGACAATAGCTTCTAGAATGGCAACCTCATTTTCAGCAATGAATTTCGGTGCTAGAGGTTGAATAAAGCGAGGTGCTCTCACTTCTTCTTCTTGCTTAAGATCTGATACTACAACAGATCCAGATGATTTTGCCTCGCCAACTTTATTCTTTGCCCAAATCTCATATTTTCCACCACGTTTCCTTGTTATATTCTTAATTGTTAGCTTACTTACTTTATTAATTGTTTCAATTGTAACTTCTTCATTTTCAATAACTTCGGCACCATTCTTTAGCCATTTAATTTCAGGCTCTGGTACGCCCTCATACTTCGATTCTATGACTAGTGTAGATCCAGTACGAACTACATGAGCAGTCAATGGAGTTACCGTTGGTGCAATAAGAACTTCTTTAGGCTTATCAACGCGCTTTATAATATTAGCTTGACCAACGGCTCGACCAAACTTGTTTTCAGCTTGTATAGTATATACTAATGCTTCATTTGGTGTTGGATTCAGCACTTCAAGTACTGCTTCTCCAGTTGTATCATTATAGAACATTTGCACAGTTTCTGTTGGTATAACTTCTTCGGTACCCTTAAACCATTTCACAAGAGGCTTAGGCATTCCGTGAATCTTACATGTAACCGTAGCTTTATTTTCTTCTTCTGTGAAGGTTATTTTCAACGGTTTAACAAATGATGGTGCAATTCCTTTTTCTTTCTCTATAAAATTGTGATTTTGTTGTTTTTTTTTAAATAAATTAAGAATGTATTAAAAATAAGTGTGTGCATTGTGTAAAAAATATTTTCTTTACAATCAAAGGATTTTTTAGGGCAAAGGGGATGAAGTAAAAAGTTTAAAACAAATATCAACTTACCCAATATAATATTAGCTCGAGAGGTTGCTACGCCAGCCTCGTTTCTTGCTTGGCAAGTATAAACTCCAACGTCTTGCGGTGTTACTTTAGCAATTTTAAGTTTAGCCACTTTCTCAACAACAATAATCTCATATTTCTCCGATGCAAACAGCTCATGATCATTAAAGAACCACTTAATCTCAGGGAATGGTACACCTTCAACCTTACATTCCAAAATTGTAGGCTCTTCAGGTGTACATTTTTTAGGTACAAGTTTCTCGACAAATTTGGGTGGTTTAATTTCCTTCCTCTTTTTCTTAATAATTTTCCTTTCTTGCGTTAATATTTCCGATACTGTTTGTTCAGTCTTTTCTTGTAATACTTTATCTTCTCTAATATGCTCATCAGCAACCCTTTCTATTCCTTCTTGGATACGTTTTTGTGTTATTAATTCTAATTCAGGTAGTGGTTGACTATCATCAATAACAACACGTTTCTTCTCTTTCTTCACTATGTTCGATGTCATCTTAAATTCCATGTCTTTCTTAAATTCATCAGCTTCAACTTCTGTTATTTCTTCTTTAGTAGTAACTTGTTGTTTCTCTTCAGTTTTCTTCAATTGAATTGTAGTTTGTGATACTTCTTGTTGTTCCTCAGCTGATTCCAATATTTCTGGATGATCAACCACCAATTTGTGCTGTTTATCATCCGAAAATACTTCCTTAAGTTTCTTTGTTCGTTTTTTATGCGCTTTATGCTTCTCGATATGCATTTCTTCGGTAAACTCTTCCTCAGCAGTGTGCTGAATTACTTCTTCAATTAAGGCAATATCCTTTCCTTCAGTAACAGGTACAATCTTGCTTTCTTTCACTTCAGAAATGTGTTCTGGTAACTCCTCTACTGACTCTTCAGTAACCTCATCAATTGATGTAGTCTCCTTTAGAAGTTTAGGCCTCTTGACTTTTTCCTTCTTAGGTTTCTTTTCTGGCTCTTCTTCGACTTGAGGTTTTTCGACTGGCTTCAATTTAGGTGCACTATCAGGAACATGTTCCTCTTCAGGTTGTTCAGGCCGCTTCTTAGGAATTGGTTTCAAGTGAACCTCCTCTTTTGGTTCTTCTTCTTGTGGTCGCCTTCTACCTTTAGGCCAAGTCTTCTCTTCAACCTTTTCTTCTTCTGGTTTTTTCTTTTCTCCTCGCCGCCATGGTAGTTTCACCTCTTCTGTTTCTTGCACCTTTTGCACAGGCTTCATTGGTTCTAATTTTTCTATTTCAACCTTTTCAGGAGATTCTACAACACGCTTAAATGGCTTAAGAGTTACTTCATCTTCTGGAATGACTTTCGGTTCAATTTTTTCTGGCTTTTTCTTTGGAATAGGTTTCAACTGAACTTCTTCGACGGGTTCTTCTTCTTTTGGACGTCTTTTACCTTTAGGCCATTGTTTTTCTTCAATTTCTTCCTCTTTTGGTTCCTTCTTTTTACCGCGCTGCCATGGAACCTTAACTTCTTCAGGCTCTTGAACCTTCGGCTTTTCTTGTTTAACAAATTCTACGCCAGTCTTTTCAGGCACTTCTTCTGGCTCTTCCGGCTTCTTCTTTGGAATTGGTTTTAAATGAACCTCTTCAGCAGGTTCTTCTTCCTTTGGACGACGTTTACCCTTTGGCCATTGCTTTTCTTCAATTTCTTCCACTTTTGGTTCCTTCTTTTTACCGCGCTGCCATGGAACCTTAACTTCTTCAGGCTCTTGAACCTTCGGCTTTTCCTGTTTAACAAATTCTACGCCAGTCTTTTCAGGCACTTCTTCTGGCTCTTCCGGCTTCTTCTTTGGAATTGGTTTTAAATGAACCTCTTCAGCAGGTTCTTCTTCCTTTGGACGACGTTTACCCTTTGGCCATTGCTTTTCTTCAATTTCTTCCACTTTTGGTTCCTTCTTTTTACCGCGCTGCCATGGAACCTTAACTTCTTCAGGCTCTTGAACCTTCGGCTTTTCCTGTTTAACAAATTCTACGACAGTCTTTTCAGGCACTTCTTCTGGTTCTTCCGGCTTCTTCTTTGGAATTGGTTTTAAATGAAGCTCTTCAGCAGGTTCTTCTTCTATCGGACGACGTTTACCTTTAGGCCATTGTTTTTCTTCAACTTCCTCCTCCTTTGGTTTCTTTTTCATGCCTCTCTGCCATGGAACCTGGGGTTCTACAGCTTCTGGCTTCTTAACTTCTTCTTCTTGAACGGGTTCAACCTTTTCTAATTCTATTGGTTCGGTGTCAGGAATTTCAGGAAGCTCCTTTCTTGGGGTCTTCTTATACTCCTTCGGTTTCTTAGGTTCTTCTATTTCTGGTTCTGGTGCTTTCTTGGGTATTGGTTTCAAATGCACCTCTTCACGCTCTTCAACTTCTTGTGGAGTCCTTCTACCTTTAGGCCACTTCCTTTCTTCGGGTTTTTCTTCTGGATATTTTTCCTTATCTGGTTTTCTAGCCTTTTCCGTTTCTTCAGCTTTAGGCACCTCTTCCTCCTTAGGATGTGGAATAGGTTTCAATTGTACAGCTTCTTCAGGTTCAACTTCTTTAGGTCTACGTTTACCTGTAGGCCAAGTCTTTTCTTCCTCAACTTCTTCTTTTGGTTTTTCTTTCTTACCTCTTCTCCAAGCAACTGGTTCTTGTGGTGTTAAATCTTCTTTTTCTAAATGCACTTCTTTAGGTTTTTGTTCTGTTCTTTCAGGTTTTGGTAATTCTTTAAGATCAATAGGTTTAAGTGTAACTTCTTCTAGACCTTCTTCCGGTACTTTTTCTTGTCCCTTTTTAACTGGTGCCAAAATCACTTCCTCAAGTTTCTGTTCTTCAGTTAATTTTGGTTTTTGTCTTGGTGTTGGTTTAAGAACAACTTTGTCAAATCTTTCTACTTCTTGGGTAGTTACTTGGCCAGCCTGTAATTTCCGTGGCTCTCGTTGCAAGAATTTAGGTTTATCTCCTTCAGGTTGTTGGAGTATACCCTCAACAATTTCTTCTTCCTGTAGGATTACTTTTTCTTCGGGTATTTCTTCTTCAGGAGCTTCTTCTTCTGGTATTTCTTCTTCAACTTCTTCCTCTTGTTGTGATGTAATAGCAGTTTCTTTTGGCCTTCTTCGTTTCACCTTTTGTTTTCGTATTTCTGTTATATTCTCAGTTGTTTGAATAGTTTCTTCTTCCGGTTCGATTATATCTTCGTCTTCGCGATGAGCTTTACGAACTGGCTTAAGAACAACTTCTTCTAATTTGGCTTCTTCTTCTTTGGGTTTCTGTCTCCTTACAGGTTTTAGTGAGAATATATCGTATTTCTCTGGCTCCGGAGCTGGTTTGTATTGTGAGAACTTAGGCTGTGGTTTTTGTTTTACCTCAATTTCCTCTTCCTTTGGTCTAAATTTGAGCGGTACTGTTTCTTCTGGTTCTTCGGAACTTGGTTTTTCTTTCGGAATTGGTTTAAGAGAAACATCTTCTACTTCTTTCTTTTCTAATGGCTTTCGCTTTCCTGTAGGCCATTCAGTCTCTGGCTCGACTTTCTCTTCTGGTTTAGGTTTCTTTTTACCCCGTTCCCAAAGAACAGGTTGTTCTACTTTCTCTTCCAACTTTTCTTCTGGCTTTGGCTTCTTCTTTCCTCTTTCCCAAAGAACTGGAGCTTCTTCCGGAGCTTCTTCTTTTGGAACCTCTTCTTCATACTGTTCAATCTTTTCTTTCTTTGGATGTTCCACGGTCTTTTGGTATGGTTTAAGGGGTGCTTCTTTTTCGGGCTCAATGAAATCTTCATCTTCACGATGTACTTTACGAACCGGTTTTAGAAGAACCTCCTCCATTTTTTGTTCTTCTTCTTTGGGTTTTTGTCTTCTCACAGGCTTCAGAGATAACTGATCGAATTTCTCTGGTTCAGGAGTTACCTTATAAGGTAATTTCGCTTCTGGTTTTTCCTCAATAATTTTCTTTGGTTTTTCTGTTGGAATAGGCTTAAGATGAAGTTCTTCAGGTTCTTCTTTTTCTACTGGTTTTCTTTTACCCGTGGGCCATTGCTTTTCTTCTACAATTTCTTCTGGCTTGGGTTTTTTCTTACCTCTCTCCCAAAGAACCGGAACTTCTTCTGGTGCTTCTTCTTTTGGAATTTTTTCTTCATATTGCTCAACCTTTTCTGGTTGTGAAACAACTTCCTTTTCTTTTGGAGGTTCTTTGGTCTTTTGATACGGTTTCAGGGGTGCTTCTTTTTCGGGCTCAATGAAATCTTCATCTTCACGATGTACTTTACGAACCGGTTTTAGAAGAACCTCCTCCATTTTTTGTTCTTCTTCTTTGGGTTTTTGTCTTCTCACAGGCTTCAGAGATAACTGATCGAATTTCTCTGGTTCAGGAGTTACCTTATAAGGTAATTTCGCTTCTGGTTTTTCCTCAATAATTTTCTTTGGTTTTTCTGTTGGAATAGGCTTAAGATGAAGTTCTTCAGGTTCTTCTTTTTCTACTGGTTTTCTTTTACCCGTGGGCCATTGCTTTTCTTCTACAATTTCTTCTGGCTTGGGTTTTTTCTTACCTCTCTCCCAAAGAACCGGAACTTCTTCTGGTGCTTCTTCTTTTGGAATTTTTTCTTCATATTGCTCAACCTTTTCTGGTTGTGAAACAACTTCCTTTTCTTTTGGATGTTCTTTGGTCTTTTGATGCGGTTTCAGGGGTGCTTCTTTTTCGGGTTCAATGAAATCTTCATCTTCACGATGTACTTTACGAACCGGTTTTAGAAGAACCTCCTCCATTTTCTGTTCTTCCTCCTTGGGTTTTTGTCTTCTAACAGGTTTCAGAGTTAACTGATCGAACTTTTCTGGTTCAGGAGTTGCCTTATAAGGTAATTTAGGTTCTGGCTTGCCTTCGATATCTTTCTTTGGCTTTGATATTGGAATAGGCTTAAGATGAAGCTCTTCAGGTTCTTCTTTTTCCACTGGCTTTCTTTTACCCGTCGGCCATTCTTTTTCTTCAACAACTTCTTCTGGCTTGGGTTTTTTCTTACCTCTTTCCCACATAATTGGCTTCTCCTCTGGCTTAACTTCTTCACCTTGTTCTTGAGGTGTTGGCTTCTTCTTTCCACGTTCCCACAATACTGGTTTCTCTTCTTCTTGTGTTATTTGTTTTTTTCCTCGTGGCCACAAAACAGCATCCTCTTCTTCCTCAACTCTGCGATCAGGTACTAAAAATTCGGAATCTTCAATGTGCCTTCTCGGTTCTTCTTTTACTTTTCTTTGAAGAATATTTTCATCAGTTTCGTGAACTTTCGTTGTTGTTGATTCTTCTGTTTGTTGCACTGTTTGTTTTTTCTTTCCACGTTCCCAAAGGACGGCCTCTTCAGTTTCCTGAATTTGTTTCTTCCTTCCACGCTCCCAAAGGACGGATTCTTCAGTTGTTTGTTGTTTAATTGCTTCTTGTCTCTTTCTTTCTTCAATATCTTGTCGATCTAAAGTTAGAAGATTTGTATCTTCAAGCTGCTGAAGTAATTCCTTTGTTTTCTTTGTCACTTGTTGTTTCTTTTCATCTTGTGTTGTTTTTAAGATGTTAGAGTCTTCAATTTGTACAAATTGACTCTTTTTGGTATCTGTAACATCCTTTTTACCTCTACGCCACATTACTGCTTCTTCTTCCTTTGTTAAGCGTTGAATATCTTGCTTTTCAGTTTCTTGCAATTGAAGAATATTTGTATCTTCAATATTAACAAATTGTTGCTTCTGAATATCACGGAAATCTTTTTCATCGACACGTAAAATTATTGTGTCTTCAACATCGGTAATTGTTTCACTTAAAATAACCTCTTCTTGAGAAAGCTGCTTAATAGATTTCAGTGTAACTTCTTCAAATTGGAATTTCTCTAGCTGCTTATGGACCTTTTCTACTGTTTTCAATTTTTCTTTCATTTCACGCCAAGGAATATTATCCTCTTTTGCTTGTTGTTTGATAAGTTTATCAATTTGTTCAGTTATTTCCAGAATTGAGGCGTCTTCCTGGTGTTTGAGTCGTTCTATTTCCATTTCGGCCAATTGTTCAGCAACAGATGGCTCTGGAAGTTTGACTACACCTTCATGCACTGGTTGTTCCACATGCTTCAATTGTACCTGCTCTAATTCGAACTTGCGAATTTCTTTCTGTACATGCTCAACAGCACGTAGCTTCTCTCTCATTTCTTTCCATGGTATCATTTCTAGGACACCTTTTTGTGCAATTAGTCGATCGATTTGTTCTGTTAAATAGAACATAGCGCGATTTCTTTCATTCCTAACTGATCTTAGAATGACTTTTTCAATTTCGGTTTTTGGAATTTCTTTCTTAACAATTTGCGCTGGTTTTAGTTTAACCTCGATGTCAGTCCATACTGGAATAGGGTCGGGCTTAAAGCCTGGATAGAAAGGTTGCTTTTCAAGAGATCGGCCACGTCTTGGTCGACTTGATTTCCTCCATGGTAGTGGTCTTGGCTCTGGTTGTAAACTTTTACTACGTACTTTTCTTTTAGTTTTTGGTCGAGAAACATGCCCATCTCTTGGCATAGTTGCAGTTGGCTCGAGAAAGCCATTGGGTTCTTTTCGTTGTTGACCGTCGGAGTCTTCTTTGGATGAACTTGTGTATTCATCTTCTAGTGAGTCGACTGTTTCTAAGTTGTATGCTGATATGCGTCTCTCTGTAATGTTTTTTAAAAAGATTATAGTGTTGTTTAATTTCATCCTACAAATTTTGTTCTAAATGGCTTAGCAAATCGGCTTATTTTTTTATTTTTGGTTTTAGGTTACTCGTAATTTAAATGTGAGGCAGCAAAAACATTTGGGAGTATGAAGCTTCAGGCATAAGCAGACTTAAATGTAAGTATTCAGTTATTAAAATTCTTTAACAATTATTATCAATTCTGTATAAAACTTTTACATAGTTATTGATATAAATACTCTGTTCGTGGATTATCGCTTCTCTTTGGATGTATTGGATGAATAGTGTTATATCAGTAAACGGCAAACGGTGCAATTAAAAGAATAAACCGAAAGCCGTTTACGGCTGCTTTTTTAACGGCATAAAGTGTAAGAGACATAGCATTTTAGAATTTATGGCCCGTTCGTACCTTACGTTACGTTACGTCTCATTTAGCATCAGGCTCTACCGAATTTAAATCGACCTAGATAGATGTGCAATTTTTAACGACCATACCCGAAGAAAAGTAAATAAAATTCTGGAATGATTTAAAGCGAAATTTAAAAAAACCGCCACAAACCGTGCAACAGTTGTAGCAGTCATTCTAGAATTTTATTGCACAGTCTTAAAGTTGCCATACCTGATTCAAATTGCCATACATTGATCATTTTTCTCTTTTGAAATAATGTCAGAATATTTACAAAAAATAGATGAGTATATTGTTTTTCCTTCTTTCCCCGTAATTTGTTGAAACAGGGGTAGAAAACCTTGCATTTTTTAACATAAACATTTGTAATTGATGAACAAATGCGAAATTTAATTTGTTATTTTTTTTAACAAATTTTTTTTAGTTTCCATCTTCTAAATACGAATTTAAATAATTTTTATTATCAAAAGTGTACATGGCAGTGAAAAAAAGTTTGCCACTTATGGAGGGAATTGGTCCCAAGAAAATTTACTGATAAGCAGTTCATTCCATACATGTCAGTATGCCATATTACGCACCATCAGCCGTTCATATTTTGATCGCGGTGAAAGGCAATGAAAAAAGACAGAAAGAAGAAAACATTTTTTTATTTTTTTTTTTTTCAAATATTTAAATTTCTTTTAAAAATCTTAATTATATGATATTGCGCACTCGCCCAATTGCACCATGGACCCCTATGAAATGTTTATTAAGGTCGACAATTCATTTCCACATTAAAGCGCTCGAAACGCAGGGAAAACGAAGTACTGTCTGATCTCCAACAAAAATTGTACCAATCTTCCTCCTATCTCAGTGGATAAAGAAGATCTAAGGGGCTCACTCAACTCTCAACATCCTAGGGATAACTTTAACGAAACATCTGCGATGGAATGATCACATATTCCAAATCGCTAAACAAGCCTCCCAATGCCTTGGATTTCTAAAGAGATGCAAGTTCCTCCTCCAGCCAGCTGCCTTGGCTACAATCTACAAATCCTACATTCCGCCCCGCCTTGAATACAACTCGTATATCTGGGCAGGCGCCCCGAAAACCACCTTATACCCCCGACACACTAGCACACTTAATCCGGGTTATGACGTCAGAATGACGTAGATTCCATTTTATTTCCATATCTTTTCTATGGATCTACGTCATTTTGACGTCATAATCCGGATTAAGGGTGCTAGTGTGTCTCCGGTATTAGCTTGCTTCGATAAGGTGCATAATCGTGGCCTCAAACGCATTGATGATGGCCCCTTTCCGCTCACCACCATACCCTACAGCTCCACCGGCCGCGCACAATACGGTTTAGAAGTTCGTTTATGAATAGAACAACTCGACTGTGGAATAATCCCCCGTAGTCAGTATTTCCGAACTCGTACAACACCTTAGAGTTCACACGTGAGGTTATCGTCATTTTCTTCTACACCCTCCAGACCCTCCCCCCCTAACTTTTCCTTATCTCCTCTATTCAATGTTAAAATTATAAAAAAAAACACCAATATGAACAGAGGACTACAACTAGTATCGTTAGCTATAGCGGGCGCACCAGTCATCGCAGAGGTTCGAAATTTTGCATGAAGGTTCATGGGGGTCTTCCATGAAAACTCGAAGCTCAGTTTTCGAAATTCAACAAAAAATGACCGAAAGTCAAAACGGCCACCCAAATATGAATTTGCAAATTGTTTTCCGATTTCAATAAAAGTTGGTATCTAGGGGAACTAACGAATTTATGATCAGAACTTATAATTTCAAAATGGCCGCGCCAATATGGCGGACGAATCTTTCCAATTTTATTCCGATTCCAATGAAAGTGGATATTTAAGGGTTTTTAAGGGTGCAAATAACGGATTTATAATCAAACCTTATAAACTCAAAATGGCAGCACCAATATGGCCGATGAGTTTGCCAATTGTATTCCGATTCCAAATAAAAGCGGTATCTGGAAGTTTTTAATTTATACATTTTATATTTTTAAATACTGTTTCGCTAACATTTATTTTTATTGGTAACCTTATGCATATTTCATGTGTTTTTATTTTACCATAAGTTTATCACGGGCTGTGAGAGCAAAAGCAAAAGAAGTACGATAGACACCTAAATAAATCAAAATATATGTTTACTAGATATCTATTGTACTTCTTCGTTCTTCCGATAGGTGGCGCTCAACATCAAATTTGAAAAAACTTCTGTTGTGTTCTTTCTTCATTATATCTTTTTCCTACCACGGACTGTGCAAACATAATCTATTTTTATTTCTAGACGTTGCAACTCACGTGGGTTGGCTAATATAATATAATTTCACAGAATGATTAAAAAAGAAGAGCATAAGTTAATAAAAACGTTAATATTATAAAAATAGGTTTAATCCTAGATACGAGCATTTCTTCTTTCCTTTATTTTATCTAAATAGAACTGTGCAAGCATTTTTCTAAAATAGCTGCACTTCTTTTAAAAAATGTCTTTTTAGAACTTTAAATTACTTTTTCTCAAAACCACTTTTTTGACATAAAATACTTTGGCATGCGATCACATATTTTTTGAATGGATGGATCTTAATGCCGATATGAACTGGATCGAGTTCTTAAACCTATGGTTAACCGTGGTTAACTATGGTAAACTTTTGTCGTTCAAAAACTTCATGGTTAACTACAACATAACAACGAGCATAACTTTTTGGCGTTCAAAAAACTCCCTTGGTTAACTATGATGTAGTTAAATTTTAACCATGCTCGTGGTTTACCATAGTAAAATTTTTGAACGCACACCTGTGAAATTCACTACATATATGAAACGAACCCCAAGTTTGTTAAAAAGAAGGAATGTTAAAATTATCATCGCAAAATTCCTAATATTTTTACGAATTTTAGATTTAATTTAATTTGGCCTCCAATGTCAAGTGATCTAACACCATTAGATTTTTGGGTGTTTTAAAAAACAAGACAAACAAGAGTGCCAGAAGAATGTATTCAAGCGAGCCACAAACAGCAGGTGGAATAGAAAAATAATTGAAAATTTGATTATTCAAATTTATCCCTGCAGCCGAAGTCGAGGTGGATATTTGAATGAATGGATCACACTTTCTATAAAAAAACCAGCTTGAACAAATTGCAAACAAGCTGTGTTTTTTATTAAAAAAAAAAATGATCCTTTACTTGGCTTCTGGGCTCCATACAAGTATGATTAATTTGTAGAAAAAAACATGGAGGCTAAAAATTATTGTTATTTGTTTTCCCCTTTTGATAATGATATAATTAATTTCATTTTATTTATTCATTTCTCAACAAACTAGTGGCACATATATTTCCAAGTGTTTGAAATGCTCAACTAGTTGATCCTTATAAATGAATGAAGCTCACCAGCGAACTACAGTTTTAAGGCTTCATTTTTCCGTATCGTCTCAGGACACGAAAATCGTCTACTTGTGACATGAGCCACATAAAAAAATCAAAAGTTTATTTTATTTACATAATTTTGAGTTATTCTTTTTTGATTTGTTTTATTTCTATTAATATATGCAAGTTCATACATAAAATGCGTCTGTGTTGTTTCCTTGTATGTTTTTTTTTCTAGCTTTAAAGTCTAGCAATACATTGAGAAAAAGAAGTTCTTCTCGAAATACTTGTGTTTTTAGAAGATAACAGTTCAAAGAACTGTCGCTTTGTTATTTTTTCATTTTGTGGATGCTATAATTGAACACTTTTTACTGATATAAAAAAAATATTGAATTTTTTTTTAGATTATACGTATTATTTTTACATTAAGAGCTTTATGTGAAAATAATATAATAAGTATTGTTGATGAAAAATTAAGAGCCTCAAGTATTTATAAAATAAAATATACTTTATTAATTAATTATAATTAAATAGCGACAATATCTTATTTATAACTTTTCGACTTATCGACATTGCTGCCAGAATTGAATTGGAAATGAATTGTAGAAATTAATTGTTCCAAAATGTAAATAAAAATATATAAAAAATATATTTGGTTAGTTCATGTCTGGCTTCTAGCATACCCTTATAAAGCAGGAATCTTTTGAACTGTGAGTTATTGCAATAACCACAACATCGTTATCATTGGTTACAAGACTTTTTTCAAAGTTTTTACGCCGTAGTCATATTTATCATTCTGAACACAAAAGTGTAGCATTATATTTGAGCAGAAAACCCACTTTGTGGATTAATTAAATAATTGTTTCTTTCTAATTATATAATTTTATAAGAAACAAGATTATTAATAACTGGGCAATTGGCCTTCGATTCTACCTACTTCCAAACTATCTATGTTCGAGACTAGTCAAAGGTCCATAAAAACAGGATTTCGTTGTCACCTGTCACGAACGGACAACTCCGAGTGAAAAGTGTCTAGATTAGGGTTTTTCAAAATTGTCTAACAGTATTTTTGTAACCTTTTGGCCCATTTTCATTAAGCATTGTACGCAGAATAAAACTGTAAAAGTCAAGGCTCCAAACTACCAACTTCCAGAATTGAGTCGTCAAACTCAAAGTTTTGGTTTTTTTCACTGAAATTTCAACTTCAACTACCTTTTTCCCCAAAAAATATACAGTTAGCTAATCTTTTTTCCAAATTTCCTATGAATTATGTCCAATTTTTATTCTACGGCCTTTACTTTTGAAGTTACAAGCAATATTAACGATCTATATATATAAAAATGAATGTGGGTATGCATGTATGCATGTATGTATGTATGTCCGCAATGCTCCTACACTGTTCAACCGATCTTAATGAAATTTTAACCATGTGCCATTTACATTAAAACTTCGATCATAGGTTATTTTATTACTTTCTTACTAGATGGCGCTGTAGTGGAGAGCTGCATGAAGGTCCGTGGAGGTCCTATGATGCACCTCGAAGCCCGATTTTCGAAATTCAAAATGGCCGCCGAAATATGACCGAAATTGAAAATTGTCTCTGAAATATGGTTGAATTTGCCACTCTTAAGCCTCAATTATACTGAACGCAACGGAACGCAACGGACCGGATTGAAATGTCAAAAAAAAAGCTTCATTACAGAGAAATTGTATTGAAGTGGTTATACTGGACGCAGCGCAACGGAACGGAGCGGATCAAAGTTTCAAAACTTTGGAACTTGAAGGAACCGACGGATTGAAGTGTCAAAAGCAGCATTAAAAACAGCTGATTTTGTCATTTATTATTTAGACCAAATTGTAGTCAGAGTTTGTTGAAAAATTTATAAATAAAGTGGAAGATAATGATATTCTTTATAATAAAAAATTGCATGGATATGAAAGTTTTAAGCATAAGTCCAAAATATGGCAAAAAATTGCTTAAAAAAGTGACATTTGAATACTTTCGATTCCGTCAGTATAACCAGCACAATTCCATTCCGTTAACTCTCCATTCCGTTGCTTTCTGTTGCGTCCAGTATAATTGAGGCTTTATTCCGAATCCAATGAAAGTGGGTATCTAGGGATTCTTAAGGTCGCAAATAACAAATTTCCGGTCAGAACTTATAAATGCAAAATGGCCGACGAAACTGCAAATTGTATTCTGATATCGACTTTATGATCAAAATTTAAATTCAAAATGGCCGCTCCAATATGGCCGACGAGTTTGCGAATTGTATTCCGATTCCAATTAAAATCGGTATATGGAAGTTTTTAAGGTAGTAATTAACGAATTTATGATCAAAACTGATAAATTCGAAATAGTGGGGCCAATATAGCGGAAGAGTTTTGCCAAATTAGTGTCATTTCCCGGTTATCTGTATGTAGGTTGTTTAAGAGTTGGAAAATCGGAAAATCTTTACATTCTCTAGCTACAAATGGAAAAAATATGGAATATAGTGTATCCTGAAGCTCTCTAAGCAATCGGTTTAGAATTGATCAACAAGGCTTTTTTTGGAAAGATGGTAAGGAGAAACGGAAATGTGGGATGGTTTATGTATAATGGATAAGAAAGAAAGAACCCCTTAACTCTGAATTTTTCGGTATAAGTCTAAGATTCTGCAATATAGAAGAGTCTGGCATCTGGATAAACAAATAAAACTTGAGTCAGTGACATTGCAGGTAAGAGCCCAGGGGTCAAGCAATTGCAAGACATGTAATTTTTCTGCATTATATTACATGTCTGATAATGGACAATATTCGTTTGAAGTCACACCCCCTCAGTACGTGACTGCTCAAAGAAGTGCAGAATCACAATTTTATTTAATTAATTTTACAATAAATTCCCATATGAAACGTATGGCATCTGTTACATTTAATTCCCATATGTATATGACCACAATTTTGCATTGATGTGACATTAAGAGATAATAAAAGCTGGTTCTAGAAAAAATTTATTTCATTTTTCAATTTTGTTTTATTGTTCTCAAACATTTTTTTGTCTCGTCGACTCTTTCGAGCGACTCGTATGATGCTGATATCATATTCAAATCGGGTGCGAGTCGACAAAGAAGGGTCTTAAAATACTTGTCCCTCATGTCGTTGGTTCAATGTCCAGAAGTAAGCTTAGCTCGAAAATAAAAGAGGGCATGCTAGGTTTAGGGGGGATAGCAGGAGAAACACGAGAAAGGCGCTAACCAGCCAACTATAGTCAACATATCGGGTTACCAGACTCTGATAAAAGCTTTGAAAATAGCTGGGGCAACTAGACCAGACTCACCGATGTTAGACACTTTGGTTAACTTGTTCTCTTAGACACATAAGGAGGACACCAGTGAAGGGCACCGCACCAGTAAAAGTCTAAAGCCGCACTCCTTATTTTAAAACTGATTAAAGAACAACAAAAAAGTAATAAATAAATGTTGAACTTCAGATTAAAACAGTTAAAGCGGTTGCAACCGGAGACTAAAATTACAATATTCTAGAAAAATTGAGACTATATATCGATAGATCAAAACAAGACTTGAAGGATTAAGTTCATAACTGCATAATGCCTATAGTGTTATCAAACTTATATCAAATATTGTTTTTTTTTGTGAGTTCGTTCATATCGTTGATGGTAAAGAACAGCTGGTTAGAATCAAGGAACGCTTGTACTTAAGACCGAGCGACTAAGAATCGCCCGAAACATTAAAGTGAAATGGAATGGTGGTTAGATAGTTATTTGGTCAATTATCAGTGGAATGGTAATACATATGTATATAAATATGTGCACGTGCCTTAACTTCTGCTGATCATAGTCTCTAAAAGGCCACTGGGAATTGTCTAGAGAGAATATACTAATACGATCGAGCTAGTTCCTCGCAAGGAAGATTGAGGCACTCGTCTGCAGTAATTATAGTGGCATTGCAATTTGAGCACTATGTGTAAGATATTCTAAGGTAGCCTACAAAAACAGTCCCATACGCTAGGAACACCTTAGGACAATACCAGTGTGACTTCATCAACACAACAGAGAAATCAACAGCTGTTGAAACTTAATATTCAACTTAACTTCTGTCTGTAATACAAATAATAGTTAAAGAAGAACTCGAATTTCAAATCAATGCACAACATGGACTATGACCAATAACAACCCAAGAAAATATTTTCGAATAGGTTCCGATAGGTTCAGATCAATCAACATCTTTCAGATTCTTTATATTAATGAAATTTACGATCAATATCACAGATGATATTGATTTGGAAGCGAAACAAGTGAAAGAGCAATGGTGTAGGTGTGGAGCCGGATAATTAAGTAGTATGGTAGATGGTTCACTTTCACCTACACACCTTTATTGACTTTAAGACAAAGAATTTATCATAAAAATAAAGCAGAGAAAACAATTTAAAAATTTATTACATACTGATCTATGCAATCATGATTCATCATTGTCATTGATAAAAATATTTCAATAGAATCATATGTCTAAATAAAGACATTTATAAAACCTATATATTGATTTACTTCATATGACTCAGTTGATACAATCTTCAAGTATGTGCTGTTTGCTATTTTTAATGTTTGTATAAATTTTATACGACTAATCACTATATCCACATAGTAGCGAACATGAAATAATTAAAATTGTAGTTACTGGCTTAAAGCTTAAATGGTATAAATATACCGACCGCAATAAATTAATCGTCGGTTAAGATCTCATGCAACTGATGCTATTTTTGGTACACCTATAACACTTTATTATGTACATTAGCTTTTGTTTCCAGGTTTTAATTAAAACTTATTTTATGACTTGTTTATAAATATAGAAAAAGGCGAGATTGAGAAATATGCTGTTGAATTTGGAGCAAATGTTTTTAGGGTTACTATATATTTTGAGAATAAGAAAATAGATAATTTGCTACGTACATAAATGACTTTTTTTTAAATACATAAGTATATATTTTAAAAAAGTATTTTGTTTTGACTTTGTATGCATCTTTTCTATCTCAGAAATCAGAGCACATATTCGTGTGTATGACAAAAAAAATATTCGTGTTCCGTTAAAAAAAAAAAAAAAAAAAAAAATATGTGGTTCAGGATATTTTAAACATTTTTACCTGTTTGAAAGTAGCTTGTTTTAAATTAAGGTGTATAAAATTCCATTAAATATAGATAATATCAGTCACTCTCATTAATATTATTTCCCCCCTAGTAACTATAAATTATAGAAATAACGTTAGGAATTCGAAAACAAAATCCTGTTTAACCGAAACAATATAAAATAATATTAAATCATTCCATTCTATTCATAAATAGCAAAAATTGATAAAAACAAAAATGTATATATAGGTATGAGTGCGCACATATTTATATTTCTAAAAAGAAATTGGGGTAGCAGCAGCAGCAAAAAAAAATATTCAACCAAAAAAAATTACTATTTGTAAGCAGGGATGACAGGTAAAAATTTTATCACGATGAAAATTTTTTGAAAATTTAAAGATATGATTCATGCAGGTTCACGTATGTTACATATACATACATACATAATTAAGCTCAAGATCACTTTGAATTATATATATAAACATTTTTTTTTTATTAAAAACCGTCTGATTGTTTATTCATGATGAGTTACTGTATAGCATCATAACCAACACAATTACATACAGGTGTATATTTAAACTGTATTTATATATGTGTATAGAGATTTTTGTATATATATCATCGATCTTTAAATAGAATCGCATAGAATACACTATGACACGTCACCTGTGTTCCTTCTATCTTTTTCCAAATCATTTTTCTATATATATATACTACGATTTATAATTGTATTTGTGGTGGGATAAAATCGAAATTTTGCAGTCACTAGTTCGAAAGAGTTTTTTTTTAATGAAGAAGCGCGCTTTATTTAATGAAGAATTTTCAAAAACTCAGTGTTTTACCTGATCTTATAACGAACGGTTCTCGGTAGTGAAAAAAAAAAATAATTTTGTGTTCTTGTTTTAAAAAATAATAATAATAGATTTAGAATATTTTTTAATAATTTTTTTAGTGTAAATAAAGTGAATAATTTATAGAAGAAACAATAAAAAAAGCATAAATTAGGATCTTTTTTAAAAAAAAACAGATTTTACAACAAAAAAGGATAAGTTGAGTTGGAATATAATGTTAAATAATAAAATAAAAGACATTTAAAAGTGATTTTGTTTTTAGTGGTACAACAAATTTTTAATACAGGGATTCAAAATTTACAAAAAAATAATAAGTCAAAATTAAAAAAAAACACAATAATTACAATTATTAATAATTATAAAAACGAACATATAAATTAAAATATATATATATATATATCAAAACTGTCGCATGAGTGTTTATTTAAGTAAAAGCATTTACTAATTTTTTTTAATGATTCATAATTAATTAAATTAAAATATGCATATTATTTAAAAATCTAGTGAAGCATTTACTTAATAAATGAGAGTAAATATTAAACAGATGTGAATATTATTAATTATGAAATAAAAATAAAATCGACAATAACTAAAATTATAACATTAATGAAAAACAGCTTTCTTACCAAGACATATTTTGTTTTCACTTTTTTTTATTTAAAAAAAAAAATTAGTAAAAGCCAAAAAGGAAACTAAAAACTCATGCAACGATTTTTTTTCAAAAATAAAAACATTAAAAACTATTTTTTTAAAGGTATAAATATAAATTATTAAAATTAATATTAAAACTATATTCTTGATACTGTCTTTCTCTATTTTTGTTTTTTTTTTTTTTTTTCAGATAGTTTGTTGGCGTCGTAAACATTTATTCTATTAAATTCATAATTTGAATCGACTTTGATAACTGATTGTTTTTTTATTTCTTTTTTAATTCTATTTCTTTTTCAAAAATTATATTTAAAAAAAATTAATCAATTTATTTTTTGTTTTTTGTTACAAAACAAACAAAATTAAATTATTTTTGGGATGTGACATTGAATTTTTTTTTTTATAAATTTGTGTACAAGTGTGAATTTTGTGATTAACACAAAAAATATATTCGACTAGAAATTATATTTTTTTGCGGAACGAATTGATTAAAAAAGATTTTTTTTAATAACACGTGCCATGACAACTTCCAGAAATAATTTTCTGATTCACCTTTAGCCGACCACAGGTGTAAAAGGAAAAATAGTTGAGAATATTTTTATGTTTATATATACATATTATGTTGAGAACATTGTAACATTTTTTATTAAATAAATTTTTAAAATAGAAATAAATTCTTAAATATATAAAGAATAAGAAAACATTTGTGTTTTTTTTACGTTTTTAATTTATTACTTTTGCTCTATAAATATTGTTTAAAATGAATAACAATTATAAATATGGTGTATGAAAATCGCTCCTAATTTAGATAGATAAGAAGTGAGAACGAAGAACGAAGAATATGAACAGGTTTCTACTTTTGGGCACTAGTCATTACCCCATAGAAAAAATAATTATAATTTTAAGATGATGAGACTACAATTATGGTGGGTATGCCGTATTTTAAAAAGAATGTATTTTCAGATCGCATTAAAAAATTAACTTAATATTTTTCTCGTTTTTCAAAAATAATAATAAAAAATAAAATTACAGATAAATATATATGTATGTATGTATAGAAGAGAGAAATAAGATTAAAAAAATTAAACAAGAAGAGTCTGGTTTAAATGCATAAAAACTTTTTTTTTTGTGTGTATAACACTATTTTGTATGTTTGCAGGTCCAAGTAAAATTTTCTAGGAAAAATTTTCAAAAATAGATTTTCTTACTCTATACATTTCTCTCGTCCATTTATCTTCACGGAACATATAGGTGTAACCATATCTTGGTATTAACTTCAGCAAAAAGACGAAAAAATATAGAAAGATCCCCCTCGACCGAGGAGGAGAAAAAAAATATACACATAATTCCTCTTGGTACGCTTCATATTGCGTGCACACGGCACTTGAGAACTTTTATTTTTGGTTAAAAGAGAAGAAGTCCAACATTCTTTTTTTATAAATATAAATATTGAGAAGAAAAATTTTGTTCTCAGAAATAAAATACATCCTTTTCTTATATATGTATATATATGTATAATACATATAATAACAAAGTTGCATCACTTTAAATGGGGTCATTAATATTATTGTTACGTTTTTTTTATTATTGTCATTTAGTTACGCAAGAAGAAATGATATTCTTAGCCTGGATGCACATCATGGTATTATTGTACCATCGTTTTATTGTACCATGGATGCACACCATATTCCTACTATACAGCAACAGCAGATTATCGAAGATAGAAAATATCTAGTAACAACAAAATAAAAACGAAACACAATTGAAGAAAAAATATATACGATAGGAACAATAAATATGAAAATAAATTCCATTGTTAATCCACTAAGAGGACATTTTTAGTAGATCATGAATTAACCAAGAACAATAAAATCACAATAATTTTTTACGTTTTTTATACATGAAATAATTTTTATTTAAGCTTCTTTTTTTGGTTTTTTTTTAAATATATCTCGGGTTACAATGTTCGTTTTTTTTTTAAATATTTGTAAATAGTTTGTTTTATCTAAGGCTTCAATATCGGTAGATTACTTGAAACTGGCGAAATTAGTGATTAAATAAATTAAAAAAACAATCAGTTATCAATAAGTAAAATTCCCTTTTTTTATCTATCTGTCTATCTATGTAATTCGTAAGTATTGTTTTCGTAAATAGCAATTTTTATCTTGATTTCTTTTTTTTTGTTCAAAACAAACTTTCGTTTTCAAAAAAATAAATAATTAAAGCTATATATGTATTGTGATTATACATTATTACAATTTAATTGTGCAAAAAAAAAAATTAAGAAATGAAAAAATAATAATAATAAAATATATTAAAAAATAAACAAATAATTTATAATAATCTTATGGCGACTAGTATATCTGCATTAGATGCAGCCATATTTAAATTGGTTTAAATTAATAAATATTCAAATTTTTGCAAAGCACTTCGTAATTAAACTGTATTTTTTTTTATTAATAATATAAGCAAGTAGCTTCTATCTATCTTTTTGTGTTTTGTTTTTTTATATCCTTTTTGTTTTGTTATTAATTTTAGTTCTTACTTTTAACGGTCAATTTGGCAGATGATTCCACTTGTCCAGCGGATGAAGTAACACGACATGTAAAGACTCCTGAATCTTCCTCATATGTTGTTCCAATAAGAAGTACTGCACTGTTGCCATCAAATATCATCTAGAGAAGTGATAGAAATAAATAATGGGGAATTAGTTTTATTTTATTTACTCTTAAAGAAAAATTATCTATGATAAGTTTAAAATATTCACTACAAACTATAAAAACTATTGCATTTATCTTGCAAGATAAAGAGGCTGTAATTGCAGTACCTGATGGAGTATTTAAGAGTAATTTTGTCCTCAAATGAACATCGATGAATTTATTTGCAGTTTGAGGATATTTTAGAGTAATCTAATAGGTAGATTCCACAGGAAAAGGTAGATGCCACAGAGTTTAAACACTCAAAAATCACAAAAAAACATTAACCTTGATTCGATAAATCTAAAATAAAATCGACAAGTGGTTTATTTTCACTCTGAGTCATTGTAAGTATAAAGATCTATTTTCCGGCTATGATAGATAACATCTTTCATCAAACGGCAGATTGAAGTGGGCAGTCGTCGAAAGAGTCATTAGGGGTCAGCCATTAATTACGTGAGGCGTTGAGGGCGGAGGGGGTTGAGCCGAATCACACTCAATCTCACGTGAGGAGAGTCGTGATGAGCAAGACTTTTCTTACAGTTCTTCCTTTTACTGTACATTTAGCAAGACCAAAGCAAGAACAAGACAAGACAGGACAAAATAAGACAAAAAGATCAAGATAGCAAGACTTTTTCCTTATCACTAAATGCCTAAAGTCTTGCAGTGGTGAGAAAAAAGCTTTCGAAAAAGTCTTGCTAAAGGTCTTACAAAAATTCTTGAAAAAGTCTTGCAGCCTTGTCCTGCTAAATGTGCAAGACAAGACTTTTTGCTCATTACTGGAAAACTTTTGCCACTTAGTGATGAGCAAAAAGCCTTGCTATCTTGATCTGGCAGCCTTGACTTGTCCTTATCCTGTCTTGTCGTGGTCTTGTTTGGTCATGCTAAATGTGCAAGACTAGTCTTGCTCATCACTAGGGGAGAGGGGGCGGTGGTTTCAGCAAATATCACGTAATTATTTTTTTTTAAAGAATTTTACACTGTTTCTTTAAAAAAAAAACGAGGAACGAAAAAACTAAGTTAAATTAAATAAACATGTTTCTCCACTAAAGACTCCCATTCACTTACAGCACGCCGGCCGGCACGACTAAGCTTGACTCAGTCTAACTGAAGGATGATACTTTAGGTATCCAACTGACAGGCTCTGACAGGTGAAGTCATGATTCCCTACAGACACACAGGCGAAAATAATAGCTTAGCATGGCAGGTTATTAATTTAAGTGCAAATGACCTCAACGAAAACTTCCAGGCGGCTCTATACTCACGCCGTGAACACCGCTTCCATCACAATTTCACACGAGTGTGGGTGGTTTTCGCGCCTTGCTTTCTGTTCCGATTGGATACGCCGCGGCGTGAATGCTTGCCGTAAATTCACGACTTGAAAGGGAATAGAACTTCAGATCTTCAGGCACGAACTGACGATAAATGCGATTTTTGTCAGCTTCCTTGGGATGCACGCTCCATGCAGTTGGCGACCTGTGTGTACGCGGTTATGTGAACTCCAGAAAGTAGCTCCTCGATTGTTCAGCCTTCACTGGCAGCCAAACGCGCGACTCGGCGAATACTGCCGAGTACAAGTCAAGTAATAATGACCCGCGAAAAGGCCCTTAGAATATAGAACTACAAGATGGCACAAGCCGAATTTTAGTGTATTGAGATGCTTGTTGAGTCAATGCTCACGTTTTGGTAGTTTTGTGTCCACTACAAGCGGAAAAAGCAAAGGAATTAAATTGATGACAAGACAAGAGCCACAGTAGTTAGTAGAACATTGCTATTTGTGAAATGATATAACCTCAATGATTTTTCTGCCCTAAGTTGGCGCCAATGCGTCAGGGCCAGCGCTTGCGTTTTTTTGCACCCGGTGCACTAGTCAGATTGCGCCCCATAAGCTGTTCATTTGTGAACGCAGTAAAGAACAATGGAAAAAGACACTCGCTGGATGGGAGAAATAATTTTCCAAAGTTTGCAAAAAATTTATGATTGCACCCTAATACGTATAACATAAGAAAAAGGTTACTTACGAAGTTTCACATGGATCAACATCCAACCTACAAAAATCTGCTGAAAACGTTGTTTGTGAAGAAGTGAATAGGAGAGAACAATGGGGCAGATTTTTTGAATTCTTTCACTGAATCAACTTTTGACAGCTATGTGGTTGTTGTAGTTATTTGCCTTCCTTTTGCTTGGAAACGAAAAGAAAAGGTGTGGCAGAAGGGAGAATTAAGACAAGGAAAGAAATAAATGAAAATTGACAACGCGACAGATGCTGCTTGATTACGATGTTATATTGTTATATTGATAGGCAGAAAAATTAGAAAGATATCGGACCATTATGAAAACCTGCATCGTTCATGCGATGGTACTTCTTCTTTGACGGCTCTGCAACCGGGATCCAATATTGGCCTCTCGCAACTGCGAGAATAATGAATTTTTCTTCGACTCCTAATCTACATATGTATATAAAGTAACATTTCGTTAGGTACTTTTCGAAAATGTCAATGACTGGTTTTTGATTTGAATCAAGTGTTCTAGCAAAATTTTGACGATTGCGTCAAGTGTTCGGAAACACTCCGATAAGTCAACAATTTGATTATAAACTGTGCAACAAAGCAGTCTCTTCAAAGCAACTGCAAATGATTTCGACAAATAAATTGTCATGGCAATCTTTTGATCGTCGCAAGAATTTCAAATTTTGCAAATCTTTGACTTTTTCGAAAAGTGCCTTATACTCTGCCCATTGAGTGATGCATTACAGAAATACCATCAAAAAATAGAGGCGAATGATTTTCTGATATAGGCTTTCTTATAGGCAAGGTCAGCAAAGACCAAGGACGGAACACAATTGGCACTGAAAATCACCGCTACACCGGTGAAAAACCATTATGTAAATATAGGGAAGTGTGATTTCTTTAGATTTATCTCGTCCGTCATATTCAGGTACCAGATCATATCGGCTATTTGAAATTTCGGAATCCCTTCCAAGGATCTTTAAAACTCAAAAATGGAATGGACAATGTTAGTTTATTAGACTGACATTTCAAGAATAAGATGATTTGAAATAAATAACGCGTTTTAGGTTAAGTTGAAATGGCTGCTCCCACTAGGAAGTCTACTTAGGCACGGCATTGGGCCCATTGTGGTGACATTCTAGTGCTGGGACAAAGTTCAGGCCATTTCAAGCCATTTTGAGCTTTTGATAAAGCGACAGAGGTTAGGAACACCAATATTTTTCAGCTCAATCCATCAAGGAAGGGTGAGCCAAGGAAGGTCCATCTTTTCCTTGCGAGGGCGGGACATGTACAGAGAATGAAAATAGTTTCTTCCTCTTCTTCATTACCACAACTTCTGCATAAGTCGGCATCATTCTGCATAATCTTTCGGTGTGCTTGCCAAACGGACAGTGACCGGGCAGCACCTTTACTAAATGGCTTATCTCCTTTTTGTTCAACTGAACAAGAGATTTTGAACGCTTTGTGTCCTTAGTTGGCCACATTGCATGAAGAGTGCGGCACACCGTTGTTGTGGTCCATCTCAGCCCGAGGTAAGCGGATTTTCCTTACAGCTAGGTTGTAGGTGGCTAAGGGCATTCCCATTCGGGTTAAATGGGGGTGTCCGTTCCACTTTGGTTCCCTGTCTAGCAAGCTCATCTGCCCGAGTCCCACTGTGTCCAGGAACCCAACACAGTGTTATATCAAATTGAATGGCAGTCTCACACAGAGACCTGCAGCAGTTCAGAACATTCGTGGATGTTGTGACGACAGAATTAAAAGCCTTGAGGGCCGCCTGGCTATCCGATAGAATACATATATTCTTATGAGATACATTATTTATCTTCAGCCATTCCAGAGCCTCCCAGATCGCAGTGACTTACGCTTGGAAACTATCTAGCGCGTTTTGAGCCATCTAGCGCGTTTTAGATAGTAGTACTTTAAAGATCTGAAGAGAATAAACAGTTTCCAAGAAAGTTTGCTTGGGATCATACCAAAAAATATTTTCTGGTAACTTCACACCAGGAGTTGCAGAGATGAAATAATAGGTTCACCGAACTTATATCAATGTAAATATAAAAGCCATATTGATATATTCTATACCTATTTTTTATGTGATTAAGCTAAGATCAGAGGTCATTATTCGTACTATCAATCAACTGGATACTAGTATACAATAACCTAAAAGGGACTAGCCTACATTTTTTTGTTGTATTCAATTAACAAATTATTCAATAAATAAAGAGAAAGTATACGATACAACTACTGGCCTTGATCTGATAATACTATTTATAACTTACGATCACCTGTGATTGATCGCGATCAACGAATTTACAAATGAAAACAAATTTGAATCTTTGTTAAACACATAAATAAATTGGCAGATATTCTTGTTCGTTGTTGGCAGTGCAAATAGTTTCAAATTTAAATTTTAAAAATTATAAAAATGATTCCACCTATAATATGTCATAAGTGTATACATATTGGCTATAATCCAACTTAAAATAGTTTAACTATTTGTAAATTTAATCTTAATCACTTTTTAATTTGAATTTTAAAGCTTATCATCTAGGCATGCTATGAGACATTAAACACCATTGCCAAGGTTGAACGCATTTAATATAAGTTTTATTTAGTTGATTTTAATGAAATTGTATCTTAACTTCAAGAATAGCAGAACTATGCCAAATAAATGAACGGTTGAATAGTTGTTCTTCATTATAGTTACTTAGGAGATTCCATTTTATATTTTAAGATGTAACTGTATTAAATTAGGTAATTAAAATTATTTCGGGATTTTAGCGTGTCATTTAAGCTTGGCCTTGAATCAACATAGGCAAAATTTTTTGATAATGATTCAGAAAGTTCAGAAAAAAATCATGGGGTTTTCACGATCGATGGCGTGAATTGAAAATAAGCTATGAAGTACTCATCGTAACGACACCACTAAACCCTCGGAAGGTAACAGTTCGGGGAAAAGTTGCGGTATATTTTGTAATACTATTACGACAGGTTTGTGATCAAAATTTTGAATGGCGAAGACACTTGATCAAAATTTGCTGTAGGTACGGAAATGTTTCGTTCCCTTCCGAAAATGTCTTGCCTAAGAGCCGATAGCACTACAACAATCATCTCATGATAACATCTTTAATAATAAATAAGATACTTTTGTTTGCTTCATCTAAAAGTGAATGAAAGTGGAATTTCGAAAATGAAACCGTCCTTCGACGCTACCAAGGAACACTCGTGTCAAAGAAGGCAAGGATTTGGTGCTAAGCAGGCAAGGATTTGGACCGATACAATTGATTTTGAAAGACTATTTTGGTGTCAGAAGCGTCGTTTGTCGTCAATTTTTTCGAAAAATAACGACTTCTGACTTCCGATTCGACTTATATCATTCGATAACCGCCCCATTCGCTTGATTTACCTCCGCTTAACTTCTGAATGCTCTCGAAACTAAAAAGCACTCCCAGGACCTCGATTCTCGATTAAAGAAGCTGATTAAAGAAAGCCCTTCCGGAAAGCGGTTTCAATAACTTTTTCGAAGACTGGAAAAATCGTTGGCATAACTGTACTCTATTTGGAGGAGATTACTCTAAAAAGGATGAGACAAATTTGGAAGAATTGTAAGTGGTTTGTGTCTTATTATTTTTTCATCAAAATGTTATATCGAAAAGAAGAAGGATTTTAATAGAGACACTAGAAGAAGATAAGGATGAAAAGCTCAACGAACTTAGATGAGAAGAACGAGCAATGAAGAAGGTTACGAAGAACGATTTTTTTCGCCGCGTCGCGTTTTTGTCGATTGATATTTAGGCGAAGAAACCTCGATGTGGTTTAAGTTATTAGGATGGCATATATTTGTCGTACTGTTAAAAAATATCAGAGTTATATTTTGAAGAAGATTGTGAAATCAAAAAGTACAAGTTTATTCATGAAAGAAAATTGAGTTTTCAATAGTATTCACCTTTAACCCTTAAAACACTAGGTACTACAAATTCTGTCCCAAGTTTGAAAGTTTGTAGCTCGAACTGAAGGGTAGTTTAAAACTATCGCAGTTCTAATCTTTATTTAGACCATACTAGCACATTTTAATAGCAAAATCATCTAAAGGGGTATTTTGAATATTTTCTGCTATAGTGTAGAAATTAGACAAGTAATGAATATATGTGACGAGCGTTAAAAACTGAGAAGGAGGGATAATTAGGCCGGATTATAGTAAAAAAAACACGGATATGTTGAGGGGGCATTCGAACCTTAGGCTGCTGTCATGATTGTTAGTAAGACTTGTCCGCACAAAGACGATATTGCAATCATGTTGTACAATTTGAATTTGAGTGTTTGTTACAGTTCCAAGACCATTCATCATGAACTTTCGGCTGGTAGGTATTAATAAATACTTCAATAGGTAAAGAAGAGTGCTTTGGCTATAGTGTACACATATTTACCAAGCGACCGTTAAAGAGGTAAAAACAATCGCAATTATTTTCGCTTAGGATAATAATTCAAATTGGGTACATAACTGTGGAGGAATTTTTTAAAGAAACTTCAGTTGCACAAGAAAATTCAGAGCTTCATTATTTCGCTATATGTATTGCAGTAGATTGAGTGTCTACTAACTTAATAACACTTTCTTTGTTTTATTTTTATTTTTTTATGTGTAAGTCTAAGCTCAGATTTCACCCTTTGTAGTACTAGTCCGTCGTGTCCTTCACGTCATGGTCAGATGTCTAGTAGTAAGCTTAGCTCGAAGAATAGAGAAAGGAGAAGACAGGTTAAGGGGAGTCTAGCGGAGATGGCAAACAAATGAACTGTTCTACGACTTTTAAATAATTCCAGTGTGCATCAATATAAAAAATTTAAAAAAAATATGGCAAAGTTTACATTAGAAGATGCATACTAATAATTTTAAATTCACCTAGTATCGTTCTGTCGTTGCAATTCAGCTAAATAGTGCTACTGAGATTCAACTAAAGAATTGCTGAATTTTTCGTACCATTAATGAAAGTTTCGGTTTAAACCAATAATCCTTGTTTTGACAAACCAAAGTATTTGTACAAATTATATAGCCTCGTTTTAAATTTTAACAAATTATAACCATTTGTTACAGTTATACTGTTTTTATTACCTACAACAAAGTAATTAATGACCTTTTTGAAGTCGAAACGACCGCCTGTGCCTGTCTAGGTTGTTATCTAAAGTCTGGTGTACATACTTGCCTAATTCGTTTTCATTTTTTATTTCGACAATAAAAATTTGTGAATTTCAGCACAACAAAATGGGATAAAATAAAGAATAACAATGTGTTAATTTTTTAAAATTAAAAGAATTTTTCTACTTTCTTAATAGAAAGTTACAAATGAAAATTTTTCGTCTTCTAAAATTAGAATCCTTTATGTTTATAAAGTTTATGTGTATTTTATTTATATTTAAAAAGAAAATGAATTTCTAATTTATTGGTAGCGTATCTTTGAAGTTATAAATATTTTCATTAAACTATTCTCGCTCGCATTTTTTTTCTAATTTCTCTAGTCGAGCATAGTTTGAATTTTGTCATCAAATTTTATTTTCTTTTAAATTAAGAAAGTGTTGTGTAATAATAAAAGTGTTTTTTGTTGTTGTTTCCGAATTCTTGTTTATTTACTTGTAGAATGAGAACTGAAAGAATTTAACCCCATTTATCAATAAAAAGAAAGAGTTTTTTATTATCATACATAAAATACATTGTTGTCAGTTTATTGAATTATGTTTAACATTTGATTCTGGCTTTTAGTATGAAATTATAAGACAACTGAGTGTCAGACTTGTTTTCAGTAATCCGATATTGTTGGTTTTTGAAGATTGAAAACAAAATTTTGAAAGAAATTTAACAGATTAGACTTTTGTAGTTGAGGTAAGCATAACATATATGTATTTATTGTAAGATGCAGGAATTGTTTACTGCCTGGCACGAAAACTTAATTTCATTATTTAATAGAAGTAAATAAAAATCCTAAGTCAAGAATTTAAAGCAAGATATCCTACCTACAGAGGCGGCGCTTTCATAGGTGCGAATGGTGCATTTGCACCGGGAGCAATTTCAGAAATTAAGATCTAAAAAAATTTAAAACTTTTAAAAAAACAATTGAAGTGTTCGCATGACAAAATACACAAAAATATTACTTCTTACTTATTCTCATGCAGGAACTTACCCAAAATTCAAACTTAGAGCTTTTCATAAAATTTTACTCGAGATTATACTCAACAAGTGAAGGAACACACCATTATCTTCGAGAATCAGAAGTAAAAATTCTGGAGAAAAGTCCCCAATTGAGAGAAACATCTCACATTCATTTAAACTATGCTGGAGCACTTTATGCAAATTATTTCTCCCATCCATCAAGTGTTTGGGTTTAGGGTTTTATTTTGTTGTCCTTCACTGGGATCAAAACATGAAGATCTAAAAGGGGCGCAATATGGGTTACTGAACCAGACGCAAGCACCAGCCCTGCCTACCTACTAATCATGTCAAATTAGCATGATTTAGTGGAGAAGTACCCTCTTTTTTGAAGTAGACCAAATGGCCTATTTTTTTTTTGGAAAGTGTTCGGAAATACTTATTGAATCAAGTGTTATATGGTCTTAGCCTATGCTAATGTTTTTATCCATTATATATTTAAGAAATAGCTTCTGCTAATGAACAATTAGTGTACCATTAATAAACGAATTAGAAATCTTTGAAAATATCCAATGAAGGGGACCCAAAATTTATTATACTCAGGCTTTTCGAAGTCGCTGAACACGTAATTTTATATTTTACTTATATCAGCATTTGTGAAATTAAAAGTTCTACTGAACACTGAGATTTTTTATAAGTTTTCTCTAAGTAATAAGGGTTTGTAAAGCGAATGGTCACCTGGGGGCTGGTCGTGGGCGAAAACATTCTATAATAATCAACATCATAGAAGAGATTCCGGAAGCGGTGGATGAGCAACCTTCTGTGCATATACAGGATAGGCTTATCTGGTCTTTTCCTAAAGTATTGTCGGGCGGACTCTTGATGAGTTGGGTGTTCTCAATCAAGTCGCCCTTGTCTGGGTCTCGGGTCACCGGGGCTTCAAAGGCTACGAAAATGCGAATGCCCTGGCTCTGATATTGCATTCATCGGTCCAGAGCCGGCTATTGGGGCACCGTCCAGCTTGTTGCAAAGGGCAGAACGGACTTTGATGAAACATACTGAACGCTGGAGGTCCGTGTCTGGACTAGCCAATTCTAAGCGGCTCCTTCAGTCCCCTAAGACAGCAGAGGAAGTGTTAGGGCGCAGTAGGAATGATTTCAAGACACTTGTTGGCTTGATTACCGGACACTGTGCCCTAAATTACCACTTATTGAGTATAGGAAGGGCGGAGGACCCCACATGTAAGTTTTGCCTGGAGGAGGATGAGTCTACCCTCCACGTTCTCTGTGAGTGCCCGCAATAGCGAGGAGCAGGGTTTCTTTGTTCGAGGAGTCCCTGCTCGAACACTCAAGTTTAACCGACTTGTTCAAGCGGTCTGGCCTACAAATATGAGGTGCAGGGGCTGTGCAATAGGGCAAATGAATGGCCGCAAGGGAAACAATAGGGCAAATGAATGGCCGCAGTACCTTTAGACCCAATACACAAGAAAAAGAAAAAGGGATTGTCAATATGTAAAGGGAACAAATATACTAGAAAATCTGTGTATATAATCCTGAAATGGGTGAAGACATTCACGAATACGATGTTAAATAAGATTTTGATAGTTACTCTAAATTGCATAAGCGAAACTTAAGAAAAGTAAGTTGAGTTGGAGTCGAATAGAATATTGATCGAGATTAGTATCGTATTATCTTTTCAGATGAGTCAAAATATATTGAAATATGCACCTCAAGCATTATTACATTAATATTTCCCCACTAGGCCCATGCGGTAAAATCCCATGCCCATGCGGTAAAATCCCGTATTTGTGAAATTTGTTTTCCTGTATACCGTACGAACTTGTCACTAAGATTCTAATGCGTGATCAAGTGGCATTTAGTTTTATATTGCGTCGTTCACATGAACCAAATTTTCCCGAATTTCGATCTAGTTTGTACTTCGAAATTGTGCGTCAAATGTTAATAATTTCTAGTTAAATCTTTTCAAGATGGAAAACGATTTCCGGATTTCAATCGAATAAATAATTCATTAATTAAAGAAAGGATAATTTATGGTATAATGACAGCTGGGCTACCGTGTGTAAAGCCACATTTACGTTAAATAATCGAATCGTCCCGTGTGAAAACCAGTCTCCAATTCGATAAAATCATATACGGGGAAAATTCGAATCGAATAGTCGCCGTCTGAACCTAGCCTAGTTTACAAACAGCTCTGACCTCAAAAGATTAAATTTCATCAAAGAACATTAACTGCTAAATATTTATAAATTTCCCTTAAAAATTAAATAAATAAATATCAATTTACCTGGAAATCCGGTGTTTCTGGAATGAGTGCACCTTCGCGGAACCACTGAACGCTGGTTGCTTTTGTTTTACCAGTAATCGTAGTCTTGAATTGTGCTGGTGATCCTTCCAAAACAGTAACATCTTTCAATGCTGTTATATTTGGTAGAGATTCTTGAGTTTCTGGTGCTAAAACCTTCAACGTAGCTTGAGTTTGCGTAGTACCAACTTTGTTCGAAACCACACACTTATAAACTCCCTCATCTTCAGGGAAAGCTTCTGAAACTCGTAGATTGTAATATTCGCCTTCACGAGACATTTGGAAGTAGCGTGATTGTTTTATAATATTATCACCTCTAAACCATTGTGCTGTAGGATTTGGTTTACCAATTACGCGGCATTTGAATATGACTGGGGAACCTTCTTGGATAGTTTGATTCTTAAGTGGCTCAACAAGAACTGGAGCCTTTTCAGTGCCAGGAGCTGTGGGTTTTTCCTTTTGTGGTCTTGTTGGTGATTGTACCATGCATTCACCATCACAACGTGCTTCACCGGCGCTATTTACTGCAACGCATTCGTATTTACCAACATCGTCCTGGGTTGCTTCAAGTATTAGTAGGGTGTAGTTGTTGTCTTCTTCGAGCATTTTGTGTTTAATGCTTGGAGTAAGCTTAGTTCCGTTCTTCAACCAGTATACATCGAGTGGTTTACTTCCAGTAATTTTAGCATCGAAACGAGTTAATTGACCGGTTGTTACAGTTGCATTTTGGATAGTTTGAATGAAGCTTGGTGGAGAAACACCACCCTTTCCTGGTCTTCGGCGTTCTTCAACAACGAGATTAGCACTACATTTGGCAGTTCCTCCGCGATTTTCTGCGATAACAGCGAAAACGGCTGAGTCTTCAAGGAACACTTGTCGAATTATCAAAACCGACTTGGTGCCAAAAGTATGAATTTGGAAGTCGCGTGAATTTTGAATTTGATGATTTTCTCTAAACCATTTTATAATTGGGTTTGGATCGCCATCAAATTCAACCTCAAACTTGGCTTGTTCATTTTCAAAGGCACGGCATGGTTGAATCTTTTTAGTGAAGAATGGTGGCTTAGATGGCTTAACCGATCCTTCAACAACGCGCTCTTGTGTGGTACCTTTATGTTCCATTTCTGTTGTTTCAGTAGCTGTTATTTTTCTCGTAATCTCAAGATCTCCAACGACTTCTTTTTGGGTTTGCTTTTGTTTTGATACATGAACTTCGCGGCCATGAACAGATGATTCAGAAGGATCAATTGGTGGCTTTTGGAATTTAGCAAGTGGTCTGTTAAGTGTGGTGTCTTCTGTCTTATCTCTGTAAAATTTAGTAAGAAACAAAAGTTTTTGTTTAGTTTTAAATCTAGCAATAAAGATTATGAATTACTTACAAGCTTTGCTCATAATTTTGGGCCATGCCCTTAGCGACGGAACCTGTAACAACCTTTTCACCAGGTACAGCATATTGATGACTATCTTCACGTATTTTCGATTCTTTCAATAGCTGCTCATTTTCAACTTCTTGCAGCTTGCTGTAATAATCTTCAGTTTTCTTAGTCTTAACAACCTTTTGCCATTCAGTTTCAGAATCTTTCTTCAACTTCGGCTTTAGATGATCGGTTGTTTTAAGAACAACATGCTGATCGGCCATGTTCTGTTTGCGTTCTTCAAACATCTTCTCTAATTCGGTATCTTGACGTTCTTTCTGATATCCAACTAGATCATAATCGTACCATGCTAAGGGAATAATTCATTATTAATACATAAATGTAAAAAATACTGATATAACACAAAAGTATAACCGTTTTGGGTCAAGTGTTAGTTTTAATAGGTGAAAATTAATGACAGATAGAGTATACGTGATAGAATATAAGCAAGAGAAGGCAACAATGGGAGCGATCACAATATGCACAGATAAAGACGAAAAAATATTTCCATTTTTTTTTTGTTTTTTTGGTTGAAAATATAGTTACAAAAAATATAGAAGAATATAAAAAAACTTACAAAAACATAAATGACTAAAAACCAATCACTAATGGGGTATAAAAATCACCTTTAAGTAGCTTATTACCTACTACCTAGAGTCCAAAAAGCATTTACAATTGCACTACTCCGGTTGTCTAGTGTTTGCCACACTGTTAAAATTATTTGTTGATATTGCAGCAAAAAAGCGAGGGTGGAACCGGATATGGTTTCATTTTTGTTTTTAATTTTTTGAGGATATTTTGTTTTTTACTGTTTAAGTGTTTTTTTGGTGATCAAGTAAGCGTATATTTTATATACATGTGTTATTTGTATGCTTTGAAGAAATTGTGTGTTATTGAATTAAGAGTGGAATTATGTAGTAAAGGTAGACTGTACCGTGTTTAATTATTTTTATTTATTTTTTGTCATTAACCATACTTACGTCTTGGTGAATTCTTAAGTACACCACGATAATCATCTGCACGAGAAATGATGGTTAATTCTGTTGAAGCATATGCTTCACCTACAGAGCTACGGGCAATGATTTCAATCTTTCCAGTATCGTATTGGCGTGTTTTTGGTATATCTAAGTGATACATTCCATCGTTTGTTAGCTTGTAGCGTGATCCCTAATCGAATATATTTTAATTATTTTATGTTTAATTGTTTTTTTTTTAAATTGTGACTTACATGAACAACTGTATGTCCATTTATAAGCCACATAACTCTTGGACGAGGATGTCCGGTTACGCGACAGCAGAATCTTGCAGCCTCGCCCTCTTGAACTGTTACAGGTTCTGGTTTGCTAACGAATGTTGGTGCAACTCTTGGTTTTGTATCTTCATCTGGCTCCTCTGGAGCTCTGGAAAATTAAAGATTAGATGTAAATTAGTATTTTATCTGGAAGTTTCTAAATTGTTTAGTATTCTTAAGTTGGAGTTATTCAAGCAGATACATAGGTTTACAGACATACTTTTGCTATGTTAAAGATTTCGAGGTATTGTCAAGGGGTGGTGTGAATAAAAACTGAGTGTACACTTAAAGTGAACACTCCTGAGTGAAGTGATTTGTTAAAAGTGAACACTAGATTTGAACCTGAATAAAAACTCCCTCATACAAATGCAATTCACTCATCATCATTTTGGGATTAAAGTGTAGAAGTGTCAATGTTGTACGTCGAGTCAGCAGACAAAATCAAAGTAGGCAAAAATTGTATTTTTATCAAAAAGCAAAATAGTACAGGTAAAATAGTAAAAATAGAAAGAAGATATGTATTTAGGTTCAAAACATGAGCATATACTAAAAAACGAAGAAAATTGTGATTTTGGTCATTCTGTGAACCTTCGAATATGCTATACCGAAGCTGGAAAAAAATAAAACGTTCTTGAGATATGTAGGTGATCCAGGTTTTCAAGTTGGTGTTTGTGAAAGCTTGGCATCCATAGGACAACACCCACAAAATATTTTGGGAGATGTGTCTCGCTATATGTATGTACAAGAGAAGAATGGATCAAATTTCCGATTTCACGAGAAGAAATAAAGGACGCAAAGAAGGAATGATTGGCAAAAAATGAATTTCCTAGTGCAATTGGAGCTCTGGATTGTACACATGACTTTTATCCATCACGCATAGATATACCTAAATTGACGAAATTGTCATCTAAATTGAAGTTTCGTTTTTCATTTTTTGCTTTATCAATTAACTCTTCATCTATTTCATCCATCATATTATTCATATTTTTTTTAAATTCACGTTTTAAAGTTCCTCGCCATAACGTTCAGCTTTTAAGAGCGTTCACTCGCAAACAAACGAAAGAACTGAATTTTATTCTCACCAAAATGAAGTGTTCACTCTATATAGAGAAATAACAGAGTGAAGTACTTAACGAAGTTAATTTATATTCACTCCAAACTAAGTGTTCACTCCAAAAAAACAAGTGAACACTTGCACTCAGTTTTTATTCACGCCACCCAATATGTTTGCAAATATGAATACCTTCAAAAGTCTTTAATTTTTACATCGTGTGTAAACTCACAGTGAACAATTATTTTGGAACAGATAATACTATCAATTATGATCATTATTATGCGTGCTGTCGTATCGGCTACTATAACCGAATTTTATTACTTAAGTTAATTGAAAAGATATTAGATTAATTGTTATCCCAAAAATGTTATCGGTAGAATATTATCATTAAGTAATTTGCAGCACTATAATTTTCATAATACTTACGTCTGCCATGATGCCTCCATTTCCCGAATTCGTTCGATACTCTTCATATGTTTCGGAAGTTGTGAATCGTATATAATTCCTGGCTTGCCAGCTATCTTAATAACAGCCCTTGTTTCATCCATACCATATAAGTTAGTAGCACGGCACAAATATTCGCCGCTATCCTCCGGATAAACCCAACCGAAATTCATAGCCACATAACCAAAGTCATAAATTGGCATAAAGCGATTTTCTATATAAAATTGTAATTATTAATAAATGCATATAATTATTTGAATGAAATGTTTTATTTTTTACTTACTATGATGTAAAGGCTTTCCATTCCAGAACCATTCCACTTTCATGTTTGGATCACCAACTGGAGCCAATTGACATTCAAATTTAGTTGTTTGACGCTCAACAAGCTCCATTTGATCCTTGATTTGTGTAACAAATCGTGGGGGTTGTCTCTTTTCAGGATCAAATAGATCATCTTCTGTTAGATGAACTTCTGAAGTATATTTCTTAATGGCGGCTTCCATTTGTGTTAATGTCTCTGAACGTTTCATTCCTCTAGGTACTTGATTATGAAGTATAATAGATGGCAGTTCTAAATTTTAAAGGCGAAATTAATATAAAAGTTAACAGAATTTTATTTAAGAAAAACTCACTTTTGCATGAAATTGTTGCCTTTGTTCTGTCTTCGCCTTGTTTGTTTACAGCCCGACATACATATTCACCAGAATCTTCTGAATATACATACAAAATATCTAGTGAAACAAAGCCCATGTCGTAAACAGTTCTATATCTGTGTCCACTTGGCAGTAGCTTGCCATTGCGATACCACTCGATACGAAGATTTGGATCTTCTTTTGGTTCAACGCGGCATTCAAATCGTACAGATTCAGATTCTTCAACGGTACGTGATTCGATTTGTGTAATGAATTTTGGTGGTCCAAATGTGGCATCTTCTTGTGGTGCTACAGAAACAGTTCCTCTTTCTAAGTCCTTTAATTTTTCACCAGTCATACCATCTGGTAATTGTGATTCAGAAATAATTCCGTGTTTAGCTTTGCATGTTACTTTAGCAGTAGTCGTTGCTGATCCCCATTTGTTCGTGGCTTTGCATACGTATTCACCAGAATCACGAGCGTAGATATAATCAATATCTAAAGCAATAAATCCGAAGTCGTTTAGCATATGTACACGGGATCCAGTATTAAGGTAGCGACCATTATGGAACCATTCAATTCTCATTGTTGGATCACCAACTGGTTCAACGCGACAATCGAAGTGAATAGCATTGCCTTCTTGAATATCGACGTTGTCTTTTATTTCTTCAATGAATCGTGGTGGATTTGGTGTTTCTTCATCAGCAAATATTTCTTCACGCTTATGAAGATTTTCTTCAAGCTTCTGAATGCTTTCAGTGCCACTACGGAAGTTATTTGGAAGCTGGGGTTCCATAATAATTCCTTGCCTGCCACGAACTTGTAATTTACATGAAACAGTTGCTTCTCCATGCTTGTTAGTTGCCTTGCAAGTGTATAGACCAGAATCACGTTGATAGCATCCAGCAAGCTCAAGGATAACAAATCCAAAATCATTTATAGTCTTGATTCTAGAGCCTGCCCATAATGCTTTACCGTTGTGGTACCATTCGACACGCATGCTTGGATCATTGATTGGTGTAAGACGGCACTCAAAGTGCGCTAATGAATTTTCAGCTAATGTCAAATCTGCTGGTGTAGTTATAAATTCTGGAGGCTTGCCAGAATCATCTTCTTGTACAAATTCTCCGGCACCAACGCCCAAGCCTTCGAGTTCAGCAATGCGCCCAATAGTTCCTTCCATACCCTTAGGTAATTGAGACTCCAAAATGATGCTACGTTTTCCTTGTATTTTCATTGTTGCTTGAGTAACAGCTTCACCATATTCGTTGCTAGCACGGCAAGAATATTCACCGGAATCTTCTGGATAAACTGGTGATATTTCCAAAATAACAAATCCAAAATCGCAGAATGTTCGGAATCTTGATCCAGCCCGTAAAGGCTTACCATTCCAGAACCATTCAACTTTAAGTCTTGGATCATCAGTCGGTGTAAGACGTGCTTCAAAGTGAGCATTTTCTCCTTCTCTGAGGTTATCGATGTTTGATAATGGCACAGTAAATACTGGTGCTTTTCCCTTAAATTCATCGACACCTGCCTCTTTTGTTCTTATTAGTGAATCTTCTAGAGTTTGAATTTTCTCTAATCCACCTTCCATGCCCTGAAATAAGTAATTATTAATATAGGATGATCCCTGTAGAAAAAACTGTGAACTTACCCGCGGTAGTTGCGAGTCCAAGATTAAACTTGCTTTCGAAGAACATTTTAACGTAGCTTTTGTAGAGTCCTGCCCATACTTATTGACAGCACGACATTCATATACTCCGGAATTTTCTTCGTAACAGTATAGGATATCCAAAATAACAATTCCAAAGTCATGGAATGTGCGATACCTATGCCCATGTGGTAATTTCTTTCCATTATAATACCACTCCACTTTAAGGTCAGGATCAGTTACAGGCGTAAGACGAGCCTCGAAGTGAGCACTTTGACCCTCAACCAATTTTGTAATATCAACAATTTGAGTGGTGAATTTCGGTGGTTCCCCAGTTGGTGAGCCAGGTGTAGTTGGCTGCACGGTTTGACTCTCAAGTTCACGGATCTTAGCGAGAGAATCAGGCTGCAAGCTATCGAGATAAACTCCACCTTTACCAAAGCATTTCAGATTAGCCCGAGTGAAGTCTTCTCCGTATTTGTTCGAGGCACGGCATACATATTCACCACTGTCATGGCTTTGAACATACGCAATGTCTAAGAGAACGAAGCCAAAATCTGACACTGGCTTGATTCTTGTTGAATGACGAATTGGCTTTCCATTGTGGAACCATTCAACCTTCATGTCTGGATCGCCGACTGGTATCAAGGTGCATTCCCAATGAGCAGATTGTCCATCCTTAAGACCTTCTAAGTTTTGAATGTGAGTTGTGAATTTCGGTTTTTGTCCAGCGGATTTCTCAACGCATCCCAAAGTGACACTGATTTCAGCCTTACCCCATTTGTTGGTAGCACGGCATGTGTACGTTCCAGAATCTTCAATCTTAGTACCCAAAACTTCTAAAGCAACCATACCAAAGGCATAAACAGTGCGTATACGATGACTAGCTGACAATGTTTTGCCGTTGTAGAACCATTCGATCTTCATAGTCTGATCGCCAGTTGGGACCAAATTGGCTTCAAAGTGAGCAATTTGTCCTTCTGGAATATCTAATATTGGTGTAAATTCAGTTGTAAACCTTGGTGCTTGACCATCTTCGGCAGCATCTGGTTTCTTGTCGTCCTTTCGGAGCGATTCTTCAAGATCTTGAATTTGTCCCAAACCTTCGGCGCCTTTTGGATGTTGTGTTTTGTCAATAATAGATTCCTTGCTAGTGCAGTAAATAGTGGTGGAGGTGAATGCCTCTCCAGCTTTATTCCACGCTTTGCATGTGTAGATGCCTTGATCACGTTCATAAACTTCAATCAAATCCAGAGTAACGAACCCGAATTCACTTGTCATTTTAAATCTTGAACCATGACGCAATTGTTTACCATTGAAGTACCACTCAATCTTAAGGTTAGGATCTTCCTTCGGTTCGACATTTCCTTCCAAATGCAGTGGTTGTGCCTCTGATAAGCGGAATTCAGGTTTCAAAGGAACAGTCCATTCTGGTGGCGGATATGCCTTTTCTGGCTTAGAATCTTGACGTTTATATTTATTAGCAATAGCATCTTCAGTATCTTGGACCGCCTCCAAGCCAGCCTCTCCTTGAGGATGTTGTGTTTCAAGGAACATTGTTTTTCCGCTGGTGCATTTCAAGGTTCCTGACGTTGAAGCTGTTCCCTTACTGTTGGTAGCTTTGCAAGTGTACATTCCGGAATCTTCAGCGTATGAATGAGTAATATCCAACGCGCAATATCCAAAGTCGTATGTACTCTTGAATTTGGCAGCGGCCTTTAATTGCTTGCCATTAACAAACCATTCGATCTTCATTGTTGGATCTTTAGACGGTTCTACGTTGCATTCAAAGTGTACATTCTCACCCTCCTTGCATTCTATATTATTCAAGTGTGTAATAAACACTGGAGATTCAAACACAGGTTCGGGCCTTTCTTTTTGGTCTGCTTTTGGAGCCTCAAGGGCATCAATTCGTGGAAGCGCATCTGGATGTAAAGTGTCTCCAATCAACCAGTGACGGTCTGCAATTTTCAAGGTGCAAGTAGACACAGCTTCACCAAGCAAGTTTGTAGCTTTGCATGTATAAATAGCAGAATCATCATCTCTTAGTCCATTTATGGACAAAGTGACCAATCCAAAATCAAAGGTGCTACGAATACGTGCACCAGTTGTCAAAGTAATTCCATTCTTGAACCATTCAATTCTGAGATTTGGATCGGCGCGAGGCTCAACCTGGGCTTCAAGATGTACATGTTGACCTTCTACGAGTTTATCAAAGCTCTGCAAGTGTGTTGTGAATACTGGAGCTTGTTGTGGTGTAGTATCGACAAACATTTCTGGTACACGATTCATTGCGGCTTCCTTAAGCTTAATCTTTTCCCAAGCCTCGGGAAGTAGAGGTTCACCAGAAATTCCGGCCCTGGTTTTGACTTTCATTGAAATTGAGGAAACAGCTTCACCAGCATTGTTTATTGCCTTGCACATGTAAACGCCTGAGTCTTCCTTAACAGTCGAATTGATGTCTAATGTAACAAATCCGAAGTCGTGAGTTGTACGAAGTCGTGAGCCCATCTTCAACTCAACACCATTAACATACCATTCAAAACGAATTGTTGGATCACCAACAGGTACAACCCGCGCCTCAAAGTGAGCGGGCTGTCCCTCCCAAAGCTCTGAAGGGCCTGTCAACAGCTGAGTGAAAATAGGTTTCTCAAAGGCCTGGTCGGGTTCGTCTGGTCTACGTGCAGCTGGTCGTTCAAGTTGTGCGATCTTCTTCATTCCTTCTGGATGTTGAGTATCAAGTTGGATGCTTGCCTTTGTAACTACACGCATAGATGCCGTTGTAACAGCTTCACCAAGCGGATTGGTGGCTCTACACATGTAAACACCTTCATCATCTTCGCGAATAGCTTGAATGTCCATTGAAACATAACCAAAGTCATGCTGTTTGCTAATACGAGAACTATCTTCAATTGGTTTCTCGTTACGGAACCATTCAACCTTCAATGTTGGATCACCAACAGGAATCAATCGGCACTCGAAGTGCGCTGTTTGACCTTCTGGGATGTGGTCAATGTTTTGTAGTGGTTGAGTAAAGACTGGACGTTGTCTAGTAATTGGTTCACCTGGTTCTGGACGCTTGAAGGGTTGGGCTTGCTCAAGCTTACGAATCTTTTCTAATCCTTCTTGATGTTGAGTATCTGAGATTATGCTTCCTTTAGCGTGTACTTTTAGGTTTATAGATGATGTGCATTGGCCTAAAGCATTAACTGCACGAACGGAATATTCTCCAGCGTCTTCTGGAACAGCGTGAGTAATGTCGAGAGACACGTATCCAAAATCGAATGTAATGTGGAAGCGAGCTGCAGATGGAAGCGGCTTACCATTATGATAAAACTCGATTCGTAAGTTGGGGTCATGTATAGGCTGTATTTGAGCTTCAAAGTGAGCTGTTTGGCCTTCATAAATTTCAGTTGTTCCGCGGAGCTCAGTGACGAAGCTTGGTGGACAAAGTGGGCGATCTTCAACTTCAGGTCTGGATGGTGCTGCTTTAGCTTCTAATTTTTGAATCTTTTCTAAACCATCTGGATGTTGTGTATCGAGAATAATGCTACGCCTATTCAGGACGCGAATGCTGCATGTGTTAACTGCTTCACCAAGAAGGTTAGTAGCTTTGCACATGTATGTACCCGTGTCTTCGCCATACACATAGAGAACGTCAAGGGCGACGTAACCGAAATCGTGAGTTGTTCTAAAGCGATGACCTGCTCGGATAGCTTTACCATTGATGAACCACTCAATTTTCAAGTTGGGGTCATTGATTGGCTCAACGCGACATTCCAAGTGGGCGTGGTCACCTTCCTTAAGATGCTCTAAACTTGTTAGAGGAGTCAAGAATACGGGCTTCTGACCTTTCTCTTCCACTTCCTGAGCTTTTGGTGTTTGGTAGTTTTCAAGCTGACGGATCTTTTGGAGACGCTGCTCATCGAGCGTATCCATATATAATCCAGCGTTTGCTGTGGAAGTAAAAAATGAATTTTAAAATTTTTCGGGAAAATAAATCATTTCAAATTCTTACCTGTGACGTTTACAGCACAAGTTGTTACAGCTTCGCCTACAGCATTCTTAGCCTTACACATGTATGTGCCAGTATCTTCGGCATGTGCATACAGAATGTCAAGGGCTACAAATCCGAAATCATAAGTTGTCTTGAATCTATGGCCTTGTTGTATTGGGCGACCATTACAGTACCATTCAACTCTCATTGTGGGGTCATTGACAGGTGTTAGAGTCGCTTCCAAATGAACTGGGGCGCCCTCCGCGGCATTAGCATTTCGCAGTGGCCTGCCGAAGTTTGGACGCTCTGCGACATACTGTTCCTCTTCAGTTTTGCGCTTGTAACGTGAATCATCTTCAAGATATTGTAACTTCTCAAGAGCACTTTCGTGCTGGGTTTCAGAGATAATAGATGATCGCGATTGCACAGTCAATTTAATTGTGGATTGTGCAGTTCCAATGCGATTTGTTACACGGCAAGTGTATTCACCACTGTCTTCTGCGTAGACTGTAAGAACATCGAGGGCGGCAAAACCGAAATCGTAAGTTGTACGGAATCTGTGTCCAGTTGTTAATGGTTTACCATTGTGGAACCATTCAACTTTTAGATTAGGATCTGGGTATGGTTCAATACGGCATTCGTAGTGGGCGCTCTGTCCTTCAACACGGTTTGAAGGACCTGTCAATTGGGTAACAAATCTTGGAGCTTGAGTGACTACGTATTCTTCCTCTTCTGTGCGGCGATATTTAGTTGTTTCTTCAAGTTGATGGATCTTTTGAAGAGCGATTTCATTTTGAGTCTCTGTTTCAAGGGAGGCCTTTGATTGTACATGCAGAGTAGCTGATGTTACTGCTTGACCTAACTCATTAACAGCTCTGCAGGTATATGTACCGGAATCTTCCGGGTTAACATACTTCATATTTAGAGCAACATAACCAAAGTCATGCATTGTTGTGACACGGTTAGAAGCCTCGAGCTGGACGCCATTACGTAGCCATTCAACTTTCAATTTGGGATCACCTACTGGAATCAATCTGGCTTCAAAGTGCACAGCTTGATTTTCAGCGACTCTGCTATCACGCAATGGCATGGTGAATACAGGAGCTTGAGTGACAGTTTCCTCAATAATGCTTTGACGTTGATGCTTCGATGTATCTTCCAAATGATGAAGACGAGTAAGTGCGCTTTCATGTTGAGATTCCATGTAAATTGACTTTTTGGTGTGAACTAGGGCAATAGCTGAAGTTACAGCTTCACCTAAAGCGTTGACAGCGCGGCAAGTGTATGTACCAGAATCTTCTGCTAAGCAGGACATAATATCCAAAGCAACGAAGCCGAAGTTGTTCGTTTCGGTGAAACGTGATCCCGACTTGAGAGCGACATTGTTATGGTACCATTCAACCTTCATTGTAGGGTCAGATACTGGGATCAAACGGCATTCAAAGTGGGCACGTTGACCTTCCTTAATTTCAATGTTTTTCAAAGATGTCGTGAAAGTTGGAGCTTGCTTAGTAGTTTCGTCGATCTCTTCTGTCTTGCGATAACGAGACCTATCTTCCAAGTAATGAATTTGCTCCAATCCTGCTTCGTTCTGGGTTAATGTGATGATTTGTTCGCTACTGCGACACACTAAAGTGCAAGTAATTTCAGCCGATCCGACTAAGTTAACCGCTCGGCATGTGTAAGTGCCAGAATCTTCAGCAATTAAATCAATAATGTCGAGGGCCACGTAGCCAAAATCATGAATTGGTCGGAAGCGATGTCCAATTGTAACTGGACGACCATTTTTGAACCATTCTATTTTTAGGTTTGGATCGGTGACAGGTTCAATCTTACACTCAAAGTGTGCATGCTGCCCTTCACGCATATTTGTTAAGTTCTTTGGTTGAGTCAAGAACCTGGGCTTAATGTTGACGACTTCATCGACGTACTCATTGCGCTTGTACCTTGAAGAATCTTCTAAATATTGAATCTTTTCCAAACTTTCTGTGTGTTGACTTTCAAGTACTAAGTCCTTCTTTGCAATAATCCGAACTGAGCATGAAGTAACAGCTTCTCCTAGCTGATTTCTGGCTTGGCATGTGTAGACACCAGAGTCAGCTGAGTAGACCCCAAGAAGATCCAAGGCCACATAATCAAATTCATAAGCTGGGCGGAAGCGATGACCAGTTTTAACTGGATGACCATTAACAAGCCATTCAACACGCATTGAAGGATCACCGACCGGTTGAAGGCGGCATTCCAGATGTACATTGGTACCTTCAATAGTTTCGATGTTATGTAGGGGTCGAGTGAATTGTGGTGCTTGCATAACCGTGATATCTTCAGCTACATGTTGACGATAACGTGAAGAATCCTCCAGCATTTGAATTTGCTCCAGAGACATTTCATTCTGGGACTCAGTAACAACATCTGAGCGAGTAATAATGCGTACGCATGCAGATGTATGAGATGAGCCTAAGTGGTTAGTGGCACGTACTGTATATTCACCAGAATCAAGGGCTGTTGTTTGAATGATGTCAAGGGCTACAAATCCGAAATCATAATAGGTACGAAATCTTGATCCGACTGTGATAGGCCTGCCATTGTGGAACCATTCTACTCTCATTGTAGGGTCGCCCATTGGTTCCAGACGGCATTCTAAATGAATGTTCTTGCCTTCATGAAGGGGTTTTGGATCAGACAAGGGCTGAACAAAAATGGGCTTTGATTTTGAGATTTCCTCGATGTCATATTGGGGTTCAATGAATTTGGATCCTTCTAATCTTTGAGTTTTCTCGTAAGTTCCTCTATGCATGCTAGATGTGTCTATGCTAGAACGAGCTGAAAATATCAAATTGTTGTTAATATAATCACCAAAATAATGTTAAAGTCTTACTTTCAACTACCATCGTTCCAGAGAGTTGAGCTTCTCCTAAATTGTTTCTTGCTACGACTGTGTATTGGCCTGCATCCTCCGCACGGACTGCAGAAATATCAAGAGCAACATATCCAAAATCATGGTATGTTTGGATACGATTTGCAGGCATAAGGGGCTGACCATTATGATACCATTCAATCTTCATGGTAAGATCGCTTTGTGGTTCTACGCGAGCTTCAAAGTGAGCCCGTTGTCCTTCTAATATTTTGTTGGTTCCCTTAAGTGGCCCAAGGAAACGTGGCTTTTGCGTTATTTTCATTTCTTCTTCCTGTGAACGAGCATAGCGGGCTGAGTCTTCCAAGTATTGAATCTTTTCCAAGCCACCAGGATGTTGTGAATCGACGAGAATATCTTGCTTCGTAATAACAGACAAATTTGCGCTGGTTGTTGCTTGTCCAAGAGCATTGTAAGCTCTGCAGGTATATGTGCCGACATCATAAACAGTGATTTGTTTGATAGTGAGAGCAACGTATCCAAAGTTGAAGAATGTTGTGGCTCTAGCACTTGCCTCAAGAGGCTTTCCATCCTTCAACCACTCAACGCGCATTGTAGCATCCCCAACTGGCTCCAGACGAGCTTCAAAGTGAGCGTAGCCACCTTCTTTAATATTCGGTTGATCCTTAATGGGAGTCTTGAATTCCGGAGGTGAAATACTTTCAGGGATCTCTTGAACGTATTTCTTCTGTTGTTGGGCTTGATATGCTTCAAATTCTTCGACCTTTTCAATGTATCTTTGCTGTTCAGGTATACCCAAGTCAGCAGTAACAGTGCTCTTTGCCTTGATTGTAATCGTTGACTGGCTGATGGCTTCTCCAAGTCGATTAACAGCTCGAACAGTATACGAACCAGCATCTTCAGCCCGTAGGTGCATGATATTTAGGGAGACGTACCCAAAGTTGAAGATTGCAGTGATTCGCGAACTAGCTGTTATTGGTCTACCATCCTTATACCATTCAACCCGCATTGTTGGATCACTAACTGGCGTTAATTGAGCTTCAAAATGCGCATTGCGACCTTCTTCTAGCTCGCCCAAGTCATGTAATGGACGAATAAAAACTGGCTTTTGATTACTATATTCTTCTATGCTCTCTTGTCGTTGATATTTTGAATAATCCTCAAGATTTTGAATGTATTCTAAGCTGCTTGGATGTTGTGATGATTGTTCAATTGATGATCGTGCTGCAACAGTTAATGTAGCACGTGATTCGGCAACACCAGCTGTATTTGTTACACGACATAAATATTCTCCGGTGTCATGAGATAGTACACCCAATAAGTCAAGGGCAATAAAGCCAAACTTGAAGACGGATGTTGCACGTGAGCCTGGAATTATAAAAATAATTTGGACGATTAGATAATAGTTTTTCTATGCAAAATCTATTTATTGTTTGATGATGTTAATTAAACTAAACTTTTAATGTCTTTCAGATGATGCTAGGCGATTTTCTGTGTCGAAGATTATGGATGGCACTTATGGAGTTTTGCTGAATGGTAGAACTAGGTATGTGCATGGTGCTTACAGAATGATTAAACTAAAGTAGACTTTTTCAAAGCTGACTTGGACTTGAAATACAAAGTCTAACAAAAAGCTTCGACGATGGAACAACACATTGCTTTTTCGTTTATGTTTACAGGAAAGAATACGAGAAAAACTTAGTGGGATGATACACGAGTCAACGTGTCTATGCAACACACTATCAGTTTGTTGAGCGGAGGTGATACACGACTCAACACGCTGCACGCAACACTCTGTGTAATAACATGGCGATTTCATATGTGTGGGTGTACATTCCAAATTATTTTCACCCAGAATCGCTTGACAGTTACGCATACATACATAAACATTTTTCAAGCAACTGGAGGAAAAATAGAAATCGTTTCTAGTTTCAGTCAACACCGCACACTTCACTCTTACCCGTCCCTTGGCCTACGAACTGCGCAGAAAAAGCTTGTGCTGCTGCTGATCAACATGTTGACCCGTGTATCACCCCCCTAAGTGCGCATGCCCCAATCCCAACATTTTCTAGAACAGAAAAATTTACCCCCTCCATCGTAAAAGCTCATTTATTCCGGATTATCTTTATCGTATATTCAGCTTACATTGGACCGGTTCTACACATTCAACTTTGCATTCCACTTTTTGACGTTCAACTTTTTTTCTCTTTCACTCCAATGCGAAGTTTGAAACAGACTAGGGTTGAAAGGAAAATGGAAAGCAGCTCAGAATGGAATGGAAATTTGCGTTCAACTTTTGTGCTTTCGTTCAAAATTTTTATGAGTGTGCGAATATGTATGAATATGAGTGTATACGTATAGCAGTGACAGCCGAGCCTTTCGATTTTCTTCTTGATAAGCTGAAAATGTGTAGATACGAGGGACAGAATTGAACGTCAAAAAGTGGAATGCAAAGTTGAATGTGTGGAACCGGTCTTGGGTTCAAGTTTGCCGAGTTCGCCGCGACAGGCAGTTATTCTATTCTTGAGAGAGAAGACATTACGGAAGCAATGACAACTGTTTGAAAATTATGAAAACGCGCGTAATAATAATGTTTTGCATTAAGGATTGAATCCACCACCTCTGGTAGGTATAATTCTTCCTTTTCAGGGTTTGAGGTCACGATATCAGCAAGTTGTTCCATAGTTGTATTTTACGTTGAAAGAATGAATTCTTAGAATGGAAATGCAAAGGGAAAATCTGTAAGCGATGCTGATTCAGCAGGGCCTCGATAGTCCGAACCGAGGCTAATCCGAACGACCCCTACAACTGCTCTTCACCAATTACCGCCTCATACATTTTAGTTAGGGGCGGAATTTCTTGTCTCGTCTCATTCCCAGCAGCATTAGTTTCTTGTTGGCCACTGAAGCTGGAAGCTAATATGTATGTATATACTAGGGTGACCGTAGTGATAAGGGAGAATTTTTTTTAGCGAATTTTGCCAACGGGAACCCCACAAAATGATCAGTTTTTGCAGATTTTTAGATAGCCAAAATTTTAGCACGATTGGAGCACGTTAAACCGTGCCGCTACTCGCTCAAAGTTGGCAAAATCTCCATTTTTTTGCTGAACGGCGGAGTTTCAGAGTCATATCTCCAGAACAGTCCATTCTACACCCACGCGTAATGTCTTAAATTAAAGGTAATTTTGTTCTGCATAATTTATGTTTATACATATTTACCGTTACTTGTCGCCAAAAGGAGCTATAACAGCCTTTGTCACCAAAAACGTGTACCTCTAGGAACAAACTTCGAATATTATTTTTGATAAGTGATGATGACTAATCTTTATTTTAGTCTTTAATGTTTATTTAAAGAAAACTCTTATATTTAAGTAAGTAGGTACATAATTTATTGAGGAAAGTAAAAAATAGGTTCTCTAAGAAGTTAAATAGTATATAATGATCTATTCTAGAGCTTTGCTTAAAGTGGAGACATCAGGATACAGCTGTCGGCACCTGCTGACTAGTGGAAGGAGATATTGCTTTTGATCCTCATCTTTGGTCAGAAGATTATTGAAATCAGTTATTAATTTGACTGCTCGTTCGGCCATATCATTTACAACCTTCAATGATTGGACGATCCTGTATCCTTCTTTGGAATGAGCATTTTCCGGCCAGGCACTGGGAGGATCTTTGAGAAAATCTGTGTTGATATGAAAACGCTCAAAGAAATTCGTTGTCTCCTTAGTAATTAAATTGGACAATCCTGCTTCAACTAGTTGTTTCAATTGTTGTTTTTCGAGCTTTGGATTCATAACTCTCTCATGCAGTTTGTTTGCCATTTCTGATTTTTCTTCATTGGATCAAAGAACGCAAGAGCTACCAATTCGGCATTCAAATACCATAAACGGTTAGAAAATTTTGCTAGAGCTTTCTCAGAGTTATCCTTGTCAGTCTCTTGGTAGTCAAAAAAACTTTGCAAAAGATCAAGGTCTTGTTTGGGAGCCAGATGAGCTCTGAGGGCATTGAACCAAGCTTTGCAGTATACTTTGACGAGAAAAATACAAATAGCACCCAAAGAAATCTGTTCCTCGTTACTCATCTTGAATTGACCGCGGAAAAGGAATATTTTCAGACAGTAAATAGCCTTAGCCATCCACCTAGCGTGATGAATGGCACCTGGTGTTCTAAATCCAAATTCATTACCGTCGAGTGCTCCAACAAACACCATAACCAACTGTAATAGCTCTTTATAGTCAACGTTTTTTTGCAACTGAAACAATGTGAATCCCGAGAAAAATTATGTAACCTACGGCGTAGTTTTCATAATACTCGAAGTTTGTTCCTAGAGGTACCAGATCACGTTTTTGGCGACAAAGGCTGTTATAGCTCCTTTTGGCGACAAGTAACGGTAAATATGTATAAACATAAATTATGCAGAACAAAATTACCTTTAATTTAAGACATTACGCGTGGGTGTAGAATGGACTGTTCTGGAGATATGACTCTGAAACTCCGCCGTTCAGCAAAAAAATGGAGATTTTGCCAACTTTGAGCGAGTAGCGGCACGGTTTAACGTGCTCCAATCGTGCTAAAATTTTGGCTATCTAAAAATCTGCAAAGGCTGATCATTTTGTGGGGTTCCCGTTGATAAAATTCCGACATCGATTTCTTACGGTCACCCTAGTACACCCAATACTATTTTAAATAACATCATCTCCAGATTTTGATTAAAATTTCTGGATCCGCACTTGCTATGGAAGTGGGAGTTTCTCAGTTGAAAAGTTTCATATAATTATGAAAAATATGTATCAGAATTTTGGTATTATACAACGAACAAGTGTTCTGTATTTGAATTCAGTATTGTGCTTCGAGCGGTGCTATTTCTGACTGATGGAAGTGCGATCATAACCTCCTAGCGGTGGTAACTATGCTATGAGAGAGGATAGGCTAATATGACCGGGCTAGTCTCTTCCAAGTAAGGTTGGCGTGGGGCTAATAACCTCCCTCGGAAAAAAGAATTATTACGGAACAAGCAACATTTGTGTCGTTCAATGTAAGAGTTGTGTGACTCCGTATTTTAGAGCATTGGAGGTTGATTTGCTTTGTAACAGCATTTTGTCATAACTTTCGCTGTGGAGGGTTTAGCGGCTCCATAAGTGCACTATAAGTGCAATTATTTTACACTTCTGGAGTTGCTCTGGTTTTATAGCGGGGATGTGACGGAATGAGACTCCAAAGCGGGTCAACCTCTAGTGCTTTTAACTGTGCCGTTGCACCGCTTTGGAAGTGAACGACACATTTTTTGCGAGAGCCCAGGGCCGGATGCCGGTTGTAGAGCTTTTAAAGTAAGTAAGTAGTGTTTCGAGCACTTTTTTTTATAGGAATAAACAATTGCAATTATTTTGCTTGTATTGTGCTGAAAAGTGTCCAAACGCTAACGCTGAAGCTAAAGAATTGCACAGTCTTGTTTATATAATTAAGTCTCTTTGGATCATATATTACAGAACTGCAAGTCCAACATAAATTACATAATATATTTAAATTCCCAACTTAATTGAAATGAGAATTTGAACAAACAAGATAAAAAGAAATAAAATTTCAACACAGTACAAATAAAATATTTTCGGCGCCTAATACTAGAAAATTCTGGCAAAATATACCAAAAGTGGTTGCTCCTTTCGCAATTTGTCCTTCAAAACAAGAATTTATTTGGGCTATTCAAAAAAATATAAAAAAAACACATATAAATAAATATAAGTAAGAATAAGCATTTCCTCTCTGTAAATATTATCAAAATATACTTGTTTTCTTCTTTACAACAAGGCGAATAATAGTCACATCGAATGTTTATTTTTATCCTGTAAGTGGGTGTGCTCTGACAGGCTTGACAGAAGCAAAAATATGTTAATTTTTAGGGTGTTTTTCTTTTAATAATAATTTGAAAGTATTTTTTTCACCAAAAATGTCTTCTAGCAACTACCTTCAACTTATGCATGTTGCTGTGTAGCTATTTTATTATTGAGAATAAAATAAAGTTTTCGGATAAATTTGTTGCCGGGACGGCGGGGTTTGGGTTATTATCGTAATAATTGTTATTATTCAGTAAATTGTTCCTTTGTTGCCTTGAAATTGTTAAACATTAAAACGGAAATCCTTTTAACAATGTTTACGACCACATGAAACTGAAAAAATATTTCATTATATCCGTGTTGGTTTTTTTTGTGCAGAGGCATATGAAAGATCCGGGAAAGTATTAACATATAAAATTTATAATTAGAATTAGAGAAATTTTGCTATGCAAAAGAAAGATGTAAAATGTAGGATTAAAGAATCAGAATTTATTTCTTTCAACATTTCTTTTTTGTTTGTTAATTTTAAAAAGGTGCTAGCAATTTAATTTCATGCCAAAAATTTCTTTTTTAATGTTTTATACAGCATCTGAAAATAGACAGAAGTTTGGGCAAAATCGAGAAGGTGTGTTTGGGAAACGAAAATTTTTGCATTTACTTAATTTGCATTTTGTGAATTTTCTTTTTTATTTGTTAGTTTTTTGTTAAAACGCAAAAAAAAAAATTTGCAGAAAAAATTGCAATTTTTCAAAAAACAGAAAATCGCTGAAACAAATTTTTTAAATTCAAAGAATCAATTTGTTCTTCGAATTTCTAACAATATCGTTCTTTCTCAAAATATTGAAAAGAAAACTAAGATAATTTTATAAATCAGGTGAAATTCTTTCTTTGAACAAACGTTTGAAAAGAATTTATTTACACAGTGTTTCAAAGTGTGTATAGTAGAGTTTGTATGTGAAAGCAAGAATAAATTTTGCAAAATTTGCTTGCTTCCATTCTTTTTTTAATAAAAGAAACAAATAAATTCTAGGAACTTATGCAGAGTATTGTAATGTTTTGTATTAAAAAATGCTAAAAATAATATTATTAAGAAACTAGCTGGGACCCGGTACGCCTCGTTGCACCCATAAGCCAATAGTAGCCAATAAAAACCATCCATTGACTTGATATTTTTCGAGATATGAATTTTACACAGACGAAGTGCCTCAAAGAACGGTTACATGGGTCTTCAGACGGCCGCCATGGATCTAACAGTATATTGAGTATACTACATTGCTTTTTATACTCTACTTGTCATACCCTTTCATTTGATACCCATGTCGATCCGCCCTCTTGAGACGGCCGCAGATCTAACGGTATATTGGAGTATACTATATTGCTTTTGGTATTCTAGTTATCATACACTTTCATTTGATACCCATGCCGAGCGAGTTGTGAAGAAAGTGGTAATCCGCCCTCTTGAGACGTCCGCCATGGATCTAACTGTATATTGAGTGTAGTATATTGCTTATTGTATTTCAGTTTAGTTTCAATAGCGTCATGGAAGGTTATATTACAAAGGTTTAAAAACTGGCACTTTCATAGGCGTACCCAGGCGGTGTTTTTTTGGGTTCAAACACCTCCCCGAAATAAAGGCAAAAAGAATGTGATCGCTCATGTCATTCGTAACTTATTGTTTAAAGTGAGCAAGGAGCGAGCTATCAGCAGCAGAAGTATTTTTGGAGTTTATTCCGACTACTGACATTGCAGGGAGAGATTTCACCAATCGTAGCTTAAAGGAGAACGGAACGGACTACGGTGATGCAGCAGGAATAGGCGGGCTGTTTCAAGGTGCTGCAGTGCACACTCATTGAATCTGACGATATTATATTCGTGCTTTCAAGCTAACATCCGCAATTGAGTTGGTATAGATCGGCGTACAGACATGCTGAAAAGACAAATACGAGAACTTCTTCCAACATATAATTCTTTCAATATGTGAAACTCGGTGGAAGCACAAACTTGCGGCAGTAAACGCCTTCAAAAAAACTTACGCTATACGATAGCCCTTTTGCAAACAACTTCAAGTAGTCGACTGTGAAACTTAATACAAGCGTTTAGTGACATTGATGTTGTATGAGCTATCTTGAAACGCATTAGAAATAACTCTGACGATGAGTTTAAAACTGTTGTCGAAGCAGTTTCTGATGCTTTGTTACAAAGTGAATGTATCAAACAAATGTCTTGCGTAGGAAAAATGCAAGTGAATTGCATGAATACCTCCAATGTTCAAAATCGCTACAAAATCAGCTGTTTTATGACATTTGTAGATCATATAATAAGCGATTTAACTGCTCTTTTTTCCAATCATCGGAAAAACAATACTGCTTTATGCAGATTTTTGCCACAAATCTGTGTGACTTGTCCTAAAACAGAGATTTACCAGGCCATTGAAAAGGCCAGGCCAGTTCTGCCAGAAACGAACGCCGCAATTGTCAAAGCTGAGTTTAAAATTTGACGTGAAGTGTGCCTGCCACTCCGACAATAGTGCTAAGAGTTCTGTGTAAGCGCAGGACTACTGTAACGCGGACTGCTTTTTGCAGCTTTAGCCTTCACACATGCATACTTTTCCTTTTTCGTCATAATCACATATATCAAAACTTGAAAGTTACCTCTTAGTCGATCATCTTAGTTAAGTAAAATTTGAATATTTACGATTTTACTAGGTTTGAGGATCGATGAAGAAAGTTTTGGACAGGCATATTAGAAAACGTTTTACAGCGAACATCCTGCACTGCTTGAAATTAGCCTATCGACCAAACTGATCTACAAATACTGCCATTCATGTGCTCGTGAGAGATATCGCGAGGTTCTTCCGGGCCAACGAAATCTATCTCTGCGCTTTTGTAGATAATGAGGAGCCGGAGTAAAAAAGATAAGATGGATCACGTCGCTTCTCAACAGCAGATTCATAATTGTTGAGATAAATGGAAAATCGATTACGGCAATGACTGCTAAAAGATGTCCCCAAAGGGGCGTTCTACTACTGCTCTAATCGTAACCACGAACTTCTTGCTGACCTGAATGGCTGGGGCTTTAAAGCACAGGTCTATGGAGGTGATATTGTCATAACGATTAGTGGCGTTCATGATGGCACCATTTCAGACCTAATGCATGAAAGTTGTTCTGGCATATGTGCTTAGCTGGTGTCGGAGCAAGAACTTGTGGTATTAATCCACAAAAACTGTCCCTGCATCTAGAAAGAAGCTTAAAAACTGCTAATGATAGGTTTTGGTTAGACGAACAAAATTCGTATGGGTGCGGCGGGGGTTGTCCAGTTCAGTTTAGCCGCTGGGAGATTGAAATTTTTTTGCCGCTGGGACATTGAAATAATGAACCTTTTACAAAATAAACAAAATTGTACTTACTCGCTGCAAGAGGTTTCCCATTTAGGAACCATTCAACTACCATCGATGGATCTCCTACAGGTTCGATACGAGCTTCAAAGTGCACCTTACCACCTTCAAGTTGTTGAACATTTTGCAATGGTATAATAAATTGTGGGGGTGGATAAACGCGATCCTCTTCTCCAGGACGCAACTTAGGCTTAGCTCGTTCAACATGACGTAAGTAAATAATTTCCGGTCCTGGTTGGGGTCTGTTTTAACAAAAATATTTAATTTAATTTAATTTTTTAATTTTGCTTATTATTATTAAAATCTTACTCTGGTTCAATAATCTTAGTTGGCCGCGGTAATTGTAGACGTCTTTGTTCTTGTACCGGTTCTTTTGGCGTTTCAACATGAAGCCGTGCACGGGTTACAGTTGATCCAGCAACATTCTGAGCAGTACATTGATACCATCCAGAATCGTTTGCTTTTGATCTAGGAATTTCTAAGCAAGTAGCTCCACCATCAATGCTAACATAACGATCTGCTGTTGGTGCAATTGGTACACCATCCTTTTGCCATGTAATTTTTGGTATTGGTGTACCAACAGCTCTTGCGGTTAAAGTTACTGGCTCGCCTTCCCTAACATTAACTGTTGTAAATCTTTGGACGAATTTCGGTGCAACTACTTGTTCTTTTTCTAAAACATTTAGTTGAGCCTGAATAGCAACTTCGCCTGCCTTGTTGCGAGCAAGACAGATAACAGTTCCTGCATCGAAACGGCTTACATTTGTTATCATAAGTGAATGACTTCCAGATTCGTTGACTAGAATCTTATGGGTTGCATCGTCTTGCACTTGACGTTCGTTTATAAACCAGTATACTTCAGGGTATGGCCGACCTGTCAGGCGACAGTCGAATCTGGTCATTTTACCTTCGGTTGCTTCCCTGTCTTGGAAGGCTTTAATGAAATTTGGACTAAGTGCTTTGCCAGATTCTGCTTCTTCGGCTGTTGCATCGACTGGTTTTGGTTCGTAGGCAGTTTCTTGTGCGGGTTCAATTGCAAGTACGGCTGATGATACGACACAGCCTTGAGTATTTTCAACCAGTAAAGTATAATAACCAGCATCTTGCACGGTGGCATTCTTAATGCGAAGTGTAGCTAAACTGTTCGAATATGTGATTTCGATCTTATTGGATGATACAATGCGTTGACCATTTCTAAACCAAGTTAATCTTGGTTTAGGATTAGAACTAACTTTGACAGTGAATACAGCATCTGAACCTTCAATTAATTTTGAATTTCTTGGCTTTGTGCCAATTTGTGGCGGCGACGCTGGTCCCAAACTACGATCAACTTCAGTTACTAATTTAAAATCAGCTTCCATTGATGTTCGACGGGTTATAGATTCTCTAAATGATACTTCACGTAGCAATCTATATTCAAATGTATCAACACGAAATTCTTCTTCAATTTTTGTATAAGTGTAACCATTTGTAAAACGATCAACAGCCTGCGTCTGCTGTAATGGCTGACGTGGCTGTATTGTTGGCATAGGCTGTCCTTCCGGCTGTATAAATACAGAGCAGATTGCTTCACCATATTGATTTTTTGCTGTACAGGTATATTCTCCTTCATCGCCAGGACCAATTTGATTAATTAATAATGATACATCACCAGTTATTTCATTGTAGCTCATTCGGAATTTCTGTGACTCCAAAAGTGGTGCGCCTTTTCGAGTCCATGATACGAATGGTTTTGGATTACCACGCAATTTACCTTCAAATAATGCATTTCCACCTTGCGCGAAACGTGCATTCTTGAATATTTGCTCAAAAACTGGTGGTGAAATATTTTGCCCACCATATTGCTGTTGTTGGTGAGTTTGTTGTTGCTGTTGTTGATATACTATTTGTTGGGTTCCTGGCTGCTGAATTTGTTGAATTTGTACAGTTCCACCATGTTGTACTGTAAAATTGATTAATTTTTTTTTTAGAAAACAAAAACAAATTTTTTTTTTATAAAAACTTAAATGAAAATTTTTCAAAAATATATTAAATATTAAAAAATAATATTTGAATATTTTATCTGGATTTGTTTTCATTTGACATCTTATATGGGGAAATCTCCGTATATGTTTTAATTGTTATAAATATTATAATAAATATAGAAAAATTCTTCCAAGTGCATGGAAATTGCGATTAATAAAAAAGACATTTTTTTCTTCAATTTTTTGGCGTTTAAACAAAGTTTTTTTCTCCTTCCAAATACATTGACATTATTTTATTGTATCTATCTAAAATATATATATTCGTATATATGTACGAAATTGCTCGGCAGCTATTTTAGGAACACACGAGCAACTTATAAGATCACATTACGCGGAACCATTTTAGGAGCAACTTGGCTCAGTTTGTGATTAATGCTTAAAGGATTAAGTGCATTTTAATAATAATAATAAAAATTTTGAAAAAATGTAATCGATAAAAAAAATTACATTAATTATAAGACTACATTTACACAATACCGATCCGAAATTAACATTTTTTTGTTGGGATTGAGAATGGCTTATTGAATGAAAATATGATATATCAAAAAACAATATACGTATTATCCTTTATATTTTCAAAATACAAAAAGAAAACGCTACAACTATATTTTGTTTAATTATAGTTTGTTTTTGTTCTCTATCTCAAAAATTCAATTCTTGGAAAATGCCCTAGAAAAAAAATTCTTCTACAAAGTAACTTTAATTTAAATTTTTAATTTAAATTTAAACCAAAAACGAAAGTTGAATTTACAATTTAATCGAATTCACCCATAAAATTGAGTTAAAATAAAACTAGGTACACAGTCGTTGCATCTTGATTCGTTACAAGACATGAAATTGTTTAACCTTTTATGGAAAAGCGACTTTTCCAAATGAAGATACAAAAAATATTTCAAATTCACTCGCGATTACTGGTTAACTCTGGGTAACCTACATTTTGTTACGTATTTTCGTTTTCAAGTTCGTACCGATCTCGAATTAAATTTCACTCATTTGCAAAGACACTAAAAAAAATTTAGGAACATTGAATCACACTTTTTAATTTTTTTTCTTTCAAATATTAATTTTTTAAGTTTTTTTTTAATTTTTCATTTCATTTTGCGCATTCTGGACGATTAAAACTAACCTCTTTGTTGAGTAGTTATTTGTTGACTACTAACACGATGTTCAGTTCGGCTAATCCTTTGCTGTTGTTGAGATGAATATTGCTGTGATTCCTGGGAAATAAATTCCTGGCTTTGGCTCTGCGCCGTACCCTGTTGTTGGTACGGGTTAGAATTTTGTCGCTGCATTATGTAACACTATAGCACATAAATTGCTTGGAAGGATATATATTCAAAAGTGAATTTCTCTTTTTTTATAATAATTATAATAACACAAAAAGGTTCGATATTGTATCCTTTTTTTTTATTTTATTTTTTTATTTCTCTCAATAGAAAAAAAGAAAATTATTTAACTTTCCGATATTATCAGCCAAAAAAAACTATTTCCTTTTTTCTCAAACTACACTTTTCACTTTTTGCAGATATTTTTCACCAAAAATTTTCATTCACTTTTTTTATGCTTTTTTTGCTACGATAGAATTTTTCTATTTTAATCCTGTATCGGTTCGGTTGGTGTTGGGTTGATCGTTAAAAAAATTATTTTGAATAAAAAAAATTTTTACACTTATTTTCGAAAATTATAAATTATTTTTTATCTTTCACTATAATGCCATCCACGGCTTAATATTATTAAATATTAATTATTTTTTTCTTTTCTATATTATTTTTTATTATTATTTCACTTAAAATTAAAAATAAAAAGTTTCAAGTCATAATCCCCGAGACTGAAACCAAGACGTCGGTCGTTTTTGAGGTGCGAGCGAAGAATGACACAAAAACGATCTGGCTAAAGCTAACCGAGATTCTACCAAAATGTTTTGCTCCTATGACTTCTTCAATGTATTTTATATATATGTATTACTCATAAAAACTTTCAATATATATATAAACTCATTTTTCATTGCATCTTCACACATATATGCAGGAATCACAAAAAAAAAAAAAAAACGTTTTCATATAAGAATGAACACATGAGAGTGGGGGTCTTTAGGATGCTCTGACTGTTAGTACTAAAAATAAATTGTTCTTATTTTAAGACTAAAAATTTCCCATCTCTCACTAATACACTAACTACTTGCACCAAAACTGATCCAATGGGGGGCTCTAAGGAAGCTAGATTAAAAAATAAAACATTGCTAGATACATTTTTTTATATTACTTAAAAAATATATTTACTTCAATTTTCCCTATTTAAAATATATTATATAAAAAAAATGTCATTGTACTTCTTCTGATCCTTTAAAATTTAATTCTCGATCGACAACCGATCGCGATTGTGCACGCGCAACTCTACATACAATTATACTGAAACAAAACAAAAAAAAAATTCTATGCGCATGCGCCTCTGGCTCACCATAACTTGGCATAGTTTTTATCTATTTGTTAAGAATTTTGCGGTTAAAGTTAGTGCAAATAACCGTCACCACGTAAGTTACTATCGACCAAAGCCAGCTGTTGTTGTGCATGATCGGTTTTGTTAGTTTACGCTGTCTTATAAGTTTCATTCAAGATTTTTCTCCACAAATTGATCGCGATTAAATAAATTCTTTTACTGGGTTAAAACTCCCATTTAATGTTATTAAACTTATAATTTTTATTTATTTTTATAACATTTTTTTGAAAAACCACAATTTGTCTGCGCGAGTGCAAATTTTTTTCTTAGTTAATTTTTTTCCGTTTTAAACAATTTTTTGTACAAGTTTTTCGTTAAGAAAACATTTTGTACTTCTGCCAAATAAATTGTTTCCTGGTCGCAAAAAAATTGACAAATTTTTTGTATTGTAGAAAGTTTTATAAATTATTTATTTTGTCGTTAAAAAAATTGTTTATCCGCATTTTTCACATAACAGACTATAAAGTAAATTTGAATTTGAAAGTGTTACAAACACTGGATAAAGATAACAAAAAATGAAGAGCAAATGTTATCTTGATACTCAACAAATATATTTTTATGATAACATACTGGTTGGAAATACCAAAAAAACAAAATAAACAACAAACAATGAAGAAAGGTTAAATTAATATGTAGTTAGATGAATCGTAACGATCAAAAGACATTAATGTAGTTTTATTTTCAAATTGTGTTTATGACTGAAATTAGATTTATGATTCCAAATTCGCATGAATACTTTACGTTCTTAAGCTACAATTCTATGGTTTAAACTTCCCTAAACTGCATCAGAGATGCTGGTGAGAAGTGGCCGAACAGTAATTAGTCACACCGAAAATGGAAATTCAATTCGTCGCACAGTGGGGCAAAAGGCCGAAAAGCTGGCCAAAAGTCTTTAACATTAACCAATTAATTTGAAATTTGGTATACGGGTTTTTTTGGGGTCGGTGATCGCGAATTTAGTGGCCATTTTTCCATAAACAAGATGGCGGCTTCAAAATGGCGACCAAAAGTAGTTAAATATCCTTTAATTGCTACAAAACTTGGTATACGGGGGTTTTTGGGGTCGGTGATTACGAATTTAGTGTCCATTTTATCATAAACAAGATGGCGGCTTCAAAATGGTCACAAAAAGTAGTGAAATAGCCTTCAGTTGCTACAAAACTTGGTATACGGGGTCGCTGATTTCGAATTTAGCGGCATTTTTTTAATAAAATATATAAAGGACCCCGCACAAATTATATGGAAACGTGCTTTCGGTCAAATTGGCTGGAATTTTACTATGTTGTAGCTGACATCGTCCTGATCAAAAGTGTTCATGGGCACGAAACCCAAAAATTATATCTTTTGGGGTTTTCAGGTACTTTTAGGATCTACCTCTCTTTTGCCTCCCACGGCCCCAAAACAAGTCGTAGGAGGCTCCAAGACCCCTCAATATTTTCGTAACGGTACCTACTATTAGTAAAAAATACCATAAAAATCCCCCCTTGCCTCTAAGGGGGCTAGGGGGCGGTCCGTATGGCTGCAACAGGTAAAATGCACTTATGCAGTTTATACTTTTACCTCCCACGGCCCCAAAATATTAGTTGTGCATTATTTGTAACAGTAGTTTTATTTCATTTTTATTAATTGATTAAAACCAATAAACAATGCAACGTGGAAAAGTTTTAAGTGAAGTAGAGAAGCAGAGAATTTTAGATTTTCAGAAAGCTGGATTTAAACAATGTCAAATTGCAACTGAATTGGGAAGATCTCAAAATGTAATCAGTAACTTTTTAAAGCTTGGAATTGAGAATTTTTTGATGCACCTACAAATCGATGTAATTAGAGCCCCAGGTGAGGTGCAATGACTTTTTTTTGATTGATTATGAATTATTACAAGGTAATTAACTAGTTTTATAATTTAGACATTGGTGGCGTGCATAGAGTGCATATGGGAGGGGGCAAACTTTCAGGACCCTTTTTGACCCCCTTAGAGGGAAATTCGGATTTTTATATTATTTTTGTGTAACTGTACGATTAATTACGAAGATTTTCCTACGTTTTGGGGCCGTGGGAGGTTAAAGTATAAAGTACATAAGTGCATTTTACCTGTTGCAGCCATACGGACCGCCCCCTGTCCCCATTAGAGGCAAGGGGGATTTTTATGGTATTTTTTACTAATAGTAGGTACCGTTACGAAAATATTGAGGGGTCTTGTAGCCTCCTACGACTTGTTTTGGGGCCGTGGGAGGCAAAGAGAGGTAAATCCTAAAAGTACCTGAAAAACCCAAAAGATCTAATTGCGGGGTCCTTTTAAATAAAAACTTATAAGCAAATCAATCCTGAAAATATTAACTATGTAGTCTAACAAAGGATTTATTGAACGTCTGATGATCTTTACAAATTACAAATGAGTGAATATGAGTATTTTAAATCTTTAAAATAGTGATATATCATGAATAGCAATTCGTACGGGAAAATTCAGAACATTTTTTTGCAAATAATAGTATAATATACAAATTTTGTAAACACTATTTTATGATAACACTTACCGTTTAACATGTATTTGCAAAAAACTGATATTTTGACCCTTAAACCTCATAGATGAAATGTAGAATATCTGTAGACTTTATAACCCTTTATAAGAACCGTAAAAGGAAGCTCTCTGCCACATTCATTTTAGCCTGTACGCCGCTATTTTACTTTTTGGTCTAAATTTACCTGTACTGTTTCCAAACTCAACAAATATTAAGAATATTCCGAAAAATTTTATGCAGCAGTTTATGAAAACAATATTCATATAAATATATTATATATGAATACATTAAAAGGTTATTTATACACAACAAATACGGCACGAATAAACCATAAAATGATGCACTTTTTAAATAAAAACGTCCACCGACTAAAATTTTGCAAAAAGTCTCAATTTTTGTTGTTTGAATTTTGTGTAAAAATGTTTAAGGAACATATTAAAAAAAATTTTAAAGCGGGATCCAGCGAGACTTTTTTTGTAGGGCTTCTTTAACAAAAGATTTTGTACCAAAAATAATCAAAATTTTACTGTCTTTTATTAATTAATTAATTACACAGGTATAAAAATAGACAATATTGCTTACAGAAATGTTTTCTAGATACTTTGAGGAGAAGAATCCATTTTTTGTTAATTAAATAGCTTTTACCACTGTAAAATAATAAGCACACCAAATAGCAGCTTCAACAAGGGCTTAAAAATTCTCACAATCACTTGCTGCAACGGTCACTTTTGCATTGATCCTGCGAAGAGAAAAGGGACACCTGACCGCCATAAACCGGTTTAATGTGTGGCAGGGGTCTCCTACTAGATATTTATCAGGCAAAAAGTTTGAAAATCGAACTTCGATTTTTCGACTTTTGGCCAGCGTGGAATGTACAACCAGGACATCAAGTCGGTCAAAAGGAAATCATAGCAATGGAATTGTTGAAATGCAAAATATCGGTTGCTGCGCTATCGGAACTACGGCTTACGGGATCTGGGACATTGACGATTGTCCCGCCAACAATCGATGAAACAATGACGCTTTATAATTCCGGTGGTGAGAGACGAGCGGCCGGGGTCGGCTTTATGGTCGATCGACGGGCTGCCAGCAGCGTTATCGCATTCCAACCGATATCCGAGCGCTTGTCGGTTATAACCGTCAGTAGAAGATCAAGCTCGCTTTACAAGAGATCAGATGGATAGGAGACGGGACAATGGAAAAGGGAGCCAAACATATAGGGCTGCAAATAAATACCGACAAGAGTAAGATTCTAATTCAGTGGGTGGAAAGAAGAAGATGAAGAAATCACAACACCACCTGGGGGGAATATAACTTTGAGCGGTTAAATCAATTTAACTACCTGGGGTCCACAGTCAGTGAAGACAACGATGAAACGATAGATGTGCATCGAAGAATAAACGCCGCAAACAGAACATACTTCTCACTACTGCCGTAATGAAATCCAGACATCCACAGAAAAACCAAAATTAGAATTTACAAAACCATCATATGGGTAATTCTTTTACAAACCGAACACTTTCTGACCGACCCCTCTTCGATTTGTCTGAAACTTTTTTTACGGGTTCTATATCGAAAAATAAGATATACGTGTCCGAGGATTTTCCCATTTTTTATTTTTATTTTTTTTTACGGGAGGTGGAAAATTCGAGATTTTCGTGATTTTTGGATTGAAGAAATATTTTCAAAAATTCATAACTCCGGTTCTATTTGAGCTAGAAAAAACATTTTTTTTTTAAATTAAAGGTAAAAGAGGGAATTTTAAGGAAAAAAATATTTCAAGAAAATTTATGACAATTTTTCCATTGTTATTAGCAATTTAAATGTTAAAATAGATATTTAACAATGTTCCCCACCTCGTAGCACTTTTTAAATATAACCATTGTATTCTACGTTAAATTTTACATTGAAAATGCTTTTTTAAAAAATGGAGAAAAGATGGTTTCTATTGGAGAAAAACCAAATAAACAAGCGTGACATTTTCGTCGTTCGAAGCGTATTAACGGAAATATGATCTGAAAAGATTTTCATAAAATTCGGTCGAGACGTTTTTGAAGTGAAAACTTCTTTAGCCGCGTTGGGCACTTTTTGATAGCGGAAAATGTTATGGGTTCGCGTCACCGACATGCTCATGACTGGCGCACGCGCTCAATCGATTATAATCAAAAACTTTTTGATTTTGAATAAAAAAATAAATCTGACCGCCTACTATTATTCAATTAAGTATCGAAAATGAAAATATAAAACCAGTCATTTTGACTGATGTGTTAAATATCTGCTTTCCAAATTTGTTTGGATCCTTGATCCTGAAGATGTCTTCAGACGATAACAAAAGAAAAAATGATGCTATCGTAAAAAAGTCAAATGTTCTGCTTTTGTCAGAAACTCGTATGAAAAACGAAGAACCACTTGATGCTCCGAATTTCAACTTTGTTGTAAGTTATAAAAGACCCGAAGTTCCAGCAGCAGGAGTAGCTATTTATCACAATACTCAAGATACGTCACACTTCATTACTTCATATATGGACATTAGGGTGGTTCAAAAATGGCAACAAAATTTCAAAAAAACGTGCACCCTTCTATCTTTAAGTTCAATTAAAATGATGATTTTTGGCGGCAATCGGAGAATTTTTGATTGACACTAACCATTGCCGCCGAGCACATTTCGTTTTAGAGATTTACGATTTTTAAACGATAATAAAAATTTGATAATTCTGTTCATTTACGTCCATTAAACTACCTAGATCGTGGTTTTTATATGGTTTTCGAGGTCGCTGATTACCAATTTGACGTCAAATCGAAGGTTTGACAAATGACAGCTGTCAAAAACGCTGTCAACTATTAACAAAATATTGCCTTTTTTTACATTGAAATTTGAAAAAATTTCGTGCTATAGAGGGTTTTCGAGGTCGCTGATTACGAATATGACGTCAAATCAAAGGTTTGCAACATGACAGCTGTCAAAAGCAGCTGTTAGAAATCGCAAATCTCTAAAACGAAATGTGCTCGGCGGCAATGGTTAGTGTCAATCAAAAATTCTCCGATTGCCGCCAAAAATCATCATTTTAATTGAACTTAAAGATAGGGGGGTGCACGTTTTTTTGATTTTTTTTTTGGCATTTTTGAACCACCCTAATGGACATACATACTAAATTCACTAGAAGCATTGGTGTTAATGTTTCTGATATAGGCGAAATATGCGTTGCTCGTTGCAGTTCCGAGAATGGGCAATACATATTAATGGTTGCCGTTTATATTTCGCCTGGAAAATCTATGAGACAGATACAACAATTTTTATTCGAAAATTTGATGATTTATACAAAAGAAGGTTCTGAAATTCTCGAAAAAAGATTCGGCGAAAAATATGACAATGTACCGATGATTTTAAGTGGAGACTTCAATATTAACTTTGCAGATGATAAAAATCTACCATTAATTGAATTTTTAAATGCAACACTTAATTTAAATATGTCCAATGATCGGAAACTTAGTACTACCAAATATAAAACGACGATCGATGCGGTTTTTACGCGATACTTAGATAAATTTGAATCAAACATTTTCATTTCTTACTTTAGTTACCATAACCCGATTGTATCTTTTTTACAATAAGTGCTAATGAAATAGGATGGTCAAAATTGCTACAATTATTACATAATTTAAAAAATAATTCTGAGATATCGGTTGAAGATGCAGCAGCATTAAATTTTATAGAAAAAAGTACACTTATTAATGAAGACGCAGTTACTTGTGCTACATATTTTAATAAGTTGGTTAATGTCCTAATGAAAATACTGCAATCAAAAAGATTTAGTCCTTTCAAGAAATATAGAATTTTGTATTACTTCGAAAGAATCGAATTTCAACATCTAAGTTCTAAGTTTTCACTTCCATCGGCAGTCCCTATAACTGCCAATTTTTTTTTGTTGAAACGACTTATGTGATTTTTGTACGTACCCAATATCGCAAGAATGAACATTGATACTGACTTCGTTTGTATGCCGATCGTAGCGTATTACCGAAGTAATACTTTGAAAATAAAAATGACTTTTTTGAGTAACCGATCGAAGCATATTAACGAAAAAATTTCATAACATTCGATAAAGCCGTTTTTGTTTAAATGGAAAGACTTTGGCTAAAGGTCACAAGGACCTTAAATTGAATAGTTTCGCTAATAAACTCGTAGAGTGAAACCCGTTCTAAATCATATTACCTTTTCTGGTTTCAGCAGAGGGAAAGCTTTCCATGAAGTCGCCATCTGTCGAAATCCTAGCACTCTTTAAAAATAGTGCACGTTCAGGAAAAATAAATTGTCGATTAAATATTGAGGATTTACCACTAATCGTTCTTTTAACTATCTTCTCTCAGGATTACTTTGGCACCAGTTCTAGTACTAGCCAACTTCTCACTAATCCTAAAACTATTACTACTTTTAATGTAGTCAGTTTTTTAGTATTTACATATTATTTAATGTTACATTGTATAGGAGTTTCATTAGTCTCCTTTCGGTATAGGAGTTTCATTAGTCCGAAGAAGCAGGTGTAAGAAATATAATATTTTCTTACAATTTGTTATTACTGTTCAATAAAAAACGAACTATCCATTCATAATATTCATCATTCATCATACTGGGAAGTTGATGGTGTGGACCGAAAGGGTCAAACCCACAACCCAACTAGTTTATGAAAGGCATTTGCGAAACTTATGCAAGATGTTAGGGTAATAATGAATGATCGTGTCTGATCAGCATTCCCCATTGTAGAAGCACTTTGAGATTATTTTTTTGTATGACGATTGCAAAAAAATTGTCTGGAAACTATTCTTAGAAAACATTATTCGTAATTTTAGACATTATTCTTAATTTTGGAAAAAAATATTGATTTTATGGAAAAAAATGTGGTTCTGGTTTAATTTTAATTACAAAAAAAAAATTACAGGACATATCCCTTACTATACATTGTTTTTTTTAGATTTTTTTTTTTCAAATTTTCACTTGGGTTATGTTGTTATGTAACCCTAAAAATATATACATTACTAGCTGGGACCTCGTACGCCTCGCTGCACCCATTAGCCAATAGTAGACAATAAAAATACCTAGTCAATGGATGGGACTTGGTATTTTTTGAGATATGAATTTTACACTTTACAGTCTCAAAGAACGGGTACATGAGTTTTGAGACGGTCGTCGTGGATCTAACGGTATATTGAGATACTGCATTGCTTATTATGTTTTACTTATCATACCTTTTCATTTGATATCCGTGTTTAGGGGATTTTGAAGAAAGTGGTAATTCACCCTTTTGAGACGGCCGCCATGAATCTAACGGTATATTGAGTATACTACATTGCTTATTGTATTGTACTTATCATACCCTTTCATTTGATACCCATGTCGTGGTGGTTATGAAGAAAATCGTAATCCTACTGCATTGCTTATTGTATTCTACTTATCATACCCTTTTACTAGATACCCATATTGAGGGTGTTGTGAAGAAAGTACCACTTTATGAAGAAAGTGCCCCCTTTTGAGACGGTCGCCATGGATCTGACGGAATATTGAGTATACTACATTGCTTATTCATTTGCGTATTCTACTTATCAAATGAAAGAATAATTCATTTAATACCCATGTCGAGGGGGTTGTGAATAAAGTGGCAATCCGCCCTCTTGAGGCGGCCGCCATGGATTGTATTTCAGTTTAGTTTCAATAGCTTCCGGGTTATTGTTTGACAGCTACGTAAATTTGAAATTATCATTAAATGGAATGATTCAATTTAATGACAATTTTACATTTACGAAGCTGTCAAACAATAGGTAGGCCATGAGGCTATTGAAACTAAAATGAAGTGAAAATACCTAAAATTACCAATTTTTTAAATTTTTCAGATGTTTCTTTTGATCAAAGGTATAAAAAGGCCTGAAACCTATTCTCAGACCTACAAAATATACACAAAAAAATTCATAAAAATCGGTCAACCCGTTTCGGAGGAGTTCGGTAACAAACACTGTGATAGGAGATTTTTATAGGTATACATAGATATTTAATGTACAATTTGATGTACAAAAATCAACAACTGACGCCAAAACGAGGTTTTTTTTATCTTGCACTTCCTGTGATCGGTTGAGATTTCTTTTTACCCCACTAAATAATTGATATATATTTAACTTTTGTTTAGCTTTAGTGGTACCTATTTTAATTTTGGTATTCAGTTTGTAGTGTTGTTATATTTTTATTTTGAATATAGTTAATAAAAAACTAATTTGTAACTGGTTAACTTCATGGCAATTCTTATTTTAGTAGGCAACATGATGGTTGACCGGGGGTTTCACTTCGGGGTTCTCTTTTTTCGTTGGTGTTATTGAGTGATTGCAGGTCCACGGAATCTTCGAAGAGATTCAACGTGAAGCGAAAGTAACGCGGGAACGACCTAAAGAGGATTTCGCACCGACATATAGGTAAGTGGTGAACCATGTAGGTATTGGTCCGGCCACACATCTCACGACCCCTTCCAGCGAGTTGGCGTTTACGTTATCGCCGGCATAACATCCCCTTAACGGTTATTTCGGTGGGTTAGGGATGGTGAGTTTCCTCAGCATTTTTTTTATGTTTGCGAGTGCTTCCAGAGTCAGGTTCTTCCGGGCTTCTAACTCATGTGACATGAACTGCTGCTGCAGCATACTTGCGCCATAGTACATAATAAATTGATAATTTTTTTTCATAAATTGATTGCCAATAGTATCAAGAGTATGTGTGAAAATTTCAGGTTGATATCTACAATAAAACTCGAGTTACAGCCATATAGATAACGGTAGTTTTATAACAAAAAACCACCCCTGATGACTTTCATTGCTGACCGTTGTTATATGGTCCCGTGATACATGACGAATAAATGGTAAGGTATTATTTCTGTAAAAGAAATTTTCATCATAGACTTATTACTACACAAAAGTTAATACGCGTTTTTCTCAAAACTGTGGATTTCAAATTTGTCCGCAAAACACAGAAAAATATATTCGTCCGATCGGCCTAAAATTTTGACGCGTTATTTTAAATGAATTTTTTCATACAATGAAGCTCTAAAAACTGATTATTATGCCAAACTGACTGCTTGGTGCTGATTTTAAAGTAAATAAAATAAATGGTTAAAAAAAAATTTTAAAAAAAATTCTTTTCATTAACTCAAAAATGTACTGAAAAGTAAAAAATAAAAAATATTTTAAAGAAAGCGTGAAATTTCAATTTTAATGAAAAAGTTAATTAAAAGAATGGCGCATTTTTCATCAAAAATTGAAAATATAACTGTGAATCGCGTGAGATTTACAATAACCCTCAATTTTTTGCTTTGTTAATTTCAAATTCTAACAAAATTTTTTGATGAAAAATGCGCCTTTCTTTTAATTAACTTTTTCATTAAAATTGAAATTTCACGCTTTCTTTAAAATATTTTTTATTTTTTACTTTTCAGTACATTTTTTAGTTAATGAAAAGAATTTTTTTTAAAATTTTTTTTTAACCATTTATTTTATTTTCCACTTTTTAGTTTATTATATGTATTCCGCCATTTTATGTTGGCAATTCTATTAGATTTAAAATTACGTCACACAGTTTACTGTATTCATTTGATACCCATGTCGTGGGCTCGGTGGAACATAATTGCAAAAACGGCCGCCATCTCGGAACCGTCTTCTTGATTTTTTTACAAAAAGGTCAGATTGCATTTAGTACTTATACATGATGAGTTGAACTCAAGGTGAACCCAAGTCTAACTACATGTAAACGGGAGTCGAGTTGGGTTAAGGCTGACTGAACTCGACTCAGCTCTGCTGCCTGGGTTTAGTTGAAATTATGCATACGGACATGAGTTCAGTATTTGAGTAGTTGAATTTAGTTGACAGCAGCATCTCTGTGTTTGTTTGTGATTTTTTGTAACGTGTATTGCTTCTTTATTATCAACTCACCCTTAACTCAACTATTCATCTCATCATTCATACACATTAACCACCCGAACTACGAGTGTGTGCAAAATTGGAAGTTGATCGGTTATATTTTCTACTTTTTAGTCTATTATAAGCTTTCCGCAATTTAGTGTTGGCCGCCATTTTGAATTTGGAATGACGCCACATAGCTTATTGTGTTCTACCTGTCATATCCTTTCATTTGATACCCATGTCAGAGGGCCGCGGAGCACAATTTCAAAAACCGGGCGCCATTTTGGAACCGCCATCTTGATATTTTTACAAAATAGCCAGATTGCATTGTCATCCAAACTAAACGTGTATGCAAAACAGCTCTATCCGAAACCGGGAAGTGTGTCAAATTTAACTTCCAAGATTTGACGACAAACAGTGTAAGTGTTGGCCGCCATTTTGAATTTGGAATGACGCCACATAGCTTATTGTGTTCTACCTGTCATATCCTTTCATTTGATACCCATGTCAGAGGGCCGCGGAGCACAATTTCAAAAATCGGGCGCCATTTTGGAACCGCCATCTTGATATTTTTACAAAATGGCCAGATTGCATTGTCATTCAAACTAAACGTGTATGCAAAATTTCAGCTCTATCCGAAACCGGGAAATGGGTCAAATTTAACTTCCAAGATTTGACGACAAACAGTGGCACAATATCAAAAATCGGGCGCCATTTTGGAACCGCCATCTTGATATTTTTACAAAATGGCCAGATTGCATTGTCATCCAAACTAAACGTGTATGCAAAATTTCAGCTCTATCCGAAACCGGGAAGGGGGTCAAATTTAACTTCCAAGATTTGACGACAAACAGTGTAAGTTAAATAAAAGAATTTAAAAAGAGGGGTTAATTTTCACCTTTTTTTAATAGCGCGCCATTTTTACTATTTGGGGGAGGGGTGGATATTTCGGTGTTTCATTGCAGAGTTTAAAACCTCTACTTTAATTGTTTTTTATTTTTTGGAGATTTCTTCATCAGGAGTGGCGCTAGAGTGTCTGCAAATTATGCGTAGGGTCAACTTGGGGTCTCCGCTGCACCGGATATGTGCAGGAAAAATATATGTAAAAAATTCTTAAATGGTCGACCATATGTACATTCATATGAAATATCTTTTTCTTGTGCATAATAAATAGATTCGCCAAAACATTTTTTTTAAAAAAAAGTATTTTTTTTAGTAATCCATGAGAAAGACCTTTTAACAAATATACCTACCCTATACCTGTATACTACTTAATTGCACTTCAGTTTAACCCTCTAGGTAACCGAAAATCATATTTGGCAATGACATAGAACATCTGGATTTATAAAGGGCCCCATATTTCAAATAGCTTATTAAACTTTAGCCTTATCAAGTCTAAATCCGGCCATGATAATATTCGTTTAAAGTTTCTTAGCCACTGTATACATATATAATTGCTTTAAATAAATCACGTGGCTATGATATTTTTCTGGAACCAAACTCTTATGTTATGGTGGTTGTTTTTATTATTATTATTTAGAATCCTTAAATATATCCAGACGAAATAACATTAATTTTATATCAAATGTCACGAAAAACATGCGCCAAAAATACAATAAAAATAAAGAATACGAATTTATTACGCTTATAATACTTTTATTTTTAATTTATTTTTATTAATTTGCAGTAAAATTTCTTATTTTATTTAGTTTTCTTTATGTTTCTAGCTCTGCCATAAATTATTCTGTCCAAAAGTTTCATTTATTTTGACAAAAAACGTTGGCACAGTTTTTTTTATAGTTAAAAATGTCGATGTATTTTGACTCATCACTTTTCATCTTATTTAAGAAAATATAAAATTAAAAAAATAATCTTAAAAAACAATTAGCATATTTTGTATATTTTTATAACAGCACACACACAAAACAAAGAAGAAGGAAACGATAATCCTCGCTGACTATTAAAACATCGCCTTTTCAACCTATGACCAAATTTTATATCGTATCCAATTTCAAGACATATTAAACTGGCTTCAAAAGTGACCTACTGGGGGCTGGATTCTGTAAGCATTAAAAAATAAAATTACAACTGAATTGGGAAGAAAGTTTAGAGGAAATTCAATGGATGCTATATGTATATATTTCTTGCTAGAAAGAAGCCTCAAGAATCACTCGCATGCTGCAGATGTAGCGTATCAAAAGCAAATGTAAACACACATGAAATGCTGATTTATTTTTGGAAATACTTAGTCACAATTCGATGCAGGCGTTAAAAGATTTAATGATCATCATGCACTTGGCTCAGACATTCTGAGAGAAGTATGAGTGAAAAAAATAAAAATAAAATAAAAAAACAATTTTCTTAAAACTTATAATTAGACCCCCATGATGGTTAAAGGGATGCCCCCAAGAAGATGCGTGCCAGTGGTATGAAGGTAAATAAATAAATAAAAATAGCAGATTATGGGAATCAAATTCCAATCACATGACATGGAAATTGTCATGCGTGTGGTTTTTATGCTTTCATAAAGTGTTTACCGATGCCTGTAAAAATCGGAAGAGTAATAAATGATTGAATTACTTATGCGGATGCTATGTTGCATGATATATGTATATATGTACGTATATAGGGTAATCACTTACCTGGCTGAAATGATGATGATGATGACGATGATGATAATGATATCTTCTGGCTGATGTCTGGTTTTGTTGATAACGATTTAGTGGCAATGTAGCAGACTGACTCAACAGTTGTCTCCCATTTCTGTGTAGTGTTGATTACATCTGCGAGAAGACTGCGATGGGATGGCTGCAAATTTAAAGTTGATATTTCAACTTTCTTTCTTTCATTGCCCTTATCTGAAAATAAATAAAATTCAAAGTGTAAATACTTATGTAATACACTCTCATAGCTTAGGCATTTTTATTTTAGTTCAAATGTAGTTCAACCGTGAAATTTTATACCGAAACATTTTTGTTTTCATTTGTTTATTTAAAGCGTGTTCTTTGTTGACACAGCAGGTGAGTTTTAATAGAAATGCTAGTGCTAAAAAATGCTTATAGGTCTACCCAAGCCCCAATCAATCCCATCAATATATTCTGAAATCATTGAACCTTATTGCTGCCTTCTTTTAGTAAAATTATAATATTTCATTTGCTTATTGCTAGTGTTTAGTTTGAAAATATTTATTTTCAAACCATTCAATATTTTTCCTGAGATAAAACGGTAGGGGTCATTTTCCCTCAAGATCAAATTTCAGGATTTGTTCCAGAAAGAAAGTCAGGCATATATTTTAGTTGATTGTACTTTATGACTACAAACTGTGACTACAAATTAAAAAAATAATTTATGATTGTAATTATTTATTAGTAGCTGGACCCGGCATAACAGTGCTGTATAAAAAACAACATTTTTCGTTTGTTTTTTGTCACGTGAGCACGCTATATACAACATGGATTCTCCAAACTCAGGCCTCAAGCATTGAAGGATTATCCCTGAGATTTGATGATTGTGATTGCGAATGCCAATCAGATTGGAAATTTTAAGTTAAAAGGAGAATTTGTCGTAATCAACGGAATGCGGGGAATGAATACATCCCCCGTCGAATACTTTCTTTTTAGAATAGGTGCTTCAATCAGATTCGGCATCAAATTCGTAATAGCAAGTCTGGTACCATTGCACAGTCGTGGTTGATTCAAATTTCGTAGCATTATGATGGCCGAACCGCTTTTGAGTTGCAAATTATGAGGTGGAAATCCAGGTATGTCCAAGGAATTCAAAAACACCGTCGGATAATTCACGACATCATCTTGATTAGTGTTGGAATTACCTGTTTGTATGACACTAAATCTCCTGCAATTTGCGATTGTATCAATGTTTCAAAGCATTTTTTGTTGATCATTCAACAAAGGTACATTAGATTGAACCGCTTCTTGCAGCGCATCACGGTCGTATTGATATCCACAGGTCAGTTCCTGATCGAACGCATCCTGCATCGGTTGAGACGGATATCATGTTGTCACAGCGATGGTGAGTAACGTTTTTATTTGATGCGCATTCAATGTGGCCTTAGAATCAGCGATTGTTTGGTCCCATTGGGAATCGTCCTCCAATAAGCTCAAAGGCTGACGCGCCTCTCGATATGTTTGACAAAGATGACCATTTACCGTTCGTAAATGTGTGAATGTTTTTGGGACACGTATGTACGTACGCAAACCCAAGTAGAAAAATTCAACCTTCGATGTAGGATCGCTCGTTGCGTAGAAGTTGCCTCGGTGCAATACACGCGTTGACCTTTTTCCAATGTAGTGCTAAGTGGACAACTGTGGGATGTCGTTCGTGTATTGCGAAAGAGAATAAACGCCAAAGCGCCTTGTTGGTGTTCACATGTCGGCCCATTTGGTAGATGTTGGTAGACTTCATCATTAACAACTTCAGAACTAACCACAAACACATGTTATTTTGCCCTTCGTTACATATTTGCACAAATGTTAAACTAATTTTGTAGAATGACAACTCGCAACGTTTACGCGTGCATTAAAAAACCGGGGACAACAATGGACAAAACGGACTCGTTTACAACCTCAACTTCTTGACTCTGACGATGAACTGCCGCGTTCACTACGATTGTCCGGCCATTATTGTCCTTTGAGCGCCGTCGATAAACTCGATATTCATCAGATCCCGTTACTGCTTCAGCTACTAATGGCCGTGGGTATTGATTCGTACATTTTCCATCAACCATGCATGGTGATTTTGGATTCTAAGCGCCACACGTTCTATGCACCATCTGCGTTCTGACAATCTCGTGAAGTTCTGGATCGGCGATTGGGTCGGGAATTTTATCTGATATGATATCGTCTACATCATTAGACCGCAATTTGTTCATCAGCCGAATCAGAATATGTGCGTGGGGTAAACGGCGTTTCTGCGACTCGACCGAATAATCCAACACCTTGTAAAGACGAGCACTCGATGCTTCACGTTCACATCCATAACAACCTTCTACAAAATATTAGAAAACTGAAATATTAGCAAAATTATAAAATCGTTATTTGCTACCTTCGAAAACCCCAGATACCCTCTACAATGATTTTGAAATAAGCTCCCCATGGCAGCGCCATCTGAGAATGGCTTGAGAAAGTAATATAATGGCGTATATCCTTTCTGTTAATGCAAATAGCACGTAGTTGAAATTTCATTAAGATCGGTTGCACGGTGTAATAACAATAATAATTTATTTTTGGACAGTACACAAGATTCACATCTTTTAGAGGAATTACAACAACAGAAAGGTTTAATAAACAAAAACTTAAAATTAGATTTAAAAATAACAAATTAAATTAGAAGCCAATTTTCTGAAATTATCCAAGGTGTAGAAGCCTATTTTCTGAAATTTTGCAATGTTTTGCGCAATTTTTTTAATTTATCTTTCCGAAAGAACCATCTACAAAGTATTAGAAAACTAAAAAAAGGATAAATGAAATCGGTAAAGTGGTTCTCAGGTTATGGCGTGACCAAGGAAACAGGGATTCATTTTACATATATATGATTGCAAGTAGTTCCTTAAAATGTTACCGAGCCGATTTTTTTTAGAAAAGGGTAAGAAGGAAATGTATGTAGAGCTGGAACTGCTTAAAAAAATATTTTAAGCACGTTTTTGCCTAAAAAACTGCTTTTATTCGGGAATAGATTCTGACACATTGAAAAGTTGGTTCTTCGTATAACGCTAGGAAAAGGGAAAAACGGGTCACAAGAGACGAAGAACCTTGAGTCTCTGGGTATCTTGGAAGATGCTGTGGGAAAAATTTACGTTTGAACGTTTTAGTTTGGGCGAAAGACGGTTTTGTTACTGAATCCACTTTTAGAGGTTTAGTTAGGGCAAAAGCTGGTGCTGGGGAAATACATTTTCTTTTGGCCTTTTAGTTTGAGCAAAGGGTGGTAAAAGGGTAAATACGGGAGTAAGAGGCGAACAACTCTAGTTTGTATGTGCTGCAACCATTCTTATACATTCTGCCTTACTTTCTGGCGTACGTTGGCTATGTTGCCGCCCAAATTCACAATTAGAAGTAAATTATTTGAGATTTTTTTAGTGACTGGCATATCTGGCTAAGAATACTTACCAAATCAGCTGATAGTGGGCCTGATCATGGTTGGCGCTTGAAGTTACAAATGGCGTGGGGACTGAAAAACGGAATCATAGTTCTCGAAAAAACAGACCATTTGCAGGAAAAAAAGAATTCAGGCGCATCGTAGTTAGCAACTGTGATATGCCTGAATTCTTTTTTTGCGACAAATGTCAATTGTGGGGGAGTTCTAGTGATGAATGTTTTGATTTTTCGCTGAGCATCGGAAACAGTTGATTTGTCACACGATTCGTCACAAGATTAATAACAGTGGTGGATACAAGGAGGAAATGAGCGGCATTTCTCCCTCAAGAGCTCTACGATTTATGGATTACTTTAGTTCTGAAAAAATCACCAATTGAACTAGGAAATTTACTTCTATAATCCTAAAAAATTTAAAATGTTATCTAATCAAAAAAAGGTCTGTATCTGAATTTGTTGAGTTTTTCTACTCGCGGCTTAATAAAAATTTCATTTTAGAAGCTACATCTAGGTATAATAACTCTGTAAGCTACTTAGTTAACACATTCCCTACGGTTAGAATTGAGGAATTATGCTAAGAAGTACATTTGCCCCTTACACGATGGTGAATCGTACTGAGGGCTCAATTGAAATGTCCTACTTCTTTGGGGTGAGCGCATAAACGTGCACCATCACCCGCCTAAGCCCACGAATCTTACCCCTTTCTGTGCATTTGTTGCATTGATGAAGCACTTCTCGTATAAATTTATACCGATAGGGTTAAATAGATCACATCATGTTATAGTCAGGCCTAAAATTTACGTGTTCGCCGTTTTTTATACCCAGTCAAAGTAGACATTGAACTGTGCATAAATCGAGAATAGCTAAAAATTGGAACAGCCCTTAAAACATCTTGATAAATGAAATGTAGAATTTATCCAAAGATAGGTAGGTATAGTCTTCACCTTATTTAGCGAAATAACTTGTTTTAGGAGGCATAACCATGCCCATTACATCACCTTGCATGGCCTGGAGCTGAAATATGTTTTGGGGGCCCCTTCAGAATACTAAAATTCTAAAAAATCTTTGGCTAAAAAAATTTGTGGTAAGAATAAGTTCATTCAGAATATAGGATATAGATACTGGGCGATCGGTTCTTTATTCGCGAATGACTTTAAAGTTACTTAGTGTAGCCTAGAATGGAACAGGTCTTCTGTAGACAGGCCCTTGTGCTTACCTCTGGGGCTCAGCACCTATCTTTCTTTTAGCAGAATAAATGCACAAGCTACGCAGCGGGAAAAGGGAGCGCTGTTAATATGCTCCGATTGGGGTTTTAACGATTTGTATGAGGCGAAGAAAGCGAACAAACATAGACCGGTTCTCGTTTGATGCGGTGGTCAAGCAGCACATTGGAAGTGGTTGGTATTTAGTTGGGGCACCGTTCAGTAAAACTGCTGTGGACATTCGCGTTTAGAAAGGCGAAAAAGAAATTGTAAAAGGTGAACAAAAATTAAAAAAGATGAAAAATTATCTAAGAGCATGTATGAGTCACGCTTAAATCATTACATGATATTATCAATAGAACGAGAGCTGGCAGAAAAAATAGACTATGATGATGTCATCGACGACTGTGCGGAAATGGAAGAAAGAAAAATAGTCTTTATTATATAAATGTGATGAGTAGAAATATCCATACCTATCCACCTACATAACATATATTTAGCGGGTAGACAGGGTCTGTCTTATATCAAAGCCTTAAGAGTAACGCAGGGTACCATTGCCAGCGAAGCTGAGAAGTGGGTTGGAGCGGAACGAAAGTAGGTCATTTATAAAAATAAAAAATAGGGCAGGTGATAAAATTGACCCCTGGGGGACCCCCGTAGAGATCGGGTGGGATGCGGATTTGAGCCCGTCCAATACTGGCTTGACGGAACGGCCGAAAAGGGAACTCTCGATCCACTTCTGCCGAAGTGAGTCGACTCCAATAGCTTTGAGTTTAGCTAACAGGACTGAGTGCCGAACTCTATCGAAAGCCTTGGAGATATCCAGGCCAACCAGACATATGACTTCGGCTGAGGTCTTCTGTAAGACAAGCTAAAAGATCGCCAGCGGATCTTATTTGTCGGAAGCCATACTGTCCGTCGTTTATGAGTAGGATAGATTCTAGATATCCTATAAGTTACTTTTGTGCGGTAGTTGGAGGGAAGGCTAGAGTCGCCTTTTTTAGGTATGGGCCAGTTTCCAAGAGTCTGGAGTCTATGGAGAAGTATGATAGGCAAAAAGTTTGCGCAGAGGTTAAGCCAAAGGTGAGGCGCATTGTTTTAAGACTATAGGGGGTATATTGTCGGGTCGAGGGGATTTGTTGGCATCGAGCTACTCGAGGCACCTGTACACCTCGCGAGTCCTGAAGAATACCTTGTCCGTTGAATGAGCGTTCTGCTCGAAGGGAGTAACAAATCAGTTTCATGTAAAGAAGAATTTGAAGCGAACAGGAATGCTAATAGATCGGCCTTGGATTTCTTGTTTGTTACCACCTGCTCTTCGTGGATAAAGGAAGGGATTGAAGTTGTAGTGAAATTTTTTTTTGAAGGAACTTACCAAGGACCAGAAGTTTTTGCTGCTGTTGTCAAATAAGGTTTTGACTTTTCAGATGGTGGATTTAAAGGAATTTCTTAGTTGCATGTACTCTAAACGGAGTGATTCACTCGGGAAACTCTTGTATGCAGCTTCTTTTGTTTTTATTGCGTTCATACACTCCCGATTAAACCATCTGTTGCGGCTAGGCTTCACAGATTTGCTAGAATGGGGAATGAACAAATACACCCCTGCCTGTATAATCCTGGTTTTTATTTCGGAAACACAGGTCCCAGTCAGTAGAAGATTGGAAAAAATTAAAAAGCCCCAGCCATCCCCCGACCTTCCCATAATGCCTTATAGTTCTCTATGGGCACTTTCAGACCACTCTCTCACAGGCAGAGCTATAAAATGTTCACAAGCTCCCATGACAAAAAAGGTACCCCATCGAACACCTCAAAAGTATAAAGTGAGAGTGGCTGAAAAACATGTAAAAAACATGTTACGCCCGCCAGACTAGTAAAAATATGTTGTTATTTTTTATGAATTTTTGAATTTAGCTAAAAAATAATGATTGTTTTTTTCAAAACACCTGCTTGAAATTTATACAATTTGTAGTAAATAATGAACCATTTTTGAAAAAAGGTGTCTGGCTGACAATTTTTGTTAATTAATTTCTGACAGACCTTATCTTAAAGACTGTTTTTCTTAATAAAAATGCACTTCATAACACCTCTTTGATTTTTAGTTTTAAATAAAGTGTAAGATCTCTTCTATCTATTACAACTTGTCTGGCTGACAATTTTTGTTACTAAATATGTCAGACTAAGTTCTGAATGCACAGCAACAATGCATCAAGATTGATTACTGCCATTTCAAAACACCTCGTTCCAAAAAATTACAATTGAAGTTTAAGATGTCCTCGATGTATAAAAATAAGCCTGTCATTGAAATAATGTTTTTTTGCCATGTCAGATTTAAGATTTAAGCCGTGAAGTGATAAACGACATAACGGTGGTAGTACAAAGGGTGACTCTTGAGCTTAGAACTGCCACATAAAAAAAGTAGTGCTTGATTGTGCTGAGTTGTATAAATTTTCTTGGGGCCAGCTGAGAAATGCGCCTTCTGTGTTATAAGGGTTTATTCTATTATAAATAAATAAAAATTAATGAAATTAATCGAAATTTAAATTTTTAGTGGTGATTGCACTTCTTTCCCTTATCTATTATAAAATTTTGTTGCATATATTTAAAGTCTAAAAAGTTGCAGGAATGCGGAAAATCAACACACCTTCACTAGAAATAAACATGGCTTAAACAAATTTCAGAAATATTTCGCTTGGCATCTAGTGTTTTATTGCCCGAGAATAAAACTTTGATATGATTCAACTTGGATTGTTTTATGAGCTCACCGCGATCGCGCATTGTTTATCTGCTCGAAAATCGCCTGCATTTTATGAATAAAAATCTTCATTTTAGATGTACAGACGTTAAGACTAAGTTGCACAATATCTTTGGTTGCATTCTGCACAATCTATCCCCGCCGTTTTCTGTTCTAAATTAAATCGATCTGTTTTTTTTTCACGATGCAAACGGATTAATCTGAAATATCAAGTGTAAGACAAGGGAACTTGCCAAAATATTTAGCCCAAAAATATTTTCCTACTGTATCGAATATTTTAATTGGTCGCTGAAATAATTAACTTTGGCAGAATTAAGTGGCTCAGTAGCTGTCAGCAATTGCACCAGCATCCTTTTCCCCCAATGTGTTGGTAAGCGAAAGAAACAAATCGAATAAAAAAATTAAAAAAAAAACCCCCAAAAAGGGGGAAACGAAAAATTGTTTTTGAGCTACGCAACAAACACCCCGTGTGCGTTTATCTCGAAAGTTTTTATTTAGGTCACATTCGATATTTTTAGATAAAATTTCAGCGCATCGTAAAAATTTTGCACGCTGGAAAATTTTGTTTTTCCTTGTTAAATTGTGCAAAATCTACGCTTTCACATTTTTTGGGGGTAAAATTGTTCAACACGTTTTGAATGCGCTTTTCATTTGGAAGCTGTTCAAGTTGTGATATCTTCACGAACCGAATCATATTCACACCGATATTAAATAAATCCCATTAAGATAATTTTTCTAGATAATTTAATTTGCGCAAAATTTATGATGATTACCAAAAAAAGATTATTTTAAAAATGGTTTAGAATTTGAAAAAATATTTTTCTCTTGTTGCCTCTCGAGAAAAAAAATTAAATTGAGTCTGGCAAAGAATATTTTTCAATCATTGAATTTTCTTTTTCGTGTTGTTTTAAATAGAAAATTCGAGAATATATTTTCAGGAAAAATAGAGCTCGGAAATTGAAATTAAACAGAAATTAGAGAGATGCATAAATTTCATATATCAGCTGAAAAAATGAATTTGGCTTTTATAAACATTTTTCTCAAATTTACCAATTTATAAACTTGAAAGGCATTATTCCATAAGTTTAAATTGGTTTATTTATTTTAATTCTGCAATTGTAAATTTCCGAAATCAGTACTATCTTAAAATTTACATCAATTTTTATACATATGTATATAAAATTCAATATATTTCCAATCGGGACTGATTCATAGTTTACACCACATACATATACAATGACCTTTATTCTCAAGTTCTGTGCAATTTCTGATAGCAATTTAGAATTGTGACAAATTACTGTCTTGACTCATTTAATTCTGTTTATATTTCTAGTATGGAAAATAAAAATTGGGTTTCTTTGTAACTTTATTTTTTCGCTCATTTACTTGGTATGAATTATTTTCTTCACACTGCATCAGAAATAAGCGATCTGTAAAAATAGAAATGCTAATCCATCAAAAGATATATTGAAGCAGCTATGTGCTCAATCAAAAGTTAAAAATTATTATTTAAATTAAGAAATTTTCTTGAACATATCTTGAGATTCTCAAAGGTGGTAGCATCCGATTTATCACTTCTATCAAATCTTCTTGGGATTTGTCACTATTTTTGAGCAATTGGAACGTATCATACCCTTTCATTGTTTTTAAATTGCCCCGAAAAAAATGAATGGACTAAACAGTACGAACTAAAATAAATTTTTAAAAACCGAGTTCAGAAAAAAAATACACTTAATGCACAAAAAAGGTTGAAATAATTGTTTGTAATTCGTAAGAACATTAATCCAATCGGAATGGATTTAGAAAGAAGAATCACTTTTGATGACGGTGCTAACACCTGTTTTCGGGGTGATGTATTTGGTGCCCAAGCCTAACAAAGAAATTAAAACAGTTTTCGAAGCAACAGTTAGTGCAATACATGTCAACCACTACCTGACACCGTCTTCAAAAGTGATGGTTCTTTCTAAATCCATTCCGATTGGATTAATGTTGTTGTTACGAATTAATAACAATTATTTCATCCTTTTTTGTGCATTACGGATTTGTTTATTTTTCTGAAGTCGGTTTTTAAAAATTTATTTTATTTCGTATACTGTTTAGTCCATTCATTTTTTGGGGGATGTTTAAAAAAAATTATTAAGGTAGGTCCACATGGAACGTTTTACTTGTGCAAATTGGCTTTCGCAAGTAAATTGGCACAAATAGATCGCTGTCTGCGAGCTCAACGATTTGGCTGGCGCAAGCCAAAAAGTTCGGTTTGTACAAAATATGCTTCGGCGACCACCTGCCCCTCCGACCTTATAATAATCAATGCAACATAATATAACGCGTAGATAAGTATGAATAATGTGGAATAACTAATAGAGGTAATTTCCAACCATCATTTTCACTCAATTTATTTGCGCAATTCGACTTGCGCCAGACAGTTTGGGCAACTAATTTATTGCGTGTGAACCTACCTTTATGAGTAGTGTGACACGCCGCCGTCGATAAGAATAGGGATAGTATCTAAATAGTATTCTACTGGGCATACGTTTTCACATGATCCTCATACCGAGTGGCTTGTAAAGTCTCCTCGCCAAAAGACTAAATACTGTATTATCGACACTAAATTTGAGTTACTGAATTCACACAAACTCTAAATCATTTCAGAAAGTCGGTAAAGTAGTTTTAAATTCAAAATACTCGTACAGACTCCATAAGTATACGAAATTGGTCACCGGAGAATTTGTAATTGTTTACAACATTAATATTCAATCAGAATGGATTTAGCAAGAAGAGAAAAACCGTGGTTTGAACCTGCAAAATTAAACTTAATGAAAAAAAAATTTTATATGCGACTGAATGAGGTTTTTCGCTCTATACCAAAGGAAAACATGTTTTGGTGGCTGAATTAAATGCACAGATAGGTCCTAGCAACACCGCCCTTGAACACATAATTGGAAATCAAGGCATATGTCAAGCGCTGATGGAACATACCTTTGTTCCAAGAAAATACACAAAGAGACCTCAGTACCGTCGAATGGTATAATGGAAAATCAGATACATATATCAAGTGGTTGTCAGCCGCAGATGGAGAACCATTGTAGAAGTTATCACCAGCTTTAGCGAAGCAAACATAAGAAGTTATAGAATTTTTCAAACTCCGTGACACAAAAAATTTGAGCAGTTCTGCGCACCTCGTTGCCAAATTTTATAAATAATGTTCTATCATTTCCCCTCTTTGGGGCTGTCCTTAGATTACGTAACGCTAAATTTGATGATATTCGATACCCCCCCTCCCCCCTGTAACGGAACCGTAACGGGAAGCCAAACCCCCCTGAAAAATTACGTAACGCTGCAGTTAACCCCCCCCCCCCCCGAAAAGAAGAAAAGAAAATTAAGTACTTTTTTTGCAAATACACGTTGAAAAACAAATAACTTTGTAAAACGGTTTTTCTTAAGTTTTTATCTGCTTTTATTAAAAATCAATTGAAATATAAATGTGAATATATATATTCTATATAATATAGAATAATATATATATAAATGTGAATATATATATTCTATATAATATAGAATATATAAAAATTACTAACTTAGATTTCATCTTCCCATGGAACAGACATGTGTTTTTCTATACCAATCACAGGCATACTCTTGTCCGTTTTTTTCGTTTGTATCATTTCCAATTGACTGCTGTCAAAATCGATCAAGTCTTCATCAACCCATTCTAATTCTTCGTTTTGTATCATGACTGCTAAAACCTCACGCGCTCTTTTAGCAGCAGTGCGTACAGGCCTCAGTTTTGGAAAGTCTACTTTTTTTTGGTCAACTTTTTTTCCGCAAACAGTTCTTTGATGAAGCATTGATCTTACAATCAAAGACGAATAGGTTGAACATTTGTTACAGATTCTTTTCGACAAAATACTTTGTACGCTTGGACAATACAAATCATACGGAATTTGCTTTCTCTCAAAACTTGCGTTACATAACACTGATATTGACACCCCCATACCCCCTTGTAACGCTTAGTAACGCTGCTCCAGACCCCCACACCCCCTCTGAGCGTTACATAATTTAAGGACAGCCCCTTTTTAGTTAAAACGGCAACAAACACTGAAAAAACTCAACAAAATAATTTGGGAAGGGATGCGCGCATGCCGAATGAATAAAGTTAATTTATCTTTCTATGTGTTGAGCAGAGCTTTTAAATACATGTAAAGCCCCTGCTCAACAAAGGCAGTTTATTCAACATAATAAGCATAATTTTACTTTAATTATGCGAAATATTTCTCATTTCTAAATTTAAAATAATTTAAAAAAAATGCTGAAAAAAATTCCTTTGAATAAATGAGCGTTTTCATTCATAAACCGATAGTTCCCCGCAGTCGCAAGCAACACAACCTCCCCGGGCAGAAGCGCGCTTGCGACTGGCAGGAAATGTCAACAATCTAGTAATCAAAGTGATAAAAACACTAATTTCGTATTTTTTAGAAGAAATTACTACAAATTATTTCTGTAGCATATGTATGTGTAAAATATAATAACCTTAAATAAAAAAAATATATAAAAACGGGTGTTTTTCAGTCATAATTTGTAAATTTTTTAAATAATCATTGAAGTCCCAGAAAAATACACCCCCCTTTAACAATACGCAGTCGCGACTGATTACATGGCAGCAAGTGATTTGATAGGAGGAGTTAACTGAAGCTTTTGTCTGAACTTTTAAACATTTTTAAGAGCTTAGCTGGGGAACATGCGCGGGATGTCACGAGGTTTGAAAACAACTATACCACCATTTGCTAGTAGCAGCTATTCGATACAAAATCGTTACACTGAGAAACGTTCAAGGTGATGACATAAACCGGTTTACGTTGGGCAGCATTAAAAGCGTTTCTAACGAAAATAATATAAGAAAGATGTGGATACAATAAAGGGCGCCATATTAACAGAGATGAGAATCGGTCATTGGAGCCCGGACAAAACCTATAGAACACACGTGGACCATAAAAAATAAATTTAACTCTACAAGGGACCCGGAAAAACGTCATCATATGGAACGGGAATAGGAAAAGAGAAGTGCACGATAATAGCTGCGATTGTTTTTATTCGCTTGTACCACACCAATTGAACACGATTTTTGACAATTACCATTAAAATATAACCTCAAAGTAATTGTTTATTTTAACAGAGAGGATCAATGTATATTTTTAGAGTTTATAATTTTAATGCTGGGAATACAAAATCGACGGGCATCAGCTTTTCATCAACTTTGAACAATATACGACAGGATCGACAGGAAGCAAATGTATGAGACAATGCTGGACCTAAACATTTCTCTAAACATGGTAAAATTAACAAAAATGACAATGGAAAACAAAAGGTGTGCAGTCAGAATAAAAGGAGAATTGACGCAATCCTTCCCAGTCAAGCAAGCATTAAAGCAGGGCGATATAAACTGCCTTGCTAGATTACTGTCATACCTTAGAGATGTATTCGCGGAATTAAAAAAGGGAGCCAAACATATAGGGCTGCAAATAAATGCCGACAAGAGTAAGATTCTAATTCAGTCAAAGGTGGAAAGAAGAAGAAGAAACCACAACACCACCGGGGGGAACTTAACTTCGAACGGGTAAACCAATTTAACTATCTGGGGTCCACTGTCAGCGAAGACAACGATGAAACGATAGATGTGCAACGAAGAATAAACGCCGCAAACAGAACATACTTCTAACTACTGCCAGTCACGAAATCCAGAGATATCCACAGAAAGGGGGGGGGGGGTGTCTTATCTTTTTGACTTTTTTGGTTCACTTTTTAATTTCTACTCAAATTTTATTGTGTCTTTTTTATTATTCATCGCGTCTACTGAAACATCATTCAGTATCATTTTAGCTATGAATCTATTCACATCTAAGAAACTCGTTGAAATTGTATCGCTTTACATTGAAAACAATCGTTCAATTGTGAAGACTATGCGTGCTTATCGTGAAATTCGGCGCCTTAAGACAACATAATTCGTGATTTCCTTGAGTACGGGTTTGTAGCCACTCGTCCCATTCGACGGCGTCCCCGACACTCCAATGAAGTTGTTGAAGCGATAAAAGAAAATGTTGTTGATAATTCAAATGTGTCTTATCCCCGCCGGTTTCAGGAAGAGTAAAACGTGAGTGGAACGACTCTAAAGAGGATTGTGAAGCAACCCAGCAAACCACATGTAATGCATAGAACAAAGAAATGCATTCGCCGTACATTACAAGTAAGCTATCTGAAAGTTATCAATCAGCGACTGCTTACAAGTGCCTTACAAATACATTACAAGCAATGTATTAAATTGTTAGGATTTTGGCGATTCAAAAGCGTATTATAAAGGGCCAAATACACGAGCACTCCATTCCGCCACGCTAACAAATTTTTGTTGGAGTCTTCAGTAATTAAGCTAATAAAATCGTATCTCATTTCAGATAGGTTAGGTTAGGTTGAAATGGCTGCCCCCACCAGGGAGCCCACTTAGGCACGCCATTGGGCCCATTGTGATGCCATTCTGGTATTGGGACATAGTTCAGGCCATTTCAAGCCATTTCGAGCTTTTAATAAAGCGACAGAGTCTAGAGACACCGATATTTTGCAGCTCGCTCAATCCGTCAAGGAAAGGTGAGCCAAGTAGAGTCCCTCTTTTCCTTGCTAGGGCGGGACATGTACAGAGAAGATGGGAGACAGTTTCTTCCTCTTCTTCATTACCACAACTTCTACATAAGTCGTTGTGGGGGAGTCCTAATCTTTCGGCGTGTGGGCCGAAGGGACAGTGACCAGTCAGCACCCTTACCACGTGGCTTATCTCCTTTTTGTTCAACTGAACCAGAGATTTTGAACGCTTTGCGTCCAAAGTTGGCCACATTGCATGAAGAGTGCGACAAACCGTTGCTGTGGTCCATCTCAGCCCGGCTCGAGCTAAGCTGATTTTTCTCACAGCTAGTTTATAGGTGGCTAAGGGCATTCCCATTCGGGTTAAGTGGGGTGTCCTTTCCACTTCGGTTCCCTGTCTAGCAAGCTCATCTGCCCTACAGTTTCCCCTAATCCCACTGTGTCCAGGAACCCAACACAGTGTTATATCAAACTGAGTGGCAGTCTCACACAGAGACCTGCGGCAGTTCAGAAGAGTCGTGGATGTTGTGACGACAGAATTAAGAGCCTTGAGGGCCGCCTGGCTATCCGATAGAATACATATATTCTTATGAGATATATTATTTATCTTCAGCCATTCGAGAGCCTCCCAGATCGCAGTGACTTCCGCTTGGAAGACGCTGCAGTGATCGGGTAGACGAAGAGAGGTATTTATATTTAATGCCTCGGAAAAGATACCAGAGCCTACATTATTCCCAATTTTTGAGCCATCTGTGAAAATACATAATGACCCTGTTGGGATAACACCATCTGTCCAGTCATCTCTGGCCGGAATGATGGTATTGAAACCTTTCTCCAAGGTCCACGTAGGTGTAGTATAATCTAGGTTGTTCGCAGTGATGGCGAATTTCCTAAGGATGGATGAATGGCCATATGAGTATGGAGTCCATCCAAGAGAAGCCTTTGTCCTGGCAGCCGTCCAGGCTGCCATTTGCTCGGCGTGTATATCCAAAGGGGTAAGATGCAATAAGACATCCAGCGCAGCTGTAGGGGTGCTTCTCATTGCACCACTGATACACTTCTCATTTCAGATAGCATACATACTGAAAATTATTCATTTTCTATTTTCGAGAGAGATATTAGGGCGACTATACGGACGTCACATGGTAGAACACATATCCAGAAATTCAGGGCATCTAAAATACAAAGTTCAACATAAAATTATAATAAATTTTGTTTTAAAAAAATATTTTATTATTAAATGCATTTTTAGTCGATTAGAATCAATGCATTTTTCCTAGGGCAATCCTAATGCTATTAAATACATTTTATTAGTTTTATGAAATGCCTTTTGTAATGCATTTCCCACATCTATCAAATGTATTTGTAATTTATTATTTATGCATTACATACTTCTATATGAAATATATTGTTAATGCATTACAACCAATGCATTTCATCCTAGGACATGCCTAATGTGTTTTAATGCATTCCGTATTACTTACAAAATGCTTTCTGAAATGAATTTCATTCATTTCTGAAATGTATTGTGAATTCATTTTGTATGCATTCGTGGTTTACTGGGAAGATCTCCATCTCTCCCCATACAAGTTGCCAACGGACAAGCCGCGCCGTTTGTAATATGGAAATGCCGTCGCAAGAATGATCGATGCCGAGCCAGATTTTGGGGACAAAATTTTGAGGACGAACGAAGCTCATTTTACTCTCTCTGGCGAAGTCAATAAACACAACTGTCGAATTTGGGGAACAGAGGACCCACACGTCATTCACGAAACATCACTGCATGACGAAAAAACACTGTCTGGGTCGAAGTGGGCTCAAAAACCATCATTGGATAATTTTTTTTTTCAAAGTGCGAGAAACCTTCTACGATGTACGGTGCTGGTGCAATCGGCTAAAAAATTTCGGAGTCATTCAATGTTAAAATACCGAAAGTCTAGGTATATTTTATTGGAGCCCCAAGGATATTTTATGTAACAAGGGGGCCGCAGTATTATAAAGTTTGGAAACCACTGCTATAAAGAGTGCGGATGGCAGATTGCTTTGCAGCAAAGAGCAGCAACTCCAAAAATGGAGAGATTACTTATCTCTTATTTTATATCTTTACACGTGTCCTTTTCTTGACCTAATTACTCTCGTTATTATTGCTCGCTGGCAGTAACTCCATCGTAATTCTATTGATAGGTACTATTGGGGGGAGCGTAAAGCCTTGTATGCTGTTGCAAATTGATTTGAGCTGCATTAGCTGAAATGTGTTCCGAAATATAACCCAGCGACTTGACGTCATTAATTGATACCATATTATGCTTGTATGACGTACTGGTAATCACAAAAATAAGATATTGGAGCTGAAACAGTTGTTAAGTTGTAACACTTTCAATGTATGCTGCTGCTAATCACAGCATAAACGCTTGAATTTACTCTTTCTCATTGGATACTACGGAACCCGGCCTACATATATGATATATCTGATATATATGAGATATATCTCCTCTTCCTCCTCCAGATTTGTAACTTTAAAAAAGTAGTAGTAGAAATTGAACCTACCCCTTTTCTGAGGTATTTGATGAGGATAAAGAGTTTTCTAACAGGAAACAGTTTAATAAAGCAAAGGATAAAACAAAATTGAATAGCGGCAATCCCAAAATCGGGTGAATTTCACAACAAAATGGCTACTTTATTTTTCAAACATTTCTTTCTTAATTATACTTGATTCCGGAGGAATTTAAATATTATAAAAACGAAAAATTTTGTTCTTGCTTAGCGCAGTGAAAAACATATTTTTTTTTATATAAACGCAGCCGGATAAATTCTGCAAATAGAAATTCTGAGTCAGTGTAGTAAGACACATTCTGTCAAGGACGAAGCTCTTTTCTCTCTTAATTCAGTTAATTCACGTCTGAAATAAGAATCTGGATAATTTTGTTTAATTGTTAAGAGGCTTTTCCGAGGCATTAAATTACGAATTTTCCTTCTTTTATTTTTTTTTTTGTTACGAAAAGGAATTTTTGAAAAGAAAAACTTTAACTTGATACATTTTAAATAATTACTCGGAATTCGTTTTAGTCGTGTCGCCAACAATATCCGTTTAATGTGAAAGAATTTATCAAAGATAATAACAAGACTATACAGAAAAACTAGAGCCAGAGTTGGACCAGAGAAACTTTCTAGCTAAATTATATAGTGGGGGCGGCATCCTGTTCTCCTGCAGTCGCCACTTGTGAATTTTCGTATTTTTGTTGGCGTGCTTTTGGGATGATGCCCAGGTAAAAATGATAGAATTCTATTTTGAGAATTACAAACTGATGACAATGAATTATTTTTAAATAAAAATGTAATCCGAAAACGAACCGAACTAATTGAAAAGAAAAGTTTATATGTATCTTAAGAAAATAACAACTCGGTTTGACTTGACTCGCTGACTTGACTGAATCATTCATGAATAATCGCAGCTTTTTAAAGATCCTGAAAATTTTATAAAATACGACTTGTGAGTTCTCGAAGGAATTCGCTACAAATTAATTTATTGAAAGAAATTTACATAACTTCACATTGATTTACACGATTCACATTGTCATAAAACACTTATAGAAAAGTAACATCACCTTTTTCTGATATTTTTGCATTGGGGAAACAGTTTGAGGTAGACTTTTAAAATAATTTTCCTTTTTCTTATTGGTTTTTATTATAGATGCGCCGAATATGGTTTCGACCAAATACGAATATTCGGTCAAAAATGTACCGAACATTCGGCCAAATTATTCGATTTATTTTTGCGCAGTAAACAGGTTCATATCGCCCACCGCTCCAGCCCTTCGTACTACTAGCTCGGCTCGCTCACTCAATGCGACGTTCTTTTTAAAACGTTTTTATTAGCTCGCTTTCTTGTCTGTCTGTTTGTCCGGTACAAATCTTGCAATCGATTTTTTGACTACTTCCGGTTACCCGATCACCCTGAAATTTTGCACACAGCTTCAGCTCCGATGACAATGCAATATGGTATACTCATTATACCGTTAGATCCATGACGGAGGACTCTAGAGGACGGATTACTGTTTTCTTCACGGAACAAATTTTGCATTCGATTTTTCAAATACTTCCGGATATCCTATCATGGTGAAATTTTGCACACAGCTTTAGCTGTGATGACAATGCAATATGGTACATACCTTTAGTCCATGGAGGCCATCTCAGGAGGGGGGATTGAAATATTCTTCACAAACCCTTCGACATGGATATCAAATGAAATGGTATGATAAGTAGAACACCATCAGCAATATAGTATACTCAATTTATCGTTTGGTCCATGGCGGTCATCTCCAGAGGGCGGATTACCATTTTATTGACAACCCCCTCTATATGGGTAGCAAATGAAAGAGCATCATAAGACGAATGCAATAAGCCATGCCCTTAGACCCATGGCAGACTCCTCAGGAGGGTGGGTTACCATTCTCTTCTAAACCCTTTCGACATGGGTATCAAATGAAAGGGTCTCGACATGGGTATCAAATGAAAGGGAATCATAAGTCGAATGCAATAAGCTATGTCTTTAGATCCATGGCGGCCTCCTCAGGAGGGTGGGTTACCATTCTCTTCAGAGCCCTTTCGACATGGGTATCAAATGAAAGGGTATGATAAGTAAAACACCATAAGCAATACAATATACTCCGTACATCATTAGGTCCATGGCGGCCTCCTCAGGAGGGTGGGTTTATTGAAAGGGTATGATAAGTAGAATACCATAAGCAATATAGTATACTCAATATTTCGTTTGGTCCATGATGGCCATCTCAAGAGGACGGATTAACAATTTCTTCACAACCCCCTCGACAAACGAAAGACCATCAAAAGTAATGCAATAAGCTATGTCTTCATGGCGGCCTCCTGAGGAAGGCCGGTTACCATTCTCTTCAGAACTCTTTCGACATGGGTATCAAATAAAAGGGTATGATAAGTTAAACACCATAAACAATACAATGTACTCAGAAAATCATTTTTCAGGAATATCAAAATTAAACAGATGGATGGCGGCCATCTCAAGAGGGCGGATTACAATTTTCTTCACTCATCCAAGACATGGGTATCAAATGAAAGGGTATGATAAGTAGAATATGTCGTTAGATCAATGGCAGCCCTCACCAAAGGTCGGATTAACATTTTCTTTACGACAACCACTGCATGGGTATCAAATGAAAGGGTATCATAAATACAATACAATAAACAATATAGTATACTTAATATAGTTAGATCAATGGCGGCCATCTCAAGAGGGGATTACCGTTGTTTTCAAAATCCCCTCGACATGGGTATCAAATGAAAGTATAGCGTCCGTAGAACACAATGAGCGATATAGTATACTTAATATACAGTTAGATCCATGGCGGACGTCTCAAGAGCACGGCTTACCATTTTCTGCGACGTGGCGCATGCTATAGACGATAGACAATAGTAAGGAGTGTAGAGTAGCTGGGTTGAGAAATCTTTCGCATCAATCATATGTATATATATATGCCCCACGTTTTTTCGTTTAAAATTTTACATATATTTTCATAGCTATTACAAATTCACAATCACAAATTTTCAGGACTATCTGTATGGTGTTAGAAATATGTTTGAGGTTCTAAATCTGTATGGGGCTCGTGCCATTATTTTATACTTTTTAGTTCGTTATAAAAACGTGTTATATTAAAAAGTTTTTTTATCTAATAATTATTTTATTGCAATTTCTCGCGTGATAGTTATCGTTAAATAAGGGACTAGAGCAAGAATGTGGGAAAATTGACAATTGCATAAACATTGAGGCCCTACTCATATGAGTCGACTGATTTGCAATCCCAGTTTCAAACTGGTATCACCATTATCGCGCTCACAACCAGTTTGCAACCATTTCTCAAATCGCCATCGTTTCTGTCGACCAGTGTGTGGATTCACATTTTTTAATTTTCTACTTTGGGATAAATCTGGTTACACAAAGAAGTGTTCGTTTCATTTACAAATACTACCTATGTACGGTTACAGAATAGAGCCTCTTTAACATTACGTAACTCTTAAAATAATACTATCGAAATATTCGGTAATTATTCGGCAAACTAACGGAATATTCGGCCGAATTCGAACATTAAAAATATGTCGAATATACCGTATACTAATATTCAGCCGAATTGATTTTTCGTAATTTTTGGGGGTGCTTCGGATAAAAAAACTCATATTTTTCTTCGAAGAATCACAATCCGTGGGAAAATATAGGGGTTGCCATTTGAAATTTCAATCTTAGCCCCAGCCACTGCGAGGAGGTGTGTGGGGGGGGGGGAGTTTTGTGTGCAAGCTGAGCAACTTTTGCTCATAACTTTTTTTTTACGAAAATCCAATTATCGGACAGTTCCCGGACATTTTAGACACCTTGTTGGTTAGTGGACCTCTGGAAGTTGGTAGTGTAAAACCTTCGTTTATACAGTTTTAGGTAGGTGGGATTATTCTGGGTATACTGCTACGTTACTAATGAAAGTAAATCATAGGGTTGCAAAAAAAAGAGTGATATGTAAACTTCTACCAAAAATATTTCAAAACGCCCTAGCGGGTAACGGTTTTCCCCTCCCAAACGACTTTTTCTTCGTCTATCCAAAGCCTATACAAACCCGGCCGCTTTGTAGCTTTAGGTGCGTAAGGAAAACAATATACATATGTATATATTCGAAATAATTTTTCATAATTTTTTTCTTACCCTCCATTTTCCGATCAAACGTGAGTTTTTCCGAGAAAAGCTTATAGAACCTTTTTTGTTGAGAATTTTCATAGCTTTATTTTTGTTCTCTTGACATTTTTCCAATTTCGATGTTAGTCCCAAGCTACGGCCGGAAAAGCGTCGGAAAAGCCGTTCAATGGAATTTTCTCTTGATTTTCACAAAGTACGGCCCGGAATTCAACGGTTACCTTTTCTCCTATAGCTAAACTCCCCTCATTCCAAATTTCATTAACTTACAATTTTGTTTTGCAGTTTTAGTGATTTTTTTACTCTGGAAACTGTACTAAAACAGATATAATCATATTTACAGAACAACATGTCCAATCACCGATTGCAGCTTGGCTATCATTTTAATCGAAGACGATTGTGTGGGCAACGCCAGAGGACATAGTCAGTCGTTTCGCTTCCATGAGCACCAGAAAAATCGATCTGCGCGCATAGTTTTTCGCCGTCTCAATAGTGCATGTGATTCGACGATTGGCCATTACATAGGGCTCATTTTCCATAATTGTGTCGCGAAGACGGGTTGTATACGAGAATAGCTTCATCAATATAACAACTGCACTCTTTTCTTGAACGCCTTGTTTGTACGCATAAAACCTTATAGGGGGCCCATTGGTCATACATACGGGACCATAGCTCTGGGAGCACGAGCTTTTTTCGGGCAAAGGAAGCGCGCGGAGAGTCTCCATGCGGTTTGGTTCCAAAATTTAATTTCCAATTGAATCAGGCGGATACAAGGGGGAAATGAGAGACAAGAACCCTACTTTGTTAAGACATTCCCTACGATTAGAGTTGATGATTAATGCGAGATAGTACATTTGTCCCTTACACGATGGTAAATCATACTGAGGCCTCAATGAAAATGTCCTATTACCCTTGGTATGAGCGTATAAACGTGCGTGAAGGGGAGGGCTGCAGGGTGAAGGGGTGGGCCGAGTTGGCTAGTCTTGTATTGCGGGAAAAAAGTTGCCGTGTAGGCAGGAGGTTCTTTATTTCAGTGGAGCATTCGCTGTAATAATAGCGATAAACCTTGCTGAGTGCAGCTACATTCCTCCGGTGGCTTAAAGGGTCGATGGAGGGGCAAAGAGTGCTGTCACCAATGAGTTTTATGGCGCGATTTTGCACCTTGTCCAGCCAGGCCAAGATGGTTTTAGGAGCGCCCGCCCAGATATACAAGTTGTATTCAAGGTGGGGTCGAATGTAGGACTTGTAGATTGTGGCTAGAGATTGTAGCTGAAGGAGGAACTTGCATCTCTTAAGGAATCCGAGGCAGGCTTGTTTGGCGATGGAATATGTGACCATTCCATTGCATATCATTGGATAGAGTCATTCCCAGGATGATAAGAGATGGGTCAGGTGTTAGGCTATCCTTGTCCACTAAAATAGAGGGAAAGTCGGTACAGGTTTTGGTGGAGATAAGGCAGTACTTTGTTTTTGATACGTTAAATTCGACCCGATTCTTGCGGCCCCAGCCAAGAATGAGCTCGATGTTCGCGTTAAGAAAGCTGGACATGAGTTTGCGGTCTAAGGGACAAGGTCTGGCACTTGCTTGTCTAGCGTTGGCGTAAGAGTAACACAGAGTACTGTCGCCGGCGAAACTGTGGAGTGGGTTGGAGGGGATTGAGAGCAGATCGTTAATAAATATTAGAAAGAGAGCAGGTGAGAGGATCGATCCTTGGGGAACGCCGGCCGAGATGGAGTGTGGGTTGGATTCGACGCCATCCAATACTACCTTGATTGAATGGCTGGAAAGAAAGCTCTCAATCCAGTTCATAAGTATTGACTCGATACCAATAGCTTGGAGTTTAGACAACAGAGCGGGATGTCATACTCTGTCAAAAGCCTTGGAAATATCTAGAGCAACCAGACCAGACTCACCGGAACTATGGATGCTTCGGTATAGATCTTTTCGGTCTAAAGCCGTACTGCCTGTCGTGTATGATTTGGTTAGATTCTAAATATTGCATCAGCTTTCTATTAATTATTGTCTCCATGATTTTGGAGAGCACAGAAGTTATTGCTACTGGGCGGTAGTTTAAAGGGTCGCTGGCATCACCTTTTTTCGGAATGCGCTGAACATGAGGGAGTTTGGGTAAACTCCGGAGAAATATGATAAGGCAAAAAGTTTGCGCAGAGGTTTAGCCAAAGGTGAGGCACATTTATTTAGTACCATAGGGGGAATATTATCGGGGCCAGTGGATTTGTTGACGTCAAGCTCCTTGAGACATTTGAATGTAAAGAGGGGAGAAGAAAGAAGGAAAGTTATGTGGGTGGGAGAGTGAAAAAGGCGAAGGACCGTGGGGCTGGCCAGGATTCGAATCCGGAACCTCTGGGATAGTAGTCAGGCGCCTTACCCCTAGACTACCGAGGCCCCCAAGGTTTGCAAATATGAATCTCTTAAACGCTCATAAAATAGATTTTACAAATTCTGTAGGTTATGCTATTATTCCCGTACGAATTGATTCATGAGATATGAGCTTTGAACATTAAATATACTTATATCTCATCAGACGTAGTCCTAATAAGGCATCCCACCAGCTTAACCGGTTAATAATAGGGTGCCAAAGCTCCGCTTAAGTCTGGTCTACACTTTGTTCGCCCCTTCAGAATAATGAAATTCCAAAAAATCTTGGAACACTGAATATAGATATTGAATGATCGGTTCTTCATTCGAGAATGAACCTAAAGTTACTTAGTGTACCCTAGAATGGAACAGGTCTTATGTAGACAGGCCTTTGTGCTTAGTTCTGGGCTCAGCACTCATCTTTCTTTTGGCAGAATCAATCCAGAGACTATCCTCAGCGGGAAAAGTGCTAGTGCTACTAAGAGGGCAAATTTGGAGAGCCATTAATAATCTCCGATTGGAGCCTTAAGGAATTATATGAGGCGAAGAAAACGGACAAACGAAGACCGGTTCTTGTTCAGCATATTGGACGTGGTTGGTACTTAGTTGGGGGCCGCTCGGTAAAACTGCTGTCGACACTCGCGTTTAGAAAGGCCAAAAGGCAATTGCAAAATGAGAACAAAAATTAAAAATGAAAAAAGATGATCTAAGTTCATGCATGAGCAACCTTTAAATCATTGCATGATATCTGAGAACGAGAACCGGCAGAAAATATAGACTATGATGATATCGGGAAAAAAATGTTTACTATATAAATCTGATGAGTAGAAGAATCCATGCCTATACACAAACATAACTTATATATATTTTAGCGTGTTTGTGTTTCAGGTTTTAGATTACTTTTGTTTGTTAATTAGAACGCAAGAATAAGGCGGTTTTGGATTTTTGGATTTCAAGCTAGTTACGGGGCTCCTAGACTATTAGTACGCAGAGATGTGAGGTTTTGAGTTTCACTCTATTCTTGGGGACCCTTCTGGCCTAGGGCCCGGAGGAAATCGTCCCAGTTGCCCCCTTCATCATACTGCGAAGTTGATCGTATCGACCAAAGGGGTCAAACCCACATCCTATCTAGCTTTGTAACTCTCGCACTTTGAATAAAAACCAACATAAATGTAAGTTGCTATAATTTTTCTCCTTATAATAAATGATTTCAGCTCTCCTTTGGAAGTGAGCACATCTATAAAAGCAACAAGAGAAAAACTAGAGCACCGTTCACTATAGAAACCTAGTAGTTTGGTGTATTGGTGTGTGGTGGTTAAATCCGGCGATGTATGAAGGACGAGTGGTTTCTAAGCTTAAATTTTCACATAAAAAAGTTTCTAGTACTAAATACCATTCGCCGTTAACAGAATCCTGTTTTCCTAGACAACACAACATAGTTATAGTAAATATAGTAAATTGTTTACGCAATTGTTTTCGTTCATTATTTAACACCAAAAATTCCTTTAAATATTTTTTTATATCACATGTTCACCAACTAACAAATTAAAGCCAAGGATTTGTGGGTAAAACTAAACAAAAACGTTTTAGCAAACATTCCACAGACAAGGACGAAAATTTGAAGACAAGCACGTCTTTCATCGGTCCATTAGAATTGATTTTATTTTTATAAAGAGGAAAAATAAATGAATGGCGGCTTTTATAACATTTATAACATAAAATGAGAAAATTTGTTATGAATTATTAGACACAAAACATGAACTTGCAGATCATGTTATATGATGGTGTTGAAACAATGTTTTTTTAGTTATTTTACTTAACATTTTATTACCTATCACAAGCGGTAAACATTAGGTATTTTTAGATACTTCTTACATAAATGTGTGCACATTTCATTTTTCTTCAAGGAAAACAGCGGAAACTTTTGCGTGATTTTTGTATGATTTTTTACTAATTTGGCTCGTCATTACGAATAAGTTAAAGTATGGAGAAGCTTTAGGTGGTACTGTGTTGGTTTTCTTGTTTAGCTGAAAAAATTTGAAAAAATGATGATAGGATGGGTTTAGGTATAAATAGGAACCAGCAGCACGCATGATTCCTTGGTATCACGGCAAAAAAAGAGTCGCGAGATCGAGCTAAGATCGACCAATGGTTCAATGACCCTTCCCCTTTTGCAAAGTTGTCAATGGGCATCGTGGCAGACCTCAAAGTATAAACTGCCACCACTACCACTCCCTGGATATTGGAACCATGCAAAGTTTTATTGGCAGCAAATTGGGTTATATGCAGCAGTCTGAGAAAAATGTGTTTTTTTCCCTAGTCAATGGCGAGGCAGTGACTCCCAGCCCTTTGACAATTCCCCAAAGAACTGGCAAAAAAGATCGACGAAGATGTTGTATAGCTTTTGACATATGAATGAACCCCATTTTCTCTGCTTCTGTTCAGAAAGGCAAAAAGGAAAGAAGCCATCCCTCTACGATGTTTTGCCAGTAGAGGACAACGCAACTTTCAATCTAACGTTTTCATCTCCACCGGCCTCGGTAGCCTAGAGAGCAAGGCGTCTGGCTACCATACCAGAAGTCTTGGGTTCGAAATATTCACTCAGTAGGCTGGGTGGTTCTCCTTTGAAAGCTCACTTCGAAGCGTTAAAGCTTCCTACGCCAACGAGCTTTCTGGCTATAAAATAAACCGCTTCACCAGGCTAAAGGCCCAATTACAATGAGCGGATCTACGCGGATTGAAATGTCAAAAGAACGCATCAGAACGAATAGGAAACTGCACTGATTACAATGAACGGATCAGTTCGCATTTAAACGTCAAATTTAATCTTGGAATTTTTACATCCATTCTTTGCCTTGTTGTAAAGTATTTCATAATCTTTCACTTCTGCGATTAACTGCTCGTCCGAAAACATTTTTAAAAACATAACAAATCAAAAAAAATAAAACCTTAAACATTCACAGCTTTTGTTTACCAAAATTTTGACAGCTCAATCCGGTGATTTCTAAACAAACTAAAACGAATCCGGCACAGATGCGGAACCGGAACCATGCAGTTTTATTGGCAGCAAATTGGGTTATATGCAGCAGTCTGAGAAAAATGTGTTTTTTTCCCTAGTCAATGGCGAGGCAGTGACTCCCAGCCCTTTGACAATTCCCCAAAGAACTGGCAAAAAAGATCGACGAAGATGTTGTATAGCTTTTGACATATGAATGAACCCCATTTTCTCTGCTTCTGTTCAGAAAGGCAAAAAGGAAAGAAGCCATCCCTCTACGATATTTTGCCAGTAGAGGAAACGCAACTTTCAATCTAACGTTTTCATCTCCACCGGCCTCGGTAGCCTAGAGAGCAAGGCGTCTGGCTACCATACCAGAAGTCTTGGGTTCGAAATATTCACTCAGTAGGCTGGGTGGTTCTCCTTTGAAAGCTCACTTCGAAGCGTTAAAGCTTCCTACGCCAACGAGCTTTCTGGCTATAAAATAAACCGCTTCACCAGGCTAAAGGCCCAATTACAATGAGCGGATCTACGCGGATTGAAATGTCAAAAGAACGCATCAGAACGAATAGGAAACTGCACTGATTACAATGAACGGATCAGTTCGCATTTAAAAGTCAAATTTAATCTTGGAATTTTTACATCCATTCTTTGCCTTGTTGTAAAGTATTTCATAATCTTTCACTTCTGCGATTAACTGCTCGTCCGAAAACATTTTTAAAAACATAACAAATCAAAAAAATAAAACCTTAAACATTCACAGCTTTTGTTTACCAAAATTTTGACAGCTCAATCCGGTGATTTCTAAACAAACTAAAACGAATCCGGCACAGATGCGGTCAAATGCGTTTGAATCCGTTCATTGGAATCGGTTAAATAGAAAACGCATGCTTGAAAAACCACTTTGACAGTTCAATCCGATTCTGTTCCGCTCTAATCCGGTCATTGTAATTGGGCCTTAAAAGTCAGTCTTTAATCAGGCTCGTTCCGGAGAGGTCACCTTCTCCGGTTATATACCGGTCACTGTGCTGAATGTCGAATCGTGATTTGTGACAATTTTTTTGAGTTGAAGAAAGTGGCGTTTCAGACGAATTGCGACTTTCAGCATAGGGGGCTATACTCCCACTTCCACTCTAGACCACTATGCTGAAAATCGTAATTCGATTAAAACGTCACTTTCTTCAACTCAAAATACTTGTCACAAATCACGACTCGACATTCAGCACAGGGGCCACCGTGTCGTGGTGTTCGATCCGACACGGTTACATTACACACAATACACATTACAAGAGGAATGTTGCCGAGGCCTTTTCGTGGTGTACGATCCGACTATGTTCCGAAGTCGCGACTCCTATACCGGCGCGGTTACACTATACACATTATACACAATACACATTACCATAGGAATGTTGCCTAGGCCTTGTCGTGGTGTACGATCCGACTATGTGCCGAAGTAGCGATTCCTATATCGTGTCGTGGTGTACGATCCGGCACGGTTACACTATACACATTACACACAATACACATTACCAGAGGAATGTTGCCGAGGCCTTGTAGTGGTGTACGATCCGATTATGTGCCGAAGTAGGCGATTCCTATATTGTGTCGTGGTGTACGATCCGGCACGGTTACACTATAAACACCGCCCGACTGCTGAATACCTGAGGAGTGTTTCCTGGACCAGTGTCATGGTGTATGATCCGACATTGTTCCCGGCAGCATTTGCTATACCAGTGTCGCGATATGACCAGATATAAGACCAACCACATACCTAACACACATACACACACACCCACACATATCCTGCTAGACCGTACCTGTGATACCACTGACCCCAGCTTACGCACATGTAGAATAGAGTAATGAGTAGATAGCTGCTTAGCAATAAATTAGTAAGAAGCATGTATCTAGAGGCAAACCATAGTTAGTAACTTAGATATATAACTATAAGAAACCTGTAAACATGTATCCCGTATTTACTTAGATTTAAGAGACCTAAATTGTTAGTGTATAAGAAATATTTTGCATAAATAAAGAAATGTTATTTTGTAAGGTGTTTGTTCTCAAACGACCTTGGACAACTCGAGAGCAACCCTCCCTTAAAAAAGGAGATTAGAGAACAACCAGACGAAACACCATTAGGGGTCGTACACATATTACGTAATCATCAAAGGGGTGGGGGGTTGTCAAGAATATGATTACGCTTGATTACTTGGGGTGAGGGGGTCCTTGGCATATGATTACGTAATCAATCTAAAAGCGTTTCTTTACTGATTTTTTTTTTAAATTTCGCGCGCAAATGTTCCAAATAATGATTTTCTTTCTAAATTCCCTTTAAAAACCTAAAATGTCTCGAATGTCTCGAAATTCCCGGAATATTTAGCTCGACACGTCTCGAGACTTTAAAAACCTCGGGTCCCTAGTCAGTACAAACCTACGTTTTGATCAAGTGTTTATGTTGTGACGATTTTATATTTAAGACTTTGTTAATCGAACAAAAACAATGGCCAAGCGGGATGTTCTCTCGCGCATTAGCGGGTTTGATTCTTCCACACGACAAATACGGTAGCCACTTGAATGATCAAGGGAAAACTGTAGATGCTGTTTTGGAAGAGAAAATTTCCAAAACGCGGGAGAAGTGTTAGCTACAATCTGGAACGAAATGCACATTGACGAATACCCTGTGACCGCACAATACGTGCTTCCCAACGAAGCAGAGAAAGAGCTGCAAGAAACAGATCCTTACTGGTATGAAAACCATGTTCGCGAGAGTCAATATTTCCTTCAAATCGTGAAATGCCGTTCTGAAAAATGTTGCGGAAAGTTCAGAAGTGGTCTACTGAAAATCCTGCCAGAACGATTTTTCCCACCACCTGTACGTGTCACTCAGACTGCTGATGATTTGATTGTTGGAAATGATGATAAAAGCCACTTTCTCGACTCGTAGAGCTCTCGATTTGCCACTGAATGAAGACAAGAAGTATTTACAGGTATAATTTATTAAACACTATTTGGAAAATTACATAATTTGAAATAGTTGCATTAATAATTGTTTCGTTTTAAGGTTCCTTATGATCTGTTTTGTCCATCCATGGCAACTCAATTGCAGAAACGCATTTGCAAAATTTGTGGTTTGTACTTTGCTTCACAAAAGTCTGTCAAGCAGCACTCAAAAGTTCACAAGAAAGGACCCTATGATTTGAATGACACTCGGAAAGAAATTGTGCGTATAACTGCACGACGTAATAGCGAAGTCCTCGTCATTGAAGAAAATTCGGAATCGGAATCAGAAAAAGACATTGTTATGCAGCCGGGCATGAACCAGACGGTAGATATTCCAATCATCGCCGATTTGACAGAATGGCTCAAAAATCCATTTGAAGCTGTAAACGAAAATTAAAGAATACAAAAAAAAAATCTAAAAATGTAATAAAAATAATCAAAAATACATGCAAAATGTAGTTTTGCTTCACCAGTGGAATTAATTTCAATGATTACGTAATCATAATGGGGGGGGGGGGGTTTAGCTAAATGATTACGCTTGATTACATTGGGGGGGAGGGTATCAAAAATGGGCGAAAAAGTGATTACGTAATATGTGTATGACCCCTTACACAAAGTACATGTCATCGGTTGGTTGATGAGATTCAACTCGTTGCAGGAGGCATAGCACTCCATCGAGTTGTTTCTCGATGCCCCGAAGTCAGAGTAGCGATAGTAATGGTTGGGAGCAGGCGGAATAAAAAAATATTGCGACTAAGTTGTGGCAGTTCCTTTCTTCTCGACTGCTTTTCGACATTGCACTCTATACGAAGAAAATAGATTGTGGACAGTATAAAGGGCCTTTCCTGAGACTCTATTCTTCTACATAAAAACAAAAAGTGGAAAGAGTGCTAACAAAAACTTCGATATCATCACAGTCCAATAGGAACATAGCCTTGTTAATGAAGGGAACAATCCAAGACTGATCCACTTTCTCAGCGAGAAATTGACAACAGCAGGGGTTGAAATAACTATTGCTACAAAGGATGCTGGGATGCTGATCGCACTATTGTGAGGTGCGGTTTGGATAAAACTGCTGAGCATCTAACGGTAGTGATAGTTACAGAGAATGTGGACTTGATAGTTCTTCTCATTAGATTGGCACCGCCATCTATCAATATGTACTTTATGAAGCTAACCTGTGGGAAGGTAAAGACCAAATTGTTTTCGGTTGCATTCAGATGCGACACAACCTCGGCGATGCATAGGAAGAGCATAGTGGAAGAATATCAGAATATCCTGGCCTCACCTATGAAATCTAAGCAATATTCACAAGTCGCTCAACATTACCTGAGGATATTCAAAAGGCCAACGAGAAGCTTTTTCTGGTTATATACAATCCAATAAGGCCCTCGACAGCACCCCGTCAATAACTCCGTCACAAACATTGATCGTCGATTGTACTCGAAGATATTCAAACATTGTCATAAGACAAATAGTTTGTTCTTAGAAAACGAGTATCCGAGAATTCGCTGCTGGGAATAATCCAATGACATAATTTTTGCCGGGCTCTCGTTCAAGCCATTTTTGCCACAAGATAGATAGATATGGTAAGAGATAGAACCATGAAAATTCCCGGCTTTCAATTTTCCGACCGTATTGACCATAGCTGCCTAGAAATTTTATCACTTTGATGTACGGAATGAGGAGCTGAATCAAATGTTGTTCTGGTTCAGTTAGTGCTGTAATATCATAAGAAATATCATCCGGAATTAAGTTATTCCCATACGCCTTGGATGGAGAATGACCCTTTGTGCTCTTCAAGCGTTTATTGCATCGATGGCAAAGAAGCAAATCATTTTCAGCGAGAAGTTCCGGTGGCAAGTCAAACGATATTTCACTACCTAATTAGGGTAAGATTTTTCTTGCAGAGATAAGTTCATCGGGTGCCTCGTTCGCTCTCGATACAGCATGTCGTGTTCTTTGGCTTTCGAGCCGAGAGATACATATGTCAATCGGCTGTTTGATTCGCTCTTGCTTGAACATGTCGTTACGCGTATTAGGCAAATCAAGAGCAATATTCGTCTAGAGTCTCTTCTCTATTAACGCAGTGTAAGTTCCTTTATTAGTTCCTTGGTTTTGCACGTTCGGCTTTGAGCTATTATAAATGTGTTTTATGCGTCGCTTTCATGCCTTGCGTGTACGACGCGTGTATGACGCGAGTGACCGTCCCAATGAACGCGGCACTTGCTTTAATATTCAACATTACTTCCAACTTTTTTATCATGTCAGTCTAATAAGGCTGGCTGCACACTGGGTGCGTTTTCGTACGAATTTGGCTTGTACGAACACGTACGAATTCGCCAAAACAATCCCGATACTCCGAGTACTATGGCACCTAGCACACTAGGGGCGAGCTAGTCGTACGTGTACGTGCGTTTACTTCCGACACCGGAAATCAATCCCAGCACGCTCGGATTTTTTATGCATTCGTACGTTAAAAACCTAATATTGAGGTGTGTGGTCACAAATGGGATCGAAGTGATTCAACATATGATTTTCGGGGCCGTCAATGCAAGACCTGACGATTAGGATATATTCAAAGGTGTCGTTGTGCTCATTATTTAGGTCTGCCATAATAATGGAATTCGCCAAATTCATCTCTTGTTAAATATGCACCCATTCGATTCTACGATGGCTATTGGACGCCGCCGCAATCTTCGAATCAGCGAAGAATTATCTAGCAGATATAAATTATTCATTATGACGATTTCACAGGCCACAGGTCACAGTCAATACCGGCACTTAAACGTACGTTTGCGTACGATACAAATTCGTATCCAGTGTGTGGCCAGCCTCAAATTTCATTATGTATATATATACATATATGTACATATGTAATTTATACAGTGTTTTTGAAAAATTATATGTTTATAAGCAGTGCTGCAGTGATTTATTCATATCAAGATATAATTCTTTTGTACCAGAGCACAGCTGACTGTTATCAAATGGCAGGCGCAAAATTGAAAGTTAGGCAACTTGACCCATTGAATGTAGTGATGAGCACAAATGGTCTTGTTCTTGCAGTCTTGCTTTGTTCTTGCACATTTAGCAAGACAAAGAACAAGACTTAGTTATGCTTGCAAGAACAAGAACAAGACTAACTGTGCAAGAACAAGACCCAGACCAAGACTTTAGCAAGATTCTTGCAAAATTTTCACCTAAATTCAGTCTTTTAAAAATAAAAAAATATAAAATTGATTATGATGTTCAAATAATAATGATATAAATACATGTGTGTATATTTACTTTTTAGTATGATAATTGTAAAAGCATTTGTACATAAGTACATAATGACTTTGCATGCATTGTGCGCAAACTAGTGATGAGCAAAAATGGTCTTGTTCTTGCAATCTTGTCTTGTTCTTTCACATTGGTCTTGCGCAGATCAAGAACAAGACTTTATTATGCTTGCAAGAACAAGAACAAAACAAGAACAAGACTAGATTAGTCTTGTCTTGTTCTTGCGTCACTACCACCAACGACGAATGTTTTTATTTATCTATCTATCTATTTAATATCCGTCGACCAACGCCACTCAAGCTTTAAGAACAGTCCGATCTTAGGATGGAAGCATTCAATTACAATTGTTTGAAATAATTTGTTATCACTTGTTGTATGATTATTAAATATGTCAGACGGTATGGCTCGAGCGGACGATAAGTGAAAAGAATAGACTGTGGGTTAAGTCTTTATAAACGTGTTTATTCATTGAACAGAAAACAAAAACTCAATATTTAACAAAATTAAAAAGTCGCCTGACTTCATTCCCGGTTCCTTGGATCCTTCCTGGTTTTTTTTTAGTATTTCTGGCAAGTATCGAGTTTACAGTGAAGGCGGTGACAGCTCGTCCATTCCTGACTTGAGGGTGGAGACGGCTTCTTCATCCTCATCCGACTCGTCGATTTCGTCTAGATCGGGGCTCAGATGACACCAGGGCTTCAGTTTGTCGCTGGTATACACCGAAGAGAATCGGCGCTTCTTTGGTGTGGATTCAATATCCTCGATGACGTAACGATCATGTCGCAACACCTTCGCAATGATGAAAGGTCCTCGGTATTTCGGGTCTAATTTGTGTGATTCGCCGGTTGGCGAAGGGACCGCTTCAATGACAACTAAATCACCTTCTGCGTACACGACTGGTGCTTTATGTTGCGCGTCGAACCTTTTTTTCCACTTGTCGCGTTCTTGATCTATTCGGGCAGCGGCGTCGTCCCGACGTTTTCTCATGTCGACTGGAGCAGAGTCCACATCTTGATCTTGATGTAGTATTTGGACAAGACGATTCACGGAGATGTCTCTAAGAGAGAAGTCGAAGATAATTTCGTGAGGACTGTATCCGGTGGTGGAGTTGCGTTGGGTGTTCAATGACCATTGTAAGAACCTCAGGTGATTGTCCCAATCCTTAACGTCGGCGTCAGTGGTGCGTAAAAATTGTAGGATTGACTGGTTGGCGCGCTCAATTTGACCATTTGCGCGAGGGGTACGAACGGCGGTTTTGATATGACGGATGCCATGTCGGTTGCAGTATGCTTCGAAGTCCCGCGAGGTATAGGCAGTGCCACGATCGGTGATAATAGTGGCCGGCAGTCCGAAATATGACGTCAGCTCATTCAGAGCTGCAATACAGGGTTGTGTTTTTGTTGTTTTCACGGCCTTGACGATGATATATTTACTAAAGGCATCTGAAATGCCTATGACGTGCATGTTGCCTTGACGACTCTTGGGAAAAGGTCCGAGATGGTCCATGTGAAGTGTTTGGAAAGGAATAGGGTCGATAACTGTTTTAAACATCCTACCTTCGACGGCGCCAGCAGGTTTCTTATGGTAGCAGCATTCTACGCAGGCAGCGATGTATGATTTGGTGTAGTTTCGCACTCGCCTAAACCACCAATTCTGCTTGAGTCTTTCGAGCGTCTTCTCCAGACCGAAATGACCGTTGTCGTCGTGACACCATTTGACGACTCTCCATCTGACGGCAGCTGGAACTACAAGTTTTCTCTCATCTCCAATGATGCGATACAACCGACCGTTCTTTAAGCTGTATTCGTTCCTGATTTGTGTAATTTGTTCAGATTGAGTCTTTCCATTTAGAGCGGTGATAATTGTTGCCAATTTAGGGTCTTGGAGCTGCATGGCTGAGACCCAATCTGCGGGGTCAATAGAGACTCTCAGGATGTTCGCGACAACCGTGGGTGGTGTTGAAGGAGGCAGTACCGGTGCCCTGCTCATGGCGTCAACATGTGACATAGTGGAGCCAGGTCGGTGGATGACGGTGAAATCGTATTCTGATAGCTTAAGCCACCAGCGGGCAATACGTGGAACCATGGGTGTTGTTGCTTTTGTTGTGCTGACGGCGGAGCAATCTGTAAACACACAGAAGTGTTTTCCCAGGAGATACATTCGAAATCTCGAGATGGTTTCGACGACGGCGAGCACTTCTAATTCATGACTAGCATAATTGGTTTCGGCAGCTGTGCAGCAACGACTGTAATAACTAACAGGTTTATAGTCATGGCTTTCAGTTTCCTGAAGTAGAATCCCTGCCAAGCCGTCACGACTGGCATCGGTATGGACTTGATGGTTCCGTGTCGGATTGTAAACTTCTAAAACTGGGTCGGTACAGAGAATTTCCTTAATTCTGTCAAAAGCTGATTCGTGCTCTGCTGTCCAGTCAAAATGAGCTGGTGCGTTCTTTGTTTTCAGCAAATTGGTAAGGGGTTTAACGATTGACGAATAATTAGGTACACACTTTCTAAAGAATCCGGTGAGGCCTAGGAATCTTCTAACTTCGGTAACAGTGATTGGTGCTTTAAAATCTTGAATGGCTATGGTTTTTTCTTTCCCAGGTTTAACCCCATCTTGGGTTACTCGATGACCCAGGAATACGATCTCGGTTGCCAAAAAAGTGCATTTCTTAAGACGTAGTGTTAATCCGGCATGACGAACAAGTTGTAGGAATTCACTCAATCTTTCTAAGCCCTCGGTGACTGTGTGACTCGGTATGATGACTTCGTCGACGTAGCTAATGATCCTACCGGCTGTGCCTTGTATCAATTTCGTAATCATAGTCTGGAACGTCCCTGGAGCGTTGACCAGGCCAAAAGGCATTCTGTTAAACTCGTATTGTCCTCGATGTGTGATGAAAGCCGTGTACTGCTTGGAATCTTCGTGGACTGGGATTTGGTAGTATCCGGACATCATATCCAATGTCGTAAAAAACGATAACCTGAAATCATAGACAATATTTCCTCAACGGTTGGCATCGGGAACGGCATTTTGACAGTGATAGCATTTAGGGCCCGGTAATCAACACACATACGGTCTTCTCCATTTGCCTTCTTAACGAGTACAATGGGTGATGAGTATGGGGACGAACTTGGTCGGATGATGTCGTGTACGAGCAAGTCATTTATGATGTTTTCAATCACTTCGCGTTTGGCAAATGGGACACGATATGGTTTTTTATTTATGGGTTGATTTGATGTTAGCTTAATAGACATAGTTGTTGTTTTGCATAAGCCAAGACGATCAAGAGATTCGCCAAAACAATCGGAATGGTAGCTGATAGTGTTTAGTACTTCGTTGGCCTCATGCTGCTGCAGTTGTCCTATATGAATATTATTTTTATCGATTTGTTCAAATCGACACGCTGTTGGTCCTACGACTAATTGGTGTTGTTCGTCACTCAGATAATCGTTGCCAAGTAACACATCGTGCGACAGCATGTCATCGTTGACAACTAAAAATGTAGTTATTGATGTGCGGTTGTCAGCTTCCACGCACGCAGTTATCGATGAACTGCAGTGATATTCTCCTCCGGCAAATCCTTTCAAAACAAATGGCTCGGTTTCGACGGTGGTTGCAAGTTGGTTGGCTATTGACTGGCGTATTAGTGATTTATCGCTTCCAGTGTCAATGAAAGCATTATATTTATGATCGTTTATGGAAATGGTTTTCAGACGGTTGTCGGGTCGGGTTTCTCCAGATCCGATTGTCTTTACGTTTCCGGTTTGTTTACCTTTCGCTTCGGGGCAAGTGGCATCAGTATGAGTCGTTCGTAGGCAGATGGCACATCGAGAGCGTCTTTGTGGTTTTGGGCAATTCACGGACAAATGCCCCGTCTCGAAGCAGTTATAGCACACTATGTTAGTGCTGGAATGTTTCCTTTCGGTTAATGGAGCCCTTGGGTGTTGAGGAGACGATTTCCTTTCAGGTTTTTGCGACGATTGTGAGACTTGACGTCTGTCGGTGCCTGATGAACTTGAAGCTCTATTAGTTAAATATCTTTCGATGGCGCATCGTAGATCGTTTGTGGACTGGAAATCCATACTGGCTAGTGCATTTTGTAGGTCACAGTGTTTAAGACCGTTCCTGATATAACGGATGATAGCTGCGTCGTTCACTCCATGCTTGTTTCCCAATGCACGGGTGCGGTGGAAATAATCAATGATGCGTTCGCCCGGACGTCGACTGCAATTGATAAGTTTTATATGAATGTCGGCTTCGTTATCAATTTCCCCAAAATCCTGGCACAGACTGGAAGAAAATTCGTACCATGTGCGATATATCTCAGTTGTTGAATCTGCCCAAATTCTGGCTGGTCCTTTTAGCTTCGATTGAACAGCCATTAGTACACTATGTTGATTCCAATTATAGAAAGTTATGAGGCCGTTGATTCTGGCAACAAATCTTTCAGCGGACAATGATAATTCATTGGATGGGTCAAATTCTGGTAATAAGTCTAACATTTCACGAACAGACATTTCTCGTAAAGAATATGCAACAGGAGTTGACGTAATTTCAGAGCCTGGATTTATATTTGCTCCTAATGTTGGCTGTGTAACGTTGACGTTCAATGGCAGATGAGCAACATTAAAATTTGACGGCGGTGGAAAGCTGGCGTTTGCCGGCGAGAAGGCATTGGTAGTTGACGGAGCTATGACATTACCAATTGACGGCGGTGCAATGTTGGCGGTTGACGGCGGTATAATGTTGGCGGTTGACGGTGGCGGAGCGCTAGTTGCTGATGACGCAACAGCGTTGACTGTCGATGCTTTATTTGAAGTTAGGTATTTAACCTCCCCCATTACCTCTTTTAAAACTTCCCTAAGTTTTTCGATTTCGCTCCGCAATTCTCCCAATTCTCCGATGTCGGCGGGTAAGATTTCCTCCTCGCTGGTTACTTCGTCTTCGTCGAATTCATCTTTACCGAGATCTTCATGAATTCTGTTCAACAGAATTGCTTTCGTTCCGGTAGTTGCCAGGCCATGCGCTTGTAAAATTTTCCGCAATTGGGTCACCCTTAATGTGCTGGCTTTTACCAACACCATTTCGTCTTCACAACTGCTAAAACGAAAGTTAGCGAAATTTTATAATTTTAATGGTACTCAGCGGTTAATCCCAATAGATCCCACTTCTGAGATGTCAGACGGTATGGCTCGAGCGGACGATAAGTGAAAAGAATAGACTGTGGGTTAAGTCTTTATAAACGTGTTTATTCATTGAACAGAAAACAAAAACTCAATATTTAACAAAATTAAAAAGTCGCCTGACTTCATTCCCGGTTCCTTGGATCCTTCCTGGTTTTTTTTTAGTATTTCTGGCAAGTATCGAGTTTACAGTGAAGGCGGTGACAAATACTTTATACTTTTGTCAATTAGTAGGCGTAGAGAATTTGTTAAAAGTAAACAGAGGTTTTTGTTCCGATTTTTTTTCAGCTTGGACCTTGGAGAGTGAGTAGGTTGTTTTGAGTTTTTATATTATACCCCGGCTTCACCGCCAAAATTTCGCAAGTTCGAGCAAATTAGTCTACTGTACTTTAAAATTTCCTGATTTTATTTTATTTTATTTTTTATTTATATATTTGGTAGAGTACACAAGATTACAATCTTTTAAGGCTCGGGCACACAGAAAGCGGTCTGTCGCGGCGGGCAGCGATCTACGACCGAGGCGGTCTGGCGGTCTAGTTGTATTACACAACTTAGCATCAGCTCGGTCAAACAGCAGGCGGTCTGTCGCCGCCTGCTGGACTTTGTAGCGACGACAAGCGATCCGGTTGTACAAAATTACAAATTTTAGCATGACCGCCTTGCCGCTTTCAGACAAGATGAGTGGAAAAATCGAAATATTAATAGAAAATGTCCGCAAATACAGATTTTTGTTTGATACTTCCCACGAAAATTATAAAAATGTTTTGAAAAAGGCTGAAGCATGGGATGTTTCAATTGGTTTTCTCCAGTTCGTAGTACACTTTTCAATCCTGCATTTTATCAAATCATGCAATTCCTCGAAACATTCTCGAGACATACGAAAATACTTGAAAAATCTATCTTCATGTGACTCCAATTCTATACATAAGCGGTGGTATTCCCCTAATTGTTCTCTCTTCTTATTAATTTCATAGACCCAACATCGTCTTTTCTTCTTTTGCCTTGCAAAGCTAATAACAGAAGGAGGAGTTCTTCGTCCGAGGTCATACTCAATATACATATGTATGTAAATAAATAAGAAAATTCACTACTATTTCCCTAGAAGAACGCGACCAGACTGGACCGCTCACACAAAAATATCGCGTTCTATGTGTAGCCCCATATCGCATACCGCCGCGATGACCGCTGGATCGCTGCCCGCCGCGACAGACCGCTTTCTGTGTGCCCGAGCCTTTAGAGTACATTTAACAAATGGTAAATAATCCTAAATTCTTACAACTAGCTTAAGATAGAAGAGCGAAGAATTTGAAAGAAGTAAAAGAGAAGAAAGAAGAAACGAAAGAAATAGGTAAGGACAGTAGAGTAGTAGTACTACTGTGGAGCTGGAAGAGAAGCTAAAAAAATAGATGCCTGCTTTTTGAACATCGTGGCTGTGCTGATTTTTTGGATGGATAGAGGAAGTCTATTCCAAAGTCTAATCTAATGATTTCCCATACATTTTTCACATTTTAAAGTCAGGAAAAAATGCCTGCTTTGGGCCTACAGAACATGAAATTGAGTTTCAAAGTAAAAGCTCGGAATGCCATTCCAGTGCCATTGGAATAATGGAATGCCATTCCAGTGAGCTTTTGCATTTCTAATTTCTGGCGAAAAAGCAACAACAATTTCAAGAACGAACTGAACATGCTAGCCGGTGAAGCCACTTATGCCGATTGAAGTGAACTTGATTAAACTGAGGCCGGTGAAGCCGGGGTATAAATAAAGTTATTTTTCTAGTTGAATCCAAGGATTTTTTTTAGAAGTTTTTGCCGAGCCTTGAACAGAGTCCATCCGTGGAGCTGAATCCAAGGATTTTTTCTTAGAAGTTTTCCTAGCCTTGAATAGAGTCCATCCGTGGAGGTTATTAGATAATTTCCACAACAACAATAAATATTAGGTACTATTGCAGTATACACCCAAAATGTTATGATTGGTTCGGACCAATGGATCAATTCTGCTAAAACGGTCATGCTTTAAAATTTCAAAAGGAAGCATCTTGGATGTCCTGGCAATGCCTCCTCCTGAATTACTTGGCGCTTACGTGGATGGGAAATCTTCGTTGTCCAAATATGTTTTACAACTACTTTTTTTCGCAATGATGGGTGCAGCGAAGCGTACTGGGTTCCAGCAAGTTATATTGTTTAGTTAGATTTCTTACTGCATGGGTTCTAAGTTATTTAATTTTATTTTGAAAAAAGTTAATCTGAACTTTACAAAATTGAACTTGACTTTTAAAAAATTGAATTTAAGTTTGAAAAATTTATTTTTATCATAATAAATAAAAATTTAATTTGGTTTTGAAAAACTTTAATATGTACTTCAAAACCTATATTGGCATGAAATGTGACAGATGACAGTTATAGTGCTGCCCAAAAAAACGACTCGTTTGAATAGCCCTGCGTAAATTAAATATGAAAATTCTTAATATCTTTTGATCGCAATAATTTTTAAAGATATACTATTACTATTGATTTTTTGCTGCATGATAAATTAAAAAAAGTTTTCATGTATTATTTTGAGACACGAAAATGGCAATCAATTTGTCAAATTACTAAAAATGGATAATAATGAATGCAGATTTTATCCAATTACTAAACAATGTCAGTTGTATAAAAATATCTATAAAAGCAATTTGAATAAACATCAATTATTCTAAATTGACAAGAACTTTTGGCAAAATAACAAATGAGATCTTTTCTATTTATAAACATTTACTGAATGTGCATATCCCAACAATGTATAAAACTAAAAAACAGGCTGCTCTCTTGCAACATCAAAATGCAAGAAGGAACTTACATAGGGCTCTAGTTATGGACCATTACAAATTCAATTTAGCCTTAAATGAAATAAAATAAATTTTAAATAAATAAAATTTGAATAAAATATTTTGATATGTGTGATGAAGAAAGCCACAAATAACTAAAACAATTGGACTTGGGCCAACTATGAGTGTTATCGTGCATAATAGATATGTGTCAAGAAAAGATATTTGTTTATGTTAACCATTATATTTGTTGCGTTATGGGATTTTTATTATAATTTTTGGAGTTTTGATTCTGTTATTGTCAGAGGCCACGTTTAATTGAGCTTGTTACTAAACAGCTTTTGACTTTAATGATGAATGGGTGCACTATTTTGATTCTTGGCTAACACCCAACTAATTCCGGAAATGCAGTCATATGGATAAGCATTTTCAGAATTATTATACAACGTTTGGTAAATTATAGTATATAAAAAAATTATTAATTATTAAAAAAATTATCGACTTTCCAGTTTATAGGGAAGTTATTGTAATCAAATCGTTATCAACATATTTGCAAAGGACCCCATAGTTTTTCAATGTAAAATGGCTTTTGGGTTAATTTTGCAGGTTGATAGTTCTAAGATAATGTGGATTAAAAATCTTAATAGGCGCAAAGCCCCATCATCCCTCGCTCAGCCTCAAAAGCCACTCCGAAGGGACTACGGGGGAATAACTGATTTCTGACAGTAAAGCAAATTTGCAATGGCCAGCCTAAACAACCACCCCTGTGACCCTTCAACCACAGACCTTACAACCCCTCGCCTGCCACGTACCCCTACACCCACCACGACCCACCCTATGGATTTTTCGATTACTTAATTACCATGTAGGCAACCAATCACATTTCAAACCCTGACCATCTAACCATCATGTAGATCAAAAGTCTTCCCTCTCGTTATTCTCTCGGCTCCCACGCTACCACCCCCGACCTTTAAAATCCATCCCCCAATACTGCTCCGAAGAAGATTGGCGATGGTTGTAACTGATCAGAAGTATAGGCGATCATGAGTATTGGCGGTTGTCTACTTTTTTAGAGACGACTGGCACCTTTTGGCCTGGGGTAAAAACTAAAACCTCGCGTCACGCGTATTTTTGTTGCGAGCTCCATCAATCCGCAGCAGCGTATAATTCTACCGTGTGCGAAGCAAAATAGCTACGAGGAATGTGAGGAAAAGCGTTTCAATGTTGCAATGCAAACACACAGTATAATTTTAAGCTGCTTTCTGTTGCTGGAGCTCGACCAAAAGTTGCCATTCTCTAGCCAGTTCCATAGCTACAACATTTAAATATTTTGCTTGGATTAATCGCTTTCGGCAGCATGGAACACATTTCGCCTATTCGAATGGGTAATTTATATTTTAATTATTTGTGGTAGTATGTTATGTATATTTTTATGGCCACTTTTGTGGAAAAAATTGGCGTTCGGGAGTTTTACTTTGTATTAAGTAGTATGTTATATTATAATATTATATTATATTAATTATATTATATTATATATTACGTATTATGTATTATGTACTATATACAATGTATTATGTACAACACATGTACTGTGCATTTTGTACAATGCACTGTTTACTATGTATTGATTACTTTATACTATAAATTATGTACTGTGTACTATTACTATGTACTAGCACTATATACTATGTACTAAGTATTATGTTCTTTGCACTATGTATTATATATTATGTACTATGCATTATGTAGTATATATGTTATATTGTGATTAAGGATATTGTGTATTATTACGTCGTTGTTTTTCTTATTTTATTTCAAAAGTAAGTAACAATAAAATAACCTTAAGTGTAATACTCATAAACACAATTTATTAACCCTTATTCTCCTGCAATATTAAGATTGATTTGTAAATATAGACTTCCCATAACAATTTTCACTTCCAACGTGTGGCCCTGTCACGGAGTTTCAAAACATCTATACCACGGTATTGGATGACGTTGAATCTAATCCCAACACCATCTGGTGCGGTGTTCCTCGAAGGTCAATTCTCTTGAAATCGATTTATTTTTCTAAACTATATTATATTCGTACCATCAGTTGCACTTGACCTTTTTCGAACGCCATTTTTAAGTTCATATTAGAACGAAAAGTATCCTTATTTATTTTATATAGTTCTTTATTTTATAATACTCTTTTTAGTTTTACACCATTAGATTCCCGTAAGTTAAGTTTAATGTAAGCATAGTTCGAAGTGAGCATCACGGAAATATTCGATTCTTATGGCTATTTATACTATTAAGGACCGGTTTCACAGTGAGAACTTAAATATAAAAATTAACTTATGTTACACTTAAGTATGGATGGCGGTTTCACAGTTGCCACTTAAAATTTACTTAAGTGTAACTTAAGTGGCAGTTTCTCTAGACTTAAGTTTTTCTTAAATCAGAATGTATAGAAAGTTCAAATGTCAGTTGATTCCAGTTTATTTCAAGGAAAACGCGATTAAAATGAAATTTTACATGTAAAGTTCGGCTATTGTAAGTTCGTAATTTACAATATTGAAGTGCCGCCGTAAGAAGCGACTATAATAGTAAGAAGAAGAAAAAATTGCACTGGGAAACCGAATTTGACTTAAGTTTCACTTAAGTGAAAAAATTTACCGGCCCTAAATTATTCTAATTATGCAACTGAGTTTAACGAATTTAATTTATACTAGTCTAGCCTGTTGCCGATATTCGACAAGCTTTTATAAGAAAAATCTCATCAAATATGTATTCTCTTTCCGTTTAATCTGATAGATAACGAGTGCACAGTGTATAAGTGCATATGTGAATCATTTTTTTTCAGTATAGGCAGTGGCTTTCACACATTTCCCTATATTAGTCCAGTGTAGGGAATCCAATCCCGCAGTCCCGCGGGATCGAGGTAAAAAATCCCGCGAATTCGCGGGATTTGCGGGAATGTAAAAAATTCATATATTTTGTTCTAAATAGTAGGTAAGTATTATGAAATAAGAGCGTAACAAACTACAGTGGCTAGGTATACGGCCAATTCTGAGGCTTTTAAGGCTTTTCCCAACACACTACACTGCGACCCCACAAACTTGGTTTTTTCATTCTCAGATGTACCCGTACAAATTCCAAAACAAAAATTTCGTACATCGTAAAATGCAATTTCATTTACTAATTGCACTGGACTATATGCACGTATCTGAATAAAATATATATTGTGACCATCTATAAAAAAAATAGCTTTCGTTCAATATCATTGCACACAAAATGAAAAATAGATCATAATTTTTGGCTTTGCCTATTAATATATATGCAGATATCCTTTTTATTCTGAAACCACTTGTAGTACAGTAATTCATAAACTGTTACTACATATGACCTTAACTATCATAATTCTATTTACATTCAAATTTACTTGTACTACAGTATTTTTTAAACTGGGATACTACACTTTCACTCGCTTTTTTTCTAATATATGTACATACATGATCTGCTCTCAGTCCTCTCACAGTTTCGCCGATGACGGTAGTCTGCCTTAAGGTTTTATAAGATGCAGTGAATACATCACATAAATTGAAAACGTTGGCGTTTGAGTACTGTACATTTAAATGGAATGGAATTCATAGACCAACGAATATGGCGTGTGTGACGCAAAAGTAGGTCTACTTTATACTACTTTTCTTCTTTGTGAACAACAAAACTTAGTAAAATGCAAATAATTTGGACTTCCATACGAACTATCGTCCCCTATTTCAACCCTTTCAAGCATTTTTCGCAAGCCTATGTCCTTCTACAAGGTCTAATCTATCTCTGTAGCAAATTTCATCAAGGTCGGTTTAGTGGTTTAGGCATGAAAGCGTATAGTAGGAGAGCTAGTGGACCGTCCGAGTAACGGTGTGTCTGTAAGGCTATCAATTCTTATGGTAATGAGTCATAGTTGCCTAAGTACAATGACCATCGCCTGGCACGCCTCAGCCCTGCACGACATCAACCCCTATATTTTTGAAAGTGTAGGAAACATTTGAAAAAAAAAAAAACTTGTTCCTGTAAGCTTGAAATTTTTTTACCATTTTGTTTATTTGTTATTAAGTTCAAAAAAAAATTGACAGGCGTTTTCGATGAGCACAAGTACCTGACAGGTGAGCCTGAAGGTGTATTATGTGTAAATTAAAATAAACTTTATTCTGTAAAGTTGAAATTTACAGATATGTTTCTTTAGACGATTTAAAGTAAGTTGGTACAATGACAGGCGGTTCTGGCTAGCATAAGTCCTTGACAGGCGAGGGGAAAGATGAGTGCGAGTAAGAGGTGTAGCATGAAAAATCATATCGTTGTTAAATATGGGACCCCAATGCAGGAAAATCCGGATTTTTGTTATATTTTATAATTATAGTAGATAGTTTTACGAAAATTTTAAGGTATCTTGCAGCGTCCTACGATGGTTTTTGGGGCTCTGGGACGTAAAAATGTGGTTTAATTTAAGCGAAAAAGAGTTTTTTTCCTGAAATTACATATAAAAAACGCCATAAGACGTATAAATTGCGTGATTTATATAAATTATATATAAAGACAGTCGGAAAAAGGGGGAAAAGGGGGACATAATAGATTTCTTGACGCTATAATTAAGAGAAAAATCGTCGGAATTCAATGAATGTGTTTTGGATAAAATTGGTCCAGGGCAACAGGTGGTAAAAAGCTAATAATAGTAGCGAAAACACGTTTTTCACGTTTTGGGTACGAGAAAAATGTTGTTTTGGAAAACAAAAAATATTATAATAGTGCTTAAAAAGACGAAAATTGTGAGTTTTGGACCATTGATATCGGTCAATAGGTTTTTGCAGCAAAATTGAAAAATCATTAAAAATTGCCGTTTTTTGACATTTAATTATAGGTAGTGTAATTATCGTAGAACCTTGCGTCAGGGCTTAAATTGTGGCCACTGATGGTGCCTACCTACAATAAAAATATCATGAAAAAATAATGGTAACTTTTCGAGTAAATCTCAAAAATGTATCTTGCAGCGTCCTACGATGGTTTTTGGGGCTCTGGGACGTAAAAATGTGGTTTAATTTAAGCGAAAAAGAGTTTTTTTCCTGAAATTACATATAAAAAACGCCATAAGACGTATAAATTGCGTGATTTATATAAATTATATATAAAGACAGTCGGAAAAAGGGGGAAAAGGGGGACATAATAGATTTCTTGACGCTATAATTAAGAGAAAAATCGTCGGAATTCAATGAATGTGTTTTGGATAAAATTGGTCCAGGGCAACAGGTGGTAAAAAGCTAATAATAGTAGCGAAAACACGTTTTTCACGTTTTGGGTACGAAAAAAATGTTGTTTTGGAAAACAAAAAATATTATAATAGTGCTTAAAAAGACGAATATTGTGAGTTTTGGACCATTGATATCGGTCAATAGGTTTTTGCAGCAAAATTGAAAAATCATTAAAAATTGCCGTTTTTTGACATTTAATTATAGGTAGTGTAATTATCGTAGAACCTTGCGTCAGGGCTTAAATTGTGGCCACTGATGGTGCCTACCTACAATAAAAATATCATGAAAAAATAATGGTAACTTTTCGAGTAAATCTCAAAAATGTAAAAACACCTGTTTCACAAAAAGAAAGGTTGAACAAGGCCGACAGTGGTCCTAGAAATTGTAGGTAGGCACCATCAGTGGCCACAATTTAAGCCCTGACGCAAGGTTCTTTTTTTTATGGGGTAGACTAGAGGCTTAGGGAAAGCCCCTTTGTACTATTCGACAATATATTTTTTCGTATAGAATGTCGAACAGCAGCTCTAGCCGGAAGATAGAGAGTAGAAAGAGTAAGACAGAGAAGTAGGAAGGAGCTGTCACAACCTAGCTGCGGTATTTATACAGGGTGTGGAAAAGGTCTGGGAACGGTTCGATATTTCCTGAAGGGTAGGTTTTCGTGTAAAAAGTTTGTAGCAAAAGTTGCTCATGTTGGAGGGTAGAATCGTTTGCACACGAAACTCACCCCCACCCACTCACCACCTCGCAGGGGGTGGGGGTAAGTCTGAAATTTCAAATGGCAACCCTATTTTTTCTCACGGATTGTGATTTTCCGAAGAAAAATATGAAACTTTTGTCTTAAAATTTTTTTTATCCGAAGCTTCCCTGCACCCCCAAAACGAATTTTTAGGGGTGGGGAATAGTCCGGCAATTGTTCGATATTTCCTGAAGGGTAGGTTTTCGTGACTTACCCCTACCCCCTGCGAGGGGGTGAGTGGGTGGGGGTGAGTTTCGTGTGCAAACGATTCTACCTCCAACATGAGCAACTTTTGCTACAAACTTTTTTCACGAAAACCTATCCTTCAGGAAATATCGAACCGTTCCCAGACCTTTTCCACACCCTGTATATATACCGCAGCTAGGTTGTGACAGCTCCTTCCTACTTCTCTGTCTTACTCTTTCTACTCTCTATCTTCCGGCTAGAGCTGCTGTTCGACATTCTATACGAAAAAATATATTGTCGAATAGTACAAAGGGCCTTTCCCTAAGCCTCTAGTCTACCCCATAAAAAAAAGAACCTTGCGTCAGGGCTTAAATTGTGGCCACTGATGGTGCCTACCTACAATTTCTAGGACCACTGTCGGCCTTGTTCAACCTTTCTTTTTGTGAAATAGGTGTTTTTACATTTTTGAGATTTACTCGAAAAGTTACCATTATTTTTTCATGATATTTTTATTGTAGGTAGGCACCATCAGTGGCCACAATTTAAGCCCTGACGCAAGGTTCTACGATAATTACACTACCTATAATTAAATGTCAAAAAACGGCAATTTTTAATGATTTTTCAATTTTGCTGCAAAAACCTATTGACCGATATCAATGGTCCAAAACTCACAATTTTCGTCTTTTTAAGCACTATTATAATATTTTTTGTTTTCCAAAACAACATTTTTTTCGTACCCAAAACGTGAAAAACGTGTTTTCGCTACTATTATTAGCTTTTTACCACCTGTTGCCCTGGACCAATTTTATCCAAAACACATTCATTGAATTCCGACGATTTTTCTCTTAATTATAGCGTCAAGAAATCTATTATGTCCCCCTTTTCCCCCTTTTTCCGACTGTCTTTATATATAATTTATATATAATCACGCAATTTATACGTCCATCTATTTATGGCGTTTTTTATATGTAATTTCAGGAAAAAACCTCTTTTTCGCTTAAATTAAACCACATTTTTACCTCCCAGAGCCCCAAAAACCATCGTAGGACGCTGCAAGATACCTTAAAATTTTCGTAAAACTATCTACTATAATTATAAAATATAACAAAAATCCGGATTTTCCTGCATTGGGGTCCCATATTTAACAACGATATGATTTTTCATGCTACACCTCTTACTCGCACTCATCTTTCCCCTCGCCTGTCAAGGACTTATGCTAGCCAGAACCGCCTGTCATTGTACCAACTTACTTTAAATCGTCTAAAGAAACATATCTGTAAATTTCAACTTTACAGAATAAAGTTTATTTTCATTTACACATAATACACCTTCAGGCTCACCTGTCAGGTACTTGTGCTCATCGAAAACGCCTGTCAATTTTTTTTTGAACTTAATAACAAATAAACAAAATGGTAAAAAAATTTCAAGCTTACAGGAACAAGTTTTTTTTTTTTTCAAATGTTTCCTACACTTTCAAAAATATAGGGGTTGATGACGTGCAGGGCTGAGGCGTGGCGATGGTCATTGTACTTAGGCAACTATGACTCATCACCATAAGAATTTCTAGCCTTATAGACACACCGTTACTCGGACGGCTCACTAGCTCTTGGTCTAGTAACAGAGAAACAGACAGACAGACAGAGTCACTTTCGTAATTTAAATTATTAGTAAGGATGTAGGCAATGCGATATAAGCAACGTATACAACGCATTTCAGTGCACACAAAGCTAAAGTGGCCTCTGCATCTTATGAAATTCCACCTTTACTCAAGTCGAACTTTATTAACAGGGCCATCGTCTCTAATAGAAACTGCACCGATCTTCCTCCTAACTCCGCGGACAAAGAAATATAAAGGCTGGCCCATCTATAAACCAGAGTGCCCAATTTGGATGCGGCCAGTAAAACTCAGCATACAACTACATGTAAACGCCCTGTGCGTGAGCCCCCTTTGAAATGCTCGAGCTCATCCCAGTTTCTCAGAATTTTGTCTACTTTTTATGGCCTTAAAATTTTCAATTTTTTTCTAGGGTTTCTTAGAATTTCTGATAGTTTTGTAGTCGTCGGGATTTACTGAAATTTATTTCACTTGAGGGTTTCCCGAATATATTTTCAGGTAAATAAGAATAAAATATGCATTTTTTTACATTTCTTTCAATATCTACGTTCCTGCTAACTTTTAGTATACCATTCGCATTGAGGAAGCTCTTCCCTATAAAATTATCTAAAAAATAAACCCTACTAGAAGACTTCTAGTAGAAGTCCCTAGGTGCAAGTGTGATCTTGTAAAAACCTTCCAAATTTTTCAAATCATGTTATTTTCACTCTTTGTTTACTCGAATAAAACTGCACATAGAGGGCTGACATTTTTTTAAGATGGTGTCTATTAGGGTTTGTCGGTTTTTAAAAACCGGTTTTCAAAACCGGCTTTTAAGAGAAAATTATGGTATTCGAAACCCGGTTTTTTTCAAAAAAAAATCGCGGTTTTAATGTAAGAAAAATATACTCAGCAAGTTGTACTTTGCGGCGAAAGATCTGGCAGTTCTATTGCCTATTCGGGGGGCAACTCCATGAGTACACGTGATATGCTGACTAGACATTTATGTTATGACATTTGAGGTGGAAACAGAAAAGGCCGAATCGTATATAATGCAGCGCTGCAAACACAGTTGACCATACCAGCGTATAGAACCTAACAAGCGTACTGAACATTCCTCTCATTTCCTAGTTTTTCTGCACGCTGTCAATTTTTGGATATGATGCAGCAGTTATTTTATGTACTATTATGCACGTATAGAGCCTTATGTTTTTTTTGGTATTTTTGAATTATTATAAATAAAAAAAATGTAAAAACTTCAATTACAAACTGTCTTGTCTTGCTTTTTGCCTGCAGAAATTCGAAACCGGTTTAAACCGGTTTTTTGGAAAAGTTGAAACTCGAAAACCGGTTTTTTAAAAAGTCGGTTTTTGTATAAACCCTAGTGTCTATGTAGTCCCGACAAAGTACAAAAAATTTCAACAAGATTGATTCATTACTTTTTGAGTAATAAACTATGTTCTTTTGTTTTTAACATTGCTGCCATTTTTTGTAAGATCGGTTTATAATTGGGGAACTCGTTTAGAAAACTTAAGACACAATTGAAAAAGAAATCCTGTTGGAATTTTCGAAAAATCGCAAATTTGTTTCCCTAGCATAGAAGTGCGCCTTTTGTGTTAGAAGGGTAACACTATTATTATTATTAATAATAAGATTAGATATAAGTTTTATGTAAATAATCAGAGTAATAATTCGTTGTGACTAATAATTAATGTAATAAATGTAATGTGCAATTCATATAAATGTAAATTTTATCACAAATGGTAGAAAACTCCCCAAACCTGAAAATATTCGGGAAACTCTCAAGTGAAATATTTTGCGACAAACTAAAAAACTATTGAAAAGTCGTCCTCTTTAAATTTCAGAAAATCCCGACGACTACAAAACTATCAGAAATTCTAAGAAACCCTGGAAAAAAATTGAAAATTTTAAGGCCATAAAAAGTAGACAAAATTCTGAGAAACTGGGATGAGCTCGAGCATTTCAAAGGGGGCTCACGCACAGGGCGTTTACATGTAGTTGTATGCTGAGTTTTACTGGCCGCATCCAAATTGGGCACTCTGCTATAAACATCCTAAGCGTAGCTTTAACCAAAACTCTGCGATGAATTAATAATAATATTCTAAATCCCCGAACAAGCATACCAACGCCTGGGATTCCTCAAAAAATTGAAGTTTCTATTTCAGCTTAAATACAATCGTATATCTGTGCAGGCGCCCCAAAAACAATCTTGGTTTGGCTAGACAAGGTGATAAACCGCGCCATCATACCCATTGGCGATAGCACCCTCTGCTCCTCCATAGACTCGAAGTCAAAATTCAGAAAACTTCTTTACCTTCAACATGGAGTACTTCTCAGGGAGGAATGGTTTCATATCATGCTGTCTAATATCTATTATGATCAAAGCCGACTTTAGGTATTTTGGCGCCCCTTAACTTTTTAGACATTTCTTTTAGGTAGATTACCTATGTTCTTATGTAAAAATTATACAATACCCGAGTAAAAATAAAAAAATTGCCTTACAACGGGCGAGCACTGGCCGTTACGGGCTCACGACGGCCAAATAAAGCTGATGAAATATCTAGAATCCAACCAAATTATACACGACAGGCAATACGGCTTCAGATCAAAACGGTCTACTGGCGATCTGCTTGTGTGTTTAAATGAGCGTATCAACCAAAGCATTCACAGCTTTGGTGAGTCTAGCCTAGTTGCTCTAGATATATCAAAGGCTTTTGACAGAGTATGGCACCCAGCTCTGTTGAATAAACTCCAAGCTATTGGTATACACTTAGTTCTAAGGAACTGGATTAAGAGCTTTCTTTCAGGCCGTTCAATCAAGGTAGTATTGGATGGCGTCGAATCCAACCCCCACGCCATTTCGGCCGGAGTTCCCCAGGGGTCAATTCTCTCACCCGCACTTTTTCTAATCTTCATTAATGATCTGCTCTCAATCCCCTCCAACCCACTTCACTGCTTCGCTGATGACGGTACTCTGAATTTCTCTTACTCCTTCGACAATATAAGACAAGCACGTGCCAGACCTTGTCTTTACCACCGTCAATTGATGTCGGCTTCGATCAACCGGGATATCGAATCGATTCTTCATTGGGGCGAAATGAACCGCGTCGAATTCAATGCCACAAAAACGAAGCACTGTCTGATCTCCAATAAAAATTGTACCGACCTTCCTCCTGTCTCGGTGGATGGAGAGAATCTAACGGCTGACTCAACTCTCAACATCCTAGGGGTAACTTTAACGGAGCATCTGCGATGGAACGATCACATATTCCAAATCGCCAAACAAGCCTCCCAATGCCTTGGATTTTTCAAGAGATGCAAGTTCCTCCTCCAGCCAGCCGCATTGGCTACAATATACAAATCCTACATTCGGCCGCGCCTCGAATACAACTCACATATCTGGGCAGGCGCCCCAAAAACCACCTTGGCTTGTCTCGACAAGGTGCAAAATCGTGCCCTCAAACTCATTGGTGATGGCCCCTTTCGCGCCTCCATAGACACCTTGAGCCACCGTAGGAATGTAGCAGCCCTCTCCATACTTTATCGCTATTACCATGGCGACTGTTCCACCGAAATTCAGGACCTCCTGCCTGCACGGCAATACTTTTCCCGCAACACAAGACGGGAATAGAAGTTCGCAATACGGTTTAGAAGTTCGTTTATGAATAGAACAACTCGACTGTGGAATGATCTCCCGCAGTCAGTATTTCCGAACTTGTACAACACCTTAGAGTTCAAACGTGAGGTTCATCGTCATTTTCTTCTACACCCTCTAGACCCCCTCTAACCTTTCCTATTCTCCTCTATTCTTCAAACCAAGCTACTACTAGACATTGCACCATAAACTGAACGACATGACGGACTGGTAGTACAAAGGGTTACACCTAAGCTTGGTTTTTTCATAATAAAAAAAAAATTATTTAAAAGGCCGAGAACTGAGAGAAGTTATTTGCCAAACAAGGCATACTAAAACTTACTTTAAAAATCAAATACAATGCAATACCATACTATGACTAAGGTACAAAAGGGCTGTATAGTTAATTCATTCTTTGTCATCTTAAGTAACCTGGCTAAAGAATATCGAGGGTGATCTAAAGGAACAACGATTATCAGTTAACGAGGCTGGAGACGTCGCCAAAAACCGATAACAATGAAAACGAATAGTGAATAGAGTTCGAAACCCAGTGTCGCCGACAGCAGCGTATCCTTTGCGGGGACGTCCCCCTCGGACCGTCAGCTAACGGATCAAAGAAGAAAGAAGTAATTCATGGTAAGTGTGATATCAAGAGGTTCTTTCTTTACATATTCTGTTCCTTAAGCATTTTTGTGGACCGGAACTGTACCTTAACGTTATCGTTTAGGACGTCCAAAGTAAAGCAAGAGATAGGCACTTTCCTCCCATATGACAGGGGCATGAGTTCCAAATTCTTAAGTCTGTTTTAAGTGTAGGGCGGTAAGATGCAAAAATCGCGCGGGTCATGTAGATTTCTCAGAGCGAAGAGGAGAAATTTCTGCTGTACTGACCCAGATCGTACAGGCATATTCTAGAATTGGGCGAACGAACGAGCAGAAAAGAGTTTTTGTGGCCCGAAAGTTATTGAATTCTTGGGGTCTTATCCTGTAAGCCTAGAAGCTTGGCGCGCAATATTATCGTAGTGCACGTTGAAATTTAATTTATTGTCTAGAGCAATGCCTATATCTAACGCTTGATCGACACGGTCTATGGCCTGGTGCTGGTCATTGAGATAATAATGCTGTCGCTGTGTGTTTCTTTTGTGGAAGAAGGCAATTATATGGCGTTTGATGATGCTGAGTTATAATTTATTGGTGGTACAACAGTCTTGTAACGCGTTTAGATTTGTTTGAAAGAATGTTACGATGTTCTGGGACCTTTTTATAAATTTTAAGGCCATCGGCATAGAAGAGATTCGGAATATTTTCTAGTATATCAAGACACATCTGCGATAAATACATATATTGAATAACAGAGGGCCTAGATGACTATCCTGAGGGATCCCGGAAGTTACTTCGATTTCTTTTGACAGAGTTCTGTTGTCGAGATATTATTTAATCTATTCCAGCGCAGGACCTGATATTCCAGATTTTAGTAAATAGTAAAATATGGTTGGTTGGTTGGTTTATAAGGTTCAACTCGTTTCAGGATTGGACGATCTGCAACTTCCAGGAAAGCGCGTGTGGCTCTCAAGAGCTACTATTGCCAGCACTGTTGGTAGAAACTGAAGACCATAGTTGCAAAAGAACGTACATATGTATGTATAATAAAAATCCCTTGTCAGCTCGCATTTACGTTTTTTCAATCACAAGCTTCGTTTACTTCAAGTGCATATCCGGCGTTGTGTTTTGTATTGTGCAGGTATTATCAATTAATAACTAAATGGATGAACTAATTACTGGATCACGGCCCCTGCGAAATGGCGCCCTCGGGCGGTTGCCCGGGTTCGCCCCCCCCCCTAAGGCCGATACTGATTACGATATGAGTAGTACTTTCTCCGTTAAAGCCTTGATGTCATGCAGTAGGGGTGCTGTTGGAATTTACGCTGGCTAGCAAACATGTTGTCTAGAAAAATTAAACGAACGGATTGCATGTTCAGAAATCAGATAACTGTGTTCTGTATCCCTGGAATTCTCAAAAAGCTTGTGGTCCCCGGATTCTTCTGTCTTCGTACGAATTGAAACTGTGGTAGTTAAGGTGATAATGGTTCTTTTTGTGGTACAAACACCATGGTTCGAAGAATCACTCACTCGTGTTTGTAATTTTAGTTCAGGCCAGTATAATTGGGGTGCTATAAGATGTATTCGGTTGTTCGTATTTCCTTTCCAAGTTATTTTGTAATCATCTTTTCTTGATAACTAGTAAGAAGTAAGTAATTTCTCATTTTGATTGCTCATGATGCCCTGTGATATGCCTTTGTATGTTCTGTCCTGTAATAATTCTATTGTCCTCGTCCTACATGGCGCTGAAATCTCCACGTAATTCATATGGTACCTGTTTTAGCATCTACATATGTATATTTATATTCTCTGTATTTAACTTTATAAGAATTCAATTGTATGGTGGTTTCCTGGAACGTAATTATTGTTCTGCCTTCTAGTGTTATACAATCTTATAAAAATTGTTTTTCTAGTTTACAACGATTTTGGTATATTTTGAATGGGAAAACATACCAAAAATTATTAATCAGCTCGAGGTCTCCATTAGTCTTAAATCCGGCCCTGGTAAAAATAGTTTCAAAATTAATTTAAAAAAAAACAATTTAGTAATGAATCAGATTTTATGTTCAATACGTCATAACATTCATTAATTTATATATCATCGATCGAACCAAAAATACATCAGTGATCGCTTGTAAAAGTATTACAAAATATACACAAGGAATTTCGAAGGTATTTTTGCAATGATGTCATTGGAAAAACAAAAAGAATCCAAAAATTCCCCAATGGGTATCTATGACAAATAGACAACGGCGCAATCTATTAATACACCTGTTCGATACGGCAACAGTGGCGGCATTTTAATTGGTATAATGTTGTTTAAGTATGTATAGTTGGAAAGAGAGAACTTGCGAATTTTCCGCTAGTGGCACTTTAGTTAAGATTTCTATTTGTTGATTATAATATGAACTTGATTCGTCACCGATTAGTGCAATGTCAGGGCTTTAAAAATAACTCATCCAACCAAGAGCACCACTAAAAACAACCAAGCCGAAAGGATTGACATTTACCTTTTATATGGCAGAGCAAATTAAATGAACGTTAATTGTGACAGATTTATGCTGATGGAAATGTAAAAATAAACCGACACTTGAAATTTTATTTGAGGTTGGTATTTCAGTTTGGAATTTTTCTTAAATTTAAGAACAAAAAAAAAACCATTTCTAATCGTCCTTGATGCACGTGTGGCATAGTTTCATCACTTGTATAGGAACTTGCCTTTGTGTAAACAGAACTAAAATAAAACGTTTTTTTTTTCTCGAACAGGTGATTCATTTTGATTCGATGATTACTTAATTTTTCAGCAACATGGATTCTGTGCTCGTCGAAAGAAAGCGGCGAGTGTGAAGATGATCGAATCAACACTTTGCGGAGTGCCAAGAAAATAAAGGCAGGTGCCAATATTCTTTGGAAAGTTAAAGGATGAAAGAATGAAATAGTTGAACAGCGCTGATGTGATGTTTAAATAGTGCCTGCCTGATTTTAGTTTAGTATGAATCAGTAAACAAATATGATACAGAAAAATTCTTTGAGATGGCGCTGGGTTGTTGATTGTGAGCTGCCCTAGAGCTAGTACGGATCGATGAATACTTTTATAGGATTTAATTAAAACTTTCCTTTCAAAATTATACCGATCAATATATTACTATTACAATATTTTAGGGTTAAGTGTCATATTTTGCGCGTGGTTAAAATCATAAATTTCTAAAACTTGCTATATCATCATTGATACAAATTATTAGCAGAACCATTTCGAATTCTTCCGGTTTAATTTATTTAAGAAATTTTAACAACCGATATTTTTTATACATGGTTTCGTTTAGCAAGTAACATTATCTTACCACCACATACGAAATCTATAAAGCCTAGGCCGAATATATGGTTTAATCAGGAATGTATGAATTAATCAATAGAAGCCTCCTAGAAAGCATACAGACGTTCCCCAAATTAGTCCCTTCGTCGTGAGTATATCAAGTTGAAGAATTCCTGTAATTCCAAAATTATCAGAAAACGACAGGTTGAGAAGTAAGATTCTTAATACCAGTGCAGACAGTCAATTTTACCTATTCTACAACCCCTCCTTTCATTTATGAGAAGAAAAGCGAATCTAATGCCGACTTATTAGCATCCCTGTTCGGCTCAAATTCTTCTTCTTCGATATGAACCTGCCCCTTCACGAGAACACCACCCACTCAATGAATGAAGTTTTATTCAGCACTAACGTGTATAAATGTCGCAAAGAGCTCGGCGTCAATAAATCTACTGGACCTGATAATACTCTTTCTATGATATTTGAGAAATGTGACTCATCTTTGGCTAAACCTCTGTGCAAATTTTTTGCCTGATCTTATGTGTGTAGGAGTGTATCCTGACTCTTGGAAACTAGCTCAACCCATTCCAAAAAGGTGAATCCAATGACCCCTGTAACTATCGCTCAGTAACAATTACTTATGTTCTCTCCGAAAATGTGGAGACAATAATCAATAGAAATGACTATATATAATCTATCTAAATTATATACGAAAGGCAATATAGCTTAAGATTAATAAGGTCTACTGGGGACCTCTTTGCTCGTTTAATCGGGCAAATCAATCAAAGCATACATGGTTTCGGTCGGTCCACTCTGGTTGCTTTAGTTTTTCCAAAGCTTTCGATAGAGCATAACACCTTGCATGGCGTCGAATCTAATCCCCACACTATTCGGCCGATGTTCACAAGGGTAAACTCTAAATTCCGGTCTCTTTGTAATATTCATATATGATCTGCTCTCAATCCCCTCCAATCCACTTCATATGTAGTTTCACCGATGATGATACTCCTCCAACTTTTAAAATCTTAAGGCAATCATGTGCCAGACCTACTCTCTTAGATCGTAAACTCATGTCTAGCTCTATCAACTAGTGTCTAATTAAACGAAACCAAAACAATATTCTGTTTAATATCTTATAAAACCTGCACCGACCTTCCTTCTGTCTCAGCAAACCGCGTGAATCTAAGGGTGATCGGTTAACTTAACTTTATTGGCAATATTTATTCCGCAACATGGTCTAGAAGTTGGTTTATAAATAGCACCACTCGACTGTGAAATAATCTTTCGCAGCCAGTATTTCCGAACTCGTACATCTTAGAGTTCAAACGTAAAATTAATCGGCTGCGTTTATGAAATTTGTAATGATTTTACTAAACTTTATCAACTTCCCAATTTATAGGGAAATTATTGTAATCGGTCCGAAAATCGAAATTTTCAACGTATTTTCATTTTTAAGGTCCCAATAGCATTTTAAGCAAAAATTTAATGAGAAGTATGTGTGTGTGTGTGCGTACGTCATTTTTTCCTGCGCGATATCGCGCGAGCCTAAAAATATAACGACTTCATTGAGGTGTCGCTCGAAGCGTATTAACGGAAATATGATCTGAAAAGATTTTTGGTCGAGCCGCTTTTTGGTTTAAACGATGCTCGTGATCTTTGGTCCTGCACGATACCACGCAAACCAAAAACGATATCGACTTCTTTGAGGTGCCGAAAGAAGAATATTAACGAAAAAATGCTCTGAAAAAATTTCATAATAATCGGTCGACCCTTTTTTTTTGTTTAAATGAAAATCTTTCGGCTAACTGCCAGAAAGACCTTAAATTGATAAGTTCTGCTAATATCTAATAAACTCCATTGAATGAAACGCGATTTAAACGAAGTTGTCGTTTTTGGATTCTGCACAGCGATAGCTTTCCAAAAAACATCACTAGTTAAAATCCGAATCTCCTTAAAATCGTGCAAAAATTACGCTACCCTTTACGCTGACGTTATATTCGTTCATCAGCTGATGAATGGCAAGGTGGACTCAGGGTCCTTAAGAAGCCGCGCGTCATTTAGAGTGAATAACTACAACCTGTGAGGTGAACCTCTCTTGCACATTTATTCCTCTAATACCAATTATGGCTTATGAAAATTATTCCTCGTGAGACCGTGTAAAAAATCTTGTTTTATTTTTTTGTTACAATTGAAGGAAAAAAAGTTATAGCCTTTAAAAGAAAATTTTTGTGCTCTAAGGCTTATAATTTCTTAATTATTCAATTTACTGCAAAATAGCTCATATAAGAAATTGTAGATAATTTAATCTCCTTACTAATTTTCTGTAAGATGACCTGTTACGAAGATATAGTGGAAACCCCATTCGCACACATTTTCCAAGATATAGACCAAATGGAGGCAGCGGTCCCGAAAACTTAAATTAAAACTTACACCGACTATAATCCAAAAATAAAACCTTGTCCTGCATTTTTGCAATGGTAAAGTCCCATTTCCATGAACTATTAAGTAGCTTGATTAGCTTCATCTGTCAGCGATTGGTTGATGAGATTCAACGCGTTTCAGGAGGCATAACATTCCAGCGAGTGCACAAAGTACAGCGAACCCTCAAAAACTGCTCTTCAAATGAAAAAAGTTATAGGGTTGAGGTAACTAGTTGAAACGAATTGCAATCAATAGTAGATGCATAAATGATTTTGACCGAAATTTGGACATTGCCAACATGTATATAAAACCATAGAATTGTATTTTTTCCTCTGCATTAATGTAAGCAGAATTTAGCTGGTAAGTTAATTAATTTTGCACCTATCAGTTTCAAATTTTAACACAACCAAGGTTAACTAATTCTCGGAATATAACACTTTCTCCGAACTCCGTTAATCAATTAGAAACAAAATGGCGAATTTTTAAAAAATTTGCCACGAGATTTTATTTTATTACAAACTTGTTTTATTAACTCTTGAAATTCGAACTTTTTTATTCTACATTGTAGTCGAATACTGGAAGTTATTTGCTAGAAAGTTCCAGATGAAAATATCCTGCAGGTCAAAATTTAAAATAATATTAGTTGAAGCTCGGCATTGCACGTTACGCATTTTTCTCCAAATATATATACTAGGGTGGCCCTTAAAAATAATTCTCCAAAAAAATTCATTTCAATTGTTTGAAGTTTACCCGTGCCGAAAACGCGATAAAGTTTGTTATTTTATGAGAAAACTTTTATTAATCAACATTTTTGATTTGATTTGAAATAAGCGGACCCGTATTTTTTCTTTCTTTGTTTCGGTCATTATTTTCAAAAATAATGGAGGGGGGGGGTTAAGTTTACGTCGCCGATTATGTCCCTTTTCAAATCGCTATTTACTCCGTTTCTATTCATAGTTTCGAGTTAACCGGCCTACAGACGACAAACTTGGTTGACAACAAAGTTGGCATCATGAAATATTAATGCTCAGAACATCGTAAGAAATTCTTACTTATGCATGCAAGTGCCAAACTTTATGAGAGCCTTCTTTGTGATGAGTCCGACAAAATTTTCTATACGAAAACTTTCGGCTTTTGGAGTGAGCGGTTCCTGGAATTGTCGTTCTGGCGACATTTTGCTCTCCATACATGCAAGTCTTTTTTGCCCTTTAATCGAAAGTTTTTTTGATAAAAACGATTAAAAAAACTGTGTCCGACAAGAATCGCGCGAATTCCGGCGAGTCCGACGTCCCCGTCGTCAAAATGAAGCAATGTTGTTCTCGATACATGCAAGTCTAATTTTTTGAACACTGGTTCTTTATTACGAATATAATAAGGTGACCACCTTGTCCGACAAAAATCACGCGACAACATTCGAGTCCGACACCTCCAAAATGGCAAAATTATGAAATTTTGTTCTCGATACATGCATGTCTGATTTTCGATTTTTTCACTTTGAAATTAATTGTTTATTAGGAAAAAAAATATGTCCGACAAAACTTGTGCGACAAACTCATTAAAAATTGAGAAAACTAATAAAAAAATTCAATTAAATATCTAATTTGAAACTTATACCCTTGATACACGGGCTTCATCGGATGATCATTCTTTCAAGAATGTTCATTCGCGGCCCGTGTATCACCTTAAATTAAGTTTGAATGAGCATTCGCAGCTTCATTCATCATTCGAAAGAATGAAGTGAAATCTACTTCATTTAATGAGAAATGAAGCTGGAAGTGGGGAAATTTCCATCAAGTTTCCATGAAATTTCCATTCTCTCATAACATTTTAAAAATCGAACTGTCAACCTGTAAACTGTCTGTTCGTTAAAGTTTAAGTTTGTTGTTGTGAGGGAAAAATGCCAATCGCTTTAATTTTTTAGATGTTCGTTTTAATAACATTATATTCACTAACAACCGTTTTCAATCCATTTTGAAAATATTTTGACGAATGAATGAATTGAAAATGAAGTACCGTGTGTCACTTCGAGTTTGAATGTTCATTCAAGGCCAATGAGACTGGAAGAATGATCATTCGATGAAGCCCGTGTATCAAGGATATTACGGCTGGGTAACGATCTCGCACGTAAAAACTTTTGACAACCAATGCCACGCCACCTTTGGAGACGAAGCTATTAACGGTAAAGTTCTGAAAAGGGTTGATCACAATTTTACTTGTTTCCATGTAGAAGCGGACACAAAAATTGTGTTTCATATTTGCCAGTTAACCCAGAATTATCGTGTGCAAGTGCACTGCACCGATTCTGACATTGCAGTCATATTACTATCAAAGGACCCCGCACGTTTTCTATGGAAAATGACTTTCGGTCAAATTGAACGAGTCTATACTCTTTGGATAGAGGAAGTCTCCCTGAACAAAAGTCTCAATGGGCACGAAACCCAAAACTTAAGATTTTTGGTACTTTTAGACATCTGAAGTTTTTCATTTTTCGGTCTGTTGGTGTTTTTTGCGGTATAGCAAAGAAATAACGTCGCATTATTTAAGTAATGCTAGTGTTCATTTAATTTTTTTTTTTTCATACTATGTAAGGAAAATGGTTTTACAATAAGCAAAAAACATTCCCAAAGAGCATAGACTCGTTCAATTTGACCGAAAGTCATTTTCCATAGGAAACGTGCGGGGTCCTTTCCAATTTAGAAAAGGTAACACAGAAATTGTAATTAATTCAAGCACCAGCAAAAAAAATCGCTCTTAGCCATAAATGCTATACAGAAAAACTTGGAGATATGCTGTCGCACAGTCTTGCCGCCTGTCACATCTTCACGGACAATAACTATAACCCTTCTTTCTTTCGCAAAGGAAAAAAAGACCTTTCAACATTTTGAAGCGTAATCCGCGATTCCAGGAAGCTTTTATCAATTTAATACAAATGAACCCTACACATATCAATAAGACTTCCGACGTATTTAAAATTATAGAAGAATTTGTATGTAGGATGTACTCGCTAAAAACTAAAGATGATGTTGACAGAGGTAGCTGTTGGAGCTGTTTGAAAAATCGTTTAAAACGAAAAGTAACGATGAAAGGGTACTCAAAAAATCAATGAGATCTTTTGACGCAGCGACATTGCCACCAAGCAAAGAAGAAACATTGCAACAAATTAAAAGGACGATATACATAAGTAGTATCTGGTGCAATGCACATTTGCATGACCCGACTTCCAGAGAACCGGAAGATTGCGGCTGGTCATTGATTGAGGGGAAATTTGAATATTACTGGTTCGATGGTCCAGCAAGTCCATTAATTTCTGACATTACATCACCAGAAAATATCGGTAAAAAAGCAATTTTTTATGATGATTATTAAATATCCTGTAATGTATTTTTCAAATTTTTACAGCTGAATCAGGTGATAGTGAAGTCGATTCTTAAGAAGACTGTAGCAGCTATGAGGATGAAGAATTGACAAGCGAAGATGAATTCGATGACGAATGAATGACAAATATATTTTTATATTTTATTATTTTAATGATAAACATTTTTTTTTGGATCAATTGTTGTAAGTTTAAAGAAAAAAGATTGAAACCTAAAACTATGTGCAAGAAGTTATTAAATTAAATTACAGTTATTAAATTTTATAAGTCAGAACTATTAGTTTACTTTTAACCGAGGTTAATCAAATAATATAAACATTATCAGAAATAATATTTAAAAATTAAAGAAAAACTTGAAAATATAGTACACTACGATATGAGGGCAATATTACGTTTTATATGTCCAGCACAGTTATTAATTCATGATTACATTATTTTTTTGCTTTTTTTGTCGGACTAGGGATTTGCTTTAATATTTTTGTCGGACAACAGTGAATTTTTCTCTAAAATACATTTATTTATCATTTGCGTTTTTGTCCGACATGCATGTATCGAGAACAAAATTTCATAATTTTGACATTTTGGAGGTGTCGGACTCCAATGTTGTCGCGTGATTTTTGTCGGACAAGGTGGTCACCTTATTATATTCGTAATAAAGAACCAGTGTTCAAAAAATTAGACTTGCATGTATCGAGAACAACATTGCTTCATTTTGACATTTTGGGGACGTCGGACTCGCCGGAATTCGCGCGATTCTTGTCGGACACAGTTTTTTTAATCGTTTTTATCAAAAAAACTTTCGATTAAAGGGCAAAAAAGACTTGCATGTATGGAGAGCAAAATGTCGCCAGAACGACAATTCCAGGAACCGCTCACTCCAAAAATTCGCCTCGCCGAAAGTTTTCGTAGAGAAAATTTTGTCGGACTCATCACAAAGAAGGCTCTCATAAAGCTTGGCACTTGCATGTATAAGTTAGAATTTCTTACGATGTCCTGAGCATTATATACAGACCCTCCAACTTGATTGTCAACCAACATACGTGCAAACATCAACGAAGTGCACCGTTCAAATTACCTTTTTCAAATGATGTTCGCTGCCTAAGTTCTCAACTCCGCTACAGACATACAACATGGTTGCCAACTTCTACTAAAAATGAAAAATTTTTGACTTCATTCCAACCGTCGACAAACTTCGATTTAAAGTTGTTAACAAACCTACACACTTTCAATTTTGAATCCAACACCAAATGTTACCAACTTTATTGGCAACCAAGTTTCTCGTCTGTAGACTGCTTTAAGTGAGATATCGTTTAAAGGTAATGAAACGAGTAATTCTCAATTAAATTAAATACACAGTCTTTTCATGAAGTTATCTTCGAAGATACTTTACCCCCCCCCCCTCCCCCCTCCACCCACCCAAAATATTTTTGAAATATTGACCGAAAAAAGGAACGTCTCCGCTTATTTTGTATAGGGAGTGCGTCAAAAAATTGAAGCAAATCAAAAATGTTGATTAATAAAAGTTTTCTCATAAAAAAACAAACTTTACCGTGTTTTCGGTACGGGTAAGGCTGTACCAATTTAGCTGAAATTTTGATAGGATTTTTTTGGTATAGAGTACCATTCTAGGGGTTAGCACCACCAAATATATAAAAAAAAATCGACAATACAAATAAGGGCTACTCTAATATATACATACATACTATACGGTAAATAGTTTGCAACATCAAATCTGCCCAAAATGTCATTTATATAGTTACTTAAATCTATAAGTGATGTTGATAACTTATTTAACTACTCACCAAGTTAATTTAATAAATACCGCTTAAAATCTGTTTTCCACGTCCCTACATTACAAAAACCTATATCAATATGGTGGTGGTAGTGATTTATATTGCCATAAAAGATGCTGTCCTATATCCTAAAGTTTGTTACAGTACCTATTCTTAGTAGAATGCTTTTATTTTTCAATCGAACATTACAAAATTCATTTCAACAATTTTTATAACAGGGACACAATGTTGTCATCGAAATGCACAAAATGCACCAAAAATATAAGAATATAAGACAAGAAAGTGATACTTCAGATATTTAAGAATTTTGTGAGGAGATAAAATAGCCGACCTATTATTTGTTTATTTAGAAAAATCATGTACAAAGATTCAAATCTTATAAATTAGTACATTAATTAACAAATTGGATATAACAAGCTTAAAAACACAATATAAAAAAAGAAAAATACTTAAAAAAATAATATAAAAATAAAAAAAAAGAAATAACTTAAAAAGAACAAGAAATAAGATAAAATAAATAAATAAAGCAAGAAATAAAATTAAAGGAAAAAAAAGAAATAATAAGAAAGAAAAAAAAGAATTGGTAAAATACAAAAACAGAAAGAAAATAAAACAGGAAATAAAATAAAAAATAAAAAAAAAGTAAAAATAAGAACAAAATAGTTGTATATTCATGCTCTAATCCGCTCTATTTAAAATAAATTCAAAAAGTTGCTTCTTAAAAGTGCCCAATGAATCGATGCGTTGTAAATTAACAGGGAGAGAGTTCCAAAGTTGAGCTACGAAGACAAAGAAAGAACGCTGGCCAATTAACGTGCGAAATTGAGGAATTATTAAATTATTATTTCTGAGGGATTGCGAAAGCTGCACAAACTGCTTGAGGTATGCAGGTTTACGCTCATGAAGGATATCGTGAAACAGTCGTAGAAGCCTAAACTCACGATATTCATTTAGAGAGCAGCCCAAAACTGTGTTCGTGAAGGGTGAAATGTGGTCGAAACGGCGTAACTTATAAACAAAACGTACACAATCGTTAAACGCTACTTCAAGTTTACGGGCGCAAGAAGAATCGAGTGAGGGAAAGATGGAAAGGCCATGCATTAGAAGAGGTAGTATTAGGGCTTTAAGCAGATTCATACGTACAGACCTCTTTAGCAAGCCACAATGGTAACGAAGTCTTGACAGGAGTCCATAGGTTTTACCAACAATAAAACTAATGTGATCGCAGCAGGTCATGCTGCTATTCAGTACCACCCCAAGATTTCTTGCTTTATCAACGCAAACAAGAGGAACCGAGTTTAACGCGATAGCGGAGAGGTCAGGACGAACAGTAGCGGAGTGAGAGAAAAAAATACACTGGGACTTCGAAGGATTTAGCTGCAGTAAATTTAATGTCGACCAGTAGGATACATGACGCAAGTCAGCAGAAAGCTTCTCCACACATAAATGTATTTGATCTTTTGGGGCTGGGAGATAAAGCTGCACATCGTCTGCATACATATGAATCTTAGAATATTTTACTACTAAGGGAAGGTCGTTAATAAAAATACTGAATAAAAGAGGTCCAAGAATGGAGCCTTGAGGGACTCCCGCGTGAAGAAGGGCACTTGAGGAACAAGAGCCACCTAGTTTAACCTTTTGAGAGCGGTTAGATAAGAAACTTTGCAAAAGTTTAAGTGCAGAAAGAGAAAAATGTGCTTGTGACGCCAGTTTTCGCAGGAGAAGGTCGTGATTGACGCTATCAAAAGCTTTTGAGAAGTCAAGCAACAATAAACAGCAGATATTACGTTCGTCAAGGGAGTTGCGTATATCTGTAGTGACTTTAAGAAGCGCAGTTTCACAGCTGTGGTGTTTTCGAAAGCCAGATTGCCATGTATTTATAAGTTTGAGACGCTCACAATACGCTGTTATTTGCGTGGCTATTAGCTTTTCAAGGACCTTTGCCAGAAATGGAAGAATACTGATAGGCCGAAAATCAGAGGGACTGGTAGGAGAAGGGCACTTGGGAATGGGTATGATTAAGGCATGCTTCCAAGTCGAAGGAAACTTCGATACAGTGAGGCAGGAGTTAAAAATGTGAGTTAAAGTAGGCAATAGACGAGGTAGAAGCATTTTTAGGAATCTAGGCGAAATGTAATCGCTACCAGTCGCATTTGATTTGATTGACTTCAGAGCAGTGATTACTTCGAGGTAGTCAACGCAACGAAAGCAGAAGCCATCGGAAGAAGCTGTAAAAGAGGTATTAGCCTGGTCCGCAGTTTGGTTAGATATAAAAAATCGATTAAGGGTGTCAGGACAGATGTTGTGCGCCACAGATTCATTCTTAGAATGAACACCCAGTTGCCGCAAATTGTTCCAGACTGTTTTTAAAGGAAGAGAGGGGTCCAATTTACGAGCGTAGAAATTTCGTTTGGCTTCCTTGATTTTTGCGACAACTAAATTTCTTATGCGTTTAAAGGATCTTTTAGCAGCTTCACTTTTCACTTTAAGAAACCAATGGTAAAGAAACTCCCTTTCAACTATGAGCGATTTAATTTCCGCAGTAAACCACGGTTTAGATTTTGCTGGAATAGTTTTGCTTCTCAGAGGAACAAATTCCTCATAGAGATCATGAAATAACCTATTAAATTCGGAAATTTTTTCATCGACGTCAGTCATAGTGAAGATGTTAGACCATGGTAGACAATCACACCTATGAATGAGACGTGTTTGATCAATATTAGAGAAATCCCGATAAGTACGGGTGGTAGTAGGTGGAGGATCAACATTAAAACTATGACATATGAACAAAATATCATGATCCAGATAACTGGGAGGAGAGATTTGGTTTTGAAATAAAACAGCGTTAATATCATTGGTTAGAAACACGTCGAGCAAGGAGGGTGACCTACATTTAAAGTGTGTGGGAAGGACATTAACAACATTCAAACCGAGAGAATTCATCATAAATAAAAATGAGTTTTGTAGGGTAAACTTGTTTAATAGATTAACGTTAAAGTCCCCACCGACCAAAATATTCTTATACACACTGGATAGGCGCTCAAGAGTATCGCTAAGTTCTTTAGCGTTATCGAGGTTAAACTTGCCAGGCGGTGAGTACACACAGACAAGAAGAAGTTTGTCAATATTTGAAGAAATTTCCACGCAGATAAATTCGATTCCCGGCAGTTTAGAAAAACCAACGATTTTAGAATTTAAATATTCACGCACATAAATTGCAACACCCCCACCAACACGACCTTGTCGATCATTGCGGAGTAATTTGTATCCATCAATAGATACAATGGAGGAAGGAATGGAATCGTTGAGCCAACTTTCACAAATAAATAAAGCCTGAACCCCAGAATTAATAAATGTTTCATTTAACTCACTTATTTTAGGACGAATACTTCGCGAATTAAGCATGCAGGTGTTGAAACCTTTGTGCAGCGAACTAAGGATTTTGACAAGCGTTCTAAACCGGTCTTCGCAGCTAAGACTATGTGACATATAAGAGAATAAGGAGCTCGACCCATGAGCACTGCCAAAAAGCGAAAGCAGATTGAGAAAAGAGGAGGAAAATAAAGAGCACAGCTAAAGCATGAATACTAACTGAAAAGAAAGGAATCATTATAGTTTCAGAAAAGAAGATGTGTACAATATATAACAATAAATAAAATAAATAGAAATAATTAATATAAAATAAAATAGAAATAATTAATATAAAATAAAACAAAAATAGATAAAAATTGAGAGAAATAAATGCAAAAATAAATCAAAACTAAAAACAAAAATATCGTTAAACGCTTATAGAGAGTGACTCCAGAGCTTCCACCGACGGGCATTGCAATTGGGAGACGTCTCGTACTACAACAAAGTGCTCCTCTTGCTTCCTTTTAACACGCACCAGGCCATCCCTAGTGGAGACGGAATATACCAATCCCAGCTTTCGTAAATTTAAGGCCTCCCGCAATAAATTGCTGTTGGTAGGTGAAAGGCTCTCATTTACATAAACTGGGGTATCGGCAGAGAAACCACCCAGCTCACAAAGCATGAATCTTTGCTTCCGATTTACCTTTAAAGCCTGCAAAAACGCCTTCGCTTCACGCTGTCCAGAGAATTTCACAATCATGGGCCCACTCCTTTTGCGCATGCCAGATCGCAGCCGAAAAGCATCAGTGTAGGGTGAGAGTTGATGCTTGACCATTGACGCCAGTTCAGCGACGATCCTCTGTGGTGAATCATCGGGTTTAACAGGGATACCCCGAATGATCACGTCACTCAGTCTTTGGACCCGCCGCATATCATCCAGCTTTCGTGCGTTATCAGCTAGCTGGGAACTGATTACATGTATTTGAAGGTCTTCTGAATCATCCGTTGTTTTGGACTTCTGTTCTAGGTCAGAGACCCTTGCCTGCAGAGTCATGATGGTGTTGTTGATCTCTGTCAGCTGATTTTTATTTTCTTCTGCAATGGACTTTAACCCTTCCGTTAGGCGAACTTCGATCGAGTCGAGATGATCGCTGAAGGTTTTGATGGAACTGCAGAATTCATTAATTTGGGCCTCTGCATTGCGGAAAGTCGCAGAAAGTTCATCGATCTTTTTCGAAAAGCGCGATTCCAAGTCCACAAGTAATTCTTCAACGGATTTTTCTCCTTGACAACTTTCCGAGGTCGCTCGTACAGAACCCCTAGTCATTACAGGCGACGGGTTACATAAGGGTGTTTGTTTCCTTGATTGCACTTTCCCGGTCACAGTTTTGGTTTTATCGGCCATTTTAATATTATTTATGTTAAGAATAATTAATAATTAACCGGAGAAACACTGTGCGAGAATATCGAAAGTTTTAAATAGTGAATAAAACTGTGGTGTAAGAAAAAGTCGGTGTTTTGCACGGAGCACAGGAATTCGCGTCTTATTCGCTCATAATATGAACACACACTCCTAAATATGCGATGATGACAGAAAGTTTGATCTTAAAGATTGAATAAATGGTAACTATTTTGCTTAATGCGTTATTTGTGAATATGTGAGGATATTGGATTTTCCCCACAAATTGGTATAAAACTATGTAAATAACATTAACCTTGACTACACAATAGCATTAACTTTGGCCACAACAGACTCTATAGACTGAAGATGCATGATCAAAATTTCAGGATAAATCAGGTACCAAACAACAAATTTCTACATCGAGAGAAAGCCAAATATTTGATCATGTCTTATAGTATAATTACTACGTTTATAAGCGGAGTTTCCCTCCGGATGGAAGTTTCGATCCGGAGTGAAACACCGCTTATAAACTGGGAGTGAAACTCCAGAACTTGGATTTTCGCTCCCGAAGAAAAAGCTGGAGTGAAACTTCGATCCCGGTTTATGTTGTGCTTATAAACGCTGACTTGGAGTGAGATTTTTTTCCAAGGGGGGAAAACTTAGTAAAGAAGAAGCTGGGTGTTTTATTTTGCTACAATAGTTTTTTTCTTTATTTATTGATTTTTTAAATACATTAAATTAAACATTGGGTTTACAATTTGTCTTTGCTATGATTTTAAATTTGAGCTTGGAGCTGTCATTTCAAACCAGAAAGTATTTTGGATTTTCACTCCCATTGCTTATAAACGTGCAAAATAAAGCTCCATTAAACGTGGTAAATAAAGCTCCATTTACAATAAAGCGTGAAGCGAGACGAAAGCGAGGCGAGTCTCGTTAAAGTTGTCAAATCATTTTTCGTAGCATACCTACTTGGGAATGCGGATTTGCGATTTCGAAAAAATAAATATTTGACGCGGCGATGAAGCGATATCAAACATACTAGCAGTCATGTTTCTTGACTTCTGTTTGATTTTTGAAATTTGTTTGAGTTTGAGTTGTGTTTTATATTATTATATTATTTTTATTTTTAATTTTACTAAACAATAAAAATGCTGACATTTTGTCTAGTTTGCTACGAACTAATGATAAGTGTGTCTCCAAGTGTTCAACATTCATCTTTGTCGCTTTAGCAAACATTTTGGGATCTTTTTGGTTCATAATTGCAAATGTTATTGCATAAAATCCAAGCTTATCTTGATGTTGATATATTTCGGCGTAACCCACCATTGCCGTTTCGACCTCTGCTTTTTTATTCTTTTATATGCAATGTAACCTAATCATATGATTAATCATCCTTCTAAACTACGACTGGTTCGTTGTAACTTCATATAATTATTACTGTAATTAAATACCCAAAATATTGTAGGTATTTACGATATACCAATTGTTTTAAAGTAATAAAATCACCTATTGTGAAATCAGCTGACCGACTCAACGTCTCGCATCGTTTACAATGGGTATGTTTCTTTATTCATTCCGTAGAAGGAATAGACAGGAAATGCGTTTCTTTATTCATTCCCAAGTTTCGAATTGACAGATGAAGCGTTTCTTTATTCATTCGGAATATTTGGAATGTATTCTTTTTAAACTACCTCATGAGGTGGAACACTTTTAGAATAAAGGGAATTAATCTTACAGTGACTATTAGAATCAAAAGGGGCACATTGTCATACTAAATGATTTTGAGATATAGAGCGAAATGTGATATAATGTTATCCCATTTTGGAACAAAACCAATTATTTACAACTAAATTTCATAAGGAAAAAAGCATTTTTCGTAAATGGTTTTCCATGTGAAAATAGATATTTAGTACAAGAAACAAATGACATAGTTAACTCAAAAATTTTCCAAAATGACAATGTGTCCCTTTTGATTCTAATAGTAATATAATATATGTAAATATACTACTGTCATAATTGTGTCATTTGGCAAGAAAGCGGTAACCATGAACCTTGGTAATTATTTATTTGTTATAATTTTTAACTTCCCAGTATAGGAAGTTATTGTAATCGGTCCGGAAATCGAAATCGAAAATTCCGACGTATTTTCATTTTTCAAGGTCCCAGGAGCATTTTAAGCAAAAAATTGGGAGGAAGTATATATGTGTGTGTGTGTGCGTACGTATGTGGTCTTTTTTTCCTGCACGATATCGCGCAAAAAAGATATCGACTTCGTTGAGGTGTTGTTCAAAGCGTATTAACCGAAATATGATCTGAAAAGATTTTTATAATATTCGGTCGAGCGGTTTTTTGGTTTAAATGACATACATAAGTGATTTTTGTACCTGCACGATATCGCGCGAACTATAAAAGATATCGACTTAGTTGACGTGCCGTTCGAAGAGTATTAACCAAAATATGATCTGAAAAGACTTTCATAAAATTCGGTCGAACCGTTTTTTTTTGTGTAAACGACGTTTATGATTTTTGTACCTGCACGATACCGCCCAAACTAAAAATTATATCGACTTCATTGAGGTGCCGAAAAAGGAATATTAACGAAGAAATGCTCTGAAAAAAATTCGGGTCGGGCTTTTTTTGTTTAAATAGAAAAACTTAGGCTAATTGTCAGAAAGACCTTAAATTGACAAGTTTTGCTAATTTCTAATAAACTCGATGGAGTGATGTAACGGCGGGCTTATAAATATACCGGATAGGCACTTCCTGATTGTAATTTTTATAGTAAAATTAAGAAAGTACTGCGTTTTATAGGAATTTTTTTTGGAAAAAAGGGAAGCCTATGAAAAAGGGAGCGATTGGGGAATGAAAAAGGGAGGCCGTTTTTTATTGGGAATCAGTTAGTTTGGAGTAATAGGCCTGTGAAGCAGGGAGCAATAAAAAAAATTTTTTTTTTTAGAAAAAATAAACGAATTTTTTTTTTGTCGGCCGGAAAATTTTTGAATTCTTCAAACGAAAAGTATCCGTCCGGAAAAAGTTTGTAAAGTTTTGTCGGTTTGGACAAGCGTATCCACCGGGCGGTATAAAGCCGGGGATTGCCAAGTAATATTTCTGGAAATATAAAAACACAAAAAACTGGAATTTTTTTGAAAAATCGCCGGGACCATCCCGGAATAAATTCACCACCAGGAGCACAGGAGAGGCTGCTGGAAGGCGAATTTTGAAAATTTAGATGTAATCAGGAGCAACCCCGGAAAATAGAGAACGGACTAGATGAAGAAAAAATAATGAAAGAATAAATGTGCTGTTGTGCGGACTAGGCCAAGAGGGGGTCAGGCCCCAGCCCCAGAACTGTAAGGGGGGAAAAACTGTAAGTAATTTGTTAAGTTTGTTGGTGAGAGACGGAGCCTTCGAGAGATAGACTTCCAAAGTGTATGCCCAACTGCAGAGGGCCTTTGGAAACATATTATTTTGTTCTGGTGACCTGCGAGGCGATCTTAGAATGAGGCTGGGTTACAGAAGGAAGATTCTGCAGACGGAACAGTAAATTTTTTTGTATGGTGTCTTAAATGGGGACCCAAATTTTTTTCTTTTTAATTATATTAATTTTTAGTTCTTTTTAATTATATTACAAGGAGTTATTCATGTAGAATTAAGATGTTGTGAATTTTGATGTTTTTCCCTTCCTTGTTTGATTCCCTTGAGTTTAATTTTGGTTACGAGCCACCAGATATAATTTGAGTTTTTCTTGTGTGTTGTAGCTATTATTTTCGCTCACGGGTGAGGAATCTCCACAACCATTGGTGTTTAGTATTGGTGTTTGTATAAAATAAATATGAATAAATGTTAAATAAAGGTTATAGAACCATAGTTTGTGCGAGTCCTCATATGTACAAACCCGCGGTGACGTATTCTAGTGGCCTGTAAATTATGTTGTAAAAAGGCTGATCAGCCTCTTCCCAGAGTTTTTCGTTTTCGATTCGAAGTAATGTTACGTTATCAAGTAAAAGTACGTTGTCATTTCTTGCGTTTCCCTGAGTGTTTGTATATATGTTGTTGTTAATTAAACCATTCTTTGTACCTAACAATTTTTTTTCTTTTGATTTTACATATTGACAGTATTTTGATTCACCATTGGTTTCAGCGTTGATTTCAGGTTTTTTTAGGATTATTTCCAGTTAATCATAATGGAATAGGTGTAACAGTGGCATAGCAGGGGCGATACTCCTCGCATTGAACTCCCGATGGCAGGCACCTTGTTCCCCCCGAACAGTGGACTGTGCTAGACTGATGATGGAAGGCGTACAGTAAGTGGTGATGCATTAACGCATGTGGTATCCCCGGGGTCTCCGCACCACGACCGGCCAACGAGCAGCTTTTTTCACGGGAGACCCAGGATGCTGCATTTGGGGGGAATTATTTTGTCGCCCCGATGAAATTTCTAGTTTTTGTGTGAGAGTCGGAAGTTGGCCACTTCTGGACCCCCAACCGAAGCTTCCATCACAGTGAGACCCGTTCTAAACGAAGTGATCTTTTTTGGGTTCTGCACAGCGATAGCCTTCGAACAAAACATCACTTGTCAAAATCCGACAACCTTTCAAGATGGTGCAAAAATTTCGTTATCCTTTACCTTGGATGAGCACTTTTTGAGGGGGAATTGTTTTCTACGCGTGATACAGTTTCAGGAAATTGCGGTTCATCCCGGGATTGCTAATAGTCATTCGGTTCTCAGTTGTCAACGGCGCTTCAGCACGCTCAATACGAATTTGAACACCCGCTTTAGCGCAGCGAACGAAATACGGAGGACATGTTTGTTTGCTAACGTCCAGGAAAAACAAATTCTCTAGAAAAATCTTGTGGATTTACTACTATTATAGTTATTTGAACTAGCTTCTCTCGGTATTGCTTTGTCATCAGTTCTGATACTAGCCAATTTTCCACTAGTGCTAAATGTATAACTATTTTGTAAGAAGTCAGTTTATTCTATTTTCGTTCATCATACTGGGAAGTTAATCGTGTGGACCGAAGGGGTCAAACCCACATCCCAACTACATAGTTTAAATTTTTTCTAATAATAATTTCAGATATGGATAATAATAATTTTAAATGGACATCAAATGTGTAATCCTGTTATAGTTATATACATATATAGGCCCCACGATATTTTTAAAATACACAACTCCTTTGCATAAATCACAATTTTTCTTCAGTTTGTTTACTGTCATTCCCGGTGCGTTTCTTTATTCATTCTATTCCGAATATTCCATCAAAAATTCTTTTTGTTCTGTTCCTTCTATGGAATGAGTAAAGAAACACACGCATTGTAAATTGAATAGCGAGCCCATCACGAGAGCGAGTGTCGCTCAATTCTCGAGCGAGATCACGTCGCGTTTCCTCGTTGCATTGTAAATGGGCCTTAAGAGCTAGCGACGTCGAAAAAAAGTTGATTCCTACACGGGGCTAATTTTTTGATATGACCTGTCTTATTGACCTACCTAACGGACGCGGTACGTCTGCCACCTGTGAGTGGTTGCGTTTTCTTCTGCACATGTCTTTTGCAGAGACGAAAATTGTCAATTTTGAAATTATTTTAAGAAAAACTTTTTCTCTCCCATACCTTTCTATGTAATTTAACAACAGTAGAGAAGCCTCGATTTGATAATCTCTTCATACATCTCGGTTCATTTCACTTAATGATGGCTTTTTTTAAATCAATTGGAACATTTATAAATAAGTGTGGATTATCTCACATGATTGAAAGCAGAATTATAGCCGGTGGATTAATTAACGGAACAATTGAAGGGAAGCATTTCAATCGTTGTAAACGTTTGCATCCTTGGATGGCTCTTGGTTTGCAAATGTTGCATTTCCAACAATATTTAAATAGTCAAACGACTGAATATGACCTTCTCAAAGAGCAGATTTACGACGTTCTTTTGCAGTACCAAGACACCAAGATTTCGCATTCAACTTCGTCAGAGGAACTGATATCTAATCAAGCATTATTCCAACTATTTTCTTCATATAGAAGATATGTAAACCGCACACTGGATTAAGCGAAGACAGCTCAGTACTAGTAGCATACGCATGGGAGATTTTGAAATGTATGAATATATAATTTTAAAGCAAATCGCATTGATATTATATTTAAGCAGTATTTTACGCCCTCAATAAAAGAAGAGAATAAAAGAATCAACTCGCCCTGCCCAGTTTCAATTGGACCTAATCAAATATGACCTCATAAATTTACTGCTCAGCTCAAAAATATCATATCATTAAAGAAGCAATAGTGAATTTAAAATATCCGTCGTCGTTATCCCCAGAAGCTTATGGCTGGACCAAGAATAATAACAAATGCGATTTTGTCTGGTGTGATAGGGATCAATTACCATTATTAGTTTAGGATACTATAACTCTAGGTACATATAAATTGAATAAAAAATTCGCAACTTCTCCAAATCATATTTTTCTTTACATATACAGTTCCTGGAAAATGAAAATATATCTGAAGCGCCTCTCAACTATACTAAAAAGATAAGAAAATTATAATTTGTTTTTTACTAAAATTGTGTCTGGCGCGATGTTAGCAACGACAAAATTATGCGGTTACATTACATAGAAAGGTATGGGAGAGAAAAAAAATTTTCTTAATATGATTTCAAAATTAACAATTTTCATCTCTGCAAAAGCCATGCGCACAAGAAAACGCAACCACTCACAGGTGGCAGACGTACCGCATCCGTTAGGAGTGAATTCTCGAAAAAGTTGCTAGCTCTCGTACCTACTATTATAAATCAGTCTACGCCCACGTACGTATTTGTTATTGACTGCCGTTCTTGAACTAGATCAGATAACTTTTTAGTCATATTGTAAACAATAATAAGACAAAAGTCATAACTAGGTTTAAGGCTAACAACTGCCACAGGGAGTTCATCAAAGTTTTCTATGATACAAAAAGAGTCTCCGTTATCAGAGTTTCTGTTTTTTACTATCACACCTCAGGAGGGTAGAATTTATGAAGTGAATGCACTGACATATAGTATAGTGAATGCACTGACATATACTACTCGTATATGTCAGTGAGTGAATGAGAATAAATGGTCTTGAGCATATACTTTCACTCCATTGCAATCCGCCAGCAAATTCTTTATGACAAACTGCCAACTGCTTGGAATGAAACCCTATCAAAGGCAAAAAATAGAAATCCATAATAATACAGACTATTTTATATTTATTCGATGGAAGGGCACTGCTTTTTTCTGAGATCGTTTTTAGGGGAGAATATTAAATGCAACGATGGTGTAAAGATAACCAAGTTATACTAAATTATTAACATATTAATTTATACTACGGATTTTTTATCATAATAATAACTTACTAATATTTATACAGCGTATATACTTTAAAATAACCATGCGAGCATCTGTAGAACAACTAATTGAAATTCAAGTGCAACAAAAACTGCTATCACTTTGTTTCTTCATCATATTTAAAATGGTAAGTACACTAACTAACATAATATAGTTTCGATAAAACGGATATCTGCAGCGCTAAAATTTTAAAAATAAATTTCAACTTTAATCATAAAATTACTTATAAAATTAAATATTTTTTCTAAAATCCAAAATTTATACTAAAATATAAAAGAAAAAACCACAATATTTGCATATTATATAATTTTTTTTAAGTACACAAGTCGTAATACTCTTATTGTATAGAATATACCAATTACAAAATAAGCATTATTTTTTATTTAACTTTCAAAATTGAAGCTTAAAATTATAGAAAACTGCAAAACATAAAATATGCGAAATATTTTATTGCGTTTCCTTAAGCATTAAGGCTTTTTGGCGTTAGTATCTAGTTCCGCACTTATTTCCTGGGACTATCAAATCAGCAGTAGTTGTAGCAGTACCAAGCTCATTTGTTCCTGCACATGAATATGTTCCAGCATCATCTGTAAATCATTTATAAAGATAAATTAAATTAATATTTAAAGGCTTTGGAATATGCATGATCTTAGTAAAATTATTGATACAAGTGTAAAATTAAATCTAATCATTGTGGATTTCTATATTCTTAATACTATGGATATAAACTACACGAAATGTGAATGTATGGATTAATTGTAGATCAAATTTAGCCCACTCACAGTCTGCTAATTTCTGCGCCAAGAACTTATAGTCCAGGAAAGATAGCCGAAAAATATTTAAAATTTGAAATAAATCTACCCTGCGATTTCTTGACGCTATAATTAAGAGAAAAATCGTAGGAATTCAATGAACGTGTTTTGGATAAAATTGGTCCAGGGCAACAGGTTGTAAAATCTTAATAAAAGTAGCAAAAACAAGTTTTTTCGCCATTTAGGTACGAAATAAATTTTGTTTTGGAAAACAAAAAATACTACATAATAGTGTTTAAAAAGACGAAAAATATGAGTTTTGGACCATTGAAATCGGTCAACAGGTTTTTGCAGAAAAATTCAAAAACCGTTAAAAATTGCCAGTTTTTGACATTTAATTATACTGAATGTGATGGTGCCCTCCTACAATAAAAATTTCATGGAAAAATAATGGTAACTTTTCGAGTAAATCTCAAAAATGTAAAAACACCTGTTTCAGGGAAACAGGTTGAACAAGGCCCACAACGGTCCTAGAAATTTTTTGATTGACCATTTGGCTCGCAAAGGGCTGCTCTACAACTCCATTTTCATGAAATGTATGTAAGGTTTGATTTAACACCTTAAAAGCCCGTTTGAAAACCACCCTTTTTCCAGTTTGACATTAATTGAATTCCTACGATTTTTCTCTTAATTATAGCGTCAAGAAATCGCAGGGTAGATTTATTTCAACGGTCGGTATGTAAGTAGATCCTAGTAAAATTTTTACCAATGGAAACTAGTAAGTAAAAGGACATTTGTACGAATTTTTTTCAATAAATTTATAGTGAACTGTGTAATTTACATTTGAACTGTTTTTATATTTAGACCTTACTTAGTAAATGACTGGCAAAGCGCTTTTGAGAAGCCAAAAATTGGATGAATTTTGAGCAGTTGGATGGCTAGAAAATTTAGGATAAATGGTATATAAACAAGGAAAAATCGAGAGCACCTAACTGGTGACCCGAAGGGAGGTGGAGGGCAAAAATGTGGGTTTTGAGGGGTGAAACGTGGGTTTTTACGATTTTCGAAAATAGTTGAAAGTAAAAGTTGGGTCATTCCATATCAAATCAACCAATGATTTGGACCTCATCCCCTCCGATTGTTATAAATTTTTTATTTGTTCTTCTTGTGGAACCTAAGAACAAACCAATTTTTCAGATTTTTTGGACTTCTATTTTTAGTTATTAATTTTCAAAAAATCGAAAATCTTAAATTTTTGACAAATTTTGAAATCTTTAAATTGGTCTAGTTCAAAAACTATTTGACATAGCAAGTAGCACCAATTTCTTCTGCTTTAATAAGGCTTTAATTTGATATAAAACATAGTATTATTAGTAATTTTTCCGGCATTTTGAAATTTTTTTTTTGTTTTTGGAATATTTCAAAATAATGTTTATTCAAATTTTTGAAAAAAAAAAAAAAAAATGTATTTTGTGTATACACTCTTAGGTAAAGCCAAAATTTAGGACGGGACGAAAGTGGGATCATATTGAAATAACATGTTTTAGGTACTTGAAAAGCTGAATGTTCAATGAACCCAATATAAAAAAATGTTTAGCTGCCAAAGAGCTGACATCAACCGCTAATAATGTCGCCTTTTATTAATTTGGGGATGGCAAATTCAATAAATATAAAGTCAGCCCTCTAACTTGATCGAAAACCACCTCCAGGACAACCCTTATTACTAAAATTGAGTATTTTGCACTTCGCTTATGAAAACACTCCGTTTTTCAATGCACAAATCTTGAATAACATATTTATTTTTGGCCGTAATTTTCGGGTCCTTGCCTCTCGCAACGCCTGTTTAGCTAGATTTCCATTTTTACGTCGCAAGATGTGGCCAACTCAACACCATTTCCTTCTCCTGATTTGGTCGTCTATCCTTTCTTGGCCGGCACGGCGCCATAGTTCTTCGTTTGAAATTTTTATCCAGTGTTGGTGGTTTTATTGAAGTATTATGTTGAGGAATTACAAATTTTTTCGTCGGTGGATTCTCGTTTACTATGATGTTCGGATTGAATAATTTTAGAAAAGATTCTCTCTATTACCCCATTTATGACTAGGTTCAACCTAGGTCCAATCTAGGTTAATCCTGGAAACTGGGTGCACCAACCCAACTAAGATCTACTACCTCGGTCGAGTTGATATTTCCCCTCATATACGCGGGTTGAGTTGTATCATAATTGGGCTGAAGTGACATTTGTTTTGTTTGTTTACCATCCGTGAAGTTCGCCTTCGGCGTTAGTTTTGTGTTCCGTGTTTTTTCTGGCACAGGAATATAAAATTAATTCGTCCCGAATTTTTACGTATCTATAAATGAGAATTTCACACAAAAATTTGAGGCTGTGTTTTGATTTCAGTTCACCTCTATTTCAACCAAAAGTGAACACAGCTCTACATCATATACGGTGGTCGAAATTTCAACTCAACCTCGACTCAACTTTTTAACCAAGTCATAAACGGGTATATATCGTATTTTGGATGACTTTGCCCTATGTGTGTTTTGTTTGTTACCCACGTTCTTAATTTCACTTTGACTGAGCCACAGCCCAGTATACTTGTAGCCCGTCTTTTCTCAATTAGGACGTGGTGATTTGATAATTTGTCATCGTCATCTTATGAATATTGTTTGGATTAAGGTTGAGCTAGCGAAATCGATCAATGTAGGCTACGCTTTACTATAACTTCTAGGAACTCCTCTTACTTTTATACTTTGGCAATCATGTCTCCAAGCACGATACTATGCTGATGACGTTAGTTAACTCTTGGTAGAACTCCTCTTTCTCTTCTGAGACTAGTTCTTGTTTTGATGCAAAGCGTGCATATTCTGTTACTTGCTGGCTTGAAGTCCAGAATCAGTGATTTCATTTCCTTCTCCACGATAAATGCTATTCCGAACTTTCTTCTTCCATTCGGTGATCCACCAAAGAGTACCGGGTGGGTCCATTATGTCCCTATGAGTCCATTTAGTTTCTTGTAGAGCTGTGATCAACGGCAGCATTTTGGAGTTTCAAGTTCCATGATGGATTTCCATATTCCGTTATCTGTGTCGTTGCCGTTGAGTCCGTCGTCCTCGAAATCTGCCTATAGGATTCGTCCCGTATGGGTTTTTACATCATATGGCATCATTTAGCCGAATGAAAATGAATGTATGATAACATCAACCACTGAAGAAAGCATGCTACTGGAAGGTGAAGCTAGTACATGTGGGTGTACCAGTAAAAATTGTTGCTTTGCCCACCTGGATTTAAATATTTGGATCCGAATTGGGTTTGTACTACATATGTGGAAGTATTATATAAGTAATTGGGGAGATTTACTAGGTCATTATTAAGCAATCAATGATAAACTAAATTTAATATAGTTTATTGGATTAACCCACTTCAACATAGAGCGCTACTTTCGTTTAATTACATTTAAGGACATCTTGCTTTGAAAAGTTGCGAAATCTTTGCCAAGTAACAAAACCAAAAAGGTGATAAATTTGAATATAAGAATTCAGAGGAAGAATTATGCCGAAATATCTACAGTAAGTTTATTGAAAGAAATTGATTTTATAGATCATATTTATTTTAAAAAAGACGATCATTTTAGACCAGGGATTTATGCATTCACCTCATTCCTTATTTCCGTAAACAATGATGGACCATAAAATTGAAAACTTTCAAGCTTACCAAATTTATACCTACAGAAATTATCTAACTATGTATATGATGTGAACTGTACATTAAGAATTGTGAACTGATTGATATTATCATAGTTGTCAGAAAAGAAAATGAACAAACTATAACGTTTTAAACATAGTTGTTAAGAGAAAACAGTTAAAAATAAATGGAATGTTCGAAATCGAGTAATGAAATATAAATAAAATTGTATAAAATGAATAAAACCTAATTAATCAAATAATTTAGTCGTTTCACTTAAAATGTTAATCTTAAAAATAAACAATCTACCACATAATAAATCATCCTACCTGGATACGCTTCTGGTATAGTAAGTCGACAAACTCCATTTCTAAATTCAATTAAATGCTTATTGCTATGATGGAGCGGGAATCCATTTTTCGACCACACAATTTTAGGATAAGGATCACATTGAACGATACACTCAAATCGAGCAGTTTGAGCAATAACAACAGCGATGTCCTTTAAGGGCTACAATAAAAAATGGGTTATATTAAAAATAATTCTTATTTTAGTACAATAAAAACAATACCGTAATAAATATAGGTGGTCTCTTTGGACGTTCCTCCCTATTATTTTGAGCATTAACTGGAACGCCATTATATGGATATTCGGCAGCTAAAATCACGTTTGTTTTTTAAAACAAAAAAAAACAAAACTTTTTCCTTTTAGAGACTTTTTAGTTAAACAAACATAAACATAAAACGCGAAGTTACTTACAGCAGTATTTGATATTTGGTAATGGTCATGCAAGCGCCAATTAAAACCATTAAAAAAACTAAAAAAAAATTATGTAAATGAAAATAAAAATCACACCATGTTACACATGAACCAAACAACAAAAACTTTGAAAAAAAAGATACTTTTTAAGGATGTTAAGAAAATTTCGCTATTAATTCCGACTTTTTAGTACAAAAATTGCAGTTATATTATTTGTTTGTATTTTTTTTTTATTTGCATAAATTGTGGAATTAAAGCAAAAAATGTCAAACTTGAAAAAAATATATGTCTTAATTCTTTCGGTGTAAAATGTATGTATGTATATGATGCTAATGTAAATCATATAACTTTAAAAAAAATTAAAATCGATTTATAAATATAAGAAACAAATAAATTGCCGCCGTAACTTCAGCTGAAAATCTAAATGGAAAATATATTTTCAAAACTGGAAATGAAAGACGAAAGGTTTTGTGAATGAGATTGCTGGTAATAATATAAATATTTTCTAAAATAAATCGAAGATGTCAGAGATTTTTTAAATATTCACAATTTTTACTTAACCATAAGAATAAATGATAATATTGTACATAAATGTGGTTTGGCTTAAACTGCTAAACTACAACAATAGTAAAATTGGTTATTGAAATACTTTAATGCCTATGTTTTTTGTTTGAAGAATACATTTTAACCATTTCGACCCAGTAGGGAAAATATAATAAATATGATGATGTTCTATAGGGGCCTCGGTGGTCTAGAGGTAAGGCGCCTGACTACTATCCCAGAGGTCCTGGGTTCGAATCCCGGCCAGCCCTACGGTCCTTAGCCTTTTCCACTTTCCCACCCACATAACTTCCCTTCTTTCTTCTCCCCTCTTTACATTCCTGATTCCTCCTGTCATAGTCTTCGCTAGTCTTCCCCGCTCCATCAAGCGCATGTCATCGGTTGGCTGATGAGATTCAACTCGTTTCAGGAGGCATAACACTCCAGCGAGTTGTTTCTCAAATGCCCCGCTGCCAGAGTCGCGAAATGGTTGGAAGTAAGTGGAATAATAATATCGCGGCTAGGTTGTGGCAGCTTCTTCCTACTTCTCTGTCTCTCTCTTTCTACTTTCTATCTTCCGGCTAGAGCTGCTGTTCGACATTCTATACGAAAAAAATAGATTGTCGAACAGTACAAAGGGGTTTTCCCTAAGCCTCTAGTCTACCATATAAAAAAAATATTAAAATAAAGCAAAAGTGTAGAAACTGTAACCCTTAAATTCGGCTGGCTGTTCAAATATACATATAAATCTTTTATTATTATTATTTTTTTTTTTTCAAAAAAATTAAACAGAATTTCCGCATATTATTAAGAAATGGAATAAGGTGATTTCCCTTAAAATATACAGCAAAAATCAGGCCGATAAGAGAATTAACATGAAGTATCTATTAACCGAAACAATTCCGGATTCGTCTCAACGCGGTGGCTATTGGTAACTCTCCTAAGAGAGAAAATACACTAATGTTATTGAACTGGTCCCTTTCAAGAAAGACTGCACCTTCTTATAAGGAGAAAAGAAACTGCTAACAAAGACTAGAGTAAACCACGAGGACAACTGACACAAAAAAGGAGAAACGATTTAAGAATTTTTTCGCGACGCATAGTGGATGATATTACAGCTGCCAGATGGCAATAGTACTTCGCTGAACAACTAAATAGCGAGGAATTCGAGGCTTTGTTAATATTTGAATCTATGAAGAAGCTAGCAAAACCGGCTCAAATATTGTATAACACGGCCTCAGGCTAAATACGGAAGACCTTAACTACACAAACTATTCAAAATCCTTCAAGAGTGGGAGCACGTATTGGACTGAAAAGAGACACAATGTACTCTGTACATAAAAAAGGTAATATCAAAACGTGCAGCATTTACCGCATCATGACATTGTTGAGTACTACGTATAAACTATCCTGCCTATCCTATAGATAGACCATTGTGACTTCGTCCAAGCAGCTTACGAACTTATAAAAATTTTACCCCTAAGATTGGTAATGGAAAATGTCTAAAGTTTTAAAACGCAATTCAAAAACTTGTCAAAGACTATGGGAGCATGGTTTCACTAGAAATCTACATCATTCGAAATTTTCGATAAAGTGACACTAGGTAGGTTGACCGTAACCGATATGACAAGCCAAACCAAGATTCCCAAAATATTGTCCCGATTAATTAACAACATTAAAGAACTCCGACATAAGGACAGTCTGGCCTGCCTCCTGTTAAAAGTGGCGTTGTAGAAATTGCTTCGAGGTTCACGTAGCAAGAGGTAGAGTAATCTACAAATCTGTCCAAACACTAACTTACGCAAACGATATCTACTTTAATGTTGGAAGTTAAGAGTTATATGGGTTGCTTTCATTCACATGGGGCATGATAAAGTGATAAAGTTCAGTACTGAAGGGTTTATACGATAGGAAGGTAAACCAAGGAAGGTAGAGTGGCGAGTAACGAAACCTGGCTTTTAACTTTCTTGACAGTCTGGCAATCTGCTAGTTAGCTAGTGAACATGATGACGCAGAGCTAGTTTATTACCACCTAATGAATTCGCTGGCTAGTAGCTTATAAACTCGCTCCATGTAATCGAGCCTGGTTAGATAAGAAACTTTGCAAAATCTTAAGAGCAGAGAGAACAAAACGTGCTTGCGAGGCCAGTTTTCGCAAAAGCAGGACGTGATTAAAGGCTGTGATGTTTACGAAAGCCAGATTTCCATATTTATATTTATATGTTTGAGACCCTCACAATTCCCCCTTATATGAGTAGACTTCAGCTTTTCAAGGAGCTTTGCCAGAAATGGAAGAATACTGATAGGCCGAAAATTCGAGGGACTGGTAGAAGGGAACTTAGGAATGGATATGATTAAAACTGGAGATGCGCCGAATATGGGTTTGACCGAATACGAATATTAGGCCGAATATTCGGTCAAAAATGTACCGAACCAAACATTCGGCCGAATTATTCGGTTCATATTTGCGCAGTTCATATAGGTCGGCGAAGCGAACTGCGAGTAGCAGCGTTCGCCCACCTCTTGAGCACTTCGCACTAAGTCGGCTCGCCGGGACGGAATGCAACTACGAAATTAAGTGTTGGCCGCCGCATATCATGGAACCGCTGAATGCAACGCAAGTAAGTATAAACTTGATATTGCTTCCGACCGGCAAGAACAGTCGTACGCAAGCAGTTGCAAACTAGTTTCAAATCGGTCTCGTTTCTGTCGACTCGTGTGTGGATTCTAATTTTTTTTAATTTTTGATTTTGTGAATATATATGGTTACACAAAGAAGTGTTTGTTTCATTTAGAAATACTACCTATGTACGGTCCAGAATAAAGCCTCTTTAACATATGTAACTCTTAAAAAAATACTATCGAAATATTCGGTAATTATTCGGCAAACTAACCGAATATTCGGCAGAATACGAACATTAAAAAATACGCCGAATATACCGAATACGAATATTCGGCCGGACATTCGACGCATCTCTAATTAAAACGTTCTTCCAAGTCGAGCGAAACTTTGGTACCGTGAAGCAGGAGATGAGAATGTGAGTAAAAATAAGCAATAGACGAAGTATGAGTATTATTAAGAGTCCAAGCTAAATGTAATGTAATTTGTGGGACAAGTTTTCGTCAGACAAGGTAGCGAGGTATTCAATTTTCGTTAATTCCATTTTCAGTATGATACAATTCTTCGTTGAAATTTCAACCAAGTTCCACAACTTTTTGCTCGAGACATCACAAATTACAAAACTTTCAACTTCAATGTTCAGGCAATTCTTTTGAATGTTTTCGAAACATGGAAAGTCGCCCAATTCATCACAAGCCGCCTTCAAGTTTTCATCAAAAATCCGCTGGCAAGATCAAATTACAAATGAAGCAAGAACTATGGCGCCGTGCCGGCCAAGCACGGATATATGTCGAAATCATACAAAGGAAATGGAATTGGAATGGCAACACCTTGGGAGGTGCAAACGAGATTTTAACCAAAGAAGCCCCCTAGAGTCCAAATCGCAAGGAACGCATCGAGTGAGAAGACCTAGAACACCGTGGAGGAGAACCCTTCCAAAAGAGCTCACAACAAGGACAACTGTTCCCGCAATATATTCCATGAAGGATTAAAGTAGCAGAAGAAAAGAATTCTGCACTCATAACACACCAGCTCGATGATGACCAAAAAAGTTTGCTTGCTTGTAAATATGCTTGTTTTCTGTGCTACCTCCATGACACTCAATTTTGTTACGGATGCGGTCTTTATTTTGAATTGTTAGACAGAAAAGCAATTGCTTGGATTTTTATCCATCGACCCGGTCGCTCTGTGCACCCCGAGAGCTAATACTCTATGGCAGGCTTTGAAGTTTAATCATTGCTCATAGTTGGCTCTTTTTTTCTTTTTGACATGTTGGAACCTTCTAGCACAAAATATTTTGTTGAATCGCGCGGGCCGCACAATTTCTCGCGAAAACTGCGGGTTGGACACCCCTGGGCTAGATAGTCAGATCCCAGTTGGAGAGTAGTAATTCTACAATGAAACATTTCAATCTTTTAATATGTCACACACATCCTTCAAATGTCACATTTCTTTTATAAAAGTACTAATATAAAGATGCACTAGAATTCTCAAAAGTCAATTTGAGACGATGGGATTGCTGTTAAAGCTGGTATCCTTAACAGATGGTTGTAATCTTTCAGCCATTATGTCATGTTGTTGAAAAGTTAAACAAAATTAATTTCCTATACCCATCGCCCGCAAAAACTGATATCAAAAAAGCTATCAAAAGACCGAACTGGACTTATGAAAAGTCAAACTGCTGGGGTTTTTTCCAATTGGATGGTTGGGTGGGTGGATAGGTTATTTACTTAGGTTTCTGAAAGGGATATCTGACATCATTAAAATTATATAAATGGGAAAGCCTTTTATAAAAATAAGAATGCTCTTTCCATGCAAATTTACAAAGAAATGCTTCAGAGAGTATAATTCACAATTTCACCTAATATATAACTTCTTAAATAAAATTAAAGAGGATACACTGAAGGTCGACAAGAAATTTTTTATTCGTCCAAAAAAAAATTTCTAGCCAAACAGGCCCTTGACTGGAATACGCAAGGATCCCGTCGAGTCGGAAGACCTAGAACAAAGTGGAGGAGAAACCCTACTAGCAGAAGCCGCAACAACTCGGAGATCCTTTTCGGAGCTGAAAACTGTCGCGCAAAACAAAGTCCGCTGGAGGTCCGCAAAACAAAGTCCGCGCAAAACAAAGTCCGCTAAAGGAGCGTAAAGAAGAAGAAGACTGTCATTGACGACCTCAGTACATCAGTGCCACTACAAATTTTATTCGACACACAAATCGTTTGAACTTCTTAAATAACACGACGCCAGTAAATTAGAGGAGCACTTAACTGTGGGTAGAGCTTTGCATTAGGCTACCTACAAGAGACTATTGGAAGCTTATTATGAATCCTTTCGCCAACAAACTATCGAGTAATTTAAATTTAAATCAGTTATATTTTCTAGTAAAATAAAAGAGTAAATGGGAATTCAAAGCATTTACAATATTTTGAGACGTTTAAGGATAAATAATAAAGTCGCAAAAACGATGCACTTAGTCTTATACATATGGATTCTACTCTGTTTTTCAATATGAATTATTGTATTTGTGATTGAATTTTGAGAAAATTTTGATATGAAATAAATATTATATTAGTTCCAAATAAAGCAAATCCAAACATCATCCAAGAAAAATGTGTAAATGTAAAATTTGTTGAATATATGCAGAAGTCTATCTGTGTTATTACAAAAAAAAAATGAGAATGTTACTAATTGCACCTACTTTACGAGTATATCTATAGCGACTAATTATTATTAGTACTAGATTAGAACACCTAGTAGCATTAACTAGCTTAATAGTATTATATATCTACAATATCACTTTAAAAATACCTGCTACACCGTTGTGGAAATTCCTATCGTTTTTATGATAATCGTCAACACTTATTGTTATTGGTAGACTGTACCGTTTCTTTGCATGTGCATCATATTCAGTTTCTGAAAATTCACTCTCTGAAGTGAAACCATTTTGATTGAAGTTTTTCGGTGTACTGCGTTCATGTTGTACAGGTATAACAATATCATTATGCTTTAATGGATAGCGCGAATTTGTTGGTGTATTTGTTAACTTGTTGTTACACACACCTCCGATAAATTTCTTGCCCTCACCAGGGAAGATAATTCCAAACTCATAACCAAAATCGTACTTGAAGTATATTAGGCCCGTGTTGGGGTCGACGTGCTTGGTACCTGAGTTATGGTTAATTTATATTATAATAAAATGAAAAAATGATTTGTTGTAGCCAACGCAGTAACGGACAAAAGAACCACTCTTGGCAAATATAGTATATGTGGATATTTACAATGATAGGATTGAAAAATAATCGACTTACCATATTGCGATAGCCTTGACTCTTCTCTGTACGCCTGTGGTTTGTTATCACCTTCACTGGGAGCTCTTTTAAATCCAGGTCGAAATGATTGTTGCGATTTTACATCATTGGAGACATCATTTATAAACTGGTTAGTTTTTTTACGGAAAGTCGTGTTGATGTTATTGAACTGATTCTGAGCATTTTCTTGTATATATCCAAATTTCGGTGGTGATCCTACCTTTAAGTTCATATCATCCTTGGTCGACTTTTGTGAGCTGGCTCTAGAGTATCTATCTAAAGTTTGACTGCGGTATTGATTATACTGTGGAGACGGACTGACCACCGATATCTTGCTAGGCATTTCAGGTGGGCCTGTATCAAACTCCATTGGGGAAAACACTCTTTCATATGACCGTGGTAGACTAACAGATCTTGATGGACGAGGTGGATTCACACGACGATACTTCGGCTCATCATAATCTGATGGATTTGGTGTCCATAGCGGACGAATTCGTGCACCTTCGACTTCACTTTCATAATCACTTTCGCGATATTCTCCAGGTATAAATTTAGTAGGAGTCGGTGTTGGTCCCGTATGTGGACGCGGCGATGCTGTTGTTGCGGGGCTTGGTGAATAAGGAAAAGGCTCCAAAGCTGTTTGCTGGTTGATTTTATGTTGATCGAAGTGTATAACGCGTTTTGTTTGTGACATATTAACAACTCGATGGCAAGTCTCGCTAGATTCTTTCATTTGCATCGTATTACGTGTTTCTGTAGCTACAGAGGCGTGATGCTGTGGGGCACCTGCAACAGCCGTATAGTACTGGGTGGTATACGATTTCTGAGGTGTTGCTGTATGAGATGTTTCAATAAATTTAGCAGAAACCGGTTTTGGCTTGTAAACATGCGGCTGTGCCTGGGTTTTTACCGGTGCTTCATGTTTTATTGGTTCGAATTTCGGTCGTGAAGGTGGTCCATCGTTTCTAGGAGTGTGATAATATTCTGCAGTAGGTGCCGGAGATATAAACTCTTCAGAAAGATTTGTAGATCGCCTTTCAGTTGGTGTAAAATTTGGTCTAACTGGTCGATACCCTTTCACTTCAGCATCAGCATCGAACGGTTTCCAAAGTGGTTGAATTCTTTCTTCATAATCACTGTTGAATTCAGTATCACGAAATTCACTTTTAATAAACTTCGAAGGACTTGGTGGCGGTGGTACTTTTTGTTGCTTTGGCTTTAAAGTGTCTGGCTTAAAGGGAAACTGTTGCGGTTCTTCAACTTTCATCTGTTTTGTTGTCATTGAAACATTTTTGGTGAAAGATGATGATCGAAAGTCCTGTAAGTAAACAATAAGAGTTGTTAGAAAAAAAAAACTAACTGAAAAACTATATTCAAAGCCGCAATGTAGGCAGGTGATTAGTGCTTTCACGCGATCATATAACAACCTGTAAGTATTTTTATATGGGCATGCTAATGGTATTAAACAGAAACAATATAAAAAGCGGATTAAGGTGTTAGAAAATGAACGCTTAATATGAAAACCACACGATCACACGATTCGAACCTTTTGCTGTGATTGTGAAGGAGCAGCTACACGCGGCGCAGGTGGAACTACTTTTGGTGTTGGTACACTAACTGGGAATGAACTTTTCGTAGTTTGCTTGCTTTCAAAGACTTGGCGACTTTCTTGAACAGTTTTTGATTCAAATTTACGATAGAATGATTCTTCAGTGTCAGCTGTGTAACCACTTGTTTTCGTTTTAAACTTCTGCTCCGAAAGTGGTGTTTCAAACTGAGACGGTGGTAGAACTGGTTGCTCAAAAGATTTTGGCCTTGCAGGGATGCCTTGTGGTGCTTTGACGGACCGGTAAACTGGCTCATCAGATTCGCTTTCGCTGTATTTCCATTTGTCGCTTTCGTATTCACTTTCACTGTATTCAGTTCTCACTATTTTCGGCGGAAAAGCTGGAGGAGGTGGTTTGAATTGTTTTTCGACAATAACTGGCCTGGTAGGTAGTGGTGGGGCCGATATGTGAAAATCCTTCGGCGGTAATGGTGGTGGTGTATCCTTCTTGATCGGTGGAATTGTTCGAACAGAACACGGAAGAACTTTCTTAGGTTCATTCATTAAGTTCTTCTCTAAGGACTTTTCCATTGCTTCAACTAAGGATTGTCTACGTTCTCCTTCAGCAGGGATTGGAGCAAAACAAATTTCTGGAGGTGTTCCTGGCTCTAGATGAATGTCCACTAATTTTTCCTGAACCGGTTTCGATGGTTCTGGTTTTGTATAAAATTGCTTTACCAAATGCGGTGACTTAAGCTCAACAGCCGGAGCAGTCCAAGAAGTGGTGGAAGAACTTTGCTGTATTTTTTGCTCAAAAATTTTCTTAGTCTCTTTGATTGATTGTATTTTTTGTTCTTCCGGTTGCGGTTCTAGCTTAACTTCTTCTTGAGGAGCACAAAAGGTTTTGGTTTGGAAACTTTGAGCGTTTTGGTAACTTTCCGGCTTAACTTCTTGTTGAGGAGCAGAATAGGTTTTGGTTTGGAAACTTTGAGTGCTTTGGTAACTCTCTTGATGTTCAAAAGGTTTTGGTGATGCCCAAAGCTTCTGCATTGCTACACCTTCTGCAGATGGCAGCGGCGACGGTGATCTATCTTTCGCTATCGGAGTTGGCAAAACAGCTTGTGGTCGGAATATTGGGCCTGATGAGGTATCGAATTTTGTCTCCTTCACAAACGACCTGCTTATGTATTCCTGCTTCTTAGTAATTTGCGGCAGTACTTGAATTCCTCCTGATGGGGCCTCAAAACTATGCGACTGAGACTCTTCCAGTTTTTTTATTCTGTCCGAAATATGCTCACGAGTTGAAGTCTCTGGCTTTGGTGGAATATAGCCAATTTCTGGAGGAGTTCCTGGCTTTAAATTTAACGCGATCAAACTGGGATCAGTGAAAGATGCTGACTCTTCTTTCTGAATAGGTATAAATGTCGGTACTGAGGTTGAAGCTGAAGGAACTGGCCTTACAGGTGCCCATCCATATTTTGGACCAGCCGGCGGTGGTGGTGGTGCACTTGGTTGAAGAGAAAATGTTGGTGTTGGCGTTTTACTATATTCATCATACTTCATATATTTTTCATCAGCTGGCGAAAGTGGTTCGACTTGAATCTTCTTAAAGAATTCAAAGGCAGATTTCTTTGATATTGAGGATGACTCAACTGAGCTGGAATCTGTTTGAATCTTTAACGGAACTGGTGCTTGGATTTGTGTACCACCAATTTTTGATTTCTGTATATCAGTGGTGGTTGAAACTGATTTTTGTTCTAAATTAGGAGATGGTATTGGAGTCTTGTTTTTCATTTCTGGCAAGTCCAAATATGTTGGTTTATGTTCAAGCCGCATTGTTGCTTCAGTTGTACAACGATGCTCAGTTATTATAGATGTCTCTGCTGTTCCATGAAGATCTGATTCAGTCTTGTGCTCAGTTTTTGACGTATGGAAAGACTGAATTTCTGGCTTTTTTGTCTAAATTTGTTTTGTAATTTGCATCAGCAATAATGGAATATAAAATACAATAACTTATGATCTATTTGAAAAAGAAAGCTTACCTCCGAAGCGAAATCCTTTAAATCATCATAAACAACAGTTTTGACTACTTCAACCATACGTTCGGGTGTGGGCTCTAATACAGCAAAATCAGCGAGACTTTGAGCCTCGCCGCCGGAATTTGTTGCTTTTACCATGAATTTTCCAGAGTCCTCAACTTTTGCTGCAAAGATATATAATTGCGTTAATCATAGTTTATAAGAACGATATTTCATATTTACCCTTTTCAATTATAAGACGATGAGTATTTCCTTCACTTTTTATTTTATGTTGAGATAGTTGGACTTCTGCTAAAGGCTTACCATTTTTGTACCACATTACTGTAGGATCAGGTGTTCCAGTAATCTCTACTTCCATTATAATTCGTTCACCGCGTTTTGCCATTTGTGCTTGAAGGCGTCGTCCAAATACCGGAGGAAATATGCTTTCTATAATTTAATATGTTTTAGGTAACACTGTGATTCAACAAGTTTTAGTGAATTATATGTTAAATTATATGTAGTTATACAATAATGTAATTTAATTTGGTTTTGGGACTTAGATTTATATTATTTTGAGGTAGAAAAAGACTTAAGCGATTGAATTTCCATAAGAATAAGAATTTCCGTTTCGATCATAAACGCATATGCTGAGATGGAAGAGAAAGCGGATACGACCAACGACACTTTCTATTATAAGCTTGGCACGTTTATAACAGGGCCCCTTCCAATGACATCAAAATGGTGATAGGAGACCTCAATACCAAAATTGGAAAAGAGAATTGGCACAGACTGGCCATTGGAAATGAAAGTCTCCACGAAAGATCAAACAATATCGGGTAACTTGTTATCGATTTTTCAATAAAGCAAAACTATGATCGTCAGCTCAACATATTTCCCATGAAATGGCCATTGGAAATGAAAGTCTCCACGAAAGATCAAACAATATCGGGTAACTTGTTATCGATTTTTCAATAAAGCAAAACTATGATCGTCAGCTCAACATATTTCCCATGAAAGATTTCCCATGAATGAACATTCTTCAACAAATACAGCCCTTCTTTTAAGCACAGTATATAAACTAATGACAAACACAATTAAACTCAGACCTCCCAAAAGTCCGCCGACGAGATGGATATATTTGAGATCAAGGTTCTCCGAAGGATATACGGCCTAATCAATGAAGACAATGCATGGATAATTACAAAGAGGGTAAAATTTCAACACAAGCCAAGCTACATGCCAATTGGAGCGTTGATCTTCATTGGCTTCTTCCTCCAGGCATCTCTTTGCTTTACAGCTTGCCTCCAGATTCATCTATTGAACAGTTTTTCTGCATCAGCCGTAAAACAAGCTGTAAAGCAGAGAGATGCCTGGAGGAAAAAGCCAATGAAGACCAACGCTCCAATTGGGATGTAGTGCCATCGAAGAAGGAGGACTTTCATTACCAGAACCATCAGCCCAAGTACATAGGTATAGCGTTAATTTTTTTTATTTAAAAACGACATTCTTTTTTCGCCAATCAATTGTAAAAACTTGCAACCAACCGAGGCGTTATCCAAGACAGAAATAGTAACCGCAATTCAAGTAATGGCCCGTGGCAAAAATGGCATCTCGCCAGAAATGTTGAAAGCCGATTCAAGACTCATAGCAGATGCGCTGCAGCCAGTCCTGAAAATAGCATGGAACACCTGTACCTTTCCGGAAGACTGCAGGGAAGGTATCATAGGCAAAATACCAAAAAAGGGGGATCTAACAACATGCAACAACTGGAGAGGCATTTGTCTATTATCTACTGTGGGTAAAATATTTTCTCACATATTATTATCTAGGATAAAAGAGGTAGTAGACCGAACGCTTAAAAGGCAACAGGCTGGATTTAGGAAGTGCCGCTCATGCATAGATCATATTAACACCTTGAGAATCATAGAGGAGCAGTCTACTGGGTTACGATTCTCCTTTTACCTTGCTTTTATAGGCTATGAGAAAGCGTTCGACTCGATTAACAGGAGGTTTATAAGGCAAGCTCTACGGCAACGTGGACTGCCAGTTAAAATAATAGAAGAGAGCTCTATACAATGGAAAATTATCCGACAGCTTTTAGGTGAACTCAGGCGTGCGATAAGCGATTACTTTCGCAGTTACTCTTTCATATACTAGTAATAAACGACATCATTGTCGGCGCTTTAGATAGTAGAACAGGTGGCATACAATGGGGATTGCGAGGCCACCTTGATATCTGTATGCTGGCCCACAGAAACAAGGCTATAACATAACATGTTAAACAATTTGGCAACAGAAAGTATTCTACCAGGCTTAAGGCTAAATCCGACTAAAACTAAAAAAATGCGGATAAATGCAAACACCCTTGAACGCACAGCGCTGAATTAGCGATACGTTGAATTGGTAGACGATATCATACCGATAATGACAAGACAGAAGAAAACGACGTCAGTTCCAGAATAAAAAAAAGCACGAAGCGCACATGCATGCCTGTTCCGTATATGGAGATCGACGGAGATCTCAATTAACACCAAATTGCGGCTGTTCAATTCAAACTTTAAAGCTGTTCTTTTGTATGGTGGCGAAGGTCACTCAATTCATCACAAGGCGCCTACAAGTTTTCATCAACAAATGCCTACGTCGTATTCGAAAAATCCGCTGGCAAGATAGAATTACAAATTACGAATTATCGCGCCGTGCTGACCAAATCAGGGGAAGGAAATAGAATTAAATTGGTCACATCTTGCTACGCGAAAACGAAAATCTAGCCAAACCGGGCCTTTACTGGAATCTTCAAGGAATCCGTCACGCTGGAAAACTCAGAGCAACGTGGAGGAGAACCCTATTACCGCAGGCCGCAACAGCTGGGAGATCCTGTTGAGAGCTGAGCGCTGTTGCGCAAAACAGAATCCTTTAAAGGGCAATTTTTTCCGCCCTACGTTCCATGAGGGATTAAAGGAACATATAAGTAACTAAGTAACTAACCGAGGCATCATCAAAACTATGCAACAATTTAAATTTCACAAAATTTAACATGTTAGATTAACGCCAGATTTAAAAAAGCAAAACCACTTACTTTTAACAACAATATCCGCTGTACTAGTTGACGATCCAGCATTATTAGACACAGTAATTGAATACCTTCCAGCATCTCTTACATTAACATCAGCAACATCAATTGTAATCTTGTTCACTTTATTCAATATCTTAACACGATCGCTATCAAACAATTCGTCCCCATTTTTAAGCACTTTAACCTCAGGGGATGGAAAACCATCGTAAATAGCTTCAAGCGTAACATTACATCCTTGATCAACAATTTTCCCAACCAATGGGCTAACGAAACGTGGTGCAGCCTCTTTCCTCGTTAATTTCTGTCGTGGAAGCTCCTCGGGTTTTGTGACTAGAATAATAGATTTTTGCTGAATAGAAGATGGCGCATCATTCGTTTTATGAAATTCTTGATAGTGACGACTTTCAACAATTTCCGGAGCTTGTTGCCCCGATTGTTGGAAATTATGTTCAAACGAAGCAGCTGATCCGTTTAATTCAATATGGGGAATATTCCCTTCAATCGTGCTCACTTGTGACATTGATGTTGTCGTGAAAGTTTGTTTCTTTATTGTAACCTTCGATGATTCTGCATTATGTTCCTGACTCATGCTTTGAATATCAACAGTTGATGGTAGAGAACCGTCACCGATTAAACTAAGGTGTGCGACACATGTTGCTCGGCCAATTTCATTTTCGGCTACGCATGCTATTTTTCCAACAGTTTCTACACTCACTGATGGTATTGTAAGAACTTGGCGATCGCCACTAATGGAAATAAGAAAATTCTTCCCATGCACTGGCTGATCATTAAAAAGCCATTTTATTTTTGGCGTAGGCTTGCCAACTACAATACATTCGAACTTGACCAAATCTTCGTTATGAGCATTTTTGTCTGAGAATAATTCTTTAAATGAAGGACAAATGAATCTTTCCTCGATTTCCATTTGTGTTTTTTGATTTTCTGGGGCGTTTACACTTTTAACAATTAAATGAGAAAAACATTTTGCATCGCCATTAGGATTTGATACTTTAATTGTGTAGACACCTTTGTCGTTAACAGAAACATTTTTGATCACTAATTTGAAAACTCCATCATTGTCCGTAATAAATTGAATACGATCACTTTGAAAAAGTTCTTTGTTGCTTAGGAACCACTTAACAGATAGATTGGAAGTGTCTCCAGACACAGAGCATTCTAAGTCTACAGTATCACCTTCAGCTGCCAACACATCTGTAAGAAACTTGTCGAACTTTGGTTGTCCATCAGCAGATACAGCACGATCGTTTTGTATCCTCGTTGCTGGTTCTGCTAGATTAAGCGGTGTAACAGTCAAAGCACAACTACTAGCTGCTTCTCCAGCTGAATTTATAGCAACCACTTTGTACGATCCAGCATCTTCTAAGTAAGCTTCCTGAATGACTAGAGAGCAACGATCACCTTGAAATAGCAGCTGTACGTCAGCAGATTCCTTTACTGGGCGATCATTGTGGTACCAAATAACTTCAGGCTCTGGCTGCCCTATAATAACGCAATCCAACCGCACCGACTTTCCTTCAAATACTGAAATATTTTTAAGTGGAAGCTGAACAGATGGTTTAATTGGTTCGATGTCACTAGCCATTTCCGAGTCCGATGTCTCATTAGGTAATCTTCCCTTGACTGTTACGTTGCACGAACTATAGGCCTCACCAGCTAAATTTCTTGCTGTTAGTACGTAAATGCCAGCATCTTTTGGAAATGCCTCAGAGATTATTAATGTTACACGTTCATTTTCATACTGTAATTAAAAATAATTAAATAAAAATTCTTTTTTTGTGGTTTTATTTTAAGAAATGCACTCAATGTGGGTCTATAGTTATTTTCGTTTGTGTACTAAAAATGCGAATTTAGAGCAGTGAACATTTTTCATATACCTTTGAAAGTGTGTGTGATTTTATTTATGCCATTTTTTTGTGTTTTTCTCTTTTTGTAAATAAATTCGAATATGAATATTGTGTGTATTGTGTGCGAATTTATTCATGAAAGATTTAAGAGTCAGACTTAATTTTAATGGTTTGACAAAATGTGTACAATACGCCTACATGGTACACTAAAACTTGGCATCTATCACGTAAACTTACTTTTGCATCGCGACTATTAAATGGTTTGCCGTTGTGGGTCCAAAATAATTCTGGGGTTGGTATTCCAGCTACTACACTTTCTAACTTTATCTTTTGTCCAACTCGTGCCATTACATTTGATAGGTGCACTTTGAAATGCGGCTCTTCTGTTGGTTCCAGGGCTGAAAAATGAAATTTCGGAAATACTGGTTGACTTATGGAAAACATTAACTATTTAAAAATTAAAAACTTATTTAAAGTTAATAAATAAAAACTTGTTAGTGTACTTCTAATTGTTTAGCTAAAAGACAGAAACTTTTGGTTAACATTAGTTTAATTTGAATTTTGAAAAACCTAATATTTCGGTAGGGGGCCGCGGTAGTCTAGGGAATAAGGAGTCTGGCTACCATCCCAGAGGTCCGGCGTTCGAATGCCGGCAGCCCCACAATCCTTCGCGTTTCCACTCTTCCACCTACATAACTTTCTTCACTCTTCTTCCCTCTTTACATTTCTGATTCCTCCTGTCATAGCCTTCCTTGACCCCTCACCGCTTCACCAAAGCGCATGTTGATGAGATTCAACTCGTTTCAGGAGGCATAGCATTCCAGCGAGTTGTTTCTCGATGCCCCGATATCAGAGTCGCGATAGTAATGGTTGAGAGTAGTTGGAATAGAAATATCGTTGGTAGATTGTGGCAGTTCCTTACTTCCCGACTAGAGCTGCTGTTCGACATTGCACTCTGTACGAAGAAAATAGATTGTCGACAGTATAAATGTCCTTTCCTGAGACCTAGTCTTTCACATAAAAAACAGCATCTCAGAAGAAAATTCATCTCCATACCATATCACGGGCCTTAAATATTAACATTAAATTTTTGCGGGATATGTATATTTTTAACAGGCTGAATTAATGAAATCTGCATATTTTCTGTACTTACGCACATTTTGTTTATATGTGAAAGTGTACCTACTCTTAGTAAGTCACCCTTTGTAATAACAGTCCGTCATGTCTTTCGTCGTTCATGTTAAGGTGGACTGTCTAGTAGAAACTTTGAAAGATTAAAATAGGATAGGATAGATTAGGGGGAAACTGGGGTATGTTCAAGGAGATGGCGATGAACCCCGCTTTTGAAGTCTTGCATGTTCTATAAGTTCAAGAATACTGACTATGGAAGGTTGCTCCACAGTGGAGTAGTTATAAACGAAGTGTGCGCGAAAATAAGGTCTGAAGACTGTTAGAGTGAGCCGAGTTGGCTAGTCTTGTGTTGAGGGAATATTGCTTTTACTTATTTCAGTGGAGCAGTTAATGGTGTAAAAACGGTAAAATTGTGCCAGAGCTGCTATATTTTGACGGTTGCCTAATGAGTCGGTTGAAGGGCGAATGGCGCTATCGCCAATAAGTCTGAGAGCGTGTGTTTGCACTATGCCCAGCCAAGCTAAGGCTTTACGGGCCCCAGATATATAAGTTGTATTCTAGGCGTAGGCGGGCCCCGACCCACATTTTAAGAAATCCTAGGTACTGGGACGTTTGTTTAGCGATTTGAAATATGTGATTATTCCAACGCAGATTTTGGGCTATCGACAGCGAGGGAGACCCAACCTTCGCTGGAAGGATGACATAGGCCAGGACGCTCAGGGCTTAGGGATGCCAAACTGGATGACATCGGCTCAGAATCGGGACCGGTATAGAGAACAGTTGCGAGAGGCCAGAACCGGATCCCGGTTGTCGAGCCGTTAAAGAAGAAGAAGAAGACGATTTTGGACTTGATTTTTGAATTAAATAAACGAGGAAAAAGCCTCAATTCTCAGATCCGGCGGATTGGAAGTGAGTGTGGATTTGATACTTTGCGATTCTCAAATCCGCAGTCAGCGTTTTGAATTTTTTTTGATAGAGGTTTACAAATTATCCTGTATTTAGATATTTGATGAATAAGGTAGCAATCTTCGCAGAATACTCCCACCTATCAAAAACTGTAAAAGTCAAGATTTCAACGCACCTATTCCCAGAATTATGAGTCGTCAAAATTTTGTTTTTTTTTTTCACTAAAATTTCAACTTCAACCACCTTTTTCTCCAAAAAATACGTTGTTAATCAATATTTTTGTTACAAAACTATAGAAAGCTTGGACAATTTCCTATGAATAATGTTCGACAACTTTTATGCTACGGTTTTTACTTTTGAAGTTATAAGCAAGTTTAATGTTAAAATTGGCCTTAAGGGCCTAATACACTCAATCGAGCAATTATAGGGTATCGCGCGCCCGCGAATATTAAGAAAACTATCCAACCAAATGAAATAATTTAAATTAGGTATTTTTAAGAAAACATAAATCTAGCTATTCATGGTGGAAAATTTTAATATTTTTTATTAGTATATTAGTTATAATGGTTCAAAGTTCCGTACCTGCGCCCGGAAAATACTCCTATTTAGGTGGAAAAATTTTAAAATTTTTTTAATGTACGATAAACTTAAATCGATTATCTAGCTATTCATGGTGGAAAATTTTTGAATTTTAGCCTTCTTTCATGAGTAAATTATGTTTTAAAAATTGTCCACAAAATTTAAGAACGAAAATTCCCTAAAATTCTTCAGTTTTAATACATCAAATTTCCGCTCCAAGCAAATCTCTGCGCTAGTTGTATTCTGTATAAAGCATTTGCGTAATCATACACGAGATGCGTTTGTATAAGTGAGAGCTTCTGCTTCGGCTTTTGCAGGGGAAATTTCAAACCTTTTTTGTTGCAGGCATGGATGGTGATCGTATTTTCGGGAAAAAATAAAATCTGAGGAAAAATCGGTTTTTTTGGCAAGAATTTTAATGACTTGCTTGATGGTGATTTCCTTGATTTGAGAATTTAGGGATTCTTGCCCGGTGGTCAGGTAGTGATCAATTGGTGTTTATTATCTTGGCTTTATGAAAAACCCAAGAAAATATTTTAATGGCAAATACTACCTTCATGTAATAATTAAGTTTTATGACATCCTTGTTTTTCGTTATTGTCTTTTTAGCCGTAACAACTTCCCGGAACTAGATTCGCAAAAAAGGTGTATCCCTTGCACAGGTATTTTACAACATGAGTGTAGATAAATTTTGCGTAAATTCATTTTTTATGGTTTTTATTATTTTTGTATGTAAATATGGGCTTTGCTGGACCTCTGGGTTAATTTGGTAGGAGGTCCGGAAATTCGGAAAGTCGGGGGTGTTTTTCAGATTTTTTAGTAAAGGGGGTGGGAGCCAAACAAAAAAAACTAGTATCTAGCACTTGCTAAATTTCAAATCAGCAAAAGCAACGATATCAAAATTTCACATGAATGAAAAATTTAAATATCAAACAAAAAAGATCTATTCTCATATCCCATGACAGGAACAAGTTCGTAGAGTGCATTACTGCGACATTAATTCAATTTCCATTCATAATTATCTAACACTGGCTTCAATTTCTAGCCGGCGACACCGCAGAAGAGATTTCTTGAAAGTCGCCAGAAAATTTACCTCGGGCACGCACTCATAAAGTAAAGCCCAACAAGACATACGAATGCAGCCGAACCCCTTTATTGTGCAAAGATTTCCCCTCCGGCGGCCGTGTTGTGCACTGCAAGCAGTGCACAACAGGTAATTTTGACTGTGTTAGGATGTTTTTGAGATTGGGTTAGTTTAATTTTGTGACTGTATTTTTTTTTAAGCTTCCCTTAATATTTTGTTGTTGGAACTGAATTTCATGTTGGACTTCGTCGCTGAGTGTATTAGGGCCTTAATCAGTGCTTATTTAGTACTTTTCGACAAAGCTCAGGTGGAAAAGTACTAAAAAAGGACGGAAAGAGGGTAGAAATTGACACACTCAAAATAATTGCAGAAATCGATAGAACGATGGATTGAAAGTAAAAAATGTCAATATTTGCCGAATTATTCGCGATTGAAATTGTTGATTTCATCTAAAAAATGCATGTTTTAGAGCGGTTTTTCACGAATAACTTTAAAACCTAACATTTTTTTAAAAAAAAATATTCAAAAAAAAATGAAGCTTTCAGAATAACAAATCGATTAGTGTTTTATTTATTTCTGTAGATGAAACACAACTTGAGTTATGAGTCGTTAAAGATGATCATTTGCTCGCCGAAACCGAACTTGCACCAATCGACGTTAAATAAAGACAAAACGACGAACTCTTGGAGAAAAATTTATTGGACCTTATTTAAAGTACTTAAAAAGACCTTTAAAATGAGCTTTAAATAAATTTATTAGCATCGAGTTATGATGGAAATAATATGGTTTTCTTCATTTTTCGGTGAAAAAAGCAACAATGAAACGAATGGCAAGAACACGGTAAGAATTGAAAGTAAACGAAACCCAGGTACAATTCACTTTGTTTAGGTATTAACAATATGTTCTAAAAGTTTGAACGATTTAGAATGGCTATATTTGGAAAAAAGTTAGATTTTCCTTAATGTTAAATTTTGAAATTCATTTTGAATTGTTTTTTAAGTTTTATAAATGAGTTTCCCAATTATATACCGATCTTACAAAAAATTGCAGCAATGTTAAAAATAAGAGGTAATGGACCGATCTTGTTAAAATACTGTCTATACGATCTTATACATTTCCGTGACTACTTAAACACCATCTTCAAGAATTTTCAGCCCTCTATGCGCAGTTGTATTTGAGTAAACAAATAGTGAAAGCAACGTGAGTTAAAAACTTTTAATCTATTTGCAAGATCACACTTGCACCTACGGATTTCTAATAGGGCGAAGGGATATGGTATACTAAAAGTTAGAAGGAACAGAGATATTGAAAGAAATGAAAAAAGAGCCTATTTTATTCACAATAAGTTAATTAAAAAGTTGTGCGGTCAACCATATTGTGGGTAAACTTAGGGTGTTAAGCTACACTCTAAAACGAATTGATTCCAATTATAATCTCGCCTATGGGCTAAAATGGCTTAAAAATGCCTCGCCGACTAGTCTACCAGTCGAATAGGCGAAACGTGTTCCATGCTGCCGAAAGCGATAAATTCAAGCAAAATATTTAAATTTTTCAGCCGTAGCTGACTGGAGCATAGCAACTTTTGGATGAGAATATGAAATGAATTCCAACATTGAAACGCAACTTCTCACCCCCCCCCCCCCTAGCTATTTTACTTCGCACACAGTAGAATTATACGCCGACGGTGGCACCGAAGTCGAACCGAAGGGCGTCGTCATCGACAAATTTGAGGGTCATTTTTTAGTACTATATCTAACCATGCAAAGGTAGTTTTCAAAGTACCGCTCAAAATGAAATAGATGTATTCGAGATGATGCCGAATGTAAGATTTGTATACTACAGCACGGGCCGATGTCTTGTTTGGGGATGGGGCGGAAGTATTCTGCGTACGCTGGTAATTATTCATGAAAATAGGATATACGGTTACAAAATATAGGGTGATATGTAAAACTTTAACAATAAATTTCAATGAGTCCTAGCGGTTACGCCATTATCATTCCCACCCCTACAATTTTTGTTCTGTTTGTCTGGCCAAAACCTATCAGCAGCTCGCCGCTTTGTAAAGTTAGTGTATACTGCACCCTAAGAATATACATGAAATTAACTATTACCGATCTCTAAAGTCACGAGATAACTAACTTAAAAATTTATCAGTAAACTATGTATATTTTGAAAAAAAAAGTTTATAAACAAAAAAATTTACTCACGTTCAACACTTAATTTTGCCGAGCACTGTTCAAATCCAACAGAATTTGTTGCCTTACAAGTATAAATTGCACGATCTTCAAGATAAACTTTTTCAAATTTCAAAATAGCTTCACCATTGTTATAGTTAATGATATAATCCGGCGAATCATCAATGCATTTGTCATCCTTAAACCATTGAACAGTCGGCAAAGGGTTACCATTAACAACGCACAAAAACTCAAACGGACTTCCTTCTTGTGCTGTGCCACTTTTCAGATACCTCAAAACTTTTGGTGGTGACAATTGCTCATCAGAAGCATGTTCTTTTATAGTCAAGATTGCAAATGTTTCATCACTACCGACTAAATTCGATGCGCGGCACATAAATTTCGCAGAATCTGCCGCAAATGTTTCTTCAATGGACAGTGAGCACAGACCATTCGAGAAATATGTGCGATAATCGAGATTGTTCTGTATTGAGATGCCATCCTTAAACCACTCAATTGTAGGCTCTGGATTTCCTGTAACTTCACACTCGAAAGTTAATTTTTCACCTTCAACAATCTCAGCATCGTTTAACTGCTTCACAAACTTCGGAGATGTGTACTTGATTTCGGAGAAAACGGTTACTACTTCGGTTTTAGTTTCTGTCTTCACGACATCATGATCCACTTGATCCTTTAAATCCTTTTGTTTTTCTTCATTCCTTAAACGATCGACAATCTGGCTAACATCAGACTTCAATCTAGTAAAAGACTGAATTAATGTGCCGAGGTCGTTCTGCAAGCCTGATGTTTTGTCATCATTATATAGTTTCAGTGATAAGGATTTAAGTTGATGCAGTTTGGAATTTAGTGGATTTTCGTGGTTGTTCAGGCACTGTTCAATGTCGTTTATAACATTATTTGCTTCGACAGAATTTTGCAAGTGCGGTATTTTGTTGACTGCATGCGAATGAAATGAACTTAGCTCACGAAGCTGAGACTCGACCTGGAAAATTTTGTTTTGTTAATTATGATCTTTGAACAAAAATAGGTAATTTTTAAAATATATGACAATATACAAGCAATATACGGTTCAGTATTCCATAAAATAATTTATAATGCTTATTTCACTATTTTAAACCATTTAAACTGTGGAAAATCACACCTGACTCCACTTACATATATTTAAAATTTATTTCGGATGAAATCTTGTAGGCGCCTTGTAATGAATTGCGTGACTTTCCATGTTTCGCCACCATACAAAAGAACTGTCTTAACGTTGGAGTTGAATAGCCGAAATTTGGTGTTTATTGAGATCTCCGTCGATCTCCTTATGCGAAACAGGCATGCCCTTCGTGCTTTATTTATTCTGGAACTGAAGTCTTCTTCTGCACGGCCATTTGTGGTATTAATACTAACTAATAAACAGATATCATCGTTTAGTCGAGATCCTTAAGGTTGTCTAGTATTTAAACCACTGAGAAGGATGTCGTTTATTACTAATAGAAATAGTACTCTTGAGCTCACCTCAAAGCTAACGGATAATTTTCCATTGTGAAGAACTTGATTTTTTGACCTTTTAAATAAACTTTTTGGTTCCCCAAATTCGACATTTCATTGATGTTTTTAAGGGCTGTTTCAATTTTTAGGTATTCTCGATTTATGATGCAGTTCAATGTATAATAAACTGCGTACACCTATGTTTTAGGTCTGACTGGAACACGATATTATACAACATCTATTTATACAACAATTATTTCATCAATGCAACAATTGGACTGAAAGAGTTAAAATGAATGCGTCCCTTGAGATTCGTGGGTTTTGGGCGTGTGATACTGTAGGTTTGAGCACTCATATCAAGAGTAGTAGGATATAATTTTTGAAGTGAGACATTAAAAATTATGGCCTCAGTATGATTTACCGTCGTGTAAGGGAGAAATGTACTGCTTCGCATAAATAAGACCTGTTCAACTCTAACCGTAGGGAAAGTCTTAATCAAATAGCTTACAGAGCTATTGTACCTAGATAAAGCTGCTAAAATGAGTTTTCTATTAAGCTGCATTTTTAAAAATTTAACGATTACAGATAAAGACATATTTTGATTAGATAGATTAGTTTTTAGGATTATATATAGAGGTAAATTTCCTAGTTCAATGGATATTTTTTTTCAGAACTAAAATAATCCTTAAATTATAGAGCCCCATGAGCTCTATAATTTAAGGATTATTTTAGTTCTGAAAAAAATATCCATTGAACTAGGAAATTGAACTAGGGGGCTCATTTCCGCTCCTCGTATCCGCCATATGCTAAAGGGTAGTTTTAACCCCTTAACGTATTGGTATAAATCAATCACCTTCGGAATTAAATATTGAAAAAAGTGTATTTCCTTTGATTATTTTCGATTATTACTGCAATTATCGCGAAAACTCTTAACAAGGGGTGTTTTTTTGCGTTTTAAGGATGACGCCCATAGTTTAGGGCTAAGTAATCGGAAAAATTCCCTTTTTACCCCATTTTCAAAAATTTCAGGGTGCTGATCCCACAGCTACCCTTTAGCCATATCGGTCAGTCCTTCCTAGGGATGGCCTAAACTAAAATTTTTGCATATTTCCAGCTGTATTAAAATGGGTGTATTGTCGAGGCCACAAGTTCTATAATTTAGCGACTATAATCGACTTCGCCGCAGATGGAAAGAAGACATCGCCTGTTTCTTACCTACGGTGTGGCTACAGGTAGTCCCAGGTTGTAATAGTCTACTCTAAGTTGAAAGCAAATGTCATGTAACATCCAATTTGAAATTAGTGTTAGTAATGTTTCATTATTGTAAGAGATTTCAATATGGTGTAGCCGGGGATTTTAGGCTGAGATTTTCTTAAGTCAGGTAATAGGACTTTGTAGTAGGAAGCCGTGGTAGAATAGAACAGATGGAACTAGTTCACTTAGTAATTTCTAACAAAAATTTTAAATATCAATAACCATTCCGGAAATGTATTTAAATATAAATAATAATTTTCGGTAGAATATAAAAGATAAAATTACGGATATGGCGATGAGACCTTGTCCAAACCCTATTGGAACAGTTTCAGGATTAGAGCTTCAAAATCACAATTACAAAATCGTGCAGATAACAGAATGGTTCGTGTAGACGCTCTAAGCCAATGTACAGTAATGCTAGTAGATTCGTTTGAGTACGCTCTGGCAGCTGCTCAAGATAGCGATCCAGTAATCGCTAAAATCTTTGCCGAATTAGAAAGAACCAAAGGTCCACGCATACGCTATTCAATGGATTAGTGTATCGGAAGATAAATGATGACGTCTTATTTACTGATTCCATGTGTGAGCTAAGATGTGGTGGTAGCTGCTACGAACACTTAATTCTCCAAAACAAATCCCTTCTTGCCTTAGGTAAAAACCTATACAATTTTCTCATCTCTTGCGGGGATTATATCCTAAGTGTGATGAACACTAGTGATGAGCTACTTCTTCTAGGAGACTTCAATTCACCCAATATTCAATGGGTATCGAACGAAGATGACGATAACTACCTCCCTGAAGGCAGATTTAATTTTAAGGAATCCTGCCTTTTCAACTCCTTATTCTCACTCGGCTTGAATCAAATGAGCGGTGTGACTAATGTATTAGGGAGGCAGTTGGATATTATATTCTCTACTGAGTCAGTCAACATAACTGTTGAACCCAGTTCAATAATCATGTCGCCTGTTGACAATTACCATCCTCCTCTCCTACTTAATTATTGCTTAAATTTAAAGAATACTCCTTGTCCGGAGGTGATAACCCATTCCTTTAACTTTAAAAAGGCTAACTTTAGTGAGCTGTCATCTAAACATGCCTCGATAGACAACTCATCTCAACTCATCCGTTCATCCAAGAATCTTCAGACGAAAGTCAAAATGAAAAAACCGACGAAGACGGACTATTTGATTTTGACATAGAACACAAACAGTTTGTCCAAGCCGAATTAAATGACTTGGGCCTGTCGAAGGATTCTGCACAGATCTTAGGATCAAGACTTAAAGACAAGAATCTGTTGACGCCAGGAATAACATTTTCGTGGTATAGGCAAAGTGATAAAGAGTTCTTGGAATATTTTTCATATAGAGATTATTTATTGACTCTTCTAAAAAAAGTCTGAAGGGTGTCTTGTTACACAACTGCTCGGTGCCTCTTGCTCACTCCGTGCATCTCAAAAAAACCTATGAAAATCTTTAGCTATTATTAAATAAAATAATGTATGATGGATATAATTGGCGGCTATGTGGAGACCACAAAATAATATGCATGCTATAGGGGGTCAGCAGTCTGGATACTTCCGTGTTTCTTGTGTGAGTGGGATAGTCGAGCACGAAATCTACATTACGTGAAGATAGAATGACCAGCCAGAGACTCATACCAGGTCACAAAAATGTGCAACGTGATGCATTAGTTGATTCAAAGTTAGTTCTTTTTCCTCCACTTCACACCAAGTTAGGACTGATGAAACAGTTTGTAAAGGCTTTAAATAAACAAGGTGTATGCTTTAAATAGCTGTGCGAAAAATTTTCTGCACTTTCTCAAGCGAAATTGAAGGAAGCAATTTTTGTAGGACCTCAAATTCGAACCTTGAAATTCGACAGATTGTTCCAGAGTACGATGACCCAGGATGAATCTGGTTTCCTCGGAAGCAACAAGTTTCCAGACTACAAAGAAATTGTTGCCAAAATGGTTCAAAATTATAAAAATCTGGGATGCAATATGAGCGTTGATCTTCATTTTCTAAACTTCCGCTTGGAATACTTTCCTAAAAATATTGGAGCTGTCAACGAGAAATAAAAAGAGAGGTTTTACCAAGATGTAAAGGATATGGAGAAACGTTATCAAGGAAGATGGGAGGTTAGAATGACGGACTACTGCTGGACATTGAGGAGGGACTCACAGACTAAAATACACAAAAACAAAACGTAGTTAAAAAAACGATGCTTTTGTAATGCACACATGCCAACTATATTTTGCAATGCATATGTCGGTGTGTATCATTGTTATAATAAATATTTTCTCAGTACTTATGGTAGTTTAAATGAAAATGTGCAAAATAATATCTACACACTTCTCTTGAAAACCTGACGTGCTGGAAAAAACTAATCACAGATTCGTGATCAGCATACCCAATTACTATAATACACCAATCAGATTTGAAACACTTTTTCAGGAAAAAAATTGTAGGCCAATGTAATGAAAAAGTCAAAAGTCACGATTGCTCTTGGCTACGACTACGAATTCCTCACAAATGTAAAACGCGTATTAAAAAAATGCGACAGAAATGATTAGATGTGATACGCCGCGACAAAAAATGTCAGATATGTGCTAATCCACTTTGAGGCAGTTTAATTCATACTAGAATCAAAGTCGTGAAAAAAGATCTTCATTGGTAAAAGATTTTCTTTTGTCATTTTGGCATTACAACTTGGCCTCATTTGAAGTTTGGCATTATGTTGGCTCAAAAGGAAAAAAAATATAATCGGGTTTTACCCGGCACAAGAAAAATTGCTCGTGGATAAGTCATGGTAAGCCGTCACAAAAGCTCGCGAAGCCAAGATTTACGTCCAAAAAAGTGATGCATTCACGGTATAGTCCAGAAAGAGCACTATCTAACTAACACTTGGTCCGATCTCTGTAGAACTTCCTCAATGGAATTAAGCTGGCTTAAAAAGCATCCTATGAAACATTGTCAATAATAATGGGGCATATTTATTAAATAAACTCATTTTCACGCTATAACAAAACCAGTTGAATTTTACAAAAAAAAAAAAAAAACGAAAAGAAATTACTACCAAAATTATTCCAATGGTAGACTTACAGGAATTTTTCAACTTAATCCCATAATAGGAACAGGGGATAAAAGAATCGGAGCTATAGAAAGCCCGTTTAATCTACTCAGTTCCAGAATAGTCTATACATATACTTATAATTGGAGTGTCTGTTATTTTAAAATAATTGTGTTTTCTAAGTTAATATAGTTATTAACATGATATTAAAAAAAATCACTTTTAAATTTTTGTCTCTCTGTAAGGTCTGTATGTCTGTTTGTCTGAGCTAATCTCGGAAACGGCTAGTCTGATTCTGATTTCACTGGAAGATTCAGAATTTTTGCGGGCATGTTTTAGGCAATTTATATAGAATATGTACACTATATATTAGCTCCACCTGTATGTATGTATGGATGTATGTATGTAGATAATTTTTGAAACTGGATTTTGACCCACTTCCTTATAACCAATCAACTTCAAAGTTAGAACCCATGTACAGATCACGTGACAATGCATTGAAATGCAATGACCATTTTGTAAAAAAATCAAGATGGCCGTTTCAAGATGGCCTCCGATTTTCGCAATTGTGCTCCCCGAACCCCGACATGAGTATCAAATAAAAGGGTATGAAAAGTAGAAAACGATTAGCTATGTGCTGTCATTCAAATTTCAAATTGGCGGGCAGCACAAAATGGCGGACTTTTTTATTTACAATCCTCTTGGTATGGAGTATCACATAAAAGGATATGTCGCTTTTTTACATTTCGAAAGGTAGGTTGTTTTCATAGGAATGTAGCAGCACTAACAAAATTTTATCGCTACTATTATAGCGTCTGTTCCTCCGAAATAAACGCTCTCCTGCCATCACGGCCAGATCCAGATTAGCCCATTCGTTTCATTCCCTTTACCTACAACTCCCCTTTTCACGCACTCTGTTCGCCTCAAATTCTTCGTTACCTGAAGCTGATACGTCACCACCGGTCCTCGATCGCAACGCCCATTCAATGGACGGAATTTTCTTCAGGACACGAGAGGTGTATAAATGTCTCAAAGATCTTGACGTCAATAAATCCACTGGCCCCGATAATATTCCCCCTATGGTTCTCAAAAAGTGTGCCTCACCCTTGGCTAAACCTCTGCGCAAACTTTTCGCCATGTCATATTTCTCCGGAGTTTATCCCAACTCTTGGAAACTAGCTCATGTTCAGCCCATTCCCAAAAAAGGTGAAGCCAGCGACCCTTTAAACTACCGCCCAATAGCATTAACTTCTGTTCTCTCCAAAGTTATGGAGACAATAATCAATAGAAGGTTGATGAAATATCTAGAGTCTAACCAAATTATTCACGACAGGCAGTACGGCTTTAGACCAAAAAGGTCTACTGGCGACCTTCTTGTGTGCCTGACTGAACACATCAACCAAAGCATCCATGGCTTCGGTGAGTCTGGTTTGGTTCCTCTAGATATCTCCAAGGCCTTCGACAGAGTATGGCATCCCGCTCTGCTGTCGAAACTCCAAGCTATTGGTATTGATTCAGTTCTAGGGAACTGGATTGAGAGCTTTCTTTCTGGCCGTTCAATCAAGGTAGTATTGGATGGCGTCGAATCCAACCCCCATTCCATTTCGGCCGGCGTTCCCCAAGGGGCGATTCTCTCGCCTACCCTCTTTCTTATATTTATTAATGATCTGCTCTCAATCCCCTCCAATCCACTTCATAGTTTTGCCGATGACGGTACTTTGCGTTACTCATACCCCTCCGACAACACAGGACAAGCAAATGCCAGACCTTGTCTCTTAGAACGCGAGCTCATGTCCAACTCTCTTAACAAGGATATCCAACTCATTCTTGATTGGGGCCGCAAGAATCGTGTCGAGTTCAACGAAACCAAAACCAAGTACTGTCTATTCTCCAACAAAACCTGCACCAACCTTCCCTCCATTTCAGTGGGCGAGGATATTATAACAGCTGATCCATATCTGAACATCCTCGGCGTGACTCTATCCAACGATCTGCGATGGAATAATCACATACTGCAAATCACCAAGCAAGCGTATCAATGCCTCGGCTTCCTTAAGAGATGCAAGTTTCTCCTTCATCCAGCTGCCTTGGCTACAATATACAAGTCCTACATTCGGCCACGCCTTGAATACAACTCGTATATCTGGGCGGGCGCCCCCAACACCACCTTGGCTTGGCTAGGCAAGGTGCAAAACCGCGCCATCAAACTCATTGGCGATAACACCCTTTGCATCGATTCTTTAAGCCACCGTAGGAATGTAGCAGCGCTCAGCAAGTTTTACCGCTATTATCATAGCGACTGCTCCACTGAAATCAAAAACTTCGTGCCTACACGGCAATTTTTTTCCCGCAACACAAGACTAGCCAACTCGGCTCACCCCTTCACCCTACAACCCTCCCCTTCACGCACATTACGGTTTAGTAGTTCGTTTATAAATAGAACAACTCGATTGTGGAATTCTCTTCCGCAGTCGGTGTTTCCGAGCTCATATAACATCTCAGAGTTCAAACGCAAGGTTCATCGACATCTACTCATGCACCCTCCAGACCCCTAACCTATCCTATTATCTTTCCTTCAGATCAAGCTTACTACTATACGCTGCACCATGACCTGTAAGACATGACGGACTAGTAGTACAAAGGGTGACTCCTAAGCTTCATCTTACCACAAAAAAAAAAAAAAAAAAAAAAAACTCAACAAGATATGAATTCGTTTGTAAATAGAACAACTCGACTGTGGAACAATCTCTCGCAGTCAGTATTTCCGAGCACCTACAACATCCAAGAGTTCAAATGCAGGGTTCATCGCCACCTTCTTCAACACCCCTTCGAACCCCCATAACCCTTAACCTATTCCCCTACCCCCCCCCCCCCCCTGTACTAAGCTTGCTGCTAGACATTGCACCATGAGGTGACAAACGACATGACGGACTGGTAGTACCAAGGGTGATTCCTGAGTTTGGCACTGCCACATAAAAAAAAATAGCAATAAAAACTTTACATTCAAAATTATTTTTTACTTTTTAGTTCATTTTAAGATAAAAGTTATTTGCCAAAATACGTGCAGATGAAAGAGTTGCCGTAGCGGGGTCATTAGCAGAGATGGCGCCAATTTTAATCACATAAGGAAAAACAGCGCATTCTATGTTAAAGATACCGTTCGAAGAAGATCATATTGGAAACTTGGATGCAACATAGGAGTTTATAGGAGGTCCGTTACCTGGGATGAATGTACCATGGCAAATAAAGTATATATTGAAGCCGTTAACAGAACAATGCAAGATTTAAGAAGTTAAAACCAATTATTTTGGGTAGTAACTGTTTTAGATAAGTAGTAATTGGCATAGATTTCGGGCAAACGTTGCCAGTTGTCCCGACAAGATACGCGGGGCGATTAAGTTAATGCACGTCTAAAATGATCACTTATTAAGGGACAAATTGAAAAGCGCCATTTAAAACAAAATACGGGAGCCCAATCGGAAAATCCAGAAGTCTGTACTTTCTGCTCAACATAGGATATAGAAAATGTTCTGAGATTAATGATAATTATGATAAACGCTGTTGGCTGCTCTTTAAAAATTCATAATAAACGCGGAAATTTTGATGAGTTGACTCAGCCCATCACATCATGATGAGTTGACTAAACCCAGTAATGTCGCAAACGTTGTAATATTTACAAGTGAAACATCGAGCATCGTTTATAAAGAGCATTACAGTGAATCGCTAACCTTACATTAATATAATATGAACATTTTTGTACTGCCGTCCCGTCCGGGTTGTATAACCAGCTGCTTAAACAGCTCCTTTTTCAGGATTGTGGAGACCCCGTAAATTTTAATTACTAAATTTTACGCAATGTCACAAACAGTAGCTTCCGGCACGAACAAAACGATCAATTGGAACACTTCATAGATTACCGAACCCAAAGTTCAATGATCTAGCCGGTTTCCGTTCCGTCCCTATCGAGATAGCCAATTTCCGGCATCTTCGCTAAACACTCTAGTTCGACGGTTCCTCTACCTCAGTCCATATAGACGCGTGCTTATTAATCAAAGTTAATCATAATATTAGAACTGTGTGAACTTAATTTAAACCTTACTAATAATAAAATAATAATTATTAGTGAAATATGTGGTTTCCTAAAGGATCCTATCAGTAGTGTTGTTTTATAATGTTGCCAATGATCGTCTCACACCGAAATTTATTCGTTTTTTTTTTTTGGGGCGTAAAATTGTTAATTTTTGAGCTGCACAGTAGGCAAAATTGATTACTTTTTTTAGAGCCTTTTTGGAAAACAAATGTTGAGTTCGCCATTGGGCAAGTTCTGCACAGGGCGCCAATTACCTGGGAACGTCAAAATCCACGCGCACGAGACGTATTCTGAATATGGCTAGGTGTCTGTAATGCACTTAGTAAAACATTTTTGCGATAGATGGTGCTCAATCTCGTATTTTAAAAAAGTTGTGGGTAACGTATTTTTTTTATAGATAACTACATTTTTTATGCACCCAAAATCATGTTTTGCAGATTTGCTCTTTGTTTCATTATACCTTTTTCATCACGGATTATGCACACCTATTTTTATTTATTAAAAGCCGTTGCAACGCACGTGGGTTTTTGCTAGTTATTAATAAAATGCGTTAAGTGAGAATCAAATAATCTATACTGTTGAGAAACTAAAGTCTTTTTATTATCACAAACATTTTGGAAAACCCCTTAAAAAAATAGGTTAATATATATCACAGATTTGAGTATTGTATTAGATTTCATTTGGTTATATTCCATGGAAAAATAAACTTTAAAAACTACATTTTGAGTGGTCTGCAAAATCTTAGTAGGTACATAATTGCTGATCCATCACATCCAACTCCCCAACCCGCACCACATAAGAAATATATTACTCAAAAATTTCTAATACATTTTTGAGAAGTAGTAAAACACTATCTAAACAACCAAAAACATCTGACGCGAAACACAGTTTTTATTGCACATCATAACACTCGGTCAGAGAATGTGCAGATTTTAGAAAATGTATTTTTATTAATTACTCGCACGCGTTTAGAAATATCAATAGTTTAAAAATATAAATTTAATGAAACAATTACAATAAAAAAAATAATATTACCTGAATATAAAGTTCGTAATAATCATTAGTCAAGTTCAATGAATTTCTAGTGTTTTTCACTTGTCCTTTTAACAAATCCCATTTCTCCTTCAATTTTTCCGTCTCACCGGTAACATATGGTTCTGCATCTGGATTTGTCGCATAGATGTTTTCAGAAGATTTAATGAAGTTTTCGATTCGTTTTTCTAAAAGCTGTGAAGTAACAAAAAAAAATCTTAAAGTGATTAAAAGAGAAACAAAATAGACATAGAATAATTAGTTAAAAATAGATTTAAAAATTCAATGAATTACAAAATCAATTGATGGCGTCAAGCGTGGGATTTTAGCAATATATTATTAAATGTACACAATTTCGACATCCGGCTGCAAGATTTTTTGGATCATCTTCAAAAACTCAAATAGAACAATTTGCAATAAAAAAAAATTTTTTTGTTAATTTAATTAGTATTGAAATAAATTAAACAGCCGGCGTTGTAAATTATGTGTTTTTGATTTGCTATTCCTTTTTAATTTATTATTATTAATATTATATGTTTTATATTTTTCCTACCTCAATGGTTCGTTCGAAATATTCAAATGCAAGTGATGTAGTTTTGGCAGCAGCTGATGTTTCAATTTTTTGTTCCTTAATATCATCCAATTGTCCAGTAACACTATCCAAATTATTATGTATTTCATTTAATTCCCGATCAAAGCTTGTTAAGAGCTGTGACTTCTGCAATTCAGTCATTTTCCGATCGTTGTTTGATTCAAAATGAATACGCAAATTTTCCAATAATTTTAAAATCCGATCTGTGTCATGTTCTCGTGCTCCTGGCGGTTCCAATACTCGTACACGATCAATAAGTTTTTCACTCTGTGATATTAGTGATCTAAATTTATCCATAACATTTTCGCGAAAACTCTCATGATCAGCTAAATCCCGCGAAATTTTTCCAACATCAACAACAGTCACAGTTGCTGCTGTTGTTTCTGTGTCATTTATTATTTGTTGCTTTTCCAAAAAATAATCATCCATATAGGTACGTAGCGATATTATATTATCCAAGAAATTCAGAAGACTTTCAACTAGACTTCTATAGTCATACTTAATATTGTCTAGCTTATTTTTAAGCGATAGTAAATTTGAGGCGACTTGATCCACTTTCTCTTGTAATTCAACATCTTTAGCATGTACATTTGTGGCTGTATTCATTCTCTGGAGCAGCTCACTTTGTGCCTTTTCAATATCATCAAATACAATCTCAAGTTTACTTTCAGTTTCATTCTTCAGCTGTTTCGGTTCTTCAGACGATGATACAAATACTGGATATAATTGAGCATCGAGCGTTGTCGTTTTTTTTAGAACCTATATTTTTTTTTGTAAAATATAAAATAAACAAAATAATTTTTATTAATAGACTTTTATAAATATTTATGTATTTTTTTTTGTTTCAACTCACCTCAATTTGTTCATTCATAATTTTCTCTAAAATAATTTGAATCTCCTTTGATTCAACAATACTCGTCGTCCACTTTTCCCAGCTACTTGTGATATCGAACTGACGATTACTGAAACTGTTTAAGATCTCTTCGACAGATGAGCACGCACTTTTTGTTTCAAGATATGGGTCTGCGACCTGTTACATAAATAGATAAAATATATACGTTAGTTAGTACGAGCCATCCACCGTTTCTCGATCCTTGTGTGTTATACTTATGAGATCTACACACAAGATGGAAAACTACACACATTCAAAAAAGAAAAAATAAATAAAAAAAGAAAAACTAAAAAGAAAAATCAAAAAAAAGAAAAAGAAAAATCTACCCAAACACAAGCTCAAAACATTTAAGGTTTTTCTTTGGATTTGGAGAAGAGCCAGATATGATAAACTATAAAGTTACTGGAGGCAGATCATCCTCCTGTCTTCCTCCTCCTCTGCCATTTTCAACACCCATGAAAAATTTCCTTTATTTTAATGGATTTTCTAATTTTCTTACATTTCGTATTTATTTGGTGTCTGCTGTCGGATGTTATTTTTGTTTTATTTTCTCCCTCTTTATTTTTTCTTTGTATATTTTTCTTTCCCCATTCTCCTTTTAGCATTTTAGTATAAAATTGTAAGTGTTCTGGACACGCTGGTTATCATAAATTATAGAATAGCATTAAAAAAAATATTTCACATTGAGAATTTTCCCCGAAGGAGAATGTAATAATATATTATTAATAAAATTATTATACTTTATATTAAAAACAGGATACGACCAACATAGTCTGAGAGACCGATTTTATTCAAGGCAGCTCAAGGTGATTCCCCGCAACAGATTACTTTTTGGCTGATATTCAGGTTTATGCATTTGCGGGGTACAAATAAAAAATTAGCAGACATTTGGGATGAAATGTAAACACTAGAGTTTTTTTGTTTTTCATAGATATTTTGAAATTTATAAAATAATTTGAATCGTTGTGGGTGAAGATAATATGATGTGTAAATTCTGTAGGTATATAATTTTTTCGGCGTGTTTTCATATTATTAATGGCAAAATGCCACTTTGTGATTCTCTCTAGAACAATGATACGTTATAGTGTTATTGTAGTGTTAAAATATTTTTAAGATAATTTCTTCTTTCTCCACAAATGATCGTCTTCTATAAATAAAGAGATTCCTAGGGAGACTATTAAAATACCAGCTAACAGTGGAAATGACACCGATTAATTGTAAGACATAAGGAAAAAATTAAATGTTTTTCTCGGCTGATTTTTAACATAAACAATTTAATGATATTCGATGTAAGTCAAAAGGAGTTTATGATAACAGTACAAACAGTGTGGCCAACTGAACACTTTATCAACCAGGCGTTTAACATATGTTTTGATTTTTTGTAAAATGGGAGTATACAATCATAATTTTCTTATAGTTGTGCTTTTGGAAATTATTCAGAAAAAATATAATTCAAAATTATATACAGTTGAGACTCGATTATCCGTATCTCGTTTAATCTGGACCTCTATTAACCGGGAAAAAGTATAACTGATATTTTTCTCTTTTAACCGTTTTATCACTATGATATCCGTGTTTCACTCTAATATCCGTAGAAATTTTTGTCAGAGCATGTATGTAGATATGTAGATAAAGTTCAGTCAAATGGTGGTGTTTTCAAAGAGTAATTGCGGAAGTTTTTTTCTCAGCGGTTTTAAATGTTGGTTGCTGAATCCGAAATCAAGTTTGCGGCCTTGTAGGAAGTCGACTTCACAACCATAAACGCAGGGCCGGCTTTAGCTATTTTGGCGCCTCGGGCCAGATATTTTTATGCGCCCTTTATTTTATGTTACTACGCACAAATTATACAGTGACCCAAGCAAAAATGGAAGATGGCCTTACAACGGGAGATCACTGGTCGCGTGAGAGCAACATTTAAGTGCGTTGACATACGGGCTCACGACATCCAAACTTGATCAAAAGTTTAAATGACCGAGAGCTGAGCTGTTCACACGAGTATAGAATTTTTCAAACTCCGTGACACAAAAAATTTGAGCAGTTCTGCACACCTCGTTGCCAAATTTTATAAATAATGTTCTATCATTTCCCCTCTTTTTAGTTAAAACGGCAACAAACACTGAAAAAACTCAACAAAATAATTTGGGAAGGGATGCACGCAAGCACAACCTTCTATATAGAAAGCCATGCTCATGCCATGTTCACACACGCATGTAAGCAATTCGGTGGTCCGGGTGCAATATTCAGTTTCTGTCAAATCGTATGGAGAAGTGGATTTTAGAATTATTTTTTGTTATTGTTTAGTGAAATAATTATGTTAAAAGAAAGGTATTTAGTCGATATGCATGACGACAATTGAATTAAAACGTTGGCATGGAAGTGATACCTAGAAATTAAGAAGTTTATTTCGATTTTAGTGTTTTTTAGTGTCTTACAGGGGAAACTATTATATTCATGTAAACCTCATGTGATTTGATTAAAGAAATTTAAAAAAATTGAGTGATTAAATGTGTTAATTGTAAAGGTAGCCACTTTGTTTACATTCGCGGTGGTTATCCCGTGTTTCATTAGAAAAAAATGTTGAGTTTTTCATGTTGTGCGGTGGTAAATAATAAAATTTACGTGCAGAAAAATGCTAAATAAAGACCTAAAGTTATTGTTTTGATTGCCATTTAAATTGGGGCATATATGCATTTATGAAGGTTTTATCTTGGATATAAAGCCATTGCACATTTTCCCGATTACTGCTATACCCACAGTCTAGAATGATTTTATATCCAAAATTAAATATTTATACATAAATGCACAAAATATGCCCCAATTCAAATGTCAAACAAAACAATAACCTTAGCACTTTGTTTCACATTTTCTGCACTTATATCTTAAATAACTACACCATAAATTACTGCAAATTCGATTACTATTGTAATTAAATAACTACACCAAAAATCACTGCAAATTCGATTATACTATTGTTGGCCCACTGTATGGCACTAAAAAACACTAAAATTTAACTAAAATTCATAATTTTTGGGTATTACTTCCATGCCAGCGTTTTAATTTAATTGTTGTCAAGCATATCAACTAAATAACTTTCTTTTAACATAATTAGTTCACCGAACAAACAAAAAATAATAATTCTCTCTCTCTTTCACAGCAATATGTAATTATTTTCATAAAATTATTCGCGCCGAAATAATTTTACCGCGTTCGATTTGAGTATTTTCGTACATAACCTTGTTAGGTTTGACGTTTCAGCCGGACCACAAAATAATACACACACAACTGCCGTACATGGCTTTGTAGTATAGAAGGTTGTGACGCATGCCGAATGAATAAAGTTAATTTATCTTTCTATGTGTTGAGCAGAGCTTTTAAATTCATGTAAAGCCCCTGCTCAACAATAGGCAGTTTATTCAACATAATAAGCATAATTTTACTTTAATTATGCGAAATATTTCTCATTTCTAAATTTAAAATAATTTAAAAAAAATGCTGAAAAAATTCCTTTAAATAAATGAGCGTTTTCATTCATAAACCGACAGTTCCCCGCAGTCGCAAGCAACACAACCTCCCCTGGCAGAAGCGCGTATGCGACTGGCAGGAAACGTCAACAATCTAGTAATCAAAGTGATAAAAACACAAATTTCGTATTTTTTAGTAGAAATTACTACACTTGTTTCTGTAGCATATGTGTAAAATATAATAACCTTAAAATAAAAAAAATATATTGAAACGGGTGTTTTTCAGTCATATTATAATTTGTAAATTTTTTAAATAATCATTGAAGTCCCAGAAAAATTCACCTCCCTTTAGCAATACGCAGTCGTAGGGATGGGCGATTAAATCGCGATTAATCGATCATTCGATTGTTCGAAACGATTAATCGTTAAAAATTAATCGATTAGTTTTAATATAATTAATCGGCAAATCGATTAATTTATACGATTATTTGATACGATTAATAAGTACATATTTTTACTTATTTATTTTAAAAAAACCTGTTTAATTATTTTAATTTAACAACGAAAAGTCACTACGAATGTAAGAGAAAAGTTTTGTTTTCAATTGATTTTAATCGTCAAATGTTTATATAACAATAAATGTTAATTTAACAACGAAAAGTTACTATAAATGTAAAATGAAAGTTTAGTTTTGAATTGTTTTTAATTATCAAAATGAAAATGTTCAGTTTTCAATGAAATTTTGAGTGTTTATTTATATTTCAAACATTCCTAATTAAATAATTCGATTATCTAATAATCGATTGTTGTAATGCAATTAATCGATTACAATTAATCGAATTGAACGATTAATCGAGTAGCGATTAATCGTAACATTTTTGATAATCGCCCATCCCTACGCAGTCGCGACTGATTACATGGCAGCAAGTGATTTGATAGGAGGAGTTAACTGAAGCTTTTGTCTGAACTTTTAAACATTTTTAAGAGCTTAGCTGGGGAACATGCGCGGGATGTCACGAGGTTTGAAAACAACTATACACGACGGCAAATTTGAATCAAAAAAAGAATCTACACCAAAAGGTTTGTTGGAAGAGCTTTATGGGAACTTGATCATTTGCGTTATGTACAATCATCGTTTGGATTATTATGTATACTTAAAGACTATCGATGCGCAAGAGAAACAAGCTCGCCAGTCGTCGGTTTGTTTTTTGAGGAGTGTGTGGATCGTACTGAGGGCTGTTGCACGAAACTACAAGTCTACAAGTCTAGAAGTGTCTGTAAAAAAATACTTGTAATACAAATCCACCAAATTTAGAGCGAAAAAACGCCAGATTTTGTTATAAAATTGTACAGCAAACTGCTTGCACTACTACTTCAGGGGTATCTCATAGATTACTAAAACCAAAAAACCAGCCAAAATTTACTCATGTGGAATTGTTTAGACAATAATTAGCAACAAAAATGGGTACCTACTTTTTCCGTTTTTGGCGTATACAATAAAAAGTACTGGATGAATCACGTTACTCCCAACAGGATATTTGTAGAGAATTGAAAACCCTACAAAATGGGTTTTTCTAGACCACGATCGGACAATTTTTCGCCGAGAAAAGCTAGAAAACCCCTTAAAAAGGCCATTTTTTTTTTTTCAAAAACTCATACCTCTGTTGATTTGCAATATTAGGGTATGATTTTTTGGGACATGATAGCCTGGTACATATACTTTAAACTGCCGAAAGATGAAATTTGTCGCATGTATAGTTTCTGCATAATTTCAGTATACCATCTACGCAGCCAACAGCACTGAAAATAACATAATAACCTCGATTGTCACAGCGATCGGAGGATACATATTAGCTTTCCGAGCTTTTGGTAAGGTGATAATGGAGTCCCTACCCAGCAAACCAAACTTTCCGAATTCCTACAAGTCGAAAGATTTTCGGAAGCAATACAACAACAAAAACTAAAGCTTTTTATGTGGCGATTAGTCGAAACTAAATCGAAAAGAATTTGGAAAACAACTTCGCAACAATGTCACGACGAAGCCGATAACAAATTTTCTTTACGAAGTAGGCCAGAAATCGAAATACTTGTCTTAAACTTACATCGTGTGTCAAAGTGAAGTGCGCAAGTGCATTATTGTGAAATTTTAGAATTCGTAATTTAGTTTGTTGTATTTTTGTGTTGTATTTTTTAAAAGTGTAATATATATGTAGTGTTAAAAGTGTAATATAGTTAATGAAAATGACAAGTTGCACAAATTAACCCAGCAAACCAAACTTTACGATAACTTAACGAATTCGTTACGGAAATTCGTATATTTTTCCCGAATTCGCAATAGAATTCTGAACAAATTCGGAAAGAAAAATATGAAGAGGTTGACACGACATCGTTAAAGAAATCTTTTCGAAATCGTTACGAAATTTAGTAAAGTAAATGGCCTATATGAATGTGAAGCTTTTATTAGGGGTAAAAAGCTTTGCTAAATCATTACTAAATAGACTATTTCTCTATAGACTTTTTCCAGCAAGAACGGCTTTTGAGCAACTTTTGGGTACTCGGATCTATTTGGCGCTTGAGGAGATCGACCGAAACGCTATCCGTAGCCGTAGAGATATATTTTAGCAGCACCATGACACCAATAATTTCACAAGTAAATTTTGTATCATTTTCCGAAAACAAAATTCAACGAAAGTAGAATTGCTCACAAGAGTGGCGCAATTGTAAGGGAAGATGTTGATCTTCTGGCCATAATGGTACGTCTCCAAGCTCCCCTCAATGTATATTTCCTCTGCTACTCTACATCCGCGGTTTCCAACCACTTACTTACTTACACTACTAAATTTACTGATCGTTCAGCTCATTCAAAGGAAATAGCAGTCGCTGATGAGAAATCTCTGATTGCGCTTTGAAACATTCAACAAGAAATAAGCAATACCTGATATCAATCTAATAGGAATCAACATGATGAATCGATATAAAATCAAGATCATGGGGCTTAGCAAGACCAGATGGCCCGATGCGGAGGAATATATCTGCCCAAACGGTAAGTCCTTCTTGTATTCTGGGAGAAACGAAACTGAAAACCGTTGGACTGGCGTTGGCGTAACATGCACCTAAGAAGCTTGGTCCTGCCTCATTCGCTGGTCACCAGTTTCTGAGAGGATTATTGTCGTGCGCCTGCGTACCAGACTAAGAAGTACTACGGCAGTCCAATGATATGCTCCAACTGAAGACGCAGAAGATGACATCAAAGACGAGTTCTATATGTGACTGAATGAGGTTTTTCGCTCTATTCCAAGGGGAGACATCATTGTAGTAATGGGTGACTTAAACGCACAGATCGGCAGTGACAACACCGGCCTTCCACAAACAATTGGAAATCAAGGCCTAAGCCAAATTACCAATAACAATGGTGAGCTAATCGTTGACTTTTGTAGTTCCCACCAACTCATGGTAGGTAGAACTTACCTTTGTCACAAGAAGATACACAGAGAGACCTGCACTGAGAAAAGAGTTTGGTTTTATTAACTAAATGTATTGAGTTGGCGCCTGTCTAACAATATTTATTGACTATTAACAAATTTTGATAAATATTACCAAGTATAGTTGTAGCTCGTTAAACTCGTATATGTTGAGCCAAAAGAGGTATTTATTTGAATGGTTTTGGTTGGCGTAAATAAATATTGTTTTGACAAATTATAATTCAATATTTTAGTTTTAGTAATAATTAATAAATATTTAGTAATACTTACTAAATCATATTTTGAGCCAGGTAATGATTTATATAATCGAAAGATATCAGTTATTGTTTAAAAAAGGATATTACTTGACACAAGTTTCTAAACATTCCATTCGATATAATATATTGTTCGTACAAAGAAATCTAATTTTCTGTAAATATAAATGAGCATTCTGTTAAAACATGATTTGGTTATAGTTACCAAATCTTAGTTGAGACAATTGAGCGTATATAATTTGTAGATTAACTTTTAGTTTATTGTAAATATAAATGAGTATTGTGTCAAAACATGATTTGGCTATAGTTACCAAATCTTTGTTGAAATAATTGAGTGTTTGTTTTGACAACAAAGAATATTCGTTGAGGAACGCGTCTACTGCGAAGCACATAACGACTCAATCATTCCTTTGTTCAACTTCGAGCGAAACACACGCAGTGGAGGCTTAGTGTATTCAGTGTTTAAAAAGGTTTTTCCAGTTTATTTAGTTCAAGACAATAATATCGAATATGGAAGAATTTCTGGATCAAGCAAATTTAAATAATTTGATTGATATTCTGAAAGGTAAGTATAAATATTTTTAAATCAACTGAGCATTGCAACTACATTCGATGTTCATAAATTTAGTACAGTTTTATTTATTTGTTAGTTAACCTTTCGTTTGTCGCGTGTTTTTGATTGTCTCACTCACACTTATCTCATGGTCTATAGGTAAAATCGTGTACGAAAGGTTAACCTAAGATGTTTTCATGTAAGACTGAAATGTGTGTAAGAATGAAATGTGTGTAAGAATGAAATGTGTGTAAGAATGAAATGTGTCTAAGAATGAAATGTGTGTAAGAATGAAATGTGTGTAAGAATGAAATGTGTGTAAGAATGAAATGTGTCTAAGAATGAAATGTGTGTAAGAATGAAATGTGTGCGTGGCAACTACAGTAGATGTACATAAATTTTATATATTTTATATATTTAATTTTAATAAAAAAAAAAGTACAGGTTTATTTGTTAGTTAACCTTAACCTTTCGTTTGTCGCGTGTTTTTGATTGTCTCACTCACACTTATCTCATAGTCTATAGATTAAATCGTGTTTCATAAGCGACGAACGAAAGGTTAACCTAAGTTTTTCATTTCCTATAAAATTCTAACATGATTCCTAACTTCATAATTTTTTTCTTGGTTCATTTTTTTTATTTTGCACAATTCTGTTCCTTATGTAGCATTCCTTATTTTATTTTATTGCATCTGTTACATCCTTCATCCACAGAAAATGATATTAATGACTTAGAAACACTTGGTGAGCTTATTGCACATCCTGATGAACTAAAAACTATTATCACAAGTCTTGGGTTCAGAATGACACTTCAAAAAAAGTACAAAGATCATGTATGTTCATACTAATGTAACTGTGTTGTTTTTTTTAACCTAACACTTTTTTGTACTTATGAGATTTCTTATTTTTCATACAAGTTTAAATTTTCATGTGTACTTAATATTCAAGTTGATTTATTAATCTTAAAATCTAAATTAATAATGTGATTGAATGCTTTTTAATCTCTCATTTACTTTGTTAATAGATTGAAGCTAATAGCAGTACTATTGAGACATTGTTTTGCAATATTTTGAATCCCAGCATAAATTCTAATATAAGTTCGATACAGTCTCAACCAGAAGGAGTTATTGAAAATAACGCTCAGTCTGATGCGAATGGTGCAAGTACGAGTGATCAAATTCTGATATTACCTTCCATCAACACTACTCAAGAGGATAAAAATTCAAAAGAATCTGACAGTAAAAAAAGAAAAAGAATATCTTATTCAGGAATTAATTTCGATTTAAAATCAGTTTTGGATGCACACCCTATAGGAGAGGCTTTATATAGGATTGGGTCTTATAAAAAAAGTTTTGTGTCTATTCATCAGTCGTTGTTAGTTAATATAATTTGCTGGGAACTACTAAGAATCAAAAAGTATGAAAACTGTCATTTTTTTATCTAAATTTATAATTTACTATCATTTTTCAATTGATGCCATTTTATCATAAGCCAGTGACAAATGCAGATTACGCTGAAATTGCTGAGGAAATAGTTCATCACTTTCCAGAGGAGTGTGTTGAAACTTATTACGTCGAACCAGTTAAAAAAAAGGATTCCAAAAAAATGTATCGGAAATTTCCAAAGGTAAATTGCCGGATAAATATCGTAATTTGTGTGGAATAATTCGTCAGGCAGAACAAATTGGAAAACTACCTAAACGTACTAGTGCTGATAAATACGAAACAGAAGGTACAGAACATAATTTAAAAAAAGTACTATTTTATATTTAAAAAAAATGAATGGAACAAATTTATTTTTGAAAGAATGCATAGCAGCTGAAAAAAGTAAATTGTGGTTGGTTCATAATCGTGAAGTCACTGAGGTTCTCCATCATTGGGACATTTCATACATTTTACGGGAAGGTGATGTTGAAGAAAAAAACTATGTCAATGCAGAAGACTTATTAAATATCTGGCCCATTTTGAAAGAAGCAAAAACTTTTGAATTGGTAAATTTCTAAAATTTCTTAATTGTCTATATAATATAAATAATTAATAAATAATATTTGGTAATAATTAATAATTAATAAGAAAAAATTATTTAAAAATGTACTGAAAAAACTAGATTGAACGAGATTTTGCGAGAAAATTTCCTGACAGCCAGAATAATTTTATATTCGAGTGGGACAAATTTTTCCCCTGTTTGTTAAAATTGTATGAGAAAAAGCTAGCTGATCAAGACTTGATATATAAGGAACTTCTTCAGAAAGATGCAAAGCTACAGCCAAGTGATGATAATAAATTACATCCAGGTAAATCAACTTACTTCACGTCAAGTATAAATTAACATTAAATAAGTTAATCATTATTTTTTGTTTCTACATATTTCTACTCTAATAAAGACTCTACAACGGCGATCCAATTCCATCTATTGGCATCGTTAATGGCCCCAAAAGCAAATAAAATTCGATTAAAAAAAGAAGACGACTCTACGGGTAAATTAGCCTTTTGGAAACCGACGATAGCCGAATCAAGACAAGGCATCATTCTTCAAGTTAAAGTAAATTTCATTATTTGAAGTCGAAAAATCATTATATAGACACTCTTGTTAATTTTGATTATATTACAGATTCCTGGAGATATTGAAAGAATTGTCGATGAAAAAAGGAGCCGGATGTTGGACAAGGGATTACGCCTCCAACCACACATAATTATTATAGGAAAAGACCTTCTAGATGTAAAGAAAACCTACGTCAGAATCGATTCGGTATCGTATGAGCTACCTTCGCTTCTAAAAGCACTTGATGTGCTTTTTAAAGTTTATTTAGTCTTCAATCTACAATACCCATTAGAGTGTGAGAATTTTTGTTACCTGATTCAATGGGGTCTTTATAACATACGTACAAAGTCCGATGTGAGAATACCTTTCGTATTTAATACATTGAATCAGATAAAAAAAAACAAGACAATAAAAAATAACTTTTTGAGGTCTGTTGTTTAGATGTGTTTTAAACAGTTCTAGCATCAAAGTCCTAATCGTTTATTAGTAAGTGAAAAATAATATTTATCATGAATTGCAATCTATCGATGCTATTCAATTATTTAAAATATTTTTGAAAAGTTAGAAGATACAAATGCGTTATCTAATGTATTTCATTTTTAACTATTAAGTCATCCTTGAAGAAAATGTTGTTAATTTTATTTTTAATAGTATATATATTTGATATATTGCATGAATATTATCATAACATAAAGACCAGTAAGCCAGAATACTTAACATTATATTAATATTTCAAGACAAAGTATAGTATACTATACTATACTATATTTACTATACTTCATTTTATAGTCAATCTAAATATGTTATTAAACTAAAAATGTAATTTTTATAATCATTTCACTTAAGATGCAGTGTTATATGTGCAACGAAAAACTTTTTAATAATTCATCTCAAGTAATTCGTCACATAAAACTTTTGCATCATCATGAATTAAACTATCGTTGCTTTAATGATACTTGTAAACGTACATTCGCGTCAATATCGTCATTAAAAAAACACTTTAAAAAATGTTTTATAAATGAAAATTCTAGTAAAAAATCTATTGTTCCTTCGTTTAAATCAGCAACAGAACATTATCATTTAGAATATGATGATAATAATATTTTAAGACCGAGCACTAGTCAAATTAATGATAATATAGAAACACGCACAGTTAAACATAACATAGATAAAAATATATTACAATTCATCGGTCAGCTTTATAGCAATCCAACAATATCCAGATCGATAGTCCAAGAAGTAATTGAGAATTTTGAGTTGCTATCGCAGAAAATGACAACCTCTTTTGAAGCAAATTTAAAAACGTGTATTCCACTCGAGTATCATAATAATATTAGTTCTTGCCTGCAAATAGATATTTTGTCAGATTTAAATACCGAGTATAAACGGTTAAAATATTTTCGTGATAACAATCTCCTCATTTATCCAGAACCATCTTTCATCGGAGAAATAAAGGATGACAAAAAAGTTGATGGTTCAGTTGTATTCACACATAAACAATGCTATGGTCAAGTCGTTCCTATGAGAACAGTTTTACAAAAATTTTTCCAACTTCCAAATGTTTATAATATAATTATTAATTACATTAGAGATGAGTGTTCTCGAAATGCTTCATGTACATTGTATACGAGTTTACTTCAGGGTAATCTTTGGAAAACAATTTGTAAGAATTTTGATGGCAAAACTGTTATACCTTTACACTTATATTATGATGACTTTGAGATAAGTGATCCCCTTTCGAGTGCTGCAGGAATTTATAAAATTGGAGGTCTGTATTTTTCAATCGCTTCAATGCCACCAGAGTTTTCTTCATCAGTTGACAGTGTTTTTTTGGCTCAATTTATTCATAGCGTAGACTTAAAGAATTTTGGGAATAAAAAGTGTTTCCGGAAAATCATTGACGAGCTTAATTACCTTGCTGAAAGTGGAATTACTATTAATATCGAAGAGAGAAATTATCAATTGTTTTTCGTAGTCGTAGGAATATTAGGAGACAATCTAGGTATGAATAGTCTTTTAGGATTTCCTGAATGCTTTAGAGCAGAATACTTTTGTCGTTTTTGTAGAGCTTCAAAAGAGGAATGTCATTTCGACCTTATGGAGAATAAACAGTTATTACGAACCGTAGATAATTATAGAGCAGATATGCAAACCTTGTCTTACGGTGTAAAAGAGAAATGTGTCTTTAACGCTTTATCATATTATCATTGTACAACTAACAATAGTTGTGATCTTATGCACGATATATTTTTAGGCATTTGTAGATATGATATGGCTAAAATAATTGATCACTGTATAAGATCTAAATATTTTACATTGAAAAATTTGAATGACAGATTAAAATATTTCGATTATTCAGAAGTCGATCGAGGCAAGAAAATTTCTTCGATTTCTGCAGATCATATTCGAAAAAGCTGTATTATCATTACAGCTTCAGAAATGTCTGCTTTGATATCATACTTCGGTATTATCATAGGTGATTTAGTTCCTCCTGATGATATTGCATGGGAATTTTATCTTACACTTTACGATATGATTGATGTCATTACTAGCTCAGTTATTTCAGAGCATGAACTTGTTTATCTCGAGCAACTAATAAAGAATCACAACCAACTTTCTTTACTATTTTCTGATAAAATAGTACCCAAAGGTCATTTCCTTGTGCATTACCCTACTTGTACAAGAAACATGGGACCGCCGAGATATTTATCAAGCTCAAAATATGAATCTTTTCATCAACTATCTAAAAAGTATGCCAAAATTATAAACTCTCGAGTAAACATAACTTATACTCTTGCACTGAATATTCAATTGCAGCTTTGTTACAAATTTTTAAGTCAAAAAGGTCTTAAAACTAATGTAGAATATGGTCGTATTATTGAAATTTCAAAAAAATATGAATCAAAATTCTCACAACATCTTGGTACTGAACCATTCATAGTTTCATGGATAAAAATAAATGGAACATGCTATAAACCAGGATTTGCTATATATGTTGAAAATGATAATGATGATTATCCTTTATTCGGGATGATTGTTGATATTATTATGGATGAGAGTAATATTTTTTTAGTTTATAAAAAATGTGTAACACTAGCTTTTAATAATCATATGAAAGGATATGAAATTATCTTACCAAAAAGTAATATAAAGGAACAGTTATTTAGAATTAAGAAAAATTTTTATGTAAGACCAATCAAGGTCCATATTTCAGGAAATGGTGACAATATTATTAGTAGAAGAGATTTGCAATAATGAATGATTTGCAATATTTATATCTATGGGCCTGTGTGAATTGGGACTAAATTGATGACTAAACTAAATTTTGCAATTTTTGTCGTTAATGAAGGGAATTGCTGTGTGAATTCATTTGATGACTAAATTCAATTGACAATAGTTTTTACTTTTATAATTTATAGTATATGTTTTGTTATACAGTAAGCAACTAAATTTATGGATGCAGAAGATATCATTATTGACAGCAGCCTATTAGTTCTTCACTTTATTTCCCATTGTATTGAACTATTTTGAAACAAATTCATCATCAATTTAGTCAACTGTCAAAAAATTTAGTCTCCTCGCCAAAAGACTAAATACTGTATTATCGACACTAAATTTTAGTCATCGAATTCACACAGGCCCTATGTACCAGCATTTTATTCATATAAACTGTAATCGTTAAACGTTAAAATAAAAACACTGGCTACTTTAATCAACTCTTTTTTTTTAATTATACCAACATTTTAATTAATATGCACAATTAATAGGTAAATTAGTCTTAACTGACAATCAATTCAAGTGAAATTATTCTATTATTAATCCTAATTCAAAATCGTTTTGTTAATAATAAACTATTACTTGAATTCAATTTTCAACAAGTTGAAAGAATCTACTAGATACTTGTTTCAACGGAACATTTTTTTGATTCTCCCTCAGTAATGATTTATTTCAACTAGACAATGTATTTTCACAGCTTAATATATGCTTGAATCAAATATCATCATTATAATTATCAGTTTATATTATGCTCACTCGATTTAATGATTATTTAATCAAACTAATAATTTTTTTAATTCAACAACGCTCGAAATAGTTGTTTGATAACTGTAACCAAATAAACATTTGTCCCAACTAGAAGGCTCAAATATATAATTTATTTTCTATAATCAAATATTTATTTCGCCATAAGCAACTATGCCGTTTGTTAACTATAACCAAATCTTGGTTGATAGAAAGAAACTCTTTTCTCAGTGTGGGTATTGCCCGATGGTAGAACGAGAAATCAGATAGATGACATGGCCGTCAGCCGCAGATGGAGAATTATTCTGGAGGATGTCAGGAGCTTCAGGCAGAAGACTCTGGAAGCGACCACCATTTGGTAGTAGCAAATATTCGCCTTAAAATCGCCGCAATTAGAAACGCCCAGCGCTTAACCTAGTTTAACCTAGACCTTCTGCCGGAGAGCGTTAAAAAGCAATAATTTGCTGGGAGCCTGCAACAAATATTAAACCAGCAAACAGTTTCTGATGACACAAATATTGAAGAGATGTAGAGTACGACAAAGGACGCTATATTGACGGCTGCGGAAACGAGTACGCGGATGATATCTATTTGCTGGCCCACAGAAACCAGGACCTCAAAAACATGCTTAACAATTTGGCAACAGAAACTAGTCCGACAGGCTTAAGGCTAAATCGAACTAAAACAAAAGAAATGCGGATAAATGCAAACACCATTGAACGGACTGCGCTGAATAACCGTGACGTGGAACTGGTAGATAAATGCTGCTACCTCGGTAGTAACATTACCGAAAATGGCGGTGCAGAAGAAGATGTCAGTTCCCAGAATAAATAAAGCACGAGGAGCATTTGCATGCCTGTTCCACATATGGAGATCAACGGGGATCTCAACTAACACCAAATTGCGGCTGTTCAACTCCAACGTTAAGACAGTTCTTTTGTACGGTTGCGAAACATGGAAAGTCAGCCAATTCATCACAGGGAGGCTACAAGGGTTCATCAACAGATGCCGTTGACAAAATAGAATTTCAAACGAAGAACTATGGCGCCTGCCGGCCAACAAAGGATAGACGACCAAATCAGACGAAGGAAATGGAATTAGAAGAGATAACTGGCAAAGACGACCATTGGAAAGGAAAGCCTCCATGAAACATCAAACAAGAAAATAAACTTCTTTAAGAAAGGCTCCAAACCCTCCTCCGGTATATGCAAAACAGAAGAAGGCGCTGTTGTCACAGACAGCGAAGAAATGGTGCAAGCAATTTTTAGCGATCTGGTGAACCCAAATGAAACCACCGGACGTGTACCAGATTACCATCTACAGCACAACGACGACACCAAAGAAACAAATATAGCAACCCTGAAGAATTACAGATTGCTATACAGTCCTTAAAGAACAACAAATCTCCAGGAATTGATAACATCCCAGCAGAGTTGATCAAACAAGGAGGCGAATCGCTCTCAGCAGCTATACATGAATTGCTATGCTGATATGGATAAATGAAAAAATGCCTGAAAATTTGGAACAAAGCAATTTCTGCCGAATACAAAAGAAAGAGAGCAGATTCACATGTGGAAACTATAGAGGCACATCTCTTTTAAGCACAGTGTATAAAATTATGACAAATATAATTAAAGCCAGACTGGAACCTTATGCAGAAGCCGCAATAAGTGAATACCAACCTGGATTCAGAAGAAACAGATCAACAATGGACCAAATTTTTTCAATGAAGCGAATCCTCCGAAAATGCTGGAAATACAATATCGACGTGTATCAACTTTTCATCGGCTTCAAACAAGCATACGACAGCATCGACAGGGAAAAATGTATGTGACAATGTTGGACCTAAATATACCCCTAAAGATAGTGAAACTGACGAAAATGATAATGGAAAATACAAGGTGTACAGTCAGAATACAAGATGGGCTGGCACCCTTGCTATTTAATCTATGCCTAGAAGGAGTAATTCGCAAAGTAAACATTGATGCAAACGCAAGCCGGCTTAACAAATCAAAACAATTGGCAGGATATGTCGAGGAAATAAATTGCCTTGCCAGTGCAGACTGTCATACCTTAGTGAAATATTCATGGAATTAGAAGATAACGCCAAACATATAGAGATGCATATAAATGCCGACAAGAGTAAGATTCTAATTCAGTCAAGGGTGTAAAGAAGAAGAAGAAATCACAACACCACCTGGGGGTATAACTTCGAACGAAGAATGGATGACTCAAGGATACCAAAAAGAGCCCTGTACCTACTACCAGATGGCAAAAGACCAGTTGGCAAACCACGGTAAAGGTGGGAAGATAATGTTAAGAACGATGAAGCAAAACTGCTCAATACAAGAAACTGGAGACAAGCTGCGGAGCAAAAAGGCGTCTGGAGGAAGAAGCTAATGGAGGCCAAGGGTCGAATTGGGCTGTAGAGCCATCGAAGAAGAAGAAGAAAAAATCCGTGTCAACTAACAAACGAACGATGCTTTTCATCACCAATCAATGCTTTGAGGCGATAGCAGAAAAAAGAAGGCAAAGGAATTCCTGTTAAAACGCCAATGACAATAAGGAATAAGGAAAGGCAAAAGCTGGCTACTTTAATGGAAGCCGCACGGCTTAATAGCTAGACTACCGAGATCGTGTCATATGTAAAAGTGTCGAACGCGGATAGCAACCAAAACGCATAAAGGCCAAACTCAACCAAAATACGATATAGATAAGCTATAAAACTGGAAAAAATAAGAAACGCCTACCAGCATGATGTCGTACAAAACTTGAGAGAGGTAGAAGAATAGCCCAACATCAACGACAAATGGGAGCAGGTCAAAAGCAGCATAAAGGGGGCAGCAGAATAGACACTAAGCTGGGCCCCCAGGCAGACTAAAATTGATTAGTTTCACCAGGACTGTAGAGGTGCAATTGAAGAAAGAAACCAGAGCCACCGAGAGTACATCGCAAGGCCAACTAGAGCAAGGACGAAAGTCTTCAAGCAAAAAAGAAAAATTGCAGACAAGCTTTGCAGGAAGAAGAAGAGGGAATATGTAAACAGCAGGATCTTTACAAATAGAGGAAGACTTCAACGAAGGGAGAATTAGAGAAACGTACAAAGGAACTTGCCAGATCACCAATAAGTTTCAGCCAAGAATGAACACCTGCAAATACATAGATGGGAACTTATTAGCAGATAGGATAAAAGAAAGGTGGAGAAAGTATTTTCGAAACCTATTGGATCCTACCCCCATTCTAAACGAGAATGCACAGAAAGAGGCATTTGTAATTCCTTAAAATAACATCTCACCAACCCTGGATAAGGTGCGGGAAGTTGTAAAAAAGCAAAACAGCAACAAGTCGCCAGGCACCGATGGAATAGCTGCTGAGCTGAAGGAGGACCACAACTCTAAAGAAACTTACACGAACTCATATGCACCATCTGGGAGGAAGAAGTTATACCGGGTGACTGGAAGATAGCGATAATATGTCCAATATACAAGAAAGGAGATAAATTAACCTGTAAAAACTACATCGGCATCCCACTCCTCAGCACCAACTACAAAACCTTCACAATCCTTGTGAAACAAAAACTAGAAGCTATAGCGGAAGGCCTTATAGGAGAATATCAAGCTGGTTTTAGGACAAACAGGTCAACATCGAACCAACTGCTGACCTAAAGGCAAATTCTGGAGAAAACTTGGGAAAGGTGTATACCAAATATCAGAAATTTCGGGAAGTAGGCCAGTAGATAGACCCAGGAGGAGATGGATAGACTCTGTGACGGCTGACGCAGAGGCAATATCCGGAACTGGAGACATGCTGCAAGGGACCGTCGAACTTGGAGACATGCCCTGAGATGAGGAGGCCAAGGCTCGATTTGGGCTGTAGCACCATTGGATGGATGGCATACGAGATCATATTGGAATTAGGAGTCCCCTCAAAGTTGGTACAACTGATCAAAAAATTGCTTACTGGCGAAAGTAAGGATCCAAAATATTATTATTCAAGAGTTAACCCTTCTAGCACAGAAGGCGCACTTTTCAGTTAAGCATGAAAATCTATATATACATACACATACACACATGTATATATAAATATATATATATGTATATATATACATATATAGAGTTTCTCTTCTAACGCAGAAGGCGCACTTCCCAGCAGGGCTGGGAAATTTTACCACTGCCGTGGCTCAGCTGAGACATGCAAACATAAAATATTAAAAACATAAAAGTTCAAAAACATTAAACAGAGAAGCATGCAAAACTAAAAAGGGAGTGAGGCACGCAGAGAGTCACGCCACTTGAGAAGTGTCCTTTTAAGGACAACTTCACTGGTTAGCAAGCTAAACACACTCCTATTGTTGTTAGTATTTATAAGCATGCGATTAACGGGTTCGAACATGCCATAATTGGTGTTAGAGGAATTAATGTGCAAGAGAGGTTCACCTCTCAGGTTGTAGTTATTCACTCTAAATGACGCGCGGTTTCTTAAGAAACCAGAGTCCACCTTGTCATTCATCAGTCGATGAACGAATATAACGTCAGCGACCTCACGGCGCTTATGGAGGGAGCTTAAGTTGAGCAATTTAAGTCTGTTCTCATAAGGCGGAAGAGCGAGTGGGTCATCCCACGGGAGGTGGCTGAGTGCAAACCGGACGAACTTCCTTTGAACCGATTCGATTCTACTAACATGGGAGGAGTAGTAAGGAGACCATACCTGGGAAGCGTAGTCAAGCAAAGGCCTAACCAAAGATACGTACAGGTGTTTAGTGACGAGGGGGTTGTTGAACTCTTTGGACCATCTTTTTATAAATCCCAGGACTGAATTGCCCTTGGAGGAGATATAATTGATGTGGGTGGAGAAATCCAACTTACTTTCTAACCTAACCCCAAGATCGATTACAGATTCAGTACGGGAGACCTTGTTGTCAAGGAAAGTATAGTCATAAGTTATAACACCACGTTTCCTACAAAAAGTCATGACCTCGCATTTACTAATATTAAGCACAAGGTTGTTGTTGGAACACCAAGAATAGAAGGTGTTTAGATCTGCTTGCAGAAGTTTGCAATCCTCTATACTCCTTATGTGGCGATACAGTTTGATGTCATCAGCGTAAATAAGGATTTTACAGTGCCTTAGCAGTGTAACAATATCGTCAATTGATAAAATAAAAAGAAGAGGGCCAAGATGACTGCCTTGCGGGACTCCAGAGGACGCTTCGATATTCTTCGATTTGACTCCGCGGAATAGAACCTGGTAGGTTCTATCGGCTAAGTACGACTGGAACCAATCCACAAGGGCATGCGGAAAGCCTAATTTCTTTAGTTTAAGAACTATAATAGAGTGGGAGAGCTTGTCGAAAGCTTTACTAAAATCTGTATAGACACAGTCAGTTTGGCAGCCAGTGACAAAGCCTCTAATTGTGTGTGAAGAGAACTCCAGTAAATTAGTAGTAGTGGAACGGGCTGCAAGAAAACCATGTTGGTTTGTTGAGATAAGCCTCTTGCAGATAGGGGCGATAGCAGAATAAATAATAGATTCGAAGAGTTTTGGTATAGACGACAACTTCGCAATTGGCCTATAATTAGATATTTCGTTTTTACAGCCTTTCTTATGGACAGGTATTATAAAAGAGTTCTTCCATAAGGTTGGGAAGCGCCCTTTATTGAGGGATTTTTGAAATAAACAAAGAAGAGGAGACAGTAGGGCCCCTGCACAAGATTTTAGAACAGCTGGAGGGACTCCATCAGGGCCGGACGAAAAATCTTGTGGAAGTTCATTTATATGTTTCGAGATATCATCCCTGGTTATAGACAGGGAAAAGTTTTGAGCCGTTTGGATTGCATTGATATGTCGAAAATTGTCTTCATCTGGTTGGAATACAGGGGACGAGAAAGATTTGAGGAAGAACGATGCAAAATTGTCACAAATTTCTGCTGAATTAGAACTAAGGGAGTTCTCGTATTTCATGGTGTAAGGGTAATTATCAACTTTTTTCTTTGTGTTGATAAATTGAAAGAATGCTCTGGGATCACCATACACTTTACCTTCCATGTTTCTGAGGTACTCTTTATAGAGGGTTTCGGAGAGAGCATGAAATTGGTCATAGCAATTGAGAAATGCATCGAAACTCGCAGTGTCTTTCTTCTTCAGGTAGGTTTTCCAGAGTTTATTCTTCAGGTTTTTGGTACGTCTCAACTCGGAGTTGTACCACGGTGGGGATGATCTGGACGATTTTAACGGCTCGATAGGTACACAGGATGCGAAAGTTTCATACAGGACGGAGTAAAATCTGGCTACATCGACATCCAACTCATTAGGTGAGAGCAACCAATTGAAATCGACCGAAGTGAGCTTGGATGACAGTTCCTCAAGGTTGGCTTTTTTAAAGTTAAAGGTAAAGGTTGACTCCTCTGGGATTGGCTTATTGTTAAAGACAGAACAATAGCTCAGTAGAAGAGGAGGGTGATAATTATCGACAGGTGACAAGACAATTGAGCTAGGCTCAACATTCATGTTGTCTGAGTCGGAAAAGAATACAAGATCTAACCGCCTTCCTAAAATATTATTCACACCGCTCATTTGGCACAAGCCGCAGGAAAATAAGGAATTCAGAAAGTTGGATTCCCTAGAGTTAAGGTTGTTTCCAGGAAGGTAGTTATCGTCATCATCGCAAGATACCCATTTAACATTGGGTAAGTTAAAATCACCTACAAGTAGGAGTTCATCTTTGGAATCCATCATATCTTGGATATGATTTATGCAAGTGATTAGAATATCATAGAGATTTTGACCTCTATCGTCAAGAGTGCTGAACATATCTGGTGGGATGTAACAGCAGATTAAAAATAAGTTGTTATGAACAAGGGAGACTTTGAGAGCGAGGACCTCAATGTCTAAAGTGTTGGAAAAATCAGGAAGCGTTATTAAGCAACAGTTGAGAAGGTTACTACATGCAAGTAGTACACCACCTCCACGAGCCTCCGAGTCAATATATCTATCCCTCCGAAAAACTTGGAAGGAAGAGTCGAAAAGTTCGGCATTAAGAATCCCACTGTATAGCCATGTTTCTGTAAAAGCGATTATATCGAAATCACTGGCCGAAGTCGACAGAAACACATCTTGGGTTTTAGATCTGATTCCCCTCACGTTTTGGTAATAGAGGGAAAGCGTCTTAAGTTTTTTGAAACTTGTAGAGTATCAGGAGTGCGCTGCTCGCGCGTGCGGGGGACAAAACATTTTGAAAAGGCACCAGGAGGCCAGAACGTGGGGTCTAAAAGCTTTTCAGCGGTATTGGGCGGTGCAGTCAAGATGAAAGACGCAACCGGTTTGGAGACATTGCTGATCTTCCTGCAGGAGACTGTAGCAGGGTTAATAGTTTTCCCCATTAGGTATTCTTTAATTGCCTCGCACGTAGTTTCAGGGGAGAAACGCGAAATGAAAATAGTTCGCGGCTTGGGTACCGTTATCAGATTAGCGCAGGTTACCGGAGACTCAGTATCTCCAGTGCCCGACGGTCCAACGATACTAATAGAAGAGGTTGATGCCGCAACCGGTTCTGGGATATAGTTTGAGCCCACTGGAAGTGAGGGTGCGCGGATAGACGAGCTAGTATAGGGGTTTGCAGTGACAGCATCCGTAACGTTAACTTTACGACTGCGTTTGCGTTTTCCATTCTTTCTACGGGCTTTCTTGTGGTCATGAGCCGGACTGGGGGCAGTCTCCACCGAAGGGCCCTTTTCAAGTATTATGGCGGGGTCATTCAGGGCTGTGGTGTTAAGAGCAACTGCATCATCCGCCGTTAGAGAAACAGCTGTGGGACAGGGTGTAGAAAGAAGCTTCTCCCCTACCTGTGAGGCGTCCGGTGAGGGGGAGTTTATTCTATCACAAACATTTTCAAATTTTAGCGATAGAGAACTCAGGGCTTTGTGATTTTGCACCACTGCTGTTGACAGCGATTCAATATCAGCCCGAACACGCTTCGTACTCCTTTTAATGTCGTCTAATATTGGATGAAGAGGAGCTAAGGAGTTGACAGAGCAGGATGAAGTGGCGACAGGATTGAGAATTGCTGAATGTATATCGTCGATCGAGTCAAAAACTGTTGCAACCCGGGAAGAAATTTCTTGGAATTTATTTATTAGGGAACCCGAGTTGGTCGCAACAGAATCAAGGGTGTCTGATAAACTATCAAGGCGGACGTTGATCGACTGGACATCATCGGCTAGCATCTGAAAATGTGAGACATTTCCAGAGAAGGTGTTAAAACGACCCATGACTTTTTCATGTCCATCGAGAAAGACATCAGAGATGTCTTTCATTAGTCTTAGGACGTGGCAGGGCTGAATGTTGAAGCATTCATTGCAAGTTGACCCTCTAGGGGCCAAAGGTTTGCCACTTATTCGAGGATTGAGGCAGGTGAGGTGAAAAACGCCTCCACAAACACCATCACAGAAAATCCCATCTCGGGCAATTTCCGAAGAGCATAGCTTGCAGACCTGATGACTCGCCATTAGAAAGAAAAAATAGTATAATTAAAATAAAACAAAAAAAAAATTAAAAAATTGAAAACGATAAAACCCCGATTTAACTGCGAAAACAAAATAAGACAAAATTGTTTAAAACAATTTTATGCAGTTTGAGTGCAGATGGGTTTCGAAACGTTGCATAACCTCAGGTGAAAAAATAAGAAAAGGAAAAAAATATTAAAAAATGAGGTTATGGTAATTGAAAATAAAATTAACACCCAATTTTATTTTTTTTATTCTTTTATGCCCTCTGCACAAAAAAGAATCAGGACTAAATGAAAAATGTTTAAAAAAAAAGATTAAAAATTGCACTAAGGGTAAAGGTTACCAACCTCGAAACAGCTGGGGAAACCGTAGCACAACAACACAAAAAACAAAAGAAAACACCGAACACAAAAACAAGAGAAAGAACACAAAAATAAAATGCTCGAGCGAATTGTCACTAGCACTGGAAATTAAAAGCCACTTAAAACACAAAATTAAGTATTTAGAAGTTGAAAAATGGCAATAAAAACATAAAAAAAAATTATTAAAACGCGGACGACCGGCACCAACGACACTGACAGTTGACACACTGTTGATATACATTATAACAGAAGAGTACTTAGACAGGGAGAACTTTTCAACCTGGCCCTAGAACTGATAATAAGGATAACGTCACTCCAGAGAAGTGCATCAATAGCTACACAGTCGGTACAATTACTTGGTTATGCGGATGACGTGAACCGCGTGGGAAGGTCCTTTTTGGCAGCAAAAGAAGCTTATGTCGACTTAAAAGAGGCGGCAAAGGCCATAGGCCTGAAGATAAACGAAGAAAAAACGAAGGTGATTCAACAATCCAGAGCAGGAAGATTTAGAATGGGAAGAAATATAACCATCGACGAGCATAACCTAGAAGTAGCCGATAAAACAGTGTACCTTGTGTTACAATCACAAAAAGAAACGAAGAAAAAGAAGAAATAACCAAACGAATACTACTGGCTAAAAGAGCATTTTATGCCTAAATAAAAATTAGCAGAGTGAGACTAGCCGGCCACATGATCAGGATGGAGGACAATCGTATCCTAAAATAACTTATAGCCTCAGAAATTTCGGGACGTAGGCCAGTAGGTAGACTTAGGAGGACATGGATAGACTCTGTGACGGCAGACGCAGAGGCAATGCTCAACATCCGGAACTGGAGACATGCTGCAAGGGACCGTCAAACTTGGGTCCTAGAGGAGGCCAAAGCTCAATTTGGGCTCTATGGCCATTGCATGGAAGGTCTTAAAAATAACAACTAGATAGAATGATCCCACTACACAAGGAGTACAAAATGGAACGCTAACACTGATGCTGCTCAACGTTTTATAATAGGATCCTCTCCAATGTTATAACCAACCGAATCAAAGCTAAGGCTGAGCGTGTTCTAGCAGCAGACGAATATGGCCTTAGGTGCAACAGATCTGCTATTGATCAAGGGCATCTAATAAATATATCCATACTAGGGAATCCTATCCCGGATCAAAGTCTAAATCCCGCAAACTTGCTCGATCGAGGTCAACAATCCGCGGGATTTGCGGGACTGCAAAAAACATCATAAAATTTGTTCTAAGTAGTTATGTTCATGAATTTATAATTTATAAAGTATTATATGAAATAAGAGCCTAAAAAACTACTGAGTCAGTCAAACAAAGTATTCAGCCCAAATCTGAACTAAGGTAATCTCCGTACGCTCCATATGCCCGTGGGAGTCCCCTGTCGTAGGCGTAGGGTAACTTGACATTTACTTTGTTTCCGTGAACCGGGGTAGAGTATTAGTTAAGGTTTACAGAAAGCCTTTTCCCTCAAGGTAACCCGATGCTGTTTCCATGACAGGTTGAAGTGACATATAAATAATTTTACGTCGTGTCTCCGTTTCTATATATGTATGTGTGATAAACACACTTTAACTTAATGCAAAACCCATCTTAATCTGGCGTGTTTCGAGAGGTTTCCTGGGATTTAACAAAACCTTACTGAACCTGCGTTTCCATGGAAGCTTACTCTGCGTTAACCCACTGCATGGAAACTCAGTAATTGATCACGTTCGGATACACGCACATGAATAAAATTAGAGGATTTTGCATTATTGCTGTATTGCTTAGTAGGCAGATATCTTCAACTAAAGGTGCGTGTAAACGAGCAAAAAAAAATGCACAATGCTGAGCAATTTCTAGCCAAACATGTTTTTGCGATGTTTTGGACACGTGTTGCTCGAGAATTTCACGCGTACACGTATGACAACGGCTGACAGAGAAGAAGTACTTGCAAGTGCAGCATATATTGTTTGCTTATTAAAAATAGTGACCAATGTGGATTTGACCTTACCTAAATAATACAGAGGCACATAATAATATAAGCGATGAGTAAATTCTAGGTATACATTTATTTGTTCAGCAATTTCACTAGAATGACGAAGGGTGACTTTAAATATTTCATCCACAACCATAAGCCTTAACAGGGATGAGAGGACTCCATCTTGCGGTATGCAGAGGCCTGTGTTTTGTTTACCACTATACTGTTAACTAAACTGTTGAATATCTAAAAATGCAGAAGATTCACTAACTTAAACCATTGTAGATCCCATGCTGGCATTGTTGAAAGCGCTACTTCATCGGGTACGGTGTCAATCGGTTTTCCGTCAGAATATGCATGCACTGATATAGAATTTATAAGGTGCATAACTAACATGTGTTCTATGGTATTAAGGATAAACAGGGTTTCCAGCGGAACTAGAATGTCAAATTCAAGGTTTTATACAGGTTTTTCAAGGTTAGAAAATGTAATTTTCAAGGTTTTTTACAGTGAGGGTACAGAATTTTGAAGAGATGCTACTTTATCTCTGTGATTTTGACCTGCCGCATGACTTTTTAATGCACTTGTTGAGATTGATAACCTTCATACACAAAGTGCAAAAAGCGTTTGTGGCACATGTTGGGTCAGGTTCTACCCAAGGAAAAGTCAGTTGGTAAGAACCTTGGTACCGAGCACGGTATACAGAAATTGTTTCTGTATACCGTGGGTACCGAATTGTACTCGGCATTTTTATCTATTTTACACGAAAAACACACTGATATGAACAATACGTTAGATGAGATCTGTTTACAAAACACCGTTTGAATACGCGTTGTGTTTACATTATATTGGAAACAATTCCACTGCTGCCAACTTCAGATTGCCAGCTTTGTTATGAAAATAATTTCATCACAGATTACCAACGTCACTTTTTGTTAAAAAAGAGAGATTAAATTTAAAAAACAATTATGAAAATTTTTGGGGAAAACTTTATAAGAAAAATTAAACAAATTTAAAATTTTCAAGGTTTCTGAAAAAATTCCATTTCAAGGTTTCAAGGTTCGCTGGACACTCTGATAAAGGATGACAAGCTTATCAGCATATAATCACGTCGAACTGTAATAATTGCCAAATTACAAATAGAAGAAAAATGCAACCTATTGCTAGGATATGGAATGGCCTCAGTCAAGAGATCTCCTCGATCTCTGCACGTATTTGGGTGCGACAAGCTTCGCCGGATGCTGCGGGTTCATGCATACCGAGCCCAGACAAAGTGCACTCCTACACCGCCCATGACTATACCATCTTTACTTCTTTTACTCCTAGATAAAAAAAAATCAAAATAATTTTTAAATAGTCAGCAATGTTTAAATACTTTCGCTCTATTAGCGATATCAAAAGCAACATTCCGGCCAGTATCGTCGGGCTATATGGATATATTGCCGGCAAGTTTGAACATGAGATTGATGGATATAATACTGAATTTTGGCCACACTTGCCGGCCACACTTTGCCGAAAGATGTTGCTCGTTTACAGGCACCTTAAAGGATTTAAATATCTTGGAATTACAAATCAGTCGACTCGTGTTCGGATGGCTTAAATCTATTTTTATTAATACTTTGCAATAATGTTATTATTTCTCTATTAAGTCCCGGGTTTTATAACAGATGATTCTACTGGCCAAATCCCGCGAATCCCGCGGACCCCCATGTCTAGTCCCGCATATTTGATCCCGCGTTCGCGGGATTGGATTCCGTAATCAATACAGTATATCTAATTAATGAAAAGCTGAGTAATAAACATTAATATAGCAAAGCCCTACGTCCTGCGAATCTTGGCCGCAGACTGAAGATGACGAATCAAGTTAAATTTCTTACGGATATATAAAACTAAATGATAGAAAGTAGATCGAAGTCATAGAAAATAAGACCTTAATGAAGTTAAGTAAAAGTGACTTTATAAAGCTTTGGAACGGTTGCTGCAAAGTAGTAAGTTAAATTTGGTTGACCTAATAAAATAAACGTAATAACAACCACATGCTAATCTTACTTCTTACATCAGAAGAATAAATACAATTAACAAATTCATAGGTGCAAAGTATTTTGTAGCCACCAGAAATTTTTTTGCCGATATCTGTAGCACAGAAAAAATCAAAACAAATTTGTTAATTAATATTTGGAATGTCATAAGTTGGGAGATTTAAATAATTTGAACAAAAAAAATATTCAAAACAGAAAAGGTTTGGCGGCGCATGTGTAAAAAATGCGTAACATTTCGCTAATGAGCTATAATCGCTTTTAAAATTAGTCGGGTCTTTTGGGAATAACCTGTATACGTAAAACTTTATTAAGAAAACGATTAAAGGTTAACAAGTATTCTCTAATACATATAACAATCAGTCTAGCTGCAATACCCACTTTAAGATTTAAGAATCGCATTCCCGCTGCCTTTAGATTGCCATAAGATGCCTTAATATCATTCCAAGCTGCTTCTAAATGCTGTAACTTCTTCTCTTCAGGTGTTTCCTTTAAATTTTGTTCTATATCATCGAACTTATTGGATAAACTTTGAGCTTTTTGTAAGAAATCAATGTACAGTGAAACAAGATCAACACGTTTCAGCACCAACTCCTTTAGTTCAATCCAATTTCTGTGCAATGATTCAGCCTTAGTATCAACATCGTACCTTTGCTGTGTATCTAAGCTGTCTAGATATTGTTTAATATTTTCAAGCATGCTGTTAATTGTTTCACCTTTGATCTAGAAAGAAAAGGTTAAGAATTAAAATTGATTACCTTATTATTATTGAAAAAGTTTTACCTCTAAGTCTTGCATTAGTTGGTGATGAAGATGGAGGAAACTTTTACTTTCTTCTAAATTTCCTCCGATAACATTGTTTGTTTTTAGGAATGCTTCAGCAACTGATACTAGCCAAGAAAGGATTTCGTTGTATAATTGTAAGAAGCTGTTGAGGGCTTGTGTAACTCTGATTTGTTCTTCTGTGCTTGATGAACACATTCCTTCAATGTATATCTTTCGATTTTCAATTTCGTCTAATACTCGTTTGATGCCTTGAGTCTCTGGTATAGTTCGTCCAACATCATCTAGAAGGGCATAGCCTAATCTAAGTGGTTCTTCGGTGAATGCTCGCATATCTTTTAATATTTTTGTATACATTGCAAAATTTTCTGGGGTATTTTGAGGAACTTTAACTGTTGATAGCTCGATTTCTAGTTTTTCTAAAACTCCAAGTGTTTTTTCTGCTTTTGAAAAGAACTCCTTAGACTGATTGAGCCAATGCTCACGCTGATCAACCAACTCTAAATATTCAGTACAGTGACTTAAAACGTTATATGCTCTCGAGCAAGATTCATCTCCAGCAAAATTTCCGCCCGAGACTAGTTTCTCGGTTGTTCTTGTGATCTTTAAAGCACGATCTCGCAACAGTAATGCATCATGCTTAAATCCAATGTAATCTTGCAGCGAAGTATTGGCAGTATGTTCGCATTCACCTAGATTGAATATTCCAGCCGTTTCATTCTTTCTATTCATCAATAAATTCTCTAATTCGTCGAGATCCTTGGCTAGTATCGCAAGCGCCAAACATTGTTCCAATTGTGTTTTTCTCGTCTGCCATGCGGTTTCTAGTGCATTTCGTCGATCGTGTAAGTTTTCCAACCATTGCTGAACTTGACTGACGGCACGCACTGCATCGCGCTTAATGTGATCGGGTCTAGTATCTAATGTTCCTGCTTGTGCAATATCCTGGAGCGATGCCAGCAATGCATTGCCATCTTTTAGGGCCGACATAATTATGCTTAGGACATCTATCCGTAACTGCTTAAATTTATTTAGAAAATCTTGTACAGCATCTACTTCAATCGGTATCATAGTGTCTTTGCATGCCACTTCTAGCGAAGCCATTTTACCTCGGCAGCTACCCATTCTTTCGTGAAAATTAGCACATAAATCTATTAAATGTTTTCGGTCATGGACTAGTTTCAAAATATCTTCCCAAATAATGTTAAGTGCTTGTCCCATCGCATCTGACACGTGCGAGTTGATTCTTTTGCTGGCCAGCAGCTTGTCAGCTTTTCTAATAAATTCTTCAACAGGTGTGGGCATACCCTAGATAATGAAAAGAGAATCACACATTATGACGTCATTTCATTTAACGATATTTTTAAAAACAAAATCTCACCTGCATTTGTTTAAGAAGTTCATCGTGGTCTCGCTGTAGTCCAATTGTTTCATCGATATTTTCACCAAGTGTTGTAAATTTTGGTTCTATTTCAATAACTTTTATGTGTATTGTGTCACCACTCTGTAATTTTATGATGAAATAGAAGAAAAAACGCAATTTTAAACTTGTGTGTTGATATACATATATGCATTTCTTATAAGGAATCACTTTAACCGATGATAACTTGAAAGCAACGTAATATCGTATTCCAGATGCGTACGTTCGCGTTTTTCGGTTTGCGTAAAAAATATTTATTTTTAGAAAATCGTATCGGATATGCAGCGGCTAAAAATAAATTGATATCCATCGAGGCGACAGTTTTGGAATTAAGAAATGTTCTTTTGAGATGACGGATTTTTGCGTAAACTGCATTCGAATTTATTTATTCAATGTTGCGAAATGTAATTATTTCCTTACTAATATTATAAATGCGAAAGTAACTCTGTCTGTCTATCTCTCTGTTACGCTTTTACGTCTAAACAGCTGAACCGATCTTGATGAAATTTGTTACATAGATAGATTAGACCTTGGAGAAGGACACAGGCTTTTTATCGCTTAAAAGGGGTTGAAATAGGGGATGAAAGTTCGTATGGAAGTCCAAATTATTTGCATTTGACTAAAGGTGCTGATAGACGATGAGAATATTCTCAACGTAAATTTTGGTATTCTCGTGAGAATATTCTCATGGCTGTTTACACGAGTGATAGTATTTGTTCTTGTGAGCGTAAATATCGTTCTCATGAGAATCGCTCTCATGAGAATATTTTCATGAGTTCTCATGTGTGTGTACACGATGAGAACAGAAGTTTGGTGATAATAATTTTTATTTTCGAAAACGTGACATTATATGGTATCCCGTAGTTAACATAGTGTGCGTAAACGATGAGAACAAAAGATTTGGCTGATATTTTAATTCTCGAGAGCATACATATATTGAAAGTTATTTCTGTTGTAATCGCCATGTCGGAAAGACGGAAGTTGAAGATTGGGTTTTGTGTGAGTTTCGGGATGCTGCTCCAAGAAGAAGAGGCTGAGGAGGCCGAAAGAAACAGAAGGAGGAGAAGTGTTTGGTCTAAAGAAATTTGGTTAGACCGAGACAGAAAAAATGCGTTTGCCAATTTAATGGACCTGTTAAAGAACGAAGGCGAGGAGTTTTACAAAAAGTTTGTACGGCTCTCGTATTCAGAATTTGATTTTATTCACGCTTTTCCTTTTTCAAAGTTTTCATGAACGTTTGCCGCATCGAGGTCCACCTTGCCTTCATTTCCGCAGCGGAGCAGCCGAGAGTTTCTGCGATTTTTTTTTCTAGGTGTCCGTGGGGCTTGAAATAATTTTCATGGCTTTTCCTCCACAGGCATTCGTTCTCCTCGTATGCGGCAAACATTTTTTCCGTTTTTTCTTCCGGCCATGCCTGTATACATTAGTTAATTTAAATAAAATTGCTTATGTCCAAATAATATTTTTTTACTTACTTCCTTATTTCTCAACTGTATTTTTTCCTTTCTTTCCGCCATGACAATTAAAGGAATCCACAACAAAACACAACCGCCTACTAATAAAATTCACAAAACAATAATAAGAGACGACGTGAGAACAATCGTTCTTTCCAACATGTTGGAAAGAATGAATTCTCATGAAATCTTATTGGAATATTCCTATGGCATCTATTTACACGTATGAGAGAGAGATTCTCAAGAGAACGCTTGATAATATTCCCATGAGAGGGATAACGTATTCTCATGTCTATTTACACGGCAATGAGAACGAATTTTTGTTCTCGCGAGAGCATTTACATGAGAATATTCTCATCGTCTATCAGCACCTTAAGTTTTGTTGTTCACAAATATATCTATACTTAGACGGCGGGGTGTTAATGTTTTTCGGTTAATTATAGAAGTTTGTTTATTATAATTTTCTCTAAAGTGACGAAAGGTTTTCGTTTTCCGACATTTTAATTAAGTGTTTTTTAATTAATTAATTAGTACGATTTTTCACCTTTTTTGCGTTCTACACCTCTTGCAACTGGATTTTGCCCCACTTTCTTGTAACCGATTACCCCAAATTTTGCCCATATGCATAATTCGCGTGACAATGCAATTTGACATTTTTGTAAAAAAAAAGATGGCGGGCCATCGTGTTTCCCGATCCCCGACATAGGGGCCTCGGTAGTCTAGGGGTGAGGCGCCTGACTATCTCAGAGGTCCTGGGTTCGAATCCCGGCCAGTCCCACGGTCCTTCGCCTTTTCCACTTTCCCACCTACATAACTTTCCTTCTTTCTTCTTCTCTCTTTACATTCCTGATTCCTACTGTCGTAGCCTTCCCTAGTCCTTCCCCGCTCCACCAAACGCATGTCGTCGGTTGGTTGATGAGATTCAACTCGTTTCAGGAGGCATAACACTCCAGCGAGTTGTTCTCTATGCCCTGATGTCAGAGTCGCGAAATGGTAGCGAGTAGGTGGAATAAAATATCGCGGCTAGATTGTGGTAGTTTCCTTCTTTCTCTTCTCTCTCTTCTATCTATCTTCCGGCTACAGCTGCTGTTCGACTTTGTATATGAAAAAATAGATTGTCGACAGTACAGTCCCTAAGCCTCTAGTCTTTCCCTAAGCCTCTAGTCTGTCACATAAAAAAAATGGGTACCTATCAAATGAAAGGGTATTACCAGTAAAATACATTTGGTTGTGTGGGATATTCCAAATTCAAAATGACGGTCAACGCAAGATGGCGGAAGACATAATAGAATAAAAAGTAGAAAATATAACTTATCGACTTGATATTTTGCACATATGAAGAGTTCGCGTGACAATGCAATCGGACCATTTTGTAAAATAATTAAGATGGCGGTTCCAAGATGGCGGCCTAATTTTGCAATTATGTTCCTGGCCCCCGATATGAGTATCAAATGAACGGGTATGACAAATAAAATACCATTAGGGGTGTGGCATCATTCCAAATTCCATAAGACAGCCAACACAAAATGGCGGATTACCTTTTTTTTACAAGCTACTCAATATGGGTATCAAATCAAAGGGTGTGACAAGTAGAATACTATTATCGTCATTCTAAATTCAAAATGGCGGATTACCTTTCTTTTTACAAGCCACTCGGTATGGGTATCAAAAGAAAGGGTGTGATAAATATCATCATATTATCTGTGTCGCTTCATTCCAAATTCAAAATGGCCAATGCAAAATGGTGATTTACTTTTTTCTTTACAACGCCCTTGGAAAGGGTATTAAATAAAAGTGTATGAGGAGTATAGTAGTGACGTCATTTTGTTTAAATCAAATAGCGGTCACCAATGGAGGAAGCTATATAATAGACTAAAAATAGAAAATTAAAATATATTTAAAAAAAACTAAAAAATACGCTTTTATTTTAAAATGAACTAAAAAGTAAAAAATAATTTTGAATGTAGAGTTTTTATTGCTCCAGTGGAGATAACATACACACATTTCGAAATGTAAAAAAGCGAAACGAAAAGTTTCAGAATTAATATAATAAGATAGGCAAAGATAGGTATTCAATTTTTTCTGTGTCACCATGTGCGTTTTTAGGCTTCAGGAGAGGTGAGCGCCACGAGCGAAGTTCTGCACAGGGCGTCTTCGCCATAGCAAAACCTATGCAGACAATTCTGATTATGTTTGGCTAGGAGTCTATTGTGCCGTAGTACACAAAACAAAACGGGGTTTTAGAGAATATATGTATACAAGTATTTTACTCAAAGGAATTATTGTAAAAAGGATGGAGCTTTCTATTTAAACTTTTATAATTGCGCACATTTTCTTCGCACAAAATCTCTTAAGTTCATTTTTTATGCATGTATGTATGAGTTTTCCTAGTCATATCACAATTACACCCAAACGTTTTACACCACCCACAAATTTATTAATTTCAACTCAAAAATTAAAATTGTAAATTATGATGAAACAACATTGTTAATTGTCAATTAAATAGCTCAACAGAGACAAAATGTAATCCCAAACAAACTAATCCAAGAACACAGTATACAAGCACAAAATTTAGAACTTTCCGCATTTAATTTTTTGGTCGGCAAAGATGTAACCGAATGAAATATGCCCAATTAATCATCTAAGGGCGTGATAAATTGGAGCTGTACAGTGGCTTTGAAGCTTGTCAGAATGTTTGGATTCACAAGATATATTTTTAGATAAAAAAAATGGAGGGTTTTTTATATACAAGGAAAATATTTTAAAAAAATGAAAAAGAGTTCTAGATTTTTGATTTAGATTTAGATTTTTGTGGTAGGAATGTTTAGTGGAACCTGAGACAGTTGTTATACTTAGCTTTTTTTTTATTATAACCTTGGTGTATATTGGGTGTATAATTTTTGGACTTTGAAAGTGAATTTCAAGGATTACAATATTACCACAAGTAAATTACACTAGAAAGGTAAAAAAAGGTCGTGTTAATGAACCTGAAAATTTATATTTTGGAAGCTTTATATTTTTGATAGAGGATTTTTCCGATTTTGAGAATTCATTTTTAAATTACAGGAAAAACATTGTTTTGCTATTTTAATACTGATAGATTTTAATAAATTTATAAAACTTAGCAACAAATTAAGAAGGCTTTATAAAAAAAAAGAATTTTATTTAATTTTTGTTTTAATGTGTGAACCAGGCGAGAACTCTGTATTTGAACCACCAGCACTCTGCAAAGTTTTTTCCGAGATCTCAATGTCATACAATGCCTCACATCCTTATTCGTCATTCTAAACTAGTGGGTCTTTAATTTACAGCTTTGCAATGAGCATACATAATCTATGATTCAATAAACAAACATTATGAAGTAAAAGTATGCTCAGCAAAAAAAAGTGACGCTAGTGACCCCGCTAACTACCGCCCAATAGCAATTACTTTTATTCTATCCAAAGTGATGGAGACAATAATAAACAAGACGCTTCTGAGATATTTTGAGCGCCACCAAATATTAGATGACAAGGAATACTCTACTGGCGACTTCCTTGTTTGCCTAACAGAGCACCTCAACCAAAGTATACACCGATTTGGTGAATTTGGGCTAGTTGCTCTAGATAACTCCAAAGCTTTTGATAGAATATGGCACCCCCCTCTGTTAACTAAACTCTAAGCTATTAGTATTGACTTCGTTCTAAAGAACAGGATTAAGAACTTCATTTCTGGCCGTTCAATCAAGGTAGTATTGGATGGCGCCGAATCCGACCCCCACACCGTCTCCGCAGGTGATCCCCAGGGCTCAATTCTGTCACCAGTTCTCTTCCTAGTTATTTTTTATTTTATGACCTGCTCTCAGTCCTCTCCAACTCACTCTGACGTCGACGGTACTCCACATTACTCCAATGGCTACGATACTGTAAGACAAGCACGCGCCAGACCTGGTCTGCATTATCTTTAATTCATGTCCAATTCAATCAACAGAGACACCGAACTAATTCCTGATTGGGGCCTCAAGAACCATGTCGAATTTAATGCATTAAAAACGAAGTACTGTCCAATACACTTGCACCGACCCTCCTTTTACTTCAGTGGACAATAAGATCCTAATGGCAGAACCGTCTCTAAATATCCTAGGCCGAAGAATAAATTGCTGCGCTAGAATAACCAAATATTCCAAATTGCTAAAAAAGCATCACCGTGCCTAATACTCCTTAAAAGATGCAAATTTCTAATTCCGCGTCGGCCAGGGCTACAATCTACAAGTCCTACATTCGTCCCCGCTTCGAATACAACTCGTATAACGGCAACTCGAGAAACATCTTAGCTTGGCTGTACAAGGTGCAAAACCGCGCTTTCAAATTTATTGGTGTTAGCGCCATTTGCTCTTGAACTGATTAAGCCACCGTAGGAATGTAGCATCTCTTGCAAAATTTTACCGTTTTAACCACAACGACTGCTCTACTGAAATAAGTAACCTTATTCCTCCACAGCAACATTTCTCCCGCAACACAAGACTTACACAAGATTCACATCTTTTAGAGTACATACAGGAATTACAACAACAGAAAGGATTTACCAAGGAAAAAACTTAAAATAAGATTTCAAAATTACAATTAAATTAAATTACAATTACATTAATGCCCGATTCCACAGTGAAAGCTTAAACCTCGAAATTGAGTTAACTTCCGCTTAAATGTTTTTGGTGTTCCACAGTGGAGGTTTTTCTCTTAAACTGAGCTCAAATATCGCGTTAGCTTAAGCTGCCAAATTTGAGCGCTTAACTTTAAGCCGTGAGGCTTATCGTTGAGAAATGTCAATTTTGTGTGAGAAGTGATTGCTTTGGTTGTTTGATTCTATTCCGGCTTGTTTAAATTAATTAATTTTTGGAGTTGCGATTAATTAAGGACAATGGATGGTGATTTAGATGATATTATTGATGCTACTGATGAAGAATACTATTACATAGTTATTCGTGTATTATTCGTGTAAGGAGATTTCATACCAATTGTAAAAAGAAGAAAACATTCTACTAAAAAGCATGCCGTGCAGAGTGCGGATAAAAGGCTGCAGTGTGCTACTCCAAAGATCGCGACATATTTGCTTTACCGCCCTGCTGAAAATGTACCTCATAGTCTTATAGCAGATGCGACACATCCAACCCAATAATTAATACGGAAAACTTATACCTTTCCGGGGGTGGACGGAAGGTATTTCAGTCAAAATACCAAAAAAGGGGGACATAACGATATGAGAAAACTGTAGAGGCACCTGTCTATTATTTACTTTGGTAGCCAAATGCAAGAGAGCCTTATTTTTTTCACAAATTCTTACATACATATAAACATAAACAGTTAAAAATCACATAATTCATTTACCAAGAGCAAAAATTTCACAAAATATGACAACTGACTCGACCACAGTGGCCTACAAAATTCAATGAACTAAGTTTAGCTGAACTGAACACAAAAACAAACTGTGAAACGATTTCGAATTGAGCTAAAGCTTAAACTAACTGTTCAGGTTTAGCTGAGCGAAAGCTTAAACCGACACTGTGAAACCGGGCATAAAACTAAAATTAAAATAAAATTAAAGCAAAAATAAAAGAAGAAAATTAAGAATGAAATACAGCAGTGGTTCCCAAACTTTATTTCGTACGGAACCTTGCTACAATGTATAAAATTTGGCGGAACCAAACGATGAAAAAATAAAATAATATATGATATATGTAAAACGTTGTTATTAGCTCGCTTTCTTGTCTGTCTGTTTGTCCGGTACATATCTTGCAATCGATTGAATACTTCCGGTTACCCGATCAACCTTGAAATTTTGCACACAACTTCAGCCCCGATGACAATGAAATATGGTATATTCATTATATCTTTAGATCCATGGCGGCAGTCTCAACAGGGTGGATTGAAATATTCTTCACAACCCTTCGACATGGATATCAAATAAAAGGGTATGACAAGTAGAACACCATACGCAATATAGTATACTCAATATATCGTTTGGCCCATGGCAGCCATCTCAAGACGGCGGATTACCATTTTCTTCACAACCCCCTCGACATGGGAATATGGAATGGAAGCCAAAATGTTACGCGGCGTAACGTAGACCAAATTTCAAGGAAGAAGGGCCACTCGCACTTTCTGATTAGCAAGAATGCGTTAAACGGCCTGCGCAGCGCCAGTGAGTCTGCGAATGTATTTGCGCTTCGGCGCTGGTGACACGGAACCAAAGCCTTCTACATTTACAAGCCATGCTGTAGGTGTGGGTAAGTAGTTGTATGAAGTCCCAACCAAGATTCGTGAAATGTCAAAATCCCATTAAAAGCAAGGGAAATAAGTTTTCGTGGCGCGGTTGCGATTACGATTTTATTAAAAATAAGAGTTATAAGAGTTATTTTAACAAAATAAAAAACGTGCAAAAGTGCAAAAAGTGTCCAGAATAAGTGTCATAAGTGAGCAATTTAAATATGTTACTAATAGGACTCATTTGGGGGAATTATGTTGGTCATGGAGCAACAAAAGATCAAAATCCCATTTATAACGAGGGACACAAGTGTTTCGTGCTGCGGAAATGAAAGTGCCGTGTTTTTTGTTAAAAGCAATAGTTTTTTTTAAAAAGATAAAACGAACATAATTTCAATTTGCCGCGGTATTTGCAGTTATAACAAAATTTTCGTTTGGGCGTTCATTGTTACATACACTACATGCTCAAGGATGGAAAAGGGACTAAATATTTATATTTTTATTTGATTCTAAATATCTATATTTTTATTTGATTAAATTGTTAAAGGAAAAGGATAAAATGAAGATAAGTTGAAATTGATAGTTTGCTAAACATTCCCAAATATTTGTTTAAGTTTCAGGTGCAGCATTTGCTGAACGAAAAAGAAAAGGTGAACGAGAAATAACGAACTAGATGCCTTAATGTCCATAATTTACTCCAAGTGCAGTTATACTTATTATTTACATTATTAACACAATTTTTGTAAAATGTATTAAATAAATGTAACAATTAATGTCCACAACGCTTGCTTTTATTTGTTAAAAGACGATTAATTTATTCTAAATAAAAGCACATAACCACACTCCACACTGTTTGACAGCTAAATTGAAGTCCTATTATGCTTTCAATGTGAGTGTGAGATTTCTTTGTGCATGGCTTGTAAATATAGAAGGCTTTGCACGGAACCCTAAAATTTTTTCGTGGAACCGTAAGGTTCCGCGGAACCCACTTTGGGAATCACTGAAATACAGAATTAAGTAAAAAGAAAGAAGTAGGAAAGTGAAGAAAGAGAGATAAAGAAAGCTAGTGAGACGAAGAAGATAGAAAAATAGATGCAGGTTTTTTGAATACTGTGGCCGTGCTCATCCTGAATGTGACTAGGAAGATTATTCCAGATTCTAAGAGTATATACAAAGAAGGAACGACTACCAATTAGGGAAGTATGGGCAGGAATCAGGAATTTGATGGATCTCAAGGATTGCAGAGGAAGAAGGAAGTTAGCAAGGTAGCAGGGACTTTTGGAATAAAAGACCTTATGCAAGAGAAGTAGAGCCATGAGATCAAGGAATTTCAAGAGGTCACAACCCAGTAGGGAATTTTGGACACCCGACACATGATCAGACCTTCTCATATGAAAAATGAACCTAATGCAATCATTAAATGCCACTTTAAGACGCTGACGGCAGGATGAGTCGAAGGAAATATACACCAACGAGCCCCATACAGAAAATAGGGAACAACAAGTGATTTGATGAGTTTAGCTCGAATAGGCGAAGATAACAGACTTCCATGTAGCCGCAATTTACGAAGAGTGCCATAGATTTTAGAGAGCATCAACGAGACATGATTACAGCAGGAAAGTTTGGAATTGACAACAATGCCCAGGTTTTTGGCACATTCAACAATTGGTAGAGGAACATTATCAAGTAAAATAGGCGGGAAACCATCCAGGGACAGCGAGCAACGACTAAGGAAAAGTACTTGTGATTTAATTGGATTTAGTTTAAGGAAATTACTAGAACTCCACTCATTAATTTGAGATAGGGTTCTATTGAGTTTAGAGACACAGTACTCAATCTGATGAGGCGGACACGAGATATGTATATAGCTGAAGGTCATCAGCATAGAGATGAAAAGAACAGTGATGGATAACGGATGGAAGATCATTAATATAAAGGGAGAAAAAAAAGGACCAAGAACCGAACCCTGAGGCACACCTGCAGGTACTCTAAGGAAAGAGGATACCACATTATTGTTCCGAACACACTGAAGCCTATTAGTGAGAAGAGAAGAAAAAAGACGAACAAAAGAAGAAGAGAAGTGATACCGTTGACTAAGTTTATGAAGGAGATGCGAGTGAACCACAGAGTCAAACGCCTTGGAGAAATGAAGAAGAACTAGTACTGCAATATCACCTCGATCAAGAGCGGAACGAAGATCAGTCGTTACCTTCAGTATAGCAGTTTCGCAACTGTGGAATTTACGGAAGCCAGATTGGAGATTAGAAACGAAATTATTAGAAACAAGATATCGAATGACTTTAGTGAATACAATTTTATCAAAGACTTTAGCTAAAAAGGGAAGAATACTAATAGGTCGAAAATCAGACAAATCAGCAGGGAAGGGCTTTTTAGGTACAGGAGTCACTAAGGCTTTTTTCCATAGTAAAGGGACTTGGGAGGTTGTCAGGCAATAATTAAGAATATGCGTGATAATTTCAACAATTAAAGGGGAGAGAATCTTAAGAAAGCGAGGAGAAATTCCATCATAACCAATGCTGTTGGACGAAATGGAAAGCAGTATTCCAAGTACTTCACGTGAGTCAACACAACGAAAATTAAAACCATCAAAACATAGAGCATTGGAGAAAGGGGACCAAGAAGAGGAAGACAATGAGGAATTGGGAGGGGATTGAATGAAGGATGCATTGAGTGAGTTTACATCTACATCATAAGAGTTAAGTTCAGAGGAATGAATGCCTAGAGAACGGAGATTAGACCAAAGTTGCTTAGTGGACAGGGCAGGATCAAGTTTCCGGGAGTAAAATTCACGCTTGGCCGATTTGACTTTGTTATCAATTAAATTGCGAAGATTTTTGTATTCACGAAGGAAGCTCAGGATCCTCGTTCTGCGATAACGTCTATACAAGAACTCACGCTCAACAATCAAGTTGCGAATTTCGTAAGAAAACCAAGGACAAGATGGAGTTTTACAACGTCTTCTTGTAACTAAAGGGACACATTGATTAAATAGAGACTGAGTGAAAGAATTAAACAGATCGACTTTGGTGTCTACGCAGGTTGTATTATAGATACAGCCCAAGGTATAGACGAAGAAGCTTCAGAAAGGCGAGTAAAATTGATGTTATTGAAGTCACGATACGAAGAAAAGGCAGGCAAGGAGGAGGAAGGGTAAAAAGTAAAACGAAGCGAGAGGAAGAGAATATCGTGATCAAAGAAGCTGGGGGAGAAATATGGTTATGTTTTAACACTGAGTTGGTGGAGGTAGCAGTGAGTACATCAAGGAGCGATGGATTATGGCAGTTTAAAAATGTGGGCAGTTGATTTAGAATACGTAGATCCAATGACCCCAAGAAGTACTTGAGTGTATTCGCACGTTCATTAGCCTTCAGTAAATCAACATTAAAGTCACCAGCAGCAATTATATTATCGTAATGACGGGAAAGCCTAGAGACAAGATCAAAAAAGTTACCAGCAACATCAGGAGTAAACACATTAGGTGGACAGTAGACACAATAACACATTTGTCATGGGATGATTTTATTTCTACTGCTATAAATTCAAATTGTGAGCCAGTGGACTGGCCCACTACTTTTGAGGAGAGAGAGGAGGTAACATAAATAGCAACACCACCCCCTGTATGACCCAAGCGATCATTTCGATGCAAAGAAAAAGTAGGCAAGGAAACATAAGAATTTGGGATTTCTGGTTTAAGCCACGTCTCATTGACTACAATAACATGCAATTTAGTGTTATCAAAAATGTATCTCAGTTCATCTATTTTATTCCTCAAACTTCTTGCATCAGGTATCCGCCCGACAGGCCTTGGCATGCAGCTGACGTCAGGAGTCCGTACAGACATACAGGCAAAGACGACAGTTGTTTGTTCAAGTGTAAAAATGTTCATGGTCTCAACGAAAACTTTAAAGTCACAAACAGATTGGTGACTGGGAAACCTTTAAAATACACGAACCACCATATTTGTTCACACAATGGGCAGGCGACGTGAAGAAATTGAATGTATGGGGAATACTCTCGCAGACGGCCGCTTCCGCGCCAATATGTTTGTGCGGCTACAGACTCACGGAGTGAATCTGCGCGAACAATCGCGAATGCGAGTGTGGATGATTTTTCGCGCCTAGTTCGCGCCTTGGTTTCAGGTCCAACTGGATACGGCGTGAATTTATGCCTTAAATACACGACTCGAGACTGAATAGAAGTTCAGATCTTCAACTACAGGAATCGCACTTGTCGAATTGTAGCGCAATGGAATTCTAGTATGAATACTTACGTTTTGGTAGTTGTGTGTCCATTACAAGTAGTAAAGAGAGTGAAATAGTGTTAATACTAGAGATTTTTTAAAATTTGAAAAATCTCACGTGAAAATAAGGGGAAGGGGAGGGGGTCGAGCCAAATCTCACGACATCTTACCATCAATCGGTCGCATGCACCTTAATAAAAAAAAGTAGATTTCATAGAAATGAAAATTAACATGGTCCAATGTTTCATCAACAAACCAAGTCTTTGCAATTAAATAATGCTTTTTACGATATGAAATAAAAATAATGTTTTTTTGCAACAATCGAACCACGAAGCCATAAGATCATTTGCGGTGGTAAATTTTCATCTCAAATACTTTTTGTTATTATCTCCATCTCCGCCTTTCGAAGACCCGATTAAATTTTTAATATTAAATTTCGTGTCTTTGTAGTACCCTGCAGGCGATTTCATGAAAAGATTTTACAAATTTATGGCCGCGGAACATGCAAATGGAACAAGTGATTGTGTGAAAAATTAAGTGCTCTTTGTGAATACCAAAATCTCTGGAAATTATCATTTTATTGATAGAGAGAATGCTTGTTGAACAATGCAAATATGATCATGGTCACTTCAAGAAGAAAAACAAGTGAATAAAAAAGGAGATGTTGCGGAATTAGAAAAATACTTCTATTTTATAATTAATTCATACTAATTTAGTATACTAGTCTGCTAAAGAATAATAGTCCAGTTCAATTAGGAATTGCAATTGCATTTTACGATGTACGAATTTTTTTTTGGCATTTGTTCGGGTACATCTGACAATAATAAAACCAAATTTGTGGGGTCGTAGTTTGTTGGGAAAAGTCGCCATCTTGTAAAAGAGGGTGAGGCTGTTTATAACAAATAACTGGATTGCATGCAATGATAGCTGAAAATTATCAATGGCAATTATCTACAAAATGAGCAATTACTACGTTGGTTGAACAGCAAAAAAGAAAGCTGTTATGTTGGCGTTGAAAACAATGATCCTCAGCTACTATTTCCCATTACTATAATTTTCCAAAATTGTTAATTAAATAAAAATATAGATAACTCCACACTTTACATAAAATTCTTATTCATCCGAGCCGTGAAACTGGCTGGAATCGAGTTATTCATCGAGAAGTATCGTAAGTTTCGCGGTTGACTTTTCACCCGCTATGTCGCGGACATGAAACGACATGGAGTTTCGGTCAATAACCCATTTGAAAAATATTTTAATGCCCGTATTTTTGCTGTTTACTACTTTTTCATATAAGCAGCCGTTAACGAGATATTAAGCAAAAATGGCGTTATCAGTTATTATTTCAGGCAAGTGCAGTGCGAACTTTGGCGTTGGATTGCTCGCAAACTATGTATATAAGCGAGAACGACGACCAAGGGCTCATTCTAAAGATAATTACTTGCACGTTTTTTAGTGGGCATTAACCTAGACAAATTAATATCTTACGAGTTAATCACAAAAAAACTGCATTCAACACCAACCAAATGAGGTTGAACTTTGAGCGGCCATAACTGTGAGCCAAATCAACTTACAGACCTCGTTGTAGATAGCTCATTTTGTAGATAATTTTATTCTCCAACACCTTGCCATTGGCCATTTTCAGCTATCATTATGTTATAAACTACCTCTAGTTATATGTTATAAACTACCTCTCCCTCCTTTTCAAGATGGCGGCTTTTCCCAACACACTACGACCCCACAAACTTGGTTTTATCATTGTCAGTGATGTACCCGAGCAAACGCCAAAAAAAAAAATTCGTACTATACATTGTAAAATGCCCTTTTTCTACTTTCACTCGACTATAATATCAATTCGTAAAATATTTTTGGATGAAACAGTCAGTGTCAAAAGCTGGTATACACCGAACATTTCCTACATCTAAGGTGAGAAACCCCTAAGTAGCAAATAATAATGGGAATATTTTGGAGAAAAAGTACACCTTGGATATCGATTTTTAGTTAGTTGTTATAATAAAATAAAAAATGAAGTGGTTCAGGTGGTGGAAAAGAAGAAAGATCCAAAAAGATACAGTGAAAAGTTAGTAGACAAATAGAAAATAACCAATTGTTCTTCTAGGTATACATGGAGTCCTGTCACAGCTTGTACAACGGGTTATGTGTTAGAGTATACACAAAAAATGATCGCCAGAAAACATAAAAAGGTGGTCTATCTCTGCCCGTTTTTAAGCTTTTTCAATTTCGTTGTTAGGAAAAAGGTGTAGTTTCTTCTTCTTATTTGATCCGTTAGCTGGCGGTCTGAGAGAGACGTCTCCGCAACGGATACGCTGCTGTCGGTGCCGCTGGCTCACAAACTCTATTCATCATTCGTTTCCATTCTTGCCGGTTTTTGGCGACGTCTCGAGAATCGGTTACTGATAAATCGTTGATCCTTTAGGTCATCCTCGACATTCTTTAGCCAAGTTTTCTTCGGTGCCTTTTCGGATTCTCCAGTCTGCGGAACGGTCTCGCCAGAGAAGTTTACATGGCAAGCGGTTATCATCTATTCGGAAAACATGTCCAAATCATCGTAGTCGACGTTTTTGCATTTCTTCTTCGATCAGTGTCTGCTGAACGCATATTTGTCTGTCTCGTTTCAAAGACGAGGATCTGCCTCAAGCATCGCATTTGGAAGACCTAGTGTCCACGTTTCAGATCCATAAAGAAGAATCGAAAGGATCAACGTTCGGTAAAGGCGTACTTTTGTTTTGATGAAATTATTGGTTCGTTTCCATATGCACGGACGGGCGAATTTTACGATCAGCTCCAATATACGCTGGATATAATGTAGGTACCTCGAACCCAATTAATAATACTCTCGCCCATCGGGCGAGTTTCAAATGGCATCATCCAACAAAATTTCGCAATACCGAAGAAAGGCAATTTTCGGAGTCTATTGTGGAGTGCGCTATGGAGTTGTGCCCACCTATCCGTAAACGGACGCAGCCAAAGATCTCGGACAGCTGTCTGGACCTCGAACGACTAGCGGAAGCGAATGAAACATAAAGAAGTTCGACATTGAACAAAGAAGTTCGACAGAAAGTGCAATCGGAACGAGAAACGTACTGAAATAACGTTGCGGCCGAAGAAGAAGCGGCGTCGAGGCGCGAGTACCGGACGCTGTTCCAGACAATCCGGCGGTTAGACGGCAAAACAACATCAACAAACGGCAACATCAAAAAATTGGATGGAACTTTCGTGTCTTATCCCCATGAGCGCCTGCAGCGGTTGAGGGAATTCTTCCACCAGCTGGTCAACCAAGATCCGCCACAAGGTCCAGCAGCAGAACCGCCAATTATCGAACAGCCGACGAATCAGTTTCTCGATACCGAACCGACAATTATCGAGGTGAAGACGGCAATCAAATCGCTGAAAAATGGAAAAGTGCCGGGAATAGGCCAAGTAACCGCCAAACTTCGGGATTTCCGCAAGCGTGCTTAGGAAGGGTTCACCAAAAGTGGTAAGTATCTTTTTGCTTAGGGCTGGACACTGACAGGTGTGTAACACTTTCCTCTTCGTCTATATTCTGACAGCTTCTGCAAAAATCATAGATTTCGAGACCTAAGCGGGCCGCATGCGTCCCTATCAGACAGTGTCCGGTCAGCACTCCCACTGTAACTGAGAGGTCAAGTCTACCGAGGCTCAGCAGTGAGATAGTCCGCCTGAGATCGTAAGAGGGCCAAGTCGTTTTGGCCAAGGTACATTTGTTAAGATCTCTCCAATGCTTTTCTGCTAATTGCATCGTGAGGTGTTTGCATCGGAGTTTAAAGGAGGCCCAACCCTTTCAGTTTCTGTGGGAATATTGACAGCGTCTAGCATCTTAAAGTGCCCTCCTCTAATTCCGGTCCAAGATCCAGATTCTTTTATTCTGAGCGCTGCAATAGTCGCATTTTCCCTTGCCACAAGGTTCCAAGGAGGGAGGTATAACATAACGTTTGTTTAGGGCATCTTAGTCCAGTCAAATTAGGGTTTCACCTCGGAATTTGAGGTAATAAGCTGAAAATTGGCATGAAGCTTTGTTTTGGCATTTTACATGATGTGTCAAAAGTCACATATAATCTCGTGTCCGCGTCTTGAGATATTAGAGGTCAAAGGTCACAAAAATCAGTTTTTCGCAAATATCTCGTAAATTATCGGCTTTACGCAAATTTTGGTTGAGTAAACTTTGTTCATTAGACAAATCTGCATAAAACTGTCTTGTACAGAATTTACGTAGAATCAATAGTTTTGGAGATATGGGGCTGAGAAAACTCGAGCATCGTGCTGCATTCTTTTCCTCGCCACCTTGGAAGTAGAACTCAAGCAGCCTATTTGCATGGTATCCCCAGTAGGCCTAGTCCATAGGTTACAGGTTATGAAATAATTTTATTGATTATCTTTCTAACTCTTCTATTTCCACTTCTTTCATATTGCCATCTTCATCTGTAATCATCTCAGAAGAGAATAATGAAAGGTGGTCGGCGTTATGATCGTTCAATTCAGGGTTAATGGGTGTATCCTCGGACATTGAATTGAGACACGACGGGTCCCGACAAGAACCATACGCTACGGAACATAACAATTTCACTTTTCTGCATTTACTTGTCAAATTACAGTTTGACCTCGGAATGAGAGGTAATAAGCTGAAAGTTGGCATGAAGCTTTATTTTGGCTTTCTAAATGATGTGTCAAAAGTCTCATATAATCTCGTGTCCGCGTCTTGAGATATTAGAGGTCAAAGGTCACAAAAATCAGTTTTTCGCAAATATCTCGCTTTCTATGCTTTAAGTGAAATTGTTATGTTCCGTAGCGTATGGCTCTTGTCGGGACCCGTCGTGTCTCAATTCAATGTCCGAGGATACACCCATTAACCCTGAGTTGAACGATCATAACGCCGACCACCTTTCATTATTCTCTTCTGAGATGATTACAGATGAAGATGGCAATATGAAAGAAGTGGAAATAGAAGAGTTAGAGAGATAATCAATAAAATTATTTCATAACCTGTAACCTATGGACTAGGCCTATTGGGGATACCATGCAAAAAGGCTGCTTGAGTTCTACTTCCAAGGTGGTGAGGAAAAGAATGCAGCACGATGCTCGAGTTTTCTCAGCCCCATATCTCCAAAACTATTGATTCTACGTAAATTCTGTACAAGACAGTTTTATGCAGATTTGTCTAATGAATAAAGTTTACTCAACCAAAATTTGCGTAAAGCCGATAATTTACGAGATATTTGCGAAAAACTGATTTTTGTGACCTTTGACCTCTAATATCTCAAGACGCGGACACGAGATTATATGTGACTTTTGACACATCATGTAAAATGCCAAAACAAAGCTTCATGCCAATTTTCAGCTTATTACCTCAAATTCCGAGGTTGACCCCTTTTTTTGCCTTATTTGACTGGACTATCTGTAGGTGTGGAGCGAAGTGCGCCTGTTTTGCACAACTTCGCACATCTTTGCACTTTCTGTAGTTTGTTTAGCACAGTGAACTTATTTAAGGTTGGCCACCATACTAAGAGTATAGGAGTATTGGACGGTCAATCGCTGTATAGATCCATCGTACTATGTTAGGGGAGAAGCCCCATTTCTTCCCTATGGAATTTTTACAAGCGAAAAGCGCTATGTTCGCTTTCTTAATGCGCTCTTCTGTGTTCTCATTTCAAAGGAGCTTTTTGTCCAGGGCTACTCCCTGATATTTGGCACTGTTAGTCAATTTGAGCCTTACATTGTTTGGCGGGGGAGGAATTCGGGGTGGGGTTTTATACCTCCTCGTGAAGAGAACTAATTCTGTTTTTTCAGGGTTAACGCTGGGTGGCAGCCCAGTTTAAAAGAGTTACTAACGCTGCCTTCATGAAATCACAGAGGACTTGTAGAAATTTTCCTTTTATGATGATAACAATGTCATCCGCGCACGCCAGTACATGATGTCCCACTGCCCCATGCGTCGCAGTTTACAGTCACGATCCATAGAAGTGGAAAACGTACTCCTCCTTGCGGGGTACCTCTGTTGATGGCTCTTCGGACCGAGCAGTCGCCAAGGTTTGAGCTCACGATCCTACCGGTGGTGCATATGGAAACGAACAAATATTTCCTTCAAAATAAAGTTACGCCTTTACCGAACGTTGATCCTTCCGATTCTTCTTTATGGATCTGAAACGTGGACACTGCTCAAACAAGAGGAAGCAGAAGCTCCAGGTCTCCCAAATGCTTGAGGCAGATCCTCGATACGCCCCGAGCCGAATCTTCTGCAATTCTTCGACAGACTCCCTACAGCTTCTTCTTTATTGTTGTATTAAACACTAAATCAATTTTATTAGAACCAATGTCCAAGAAGAAGTTTTACCGTACGATTGACACCTATTCAAGGTTTGAGAACGAGCTGCTTTCTTAGTTGTTTACTTACCAATTAGTCATAACGTCTAATAGTTTTGTAAGTCATAAAATAGACATTCGCTCATGCTGTGCCGAATGCGATTACTTTGTAATTATCTTTCATCAAGTTATTGATAAATGATTTGAATTTTTTCCCCTTTTTATTTTATCACCACTATTAAGCTTCACATAAAAACTATTCCAGTTGAATTTCGATGCTTGAAATGGCGAGTGAAAGGACAAATATGGAGCCAGCGGCAATAATTCGCATATGGAACGCATAATTTCCATACTACGTCGCAATAAGCCAATGCACCAGAATCTACCGAAAGCAATGTTGACGTGAGTCAGTCTACCTTCGCCAGGTCCATTTATGGAGGAAATCGAACGAAGCGCGACAACTGATCTTCCATAATTATCATGCGGCGGTCGCCGATATTGCCCCCTCGGATTGGTCTGCATTGGACACTTGAGATGTTTTGCAAATTTCAAAACGAAAGTGCAGTTAAGGCATTCTCAGTTTTCTTTGGCGTGTTTCTTCTGCCTCATTTGCGCATCTTCATGCTTGACATAATCTTGCGTGTTTTAAATTACCGGTTCGGCATTCTTATCGGCTGCACATCAGCGTACCTGTCTGAGTGGTAAATACAACCAGATCGTGGCTCACCTTTTCTCTTAATTATGGTTTGTCTTTCATGTCCGACGGTTATGCTTTCTGATCTTGGACTACGGTATTCCGGAATCTTAGGCCCAAATATAAACACTAGAAACAGTTAATGGCTGCTCCATCACCATTGCTCTCTCTTTTTCTCTCTCTCTGCGAATGGAGTGTTCTTTCAATTGAAAATCAAGATGACTTGCATAGAACTCGGCTCGGTTCGCACATCTGGCGGTGACGGTTTACGCAAAAGTAAATTACCTGGGCGGATATGTAATTAGTTTGGCTTCCGACCGTAACATGGTTCAGGTAGGTGTATTTTATCGTTGCGATTAAAAACTCTTTGGTCAAGTTTCTACCGAAGACATTCTGCATTGTCGAGAATTCGTTTCTCGATTTGTGAGGAATTTATTTGTGGATATCATTTATTACTGTCGGCGAAAAGGTGTTTTAGGAATGAGAATGTTTCTACTGTATTTGGGGTGTTGATGGTAATCAAATCTTGCGACGAATTTTTAGGTCATATCTGAATAATTTGAAAATTTATCATTGTTTGAAATATTACCTATGAATAAATTGATTTATAGCACTGCAACGAATAAGTAATGATTCATGTGTTTAGTAAAGCTTGTAGTTTCTAGTTTGTGTACGCAGATGTCAATTAAAATAATATCTCGGATTGTCAACATTTGTGTTTTGCGCAACAAAGAATGCGTAAACTAAGTCATCGTTAGTAATGGCATAGTAAAAAGCTTTGGTAAGTACCAAAGTAGAAATGCTTCTAGTTTTTGACGAGGCCCTACGAGTTACTTGTTAGTAAATGTGCGAAAAAATAGTCTGGAAAAAACTGCACCAGCATTTTTCTACTTGTAAATGCTAGAGAAAAATTATTCTAGTATTTCGCTACAAGGAACTCAAGAGCAAATGATAGACAGAAACTATTCTACCACACTCCTACAATTAACTCGAGAGGACAAATTTGCGAGGAAAAGTTAGTGTAAAGCGATTTTAGATCTTTTTTATATAGTATTTAGCGATCCTACGAGGATAGTGCCTTCCACGAGAGATTGGCTAGTTTTCTACAAGGGCTAACTAGTATATTGTGAGTTAATGGCCAATTTGCGACTAGCACTCGTCAGTTTCTGACTAGATTCTCCCTATAAGACACTTGCAAAGTTAGCGTTACACAATCTAACAAAGTCCTCACGAGCCTTCCTCGCCAGTTACTTGTTAGGGGTCGTTCATAAATTACATGAGGCGACCACCCCTCCCCCTTGGTGAGACGTCATGAGATTTGGCTCGACTCCCTCCCCCTCCCCCCTTATCTCACGTGAGATTTTTCAGATTTCAAAAATCTAGGATTTAATACTAAAAATACGTATTTACGGGCATAACAAGATTTAATTAAAGATAACTGATAATTATCTGCGGTAAGACCTATGGGGTGCGACAGCGAGGGAAACCCAACCTTCGCTGGAAGGATGCCATAGACCAGGAGCGCGTTCAAAAACGTCACTATAGTAAACCACGAGGTAAGCTGTGGTTATGCTACATCACTTCACTTAACCATGAAAGTTTATGTTTAACCTATGTTGGTTTTTGTGGTTAACTACGTGGTAAAGAAAATTTAAAATTTTTTTCCATAAAATAGTGTCGGCTATTTGCCTCAATTATTTCCAATAATTATATATTTAAAATAATCTCACAAATCCCACTTTGATTTGTTCATTATTAACATTAAAACAAATGTCAAAAAATTGTTTTTATTCTTCTTCTTCTTAACTATCGCTAACCATGCTCCCGAGCATGGTTAAAATTTAACTACACCATGGTTAACCACGGGAGTTTTTGAACGCCAAAAAGTTATGCTCGTGGTTATATTGTAGTTAACCACGGAGTTTTTGAACGACAAAAGTTTACCATAGTTAACCATAGTAAGGTTTTTGAACGCGCTCCAGGACGCTCAGAGCTTAGGGATGCAAAACTGGATGACATCGGCTCAGAATCGAGAATGGTCGAGAGAACCGCTTGTAATGGACGCACAGGTACCTAAACGTGAGCAGTCACACTCGACAATATTTTTATTACGCTAAAATTCGGTGAATGCCCATCATGTAGTTCTATATTCTAATGACCTTTTCGCAGGTCGGTGTTACTTGGCTCGTCGTACGACGCAGCATTCGTCGAGTCGCGCGTTTGGCTGGCCGGTGGCAACTAAGCAATCGAGGGGCTACTGTGATACTTTCTGGCGTCCGCATAAAAACGTTTGGCCTCTTTCACACACATGTCGAAGGCAGGCGTCTTATGCTGTAAACATGCTAAGGGCGACAGACGAATCCCTTTGCTCAGCGACTGTCTAAAACGAATAGAACACACCGCTTTTGTATGAAGTTGCACAATCTGCAGACCACTGCGATAACTACACCGCCGAGCTCGGCGACCGAATCAATCTAAGTTCTATTTCGTAGCCGTCACCTGTCAAAGTTGCATGTGCGCTGTGGCATGGGTTGGTGATGCTATTGTTGCGTGCTCCTGCGTGCGTGAGCAGCATACTCGGCCCTGCAGGATGGTTATTCCGGAGTGTGTTTTTAATTCGTGTCGCCGTCGCTCTTAGTGTGTGCTCACAACAAATTTCGTCGGGCCATTCGATGTGGCCAAGGAAAATAGTTTCGTTGTCGCCCTTAGTATGTTTACAGAGTTATGCATTTTGTTCCGCTCGGACTACCAGCTGACGGATTAAAGAAGGAGAAACCTTTAAAAATCGTGAAAAAACATCACGAATTTTTCAAACGTACTTTTTTGACGGGGAATTCTTTTTTTTATTTAATACAAATTTTGTTTTGAATAAAAAATATTTAGTTTCTTGAGTAAAAAATTAAATTAGTTGGGATGTGGGTTTGACCCCTTCGGTCCACACGATTAACTTCCCAGTATGATGAACGAAGATGGAATAAACTGACTTCTTACAAAATAGTTATACGTTTCGCACTGGTGGAAAATTGGCTAGTATCAGAACTGATGACAAAGCAATCCCGAGAGAAGCTAGTTCAAATAACTATAATAGTAGTAAATCCGCAAGATTTTCTAGAGAATTAGTTTTTCCTGAACGTTAGCAAACAAACATGTCCTCCGCATTTCGTTCGATGCACTAAAGCGGGTGTTCAAATTCGTATTGAGCGTGTTGAAGCGCTGTTGACAAACTGAGAAGCGAATGACTTCATTTGGAAATTGCAAAGCTTTCCGGAGATATTAGCAAAACTGTAACTGTTAAGTACTTGTCAGACTTGACCAAAAAGAACAAATTTGGCGGTAACTACCGGAAATCCCGGGATGAACCGCAATTTCCTGAAACTGTATCACGTGTAGAAAACAATTCCCCGTCCAAAAGTGCTAATCCAAGGTTTGAAAAATTCGCGCTGTTTGTAAAGGGTAACGAAATTTTTGCATGATTTTGAAAGGTTGGCGGATTTTGACAAGTGATGTTTTGTTCGAAGGCTATCGCTGTGCAGAACCCAGAAAAGATCACTTCATTTAGAAGGGGTCTCATTCCATCGAGTTTATTAGATATTAGCAAAACTTGTCAATTTAAGGTCTTTCTGACAATTAGCCGAAGTTTTTCTATTTATACAAAAAAGGCCCGACCGAATATTATAAAAAAATTTTCTGAGCATATCTACGTTAATATTCTTTTTTCGGTACCTCAATGAAGTCGATATAGTTTTTAGGTCGTGCGGTTTCATGCAGGTACAAAAATCATAAACGTCGTTTAAACAAAAAAACGCTTCGACCAAATTTTATGAAAATCTTTTCAGATCATATTTTGGTTAATACTCTTCGAACGGCACGTCAACTAAGTCGATATCTTTTATAGTTCGCGCGATATCGTGCAGGTACAAAAATCACTTATGTCATTTAAACCAAAAAACCGCTGGACCGAATATTATAAAAATCTTTTCAGATTATATTGTCGCTAATACGCTTCGAACGGCATCTCAAGTAAGTCAATATCTTTCGTGGTTCGGGCGATATCGTACAGGTACAAAAATGACTTACGCCGCTTAAACAAAAAAAAACGGCTCGAACGAATTTTATGAAAAACTTTTCAGATCATATTTCAGTTAATACGCTTCGAACGACACCTCGACGAAGTCGATATCTTTTTTGGTTCGCGCGATATCGTGCAGGAAAAAATGACCACATACGTACGCACACACACACACATACTTCCTCCCAATTTTTTGCTTAAAATGCTCCTGGGACCTTGAAAGATGAAAATACGTCGAAAATTTCGATTTCGATTTTCGGACCGATTACAATAACTTCCTATACTGGGAAGTTAAAAGTCTTATTTCAAAAAAGACCTATCTTGGTCAAAAAGTATAAGAATTGAGCGAAGAAATACAATTGCTTGGCTCAAGAATTTCTAGTGTCTTACTCTGAGACAGCATTCTCATGTTAAGACTGAAAAATGTTTCTACTCAAGACAACGAAACGAAGACTATGGAATTGCTGGAATCAAGACAATTTTTCTATCAGTGTAGTTTTGCTAATATCTCCGGAAAGCTTTCGAGTTTCCCAATTAAGTCATTCACTTCCCTGTTTATCAGCGGCGCACCACCACACTTCGTAGCGAAGGAAGTACGAAGGAAATGTTTGTTTTCTTTCGTTCAGGAAAAACAAATTCTCTAGAAAAATCTTATGGATTTACCACTATTACAGTTATTTGAACTAGCATCTCTCAGGACTACTTTGTCACCAGTCAATTTCCCGCTAGTGCGAAAAGTATTACTATTTTGTAAGAAGTGAGTTTATTCCGTCTACGTTCATCATACTGAGAAGTTGATCGTGTGGACCGACGGGGTCAAACCCACCTTCATTTAGTTGTATTTGGAGGTGATCACTGTAACATTTGGTGGTGACAGGCTTACAAACAGGATTGTTTTGCAAGTGATATTTGCTCAGTGATATTGGAGCGCAAAATATACGTGAGTTAAGTATCTGATATTCCTTACATCGAATTTTCCTATGATGAAATTTGAATTGTATTTAAACATATATATGTATATATGGTGAGAATTGAGATTATAGCCGTCCGTCCGTAATATCAACCAGTATACTACTCAGTGAAAAAGGGTAAGTTCAAGTGCTTACGCTGTGATTAACAGTGCTGTGTTCGATTGGGCGATAGGCACACAATTTCCGCCAGGTTTTCAAGCTTTAGCTACTTCAAAATAGATAGGTTTTTGCTTTCTATACACTGTACTGCACTTCTTTCAAAATATTCATTGTACTATGATTTATCAATTGAGTTAAAATATTATGATCCTTACTTCTTCATATTTTAGATTGTAACATAAGACACGAGAAAATGAAGAAAAAAAGTACAATAATAAAGAACATATAGGTACACATAAGTATCTACGCGAGGTTTCACTTCTGTCTTGTGTTCGTTAATGCACGATCATACTTTTTTTAGAACTTTTTTATCTGAAGGCGTGTTCTCAACTAAATAGTTGATCAACTCTAGGTTCTCACAGATTTTGTTCAAGTTTTCTGGAGCAACTTTAATCGCTCAACTAAATTTGAATCGTGTGAAGCTTATGTTGGCGATTTTGTATGCTTTAAGTAAATCTAGAAGGAAAATTACTTAAGTTCATTTTTTCCAATGAACCAAGTTAATACATTTTTTTTTATTTTCACGGCAAATCAAAAACCTTGTAAATTATTACTAATTTTTTATTTTGTATACAAAATATTTCGTTTCAACGAGAGTATTTTTAAATCGAAATTCTCTGAGTTAGATCACTTTTTTATTAATAGGAAATCTCCGCTAAAATATCTATGATTTATATTTACAAACAGATCAACCTGAATTCAAGTGCAAAATGTCAGAATATATCTCTCAAATTCTGTGATGCATGCCACCTAATTTTCATAAAAAATTGTAGCTGTGAGCCAAATGTACTGGCAATTTACAATCTGCTTGCTTACCCTCCACGATCGGCGATCGGTATCGTTGCAGAATTTATCTAAATCTAAATTTAACACACGATTTACTCAGGCCGATCTAAAGATCTTACTTTGTCGGCTAACATGGGATGCAGAGCCGTTTTCACATTTTTCCTTTTCGTTTTGTAAATAACCGCGAGATTTCAGCATCCCATATTTTATGGAACATAAAAATTTCTTTTTAAAAAGGGCGTGGCTGATGTAAAAGAATGTGAAAATTGAACGAGCCAGAAATGCTTTTTGATTAGCAGGTATTGGACGTAAACATTGATTAGTGTATTTTAGTGAATTTTTTTGGGAATCAGCTTTGGGAAAATGCTATAAGGAGTTTATGTTAACATGGATTTTTATGTTTAAAATGTCAAAAGTAAAACTAGATTTAAATTTGATTAAACCTTTTTAAAATAAGCAAACTTTACAATGATCAGACAGCGTGTCAAGGTTTTGCTACCCACGTGAAATGGAGAGCATTTAGAGCGTTTTAATTTTACACTTTCATTTAAAAAACCAATGAAATATCGAAATATCCCCTTGTTTTTTGTCGGTAGATCATTTTCGAAATCTCTTAATTTGTAGAATATTATTGCATCATCTTTTTCTTTTTATGCTTTTTTACGATAAAACCAAGTTTAGGAGTCACCCTTTGTACTACCAGTCTGTCATGTCGTTAAGGTCATGGTGCAATGTCTAGTATAACATGCCTGGTTTGAAAGAGAGAGGAGAATAGGATGGGTTAGGGGGTCTGGGAGATGCTCAAGGAAGTGTCGACGAATCTTACGTTTGAGCTCTAGCGTGTTGTTCGAGTTCGGAAATACTGACGGCGGGAGATTATTCCACAGTCGAGTTGTTCTATTTATAAACGAATTTCTAGACTGTATTATGCGCGAATGACTTAATTTGGAAATTCTAAAGATTTCCGGAGATATTAGCAAAACTATTCAATGTAAGGTACTTGTCAGACTTGACAAAAAAAAATTTTTTTGGTAGCTTCTGGAAATCCCGAGATGAACCGCAATTTCCTGAAACTCTAGGACGTAGAAAACAATTCTCCCTCAAAAAAGTGCTCATCCAAGGTTTGAAAAATTCGTAATGTTGGTAAAAGGTGATGTAATTTGTGCACGATTTTTAAAGGTTGTCGGATTTTGACAACTGATATTTTGTTGGAAAGCTATCTTTGTGCAGAATCCAAAAAAATCACTTCGTTTAGAACGGATCTCATTTCATCAAGTTAATTAGATATTACCAAGATTTATACATTTAAGGTCTTTCTGACACTTAGCCGAAGTTTTTCCATTTAAACAAGAAAGCCCGACCGAATTTTATGAAATTTTTTTTAGAGCATTTTTTCGTTAATATTACTCTTTCGGCACCTCAAAGAAGTCGATACAGTTTTTGGTTCGCGCGGTATCGTGTAGGTACAAAACATCGAATCACGAACATCGATTAAACAAAAAAACGCTTCGACCGAATTTTATGAAAAGCTTTTCAGATCATATTTTCGTTAATATTCTTCGAACGGCACCTCAGCTTAGCCGATATCTTTTATGGTTCGCGTGATATCGCGCAGGTATAAAAATCACTTATGTTGTTTAAACAAAAAACGGCCCGACATAATTTTATAAAAATCTTTTGATACTATATTTTCGTTATAACGCCTCGAACTACACCTCAAGTAAGTCGATACCTTTTGTGATTCGGGCGATATCGTGCAGGTACAAAAATCACTTAAGCCGTTAATACGCTTCGAACGACACTTCGAAGTCGTTATCTTTTTTGGATCGCGCGAAATCGTACAGGAAAAAATGACCACATGCGTACGCACACACACACACATACTTCCTCTCAAATGTTTGCTTAAAATGGAATTGGGATCTTGAAAAATGAAAATACGTTTAAAATTTCGATTTCGATTTTCGTACCGATTGCAATAACTTCCCTATACTAGGGAGTTAATATTAGAGTTATTTTGTTAAGCATCACAAAATGATCGTATATGTACAATCTGTGTGTTTTTAGTCGAGATACAGTTTTAATTAGGTACTAATTCTCGTAATATTTGTACATACACACATTGACTTTACTACGAGAATAATGTCTTCTATACATTGTGTTTGTCTTACATTAGTTAATTTTTTGTCACAAGGGCGTCGTTTTTTAATTATTTTGTTTTTCCCAAATATCACGTAATTTTTTTCAAGAAATAGTGTAAAATTGCGAGAAAACTAAGTTAAATTAATTAAAACATTTTTCTCCACTAAACACCATCATTCACTTACAGGCCCGATGAAGGATACGGATTACTTAGCCTGGCCAAGGGATGATACTACAGGTAAAGTTATGATTCCCTACAGACAAACTTGCGAAGACAACAGCTTAGCATAGCATTTTGATATTTCAAGTGCAAAAATGTTCATGACCTCAACGAAAATTGCAAGGCGGCTCCAGATTGCAATGCTTTCCGTTCTAATTGGATACGGCGTGAATTCTTGGTGTAAATTCACGGTTTGAGAGTTAATAGAAGTTCAGATCTTCTGCAAATCCTGGCTTTGGCATTACTGATAACTTCAACGAATGGTTTTTCCATAGCTATTACCTGCCTTATACCAGAGACACACTAGCACCCTTAATCCCGATTATGACGTCAAAATGACGAAGATCAATATAAAAGATATGGAAATGAAATGGAGACTACGTCATTCTGGCATCATAACCTGGATTAAGTGTGCTAGTGTGTCGAGGGGATTAGATACACAGCATAACTCGATTTACGCGTGAGACAGATTGCAAATACTCATCTAGCTTACATGGGATATGAATTCAAACCTAATAAGGCCCGTTTACATCAAATCTCCCTTCTCATCTCTTTTTTCGCACAGCAATTTGATGCTTTTCTCTTTGTTACATAAACGTGGATTCGACGTTGATGGATAGAGAGCGAACCATGCCACCTTCTATGCGATAACACAATTCCAAATTGCGTTTCCACTTTGCGTTTAGAATGTACACGGCCCTAAACTCTGAATTCTGACTGAAAATTATACTCGGTACTCGATTCTACACTACAAACAATGATATGAGTAAAGACTCGGTCAAAAGTATCGAGAGTAGACTCACAAGCCAAATACTCATATGTTAAGAATCTAGTACCGATCCCGTATCCGCAGTAGCCAGTAGTCTAAGACCTGTTCTGTTCTAGGCTGCACTGCGTAACTTTAGGTCTTTTTGGGAATCAATAACCGACCGTTCATTCTGAAGTGCAGGTTTTAAAAAGTATGAAACATTTTTTTATTTAGAAATTTTTGAGAATTTCAATCTCCTTAAAGGGGCCCCGAATCTCTCAAGGTTATGTGGCGGCCCTGACAACAAGCGGGAAAAGCGAGTGGAGTAGAAGAGGGGCAAGAAGGGGTCCAAATTATCAGTTGTTTCAAATGAAATCTTAAACACGACCGGGCCGACTTCCTGTGGTTACGCCCGTAAATACGTATTTTTAGTGTAAAGCTAAAGATTTTTTAAAATTTGATTTGTGTGATTAGGGGGGAGGGGGTCGAGCCAGATCTTACGACATCTCACCAAGAGTGGGCGAGTCTTTGGGAAGTGTAAGTACATATAGGAATCTTAGATATGCGGATAGATTTTCGGGGCGAACTCAGTAGCGTATTGAAGGGTTCCATGCACTCAATCAAATCTACAACATCATCTACAACAATAACTGCCCCGTTCTGATGAGGACGTGTAACAGGAAAACTCCATAGTGGAATAACGAGCTCTCCAAGTTGAGATCCACTACGAGGAAATTATTCAACGCAACTAAGAAGAGCGGCAACTGGGAGTTATAAGCTCGCAAACCAGCTATAACAGGGCGATACAATAGCTAGGGCTCTAAGTAGACGCAGTCTAAGTAGCATTTTCTGCAACTGGATTGACTCTATGCTGAGAACTCGCAGACTAATGGTCTCATGTTGAGGGGTCTCTGGAGGGCACTATAGCAAAAGGTTGCCCACAGGGAGGAGTTTTATCTTCACTTCTCTGGTGCCTTGTTGTGGATGAACTCCTAGAGCTGCTCAGCGGTCGAAACATTTTCGCCCAAGGTTACGCTGACGATGTCGTCATAGTAGTAACTGGTTAAAATGACGGAGCCATGTCAAGGCGCCTGCAGCAGGCACTAGATTTGGTCTCTAGCTGGTGCGAAAGCGTAGGTCTAAAAGTCAATCCCGACAATTCGATTCTGGCTCCTTTCACCTGGAAACGATCACTACCGGGAATTTGGGAACCTACATTCGCAGGCATAACTATAGGCTTTTCAGAACAAGCCAAATATTTAGTGACGTTAGATGGAACCAGCGCATGGACACTCTGATGAGCAGAACGCGCATATCCCTGTGGGCTTGCCGCAAAGCTTGTGGTTCCACCTGGGGTTTGCAACCGAAAACCCTGTATTGGATATACACCACCATCATTAGGCCCATGGTAACTTATGGAGCTTTAGTTTGGTGCATAGAACGAAGCTTAAGGGTCCCATAACCAATTTAAGCAAAATTCAAAGAATGGTCTGCCTCTCCATCACTGGGGACATCCGCACTTCCCCGACGGCAGCGCTGGAGACTCTCCTCAATTTAGCACCCCTTCACCTTGAGGTAGAGAATTCCGCTATAAACGCGGCGTTGCGGCTGAAAGTCAACATCATAGAATAGATTCCGGAAGCGGAGATGCTATCGGACAGCATGCCCTTTAAAATTTCAAAATTTGAGCAGCCATACAGCTGTGTACATACAGAATAGGCTAACCAACCTGGACTTTTCATAAAGTATTGCCGGGCGGACTAGTTTAGTACACGGATGGATCTACAACGGAGACAGGTGTAAGCGCCGGAATCTGGAGTTAAAGCCCCATATTTGGCAGGGCGAAAAACCTAGGCACTATAGCAACAGTTTTTCAAGCAGAGGTGTACGCTATTCTGGCATGCACTCATGATAACTTAAGAAGGGCCTACCAAAATGAGGGCAGGATTAGTATAATAGGCCAAATTAATGCCGCAGTACCTTTGGATTGGGTCCAAACAGGAAAAAACGCCGGGAGGGGGGTCGTAAAATCGCTAAAATCGCCGCACGTTATTTATGTACGGCCTCTATTTTCTCGTACAAACTTTCTTTCCTAAAGAATAAAAATAATCGTAAAATTGTTGCTCAAATTTTCCAATTTGGATTCTCTATATCAGAACAAGAATGTGCCATTATCAAATGATCGCTTCCATATGATAATGATCGTCTATATGGACTGTAGGAAGTTACCCGTAGGTAGAGCTAGTAATTTTTCAATGACAACTAATTGAACACTCTCACTTTCATGGCAGTATCCCGTCATCATGATGAATGAATATTTTCCTCCAGAAAACTATTATATTTTTTATACAATTTCTTTCCATCAAAACAAAAATCTGATAAAAAAAAACTGAAAATTAAATTTCCATATGAATTTATAAAATTCATTAAAAAAAATATAAAGCATTGCCGGTTTAACTTCACAAGACTTCCGAAAAAACCAGTATAATAACAAAAGATGCATAAAATATGCGAATAAATTCTGAAAACTTATAACACTGCCACAGTTTCAAGGACTGTTTACACAGATGCCAGGCAGATGATATTAAAGTTCATCAGGCCAATGTCAGAAGTCAAAATGATGAACGGCTGGATCTATTAGCATATCATCACTAATGGAATTAGTTGAAAACATCAGAACTGAGATTCACAGCGGGTCTGCGGCGCGGCTCTTGCGACAGGTTTAAATTCCAATTCGATTGCACAGGGAAAAGGGAAATAATTAGGTTACTAGTGAATTGATCAACGCATCCGACGAATCAACAAATTGAACGTAATGAACTTCCCTTTGAAAATGCGTAATCGGTGTTTTTGTTTATATAGTACAGAATTTTGTTAAGTGCATGTGAAAATACGAATGGGGCTTGGTCCACTATTTTTCATTGAAATCGTTCTGGTGCTGACCGCAACGATTTTCAAATTCAAATTAATCTAATTTTAGAATCTGGCTGCCGCTGCTAGCAGAGCACCACAAAAATGCCTATTTGTACCATTACGCCAAGATGCCGCCAGAATATATTTTTGGTTGTGTCTAATGCCACCACTTTTGTTTTAACAGCCATAGGCAGCTTCAATGGGAACAGATGTGATGTTATTGTCTCAGTTGGTCAGCAAAACGGAAGATATTTAATTTTTTCTTAACAGTGAGAAACCTTCTTCCAATCCGATTTATTCCAGAAGTGCGCCGCCGCCCGAGATGTATTTAAACCGTGACATCACCGTTCATGGTCGACTTAGTCAACTCTATGCGCTTGCGCCTATCGTAAATTTTCTAAATCTGATCTGATCGAATTGATGTTGCTTTCTAATTGTAGGCCAATCTTTAATGATTATTGAGCAAGTTTTATGTTACCCAGGCGCATGTCGCGAACTCCAAGTTAAGTTGTAAACCCAGATTGTTAATTTTAGTATTTTTCTCCAATTTATCGAACGCTGCAATTGCGATTATTTCGAATGTGTTATAATAAATTCCATTGAAGTTACGAGTATATGCAACTCCACGCTGGCAAACCCCATATGATACAAAAGAAGCACCAAAATGTCTCCTCTTTTATCTTAACAATCAACTCGGAGACTGAGGTTAGTGCGCTAAGTAAACAACAGAGACGCAAAAGTCAAGACTTGTGTGACTTGAGGCTAATATTTTCTTCTTAGACCGAGGAGCATTATTTTCTTCTTCTAATTTTTCTTAAGGTTTTTGTTATAAAAGATACCGGGTTATGCAAGAATCTCTCTCAAGTCTATACGGTTTCTGGCTAGCGATATTAAGCTTAAAGGAGGCCAACGTGTTTTTTATTGCCTGGTGTGGTGTTCCTGTCATTCGGTCATAAGTGCTGAGCACTGTATATATCAAGATACACATGCGGGTTCATAATTTTACTTTAGGATGGAGATATTATTTGTAGGTCAGTCAGCTATTTTTAGAGCATTGGTTCCCATGATTATTGAGAGATTTTTTAACTCTTTGCTGGGTTTTAATGTTTGTTTGCAATAAGAAATGATGCCAACAAAAATTCTAAACTTTGTTTAAATAAAAGTTTGAGGAATTGGCAGAAAGTTTACATAAACTTGAAATAAATCAAGAGAGTAATTAATTATAGAAAGTTGATTTACGTAAAAAAACTGTTGCCGGGCTGAAGAGAATGAACTACAATATAATTAGAAGAGTTCATAATGAACAAATTTGAACAGACACTTTTTATTCTAGGAATGTGAATAGTTGCTAAGATCGTCAGACCCATGGTACAATAATACAAGGTAGGCTCATAAAGAAAAGCTCTAGCTTCGTGACGTCACTCAGATCTCAGTTCATAAGGGGAAAAAGCTTTCCCCTGACGTCACTCAGATCTTTTCTCTAACAAATTGCGCTTAAGCTTTTCAAGATGGAAACAGCGCTATTCCTTACGAGTCTACCTGGTATTATTGTACCATGGTCAGACCTGTGTCTTTTGTCGTTATTGCTTATTGTTTTTCAAATTTTGCCAAAGTATGTAGGTATAGTTGTTTTCAAACCTCGTGACATCCCGCGCATGTTCCCCAGCTAAGCTCTTAAAAATGTTTAAAAGTTCAGACAAAAGCTTCAGTTAACTCCTCCTATCAAATCACTTGTTGCCATGTAATCAGTCGCGACTGCATATTGCTACCGGGAGGTGTATCTTTCTGGGACTTCAATGATTATTTAAAAAATTTACAAATTATGACTGAAAACACCCGTTTTTATATATTTTTTTTATTTTAAGGTTATTATATTTTACACATATGCTACAGAAATAACTTGTAGTAATTTGTACTAAAAAATACGAAATTTGTGTTTTTATCACTTTGATTAGGGGAAAGGGGGGTAGCGCCGGCCGGCGGGTAGCCCCGGCCATAGGAAATAATCGTACTTCGCGCGACGTGACCTTGGAGTTCGTGTGATCTTTGTGTGCACTTACGAGCCATTCCACAAACCCTACCAGTTGAAGTCGACTGAACGACGCGTTCTGACGTGATTGAGTGCTTTGTGTTTTTGGTAAACTGCGACCGCATATCACGAATTATTTCGGCAACCATATTTATTCGAAAAAAGGACTGAAAAAGAGGACTGGATCCAATGCAAAACATGTCAAGACTGGGCTCAAGAAGCATGTGCAGATATAAATTCATCCGATTTGTACTACAACTGTGATGTATGTGCAGCCAAAAAACGGTTTGGTCACTAAATATGTAGGTGGCCGGAGCTACCCGCGATCTTAAAAATATACCAAAATTTGAATAGTATTTAAAAGTGGCTTTAAGTAGAAATTAATAATAGTTTTGTCCAAGTTTTCAATATTTATCATAAATAAATATAATATTGATTATTTCTTGTAGTATTCTTTATTTGTCTTTTAATAAATATAGCCATAATATTAAGTACAAAATTTTGGCCGGGGCTACCCCCCTTTCCCCTACTAGATTGTTGACGTTTCCTGCCAGTCGCATACGCGCTTCTGCCTAGGGAGGTTGTGTTGCTTGCGACTGCGGGGAACTGTCGGTTTATGAATGAAAACGCTCATTTATTCAAAGGAATTTTTTTCAGCATTTTTTTTTAAATTATTTTAAATTTAGAAATGAGAAATATTTCGCATAATTAAAGTAAAATTATGCTTATTATGTTGAATAAACTGCCTTTGTTGAGCAGGGGCTTTACATGTATTTAAAAGCTCTGCTCAACACATATAAAGATTAATTAAATTTACTCAATCGGCATGCGCCACAACCTTCTATATAGAAAGCCATATGCTCATGCCATGTTCACACACGCATGTAAGCAATTCGGTGGTCCGGGTGCAATATTCAGTTTCTGTCAAATCGTATGGAGAAGTGGATTTTAGAATTATTTTTTGTTATTGTTTAGCGAAATAATTATGTTAAAAGATAGGTATTTAGTCGATATGCATGACGACAATTGAATTAAAACGTTGGCATGGAAGTGATACCTAGAAATTAAGAAGTTTATTTCGATTTTAGTGTTTTTTAGTGTCTTACAGGGGAAACTATTATATTCATGTAAACCTCATGTGATTTGATTAAAGAAATTTAAAAAAATTGAGTGATTAAATGTGTTAATTGTAAAGGTAGCCACTTTGTTTACATTCGCGGTGGTTATCCCGTGTTTCATTAGAAAAAAATGTTGAGTTTTTCATGTTGTGCGGTGGTAAATAATAAAAATTACGTGCAGAAAAATGCTAAAGAAAGACCTAAAGTTATTGTTTTGATTGCCATTTAAATTGGGGCATATATGCATTTATGAAGGTTTTATCTTGGATATAAAGCCATTGCACATTTTGCCGATTACTGCTATACCCACAGTCTAGAATGATTTTATATCCAAAATTAAATATTTATACATAAATGCACAAAATATGCCCCAATTCAAATGTCAAACAAAACAATAACCTTAGCACTTTGTTTCACATTTTCTGCACTTATATCTTAAATAACTACACCATAATGAAGATACTATTCACTTTAAAATCACTGCAAATTCGATTACTATTGTTGGCCCACTGTATGGCACTAAAAAACACTAAAATTTAACTAAAATTCATGATTTTTGGGTATTACTTCCATGCCAACGTTTTAATTTAATTGTTGTCAAGCATATCAACTAAATAACTTTCTTTTAACATAATTAGTTCACCGAACAAACAAAAAATAATATAATTCTCTCTCTCTTTCACAGCAATATGTAATTATTTTTATAAAATTATTCGCGCCGAAATAATTTTACCGCGTTCGATTTGAGTATTTTCGTACATAACCTTGTTAGGTTTGACGTTTCAGCCGGACCACAAAATAATACACACACAACTGCCGTACATGGCTTTGTAGTATAGAAGGTTGTGCATGCGCCCATCCCTTCCCAAATTATTTTGTTGAGTTTTTTCAGTGTTTGTTGCCATTTTAACTAAAAAGAGGGGAAATGATAGAGCATTATTTATAAAATTTGGCAACGAGGTGCGCAGAACGGCTCAAATTTTTTGTGTCACGGAGTTTGAAAAATTCTATACATATGTATATAGGCGACGCCGCCAAATTTGAGAAAAGTAACGCTTGCCGAAACTGTCGAATATTTAAGGACATACTTTTATGAAGCATCCTTAATCGCGGTAACATCTTAGAGATCAGGGGTTCGTTTCCTGGAAAACATTATCCGCCTTCACTCAACACGCAAGTGGCTGTTGTGATGTGTGTATTATAGCAAGCAAGATGGCTACCCCAGTGGGAAAAAATTGAAGCTCTTCTTAGTAAGCAGTAAAGAAGTGCTTCCACATCGTATCTGTTGGAAGTTGTTAGGAAGATCGCTTACATAGAATGAATGCTTTAACGCGTTCTCCGCAAGAGAAAACTCGTGTTCAAATTCGATACTCAGCTGCTGCAAGGCTCTGGTTGCCAAAAAGGGTGCTGATGCAGTCCCATAAGTAACTGTTTTCCACCAGAGATGTTCAGGCCTATATCTCCATAAAATTCGTTGATAATTCCTGTCGCTCTCCGCTACCAAGATCTGTCTAAACATCTTCTCAATGTCAGCAGTGACTGCTACCTTATAGGTTCTAAAAGATAACAAAATAGAGTACAAGTCTCGCTGTATCTTCGGCCCCACACACAATTTTTGGTTAAGTGAAAAACCGGATAAGGACGTGGCGGAACCGTCAAAAACCACGCGAAGATTTGTAGTGGTGCTTGATGGTTTAATTACTGCATGATGCGGTAGGTAAGCGTGCTCAGACGTAGAATTGAGAACTGATTGCACAACTGGCTCAAGATGATCTATGTAGTTCTTGATACTCCTTTAGAAACTGGTGATATTCTCCTTGATGTATGACTTGAATTAAGACGTCGTTCTAGTGAACGTTATCTGGTACTAGCCATGACTTCAGTGTTTCCCAATGGTACTGATTCTTGTTTGAATGGAAGACGAACAACATACCTTCCTGTTTGTTCATCAACGCGACATGTATTTTTAAACAGGGTCTCGCAATAGTGTTCTTCTTCAGAGAGAAGTGGTGGTTGTTGTGGAAGATTTTCAATCTCCCAAAATCTTCGCAAAGTTCTATCAATCTTGTCGACGTCAGCATGCAAAACCGTGAGCTCTGATGGCTCCAGGGAGTCAGTGAAGTTTCCAGCTATAATGTATCCAAATATGGTGTTTTGCATTACAGGTGTCCCTGATGGTGATAGACGCCGTCCCTCTCGCAGAATGTGCAATGCATGGTCTACACCTAACATCACGTCAATTTTTAATGCGGTCTTCTATCTATTTATTTATTTATTTGCCAAACAAGGCACTTAACAAAAACAGTTACAGATAAAAAAATACATATTAACGTTAATAAAGGAACATTGCAAGTATTTAATATTTAAATATTAAACTAAGATCTAGGTCTACAGCGTTAGTTAGAAGAGGACAACAGGGAAATTAGTTTTCTTTTATAGGAACTTTTGTTAATTGAGGGAGAGAAATAGGACGCGTAGGAATTGAAGGTAATGCAGCACCTGTTAACGGGCTCGTTTCTAGCATATTCAGTGCGATGCGGGTACTCCTTAAGCAGTTTGGAATGTCTTGTTTGTCGAGTATCGTTACATTTGATTGTGTCCGACAGGAACTGCACCTTGAGGTTATTGTTCAGGGCATCCAAGGTAAAACAAGATATATGTACAAGCAATTTCCGTCTACCCAAGTAGAAATTCTTTTAGTTTTTGACGAGGCCATACGAGTAACTTGTTAGTAAATGTGGGGAAAAACTAGTCTAGTATTTCCCTACGAGTTATTCAAGTGGAAATGATAGGGAAAAACTATTCTACCATTTTCCTATAAGTAACTTGTGAGGAAATGCTAGAGAAAAACTATTCTAGGTTTTCCCTACGAATAACTTGAGGGAAACTAATCGGAAAAACCTATTCCAGCTTTATCCTACAAGTAACTCGCGAGGAAAGGCTGGAGAAAAACTAGACTAGTTTTTCCTACGAATTACTTGTTAGAAAATGATAGAGAAAAACTACTCCAGCATTTTCATACAAGTTACTTGTGTTTTTCTAGAGAAAAACTATTCTAGTACTTCCCTACGAGGACCTCGAGGTGAAATGATAGGGAGGAAACTATTCTAGTAGATTCTTATAAGTAACTCGAAAGGAAATGATATGGAAACTCTATTTTAAAAATCATTTTGAGTAATTTTCGAAGAAACTAAAGTATAAAGCGATTTTAGTATTTTCCTACAAATACTCGCCAGGAAATGTTACCAAAAATTTATATATGTAATCACAAAACCTTTCTGTAATCAATGTTTTCTCTATAAGATAGATAAAGTCGTTCTCCTCTTTTCCACATTTTTTCCTCAAGTACGGGAATTCACGGCAACAGAACAGTCAAATACAGTTTCGTTGTGACTTTCGGCTGAATAAGAGTTAAAAAGTGCGAAAGTTTTAACGAGAAACTAACCAGTTTTCGAATAGAAGTCTAATAGTTTTTTGCATGTAATAGGCTAGTTTTCTACGAAAGAATGGTTGGGAACTGGCTAGTTTTCTACGAAGGGCTGGTTAGTTTATTGCGACTGAATTGCCAGTTTATTGCAAGTGAATAGCCAGTTTATGACGAGGCGCTCGTCAGTTTCTGACTAGATTTTCCCTACAAGGCACTAGCAAAAACTAGCGTTACATAATCCTACAAAGCCCTCACAAGTTTTCCTCACCAGTTACTTGTTAGAAAAAGGGAAAAACTAACCAGTTACTGGTAGATTACTAGTAAAAATTTCTACTTGGGTAAGGGATAGAGCCAAGAGATCAAGGATTTTGAGCCTGTCCTTATAGTGAGGAAGGTTGTGAAAATTCGAGGGATTATAGAGGTTCTTAAGCGCGAAAAGAAGGAACTTCTTTTGGACAGATTCTATTCGATTAATACTAATTTGAAATATAAGATCCCAGATCTGGCACGCATACTCAAGAATAGGACAGACCAATGAGCAAAACAAGGCTTTAGTAACTCAAACATTGTCGAATTCTTTAGCTCTTCTCTTGATAAAGCCCAACAGCTTGTTGGATCTAGCAATAATATTATCATAGTGTAAGTTAAAGTTTAACTTGCTGTCGAGGATAATGCCTCAATTGCGGGTCAGCTAGGTCGTAACTCTCAAGGAAAGTCCAGTCATTGATGTTGAAGGCAGTTGATGGACATCTGGTGGTTAATCTCGGTAAGATGAGCGCAGTGACCGTTTTGTGCACAGTCAAATCTAGAGCATAAAACTAGATTTACTCTGCCTTTGGTGAATCCTGATGTTGTATGCCCTATACCTGAGACTTTCATTCTGTATTTCTCCCTTTTGTGCCCAAGCTGTTGAATGAAGTCTTCGCGGATAAACGATGCTGTGGAACCAGAGTCGATTAGAATGCGGCATTCCTACAATGACCCAGTTGCGTCAAGAACGTGGACCAGCGATTGTAATGTGCTTAATGAGGGATGCGGCCTCATCCTTAAGAGCGCTTTTTAGATGCTGAAATTTATGAACGTTCGACAGCGAACCTCTTTGATGCAAGGATGAGGTGAACAAATCTTTGAAAGACGGCCGATCCTTATAGTCTCCGTTGAACGTGGAAATATTTATCTGCGGTAATTTTACTTCCAGAGGATTTGGTGCGTGCTGAGACATGCCATCCAAAACATTTCGTTGTTGCTCGAATAGCCGACTAATCGTTGAATTCAATTGTTCGGTAGTTGCGGATACACCACTAATTGAAGGCGTTGAAGCGTTTCGTTGGGTTTATTGCCCGGCATAATTTCACCTTGGCATTGAAATATTTGGCTTCGAATTCATCGTACTCTGAAGCAATTTCCTGAAGCACCAAAGCGTCATCTATCTTTATGAAGGACTGCCAATGTTCTTCCAATTTCTCTAACCTGGTTGTTATATCCTCAACGCTCGTGGTATCAGCTATGCCATCAGCGAACGTTAATGTTCGTGTTACTGAGCCCTTTATGCGCCCTCGCTGATTCTTCAACAGGGCAACATCCGTCATTGTGTAGAAAATTTATTGAATTTTAAATAATTTTGAAGGTAGTAAATTGGTTGACTATTTAGCTATACTTATGCGGGCACGCTTATATCTTCGAAGGACAAAATGACTTTCGGCTGATTCTTTTTGTAGGTTTTCCCCTTCACTTTCTTTACAGGTTAATTTCGGGTTTCGGCACCATAAATATGTTAGGAATTGTAATAATGCTAGGAATTAATTCCTGGTCAAAGAAAAGTTTATCCTAACACAAAATACTTAATATTTTTATTTTTATTTTTAAATTAGAATTAGAACGCGACAATTTTCAACGATTTCTTGATGTCAACTCATTTTTCTCAAATGTTTTATCCAAAAGTCCTAAAAAAGTCCTAAGCATGCCTTGCATTACTAAATTTCCAATACAGTGCTTATGCTAAGTATGAAATGCATTACCAAATCCCCAACAGTTCATCCACTCTTCCTCCTGTTGGGTCAATACTGTGATTAGAATGACATCGCTAGCTAAAAGATGGTTTCTTTCTAGTCTTCCACATTAAAATTAATCTCTTAACGACAACTCAAAAATATAAAGATCGAGCCTTGCTCTTCAAGTTTAACGGTCTCTTGCAGCATACATCAGTTTCGGATGCAAAGCATTGTGTCTGTGTGAGATCTTGGTCGTTGCAAGTACTAGATGGAGCCACTCGGATCCAATCACTCAATGGTAGACCGCCACCACCTTTCGGGTCTGATGACGGTAGGAAGGTACCGAGGTGATCATCGATCCCAAATGTATCTTGGAGCGATGGGAAGAGCAGTATCATTAATTGCTAAATGGCGAGCTAACTGAAGACGAACTAAAGGAAGCTCCACCAATATCTGATGATGATGCTATGCTGCCGCCACCAAGCTTAGAAGAAGCTAGCAGAGCCATAACCCGGCTGAAAAACAATAAGGCCTCGGGTGCAGACGCCATTCCAGCGGAGCCAGAGGACTGGAGAAAAAGCGTCCCTTGAGCGGTACATAAAAAAAGGTGATATCTCAGCGTTTACTAATTATCGCGGTATAACGTTGTTGAGTACCGCTTATAAGATATTCTCCTCCATCCTACAAAACAGAATGTCTCCATACGCCCGAAACATCATAATCATCATCATTACCAGTGTGGCTTCAGTCCAGGAAAATCAACAACTTTTCAGATTTTCACCTTGAGGCAGGCTATGGAAAAATGTCTAGAGTTTCAAAACTTTTCATAGACTTTAAAGCGGCCTATGATAGCATAGCCAGAGTAGAGCTATACAAAGTCATGAGAGAGTTCGGCATCCCCAACAAACTGAAAAGACTATGTAGGTTGACTATGACCAATGTGACAAGCTAAGTAAATGTATCCGGAACACTGTCCAGACCAATCAACATCTATAAAAGACTCCGACAAGGGGACGGTCTAGCGTGCTTGCCTTGGTGACATGTAAACCTCTATCAAAAAATTCAAAACGCGCTAACGGCTAAACCGTTATGATTCGTCTATCCAAGACCTATCCACAGCTGGGCGTTTCGACAGTTTCAGCAATACACCCTGTATAATGAGAATCTGACTCGAATGAGAGCAATCCACTCCCAAGTAAATTTTTTGGCTAAAAGCGCTCTTCTCACACTATTCGGGGCTTCGTCAATGGTTGCCAAACCGATTGCGTTTATACTGACTTCAGTAAGGCCTTTGACAAGCTCTCTCACTCGATTATAGCTCTCAAACTAAAAAAAAATAGGCTTTCGGCATGCCCTTGTGGTATGGTTCCAATCATACTTAGCCGACAGAACCTATCAAGTTCTATTTCGTGGAGTCAAATCCAGAAACATTGAAGAGCCCTCTGGCGTCCCGCAAGGTAGTCATCCAGATCCTCTACTTTTTATCTTATCAATCGATGGCATTGTCACTTTACTAAAGCACTGTAATATCCTTATTTACGCCGATGACATCAAACTGTACAGGCTCATTAAGAGTAGTAAATTGCAAACTTTTGCAAATTGACCTTAACACCTTCTATTCTTGGTGTTCTAATAACAACCTGGTTTTTAGAAAACATAGTCCAATAATTTATGCCTATAGTTTTCTTCACAGCATAATCTCTCGCGTAAACTCTGTAACTGATCTTGGGGTTAGGTTTGATTGTAAGCTCGATTTTTCCACTCACATCAATTATATCTCTTCCAAGGGCAGTTTACTCCTGGGATTTATAAAAAGATGGTCTAAGGAATTCAAAGACATATCTTTAGTGAGGCGTTACGCCTCCCAGGTGTGGTCCCCTCACTACACCTCCAAATTGAAAGATTCGAATCGGTTCAAAGGAAATTTGTCCGATTTGCACTCAGCCGCCTCCCTTAGGATAACTCTCTTATTCTTCCGTCTTACGAGAACAGGCTTAATTAACTTAAGCTCTATCCATAAGCGTGGCGAGGTTGCTGACGTTATTTTCGTTCATCGGCTACTAAATGGTAAGGTCGAATCAGGTTTCTTGCGTAGCCATGCGTCGTTTAAAGCGAATGATTATAACCAGAGGGGCGAACCTCTGATATACATTAATTCCTCTAATACGAATTACGGCATGTACGAACCTGTTAATCGCAGGCTTATTAATTAATGTCAATAAAAATATCATTGTTTTTTGCATGCATTTGCTTCAAAACGATCACGTACGTCGTTTAAACAAAAAACGGGTTGACCGAATTTTATGAAAATATTTCCATATCATATTTTCATTAATACGCTTCAAATTTCACCTCAAAGAAGTCAATAAGCAAATACTCACACAAAGTTCTTCTCAAAATTATGTTTAAAAGGCTATTTGGACCTTAAAATTTATAAGTACATATATTGAAATATACAATTTTGGTTTTCTGACCGATTGTAATTTCGGGTCTTCAGCTCCAATGTTTAGGTATTAAAGTTGTTCAACTCAGTTCATAATAGGGCTCTAAATTTTTCATTGTTCGAGGGGTTAGTTTATACTGAAGAAGAATAAAACTTTGCGAAGAGGAGTCTAATGCAAAACTAGCTAAAATAACTTCATTTATAGTTACATACAATTAAGAACAAAAACTCTGCTCATCTTAGCAAATACTTTACTTTTGCCTAGAAATGCATTATATTCAATATGGGATCAATTCTGATTCAATAAAATTGACCATTACGTTTCAATCAAAAACCAGAATTTTGATAATATTTGAGCAAAATTTTACACAAGCGAATATATTAAGAAAAATTGCTATAGGTTAAAGCACAGAGTATCCTACAAACCATTTAATAAAAAATCACTTTCTAGAAATTCATTTTAGCACATATTTAGCCAAATCTGAGTTACATTTTCAAACGCATTACTCACATTTTATAAATATATCTTATGAGCACATATTAAGCGGCAAAACTTGTTGTTTGCAAGACTGGAAGGTTGCGGCTCGACCATCCAAAAGTCATAATACGATGGCAGCAACGTTAATCATGAAATAATAAATAAAATAGCTTTCAGCTAGATCTGGCGCTCCAGATTATACATGTTAGAAGATTGTCTTAATAAAAAAAATTTCATGGAGTTCAATGTGACAAAAAAAGTCTCCATTTAATAAAAATTACAGAAGTGAACGAACATTAGTCTGAAAAATTTCTACTACGAATTCGTCGCTCATGCCGGTTACTAAGGTCAAACAGCGATTAGAATCTGTTACTATAAGTTTCAATATAAAATCATCATGCGTCGACCTCAGATAAATATATTATAGAATCTCTACCAGGTTTGCAAATGTAAAAGGGATTTTCAAAGGTCAATTCAAATTAAATTAATTTGAAAAACAGAAATTTGTTATGAGAGTTTAAAGAGGGTATTATTAGTGCTGCAAATAATCAAGTTCGTACAACCTATTCATTATGCAATTGTTGGTTTCTGAGTAGTTAACAATCTATAGAAGATGTGGTAATCGCAATCAACATAAACAATTAGCAAAATGATTGATGATAATATTTGCTATCTCAATATTGAAAATGTTGAGTATGTAGGTATAAAAATAGAGAAACATGGATTGTAACTTTTACAAAAAGGTTAATGACACAACAAAGATAGAGGCGTTAGCCAAAATTTTCTTGTAGATATTTAGTGGCTATGAAATTAGCAGAATGACTTGTGCGATTTGTATGAAGGTGTTTATAATAAACTCATAATGTTTCAAGAAGTAATCTGAGGATATATGGAACGCAACAGAAGGCAGATATATGTATATGTATATAACTGAATAAAAGGAAGAGGAAGAAAATTGCTCAAAGACAAAATTGTACTAATATGAGAGATATTAGCCGGGTTTAATGAAACCAACAAAAAAGCAGAGCAGTTCAAAGCAGCTGCCAAATTGCACTGGAGAGACATTTCTTACATTTTTCGAGGGAGTGAAATTTTGTACTGGAGAGATATTTCTTAATTCTTTTGCGGCAGCAAAATTTCAAACTTGAAATTATAGGCGAGGTGGGATTGTAAAATATAAACATACATTGAAGAGGCATAGATTTCTTATATTGTGTAACAATTTGAACTTGATTAATGAAAACAATTCCTCTTCTATTGAATATATTTCACTTCTGTAACTTAAATTTCTTATTATCGTAATGATCTTTATTGAATGAAACTAAGATAGAACACTGTGCAGGGCACCCTAATCACAGGGCTAATAAATGGGTTACAGCCCTGGGGCGCAAGTTTTTTCGGGGCAGCAACTTTTGTTGATAATATATTTTTTGGCTGTTATTAGTTATTAGTTATTTTTATTTAAAATCTTTTTATGACAAAATAACCAAATTATATGTTCTAATGAAATAGAAAATATTATACATGTATGTGAGGATCAACTTTGGTGAACCGACGCCAAAGTTATTTTAAGATTTGCCCGCTATTAAACAAAACACCACCTTCTTATAAAATTTTATTTAACACAAAAATGATTCTCGACAATTCTCTTGGAGTCACAATTTAGTAATTTAGTTTACTTCAATAGAATGGAGAATAGTCGGAAAGATCGCTGTTTGAATGTAAATCGAATTTAGGTCATTCCGTCATTCTGACGTATCATATTCCGAATCATTAGCCCCATCCTTTTAGGCCATCCGCTGCGGCTGGAGCTATCCTGGGTCCCTTGTGGTCACCTGTCTTTTCCAGTTCCTAACGGTCGTGATTCTGCCGTTTCACTAAGTACACGGTAAGATTCCAAAAACTTAGGTTTTAATTTCAACCCTGGGCCAAATTATTTTCCTTTGACTGCAACCAAGGCGCCCTCCTTATAGTATAGTATACTTGCATTTTTACGCTTCTTATTTCTTTGTCTCCTATTCTCCTGAAGCTTAGTAATATTTTGTTTGGCTTCTCGTCGTACTATTTCCTGCATGTACTGTCGTCGCGTTATCGCCGCTTATAAAGGCTTGAAAGTCTGGTAATGCTGCTAACTTAATTTCCATGCCGATTAATGTGCGTGGTACAAGTGTCCGGCACCGCAATTAATAATTTGGTTAGGATACGATTTATATACTCTTTACCTTCCCTTCGGGACGCCAGCAGTGATTAATGAATATGCCTTCATTTATGCGGCTATTTCGAAGCAATTTGGCTGTAAAAGCTGTTCCTCGGGCCTTCTTGGGTTACCAAAAATTAATACCAGCTTAATCAATCAGTGGGCAACCTCTACACTTGACGTAGGGTACAACCAAAGGAATTTAGAAAACGAATCCACTGTTACTATAGTATACTATGGTTGTATCTTTTATTAGTTCCTTTCATTGGGCATAATCTACATATATGCAATGTCTGAAGGGAACGATCCTTTTTATTAAGGAGTTATTTTCGATTTATTTGTGCTTTAGTAGAAACTTTATTATTTATTTCGCAACTTTATAATTAGCTTTTTTAAATTCATGAAATCAAAAATCAACTGACAACTCTTAATTAATCAATTTATTTGTTTTCGAATTTGTGTTTTTGTATAAATTCTTTGCACTAAAGTAATATAAGAGTAGTGGGATGATGTCGCTACACTTACTTCTTACTAAGGCAGTTTAATGCATAGAAAAAGCTCTTTATTGATTTTTTTTTAATTTGCATGATTTTGTCATTTTGGCATTACAATAGCACCTCGCCTCGTTTGAAGTATGAAATTCTACTTTATAAAAAGAAAAAAGAGGTGCCTCTTGCAAACTCATTTTATAATCGTGTCCCATCCAACATTAATTTAAACAAACCTTGCGCGCCAAATTTTATGAATTTGTCGACTTTTTAGCTTTTTCGGGCGAAAAAAATTTGGTAGAAATTCCTCACGAGGCGCCAAATTCGTCTTTAAAGGCAACCGGGATCGCGAGCGAAAGCTATTTTGATTATGCTTGCTTAGGGGTTTGCTGTGTATGTTGTATGTAGTACAAAATTTTTCCGTTCGACATCGAATTTTAAAAAAGGTTGTATCATATTTTTTTTAGGTCATTATTTATATTTTTTTATGTAACCAAAATCAATTTTTGCAGATTTGTTCTTTTTTCATTACCTTTTTTTTTATTTAAAGGCGTTGCAAGGCACGCGCGCTTTACTAGTTGAATATATCAATATATGTACATATATAATAGGTTTTAGGAAATGATTACAAAATACAGAGGCAGATAAGAGATTTTCAACATGGAGCGCGTTAATCTAGATGTCTTATTGAAGTTCTGGAAATGGATGAACCATATATTTGAAATTGAAGGGATTGAAATTGCAAGCATCAAATATTCTGTAAACGTAGATGGATGCATTAAAGAGACTGCCTCAATAAAGCAAGAAAACATTATACAAGGCTAAGTAAGTTCTTGTCTGTTCTTCGGCCATAGTACTTGTAAAAAACAATTTGGCAACAATAGTTATTATTTTAGAATACGGTAGGCAAGTTGTTGGAATCGAAACTTTCCTCCACATTGGAATTAAAAAGTTTGTAATTGTTTTGTTAGGCAGATGTACTTCAAGGGAATAAAGTTTTCTGCATCGAAAACAGCCTATTGGATAATAACGTGGGATTCCACATACCACTTTAGTTAACATTTGAAAAGTTAGTGTTAGTTTCATCGAGCACGAAAATTTGAAAAAAAAAAAAAAAAAGTTACAATATTTACTTTCGATCTTAATTTGAAAATGTAAAGTTTTTTTTCTTGTTATGCGGAATTACCGATATGTTCAATGGACAACTTGATTAAATCTGATGTTGAGACTGATTCGATATCAATATTTTTTTTAATCTGAGATCTCCAAATAGTAAAATGATTTAATATCATCCGCTCAGGGGTTTTATTTTCCAAATACAAAAAACCGCTGCCATCAAATAAATTCAAATCTACGACTATGTAGTAAATATTCAGGCATCATCCACAAAAATACCATTAATTTATAGGTCATGTAAAGTGAAATTAACATTTAGTTCAGTCGCTCTACACTTAGAGTACCCGACACCTACACATCGAATTTTTAAGCAGCCAAAAATGCTCGTATAGCTTGCCATCGCCAAACAGCAATAATTTAAGATATTCCGAACAAAACTTAGGCTTTACTGGACATAGTTAACCTTCGATCTGAATAATTCAATTTAGATTTAAAAAAAATCCGTCAGAATTAGAATGCATCGAAGGCGCGGTACCCAAAATTTATGTTTCCGACAACTTAACTCACCAACATCCGTGCGATTTCGAAGCGGAATCACTGGAAACGTTTTAATAATGGTTGTTTCTCAAATACGCGTTTTTGTTTTTTGTTTTGTTTTTCCTGTCGTGACTGTTTTGAGAGAGAAAATAAAATAAAATTTTAACAACATAATTGCCTGCACCGGCTTGGACAAGGTCAAGCGCCAGTTTCATATATAATATAAAATCGCCGTCATCGCGTTGCTTTCAAGTCTCATCAAATTAAAGTCCATGTAAGATAACAACTAAGGCAAAAAATAAGGTAGAAATTGCCTACCTGCAGCAAGGCTATAACCATTTGAATAGGCCCTCCGCGGACAACGACTGTCCCAATGGTTGTAGCCCGAAGACCGCTCGGCAGTCCCTGGCCGGCCTCATCCTCGGTCGAGTTCTGTGAATCCATAATCACTAGTTCTTGTATATATTCACTACTTGTTGTCACCTGGGCGTGTATTACTGACTTTCACATACCCGCACTTAGCACAATGTTTGGAAAACTACAAGCACTTCTTCTTGTCCAAAAATCGAAATTTCCGCGTATTTCGTTTGAGCAGCGCTTTTTGGCGACGATGATTTCATTATTTTCTATTTTTACAGCAAAATTTTGCTCATTTTTTCTTCTTCGTCACAATGTTTTTGAATATTTCTTTTTAATTTTTATTTTTCGTAAACTGTGACGGTTTAGAGGTCAGACGTTGTCAGAATATTGACAAATTGCATGTGAGATTGGCCAGCGGAGACTGGACTTAACGATTTCTTCAATTCGGGCACTTATGTCATAGTAGGAAAATTGGAACTGATTTTTTTCTTAAACAAACAAAATAAAAAAGTATAAAACAAAAAACTAAGTGATAACACAGAATTTGGAAGAGAAATAAGCGAACAACACGCACGCGATGCGCTGATGAGACTGACGTCTAGACAGAGAAGCTGGGGCTTGGATCTTGTCCCGAGTGGAGAGGTGTATACCAAGCTGCACGCTCCACCGTCGCCGTTCTATGACTTTGTTTTGAGTGTATTCGCGCCAAATCTCAAATAGAAGGGAAAAAATCAAAACATGCCGGCAGCGGCCAGCCAAATGTCGCCTGGTTTCATTGGTAGTGTTGTTGGCCGCACCGGACTGCGCCTCCCTGAGACTCCCCTGGACTTGGCACCAGTCGGAAGCTTTTCAGCGCAAGAAGAGAATTTTGCTTTCCCGCGGGAAAAGCTCAAGCTTTACCAACGCAACCTTCCTGTCAGGTTGCCGCACATCAACGCGAAATAACGCAGAAAAGTTCGCAAGAGGTGGGGAAGTGGAACAATACTCGCTCGAAATGGGTCTCTTGCTGGAGACTGGGGAGCAGAAAACAGCGCAGCGAATTCGATTTTTACAGAAAACCTGTTTACCAACGGCGAAATTGCCGGCTAATTTGGTGGAGTTTGCTGTGTTGGTTGGTTGGTTCCATTTGAGATCAAGAAAAGACACGTAATTTTAGATTAACTTCGCCTGAGCTGAAACTGATCGACAGTGGCTAAAAAATTTCTCTGGGCATTTCATTCTTAATTTATCAAACAATTTTAAGCTAAAAATAAATGAATTAATTCTTCTTAAGTATCAAACAATTTCTGATCATGCGAAGTTCGGTTGGTGAACAGTGATCATAGGAATAGGGGGAGTAATATGTAGTGTATAGAAGAAAATATGCACGTCCCGCAACTATTCCGGGCTGATGGGAGTGCGATTATAACCTGCTAGTAGTGGCAACTTGTAGCTATCCTATGCTATGAGAGTGGATAGGCTAATAGGATGGGTTAGTCCTTTCCAAGTAAGGTTGGCTAATAACTTCATCTGGAAAAAACCATTACGAAACAAGCAACATGCCTCGTATGTATACCTACTGGAATAAACGAGAACGACAACGGCGTCGAAAAAAGCTAAACGATTTATTAATTTTCTCACGGAACGTTCAAATTCCGGCCAGAGCTCGAGCTGCGAAACATCTATCAGATACCCTGTCAAAGTCTAGCGCTGACATTACAACCATCCAAAAGATATGGTGAATAGGGGACTTACGAAAACCTGAGTGTGACGTCTATTACATCTGTCATGCAATACACCATACGCTCGGGAGACGTTTCATGGTCAGTAAAAGGATGAAGGCCATCATTATCAATATTGTCAGTCAGTGTGAGCTTAAGTTTGAGTTTTCGGGATTCTAACCCCCCCATTTGGCCGCCATCTTGGAAAACGTTTGCAAATGGTTTTTCCGCTATATCTCCGAAACGGTACATCTTACCGAAAATTTTCAGGGACACTTTTTGTTTAGAATTAAATTATCTAACAAGTTTTTTTTAGAGGGTTTCATTACAAATAATTTTCATTCATAACCTTTTTAATTTCATTCACTAGGCAGGGTTTTACAGCGCCCCGAAGGTACGAAAGTGACAGATTTTCTAAATATTTTTATTACGATTTTACCTCCTACTTTCCTGAGAAATTAGTAATAACATGTAGCAAGTAATTATAATGAATGAATGACTATATGTAATAAGAAATGCCGAAGTTAAGTAATGTAATAAAATTGTTTCGCAATGTTTTGCCGGTTTTTATTGCTGTTATGCTATGTTTTACAGGGTACGATATGGTTTAGCCCACGTTTTTTCGTTTAAAATCTTACAAATATTTTCATAGCTATTACAAATTCACAATCACAAATTTTCAAGGAGTATGTCCCACAATTTTTATGCGACGGCCTTTATTTTGAAGTTATAAGCATTTTCGATATTAATGACGGCTCGTTGCGGAGCAGTTGCTTCGGTTAAATACACGCGTTGACTTTATTCCAATGTAGCGCTAAGTGGACAACTGTGGGATGTCGGTCGTGTATTGCGAAAGAGAATAAATGACATAGTGTCTCGTTGGTGTCGGCTCATTTGGAAATCTACCATAGGTAATCGGCAACAGAACCAACTACAAATACTGCCATATTATTTTGCCCTTCATTTCATATTTGTACAAATGTTAAACTGATTTTGCAGAATGACTATTAGCAACATTTACGTGTGCATTAAAAATCCGGGACAACAATGGACAATGTTGCACAACGAACTCGTTTCCAATCTCAATCTCTCAACTCTGACGATGAACTGTGACTTTCACAACGATTGTCTGGCCATTATTGTCCTTTAAGCGTCATCGATTTGAGCTACTAATGGGAATCTTTTCGTACCTATATTTTCCATCAACCATGCATGGCGATTCTAGAATTAAAGCGCCACACGGTTCGTTCTGGCAGTCTCGTGCAGTTCTGGATCTGCAATTTGGTCGGGGGTTTTAGCTGACACGATATCGTCTACTTCATCAGATCGCAATTGCTGATGAACACCAAATCAGAATATGTGCGTGGGGTAGACCGCGTTTCTGCCACTCGACCGTATAAATCTAATCCCTTGTAATGCCGAATACTCGATGCTTTACGATCACATCCATAAGAACCTTCTACAAAGTACCCTGAAAACATTTTATCGACTCGTCGCTTTAAGGACGCGGATACGAATCGAAAGTCGCTCGCCAAAAACTTGATTCTCGACCCGTAATCGTAAACGGCAACCTTTACCTGATAAATGATGCTTTCGTTTGTAGGTGGGTTCTTTTATTGAGCACAATAATTTTTATAACGTCAATCTTTTTCAGGACAGATTTAAGACCTTATTTTATAAGTTAAAGTTTTCTGTATACTCGTATATATTTTTTAATTTTTAATATTTTAAACTATTAAAACTGTGTTAAGTTAAGAATTAATATTTTATAAGATTTTTTTAGTTGAATTTCCATTATCAATATTTAAAAAAATTTTTATATTTATACAATACTAGCTGACCCGGCAAACCTAGTTTTGCCATATTAATTATTTCTAGCACACCCGTCAAACTTTGTTTTGCCCAAAACAGATTTTTTTATTGAATTAATTTTGACCATTCACGACTCCACCCGAAATTTAAATTTTTTATCTAAAGTTTACAGATGACGCAATAATACAACTTCAATTATAGATTGAATGAAACACTTTTCGAATTCAATTGAGTTGAATATCCTATATTTATACGCAAAACTGACTCCAAAGACTTCGTCCGGTCCAATATTTGGCAAAAATATAATAAAATAATAATAAAATAAAATCAAGTATTAATTTAATAGATTTAAAGGAATATATATTTTTTTTAAATCTAAAAAAAAGAATAGAACAAAGATTTTATTCAATTTAAGGCTGCGCGATACACAACATTCTTTGTTTTCTGATTTTGAGCGTAAATGAAGAGTGAGGATGGTTTCCCAACTCGGGAATACGCCACATTTAGTTGGCCGTGTGAAAAGCATGACATTTCCAGATTTATGCCGCACATTTCCAGCGACTGCCCTGGTGACTTGTTTATGGTCATCGCAAATGCAAGTTTGACTGGGAACTGAATACGTTTGAACTGCAACGGCAAATCGATCGAAGTCAAGGGAATTCGCGGAATAAGGCATTCTTCTCCCTTAAACGGCCCCTTCAAAATCCTTGCCACTATCACATTGTTCATTAGCTTTGTCACAAAGAGTCGGGTTCCATTGCACAGTTTCGGGGCATGAAGATTTCGTAGCATAATGATTACAGATCCAACTTCAAGACGTAAATGAAGACGCATGCCAGGCAAATCCAAAGAGTTTAGGAATTCCACTGGATAATTTACGACTTCGTCTTAATTTTCAACGCGATCGATTGATTTATATGAACGCAATTCTCCCGGAATTTGATTTTGAATCGTCCAATTCAAGTCATTGACATCAGTATTTTTCGCAGCTAAAATTGCGCGAGCGCTCAACCAATCGTAGTTACGGTAATTTTGACCAATGTTCGGATATACATTAGTGATGAGTTCATCTTTCGTTGAAATGATGTGTGGGGGCCTCGGTAGCCTAGGGAGTAAGGCGTCTGGCTACTATCCGAGAGGTCCCGGGTTCGATTCCCGGCCAAGCCCCACGGTCCGTCGCCTTTTCCAATTCCCCACCTACATAACTTTCCTTCTTTCTTCTTCCCTCTTTACATTCCTGATTCCTCTTGTCATAGCCTTCCTTAGCCCTTCCCCGCTCCGCCAAAAGCGCATGTCATCGGTTGGTTGATGAGATTCAACTCGTTTCAGGAGGCATAACACTCCAGCGAGCTGTTTCTCGATGCCCCGATGCCAAAGTCGCAATAGTAATGGTTGGAAGTAGGTGGACTGAAAAATATCGCGGGTAGGTTGTGGCAGTTCCTTCCTTCCCCGACTAGAGCTGCTGTTCGACATTGCACTCTATACGAAAAAAATAGATTGTCGACAGTATAAAGGGTCTTCCCTGAGACTCTAGTCTTTCACATAAAAAAAAAAAAAAAAAAAAAATTGCAGGTGGAATCGATATTAAACCACTGGAAGTATCTACCGAAATTTGTCCATTTCCGATTCTCAGCAGTTCTTTGGAGAAAATTTCTGCGGTTCTATCCTGTTGCAGGAACACTCGCATATTAATACTCAATGAAATGGTTTTCACGTATCGTCACAAATACGATGGATTGAAACATGCATTTAATTCATCCGCCGGTGTTGAGTTCGGAATCACGGGAACTGTTTGTCGGAAGTCGCCCTAGAAATTCAATACCACACTTTCACTTTTTGCAAATTCCACCGCATCACACTTTAATTACATCTAAAAATAACCAATGCAAAACCAGGGCTCACTAAATCATAAAACCATTCCGAGGAAGCTCTTACATCTGTGACCTTTTTTATGCATAAAATTTGATTCAAGAATCTCTTTGTTCTCTAATCCTACTTTACGACGCGCGCAGCTAAAAAGGTCATGTGTTTGAACTCTCTTCCACGAATTTGACAATTACATTTTATTATCATTATAAAAAGGTGTCTAATGCTAAGTTACAATTTTCAAAGGGGTCTTCGCCAGTGACACAATATTTCAATTTATTTTTTAAATTTTGGTTGCTACAAATTAAACTGAAAAAGGAAATGTGCGCCTACAGCGCCACCAGCGGAGATTTTTTCAGTTTTTTTTCCAAAACCTTCACATTCACATAGCAATTACGAAAAAAACCTGCAAAGAAAGTATACAATTTGGTCCAGCCGTTTTCAAGTTTTAAGCATCGCGAACACAAATCACGTTTCATTTTTATATATATAGATATCCTTTGAAAGCACTTGTTTGTTTATATTTTGTTTACAATTTTCTTCCCGCCCACCAAAGAATATTAATAAGGAGCTCTTCGTTCCAAAGCCCCTACTACGAGTAGCTATTGAGTCGTCAAAGCGATTTGCTATAGCATTCCGTTTTCCTCGTTTACAAATCGTTCTCGTTTCGGTATCGAGTCTCGTCTCGTAGTCTTCTCGAAGATTTCACGAGTCGTTTTCGATTCGATCTACACTCGTTATGTTTGCAGGATATATTAGAAAACTTTAAAAAAGATTAATGAATCCGGTAAAGTCGTTCTCAAGTTATGGCGCAGAATAAAGGGACAATTGCTTGACCCCTGGGTTCTCATCTGCAATGTCACTGACCAAGGTTTTATTTGTTTACCCAGTCTCTTCCGGTAGTGCAGAATCCTAGACTTATACTTAGGATATGTCGATTTTTTACATTTCGAAAGATAGGTTGTGTCCATATACTGGCTGAAGCAATAACAACTAAAGTCAAAATTATTTTTTACTTTTTTGTTAATTTTAAATTTAACAGCGTATTTTTTAGTTCTTTTAAAAAAATTTCACTCGAGTCCGACTATCAGAACCGACTATCATATCCGACTATGGAATTAGACCGAAAACTTGAACCCATAGCCGAGAGAAAGCGAGTGAACACTTTTTTATCATTCCAATCTCAGACTTCATTATTTGTTTATGGTCAAGACGGATATAACGGATTACAGTCTGTCAAGTCAGTCTCAGTACACGGTAGCATAATTTTATTAACCAAGTATCCGCATTGCAATTGTATTTTTATGGAATTATGGCCCCAGAAAATGGACACAAGCATTTGCGCTGTTAATTAAAAGCAATTATTAATCGACCCACGTATCTGTCGGGACAACTAAATATGCCAATTAAACAGTTACTCCTCCAAATAATTGATTTTTACTTCTTAAATCTTCCAAAAAGACATACAAACCTGCAGATATATAGCATATAGACATATACAGACATACAGACACACAGACAAACAGCCAGAAACAATAGTATAGTATTCACGTTCAGTTAACGCATTGGCGGAAATTGCGGCTATAGCCGTCATAAGTTTACCTCCTCAAAAACAATTGACGGCTGTTGCCGTCATGGGATAAAAGTTATATTTGAAAAAAACGCTGCGCAAATGACGGGAATAGCCGTCACAATATTTTAGGCCCTAATCTACATTAAACCGATCCAATAACATTCCGAACACATTAAATATAAAAAAAATTCCTCAAATACCGAAAATGTATAAATATATTAACATATAAAAAAAGTGTGTTATTTCAAGCGGCATGCTATAAAAAGTGTCCGTTAATGGGTTAACACACTCAATGTAGTAAGCTTTGCAGTAAACTTTGCGCCGACTTTGACTTTGAAAATTTTTAGAACTGCTGCAAAAGTTGCAGAACTACCAACACAACATTTCAATTTTGTCACTGTAGCCAAATTAAAAAATTTAAATTGATTGGGTTTATTGGATGAAAAATATAATTTTCGCAGGTAATAAAGGCCACATACAATAGAAACTAGTTGGGATGTGGGTTTGACCCCTTCGGCCCACACGATTAACTTCCCAGTATGATGAACGAAGATGGAATAAACTTACTTCTTTCAAAATAGTTATACGTTTAGCACTAGTGGAAATTGGCTAGTATCGGAACTGATGACAAAGCAATCTCGAGAGAAGCTAGTTCAAATAACTATAATAGTAGTAAATCCACAAGGTTTTTCTAGAGTATTTCCTCCGTATTTCGTTCGCTGCACTAAAGCGGGTGTTCAAATTCGTATTGAGCGGGCTGAAGCGCCATTATCAAACTGAGAAGCGAATGACTTCATTTGGAAATTCCAAAGCTTTCCGGAGATATTAGCAAAACTGTAACTGTTAAGCACTTGTCAGACTTAACTAAACAGAACAAATTTTGCGGTAACTACTGGAAATCCCGGGATGAACCGCAATTTTCTGAAACTGTATCACGCGTAGAAAACAATTCACGGTCAAAAAGTGCTAATCCAAGGTTTGGAAAATTCGCGCTGGTTGTCGGATTTTGACAAGTGATGTTTTATTCGAAGGCTATCGTTGTGCAGAACCCAAAAAAGATCACTTCGTTTAGAACGGGTCTCATTCCATCGAGTTTATTAGGTATTAGCAAAACTTGTCAATTTAAGGTCTTTCTGACAATTAGCCGAAGTTTTTCTATTTAAACAAAAAAGGCCCGACCGAATATTATAAAAATTTTTTCTGAGCATTTCTACGTTAATATACTTTTTTCGGTACCTCAATGAAGTCGATATAGTTTTTAGTTCGTGCGGTATCATGCAGGTACAAAAATCATAAACGTCGTTTAAACAAAAAAACGCTTCGATCAAATTTTATGAAAATCTTTTCAGATCATATTTTGGTTAATACTCTTCGAACGGCACGTCAACTAAGTCGATATCTTTTATAGTTCGCGCGATATCGTTCAGATGCAAACATCACTTATGTCATTTAAACCAAAAAACCGCTCGTTCGAATATTATAAAAATCTTTCCAGATTATATTGTCTCTAATACGCTTTGAACGGAACCTCAAGTAAGTCGATATCTTTCGTGGTTCGGGCGATATCGTGCAGGTACAAAAATCACTTGCGCCGCTTAAACAAAACTAGTGGGATGTTGTGCCTAGAGACTAGCCACTAATTACGCTTTTTCATGGTATTCTTTCTGTTGAATAACACTTCAGACTGGATGACAATATATTAAGTGGAGATTGATCCGCACTCACTTCCAACCCGGCGGATCTGGGAATCGAGGTCAATAATTCGAATGTGTCAAATTGAAAAAAAAAGCACATCACACACGTAAACACTATATAAAACGAATCTAAACACTTTTCTTTGGTTTGGAGGCAAATCTAATGTGATGCACTTTGCACAACAGAATTAGGTGTATTATTTTACTTAAACATACATGTATTATTGTTAAAAATTCGGCTTACCGCACCTTTTGTATTAATTTACGCTTCAATGTAACTTTTTTTTTATTTTTAAAGAAAAAATCACGCACGCACTTCACTTTTCTTTAAATGTAGAACATCTACTGAAAAACATAGGCACCTGTTTATCCATAGCATATATGCACGTGCACGCACACAAGTACCCCCACCTCGCAATGAGACCAACATCAATAATTACCCGCCTAAGCTAAATAAGCCAAATCCGTTCTTAACTAAAACTTTTATTTCACGTTGCATTGATTTAATTATTGTCATAATGCTGTATCCTAGTTTGGCAATGGAGATTCATAAGTATTACACTGACCAACGCTATATATAATTAATCTTGAAAAGTTTTTGTTAAAGGCTAAAGGTTATAAGTTGTGAGACTTTGCGTAATCTAAAACTTAACAAAGTATTTAACAAACACTACAATATAATCATCATAGCTTAAAAAAAATTAAATCAAATGTAAACAATAAAATTCTTTGATTCTTCACGTCATGGTATATTTCTTTATTCAATATAAACAATAGTTTTTGAGCTGCAAATAAAAACTATATGCCATAATTTCGTTATCATCGGTTTTTGTTCTGGAAGCAAATTTAGAGACGTGTTCATGTCAAAAACATGTTTTATATGAAACAAAATCCCCGAAAGAAATTAAAAAAAAAATATTATGACGAAAAAAAGCACCGCGAGCCGAAGAATCGAACTCGCAGCCCCACAGAGTCCACAGACGACGGCACTACTCGCTAGCCCTTCGTGCCATGGCCGATACTATCGGCGGTTGACTAAAATGTTAATAAATCATTTCAGAAAGAAGAAAAAGAGAAAAAGAAAACACCACCAGGAATCGAACCCTGGCCCTATCGCCTTCCCATTACTCCAAACACTAACTTGTAGGAATGTGGCAATAAACATATTTATTCATGCTTACGTAAAAAGGTGCATTCCAATGTTAGATATGTATAAAGTTTCGAAGGAAGTAAACAACTGAATTATAACAACAGATTTTCTATTATTTATGAAATGTATTTTGTATAGAGTAATGTAATATTGCCATAGATGGTGTTCACGATTCTTTGTCATAGATGGGGTGCAATTAAAATACATATATCAATTCTTTCAAATTCTTGGCGGGTAATTATTGAATAATTCTTTCAGCAGCATCTCCATGAAAGATGCGTTAGTTTTTCAAGTTATTTGTTTGAATGTTTTCGCGATTCTTCACAATCTCCACTTAATATATTGTCATCCAGTCGGAAGTGTTATTCAACAGAAAGAATACCAAGGAAAAGCGTAATTAGTGGCTAGTCTCTAGGCACAACATCCCACTTTTGTTTTGTTATTTTGAAGAGATACATACAAATTTAGTTAATAAAAACGTAAAAATATGCTTTTAAACAAAGGGCTGCAAATTTTTTTAGATATGGGGCAAATCGTTTGTAAAATTTTTGTAAAATATTAAAAATTCTGAGAAAAATCACTTCCTTATATTCATGGACTATAAGAACGGTCTTAAATACATCGTTCGTGCAATTAAATTTATAAATTTTCATTCATTTCAGTAAGCGTTTATATGCCCTGGTAAAAATTAGATATCTACTTTTCGTTTTAAACCTACCAAATGTTTCGTTTAAATCATACATATTTTTTGTGACAAATCCACAGCGAAGTTCGATAAAATTGAATTTTTGTTTTGGTCTACAGCACCACCTACATGACTATAAACTATGATAACATGAACAGCATATAAAATATGCATATAAACAAATAAATACTTTATATTATTTCCGCGAAATTTCTTAATGATTTATAAAGCCGCCGAAGAGCCATAAAAACTCAAGAAAATGATTTTTTTGCACTTTTAATTAAATAAATGTTTATGTTCTCCTGAGTATCATTATTAAATAATATAATTTAGTGAGAAATATAATCAAAACATGTTACACCGAAGTAAAAAAAAATTGTATTTCACCATTTTGCGGCCGGGGATTGAACTTGGTTCCCCTGGGATAGGACTCCAGCGCCTCACCTCTAGGCTACCGATATATGGACTTTATTAGAAATCTCTTTTTTGTTGATAAATATAGTTTTGGTTGAAATTTCCAGACCATTTTCTCAGTTTTTGGTCTTTTGACCAAGAGCTACATTTTGAGATATGGCCCAAGTCTGTAGCGGCAGTACTTTCAGAGATGAAAGAAGGTCACGGACGGACAGACGGACAGAGCCTCTGTATAAGCTTTTTTTTTTGAAAAAGCTAAAAACGGCTCGACCGAATATCATGAAAATCTTTTCAGATCATATTTCAGTTAATACGCTTCGAACGACACCTCAACGAAGTCGATATCTTTTTTGGTTCGCGCGATATCGTGCAGGAAAAAATGACCACATCCGTACGCACACACACACACACGCACACACACATACTTCCTCCCAATTTTTTGCTTAAAATGCTCTTGGGACCTTGAAAGATGAAAATACGTTGAAATTTTCGATTTCGATTTATGGACCGATTACAATAACTTCCTATACTGGGAAGTTAATAAATTGACCCATTTGTTCAAAATTTATAATTTCTGGTATGTTATTAAATGGTGATTGCAATTGTAAATAATATCTGTCAAGTTACTGAAATGAATGTGTTAGCGCTGTGCGGCAAAGTCGACTTTACTGCAACGGTGAAGTCAAAGTCGAAGTTTCTGCATTCATTCTGTTTTAGGCTTTAGAAGCAATGGGAGTGAAAATCCAAAATACTTTCTGGTTTGAGATGACAGTTCCAAGCTTAAATTCAAAATGATAGCAAAGACAAATGTAAAACCAATGTTTAGTTTAATATATTTAAATTATCAATTATATATCAATTAATAAAGCAAAAAACTATTGTAGTAAAATAAAACGCCCAGCTTCTACTTTACTAAGTTTTCCCCATTCGGAAAAAAATCTCACTCCCACTTATAAGCCAAAAGCAAACCGGGATCGAAGTTTCACTCCAGCTTTTTCTTCGGGAGCGAAAATCCTAGTTCTGAATTTTCACTCCCGGTTTATAAGCGGTGTTTGACTCCGGATCGAAATTTCCATCCGGAGGGAAACTCCGCTTATAAACGTAGTAATAGTTAGAAAATAGCTGTATAGCCATTCTGTGGACGTTTTCGAGTTTTTAAAGTGTTGTTTTTGTATTACTACTTTTAAAATATAAAGTTGTTTTAATATTTTTAAAAGATAGTGTTGTTTGTTATATAAAATTTTACAATTGCAAATTATATTAAGATTATCCCCCCCGATGTTGAAGTTATCCTGAGGTATTTAAATATTATTGTTAAATTTGTTAGCCCTGAAGAAGCGTTAAAAATAAACGTGAAACGTCGGCAAAAAAAACTAGTTGGGATGTGGGGTCAAAGCAATCCCGAGAGAAGCTAGGGCAAATAACTATAATACATAGTAGTAAATCCACAAGATTTTTCTAGAGAATTTGTTTTCCTGAACGTGCTGAAGCGCCGTTGACAAACTGAGAAGCGAATGACTTCATTTGGAAATTCCAAAGCTTTCCGGAGATATTAGCAAACCTGTAACTGTTAAGCACTTGTCAGACTTGACCAAAAAGAACAAATTTTGCGGTAACTACCGGAAATCCCGGGATGAACCGCAATTTCCTGAAACTGTATCACGCGTAGAAAACAATTCCCCGTCAGAAAGTGCTAATCCAAGGTTTTAAAAATTCGCGCTGTTTGTAAAGGGTAACGAAATTTTTGCACCATTTTTAAAGGTTGTCGGATTTTGACAAGTGATGTTTTGTTCGAAGGCTTTCGCTGTGCAGAACCCAAAAAAGATCACTTCGTTTAGAACGGGTCTCACTCCATTGAGTTTATTGGATATTAGCAAAACTTGTCAATTTAAGGTCTTTCTGACAATTAGCCGAAGTTTTTCTATTTAAACAAAAAAGGCCCGACCGAATATTATGAATTTTTTTTTTTCAGAGCATTTCTTCGTTAATATTCTTTTTTCGGCACCTTAATGAAGTCGATATAGTTTATAGTCGATATAGTTCGCGCGGTGTCGTGTGCAGGTATAAAAATCATAAACGTCGTCGTTTAAACAAAAAAAAACGGTTCGACCGAACTTAATGAAAATCTTTTCAGATCATATTTTGGTTAATACTCTTCGAACGGCACGTCAACTAAGTCGATATCTTTTATAGTTCGCGCGATATCGTGCAGGTATAAAAATCACTTATACGCCGCTTAAACAAAAAAACGGCTTGACCGAATTTTATGAGAATCTTTTCAGATCATATTTCGGTAAATACGCTTCGAACGACACCTCAACGAAGTCGATATTTTTTTTGGTTCGCGCGATATCGTTCAGGAAAAAATGACCACATACCCAGTAGGAAAAAGATGCGGTGCAAATATAAAGCAGTAAGTCTGCTTCCTACAGCAACGGTATCAAAGCACTATCTCAGCAGATGCATATAAATCTATACAATTTCTGCCTAATAAAAGTGCTGAGCTCTGCGGACATGCAATGTTAAAATACCATGAAGCTTCTTACGGAGCGTAAGCGCTTTACTGCTCCAAAATAGCGCTTTAAAAGGCCTTTCGAAGCATTTTACGCACACACACACACACACACACACATGTACTTCCTCCCAATTTTTTCTTAAAATGCTCCTGGGACCTTGAAAGATGAAAAACGTCGAAAACTTCGATATCGATTTTCGGACCGATTTCAATAACTTCCTATAATGGGAAGTTAATAATTGTTTTTTTATTTATTCTAATGTATAATTAAGAATCTGGCCTATACCAGCAATCCAGAATCTTAATTGAATTATTAAAAGGCCACAAAAAAGGTATTTTTAACTTCCCGGTATGGCGAAGTTATTGTAATCGGTCCGAAAATCTAAATCGAAATTTTCAACGTATTTTCATTTTTCAAGGTCCCAATAGCCTTAAGCAAAAATTTGAGAAGTAGGTGTGTGTGTGTGTGAACCTACGTATGTGGTCATTTTTTCCTGTGCGATATCGCTCGAACCAAAAAAGTTAACGACTTCGTTGAAGTGTCGTTAAAAGCGTATTAGCGGAAATATGATCTGAAAAGACTTTTATAAAATTTGGTCGAGCAGTTTTTTGGCTTAAACGACATAAGTGATTTTTGTACCTGCAGGATGTAGCCTGAACCACAAAAGATATCAACTTACTTGAGGTGCCGTTCGAAGTGTATTAACGACAATATAATTTGAAAAGATTTTTATAATATTCGGTCGAGCCGTTTTCTGGTTCAAGCGACATAAGTGATTTGTGTACCTGCACGATATCACGCGAACCATAAAAGGTATCGACTTAGTTGAGGTGTCGTTCGAAGAATATTAACGAAAATATGATCTGAAAAGATTTTTATAAAATTTGATCGAACCGTTGTTTTGTTTCGTGATTTTTGTACCTGCATGATATCACGCGAACCAAAAACTATACCGACTTCTTTGAGGTGTCGAAAGATGAATATTAACACTTAGCTGGCCCACCTCGATTTTGGAACATTACTGGCCTATATGGTGTCCACGCACCCCACGCGAAAAAATCATTTCCATGGAAAATATGCAATAATGACCGTTAAAAAAATTCAGTGGGGTTCTTTGACAACCCTTTTTTATGTTCCAATAGTTGAGAGATTTTTTTATTTAGAGAGAAAAAAATTAAAGGTGCGAAAAAACATGAAAAATCGACAATTTGCATCAAAAAATCAAAAGTCCTATATTTTTTGATTGTGTGGACTCCCGCAACCGCGTGAGTCTTACAACCTTCAAGGTCCACTAGATGGTCCCACAGATTTTATTTTCAAGATTTATATCATTAAAAACGGGTTCTTTTAGGCCTGCGGTGTCCCTTCACCCCCAGGTCCAGCTAAGGATTAACGAAAAAATGCTTTAAAAAGAATTTCATTACATTCGGTTGGGCCTTTTTTTGTTTAAATGGAAAAACTTCAGCTAACAAGGGAAGTCTCTTTGGTGTCAAACGCGCAGAGCTGGGTTACATTTTTTTTCTGGTTCTTCTTATCAAAACAAAGCTAAAAATGTATATCACAACCCCTATCTTTTTGATATTTTTTTATACCGATTTTTTAATTGTTCCAACAGGGGATTTATTGAACGTCTGATGACCTATGCAAGTGTCAGAAGATGACCTATGCAAGTCCCTTGTAAGTGTCAGAAAGACCGTAAATTGATAAATTTTGCTAATATCTAATAAACTCGATGGAATGGGACAATGTGATCTCTTTTGGATTCTGCACAACGAGCTTTCCAGCACAACATCACTGGCCAAATTCCGACAACCTTTAAAAAGCGTGAAAAAATTACGTTACCCGTTACTAACAGCACGAATTTTTCAAACCTTGGATCAACACTTTTTTGACAGGCAGTTACCGAAAAATTTGTTATTTTTGGTCAAGTCTGACAAGTACTTTGCATTGATTCGCTTTGCTAATATCTCCGGAGAGATTTGGAATTTCCAAATGAAGTCACTCATTTCCCAGATTATTAGCCGCGCTTCTACATGATCAATACGAATTCGAACACCTGCTTTAGTGTAGCGAACGAAGTACGAAGGAAATGTTTGTTTGCTAACGTTCAGGAAAAACAAATTCTCTAGAAAATCTTGTGGATTTACCACTATTATAGTTATTTAACTTCTCAGTATAGGAAGTTATTGTAATCGCTCCAAAAATCGAAATCGAAAATTTCAACGTTTTTTCATCTTTCAAGGTCCCAGGAGCATTTTAAGCAAAAAATTGGGAGGAAGTATGTGTGTATGTGTGTGTGTGTGTACGTACGGATGTGGTCATTTTTTCCTGCACGATATCGCGCGAACCAAAACTGATATCGACTTCGTTGAGGTGTCGTTCGAAGCGTATTAACCGAAATATGATCTCATAAGTTTTTCATGAAATTCTTTCCAGCCGTTTTTTTGTTCAAGCGGCGTAAGTGATTTTTGTACCTGCACGATATAGCCCGAACCAACCATGATACCGACTTCTTTGAGGTGCCGATCGTAGCGTATTACCGAAAGTACAGTTTGAAAAGATTTTCATAAAATTCGATCGAGCGGTATCTATGTTTAAAGGGCGTAAGTGATTTTTGTACATGCTCGATAGAACGCAAACCAAAAATGATATTGACTTCAATGAGGTGCCGATCGAAGCGTTGGAACAACGTTCAAAATGAAGTTTATGGATTCAGCCGAGCTATAGCTTCCCAAAGAGTCATCACTCGTCAAAATCCGAGTTTTCTTTAAAAACCATTCAACAAATACGTTAACCATTACAAACAGGACGAAATTTTCAAACTTTAGTTCAGAACTGTTTGCACGGCGGATTGCTTTCCATGTCCTACAGTTTTGGGAATTGAGTTCATCGCGGGATTTCCAGTGATTACAGTTTGGCCTTTTCGGACAAGTTTGACAAATCCGTTACATTGATTAATTTTGGTACTATCTCCTGAAATCGTTCGAATTGAAAATGAAGTTTTTACCATTGTAGTTTATCATCAGCGCATCAACACGCTCAAAATGAATTCGCTTTATAGTGTAGCGAACGAAGTGCCAGGGACATGTTGGTTTGCTACTGTTCAACAAAAAAAAAGTTCTTTAGAAAAGCCTTGCGGATTTACCATTCTTATCGTTATTTCAACGAGCTTCCTTCCATCATACTGGGAAGTTGATCGTGTGGACCGAAAGGGTCGAACCCACATCCCAACTAGTTTGAACTAGCTTCTTTCAGGATTATTTTGTCACCAGTTCTGATACTAGTCAATTGCCCACTAGTGCTGAACGTATTAATCTTTTGTAAGAAATCAGTTATTCCGTCTACGTTCATCATACTGGGAAGTTGATCGTGTGGACCAAGCGGGTCAAACCCACATCCTAACTAGTTAATTTATATAGTTGACATACAAATAGCACACTTTAAATTTTTGTCATGAAAAATAATATTAAACAACATATCTACATATAAAACACTAGGTGTGTTAATAATTAATGGGATAGGCTTTATTAGGAACTAGTTGGAGCTTACATGATTGATGCGAATTATTTCTCAAACCGGCTATTCTGCACTTCTGACTATTGTCTATAGCATGCGCGTCACCTTATCATATTTTGAATATAATTCACAATCACAAATTTTCAGGACTACCTACATATATGGTGATAGAAATATGTATAAGGTTCTAAATCTGAATGGGGCTATGAGGAATTATTTTATACTTTTTAGTTCGTTTTGAAAACGTGGTATATATTTAAAAAAATCCTGCATAAAAGTCTTGTGACGGGTAAAACTCACCAAAGTAAGGTTCCATTACATTCTGCAAAATATCTTTATAAACGACTTGGCCCATTCTGCCATCAATTTTTACAATTGGCAAGGAACTGGCCAGGGTATTGACTTCCAAACCCTAACTGACCACGTTATCTGAGTTGACACGATTAAACTTACTTTCATTTTCCCACAAGACAGATTTCCAAAATGACAATATTAGATTTTTGGAAAATTTTCCGGTATGTGCTATTTCTCTGACCACCACTGTAGATAATTCAGAAACAACAAAATAAATTGAATTTTAAAATAATTTCACAAATGCCTTACGAACTTCACTCAAAGACACATGATTTGTCAATGGAAGTTTGATAGGAATGTTCCGATTGCTGCTCGTGGATTTCAAATCGATTAAATATTCAAATCTGTATAAAAATTTCGCATGATGACCTTTTGCCGTGGCGTGGTGTAATGTGGACGGATGCAGTCCTCGTGTGTGGGGGCTTCGACGAAAATCACGATAATTTTCATTGTTTAATAACTAAACTCCAATAAGTATGCAGGAATAGCTGTTGCCATACCTACTCGAATGTGGAATGGAAGTTACAATAATTCATTAAAATATTGTAATAGACGGCGCGCCGGTGACACTAAAAGTCCCGTCATACGGAAATGGAAAGTTTTTTTTGTATAATCGAAAGTTCGAAGTTAGACGAACAACAGTAGCTTGGTAAACATGGATTTAATAAGCCGAAAAGATTGTACATACCTTTTTGAAAGTTGTGATAAGAGGTAAAAATTTACCGTTACATGTAGCAAATTGTTTTTTTTTTATTTTACTCCTTTTGATGCTAACTTTAAAAATATCTTGTTATGCGGGCTCAAAAACGTATCCGGCATACCAATCAGCTGATTGAAGAAATAAAGTCTGGTATGCCAGATACCTCCGGCAAATTGATGTGGTTACCAGCGAACACATTACAACGAGCTGATTGACCACCACAAATGGATAAAAGCCCTATATAACAATTCCAAATGCAGAGTTCTCCATAATGGAAAATTATCCGACAGCTTTGAGATGAGCTCAGGAGTACGACAAGGATGCATACTTCCGCCATTGCTATTTCTTATAGTAATAAACGACATCATTGTCGGCGCTCTAGATAGTAGAACAGGCGGCATACAATGGGGTTTGCTAGACCGCCTTAAGGATCTCGACTACGCAGATGATATCTGTTGCACAGACATCAGAACCTGAAAAACATGTTAAGCAATTTGGCAACAGAAAGTAGTCCAGCAGGCTTAAGGCTAAATCCGACTAAAACTAAAGAAATGCGGATTAATGCAAACACCATTGAGCGGACTGCGCTGAATAACCGTGACGTGGACCTGGTAGATAAATTCTGCTACCTCGGTAGTATTGCATATTACCGAAAATGGCGGTGCAGAAGAAGATGTCAGTTCCAGAATAAATGAAGCACGAGGCGCATAATGCATGCCTGTTCCGTATATGAAGATCAACTAACACCAAATTGCGGCTGTTCAACTCCAACGTTAAGGCAGTACTTTTGTACGGTTGCGAAACATGGAAAGTCACCCAATTCATCACAGGGAGCCTAGAAGTCTTCATCAACAGATGCCTGCGTCGTATCCTAAAAATAGAATTTCAAACGAAGAACTATGGCGCTCCGGCCAAGAAAGGATAGACGACCAAATCAGGCGAAGGAAATGGAATTGGGTTGACCACACCTTGCGACGCGAAAACGAAAATCTAGTTGAGTCGGAAGACCTAGAATAACGTGGAGGAGAACCCTACTAGCAGAAGCCGCAACAACGGGGAGATCCTGGTCGGAGCTGAGAGCTGTCGCGCAAAACAGAGTCCGCTGAAGGGCAGCTGTTTCCGCCCGATGTCCCATGAGGGATTAAAGGAGCGCAATGATAAAAAAAAAGATGATCGACCACCATCTACAACATTTACCAGTTTCTTTTACTGCTTGCTTTACAGTTCCACGCTACCCACATGTATTTTCCACCATTCCATTAGGTCGCTTTTACTAGTGATATAATCGCTTTTACGGAGTCATGGTTACAAAGTGGGATCCTCAATGCCAAACTTTTGACTCCTTCTTCCAAGTTTTTCGGAAGGATAGATATAATTACTCGGAAGCTCGTGGAGGTGGTTTACTACTTGCTTGTAATAGCCTTTTCATTTGCTGTTCAATAACGCTTCTTAATTTTTCCAATTCTTCAACTTCCCGCTCTTGTCTCTCTTGTCCACAATAACCTGTTCTTGATTTGCTGTTACATCCCACCAGATATGCTCTTGACGATAAAGGACAAAACCTTTATGATATCTTAATTTCCTTAATTAATAGATTAATTTATCCAGGATACGATGGATTCTAAAGACGAAACCCTACTTTTAGGCGATTTTAATTTACCCAATTTTCAATGGGTATCTTGTGATGACGGCGATAACTACCAACATAATAGATATCATACGACGATAACAATCTTAATTTTAAGGAATCCAGATTTCTGCACTATTCTCATGCGGCATGACCCAAGATGGCTGTTGAGCCTAGTTCAATAGTCTTGTCATCTGTCGATAATTATCACCCTCCTCTTCTACTGAGCCATTGTTCTGCCTTTGACAATAAACTAAAAAATGCAGAGTCCACATTTACTTTTAACTTTAAAAAGGCCAATCTTGAAGAACTATCATCCAAGCTCACTTCGATCGATTTCAATAGATTGCAGAGAGGCACTGCGAGTTTCTATGCATTTATTAACTGCTATCCCTAATTTCACTCTCCGAAACTCTTTACAAGGAGTACCTGAGTAACATGAAAGATGAACTGTATGGTGATCCGAGAAGCTTCTTTAAATTTATCGATACTAAGAAAAAAATTGATAATGCAACACGAAAACTCCTGCAGTACGAATCCATCCGAGATTTGCGAAATGTTCGCATCGTGCTTCCTCAAATTTTTCTCGGCGTAACTAGACGTAAAAATTTTTAGGCATATCAACACATTTTAAGTGGCTCATAGCTTCTTCTTCTTCTTTAACGGCTCTACAACCGGGATCCGGTCCTGGCCTCGCGTAACAGTTCTCTCCACCGGTCCCGATTCTGAGCCGATGTCATCCAGTTTGGCATCCCTAACTTTGAGCGTCTGGTCCACGCCATCCTTCCAGCGAAAGTTGGGCCTCCCTCGCTGTCGCACCCCATAGGCCTTATAGTCCAGTAAATAGGTCGAAAAAAAGGCCTTCGTAATGCAAAAAATACCGCACGCGATTTTTTTTTACCAAATGTTTTTACATATTTTTATGAGCTTAAATTCAAAATGGCGTCATCCCCACCCTTATGCTTCACTTACAATGAAGGGAAACGCGTTTAATTCTATATCTCAGAAACTATGCGTTTTACGACAAAAATGTATATAATCTTTTTTGTAGATAAATAAGTGATTTAACTTTCTTGTTCAGAAATTTTTTTTGTAAAGTTAATATCTTCGGAGTTATAGTGCTTTAAACTTTATATATCACTTTCTTCGTGCTATATTTCGTTAACGGTTAGCCCGCCATAAAAAAGTCCTTCCTAAGACTTATAGAACACACAATTATCTATAATTATTGCTTTTGTCATTTTTACATACGGCTAATATTTCACGAGTTATAGCGCTTTAAATGTCGCAAAATGTAAATTCAAAAAAAAAATTCCTAATATCTTTTTCTTTCCCCGTTTCATTTCAAAACCGATTATATCGTGTGTTGAGCTCATCATTGCCCACATTTGCTGCCTTTACTTTTTTCTATAAAGTTCATATTTATGAATTTATTACACCTCAAAAGTTTATTAAAAATGGTTTTTTGCAAATATCTAGTCAACTATTTATTTACGATGACAAGTTATACCAACAAATTTGTTTGTTAAAAAATTCCGTAGAAATTGTACTTTAAACATTTTTTTCTAGCATTTATACTTAAGCCGCAATTCAGCGCCAAATGTTTCATATAGATACACATTAATGTTCATACAAATAATTAAGAAATTTCGTTGACGTAGGTACAAACCCTTTTCCACACCAGGGTGGAGGTCGAGTTTTTGGCGCGTTTTTTTATTGTGGTTGCCCCAATAGGCCTAATCCACGAGAAAACGAAACAATGATGCTATAACATGTTATTTAGCCTCATATCGAAGATGTCGGTTGACAATCGGATAGACCAATGAAGCTGCCATCTAATGACTTGACGTTTTCTTCGTCGAATGATATATCTGGGAGACTTGAAAACTCGCAAATATTCTCATTTACTTATTTCATTGTCTTCAAGGAGGTTTGCATCCTTCGTCACATTTTCGCAATTTCCTCCACTTCATCCACTGCATCCACAGGAACAGCCGCAATTTTTCCTACATTTGCAGGATATCAATTTTAATAAATTTTCTGGTGCCGGAGCAATTGTCATTGGGACTGGTTGTAAGCCAAATCTTGTTCGCTTCCAGCCCCATTCCTCTGGGTCTTGATAACTATTAAGCCGTTTGAACTTGATGATATACTCGAAATGAGTGAAGTCGAGCAGCATCTTTAGTTATAAGCAGAGCTGATAAGTTCACTTTGGTTTTTGTAGCCGATTTTCCAAAACATTTGAACCTAAGTGAATTAATATTGGTTTCTGACGAGCTACCTCCATACAGCTCAATAAAGAAACGCTCTCCAGCTTCAGCAACCATATCTGGATCTATTTTTGTTCTTTAAACAATTCTACTGAATTTATGAGTTGTGGATTTTTTTGAAAAATGGATAAAACTTTTGCTTTCCCCATGCCGTATATTGAAGACGTTGTGTCAAAACCACTGAAAGCGTAAAGAAAGAGAATATTGTTTGCAACAATATTTGGAAATTTTAAGCACTGCGCACTTCCCGGTTTTAGAAGGGAAATATTGTTAGAAGACCCTGCCAGGGACGTTCATAAAACAAGGAGATCTATAGTATGTCTTCTCTGACAAAGACCACGGAATCAAACCTAGAAGATAATTGTATTGCTGTCGTTACAATTAACTTTTGAGGTGTAATAAATCCATAAATATCAACTTTATAGAAAAAAGTAAAGGCAACAAATGTGGGCAATGATAAGCTCAACATGTTCAGAATTACCAATATAAATTCCGAATATAAAGAAGAGGTGCCGGAAGGATGTGATTCAATAAAAAATAAATCTTTCACTAATAGATTATTCTTTATTTTCTTAACCACGAATAGCTTAATTTCTAATTATAATTCAAGATTATTAATTTATATTGTAAGGAATTACTTCACGTCTCCTTTGGATTCCGCGCTTTCTCTGGCTGCTTGCTGCGTCGCTCAGTTTTGTATGTCGAACTGCTGCGGCGAGTGGTGTATGCACACGGCGTCTCGTGGATTGATTGCTGTCAATAGATTTGTCTATGTTGGACCACAACCGCTGTGGTGGAGATGCTGACTCAAAGCTCGTCAGCGGATCTCGTCTTGGCTGAGAACGAAAACCTTCAACTCGGTTTTTCCTCTGATGCACTGACTCACTCTCGTCAGTGTGGGTTCTGGATGCGATAAAAGGATTTCAAGCTCAATCCCTTTAATGATGATTGAAATCACTCTTAGCATAAATCTCAAAGCTCGATTTTGCTGATTATCTCCAAGCTCAAAGCGCACTTGAAGATCTGAAGTGATCTGGCTTGATGTTGGCCGTCTGTCGGTATTTATTTGCAATTTTGACAATGAGAATTGGTGGGGAACCTTGGTTTGGCGAATATTTTCGGTTCATGTAGTCGCTTGAACAGCTGGTCGTCTCTTTCTAACACATAGGTTTGTTGGCACATGGTAGTTGTTGTCCTTTCCTTTGATAACCGATTCCTATTTATCCCAGTGATGGCAACTTGTCTGATGACGGAAGGCGTTTTTGGGAGGAGGAGTCCATTTTTTAGTGTTGAGAGATACGTGTTCTTTGTGGAACGTGTCTCTCACTATGTTGATGCCTCTGTTGGTTTTCCGATTCGTGAATTTGCCGACGGGATTTTGCCATTTTTAGACTTTGTGTTTTTTCGATTTTTTTACGGGAATCTTTTTGGCTCGTGGCTGTCCTTGTGACGGACGGAACATTCTCCCCCGCCTTGAAGCGTCTAGCTTCAAGAAAATTATATCCGCGTTTTTCCATTTGGAGCAACGTTCGGATGGCTATTCGTCTTGATGCACCAAGCTGGACTAGATCTTGCTGAGTCTTAAATGGAAGTCGAACTTGGTATCGCCCGTCGTTGCATCTCGTGACGTTGTTGGTGAAATGGTTTTCGCACTGTACCTCTTCCTCGTTCCATTTTGGTCTTGATGGGAGTTCCTCTAATTCCCAAAACCTCTTCAGATTGGTGTCAGGAGCTACTTGCGTCAAGAAGCTTTCGATTATTGTTTTTCTTTTTGTTGTTGGAGTTATGTTCCCAGAAATGATCCATCCAAATACGGTTTTCTGCGCCACTGTTGTCTCGTCGCTGCTTTTTCTTAGGCCGTCCATGATGATAGTGGGAACTATGTCAGCTCCTAAGAGGATGTCAATGGATCCTGGTTTGTAGAACGTCGGATCTGCCAGTTGGAGTCCTTTCAGGTGCTTCAAATCCCTAGTAGAGCATTCCTTGTTTGGTAATGGGTCTGTGATTTTAGTAAGTACGATCGCCTGCGCTTGAATGGTCTTGGATGGTTGACCCCGTGCCTTCATTTGTAGTATGACTCTATTGGTCATCTCGCCAATTGGAATGCTTCCTAATACTGATACCTCAGTTTGCGCGCGTTCCCTTTTGAGTCGCAAATTCTGGACCACTGATTCTCGCACGAAGGTGGCTTGAGAACCCGGATCGATAAGTGCTCTGCAAATCTGTTGTTGTCCTGACGGCGATATTACAGTGACTAGTGCTGTGGCCAGTAGTACTTGCTGGTGGTTCCGAGGGGCTGCCTGAGAGAAATACGTCTGAGGCTGACTGCTCGGTTCTTCATTGATTGAGCTTGATGGAGTTGTACTGGTACTGCTGTTGGGCTGATTTCCCTTTTGATTTCTGTGCAACGATGTGTGATGGGTTCCTCCGCATTGGAAGCACCTGGTCTTGCTTGGACATTGCATAGTGCGATGATTTGTGCCCAGGCAGTTGATGCACAGTTCCTTTGCTTTAACCACTTTGTATCTTTCGTCTATGCTTAATTGTGTGTATTTGGGACACCTTCTCATGACGTGTGCGCCCTTGCATAAACTGCATGTACTCTGATTTGATACATGGAAGATTTGAGTTTGTCGCTTGGGACGTTCCCTGGATTTGGTTTCGTGATGATCTCTCTTGCTACCTGTTGATGTAGTAACGGCTTCTAATGTTCTGAATCTGGTTTCCAAGAATTCTCGTAATTCCTTCCACGTTGGAATTGATTGCCGTGACTTGTTGCTTTGCGATTGTTCCCATAATTCGTGTGTTCCAGCGGGTAATTTTTGGACCAGTAAGTGGATGAGAATGGGATCCCAATTTTGGGTGGAGATCTCCAGATTCTCAATGGCGGTGATGCATTCATGGGTCCTCGTTTTCAGCTCCCTTATGCCTTGAGCAGATTCCCGAGTTAACTTGGGTTGACCGAGCAGAATGTCGAGTTGCGCTTTCAACAATGCTCGTTTGTTGTCATATGTGTCTACGAGCAGCTTCCATGCTGGCTCATAGTTGGCGTCGATGATGAGAGTGTTGCTGAGTAATCTACTAGCCTCTCCGGATAGATGAGCTTTGAGATATTGGAGCTTTTGCGCTCCTGATAGCGATGCTTTGTTGTGGATAAGGCTGGAGAATAGATCTAAAAACGATGGCCATGATGCATAATCTCCAGAGAATGTTGGAATCGAGATCCTTGGTAGTTTTATCTCGTTGTTTTGATGAATGTTGTGAGATATGTTTAAGTCTGCTGATGATTGTTCAGCTCTTGATGGCTGGTTTGCGAGTGGAAGAGTTTTATCGTAATCTTCCTGGATTTTACAGTACATGTCGATGTATGCACTTTCTGTATCTGTATACCAGTCTTCCTTGAAGTACAGCTGTTCCTTTTCATCCTTCGCTGTCTTGATTGACGTAATCTGCCGATGGTTATTTTTAAATTCCATCCAGTCGTCGTCGAGCGTTTTGAGCCTCTTCAGAAAGTATTGCTCTGTTTTCCTGGAAGGCCCATCCTTTAGATAGTTCCTATATGATTTCTCGAGTCTATTACGAACTTCGGATTGCTGAATTAGTAAAGCATCCATTTTGATTTATCTTATTTGAATCACTATCCGGCTCGAAGGACCAATGTTCAGAATTACCAATATAAATTCCGAATATAAAGAAGAGGTGCCGGAAGGATGTGATTCAATAAAAAATAAATCTTTCACTAATAGATTATTCTTTATTTTCTTAACCACGAATAGCTTAATTTCTAATTATAATTCAAGATTATTAATTTATATTGTAAGGAATTACTTCACGTCTCCTTTGGATTCCGCGCTTTCTCTGGCTGCTTGCTGCGTCGCTCAGTTTTGTATGTCGAACTGCTGCGGCGAGTGGTGTATGCACACGGCGTCTCGTGGATTGATTGCTGTCAATAGATTTGTCTATGTTGGACCACAACCGCTGTGGTGGAGATGCTGACTCAAAGCTCGTCAGCGGATCTCGTCTTGGCTGAGAACGAAAACCTTCAACTCGGTTTTTCCTCTGATGCACTGACTCACTCTCGTCAGTGTGGGTTCTGGATGCGATAAAAGGATTTCAAGCTCAATCCCTTTAATGATGATTGAAATCACTCTTAGCATAAATCTCAAAGCTCGATTTTGCTGATTATCTCCAAGCTCAAAGCGCACTTGAAGATCTGAAGTGATCTGGCTTGATGTTGGCCGTCTGTCGGTATTTATTTGCAATTTTGACAATGAGAATTGGTGGGGAACCTTGGTTTGGCGAATATTTTCGGTTCATGTAGTCGCTTGAACAGCTGGTCGTCTCTTTCTAACACATAGGTTTGTTGGCACATGGTAGTTGTTGTCCTTTCCTTTGATAACCGATTCCTATTTATCCCAGTGATGGCAACTTGTCTGATGACGGAAGGCGTTTTTGGGAGGAGGAGTCCATTTTTTAGTGTTGAGAGATACGTGTTCTTTGTGGAACGTGTCTCTCACTATGTTGATGCCTCTGTTGGTTTTCCGATTCGTGAATTTGCCGACGGGATTTTGCCATTTTTAGACTTTGTGTTTTTTCGATTTTTTTACGGGAATCTTTTTGGCTCGTGGCTGTCCTTGTGACGGACGGAACACAACACACGATATAATCAGTTTTGAAAAGAAACGGGGAAAGAAAAAGATATTACGAATTTTTTTTTTATGAATTTACGTTTTGCGACATTTAAAGCGCTATAACTCGTGAAATATTAGCCCTATGTAAAAATGACAAAAGCAAAAATTATAGATAATTGTGTGTTCTATAAGTCTTAGGAAGGACTTTTTTATGGCGGGCTAACCGTTAACGAAATATAGCGCAAAGAAAGTGATATATAAAGTTTGAAGCACTATAACTCCGAAGATATTAACTTTACAAAAAAAAATTTTTGAACAAAAAAGTTAAATCACTTATTTATCTACAAAAAAGATTATATACATTTTTGTCGTAAAACGCATAGTTTCTGAGATATAGAATTAAACGCGTTTCCCTTCATTGTAAGTGAAGCATAAGGGTGGGGATGACGCCATTTTGAATTTAAGCTCATAAAAAAACATATGTAAAAACATTTGGTAAAAAAAAATCGCGTGCGGTATTTTTTGCAAAGAAAAAGTACCTATTTACTGGAATATTACCGCAGAGAACTTTCCGAGCAGGCTTATCTTCACTCATACGAGCTAGATGCCCTGCCCACCGGAGCCTACGGAGCTTTATTTTCTTCACAACATCTATGTCGCGATAGCGCTCGTAGATCTCGTCATTGTAGAGTCTCCGGAATCGTCCTTCCTCACATACGGGGCCAACAATCCTCCGAAGTATTTTCCTCTCAAACACGCCCAAGAGGTTTGAGTGCTTTTTGCTAAGCACCCACGTTTCAGATGCATATGTGAGAACGGGTAAGACCATCGCACAGTGGGGCCCGCTCATAGAAGGTTCTGTTCAAAACTCAATTTTCAAAAGGTGGAAATTTTTCAAAAAAATTGTATTATCGTAGTTGTAATAATGTATCAGATCACGTGTAAAAATATTAAGTCGCTGACTGCTATGAGTCATCGAGCGCATGAGCATAAAGTTCATAGTTTAGATAAAATAATACTTCTGCGAAAAAGGAATGCCAGTTTATGCGCGATATAAAAACATTAATTTCTAACGTTTAACGATTAAATCTATGGCAGTGTATTATGTCGGTGATCAAGCAAGGTATGTTAATTCTTATTTAATTTTGTATTATATGATAAGTTCATTGGTTTATGATACAGGGCTTAAAATTTATGGTAGTGTGTATTTTTTTGTAGGGGGTTTTTTAAATGACATTTTCTCGAAAACGCGCAAACATCAATTATATCCTAAATAATAGCAAGTACGAGGTCATGACGTTTTGTAGGAGACGTGGTGCAATAAATTATGACCATACTGATCTTGGGGTTAGGTTTGATTGTAAGCGGGATTTTTCCACTCACATCAATTATATCTCTTCCAAGGGCAATTTAGTCTTGGGATTTATAAAAAGATGGTCTAAGAAATTCAACAATCCCCTCATCACTAAGCCCTTGTACATATGTTTAACCGGGCCTTTGCTGGAATACGCCTCCCAGATGTGGTCTCCTCACTACTCTTCCCAAATTGGGAGAGTCAAATCGGTTCAAAGGAAGTGTGTCCGATGTGCACTTATTTATTTATTTCGCCATTATTTAAAATATATTAAAAAATACTACCGTATTCCACGGAAAATTTACTATAAAAAACATAATTATAAATAATAATGTAATTAATAAATGGGATAATGAAATAATTAAGTTGATTAAGGTGGAAAGGGATATGAATGTAAATGAAAATGAATGAAAAACCAGTTGTATTAAGTATCATTTACAAATGTAGATTTTTGGTGTAAAAACAGCTTCGGTTGTAATGTTGTGGTGTTGATTGGTATCATTGAATGAAATGTTAATGTGCCTTTAATAGTTTTGGATTTTTTAAAACGCTGATTTAACTTATCCTTTTCGTTATGATACTCGTTGTTAGTTACAAGTTCGTTCCCTATTTGAATGAGATTATCAATCCTTTGAAGGCTACTCTTTGCCGCTAAACGTTTTATTGCTCCACCCAATCCATCGCACGGTCCTTTGCATGTGATGATGTTGGAAAGAAGTGCCATTCAGCTTCGATTCCAAAATCTTCCGAGTGACTAAAGTTTTTCCTTTTTTTGTACTGGCCACTTGTTAGCGTTTGCAGCCCGGGATCGCGGGATCAAAAAATCTAGTTATTAAATAACTAATCCCGGGATTTAATTTTTGTCCGGCACAGATCTAAGTGGTTTACTGCAATACTTATAGTCCGGGAGCCAGCGACCGTTTTTGATGACCAAAACCACAAAAGCTGAAAACTTGTCCTAAGCTTTATTTGGTATCACTAGTAAGTGAATGGACTTCCGGGGGGTGTAGCTGCGGCAGCCTCCAACACATGTAAAATAATAATTAAAAAAAAATAATACCGCAAAAGCTGAAACTTTGTTAACATTTACATTATGTTATAAAATAAAGAAAAAACGTATCCAGCCGAATGTAGAGTGGGGGATTATGCCCCAGCTTTTCACGTAAAGAAGTGAAAAATGCGCACTGAGTAAACTGATACCGCAAAAGCTGAAATTTGGTAAATTTATAGTTAAGTTAATAACTTAAACGAAAAAAACATCCAGCTTCATATTTAGTGGGGGAAAAGTGTCCAGCCGATGCAGTCAAAGACTCTGCGCATCGGCATGCGCTCGGGCGCGTTGCATCTTTGAATACATCAGCTGGACACTTTCCCCCCACTAAATAGAAAGCTGGATATTTTTTTCTATTAACTTATTTACTTAACTATTATATTACCGAATTTCAGCTCTTGTGGTGTAAGATATCTACACTTTTCTCATTAAACACAGCGCGCCCATGTAGTTATTATACTGTCTCACAAGTTTTTGAATTTAAAGGCTATTAGTAAATATTTTCACATTTGAATATACATAATAAACCGTACAATACAGAACATAAACAGGAAATATGTAGACATCAAAATAACAAAAGTAAAAAAATTAATTTTAATTATTTGAACTTTTTACTATTAATTATTAAGGGTATTCATTTCACTTCGTAAATTCTTCGTATTTGTCGTACTTGTCGTACTTTGTAGTTGTTCGTAGTTTTTGTAGTTCATTTCCATATATTTTTTAACTACGACATTTTGTGTGAAGTACGAAGCTACTGAATTTCTAAAACGGCTTCGTAATTTTAAATTGTCGTAGTTGATGTTGACATTTGTCAGCTGTTTTGAATTATTTAATTGAATTTAATAGGGAATCTTACGCAAAGGTAATCTCAGATGGCCCCACCGAAGTATAACGTAAACAAACAACAATAACATAACAGAAACAGCAACAAAATTATAATATTAATCTATTGACCCGTCTCAAATGCTTCTTTAACATAATCTTCAGACCAAAGGTGATCCGGTCAAAGTCATGAATGTTTTGAACCCTTAAACTTTTTGCCACGCACAGCTATATGTATCTCATAGCTTCCGCACTTTTTGGTCTTTAGGAAATAAATGAACCCGTAATTATTATTGCAACCAAATACCCAACACTGATGCATACATATTTATTAGAATATAAGATTTTATCATTGAGTAACCCAAAAATCACAATAATCAAGAAATGTTTGACAGGCGAAGACAAATGTAACTTCATGATTACGTTATAATACATTGGCGCCCCTAGCGGGAGAAATTTACCGTAAGATTCCCTATTGCTATGAATTTAAAAGATGCATAGGGAAACATTGAGAACAGCTTTATCGATTAAAGCTTCCAATAATTTTTGTTTTTCATTTTTCCTAGGCATTTTCTCAAAAACCAACCTATTTTTAAGGTACACCTTCAATATTACGAAATATGAAAAAAGTGGCCTACGAAAAATATTCAATGTAGTCGTTCATGTCAATTGAACTACGAAGCTACGAAACTACAAAACTATGTACAAACATTTGAAAAGTGAAATGAATACCCTTATTTGAACGTTTTACTTTTAATTATTTGAACTTTTTTTACAAACCTATATACTAAAAATAAAAATAAACAAACATATTATGCTATTACCCACAAAATAACAAAATAATAGCCAAACCAGCTTCTGTTCGAATTTTTCAAATATCTGTACACTTCTTTAATTTATCCGCATCAAAAGGATTTAATTTTCTGCTCTTTTTGGAGCAAAATGCACAGAAGGGGTGTACGTTCGACATTGTCGCAGCTCCAATCGGTAGAATATCAACGGTCGCACTGGATAGCTTGGCGTTACTCTGGCAAATTCAGAGTTAGCACCGGCTAGCAGTTGCTCTATTGTACGCATTTGATGCCGGGATGTTAGAGTGGAGAGGAGGAATCCTTCCGTATTAGATACAATAGACCGACTGCTGTGCGGTTCGTCTCTAGAAATTTCGAAATGTAGGTATCGAAATAAAATTTTCAGAGACGAGCCATGTAACGGTCCGTTGAGATATTTGGTACATCTTAAAATCGGCAATTACTAGATCTTGGCTCCGTATTATACAAAGTGGCTATCTATATATTATTAATAGACTATTTGCACTTTTATGTAAATATTTACTTTTGTAATTTGATGTCTACATATTTCCTGTTTAACGGTTTATTATGTATATTCAAATGTTATATATTAGTAAATAGCCTTTAAATTCAAAAACTTGTGAGACAGTATAATATAACATGGGCGCGCTGTGCGCTTATTATTTTACATGTGTGGGAGGCTGCCGCAGCTACACCCCCCGGAACTGCGCAAGCTGGAGGTCCATTCACTTACTAGTGATACCAAATAAGGCTGGAAAAAAAATATGAGTGTGCTTAAGACCACACTTTAGAAGTAAAACTTTTGTGCCCAACGGCTAGTAATATGCAATAGATATAGTGGAAAGTCTGTCGGATCTATAGTACTTTAGTGTTTGTTTTGTGTGAATAAAAAAACACTAAGTATTCTTAGCAAACTAAATACTTTATTGTGTACACTATATGTATAATTGTTATTTAATATTGTATAGTTAACTTAATATTTTTTTTGAACAATGATATATTTAGATCGCACGCGTCTGGCAAGATGTCGAACTCGGGAGTGAGAGACGGAGAGTAAAAGAATGGAGATGCCGGAAACTGGCTGTCTCCATAAACACGATCGGGACGGAACGGGACACGGGAAGATCACTGAACTTTGAGTTCGGTGATCGAGATAGTGTTCCGATTGATCGTGTTTATCGTTTTCGGAATATGTTGTGCGACTTTGTGTGAAACTTAATAATTAAGTTTGTACGCCGTCGCCACATACTCCCCCCCCAGCGTAGCGTTAACGGAATGTTACCGCTTTAGACGGCTTAGCTTCGTTGTCGCGGTCGCAACCGAAGGCTGGCTTTAGCCTGTCAATGGATATTGACTTGGTTGTGCCGTTCAATTTGACGACGAAGTGTTTTCGTAATCGTTTGATTACTTCATATGGGCCCTCGTATGGAGGTTCGAAAGGTTTTCGAACTCTGTCGACTCGTATGAAAACGTGGTCGGCGTTCTCCAGGGCTTCTGGCACGTAGACATCCTTTTGGACGGGCTGCCGAGGATGTATTGCCTTAATGTTCTGCATGTGAGAACGAAGGCGAGAGAGGAATTCTGATTCTTCAATTGCATTCTCATCCGTTGGGATAGAAATCGAATTGGGAAGTCTCAGATTCTGACCGTATACGAGCTCGGCTGGTGAGCATTGTAAGTCGGTCTTAATTGCCGTGCGTATGCCTAACATGACAAAGGGCAAGTCTTCACTCCAATGAGTAGTGTTGTCCCTTGCCATTAAGGCTGCTTTTAGTTGCCTGTGGAACCGTTCAACCATCCCGTTTGCTTGCGGGTGGTAGGCGGTGGTCCGGATTCGATGAGTGCCGAGTAATTTGGCAACTTCATTGAACAGTTTCGATTCGAACTGCGTACCTTGATCGGTTGTGATCTCGAGAGGTACGCCGAATCGTGGGACAAATTCAGTGACGAATTTCTTTGCCACTGTTGAAGCTGAGATAACCCGAATTGGGTATGCTTCAGGCCATCGCGTGAATCTATCGACTATCGTTAAGATATAAGAGTATCCACGAGATGGTGGTAGTGGTCCCACTATATCCATATGAATATGGTCAAATCTATTATTTGGAAGTTTGAAAGCTTCCAATGGAGATTTGGTATGTCGTGAAACTTTGGACTTTTGGCAACCTAGGCATGATCGAGACCACTCATTGCAGTCTTTATTGATCGATGGCCAGAAGTATTTCTTGGTAACGGCTCGTCTTGTAGCGCGAATACCAGGATGTGAGAGACTATGTTCGGAGTTGAACGCTAGTCTACGTAGAGAATTGGGTATGTAAGGCCTAGGAATGCCTATACTATTTTCACACCACACCTGATGGGCGGTAAATGGTATTGGTGTGAGGACTAGTTTTACCCGTGAGCCGTTGCTGGGGTGCTCTTGTAGAGACTTCAACTCTGTGTCACCTTGTTGAGCCTGAGCCAGTGTAGGCAGGTCGAAGGTGACCGAGTCGACGTTGTCGGTTGCTAGTGAGCGCGACAAGTAGTCGGCGACAACGTTTTGTTTACCAGACACATGTCTGATGTCTGTGGTAAACTGAGAGATTAGACCCAAATGTCTGGTCTGTCGAGGGGATCGTTCGGTCTTTGTGTGAAGGGCGCGAACCAGTGGTTTGTGATCAGTATAGACCACGAAATTGCGTCCTTCAACGAAGTAACGGAAGTGTTTGATCGCTGCATAGATTGCGAGAAGTTCGCGATCGAATGCAGAGTACTTCCGTTCTGTTGGTGACAGCTTTTTGGAATAAAAAGCTAGAGGTTGCCACCGATGACCGTTGAATTGTTCCAAAACGCCTCCGATTGCATAATCAGAGGCGTCAGTCGTAAGACTGTATTTTGCATCCTCGATTGGATGGTTCAGCAGAGTTGCTTCAGCCATCGAGGTTTTCACCTTGAGGAATGCCGCCTGACATTCTGCTGGCCAGTCAAAAACTTTATTGGCACGTGAGCGGTTGAGAAGGTCTCTCAAATGCTCGTTTATCGGCACCAACTGTTCAGCCAATTTTGGGATAAATCGGTGATAGAAATTCACCATTCCCAAAAACTTCTGGATCGATTTGACAGAAGTTGGAGGTGCGAGATCAACGATAGCCTGAACCCGATCGGAGGATGGAAGTATTCCATCCTTTGTGATGCGGTGGCTTAGAAACTTAATCTCTGTTGCACCAAAAACGCATTTCTCTAGCTTGATGGTTAAACCGAAGCTATCGAGGCGTTTAAAGAGCTCTTCGAGGTGAACGATATGCTCATCCTCGGTTTTACTGGCGATGAGTATATCGTCCAAGTATACATAAACGAAGTCGAGATCTCTCGTAACTTCATTTATGAACCTTTGAAAGGTTTGGGCTGCATTTCGTAAGCCGAATGGCATACGTGTAAACTCATATAGGCCGAATGGCGTAATGAGTGCAGTCTTATGCACGTCTTCTGGGGCGATTGGTATGTGATGGTATGCACGTACCAAATCAACCTTTGAAAAAATTGTGCAGCCGTGAAGATTCACGGAGAAGTTCTGTATGTGAGGGATGGGATATCTATCCGGCACAGTGACAGCGTTAAGGCGACGGAAGTCGCCGCATGGCCTCCAATCATGTGAGTCCCGTTTAGGAACCAGATGAAGCGGAGATGCTGCGGGGGACGACGAAGGTCGACAAATCCCCAATTGGACCATATGGTCGAATTCTAATTTTGCCACCTTCAGTTTCTCCGGATGGAGTCGCCGAGCGGTGACAAAAGGTAATTGCCCTTTGGTTACAATGTGGTGTTGCACATTGTGTTTAACCGGAAGGTTAAAATTGGGCGGTTTTGTTAACGAAGCGTACTTCGTTAATAGCTCTTTGTATATGCCAATAACTCGGCATGGAAATTTTTCGGGGTTGTAGTCGACGGTAGCGCACACGTTAATTCGGAACTTGGTGCGTTTGTCGACTAAATGCCGATATTCAAAATCGACGGACAATTTGAACTTCGTTAAGAAGTCCGCCCCGATAATGGCTTTAGTGGTGTCGGCTATAATAAAGTTGTAAACGTATCGTCGGCGTAAGCCGAGTTCGAGTTCAAGCAACTTTGTGCCGAAAGTTCGGATCAGTGATCCGTTGGCCGCGTACAGAAGGACGTTCGGGCTACCGTTATGGGCCGGGAACGCCTTGGCGGGAACAATTGAAACGTCAGAGCCCGAATCAATCAGAAAGTCCATCCGATTGTTGGTGTCTCTGACGAATAAACGATATGAGCGGCCGGTTATATGCGCGCTCATTACGATCCCCTGAGAAAATTCAGGCCAACGACAGATGCAGGAAGAATAGTGACGAATCTGCTAACGGAATTGATACAAATACTATTTGAAAATATCAATATTTATGAATTCCTATTTACTTTAAAACCTAAAAGTAACCGAGTAAAAATAATTTTTATTGGCTAATTTTCTTAAAAGCATACACGCGGTGCACCTAGTACGTATAGCATATAAGTGCGCAACCCACACGGGTATGCACACTTCCGCCACAGGCATGGATACTACCGCCACAGGCACGAAAATCTAAACATTCGCCTCATGGAAGTAAGCTGGTGACATATGCAAGCGTACATGCATTGCATTCAGAGGTTCCTAAAATTGCATGGTTTTTTCCGTCCCGGCTTTCACACATAGCCCGAAAATCTAAGTAACGAGTGCATGCAAGGTGCCTGTGTTTGTTGTGCATACTTGTGTGTGCTATTTCCCAGTAGGAATTCTAGGAAGGCCTTACCGACGGAGCACTGAAATAAGTACTCATCTGGTAATACCCTTGACACACTGCAGCATCAAATGAACATTGCAGTATCATTCGGCTATGAATGATCATTCGCGCCCAGTATGTCATGTCCAATGTTCATTCAACAACTTCATACGTCATTCAATCGAATGAAGTCAAAATAACTTCATTCAATGAAGATGGAAGTGAAATCGGGAAATTATCGAACAACTTTCCATGAAATTTCCAGTAAAATTTCCAATTGAAATACCCAACTGTCAAACTGTCATTCAGATTTTAGAATTTTTTAATATGTGTGTTCGATGACTGCTTAAAAATTTCGGAGCAGAGCAGAGCGGCTCAATTGGGAGCGGCTGTCAAATTTGTGTCAGAGCAGAAAAAATCAGATTATAGCAACAAGCTCAAAAAACACCTTTCTGCTAAATTCTGCTCCAAATTCTGTTTTTAGAGGTTAGATACGAATGTCAATTTTAGAAGAAGAAATATATACCAATAAAAACAATTGAAAGGCATCGAAATGTTATTTTTATAAAAATTAATGTGTATTTTTTAATATTTCCAAGTATTTTCCGAATAAATCATTCATAAATCAATTTTCCGATTTTCCCTGCTTTCAATTTGACAATTGTCAAAAGAAAAAGAAGAAGAAGAATTTGGCTGCTCTGTCTGCTCCTACAAATTTGGTGGAGCAGAAAAAGTGAGAATTCTCAACTCAGAGCAGGCTCAAAAAACGCAGAGCAAGGCAAATGGGAGCAGAAAAGATCTGTCAAAACGTCTCAAAAAACGCAAATTGCTGATTTTTTCTGCTTAAAGTTGAGCTGGAGCAGTCATCGAACACACCTAATAAGTAGTACGTTCCATTGTAAATAACTGTTGTTGGGCCTCAATTAATAGTTTTTATTAAATTTAAAAGTATAAATCACTATGTAATCACTTTCAGTTCATATATTTAGCAGTTTGTGTAAAGTTTCTATTTTGACAGTTCCAATGAACATTGAGAAATGCAGTGTGTCGCTTCTAAAATGAATGATCATTGAAAGCCAATGAAGTTGGAAGAATGCTCATTCGTTTTTGCAGTGTGTCAAGGGTATAAGGGGTACCCCTTATTTTCTTGGTGCTAGCTGAGCCCTTACAAACCCCATTACAAGAGAAGGCAGATGGTAAGGTGTAGTCCAGAATTATACCCAAACAAGTGAGAATCTGCTCGATGACTCCAGGGAGCTTTCCTGGAGTTTTCGTAAATTTTATAGAAAAAAAGAAAACTGATTATATGGGTCGCGCCAAAACAGTTGATGCCGGAGCGCGCAGCTGGGGAAATTAAAGCTGCACACAAATAAATATTGCGCACATATCGATAAGAAATGCGCTTATGTATTTTCAAATTTCCCCTTCGAAATTTGTTGCGACTAGGCAAAAGGGACGGGAACGGCATGCGGGGATTCTACTGCGCATGGAAAACGCGACTTTCTCGGCATCAACTCTTTTGGCGCGACCCATATTCGTCGACATAAAATGCGACATTAGCATACTCAATAGCCCGGCTCTCATTCGATACGGAGGACAAGCAGCTTTGGAGAAGTGGAGAATTTAGTTGGGGGACTGCTTAGGTAAAGCCACTCTCGGGCTTGGAAAAAAAGGCATTTGTAAAAGATGAACAAAATAAAAGCATTTCGACACCGGATCACATATCCACAGGCGCCCATGAATATCTCTTTTTGCAATGTTCCATTTGCTGCCTTGTACTGTGGACCTTTCGTTGGTTGCCCGAAGAAGCCAACGTCTGATCCACCTACAAAAAAAACAAAAACAAATTTTGGACAACAAAAAATTCCAAACAAGAAAATCATTCCGACCATCAAGGCGGTACCTCAGGCCTCTAGAGTTGACTTGGCTCGTCGGGGGGGTCGTGGAGTATTGAGGCCCCCGAGGTACCACTTATTTAGGTGCATCACCACTTACCTGCGGGTGTCCTATCAGAGTAGGAGCGTAGAACTTAGTTGAGCCAGAAGGGCACCTGAAAAATAAAGTTTGGAACGAGATCCATCGTCCGCGGTTTCGCCAGCAGAATGCCTTAGCCGATCATATTTACCCCACCAGTGTCGATATCAATAAAAGATGTGTATCGGATTACCATCAAAACAATGTTGTATATTTACACTATAACTCACAAAAACTCAACGTTAACATGATATTTAATAAACTAGGAACGAGTCTCTTAACTAAAACAAGTATCCAGAACTACAGTGTTGTATTATGTCGTACAACCAAAAGGTAGCGATGAGCCGGCCACCCCTCTAAGATGACAAGAAAACACAAAACGCAACCATGACCCACCCTGGTACCAGCGTAGATCGTCGAACAACTCAATTTGTTATGCTTTATAAAAATTAAACCACATATAGGGGTTAAATGGGGCCAGTTCAAACCAATGTTACCGTGTGGTGTATAGGACGACTCACAAGTTATGTGTTGTGACTTAGATTATAGTGTTATAACAAATTAATAAATTAGGAAATATGGCATAAAATGCAGTTATACAAATATTTACAGGATGACCTATCGCGGATAATGCAATCCATAAATTATTATAAATCTAACTTTCGCCAAATTAGGTATATCTTGAATAAAATGATGTATGTATACAACGGTTGTAATATGTGTCAAATATTATTAAATTAAGCAGTAGGTTACGTAAATATATCAATTATGTATTCAAGCAGTAAATCAAATGGAATAAGAATTTCTCAATATCAATAATTTTTTTGTTTTAACAATTAAGCCTTTATTTATTTATTTATTTTTTTCCCCGGATTCCTGGGATTGGGGCGAAGCGCCAAAGGTGAACCAATATCAGTACGTCCCTCTGAGAGGCTGGTTCTTCGACGTTGAGTCTCGAAAACCCAATCAAATTGAATAAAATAAAACTTCTATTACCTTGGTTTCTAAACTTGGTCACTCTAAAGTCCCCCCGGGAGTTCCGTAGGCGGAGATAGGTTATATTACCTCTGATGTTGATGTTACAGGCTGGTCTGAGAGTCTTGTAGATGACGGCTGCTTTTTATCCGCCTCATTGAGCTTCCCTTAGGTTATACACAATCTTACTTTAGCGTCTTCTTATTTTCCGTTAACTCCGGGTACCAATATGGATGTATCCTTCTTGCTGCCCTTCTATTTTAATGTCCTTCCTGACCCAATTCGATCACAATCCTTGCATAAAATTACTCTTCTTTAGTTTTTTTCTTTTGGCTATACCACATGGAACTGTTATACTGGTGGTCGGTATTTTTGTTCACTTTTTTTTTCCTTTACTTAATTTTACTTTTCTTAATTTTTTCTCAAAAACTTATGTCTTCACAAAAAATACGTTCTTCTTTTCTCACAATCCCCAAAAACAACTGCCTCTCCAAAAACTATTTTTTTTCCTCGCCTCCTTTTTTTCGCCTTCTCAGGTCCCAAAAAAAAACACCTTTTTTTGGATTCTAAAATTTTTACAGTAGATTTTAAGTAAGTAAATAAGCCAGCCGTTACACCTCGGCTCCACAAACCCGACTTGCGAGGGAGTGAGGAGCCGAAAAAAAGGCTTGCTTTCTGTTTTGGGTTAATTCCAATGAATAAGAGTGAAGGTGTGGCTCGACCCATGACCCTGAGCTTAGGAGTCTCATGTTTTACTGACTGAGCTAGCCGGGCTCCAACAAAAAAATACTGCAACCGTTGACAATGAAATGGAGAAAAAAGTTGAAAATTTAGAACCAAGTGGTTGAAAAAATTAAAGTGTCCCGCCGTGTATCCTCGGCAGTTGTCAGTAAGCCTTCCGGATAGCATTGTTGATGAACAAGGACGTGCTTGCCTCTAAATTATACTAAAGCCGCAGGTCTTTGGCATGATAAATGCCAAGAAGCTTACCCCTCAAGTCCTCCAATTCATATAGGCTACCACCAATTCGTTTCCTTATCCGCGATTTTACGAATTTATTTGCCAGTTTGGCATTAAAACGGTCCGCCAGTTTGCTGATCAGAAAGGTTCTCCGGAACACTTCTTGCCCCGGGTGAAATTCAATCTTCCGACAACGCAAGTTGTAACGTTTTTCGTATCTGGCATGCGCTGCAGAGAGGCTAAGTTCGATCCGCTCGCGAAGCAATTGTAGGCGATCTGATACAGGCAAATACGATATGTCCCCTTCTCGGAAGACGTTCAACTTTTTCAGGACCGGATAAGCCGATCCATGAAGAATCATGTGTCGCCCGAACAGGGCCTGATAAGGGGACATACCGATTGCTTCATGCAGGGTACCCCGGAGGGCGCACTCAATAGAGGTAAGATGTTTGTCCCACTCTCTTTGGTCCTCATTCAGATATGCCCTAATAGCGGCGAGAACGGATCGATTTACCCTCTCTGAGGCATTTGGATGTGGAGAATATACGCCGGTGCGCACATGTTTCACGCCATAATCATCCAGCAACTTAGCGAACTCCCGGGAGGTGAACTGCCGACCATTATCTGAGAAAACGGTTTCCGGTACTCCAAAAGTATGGAAAACTGTTCTCTCTAAAAAATGAACAGCAGCTGCCGCGGTTTCCGCCGTCACTGGATGAAGAAATACGAATTTGCTGAATCCGTCCAAGACCACGAACACCGCGGTATGGCCTCTCTTGGTCCGGGGATACGGACCCATAAAATCGACGTATAAGAATTGAAAAGGACTGGTAAACTCCATGGGCTGTCCCATTGGAGGTCTCAATATGGAATTGGTCGACTTGGTGGCTTTGCAAGTGTCACATTGTGACACAAAGGTTCTAACCTGCCGAGCCATTCCCGGCCAATAATACTTAGCCCTTAATTTAGCCAGTGTTTTTGCCACACCGCCATGTGCCGATTGAGGAGGCGAGTGAGCCGATTCGACAAGAGGAAGCGTCAAGTCCGCGGGGATCCACAGCTTCCACGTCAAATCGTCCGCAACCGGGTCTCCTGTACGTGGGGATGCGCGATGAAAAACATACCCCTCTGAAACACGCAAGTCGGGTAACTGCGGGGTGGCACTCAATATTTGTTCAGCCAATTTAGTATATTCGGGAGACCTAAAGGCCGAGGAGCTCATATCCACCTCGCGACAGAAAAAGAGGTCGTCTACGCAATCCCTGCGCGACAACGCGTCAGGTACAACGTTTTGATTTCCCTTTCTGTGTTCGATCGTGAATACGAACCCCTGGAGCTTTAGGCTCCATCTCGCTAATCGACCGCTCAGCTCTTTCTGATCCATGAGCCACTTCAGACTAGCATGGTCAGTTATAATCGTGAATGCCTGTCCCTCCACATACGGTCTAAACTTCTTTACACTCAGTACAGCGGCGTAACATTCAAGTTCCGTTATGGTGTAATTTCGCTGTGCTGCGTTCAGTTTCTTGGACATATAAGATATTGGATGTTCTCCTCCATCCATGTCTCGCTGAAACAGCACGCTCCCCACACCACTTCGGCTAGCGTCGCACTGAATGTAAAAAGGCTTAGAGAAATCCGGAGTGACGAGCAACGGAGCCTCGGTCATAAGCCGTTTTAGCGTCTCGAAAGCCTGCTGGGCCTCGTCCGTCCATTTGAAGGACTTGTTCTTTAAACAATCCGTGACTGGAGAAGCCACGCTTGCATAATTGTGGATGAACCTCTGATACCACCCCGTCATTCCCAAAAATCTCCGAGTCTGCTTATGAGATTTTGGAGTTGGAAATTCCGTGATGGCCGTCACCTTTGCAGGATCCGTTTTCAAAGTTCCATCCCCAATTATGAAGCCAAGATACTTAACCTCAGTCACGCAAAATTTACATTTGCTTAGGTTGATAGTCAACCCAGCACGGCGTAGGCAACCAGCAACCTCATCGAGAATGCGTGCATGTTCGTCAAAGGTAGATGAGACAACGAGCAGGTCGTCCAAATACACAAATACGTTTTCACGCATGTGTCCAGGTATAACCTTGTCCATTAAGCGGCACATTCGCTGTGGCGCGTTGCACAGACCAAAAGGCATCACTGTAAATTGGTATAATGGACGGCCTGGGACAGTGAAAGCTGTCCTTTCTCGCGACTTCTTTTCCAGGGGGATTTGCCAGAAGGCGTCTTTCAAGTCCAGACTGGTGATATACTTGGTATCTTGCAGACGACCAAGTAGACCATCAATATGTGGAAGAGGGTAGGCATCCTTGACAGTGACGGAATTCACTTTACGTGAGTCAAGGCACAGGCGTACCTTTCCTGGTTTGCGCACCAACACCACTGGAGAATTCCAGGGGCTATTGGATGGCTCAATTACCCCAAGAGCCAACATCCGGTCTAACTCATCATACATTAGCTTCTGTATGGCAGGTGAGACCGGATAATGCCTCTGTTTAATGGGAACTGAGTCACCCGTATCGATGATGTGCTCTTCCAGGTTGGTTTTCCCCAGTCCTAAGACATCAAATGAGGGGAACCTTGCCTTTATTAGCTCCAATTGTTGGCACTGCATTGACGTTAAGTCGTGCATCTTGGAAGTTGCTGTTGGAGCTGTTACCTCACTAACTATTTGGGGAGCGATTTTGAACAATCTCCAGAAATCAATTCCGAGATACAGCCTTTGGCTAAGACTGGGTACCACATAGATAGTCATATCATGAGTCCGACCTCCAAAGGAGACCGGAAGCTTGACATAGCCGATAACTCTTTGTGGGGCTCCGTCCGCCGTTTCCAAACAAGTTTGCAAAGAATAAAACTTAATCTCGGGATGATCCTTCAGAAACGATTCAGCCTCCCTACCCAAACAGGTAATACTCGCACCACTGTCTAGTAAGCCACTCACCTCTTCATTAGCTAAATAGACCTTAGCAAAGGGCCGATGATCGGACAAATCTGATATAATTGCAGAAATAATTTTCTGCGAATGAAGTCGTTTCTCTCTTGCTCGACTCCTAATATCCGGAATGGATGCGGTGAAGTGTACCTTAGGAGGTTCCGCAAAAATGCGGTTTCGAGCGGTCTGGTACCTCTGCCAACGCAACAGAAAAGACTGTTGAACCTCTAGTGAGGGGAAAGTTGGAAGAGGGTTTGGGTCTGTCAAGTCCGTGGTGAGCGAGGATTGCTCGCTATAGTCCTTGTCAGGGCTGAAGGCGGGTAAATTTAGGACAGGCGCGGGCTCCCGCCGAGCCTCGCACCCGGTACCTTGTTTCCCGAACATACGGGACAACGGGTGGTTACGGTACCCGGCTTACCGCACCTATAACAAAACAAGCCTCGGGTTTCAGACGGGCAGTCCATGAACAGGTGGCCCTGTTGTCGACAATTCCAACAAGTGACGATCCGACGCCTGACTGGAGAATGGGGCCGTTGGACCTCATCCACCGCAGAGTCTAAATCGTCCCCCGTTGGTTGCCTATCAGGACTCCGGCCGGCGAAGTCAATCTCGTGGATTTTAGGGATTTGCCGCCGTTCTTGGCGCTTCTGTTCTTGCCACCTCTCCGTCCGTAAGCATACCTCTCTCAGATGACGCAGTGTGGCAATTTGTTGGCCAATGACCAGCGAGCCTAGTGACACATTAAGGTTTTGTATGACGATGTCCACTAATTCAACTTCTGGCATCGGACTCGCCATACGATTAAACAAGGACACCATTCTTGATACATACACATCGTATGGGTCCCTGTCCTGTTTACACTCAAGCATTAGCTTAATGATTTGGAAGTCGGATTCCCGACGCCTAAACTGCCTGGTCAGGTGGTTTCTCAAGTCACCCCACACGGGGTCATGGACCTGACGACGAAATTGGGACCAGTACCAGTCCTCTGCTCTGCCCTTTAATAACGCCGAGATGTTCCGACAGACCTCGGATTGGTGGACCCCTTCGTCTCGGGCCCTCGTTTCCACACGGAACAAAAACTCCTCCGCCGACAACTCATTGTCGTCACCGGAGAACCTTATGCTCCATGTGGGAACTTGTGACCGCTTCTTGTTATCGAAATGAGACGTCTCCCTCCTCAGAACAGATGATGCCTGTTCCTCTAGAGGATCGTTAGCCGAAGGAATCACTGGATCAGTCGAAGTGCTAGGTTCAGACCGCAAATTTATTAGCTCTTCCTGGAGTTTCGCAACCGTTTGGGTCAGCGTGTGTATCGCCTCTCTTTGGGCCAAAGTCGTATCAGGGATCTCGTCAGCTTGATCCACTTCTCCATCGTCGCTTCTGGAGTTATCCGAAGCGGTATTTTTCCCACCTCGTAAGGTTGGCATGGTTGTTCACACTACCTCTGTATAAACGCGTTGTTAGAACCTAACTATGTTAATATCACACTAAAGGATGGTATTTCTTGAGCTTTTCGTTACCCGATTTCTATTTTTCTATCACTTCTTTCGTACCAATCCACAGTGATAAAGAAAGTGATATGATATTCAAAAAATGTGGTATATGTTATAAAAATTCCCTCAAGTTGCTTCGCTGTATACCCCCTAGTTGAATTATAAGTTTTCTTATTCACAGTAACATTAAGCCCGTAGTAAAAACAAAAAGAATTCGTAATAACTGTTTTTTTTTTTTTGATTTATAGAACTTGACTTTCGTACTACTTCATGTATGTAGTACCACCCAAAACAACCGGAAATAAAATCAAACTATACTTTAATATTTAAAATTGCGGTTCGCTAAGCTAATCCTCACTAAGATAACAACAATACTATTCTTAAATCGTGACGACTCAAATTCAATGACGGCCGCCGCGGAACGATCTCTCTCGCCCAAAAACTCTTGGTGGCCGAAGTCAAGAGTGGCAGTTGGAGGTGGCTGTACCACCTTCGATCATAACTTGATTATCTAACTCAAACTACGTACTGGCTCAATGACCTCCAGTCGGTGAGACCATACGCTAAATCATCTCTAAACTACACTATAAGGAAACAAACCACAGCCACGGTCAAGTGCCACCGATGACCTCGGAGGCACCTCAGCCTACCCCCGCTCACTCTCAGAACAAGGTTCTCTTGTAGGTAAAGGGGCCCGAAGAAGTAGCCCCATCCTCCCAAAAAAACCCAGTCCCATGATCAGTACTCTACGTCGCCCCTGAGGAGACACCCACGCCCAAATATCTTAAGAAAACTGCTTCCCAAAAGCATAAAGAATTTAAAAAATCTCGCCGCTGTCCATCCACGACTGAGCCGCCTCTTTGCATGCCTTCAGGAAGGATGGCTCAGCAAAGCAGGAAAGGAACAAAAAAATAAAGAAAGGGTTGAATGAGTTTCAGGAAGGTTCCGCCGGGCGCAGTGCCAGGCGATGGCGCCTGTTAGCCAGTCGCAGCCAGCGAAATAACCCCAAAAGCTCACCCAGAAAACTGAAAAAGAATAATAGAATTTACCGATAACTCTGTCCTCAGTCCGACGCAGAGTCATGCAATATCACGCTTGGAAACCAAGACGTCGAACCAAAAGACAACGTATATAATCAACGCTGGCCTCACCCTCCCGCATAGCCAAGCAATATTACGCTTGTTAGCAAGCCGGGTAGATGAGGACAGGGCTGGAAGTCAGAAAAAACTTACAAGGGAAGCAGCTACCGCGTTAAGGATTAGCCGAAAGGTGAAAAAAAATTAAAATTAACTCCTGATTTAGAGAGATTTAAAAAACACAAGCAGTAGGGACTAAGTCATCGCGGTACTGGCTTAGCCCCTCGATGAATCATAGCCATAAGTGGTGATGCAATACGCCAAACAAAACAAATAACCAAAAATCCAGCCGTGAAGGCATTCAAAGTATGCCAGACATACCGAAAAAAATTTCGCTAAATTTAATACAAAATCCAGTCCGTGCAGAACTGATGAGGGCATAAACACCCTCGTTGGGCGCCATTTGTACTGTGGACCTTTCGTTGGTTGCCCGAAGAAGCCAACGTCTGATCCACCTACAAAAAAAACAAAAACAAATTTTGGACAACAAAAAATTCCAAACAAGAAAATCATTCCGACCATCAAGGCGGTACCTCAGGCCTCTAGAGTTGACTTGGCTCGTCGGGGGGGTCGTGGAGTATTGAGGCCCCCGAGGTACCACTTATTTAGGTGCATCACCACTTACCTGCGGGTGTCCTATCAGAGTAGGAGCGTAGAACTTAGTTGAGCCAGAAGGGCACCTGAAAAATAAAGTTTGGAACGAGATCCATCGTCCGCGGTTTCGCCAGCAGAATGCCTTAGCCGATCATATTTACCCCACCAGTGTCGATATCAATAAAAGATGTGTATCGGATTACCATCAAAACAATGTTGTATATTTACACTATAACTCACAAAAACTCAACGTTAACATGATATTTAATAAACTAGGAACGAGTCTCTTAACTAAAACAAGTATCCAGAACTACAGTGTTGTATTATGTCGTACAACCAAAAGGTAGCGATGAGCCGGCCACCCCTCTAAGATGACAAGAAAACACAAAACGCAACCATGACCCACCCTGGTACCAGCGTAGATCGTCGAACAACTCAATTTGTTATGCTTTATAAAAATTAAACCACATATAGGGGTTAAATGGGGCCAGTTCAAACCAATGTTACCGTGTGGTGTATAGGACGACTCACAAGTTATGTGTTGTGACTTAGATTATAGTGTTATAACAAATTAATAAATTAGGAAATATGGCATAAAATGCAGTTATACAAATATTTACAGGATGACCTATCGCGGATAATGCAATCCATAAATTATTATAAATCTAACTTTCGCCAAATTAGGTATATCTTGAATAAAATGATGTATGTATACAACGGTTGTAATATGTGTCAAATATTATTAAATTAAGCAGTAGGTTACGTAAATATATCAATTATGTATTCAAGCAGTAAATCAAATGGAATAAGAATTTCTCAATATCAATAATTTTTTTGTTTTAACAATTAAGCCTTTATTTATTTATTTATTTTTTTCCCCGGATTCCTGGGATTGGGGCGAAGCGCCAAAGGTGAACCAATATCAGTACGTCCCTCTGAGAGGCTGGTTCTTCGACGTTGAGTCTCGAAAACCCAATCAAATTGAATAAAATAAAACTTCTATTACCTTGGTTTCTAAACTTGGTCACTCTAAAGTCCCCCCGGGAGTTCCGTAGGCGGAGATAGGTTATATTACCTCTGATGTTGATGTTACAGGCTGGTCTGAGAGTCTTGTAGATGACGGCTGCTTTTTATCCGCCTCATTGAGCTTCCCTTAGGTTATACACAATCTTACTTTAGCGTCTTCTTATTTTCCGTTAACTCCGGGTACCAATATGGATGTATCCTTCTTGCTGCCCTTCTATTTTAATGTCCTTCCTGACCCAATTCGATCACAATCCTTGCATAAAATTACTCTTCTTTAGTTTTTTTCTTTTGGCTATACCACATGGAACTGTTATACTGGTGGTCGGTATTTTTGTTCACTTTTTTTTTCCTTTACTTAATTTTACTTTTCTTAATTTTTTCTCAAAAACTTATGTCTTCACAAAAAATACGTTCTTCTTTTCTCACAATCCCCAAAAACAACTGCCTCTCCAAAAACTATTTTTTTTCCTCGCCTCCTTTTTTTCGCCTTCTCAGGTCCCAAAAAAAAACACCTTTTTTTGGATTCTAAAATTTTTACAGTAGATTTTAAGTAAGTAAATAAGCCAGCCGTTACAGCCTTACTATACCCCTTATAGATGAGCAGTTCTATAAGTACTCTAAGGTAAGTACTAAAGTAAGGCCTTACCCCGTATGACGGCTTTTGTGATAAAGGTGGCTTGCGATCCGGGATCTATCAGAGCTCGCACACTCTGAAGTCCTTGTTTTGTTTTGATGAAAACGATGGCTGTAGCTAGTAATACTTGCCTTCTTTCATTAGTAAAATGTGTGAGTATATTGGGAGTTGCTGCACCCGTGTGGTTGTTGGTGTCATGGATGGGAGGTGATGCTCGGATAGATCTGGAGTCATTACCTACGTGACTTTGATGATTTCCCGATACATTTTGAGATTTACCTCCTGATAAATGTAGTAATGTATGATGTTTTTGTTTACATACATTGCACCTGTTTTTGCTTAGGCACTTGCTTAAAGCATGGTATTTACCTAGACAGTTGAGGCAATATTTTTTAGCCTTGGCCACTTTTATTTTAGCTCTCACGTCTAACTTCAGGAATCGGGGACATGAGCGTAGCCCGTGATTTTCAGAGCATAGCTCACAGGCTGAATTAGAATTGAAAAAATTCTGTATTAGATTTTTGGAGGTGTTATTAGGGCCGTCTGCGCGTTTTTCTTTGGCTTTATTTGACCCTATCGCTTCCAAAGTGCGGAAACGAGTTTCAAGAAATTTCTTGAATGATGTCCATGTCGGAACGTCATAGCTGTCTCCAATGGATTCCTCCCAAGCTTTGTGTGTTTCTGGAGGCAGTTTCTGAACCAGGAGGTGAATAACGAGGGGATCCCAATTTGAAATATTTACTTTCAAATTTTCCAGTGACGCTAAAGCTTCGCTCGTGGTGTCAAGTAGACTTTTAATGGCACTTGCTGATTCAGCGGTAATTTTTTGTTGTGACGTAAACGTGCGTAATAATGAAAAAACTAGCATTCGGGTGTTTTCATACCGCTCGGTCAATGCCTTCCAGGCGGATGAGTAATTTGCATTGGTGACACTGAACTGTTTTATCACGTTAGCAACGTCACCAGTGAGTGTTGTTTTGAGATAATGGAACTTTTGCACGTTTTCCAGATCCGAATTTTGATGAATTACGGAAAGATATAAATCTCGGAAACTGATCCAATCGTTGTAGTTCCCTGAGAAGGTGGGTAATGAGATTCTAGGCAAGCTGGTATGAGTTTTGCCAGATGTGGATGCCGATAATGTGGTATTAACGTCCTGGTTATGCCTGGACGTATTTGCAGGTTGTTCTAACCTCGATACGTGGTCAATGAGTTCGCCTTTGAACTCGTAATAAATCTGCTCTTGTGCAGAAAAAAGATCCTCAGTGAAGTACGGATGATTTGAGTTTTCGGGAGTTTGGCTGATTCGAAGATCATTAGCAGCGAATTGATGCCACAAATCATGCCACCCGTTTACGCGTGATACATAAAACCCGTGCGTTCTTTTCGGGATTGCCGCCTTTTTTATATTCACCATGAACTTGTGCATTTGCTCGATCAATGCACTTTGGATGTCGAGCAATGTGTCATGGGAACTTGATTCCGTTGGAGTTTTAGACATTGTTTACGATAAGATAATCACTTGCACGAAAAAAAATTTTTTTTTAATTAAAAGCTTTTATTTATTTGTTTATACGTGTGACTTTATTTTATTATTTTTGTTTTAGAGTTATGTAAATATATAGAATTACAGAAAAAGAAGTTTTGTTTTATTTAAACGATAATTTATTTTGATGTTATTTAATTAAAGTTGTCGAAAAATAAACTCTTGCGAGGATTAATTAGACTGCAGCAGCTAAAATGCTTAAAAAAGAATTATAAATATAAAAAAGCTCCAAGTAATAATTCGAAACCAATTTATTTCCTCCTATGCAGTTGTGGTCACTTCTACGGCTCGACAAAGAAGAGACCGATACAGTTTTTGGTATTTCGGTGATGACATTGAAATTTCCAAACAATTACATTAACATTTAGTTGTAGGGGTATTCTATGGTTATTACATAAATGGAATTAGTGTTGGGAGGTTCCTTTTTTGAGTAATATATTTTGGTTATTGTTTTGATTAATATATAGGTATATTTTGCATTTAATTTTCTACATCCTCCGGGCGGGCGAGTAAAGTAGACGGCTCCTCGTGCTGAAATTCCAATGGATAAAGGTGCTGAGTTGATCTCCTGAATAAGGTTCCGTCTGCTAACCGTACCTCACATGCTCGAACTCTTCCGTCTCTTCCAGGATAAACTCGTTCAATGCTGGCTAATCTCCATAGCAGTCTGGGCGCATTCTGCTCATACATTAGTACAACATCTCCTACATTCAAATCTCGTCCAAAACATCTTTTCTTCGTCTGATGTAAAGTTCGTAGTTGCTGCACATATTCCGTTCGCCATCTTTTCCAAAAAGCATTCACCAATTTGAAACGTGTCTTCCATAATTCCCTTATTTGAGTAGTGGAAGCCGGCCTAATGAGATCTGGTCCTATAACTAGAGCTGAAGGATTAGAATTTTGTAAAAAATGTGAAGGGGTCAAAGGACTTAAGTCTTTAGGGTCGTCGTTCACATACGTTAAAGGTCGACTATTGATCGCGGACTCGACTTCTACCAAAACTGTCTGCATTTCTTCAAACGTCAGTGTTGCTCTGCCAATCACCAATTTTAAAGCGTTCTTTACTGAGCGCACCAACCGCTCCCAAAAACCTCCCCACCAAGGCGCTCGCTCAACTATAAACTCCCATGATATCTTATTAGTTGCCAAGTAATCTTGAAATTCTTTCGTATGTAAACTTGAATTTAGCTCCTTTAATTCTTTTGCTGCACGCTTAAATGTCCGAGCATTGTCAGACATAATCAAATTAGGAAGGCCTCTTCGTGCAATAAAACGCCTTAAACCTAATATACAACTCTCGACGCCAAGATTGGGTACCAACTCAAGGTGAACCGCTCGTACAGTTGCGCAAGTTAAAAGCATGATGTAAGATTTTACAGTTGTTGTGTCAGATTTCGACCATTTAACAAAAAGCGGCCCAGCAAAATCTACGCCGACCGTCTCAAAAGGTTTTGTTGACATTAGCCTGCTTCGCGGTAGAGGTGCAAAAGGTTGACTCACTGGTTTGCTGAAAAGACGTCGACATACTCTGCAGCTTTTCAATACAGTTTTAATTTTTTGACGAGCACGGGGAATCCAAAATTTCTCCCTGAGACGCGTTAATACAGCATTTACACCACTGTGCAGTAATCGTTGATGCGTATCATTTATTAACAGCTTGACTAAATGACTTGATGGAGGTAATATTGCAGGAAAGGTACTTTCATAACACATATCCATGAATTGTAGGCGTGTGCCTACACGTATTACTCCTTCTGTATCCAAAACTGGATTCAACGTTAATATAACAGAATTAGCAGGAATCGGCCTATCGGCTTTAAGCGCCTCCATTTCAGTTTTATAATATTCTTCTTGAATGAATTTCACCCAAAACAATTCGGCCAACTGGATTTCTTTACCTACAAGGAACTTGTTAGTCGTTATTGGTGCATTTCGAGCGTGTGCTACAAATCTGCGGATATAAGCAGTCACCCGTAGTAATCTCGTATAAGAACTGTAGTCTTCCAAATTTAAAAGAACTGTTCTTTTGCTTACATTAGTATCTTCAGCCTGTTGTAAAGAAATTAAGCTTAATTCATCACTGGTGACATGTTTGACGATTTGTGGCCATTGGTCTTCATCTTTAGATAGCCAAAGGGGTCCAGCTAACCATGAACTTGAATTAGTCACATTTTTTCCAAATACATCTCGAGTTAAAAAATCTGCTGGATTGAGTTCGCCTGGACAATGCTTCCAGTTTTCACATAAAGTGCATTGTCGAATCTCTCTCACTCTATTTGTTACATAAACATTCCATCTTTTTATATCTCCGTTAATCCAATGTAACACAATTCTGGAGTCCGTCCAGAGATATACCTTCGATATTGATATATTCAAATTATCTAATAAGTATTTACAAAGGCGAGCGGCAACAAGAGCCGCAGTAAGCTCCAATTTCGGAAGTGTTAGCTGCTTATTTTGTTTCAAAATTGGTGCTAGGCGATTTTTCGAACAAACAAATTTTGTTATGATGTCATCGGTTAGTTCCGTCCTTAGAAAGGCCACAGCCCCATACGCTAATGGGCTGGCATCTGCGAATATATGCAATTGAATGGAACTTACTTCTTTTACATTTGTCATACATCGAGGTAAAAAAATTTCTTCTAAATTTTCGAATTCTTGACGACACTTATTCCAAGTTTTCAAAAGCTCCGCCGGAACATTTTCATCCCAAGACATCTTCAATCGCCATAACTTCTGAAAAAACATTTTTAATTTTACAGTAAATGGAGCAAGAATACCTATGGGATCAAAAACTCGTGCTAACAATTGCAGTACGCTCCTTTTAGTAACACCTTCATTCGCTATATGTAGCAAGAACTCTCGAGCAGGTCGCAAATCTATGGAAATCTCATCTGTCAAGCAGCTCCAAACCATTCCTAACACCTTTTGCCTAATTGGTAATTCGTTTTCTTTAGCTAAAGTTGTTCTAAGAGAAGCATCGTTGGTGTTCCATTTTCGGATGTTCATACTAGCCCGTTTCATGATACAGCACGCCTCTGAATACACTTTGAAAGCAAATTTCGGTTCGTTGACACTTATTACCAGATCATCCATATAAAATGATTTCCTTAGGAGCGAGCAAACATCTGGAAAATTCGAAGCTTCTGTTTCCAAATGCTTATGAATCACGGCTTCAAGCAGGAACGGACTACACTTCACGCCAAAGGTTACTCTGGTCATGCGATATTCTTGAACAGCTGGCAAGTTGGTAATACTTTCAATAGGCTCTTTAAACCAAAAAAACCTATGGACATCTTTGTCATCTCGGCACAATCTGATCTGCAAAAAAGCTTTCTCAATATCGGCGACTAATGCTACCATACCTATCCGAAAATTTAATAAAGTTGATAGAATATCAGGCAGTAAATTCGGGCCAGAATCTAAATTATCATTCAATGAAGCACCATCAGGTAATCGTGCGGAAGCATCAAAAACAATTCGCAGTTTTGTTGTCGTCTTATCCTCGCGATATACCGGGCGGTGGGGCATATAATATACTGGACGTTTTCTGGTTTCCTCCTGATCGATAACTGGCTCAGCAACTCCTGACTTAATTAATTCGAACATGGCAGTATCGTAGTCTTGCAGCGCTTGAGGATCTCTAGACAGTTTTCGCAGCAGTCCACGGAATCTTTTAAAGGCACTGTCATGATAGCTATGTAGACTACAATGTGATTTTAACCATAAAAGGGATGCTTCGTAATAGTTCTCCTTCCGCTTCACATATCGGTCTAATTCAATAATAGTATCTCTTGCATCAGGAGGTTTTATACCTAAAAGTTCAAGGTCCCACATTTGGCTGAGATCATCTAATGACGAACACTTTTCAAGCGTGGACGATGCACACATTGCCACTGACTCACATTCTGGTATATAATTGCTACACAACGGTCCTTGAATTGTCCAACCTAGTTTTGTGTGCACTGCTGTCAATTCATTTTCAATACGTTCAAATTTTCCAGTGATGAATCGCCAATAAAAATCAGATCCGATAAGTACAGAAATTCCATCTTGAGGTTTTCCTAAGAAAGGAGCATCCGCTAGAGTAAACTTAGAAAATCTGGAATCGTTTATGTCCGGAACTGGTAAGGTATCAATACAAATTTCCGGTACTACTATCGCCGTCATACACGTTATAGAATTGTCATATTGACTTCGAAGACTTATCCTCACTCGACTGCAAAGTTGGATTGGTGTTTTCTTTGATGAACCAAATGGTAGGATTCTAATTTTAACTTGATCTACAACTGGCAAATCCAGCTTTTCAGCTATACTTTGAGTGATATACGATCGCTGACTACCGCTGTCGAAAACTATTCTTACTAAAAACGCCATAGCAGCGTTATTAGGCGTAGAAACAAAAGCGCGTGCTGTTTGTAGGTGCACGTTGGATGAAAATGAGTTTGCTGAACATAAATTAGTCGTGGAAGCATCAGCAGCACTAAATGATTCCTTCAATTCCTTTTCGTTTTTAGGATCACTACATTTGAGACGTACATTCCCACATAAAGCCAGAACGTGGCGGCCACTACACTTACGACAATATAATTTCACTTTGCAGTCTCTGGATGTATGCCCTCTTCTAGTGCATTTAAAGCATCTTCCTTCCTTACTAAGTACAGCTCTTTTTTCCTCGAGCTTCAGAGGGGCTTCGCAGACATCTGAAAAATGATTAGTGCCCTTACAAAATATGCAAACCTTTTTGCCCTGAGTTGGAGATAATAATCCAGCAGCTGTCTTGATAGCTTTTGTGTTGAATGTCGAACTTGATGCACTAGATTTCCTATCAGAAACACCAGCCCGTTCCAGAGCTTCTATCTCCCGCTTCAAAAAACTTAAAAGAAATTTAACACCTTTATCAATGGTAATGGACAAAGTATTCGAATTTGGCGCGGAGCTGACAGATTGTGCATCATCATCCTTTGCTTCCTCTTGAACATCATCCCGGCTGTTATATACACGGTGGTACTCCACACGCAAATCTTGCGGTATACATCTCAATAACACTGCTTTCAATATAACATAATAATTGCTGGATGAGACCCCTAGAGACGACAACGAACGCGTATTAGAAACGACGGCATTGTATAGCCGCCTTAAACCGGCTACATCGTGCCTAGAAGAGACGGAATTTAAAGACATTATTTGCTGAATGAGCTTGTCAACCAGCTTTTCTGTGTCACCATATTCTTCACGCAGGAGTGAAATTGCGGCATCATAACAAGCCGCTGTGGGCGAAAAGCCGGCAATGGTGGTAGCTGCCCTACCATACAAAACCGCCTGCAAATATGAAAATTTGTCACTAGCACTCAACGAGTTATTTTCATGCACTAATGTGTTGAACTGTTCCCAAAAAGGTAACCAATCATTATGTTCTCCTGAAAATTTCTTCAAGTCGATTTTAGGCAACTTTATTGTAGGCTTTCTTTCATGAGTTTGTTCGCGCGTAGAAAATGATGCATTTGACGGGAAAAGAGTCTGATCGCGAACAGATTTTATTCTTTCCAAACGAACATTTATTCGCGAGACTGCACTTATAACTTTATCCTCATAGTCTACAATGGCTTCTCGTTCCCTTTCATATTCTTCCGCTTTTAAATTCGCCAAAATATTACTATCCGCACTACGAAGATTTTCACTAGCATTCTTTAATCTTGACAACTGCACTGAAAGTTCTTCTATGATCTCATCAAACCGTTCACTATTGTCCGGTGTTGATCTTGATTCCGACAACTTTAAATAGTCATTAATTGATTTTGTTATCAAGGTTATCTGACGACGGTAAACTCCTCTTGTTACACTGTCCATTGTTAATATTCCTTTTTTTTTCAAGCGATCACGTATTAAAAAACTACCTGGAGATCGTAATTCTATTTTTCCATAAAGACCCAGTAAAACTTCCCGGGTTTCGGCACCAATGTCGAAAAATAAACTCTTGCGAGGATTAATTAGACTGCAGCAGCTAAAATGCTTAAAAAAGAATTATAAATATAAAAAAGCTCCAAGTAATAATTCGAAACCAATTTATTTTCTCCTATGCAGTTGTGGTCACTTCTACGGCTCGACAAAGAAGAGACCGATACAGTTTTTGGTATTTCGGTGATGACATTGAAATTTCCAAACAATTACATTAACATTTAGTTGTAGGGGTATTCTATGGTTATTACATAAATGGAATTAGTGTTGGGAGGTTCCTTTTTTGAGTAATATATTTTGGTTATTGTTTTGATTAATATATAGGTATATTTTGCATTTAATTTTCTACAAAAGTATTTAATTAAATGCATTGCACTTAAGGAAGGGAAAATGGGACTTACGTGATACAAGGTTATTTTATTATTTAACGATGACTGCTGATTCCAAGATGGATCCGGCTCGAAGGACCAATGTTTTTTGCCTCTTTCTTCCTTCCGTGGTTTGTCCTTGGTTGCTACACTCACTCACACATTAAAAGATGTAGATTCAAAATAATGAAAACCACTTTAATTAACACACAAGGAATTTGAGATAATATAAATACAAGAACAATGAAAACACTTTAATTGATACACAATGACTTTAAGATAATTTATAAACTTCATAATAATTCTGACTGTAATTCTGACTGTTGCTTTCGCGGCGGCGTGGTACTCACTGCCCTCACTGCCCAACGATGGTAGGTGCGTGCTGGCTGATTGGAATGATGAACCCGGGGGTTATTGCCGGTCACAACCTGTCGCAATTTCCCAACTGCTGAGCGTAGTTGTTTCAGCATTGGTTGACCTAATTATTGTTCTTCGTACTTGCTGATGGTTGCAGCCACGGGTTGTTCACTGTTGAATTGGGACGTTGAACATTTGATGGTTGCAGCAACGGGTTGTTCACCGGGACGTTGAACAGTGTGTAAAAGTAAGCACTTCTGTAAAAGGGTGTGGTAAGGCCTACCCCTTACCAGTAAGTGCTGATTTCAGTACTTCTGTAAGCTTACCGGTCTTAGTGGGTTCGAATGCGGCATTACAGAAAAAGTTAAAAGTAGTCCGACCTTTGCGTGGCATGCATTCCATTCATGGAACATTCCGTCAGGTCGCATTTGAATACACACACTTCTATATTATTTATTAACGAATTGAACGCATGTACGCTTGGATATGTCACCAGCTGTATGCATGCTCCGCTCCCGCTACATTCATGGTCATTAATAATTGCATCCGCATAGACTATTCCAAACCCAGGTATTGTTTTACCAAGCAGTCCTACGCGAACGAGAGCCAGTCTACTTGAGTATGGTATTGGCACCCTTTATGGCCACCTAGCCAATTACCTGATTACTTCGTCCCATACAATCTTTTAGGGAGCCAATTAATTTTAAAGGGAGCAAAAAGATATGCAATCAACCTTTTGTTCAAATTCTTCTTTCTAGGCGTAGTTGAAAATAAGTTATTTTGGCTGATTAAACCGAATTTGAAGCATAAAGTTGAAAAAACATTTTTTACAAACCTTTATATTTTCAGTCGATGTAGGGATAGTTTCAGCCCTTTGCTATTATCCCTTATCATAAAATTTGCTTTGTTATAAATCAACCACTTTTGAATATAAATGTTGCAAAAAATGTATTTTATTAGATTGTTTTTGATTATAATTAAAATTATCGCGAAAACACTTAAATAGGGGAATTTTTAAGCATATTTAAAGGTGACATCCATATTTTAAGACTGTGGGACCCTGATTTTCGTAATCAGCGACCCAAAAAACATATCAGGAACGATTTTCACAACAGCGTAATGTTTTGACATAAACGATTCGTCGATTTGTGCAAGTTAAAAAAATTGTAATTTAAAAAGGGGAAAGGTGCAGCACATCTCACCAAAGGGGAAGTGGGTGCCAATTTTAAACAACAGCACCTCACACATTTAATTCACCACTCCCTTTTGGTATTCTAAGCACCCAAACCACCTACGACAATTCTTCTCGTATATGCCGCTTCCAACATGTCAGTCAACTCCAAAGTGTCCGCGGCATAAGCCCGGCCAGTGACCAAACCACAAGAAAAATCTGAAATAATTCACCTCTACAGAATGGTGAATTTGTATTCCTATAATGAGATAAAGCAAAGTCTGGGCGACAACGTAGCTAACATGCCAGAAAATCTATGCAGTAAGGCAGAGTGTATTTTAACTGTTGCACACACAGCCCCGAGTGTAATCGTCTCTTGTACCCCGTCCGCCCCTTTTCCCATCGTTATACGAAAGTTCTGACGATTTTTCATGTGTGAGAGCGTTACGCGAATGAAATTGATTCACTCTCATGTAAATTTTTTTAAGCAAACGTCCCTAAAGAAGCTTTACTTCAAAAATTTTCAGCCTTGGTGAAATGACCACCCTCAAAAGGTCGCTGGCTCCCGGACTATTATGTACGCAATGGTTTAAGCATCGTTTCAGGAGTAGAGTAAATTAATAGTCGAGTTACTAGAAAGACTAAACGCATCAAATCCCCCTTCATTACTAACAGCTCATGCAACTGGATGTTCTATTTAAAATGAAATGACACTTAGAATTCAATTGATTCACATTCTGATTCAATAACTGAATCAATTTGTACACAAAAATTAAGTGTAGCAAAAGAACTAGATAGAGTTATTAAAGAGGGATATGCACCAATGTCAGAATTGTCATCAAAAATTCAAAAAGAAATGTCTCTTTTTGAAAATGGAGGGAGACGCGGTGACCACCTGGAAAGAACTTATGCTTATTTAATGACAATAGAACCTACTAGTGTTACTTCTGAACGAGCATTTTCTTCGTCAGTACAATTTGTAAAAAAAATAAGAAGCCATTTGAATGATGAAAAGCTGGACGAGCTGTGTTTTCTAAAAGCTTATTTACAGTATGTACTATCCCACCAAAAAAACATTAAAAATGTGAATTAGAAGTTCGTGGGCGCGGAAATTATTTATTGGGACAGTTTAAAAACACTTATAACAAAAAGAAGTGATATGGATTAGTCAAGATGAATCGTTAATAGCATGAAATAATTAAACACGTGCATTTCCGAACGAATTCAAAGGAATTATATAACTGCCAATTTTTATTTAAAACTCAATAAAGTATTATCAACCGCGAAAAAGGTATTTGGCTGGCGCGTTCGTTGTATACCTAGCATGAATCTTTGCTGAATTCAGCGTGGCTCAGTCTATAGTATTTCTAATAAAATTTGTTACATTTCGAAGGGCAGCTAAGATTCATGCTCTAAAATTGTTGTAAAATTCCTTTGAATTCGTTCGTAAATGCACGTGTTTAATTATTTCATGCTATTAACGATTCATCTTGACTAATCCATATCACTTCTTTTTGTTATAAGTGTTTTTAAACTGTCCCAATAAATAATTTCCGCGCCCACGAACTTCTAATTCACATTTTTAATGTTTTTTTGGTGGGATATCACTCTTTTTTGTTTTAATACATTCTAAAATAAAACATAAATAATCTTCTGTATAAAGAAATATTATGTATTTAATTGTTCATTATATTTTTTTATTTATTTTATAAGTAGGTAATAACAAAATAACAAAATGCAGGAATTCAAATTAATATTATTGCCTTTGTAAAAAAACAAACATAAGCTCCTTTCGAGTTTCTCGGCCAAGATTTTTTCTGTACTATGGAATTATTGATCCATAACCAGCTCGATTTTTCTTTCAACATGCTGATCTAATGACCTTGTTCGAGTGTTCCTTTGAACTCGTTCGTAAATGCACGTGTTTAATTATTTCATGCTAGTGTGTTCTAGTTATGATACCCTTTCATTTGATACCCATGTCGAGGGGGTTGTGAAGAAAATGGTAATCTGTCCTCTTGAGATGACCGCCGTGGATCTAACGGTATATTGAGTATACTATATCGCTTATAATGTTGTTCTTATTCCTTTTCATTTGATACCCATGTCGAGGGGGTTTTGATGAAAATGGTAATCCGCCCTCTTGAGATGACCGCCATGGATCTAAGCAGATATTGAGTATATTATATCGCTTATGGTATTCTACTTATGATACCCTTTCAATTGATACCTATGTCGAGGTGGTGGTGAAGAAATGGTATTCCGCCCTCTTGAGTCGGCCGCCATGGATATAGAGACATAGCTTATTGTATTCTACTTATCATACCCTCTCATTTGATACCCATGTCGAGGGGGTTGTGAAGAAAATGGTAATGCGTCCTCTTGAGGTGGCCTCTGTGGATCTAACTATTTATTGAGTATACTGTATTGCTTATTGTATTCTACTTATCATACCGTTTCATTTGATACCCATGTCGAGGGGTTGAGAAGAAAATGGAAATCCGTCCTCTTGAGATGACCGCCATGGATCTAACCAGATATTGAGTATATTATATCGCTTATGGCATTCTACTTATGATACCCTTTCAATTGATAACTGTGTCGAGGTGGTGGTGAAGAAATGCTAGTCCGCCCTCTTGAGACGGCCGCCATGGATATAAAGACATAGCTTAATGTATTCTAGTTTTCATACCCTTTCATTTGATACCCATGTCGAGGGGGTTTTGAAGAAAATGGTAATCCGCCCTCTTGAGATGACCGCAGTGGATCTAACCAGATATTGAGTATACTATATTGCTTATTGTCTTCTACTTAAGATACCCTTTCAATTGATACCTATGTCGAGGTGGTGATGAAGAAATGGTAGTCCGCCCTCTTCAGGCGGCCGCCATGGATATAAAGACATAGCTTAATGCATTCTACTTATCATACCCTTTCATTTGATACCCATGTCGAGGGGGTTGTGAAGAAAATATTAATCCACCCTCTTGAGATGACAGCCATGGATCTAACCAGATATTGAGTATATTATATCGCTTATGGTATTCTACTTATGATACCCTTTCAATTGATACCTATGTCGAGGTGGTGGTGAAGAAATGGTAGTCCGCCCTCTTGAGACGGCCGCCATGGATATAAAGACAAAGCTTATTGTATTCTACTTATCATACCCTTTCTTTTGATACCCATGTCGAGGGGGTTGTGAAGAAAATGGTAATCCGCCCTCTTGAGATGACAGCCATGGATCTAACCAGATATTGAGTATATTATATCGCTTATGGTATTCTACTTATGATACCCTTTCAATTGATACCTATGTCGAGGTGGTGGTGAAGAAATGGTAGTCCGCCCTCTTGAGACGGCCGCCATGGATATAAAGACATAGCTTATTGTATTCTACTTATCATACCCTTTCATTTGATACCAATGTCGAGGGGATTGTGAAGAAAATGGTAATCCGCCCTCTTGAGATAACCGCCGTGGATCTAAATATATTTTAAGTATACTAAATCGCTTATTGTGTTCTACTTATCATTCCCTTTCATTTGATACCCATGTCGTGGGGGTTGAGAAGAAAATGGCAATACGTCCTCTTGAGGTGGCCTCGGTGGATCTAACTATTTAATGAGTATACTATATTGCTTATTGTATTCTGCTTATCATACCCTTTCATTTGATACCCATGTCGAGGGGATTGTGAAGAAAATGGTAATACGCCCTCTTGAGATGACACCCATGGATCTAACCAGATATTGAGTATATTATATCGCTTATGGTATTCTACTTATGATACCCTTTCAATTGATACCTATGTCGAGGTGTTGGTGAAGAAATGGTAGTCCGCCCTCTTGAGACGGCCGCCATGGATATAAAGACAAAGCTTATTGTATTCTACTTATCATACCCTTTCTTTTGATACCCATGTCGAGGGGATTGTGAAGAAAATGGTAATATGCCCTCTTGAGATGACAGCCATGGATCTAACCAGATATTGAGTATATTATATCGGTTATGGTATTCTACTTATGATACCCTTTCAATTGATACCTATGTCGAGGTGGTGGTAAAGAAATGGTAGTCCACCCTCTTGAGACGGCCGCCATGGATATAAAGACATAGCTTATTGTATTCTACTTATCATACCCTTTCATTTGATACCCATGTCGTGGGGGTTGCGAAGAAAATGGTAATACGTCCTCTTGAGGTGGCCTCGGTGGATCTAACTATTTATTGAGTATACTATATTGCTTATTGTATTCTACTTATCATACCCTTTAATTTGATAACCATGTCGAGGGGGTTGTGAAGAAAATGATAATCCGCCCTCTTGAGATGACAGCCATGGATCTAACCAGATATTGAGTATATTATATTGCTTATGGTATTCTACTTATGATACCCTTTCAATTGATACCTATGTCGAGGTGGTGGTGAAGAAATGGTAGTCCGCCCTCTCTTGAGACGGCATGGATATAAAGACATAGCTTATTGCATTCTACTTATCATACCCTTTTATTTGGTACCAATGTCGAGGGGGTTGTGAAGAAAATGGTAATCCGCCCTCTTAAGATAACCGCCGTGGATCTAAATATATTTTAAGTATACTAAATCGCTTATTGAGTTCTACTTATCATACCCTTTCATTTGATACCCATGTCTAGGGGGCTGTGAAGAAAATGATAATCCGCCCTCTTGAAATGACAGCCATGGATCTAACCATATATTGAGTAAATTATATCGCTTATGGTATTCTACTTATGATACCCTTTCAATTGATACCTATGTCGAGGTGGTGGTGAAGAAATGGTAGTCCGCCCTCTTGAGACAGCCGCCATGGATATAAAAACATATCTTATTGTATTCTACTTGTCATACCCTTTCGTTTGATACCCATGTCGAGGGGGTTGTGAAGAAAATGGTAATCCGCCCTCTAGAGACGCGTACCATGCGTACACTTTTTGTTAATTACCCAACATTTGACATCAGCAGTGCTGGATTTGACTAACTTGTAACGAATATGTCATATTTTTAGAAATAAATTACGATTACGATCTCGGCATTCAGTATTTCTAAATTTTACTGTACATTTGTACTGTGAACTACATGTTTTTTATAGTACCTAACGCAATCTGATACCATAGTTGCGACTAACTACTTTAAATGAATACATTTTGTTAATCATCTAATGCCATCTAGCATCAACAGTTCGAGTAAACACTTTTCGACTAACTAGTAGCACCATCTCATTTATTGAGCAATTGAAATAACTTAGAGCGCCATCTGACAGAATAATTTTGAGTACCCACTTTTTTAGACTGAAGGAGAAGAAAAAAGTTCGATTCGAAATGTAAAAAATGTAAAAATAAAGAAAACGAAGAATGATAGGAAAAAAACTCATGGAATAATAAATTATTTATATTTTGGGTATCGGTTACAAATGAAAAATTAGTTATATTGCTTATAAAAAGGTGATAAATCGCATAATTTTATAAAAAAAACACCTTGTTTTCTATGTTTAGGCGTAAATAAGGCATTAGCTGTTTGCCCTTACGAACTCGGCAAACTACCGCTTGCCTTGATAAGAAAAGAAGAAATATGTTTAATTTCATACTATTTTTTATGATGAACTAGCAAAAACCCGCGTGCGTTGCAACGCCTTTCAATAAAATAAGATTACGGGGACACAGTCTGCTATAGGAAAAAGCTATATTGAAAAAAAAAACAAATTTGGGAAAATTGATTTTGGGAGATGACCGCCATGGACCAAATGATATATTGAGTATACTATATTGCCTATGGTGTTCTACTTATCATACTCTTTCATTTGATACCCATCTCGAAGGGGTTGTAAAGAAAATGGTAATCCGCCTTCTCGAGATGGCCGCTATGGACCAAACGATATATTGAGTATACTATATTGCGTATATTGTTCTACTTATCATACTCTTTCATTTGATACCCATCTAGGAGGGGTTGTGAAGAAAGTGGTAAACCGCCCTTTTGAGATGGCCGCCATGGACCAAATTATAAATTGAGTATACTATATTGCTTATGGTGTTCTACTTTTCATAGCCTTTCATTTGATACCCATGTCTCGGGTGTTGTGAAGAAAATGGTAACCCGCCCTCTTAAGATGGCCGCCATGAATCTAAAGACATAGTCTATGGCATTCTTCTTATAATGCCCTTTCATTTGATACCAATGTCGAGGCGGCAGTGAAGAAAATGATCATCCGCCCTCTTGAGATGACCGCCATGGACCAAACGATATATTGAGTATACTATATTGCTTATGTTTTCTGCTTATCATACTCTCTCATTTGATACCCATCTCGAAGGGGTTGTGAAGAAAATGGTAATCCGCCCGCTTGTGATGATCGCCATGGACCAAACGATATATTGAGTATACTATATTGCCTATGGTGTTCTACTTACCATACCCTTTCATTTGATATCCATGTCGAGGGGTTGTAAAGAAAATGGTAATCCCCCCTCTTGAGATGGCTGCTATGGACCAAACGCCTGCTTTTCTGTTGAATTTTTTTTGCTATAAACCTCACGGAGCCCGAGACCTTTCCAAAGAATGCAAAACCGTGGAAATCGGATCGGACTCGATATATTGAGTATACTATATTGCCTATGGTGTTCTACTTACCATACCCTTTCATTTGATATCCATGTCGAGGGGTTGTAAAGAAAATGGTAATCCCCCCTCTTGAGATGGCTGCTATGGACCAAACGCCTGCTTTTCTGTTGAATTTTTTTTGCTATAAACCTCACGGAGCCCGAGACCTTTCCAACGAATGCAAAACCGTGGAAATCGGATCGTACGTTCTGGAATTATAGCGTCAGGAAGGAAAACCCGACTTATTTTTATATTATAGATTAAGTTTTTGTTTTTATTCTTTCAATAAATAATAATATTAAACCAATTTTTTAATTATGTTTCCCGGGATTCCGGGATTTGCATAATGTAATCACGAAATCCCGGGACTGAAAATATAGAACGGGATTGCAAACCCTACCACATCAGAAAAGTAAATGTCTCTATTAATATAGATTAAATTAATTTTAAACTTTTAGATATTATGACTAAGTTTTTCATTTTTATGTTATCATCATCGTCTCGATAATAAGTCGAAAATGGATGCACTGTTGCTTGGTCGTTATTCCCATGTATTCCCTGAACGGCATTTTGAATGACAAAGGCATAGTTTTCGGAAAAGTCGCAGATGACGATACATTCGTTTCGAGAAAGGTTTTGTTTTTTTATTATTGTAAAATTCCGTTTGTTTTTTAACGAGAAATGAATGAAGAAATAATTTTGATAAACCTTTTTCTAGCATTGTTAAATATTCATCTACAGGAGATATGATAGTTTCTAAAGTCGTTATATGTATCAACCATTGTCCACGAGGCCGATGTTTGGGTTTTTTGCGCCCGGTGCTGTATGCCATATTACGCCCCCATCAGCTGTTTATTTTTTGATCGCGGTGAAGGACAATGGAAAAATATTAAACGCTTTGTGGAAATCCTTTAATATATGAAAATGAATACAGCCCCGTCCAATTGCGCCCGGTGCAAATAGACCAATTGCACCTACGAAAGCGATGCCTCCGCTTTTGTGCTGAGCTTTCTTGCGCTTACTGCACTGCATGTATTAGTTTTGTACTGTAGAAGCTTTCATAGAAAAAAACACTCCACCTAAACAGCCTTCCTGGACATTGAAGGCGCTTGCAATAATTTCAGAACAGAGGCGATCCAGGTGTTTATTGTCGAATTAGAAATCTATCATAGTACGATTAGTACAAAATATAAATCAAGAACTATGATACCGTGTCTGCCAAGAAAGGATATACGACGAAATCAGAATGAACGAAAGGGAACCGGATTGGTCACACCTTGCGAAAAACAGTGGAAAAAGGCACAAACAATCTGTGCAGTTCCTTTAGTATATGACAGTGTAGGCACGGGAACACCTTTGGAATTTTTTTAAATCTTAATTTCTGAGATTGCGCCCAGTGCAAGTGCACCATTTGCACCTATGAAAGCGCCGCCCTTGATTGCCCAAAAAGTTTTTCTGTAATTATCGTCAAAAAGTTTTTCGATTTGTTGCATCACGTGTATAACACCAAGAAACTTCCCATATTCTCCTAAATAACATTTTGTTAATGGAGAAGCACATATCATGCAGTCTTTATAATCTGTTAGTGACTGCGGTGATTTGCTAGTTAATCTTTTAATATTCGCACCATCAATTAATAACCGAACATTTCCGTGAATTGCACACACTCACATCGAATGACCCTTAGGATGTAGATACAATTCCTTTGTGCGGGGGGTTTTTTGCAACACTAATCATTTGCGTGGTCGCTACAAAATGCTGCCGAATTTTGCAGAAAAACCAATGACTAAAAATCGTCAAAATTTGTACTCGCAATGATGTATCGTTCTTAAAAAAATTTAATACCTGAATATTAGATGTCGTGTAGCTACACTGATAAAAAAATTGTCTTGATTCCAGCAATTCCATAGTCTTCCTTTCGTTGTCTTGAGTTGAAACATTTTTCAGTCTTAACATGAGAATGCTGTGTCAGAGTAAGACACTAGAAATTCTTGAGCCAAGCAATTATATTTCTTCGCTCAACACTTATATCTTAGGGCAATATCTTTTTTTTCTCGAAATAAGATTGTTGTAATTTTTACTCAAGAAACTAAATTTTTTTATTAAAAACAACATTTGTATTAAATAAAGACACGATGAAGCTTTAATTCGACAATATTTATTGAGGCAATTCACTATTTTATTACCTTGAGTATCTCAAACCAAGAATTTTTTTTTCTTACTTCTAGTCAACTTTTGTCTTCATCCAAGACAATAAAACCAAGACTATGAGTATTGTTTATCCGAAGACAATTTTGTTTTCCTTATATCCAAAACATGATTTGCTTCGTTCAAAAAAAATTGTCTTAAGCTAAGAATGTTTTTTTATCAGTGTACTTACTATTTACCATTTCCCTAGAAACCAAGAAATTATTTTCTGATTTCGTACCCACAGTGACTTCCTTTACTTATACTGTGCTAATAATGGTTGAACTAATTGAATGAAAAAACTGAATGTTATATTTCCATTGTATATTTACTTCCCCTTGATGCCGTCGCGGAGAGTCGCGTTGCACGTATTCTGTATTCACAATATGTTGCGGAATGCATTCTTCCGTCATAATTAATGTTATATGAAATAACCTATTTTGATACCACTCTGGAAAAATATATTTTTATGTCATTTAATTGTTAATAACAAAGACTAATTTAAAACACTTGTTACAAATTTTTATTTATAAATAAAGATCTCTTCATTACCTTTAAAACCATACCTCATTCAACTCGATACGATGAATAGAAGCGGTGTTATAGCGATTTGAAAAGTGTATAATCGGTGAGTGACGTAAACTTTACCCCCTTATCTTTGAAAATATTGGCCGGAAAAAAAAGAAAAAATATGGGTCCGCTTGTTTTGTATAGGAGTTCGTAAAAAAAATTTGAAGCAAATCAAAAATGTTGATTAATAAAATTGTTCGATTTGTAGAATTTTAAAAATCAACCTTAAATAAAAAACTTTTTTTTCTTTCTTGGAAAAGTTATTCAATCCTCCTTTTTAAAGGAGTTAAATCACCCCTAAATCAAAACACAATCATCCAATTTAAAAAATTCAATCAAAATATTTAAATTTGAATCTACGAAAAGAAATTGTTGTTAATCGATAAATTTGCAATATGTGGAACATTTTGAGAAATAATTTTCACATGCACTACTTAAAAAAAATCCTGGCGGGGTGCCCCTGTATGCGAGTCGGTCAGCTTTTGCGATTGCTAAAGGATGACACTCATTGTGATTACACTTTCCGAGATGCTGTGATCTCATCAAATGCTGATCAAAGGTATTACGACAATAAGGCATGACAACACTCAATTGAGTAAGAGTTTAAACGAGAAAAGCAATATGATTGCCATGCAGCAGTGTTGGGAAAAATTAAATTGCTGGTCAATTAAAAATTAGCAATTAATTAATTGTTAATCACGTCTATTGCAATTAACAATTAATTAATTGTAATTGTGAAAACTCGCAATTAATAATTAATTAATTGTTAATCTTGATTTTCCACAATTAACGATTAATCAATTATCAATCTTTTTAATGGATTTGATTAAAAACTAACAATTAAAACTTATTGTATAGTCCAGGAGAGATAGAGAAAAAGTATTTAAAAGTTGAAATAAATCCACCCTGCGATTTCTTGACGCTATAATTAAGAGAAAAATCGTAGGAATTCAATGAATGTGTTTTGGATATAATTGGTCCAGGGCAACAGGTGGTAAGAAGCTAATAATAGTAGCGAAAACACATTTTTTACGTTTTGGGTACGAAAAAAATGTTGTTTTGGAAAACAAAAAATACTACATAATAGTGCATGAAGACGAAAATTATGAGTTTTGGACCATTGATATCGGTCAACAGGTTTTTGCAGAAAAATTCAAAAACCATTAAAAATTGCCGTTTTTTGACATAGGGAGTGTAGTTATCGTAGAACCTTGTGTCAGGGCTTAAATTGTGGCCACTGATGTTGCCTACCTACAATAAAAATTTCATGAAAAAATAATGGTAACTTTTCGAGTAAATCTCAAAAATTTAAAAAAACCTGTTTCACAAAAAAAGGTTGAAGAAGCCCAACAGTGGTCCTAGAAATTTTTTGATTGGCATTTTGGCTCCCAAAGGGTTGCTCTACAACCCCATTTTCATGAAATGTATGTAAGGTTTGATTTAACACTTTAAAATCTCGTTTGAAAACCAACCTTTTTCCAGTTTTTTGAATTAAAAACTTTACTTTTGAGCTTTTTCTTGAAAATCGTTCTTCAACAGTTTTATTAGTTTGTTTTTCACCTGTTCTACAGGTCCAATTTTATTCGAAACATATTCATATTATTCTTACGATTTTTCTCCTAATTATAGTGTTGAAAAACCGCAGTTTTTGTCTGTTTTTAAGAAAAAGCTCAAAGAGCTCACGAAGAAAACTCAAAAGAAAAGCTTTTTATTCTAAAAAACTGGAAAAAGAGTGATTTTTAATCGTGTTTTTAAGGTGTTAAATCAAACTTTACATACATTTCATGAAAATGGGGTGTAGAGCAACTCTTTGGGAATAAATTGGGTTCATCAAAAAATTTCTAGGACCACTGTTGGCCTTGTTTAACCTTTTTTTGTGAAACAGGTTTTCGACATAGGCTGAGGCTGAAAAGTATTGAAAAGTACGAAAAAGAGTCAATTTTAGCATTAAATTTACTTTTAACTTCAAAAGTAAAGGACCTTTTCATGAAAATAGCTACCAAATAAATATCTGGACAGTGTAGTATGTACTCAGATTTGCTGAGTATTTCCATTTCTCCAGCTTAACAATGGGGTCTCAAAGTGCCGTTATTGCAGCGATGTCTTATCCAAGATTTAAGGATGAATGGTTTTCCTGCATTGATACTGAGTATCATCCGAAGCTTAGATCACTTTTTAAAGGGCTAGTCACGAGAAAACTTCATGAGATAAGTGAAACAAGGCAGGATGTCGCACACAACACAACGAATGGAGAAGATGGTTTTTTCGATTTCGATGCAGACTCTTCAGAAATCTCTTTAAAACCGCCCAAATAGATTTTCAATGCAATTGGAATAACATTGGCAAAATTAGCCTCCCATTTTGAATTCGCCAAATACGTTATTTGGAACCCTTAAAATTCACCGATACTGAATTTCAGTGCAATCGGAACACAAAATTCCCTTACAAAATGTTACCGTTTTTCCCACAACGATTGCTCTACTGAAATAAGTAACCTCATGCCTCCACGGCAACTTTTCTCCCGCAACACTAGACTTGCCTGCTCGGCTCACCCTTATAGTCTACAACCCTTATCTTCGCGCACACTCCGATTTAGAAATTCGTTTATAACAATAACAACGCGACTGTGAAACAACTTACCTCAGTCAATATTCCCGAACTCATACAACACCCAAGAGTTCAAGCGCAAGGTTCACCACCATCTCCTCCAACACCCACCCGACTCCCCCTAATCTATCCTATCTTTCTCTCTATCCTTCGAGCTAAGCTTACTACTAGACATTGCACCATGACGGGTACGACATGACGGACTAGTAGTACAAAGGATGACACCTAAGCTTAGACTATCACATAAAAAAAAAAACAATTGCCAAAATTAATCCGCCATTTTGAATTTAACAATATAAACTACAATTTTGTCATTTGGAACCCTCCAAACCCGCCTTTACTAATGTTCAGTACAATCGGAACACAGTTGCCGAAATTAGTCCGCCATTTTGAATTTTTCTTCCTTCTGCCATTTTGTGCTGGGCGCCATTTCAAGTTTCGAATGACGCTACACCGCTAATTGTATTCTACCTATCAGGCCCTTTAATTTGATACCCATGCCGCAATCTTGGATCCGCCATCGACATATATTATTTTACAAAATAATATTTGTCAAGCAAACTACGCATATGTGCAAAATTTGAAGTTGATCGGTTATATTTTCTACTTTTTAGAATCCGCCATTTTGTGTAGGCCGCCATTTTGTATTTGGAAAGACGCTACACCACTAATTGTATTCTATCAATTTCTCTCATGTGATACCCATGTCGGGGGTAAGGGAACACAAATACCCATATCGGGCGCCATCTTTGAACCGCCATCTTGTTTTTTTACAAAATGGTCAGATTGCATTTTCAAGCGAGCTACACATATACCCAAAATTTGAAGTTGATCGTTTGTATGGAAGTGGGTCAAAATCAAGTTAAAGGATATTTTTTGAAGGATTTTTGTTAAAGCGGTTATTTTTTGCTAACGCTTGATTTTTACTCCCCCTATATTTTTCACACTGTGCTCTATATATGAAACGATTCTTAAGGAGCAAACACTAAAAAAATTTACAGATTCATATAAAATTGAAGGGTCTATCAATATCGAAGCGGGATAATTGTTAGTTTTAATTGTCTTGTAGAACAATTGATAAAATTAATTGCAATTGATAAAATTAATTGCAATTGAAAACATTAATTGCAATTGATTTAGTTGCAATATACAATTAATACAGATTAATCCAAATAAATTAATTGTGGGGTGCAATTAATAGTTCAATCACAATTAATTTTAATTGCAATTAATTAATTCAATTAATTAATTGATTGAAAATTTAGTTGATTAATGCCCAATAGTACTGCCATGCAGAATCAGTTCGAACGAAGTTCCTTTATTGAATCAGCATAAAAAATATGCGTACGAAAGTTGTGAATGATGGAACCAGGCGGAGTTTTTTCTTGGACGCTCCCTGTGCGGTGGAACTGGGAAGCGCAACGCAGCCCGTTGTGCAAACATTTTCTCCGTGTATGGGGCGGTTTGATATGTTGCGCAACTGTTTGATGAAAATCAAACGCGTTTAAAAATTTTTGTGCGCATGTTGTTTCCTCGTGTATGGTGATGTTGGTGCATTTTAATTTTAGTGAGAAATTGGCAGGGAATTCATCGAAATTTGCGCAAATTGTTCCCTCGTGTATTATATGGGCCCCTTTATACGTGCAACCACAGACTTAAATATCTGTAATACAGATGTTCCGCTTCATACAAAATTTTGTCACCAGCAAATTTTCTAGGGGGATCTGTTAATATTCCCATCACGAAGCTTTTGTCTACACATTCCACATAAGCTCTCCGCGCATTTCCCCAAGTTCTCTGTTGATAGACAAAGGAAGAGGCGAAGAGTAGAGTGGCTTCGGAACTTCATTCCACACGGACGAAATGTACATTTTCGCCTTCTCCACCCCTCACACACTTTGTCCTATCAGCCAGGCAACAGACGACACAATTTTATGTGAGAATGGCCAAGGGCTCCTGCGCCGGATGGTTTTTTTAATTTCCATTGAGGCAGGTCATGATTTTGTTTTTTTTTCTTGTTTTCAGGCATACGTATGTAAAATTTCTCGGAAGAAATTAAATATTCTTTTTAGGCAACTTTTCGTGTTCAAGGCTATTTCGCTACATTTCAGGTGCGCGGAAAATAATCGATTTGAATTGTATTTGATTAGCCAAGGGGTCAGGCGCAGTGCACCGCAGAATGGAGTTTTTTTAAATTCCAATTTTTTATATGGGGAACTTTTGAATTGTGGCAGGTCATGATTTTGTTTTTTTCTTGTTTACAGGCATATTTTTCCAATGAAATATTCGTATTTCCTGGACATTGATAGTTGTTCCCGGCCGAATATTTCAGGTGCGCGGGACACGATCTGTTATTGGGTGAACTTAATTTATGTACCGGTCGGTGGAAGTCGATCGCTCAGTTTTCGGATGATACATATTCGCATTTTCTTCCGTAAACAAGGATAAGAATTCAATTACCACATTGTTTCTTACAAATTATTAATGTCATAAAAAATGCATAGGGAAAAAGACGCCATTTCCATGACGGCTCTGGGCGAAAGTGTCAGATAAGTAATATTACATTGCGTCGCCTTTGGTATATATGCAATAACGGAGACTCAATCGCACACATATGCAAAACTCGGCTGAACCGGACTGGTTAAAGAAACTTTACTCAACCTCCGTTTCTACTTTGACAAAACCCATCGTAAACTCTGTATGGAAACTTAGTAGTAAGGGGATTATCCTCGCATTACTTCTCTAGCCAGTATCTCTATGGATGGGTATGACGCACGCAGTATTTTTTGATATGTTCCGCTATGTGCAGCACGAGGATGCTTAATCGGGCGATAGATATGTGTGTACCTTGGTGCGTGCGGAGATTGACATAATACAAGTGCGTATGTTTAAATGCAAACTGACATATAATTACGTAAACAGAACGCACGCAACACAAATGTTGGTCCACTTCCAACTTTTCTTCATCGCCGCTTTCACCTTAGCCTCAAATACTCAAACTCAAGCACACACAACAGACACATGCACTCGTCGCTTAGATATTTTGGTTATTTGTAAAAGTCTAGACGGAACCCAAGTACGCAACGGTCGGTCAGCAAAAATTCGACGCATATACCGCAGACACCGTATAGTCTGTATGCGGGCCTTCATTTCCTGCTGCTAGCCCTCTATCTGACTGCTGCCTGCACATACTTCTTCTTCTTTAACGGCTCTACAACCGGTCCTGGCCTCTCGCAACTGTTCTCTCCACCGGTCCCGATTCTGAGCCGTTGTCATCCAGTTTGAGAATGCCAGTTTGAGCCGATGTCATCCGTGAGCTCTGATCGTCCTGGTCTACGCCATCCTTCCAGCGAAGGTTGGGTCTCCCTCGCTGTCGCACCCCATAGGTCTTACCCCAGTGAACTTTCCGAGCAGGCTTATCTTCACTCATACGAGCTCGATACCCTGCCCACAGGAGCCTACCGAGCTTTATTTTCTTCACAACATCTATGTTGCGATAGCGCTCGTAGATCTCGTCATTGTAGAGTCTCCGGAATCGTCCTTCCTCCCATAAGGAGCCAATAGCCGTTCTTAACAAAAATCATATTGGCAGGAATGCGTTTATTCTTTTCCCATTCTTCCAAATCCATCAGGCCAAGGTTGCATCGTTGGTTTAATCAAGAGTGTATAAACGCAACCAAAGCCAAAGAAACCGCCAGTAGAGAGTAAAGACATTCCCTGAGTGAATCATCCCGACGCGAATTCATCAGGTTGAGAAACGTCTGAAAAACCACCATCAGGCAAATCAAAGCATCTTTTGATGACAGATTAAGAGCTAAACTTGCTAACAGTAAGCAAATCCAAGGCCGACTTACTCGCATCTCTGTTTGCCTCAAATTCTTCCTTGCTCGATACTGCCTTGTAACCTCCCACTGTAGGGGGATCTTATCATTCAATGGGCAGATTTTTCCTCAGGACTTGCAAAGTGTTCAAGTGCCTCGGGTTTCCTGGCCAATACGGTTTTAGATATGGGACTACAAAACAATTCGTAGATTTTGTTCTAAAAGGTTATGTTCATTAATTCATGAAGTATTACATATATGAAATAAAAGCGCAACAAACTACAGTCAAACAAGACCAATTCTAAAATACGATGGAGTTTTCTTACATAGTAGCATAAATTTTAATTTCGAACTTGCTCTCCATTATAGCAAAGCTTTATGCTAGTTTAGAAATGTTCTGAATACTTTGTTTGACAGACTCAGTTATTCGTTTGAAATACATTTGCGGCGAGGATAATCCCCTTACTACTAAGTTTCCATACAGAATTTTCGATGGGTTTTGTCAAAGTAGAAACGGAGGTTGAGAAAGTTTCTTTAACCAGTCCGGTTCAGCCGAGTTTTGCATATGTGTGCGATTGATCGGGACCGGTGGAGAGAACAGTTGCGAGAGGCCAGGACCGGTTGTAGAGCCGTTAAAGAAGAAGAAGTATGTGCAGGCAGCAGTCAGATAGAGGGCTAGCAGCAGGAAATGAAGGCCCGCA